>CM077095.1:122306820-123802032 GCA_039513925.1 Platanthera zijinensis | reverse complement strand
AATTGTTCGGGTCCTTACCTCCAAGATATCCGACAACAAAAGGATAGCTCTGAATTTAGCTAGCTCCATTGCTTGTTTGTCAAACACAGAAGGATAGCTCGTTGAATCTGGGGTGGCAAGGGATAGAGATTATTAGAAGGAGTAGGTAGGGTGATGGAGAAGGTGAGGGGACGATAGAGTGATACCAACCTGGGGCGAAAATGGTCGCAAGACTTCCGTCAACGGAGGATGGAGCGGCGGATAGCTTGAAATGGTCGCAGATGCACCGTCGCCGAGGGAGGAGAGGAATACTACTCGATTCGTGGAATGGAAACCAAGCCACGGACGGCCGGCGGACCATGCACCTTTGACAACCGGCGGCCGGTGAAATCTGTCCGACGAAATGACGAGGGAGGCGGGAGGGAGGGGCGAATGGTACGGTTTCTGGTTTCGGGAGAAATAAGGGAGGGGCAGCGGGGTGTGCGCTTAGGTTTAGAGTGGGTGGGATTAGGAAAAAATAGAGTTATTGTTTATTTTGAGAATTTGGTGTGCACATAGCCAAAAGTGGTGTGCACGTAACAACGCCCTATATATATACACGCGCGCACACACACACGTGAGTGATAGGCACGGGGCTCCGTTCCAATGGCCTCGCGCGATAGTACCCGGCAAGGGGCGGGCATTATCAGGTTTAATTTTTTTTTTTTATTATTAATTTAATTGTTGCAGGTTATAAATAAGAAGCATTATTATTATATATCGAAAAGTGTTTGTGCCCAATTGTATAAGGCACCTTATTTGTATTCAGGTGATCGGCAGCTCGATCCCTACTACCGCTCTAATTTTATTTTATTGTTATTTTATTGATTATTTGTAATATTTAGATTGACATCGTGAGTTTTATAAGCTTATTCAAGTTTTAATAATAGTAGAGGATTTCAATGTTTGAAATATGGTATAGAGTGGGCGGGCCATGTGAAGCGGGCATGGCTAACCGGGCGAGTTATATGCAATGCAGATGGCTCGAACGTATGCTCTATGTGGAGATCGTTCTTTGCTTATTCTCACATGATTTAATTTTTCCCAATCTGAAGGGTAAAATGATAATTTCTTATTGTATGGTAGCAGCCTACAAAAATTTGGATTTATGAGACCTATACAAATCTGGAGAGAGAGGAAGGGGATTATTGAGAGAGATCGGAGGGTTGATGAATTTGGAGACAGATCCGACCGCTGTTGGAATTTTGAACTCATGCTATCCACAGACCACAATATTTGTTTATATATGGTGTGTGTGTGTGTGTGTGTATGTGTATCTATATGTTATTTCATACAAAAATAGTGATGGCTTTAAAAGCCATGCATTTAATGTTGAACTTTGTGAAGTGGAAGTGAGTGATAAGGCAGACTGGGCGGACTATCCATGCAAACTGATCGATTAGCCTGGCGGTCTGGTGATGGCGGCCTGTTGTGGTGTTCTGGAGGTAGCCGTGCGGATAGGAATGGAGTTCGCCATGTTGGGCGGACTTGGATTGAAGTCTGCATGCTTCTGCGACCTGCCTTATTGCCAGTTTGATTTGCGGGTTTGGAGCTTATCCGCGGACTGCGCGGACTGGTTGCGAGTCCAACAGTTGGCTGCTATGAGAGTTGGAGCTTGCGAGTTTTGTCTTACTAAGGCGAAGCTTGTTTGGCGGGCTGTCTTGGGAGCTGGCGGACTGGGGCCTTGTCCGCCGAGCTCGCGCCAGGCTCTTGGTTTGGTGGACTTGTCACAATCCGTGACAAGTCCAAGGTGTTCGCTAGTCCGCATTGTCCGTTGGTTGACCGGGCGGAGTGCTGTTGGTCGTGGACATGTTGCGGACTGATGCGGTGTCCGCCTGTTATTGTGGACTAGTTTTGTGCCTTGGTGCCTGGCGGTTTGGCTGGTGTCCGGCTTTGTCCTTGCGGACTGGGCAGACTGCCTTGTGCTAGCTGCAGACAGGGGTGGTGATTATATCCACTAGGGCGGTGACCACACTCCTCTCCTCTCCTATAAATAGGACCCCTGACACCTCATTTGTAACTGAGTGAACAGTAAGTTGAGCGTGGATTAAAAGCTGCGGCCTCAGTTTATCAGTCTGTGCGGTCTGAGAAGCTTAAACGGTGTTGTTGTTGCAGGTTTTACGGCTAACTCAGAGAAGCCATATTTCTGGTGTTGACTTCGGTCAGGATTCTGCTTAGCTTGCGGTTATCAATCAGCGGTTTCAGCAGGTCGCATCTGCGGCTAATCGGTCTTCTCCAGCTTCTGTTCAATAGTGGTGTCCGCCGGTTTCAGCGGCCTGTTCGTCAGTTCGGTTCTTGTACGCGGACTCTGGCAGCAAGGCGACTATAGTTAGGCGGCTTGTAGAGAGCAACAAGGTGTTCAGCGAATAACGGTGTGTCCACGCGACCTTGCAGTCTCGGCAGACTCCGTAGTTCAGTTCAACATAACAGCGGCTATTCGGGCGGTCTCGGTGACTTCGACGGACTTGGCGGTCTTGGCGGTCTCTGACTCTGTCCGCTCGGATTGTTTATGTAACACCCCTATCAGTCATATAAAATATAGCAGTAGGTCCGGTCGGGGCCCGACGCCATATACCACAGACAGACCGAAGGGTTACTAGATGAAACCATCCTTCCAATAACATACGTCTTACTCAGAGTACATTATAGCGGCAGCAATTTAAAAGTTGCAAAGAGAAGAACCCAAGCAAACAACATGAATGTCCACTAACAACCCAAATTAGGAATGAGCATACAAATACACAAAGTACTTGGCCTTATGGCCTTACAAGGGTTTACTTAAATAAACAGTGTTTTCCAAACATCGGCACGCAGGCCGGACACACATGATATAACAAGTAAACATTTGCATGGCCTTCGAGGTCCGGCTCAGCAACCAGGGCTTCAGCCCGCTACTTGCCACTAGGCTCCGCTGCACCTACAAGCAACAATCCACCGTAGCGGTGGAAAACAAAAGCAACGGTCAGCTAAAGCTGAGCAAATTATAACGACCCCACCCCTTTCTTGGGGTGGCGGTGCTCCTTCCCTGTATTGCATTAGTATAATCCAACAATTAAAGTGAAAGTATAACATTTGCACAATACACCACAAATGCAGTCTCGCACAGCCACACACCCCGTGCTCTTAGGGCACTTACTCGGTGAACCCGATAAAAATCCGTGGTCTCACCACCGCCTCCAGGACGGCAAATCTCGTGAGCATTATAGTCTTTCCGGCCTAAGCCTAAGACCCTCCATCAATGTGAATGGTAAGTACCACGTACCTTAGGTCTCTTTAACCGAACCACATTGAGCGGGTATGGTTCCGCCTAACCCATTGCTCACACCGCAATGTCAATTTTAAGGCATATGCGCGGGTCAGCTTCCCCGAGTCCCAAACCAATCACACAAAAGTTACATAACCCATTTATGTGCAAGTTGGCTCCCAGGCCATCGAGATGACAGAATCACGCTTTGCCCAGTTTTCCGGGTGCACCTTGGAGTTAGTCCCCAAGGCTCCCTGCTGCAATCTACCGCGTAGAAAACCCGAAAAACAACCATCGGCATGAGTCTTCTCCGGCTATTCATGCATAATGAAACATCACCGATCTAGACCAACTTTTCGGGTAGGCTTCACACCATGCCTATGTCCGTACTTCGATTCCGGACTCTACATGTAGAATAACGGGGACTATTCATGTCTACCCGAAGGAATACCTAGCACTCACCGCATACTCGTGAGAGCGGGCTTCCTATGCAAAAAGGAAAGAGGACTTCACATGTCCAAGAAGAGAATCGTAACCCTTGTGGTTCTCTTTGGCGCCATGAAGATCTAGACGGATGAAAAGCACCGCAATGGCCTCGCCTCCGTAGATCTGGACTCGGAACGAGAATCGGGGCTCCGAAGCTCCACCGCTGGCCGGAGTTGACCTTCTCCTTCTTCCTTGCTCTCCCCTCTCTCTAAAGCTTTAGAAAGAGAAAGCCTGATGATGACTGAGGGTTTCAAACCCTATTCCCGGATTAAACCCAGCAAGATCAGCCCCAGCCCTTTGATCCCAAAGAAGGAAACGAATAGCCACGATTCGCACTTAAAATAAATTTACTGGGCCGAACACGGCTTGTGATACACCCGTGTCCAAGGCCGTGTTCCACACTTGCCGTAACCAAGAAAATACATAATAGGACACGGCCTGTGACACGGCTTATGAGACGCCCGTTTCACCCATGGACACGCCCGTGTCATGGGCCGTGTGCCTCAATCGACGCTAAAACCGTCGCGCCCCGAACAGGACATGGGCTTAGACTCGCCCGTGTCACCTTGACACGCCCGTGTCAATCAGTATACGCCCGTGTTCTGGGTCGTGTTCCTCAATCGACACAGTACCAAAACATCCCGAAGAGGACACGGCCATGTGACACACCTGTGTCATAGGCCGTGTGCGAGACACTCCCTGGGACACGCCCATGTCCCAGGCCGTATAACTCACTCGACACAGCCCGACAAATAGCCCGAGCAGGACACGACCCTGGACAAGCCCGTGTTCTCAACCTTCTACGATCGTCGACTACATCTCGTCGACCACACGGAAAATCGTGCAACCCGAGCACGACATGGCCCCGGGACACGCCCGTGTCCCAGGCTATATGACCCTTACCAGGGACCAAACTAGGCTCCAAACTCTGCCCGTTCCTCTTTTGAGTTTCGGGGCGTTACAATTCTCTCCCTCTTAAAAGAATTTCATCCCGATATTATGGAATAATAAGTACTCAGACTTAAATAGTACCTGAGAAGAAGAGCTCGGGATACTCCTCGAGCATGGTCTGCTCTTGCTCCTACGAAAGATCCTCACGACCGACGTTGTCCCATCATACTTTGACCATCCTGATGTCTTTGTTACGCAGTCGCTTGACTTCCGAGTTCCCAATGCGAACTGGCTTGACCTTCGTCGTCAACCTATTTTCCACCGGTACTTGATTGACCGCAACAACTTGTGACGGCTCTTGCATTGCCTTCCGCAACACCGAAATATGGAATACGTCGTGTAGACCACTCAATTCCACTGATAGTTCCAGTCGATAAGTTGCTTCACCAATACGCTCCAGAACCTCAAATGGTCCAAGGTACCTCGGGCTTAGCTTCTTCAAGTGTCGTACCCGCAAAACACCCTTGAACGGCTTAATATTCAAATACACTCAGTCGCCAACAGCGAACCCAACGTTCTGATGCTTGGCATTATAGTATTTAGCCTGCCTATCCTGAGCGATCAGCAATCGTTCTCGAATAGTTCGTACCAAAGAAGTTGCATCTTCCACCTCCTACCATTTGTACAGCTTCGACTCATCCGTTTCCAACCACGACAACGTGTGCGACATTTTCTACCATATAGGGCCTCGAAGGGTGTCATTTGAATGCTCGCTTGATAGCTATTGTTATAAGCAAATTCCAACAAGTACAGGTGATCTTCCCACTACTTCCCGAAATCCAAGACGCACATGCGAAGCATGTCCTCCATCGTCCTGTTGACTCTCTCGGTCTGAACATCCGTCTGCGGATGAAAGGCCATGCTGAAACTCAGCTTGGTTCCCAACATTTGATGCACTAACCTCCAGTTGTTGGACGTGAAGCGCCCATTTCGGTCACTCACGATGGCAGGGCAAACTGTGCATTCGAACAATGTTATCTACGTAAAGTTTCGCCAGTTTATCCACCGAATCATCCTTCCTATCGGAATGAAGTGCGACACCTTTGTCAATCTATCTACGATTACCCAGATGGCGTCATTTCCCTTCTGTGACCTTGGCAACCCATGCACGAAATCCATTGAAATATCGTCGAACTTCCACTCCGGGATAGGCAAGGACTTCAAGAAACCTCCGGGCTTCTGGCACTCTGCCTTCACCAAGGTGCACGTTTGACACTTCACCACATAAAGTGCCACGTTCTTCTTAAGTCCCGGCCACCAAAACGACTTCTTTATATCATGATACATTTTCGTGCTCCCTGGGTGAATCGAGTACTTGGTATGATGAGCCTCGTACATCAATTCCTCCCGCAGCTTACCCACATTTGGGATACACAGATGACTGTCCTTCCATAATAGTCCATCAACAACATCAAATTGGGAATTTGACCCATCCAACGCCTCATCCATGATTTGCTTTATGTTGCTATCAAAATCTAGAGCTTGCCAAATCCGATCAGCCAGGTCATACTGAACTTTTGTCCAGTTCAATTGCCCTTCGACACTAGTCTGCTTGTAGACACAAGAGATCTCTAATGCCTCCAACTCCCGAATCAAACACTCATCATATACTGAAAACCAATGGCCCGCGCAGGGGCCTGCGACTCAAAGCGTCCGCAACTGCATTGCCTTTCCCAGGCACATATTGAATCTTGAATGTGTAGTCCCCCAGGAACTCCATCCATCTCCGCTGCCATGTGTTTAGATCTTTTTGATCCAACAAGTATTTCCGGCTCTTATGGTCGGTATAGATATTGACCTTTACCGTACATGTAATGCCTCCACAGCAGAGCAAATAACACGGCCGCTAACTCCAAGTCATGGACCGGATAATTTCTCTCATGCACCTTCAGCTGGCGCGAGCCATAAGCTATCACTCTCCTGTGCTACAGCAGAACACAACCCAAACCACTGCCCGAAGCATCACTGTAGATCTCAAAACCTTCAGTTCCAACCGGCGAACATAGAATAGGCATCGTGGTTAGCTGACTCTTCAGTTCTTCGAAAGCTTGCGCGCACTCCGGCGACCACACAAAATTTTTATCTTTCCTCTTCAAAGTCGTGAGGGGTAACGCAATCCGCGAGAAGTTCTCTACGAAGCGCCTGTAGTAGCCGGCAAGTCCCAGAAAACTCCGGACTTCCGCAACTGAACACAACACAGGCCACTCCCGTATCGCAACTATATTCATTGGATCCACCACAATCCCTTATCCCCTGACTATATGACCAAGGAATGCCACTGAGGACAACCAAAACTCGCATTTGGAGAACTTGACATACAATTGGTTCCTCCTGCGTCTCCATCACCAAATGCAGATGCTTGAAGTGATCCTTTTCGCACTGCGAGTACACCAATATATCGTCGATAAAGACTATCATGAAGTGGTCCAGGTACTCTCTAAATGTTCTATTCATCAGATCCATGAACACGGATGACACATTAGTCAGCCCAAACGGCATGATAGTAAACTCGTAATGCCCATACCTTGTGCTGAAAGCTGTCTTGGGGATATCACTTCTTCATATCCTCAACTGATAATACCCAGACTTAAGATCCAATTTCGAGTACACCGATGACCCGACTAACTGATCGAACAGATCATCAATCCTGGGATCGAGTACTTGTTCTTCTCCGTTAACTTATTCAGCTCTCGATAATCAATACAAAGTCGCAAGCTTCCGTCCTTCTTCTTAACAAAAAGGACCGGTGCGCTCTAAGGCGACAAACTTGGACGCACATAACCCTGTTACAACAGTTCTTCAAGTTGAACCTTCAATTCTGCCATCTCCTTAGGCGCTAACCGATACGGAGAGCGTGACACAGGTTCGGCACCTGACACTAGATCAATTGTGAAGTCAATCTCTTGCTGCAGTGGGGGCTCCAGGGAGATCGTCAGGGAACATGTACGGATACTCGGATACTACCACGATACTGTACAAAGTGGGCTTAGGCTTCGAAGCCTCCACTAGTGTAAAGAACAGTTCGGCACCAGCACGAACTGCCTTAACCACCTGAAGAGCACACATCAACGCCTTGCTCGACCCTTTCAAGCCTACAAATGTCGTCTCTCGACCAATTCCCAACTTGACCTCCTAATCCGTATTTTTACGCAATATACTCTATCTGCGCGCATTGAACACACATTAGGCAACAACATGTCCAATTTGTCCTTTGCCATCGAAGAAGGTACTCCGATGCGCAATATAAATCTTTCGAACAAAAAGGAGTGTGAAGCTCTCGTATCGAAGAGTGCTCTCGCTAGATTATCGAAAATCAAAACAAAGCCTAGTACAAGCAATAATAAGCTAACATGCGCATGGCACCAGTATTTAAAGAGAAACTGCTATAAATTTAAACCGTACCTGTCACCACATCAGCTTGCTTTATGGCCTCCTACTAACCAGGGTTGTAAACCTTAGGCTGGGCTGGAGCATAGAGTGATGTGGTTAACTCCACCGCTTTTCCCTTCTCCACATAGGTTGCTCCAGGTTTCTTTTCAGACTTTGGACGTCCGCTCCAGCAATCTCGGGCATAGTGTCCTGGCTTTCCACAATATAGCATGCTCCCGGGGTTCGGCCTATAGTCGCCCGGATGCGCCAGAAAAAGGGGTTGGACCCGAAGTCCTAGCCTTCTTATTCCACTTTCGGAACACAGATTTTGAGGAGTTCGGCACTTTGAACTCCGTTTTTTTGCACTAGAGTCCTTTTTCTCTTGGACTCTCTAATTCCGCATTCTACGGTATGCATCCCTTATAGGACCTGCAGGGTTCGGTACCCTACTCACTAGTATCTGGTGAGTGTTTCCCAACTCTACTTCCAAAGATCTAGCCGACTCCACCAAGGCTCGGAATCCCAATAACTTTGGTCCTAGCAGTAGAATTCGAAACATGCCACAGACCATTATAAAATCTATCGACTATAGATTGCTCGTTCTCCAACTCAAAGCCTGGGTAGCGCCTTATCATAAGAAACATCTGCAAATATTTGTCAACTGAGTGTGCTCCCTGCACTAAAAGCATGTTCAACTGCTGACCCAATGGTCCTCTAAATGTCATTTGCTTCATCACACCACCCGGTGTTGAAGCCACCTTAGGGACAAAGGGTTGTACATTCCTTCCATGTTGTGCGTTAGTCACAACAAACACCGCTTCACCTACCCTTCTTATGGTTTCAATAGATAGAGGAGTCTCAGGCACGTCGTTGGGTGCACTACTTTCCTCAGAAAGCGGGCGCTCTGACGGAACTGCGCCACTCCTGGTTACCTATATCGTACAAAACATCATTAAGTGACCGAACAATATTGCAAAAAGTAATCATAGGAATACGCAGGTTCCTCAAACATGTGTATTTTCATTCCTAAGTGGACATTTATGGGTTCTTTTTATTTATAACGATGACACACATACATGTGCTCACCACCCCTTAAAAGAATTTGCCCACGAATTCATTTAAGCATGACCGAAATCGGTAGTCTGATACCAAATTGTAACACCCTATTCGTCACATAGCATATAGCAGTAGGTCCGGCCGGGGCCTGATGCCATATACCACAGACAGATCGAAGGGTTACTAGATGAAACCATCCTTCCAATAACATACGTCCTACTCAGAGTACATTCTAGCAGAAGAATTTAAAAGTTACACAGAGATGAACCGAAGACAACAGCATGAATGTCCACTAACAACCCAAATTAGGAATAAGCGTACAAATACACAAAGTACTTGGCCTTATGGCCTTACAAGGGTTTACTTAAATAAACAGTGTTTTCCAAAAATCGGCACGCAGGCCGGACACACATGAATATAACAAGTAAACATTTGCATGGCCTTCGAGGGCTGGCTCAGCAACTAGGGCTTCAGCCTGCTACTTACCACTAGGCTCCGCAGCACCTGAAAGTAACAACCCACCGCAGTGGTGGGAAACAAAAGCAACGGTCAGCTAAAGCTGGCCAAATTATAACGACCCCACACCCTTTCTCTGGGGTGGCGGTGCTCCTTCCCTGCATTGCATTAGTATAATCCAACAATTAATGTGAAAGTAGAACATTTGCACAATACACCAAAGATGTAGGCCCGCACAGCCACACACCCCATGCACTCAGAGCACTTACTCGGTGAACCTGGTAAAAATCCGTGGTCTCACCACCGCCTCCAGGACGGCAAATCTCGTGAGCATTATAGTCTTTCCAGCCTAAGCCTAACACCCTCCATCTATGCAACCAGTAAGTACCACGTACCTTAGGTCTCTTTAACCGAACCACATAGAGCGGGTACGGTTCTGCCTAACCCGCTGCTCACACCGTAACGTCAATTTAAGCCATATGCGTGGGTCAAGCTTCCCCGAGTCCCAAACTGATCACACAAAAGTTACATAACCCAGTAATGTGCAAGTTGGCTCCCAGGACACCGAGATGGCAGAATCACGCTTCTACCAGTTTTTCGGGTGCACCTTGGAGTTAGTCCCCAAGGCTCCCTGCTGCAATCTACCGCGTAGAAAACCAACAAAAAACCATCAACACGGACTCTTCTCCGACTATTCATGCATAATGAAACATCACCGATCTAAACCAACTTGTCCGGGTAAGCTTCACACACCATACCTATGTCTGTACTTCGATTCCAGACTCTACATATAGAACAATGTGGACTATTCATATCTACCCGAAGGAATACCTCATACTCACCGCATACTCGTGAGAGCGGGTTTCCTATGCAAAAAGGAAAGAGGACTTTACATGTCCAAGAAGAGAATCGTTACCCTTGTGGTTCTTTTTGGCGCCATGAAGATCTAGACCGATAAAAAGCACCGCAATGGCCTCGCCTCGTAGATCTGGACTCAGAACGAGAATGGGGGTCCGAAGCTCCACCGGCGGCCGGATTTGACCTTCTCCTTCTTCCTTGCTCTCCCCACTCTCGGAAGCTTTAGAAAGAGAAAACTTGATGATGAATGAGGGTTTCAAACCCTATTCCCGGATTTAACCCAGCAAGATCATCACTGAGCCCATGGATCCCAAAAGAAGGAAACAAACGGCCACGATTCACACTTAAAATCAATTTATTGGACCGAACACACAACATGCTTGTGACATGCCCGTGTCCAAGGCCGTATTCCACACGTACGGCAGTAACCTGAAAATACAGAACATGACACGACCTGTGACACGGCTGTTACACGCCCATGTCACCCATGGACATGCCCGTGTCATGGGACGTGTGCCTCAATCAATGCTGAAACCGTCCACGTCCCGAATAGGACACGGGCTTAGACTCGCCCGTGTCAACCTTGACACGCCCGTGTTCCGAGTCGTGTTCCTCAATCGACACAGGACCAAAAATCCCACGAAGAGAACACGACCATGTGACACATGTCAAGACCGTGTGCCAGACACGCCCGTGTCCCAGGCCGCGTAACTCACTCGACACAGCCCAACAAATAGCCCGAGCAGGACACGGCCCTGGACACGCCCGTGTCTCAGGCCGTGTTCTCAACCTTCTACGATCGTCGAATACATCTCGTCGACCACACGGAAAATCATGCAACCGAGCATGACACGGCCACGGGACATGCTTGTGTCCTAGGCCGTGTAACCCTTACTAGGGCCCAAACTAGGCTCCAAATGCTGCCCGTTCCTCTTTTGAGTTTCAGGGCATTACAGTTTACTTATTTTTTTCTGCTTTCCATTTATACTGGTGAAATCATGTCTCTCCATGTATACCTCGCCCTGTAAAGAAGATATTGAATATATTATTTGCTTGCTCCTTGGTTTGTTTCTTGTTGTTTGAGCTTGCTTTTCCTAGTTTCCACTTGATCAAGGTGTGATCTTAATAGCTCTAAGAATATTAATTTGGCATCAGACTATCTCATTGATCATCTTGAGAAAATTAAACATTGTATCAGAGAGAGGTTCAGTTGCTTGAGCAATGATCAACTTGTGTTATGCTCTGCGCTTCTGAAAGCTTAGACCAGGGTTGTTGCTAATGGAAGGAGGTTATGCAAGAGGTCTGGGTATTGAACTCTTAACGCCGACTAACTTTAAGAAGTGGAAGTCATGCATGAAGAGTTATCTTCTGGGCGAGGAGTTCTGGGAGGTCGTCGGTGGTGACGATAGTCAGGAAGTTACAGCTTCATTTGGGACTGCTGAACAGGTGAGAGTATGGAGGAAAACTACTGCAAAGGCTGAGTTTACTCTCAAGTGGGCTGTTTCACATGAACTATTTGATCACATCATTGGATGTGAGTCTGCTGTAGAAATTTGGACTTCCCTTGATGGGTTGTTTAACAGGAAGAACGTAGACAGACTATAGTTCCTAGAGAATGAGTTGGCTAGGACAACTCAAGGAGACCTGACCATCTCTAAGTTCTTTCTGAAGATGAAGACTCTATGTTTGAGTTATCAGCGCTTGATCCTGATGAGCCCATCTCCTGAGACTAAGTTGAAAGGCACATAATTCACGGCTTGTGGAAGTAGTATGTGGCCTTTGTAACCTCTATTCAAGGATGGGCAACTCAGCCATCTCTGCTGGAACTTGAGAACCTGCTTGCTTCGCATGGAAGATTGGCCAGACAGATGGCTGGAGTCACTATATCTGAAGGAGGTAGTGAAGCGCTCTTCACATTAAAGAAGAAGAAGAGATAGGAAGGAAGAAGAAGAAGACCGATGTTGAAGATGAGCCTTCAACCTCTTATCACCAAGAGAGGAGCGCTTCTCCTAAGAAAGATTGGAAGAAGAGTTTGAAGTGCTACAGGTGTCATCAGCCGGGTCACTTCAAGCGTGACTGCAAGGTCAAGCTGTAGCCTGGGCATGCTGTACGAAAGGAGGAAGCTTGCTCTAGTACTGAGGA
Source organism: Platanthera zijinensis (assembly GCA_039513925.1). NCBI lineage: Eukaryota > Viridiplantae > Streptophyta > Magnoliopsida > Asparagales > Orchidaceae > Platanthera > Platanthera zijinensis. The sequence goes on along the minus strand of CM077095.1, from coordinate 123,789,452 downwards.
AGCTGGATGGGGTGGAGCTTTCATGACGGGCACTTATGTTCGTGCCTTGTCCGTCATCGACTTCAAAGATGACTGGATCGTGGACTCTGGCTGTGGTCATCATCTCACCGGAGACAAGTCGAAGTTATCCTCGCTGCAGACTTACTCAGGTAACAAAGCTAATATTACTACTGATAATACTGTTCATACAGTAGAGAAGGAGGGGTTGTGTCCTTGGGTAGTGATAAGGGGACACTCACATTAAGGAGTGTGTATCATATACAGGGAATGAAGAAGAACCTCTTCTCTGTGACCAATGCGGTAGATGCAGGCTATCACGTTCTATTTGGGCCAACAGAAGTGAAGTTTCTTCACAACGTATCAGCGGTGAATGCTGATGTAGCCTCACATTGGGAGGAGAGTAAAGGACTTGTTTGTTCTTGCAACAAGCTCCTATGTTGATCGGAAGAGGGCCAAAGATAGCGCAGCTATTTGGCATGAAAGGCTAGGGCATGTAGGGATGAACAAGCAAAAAGTTATGGCCATTAAGGATTGTGAAAGGCTTGCCAAAGTTATCATCCTACGGAGATGGCCATGTTTGTGCAGGTTGTCAGTTCGGTAAGGCTCATCGCCTTCCATTTGACAAGTCTCAAACATGGAGCAAGGCACCATTAGAGTACATCCATGGTGATTTGATGGGGCCAACTGCTACCGCTAGTCTTGGAGGCAACATATACATGCTGGTGCTGATTGATGACTACTCAAGATACACTTGGGTGTATTTCATGAAGGAGAAGTCAGAAGCCTTCCAGTTGTTTGTGGAGTTAGAGGAGCTGGTGGAGGGCCGGCTTGGCCTGCGGATCAAGAAGTTCAGATCAGACAACGGTGGTGAGTGTGTATCATCGTAGTTTTCTAACTTATTTTGGAAGCACGAGATCTACAGAGAGCTTACTTCTGCTCATACTCCACAACAAAATGGAGTGGCGGAGAGGAAGATCCGTCATTTGACGGAAACCTGCAAGTGTTGGCTTCATGCAAAGGGCATTCCCAGGTCTTTTTGGGTGGAAGTAATGGCCTGCGCAACCTACGTCATCAATCAGATGCCTCTGAGTCCGATCAACATGAAGTCTCCTCGTAAGATGGTGTTTAAGAAGAAGCCAAGTATTGAACACCTTCGGGTGTTTGGATCAGCCTACTATGTTCACATCCCGGATGCTCAGAGGACCAAACTTGATGCAAAGGCGACGAAGCTTGTCTTTATGGGCTATGATGAGCGGAAGAAGGGTTGGAAGTGCATGGATCCTGCAACAAGAAAGTTCGTTGTTTCAAGAGACGTTGTCTTTGATGAACTGACGTCGTATGGAGGTGGCACTATTGATCTACCAGAGTACAAGGTTGATGAAGAGCAGAAGGTGGCTGCTGAAGTTCTTCAAGAGGAGCTTGATGTATCACCAGCAGCACCTGTTGTTTCAAACTCTAGGGCAGCGGCTTTTGGTTCAGGAAGCAGGGGGAGCATTGCTCAAAGTTTGCCCGGAAATGGAGCTAAGCCTGAAGAAGCAACGGAGGTGGTGAGCAAGGAGTAGACCCTTCGAAGATCAAAGAGGACTATCAATCCACCTGCTCGATACTGTGAAGGGAATGCAATAAGCTTTGTCTCATGTTTCTTTGCAGGCCCTCTAGATGAGCGAGAGCCTTCAAGATTCAATAAGGCCACTGGAGTCAAGGAGTGGGAATATGCCATGGAAGAGGAGATGGCTACTCTCAAGAATAATGAAACCTGGGACCTTGTGCCCAGGGTTGATGGCATTACTCATGTAACTTGCAAGTGGGCGTACAAGTTGAAGAAGAAGGCTGATGGGAGCATCGAAAGATACAAGGCTTGCCTTGTTGCTCGAGGATTATCACAACAGTATGGAGAGGACTATGAGGAGATGTTTAGTCTAGTCGCGAAGATGACTTCGGTTTGGGTGGTGATTGCATTGGCTGCTTGCCAAGGATGGAGGATGTGGCAGCTTGACGTAAAGAACGCATTTCTTTACGGGGAGATTGATAAGGACATCTTCATGGATCAGTTGCTTGGATTTTTATCTGAAGTTCATCCGGACTACGTCTGTAAACTCAGGAAGGCTCTCTACGTGTTGAAGTAGGCTCCAAGAGCTTGGTATGGGAAAATAGCAGAATAACTCCAATTCTGCAAATATCTTGCTTCCAACTCGGATTCAAGCTTGTTCATCAATAAGAAGGGGTAGCTTCAGGTCATGTTCCTGTTGTATGTTGATGATATGATCATCACAGGGAATTCCGAGGAGGAGGTAGCAAGGCTCAGGGCTGAGCTAGCTATTCGCTTCGAGATGAATGACTTGGGAGAGCTTCATCACTTTCTGGTCTCGAAGTGGTGAGGAAGGAGAGCGGGATACTCATTTCCTAGAAAGGATATGTGGATCACATTGTGAATCGATTCGGCATGAGGGAAGGGAAGAGTTGCTCTACTCATCTAGATTATGGGCTGAAGCTTCGCTAAGATGAAGGAAGGATTCTTCCAGATCCCTTAGTGTTCAGAGCTCTAGTGGGGAGCTTCATCTACCTAACGATTACAAGTCCAGACATTGCTTATGCTGTTGGCCGAGTAAGTCAGTTTATGGTAGAGCCAAGGAAGTCTCATCTGGTGGCGACAAAGAATATCTTGAAGTATGTCAAGGCTACTTTTGATATGGGACTCCTTTATAGGAGGTACATAGTGAAAGATAGGAGATAGATCTTATGTTTACTCTAGAGATAAATATATATAAGGAGAAAAAAATCAGAGCACACAAATAAAGAAATAAACAAGCAAGCATAGATGACACAAGGATTATAGTGGTTCCCTAAAACTGGGTACATCCACTCTTCTACCACCCTGGTAGGAATCCATTACAGGTTTTTGATCAGGTGCCCTGCCACCACACGATCTACTTCAGATAGATCTAGAAACCCTTCAAGCTTTTGATCAGGTGCCTAAAAACTAATAGGTTTTTGATCAGGTGCCCTATCACCAAAGAGTTTACTTTTGAAGGGAGTAATAACCCTGTACACAGGAAAGGGAAAAGAAATGATGTTGTCTTCTCTGCCAATGATATGAGAGAAGACTAATGGATGTTGATGATGTCAAAGCTCCCCATGAGATTTTGTAGATGATCAGGAAATGGAAGCTTTGCTTTAGGGTATAGGCCTTCAGATTGATGTTGATCTCCAGCAAGCCTTATAGACTGATTTTGTATTTTTGTCTCTTGAAAAGCATGGAGTAGATGATGAAGACACTATATGAAAGAAAGCTGTGTTGTGTTCTTCAGAATCTCTATTCTGACTATATCATCGTTTTGTTGTCAGTCACTTCTTCTATGTCTGCAAAACTCTATCTTGAAATGGCTGAAGCATTCCCGAGAGAGAATGATGCTTGAGGGAATAAACACATTAACTGCTGTTGTTGAACGACTATATGCATTAAATATGAGAGATATTAAATGCCTTAATTAAATCTGCTAATTGTAAATAACTCTGCTTGAATACTGCACAGATTTCATCGACCTCAGTCTGCTATTCGTCGACCTCAGCTCAGAGATCGTCGACCTAAATAATCTTTGAGTCGAGCTGAGATTCTGTCTTGAGATCAGCGATCGTTGACCGGAGCTCGAAGATCGTCGAGCTCAACTCAGAGATAGAACTCTGAATTTCGTCGACCTGAGTTTGACTATCGTCAAACGCAACTTGAAGATTGTCGAGCTCAATTCCAGCCTATGTCAAACCTGATTTCCTCATAATTTCTTTTCTACAACATTTCTCTGGAGTTCTTTTGAGGCAGACCTAGAAATAATCCTATGACCCTGACTATACATTTTGGGTCAATCTAAAAACATCCTAATAGTACTCCTTGCTCAAATCTAAACTAGGGTTCCAACAATCTCCCCTATTTGGGTGAGGATACAATTTACATAAAAGGAATAAAAAGCAAATTTAAAATGGGTGCTTTGAAACATAAAATAAACAACAACAAAGTTTTGAACTAAAAATAAGAGTAAAACTTCTGATAGGCTCTGTAGTTGTTCTTTGCTTATCTTTAACTGAGCATATTTCAGATATGTTGCTCCTACTGTATTCAAAAATTTCCTTGATATCATGCCCCTGATTTCTGACTAATTGAAACTGCTGCTGCTGTATCCTTTAAAGCAGTCTCCCCTATACAACTACCACTGTACTGAAGGGTCTTTTCCTGAAATAAGGGGTTAGGAGTTCTAGACCCATATTACCTTGGGTCCTGATTCTTTTTCATAATAATTAGATATAAAAGAACATACAGGTTGATCTTTGTAACCTAGAGGGTGAACTTTCCTAGGAGAGATGAACCATTGGGTAAAAGGATTGATAAAGTTTTGAGTTTGATTATAATTTTTAAAAGGATAAAAATTTCTGTTTTGAAATTTTGAGTTCGACGAAAAATAATTTCGTCGACTTGAGTTCGACGAAGGGAATTGATTTCGTCGATCTCAGTTCACAGAATGATAATATCTATTTTCTATGTTCCACGATCGTCAATCTCGGTTCGATGAAGCAAATTTCTTTCGTCGATCATAATTTCCAGACAAGTTAAATCAAAATCTCTATTCAGAGTTCGTCTTCCTGAGTTCGACGAAGAGTGTTGTTTTCATTGAGCTCCATTCGACGAATTATGTTAAACACAAATTTTCTGAAATTGTTTAATTATATTTGGTAAAAATTCAGTTATGTTGTCTAAATCTATTATCTTTTCTTTGTCTTTAATTATTTCTAAAGAAGCTAACTGTTCATAAACATTTTTTAAATCTTCTTTAAAATTTTTATTTTCAGAAGATAGATTATACACTTTCTCTCTGAAAAGTTTTATTTCCTTCTCAGATTGAATCAAATCATTGCATAAAATTTTAAAATCTTCTTTAAAATGTTCTAAAGAGAAATCAAAGGAAGAGATAACCTGATCCTCTTCTAACTCTGCTTCTGATTCAGATTCTTCATCATTGCTGCTGCAAGATTCATTGACTGCCATCAAGCAGATTTCTCTTGCTCTTGTTTCTTCTTCATCTTCAGTTGTACAAGATGAAGCTTCAGAATCACTCCAAGTATCAACATCATATTTTCTCTTTTTAGCTGATCCAGCAACCATTGTTGTGAGAGAGTCCCAGATTTCTTTTGCTGAAATACATTCTGCAACTCCTTCAAAAATATCATTAGACATTGATTGAGCAAGAATGTTCATTTCTTGTGCATCAGCCATCTTTAACAATTTTTGGGCTTCTAAGTCTGCAGATAGAGTAGGGGACCTTGTTGGAACATCCTATTACTGATTTGGGTAAGGATCACTATGTTCATAGGATTGTGTCTTGACCTCATTGTATAGTTTTAAAGTTCAACTAGAATAAGTCTAAGGCTTAGAACTTAGGTTTGAAAGCTGACCCTAAGATCTCCTAGTTCAAATTACAAGTGCAGAAGACCAAAGCAATTATCGTCGAGCGCAGATCGACGAGGCGTCGAACTCAGTTCGACTATCTCTGAGCTCAGGTCGATAAGGCGACGAACTCGGTTCGACGATCTCCGAGCTCAGATCGACGATTTCTGTCTCGAGTCAAAATCCAGATCTCTGAGCTCAGATCGACGATAGTCGAGCTTAGATCGACGATTTTCCTGAGAGATCGACGATTTCAGGATTTCAAATAAGTATGTTATGGAATTCAAATATCCTCCATATCCAGCATTTAATACAGAATATTTTGTAGCCGTTTCAATCTGGAGCAAGTTTCAAGGAGACTGAAAGGGAATGTTTTATATGATTTTCCTCCAGAGACAGCTATCAATTAAGGAAGTCATTTATGATTGGCTAATGACTATCTAAGAGATTGGATATCATTATAGACAATAGAGATAAATAACTAAGAAGAATATCTCTCAAGAATTCTGCAGGATTGTACAACTAGAGTTTTACAAAACACAAGGAATAGAATAGAGAAGGAGATCAACACACAGAGAAGAATCTCTTCGACTCTTTTAGATCTCTTCTCTGATTCAAGTTTTCCAGGCTTCATCAATCAAAGACTCCAGACACAACACATTTTAGCTTTTGCTGAAATTATCAATTGCTGGAGATCTCAACTTACTGAAGGCCTATCACCCTGTGCAAAGCTTCTTCTCCTGACTTACTGCTAATCTCAGGGGGAGCTTTGACAACAACAAATCCACTAGTCTTCTCTTTGATTGTTGATAGAGAAGAACACCTTCAACTCTTTTCATTTTATTTTGCTGTAAAAGGGTTATACAGAACTCCCTTCAAAAGTTTTGTGTTTGGTTCCTGAGACCTTGTCAAAACTCAGTGGTGGCAAGACACCTGCTCAAAAAATCTGGTTTTGTTTTTGAGCACCTTATCAAAAGCTCATTGGTGCCCAGGACACCTGATCAACTCATCCTGCAGTGGATTCCTACCTAGGGTGGTAGAAGAGTGGATGTACCCAGGGTGATTGGGGAACCACTATAGCTCCTTGTGTCATCTGGTTGTTTGTGTTTTATTTGCTGTGTGATGTGAATTAGCTTTCTTGCTTTACTTTATTTTATTTACTACAAGCACAATACACTATAATTAAATTAAGTCTTCCACTGCCAATTAGTTTTTAATTTGCAAAATTATTTTAAAATACTCTATTCACCCCCCCCCCCTCTAGAGTAAAGGTAGATCTTACCCTCACTTTCAATTGGTATCAGAGGGAGGTTGGTTATACAACAACTAAACCATCACTAGGTTGGTTGTTTTTATAGGCTAACACCTAAACCAAAAGATCTCTGATAAGATCAACCTTTAATTAAGGGTTATTATTTCTATTATTATTATTTTAATATAAATCCATGGCAAAGAACAAAGACTATGCAAGCACCAGACCTCCAGTGTGCAATCTTTCTAAGTTTGCACTTTGGAAGGCAAGGATTAAATTATACATGAATTCTATTGATGAGGATATCTTCAATTCTGTTTTGACAGTGTGTCCAAGACCTCCAGAAACCACAAGTACAAATGTTGTTCCACTCTCTTCAGGAACAGATGCAGACATCAAGAAGTGGAAAGTTGCTGATGCAAAGGCAATGAATATATTGGCTCAGACAATGTCTGATAATATATTTCAGAAAGTAGCTGAATGCAACTCAGCAAAGGAAATCTGGGACAAGCTATCTGAGATTATATCAGGATCCGCTGATGAGAGAAAGGACAGAAGATCTCATCTCATAACCCAGTATGAGAACTTCAAGAAGGGAGAAACTGAGTCAGTAGCTGACATGTATAACAGACTCAGTCTGATTGTCAGTGAATTGAAAGCTTTGTACAAGGACATCTCACTGACTGAACTCAATGATAAGATCCTAATGTGCTTCCCCAGCAGTTGGAACTCAAGGATCTGGCCAATCAAGGATGTAATTAAGCTTGAATGAGATCACCACTGAAGCTCTATTGGGCAAGCTCAAGTCTTATGAGTTGCTCATCAAAAATAGAGAGGAAGAGCAAAAGACAGCTTCACCAGCAACAAGGAAGGAGAAGACAATTGCTTTTAAAGCCATAGAAAAATAGTCTGAAGACAAGGTCACAGGCAATGAAGAGCTAATGAGCCTACTATCCAAAAGATTCTATAAGATGGCTAGAAAAGACTTCAGGAAAAGGTCATCCAGAGGCCATGAAAAGCCAAGGTATGATAAATCCAATAATAAAGAGATTATCTGTTTTGGATGCAGGAAACCAGGCCACATCCTGCCTGACTGTCCAGAGAACCAAAATAAGGACAAGAAAGATAAGAGAGAAAGGAGAAGAGACAAAGACTCCAGGAGAAACAACTTTGACAAATCCTCCTCTAGCAAGAACAAGCATACCAGGAAAGGATTTGTAGCTGAGACCTGGAGTGAGACTGAAGAAGAATCAGATACTTCATCAAGCTCAAGTGATGATGAAGATGATGCCCAAGAGAAGGACTTCTGCATGATGGCTATCAATGCCTCTCAACACAATTCAGATGCAGAATAATAGTCAGGATCTGAATCTGAACCTGAAGCTGAAGAAGATCAGGTAATAGACTCTTTTGATTTTGATTCAGATGACTTTAAATTAGAGTTTAAGGCACTGTGTTTAGACCTACTCAAATCTGAGAAAGAGATTATCTCTCTCGGAAATCAACTGTCTGAACTCAGCACCTTAAAATCAGATAACCTCAAACTCTCTAAGGAGTTAGAATGCTATAGGGAGCAGATAGCTTCACTAAAAAGTGAACTATCTGAGGCAAATAAGTTTGAAGAATCCCTCAATGGGAGAAGCATTAAATTGATGGACATCATGACAAGTACAGTGAATTAGAGACTTAACAGTACACTTGGCTTGGGTGCTTCATCCAGCCAACCTATAGTATTAACAACCCCAATCAAATTTATCTCAAATAAAGGAAAGGGAGTTATAGAGGTAGCTAGGAAGAATTCTAATATACCTCAGAAAAATAAGGTTCAACAGATATCGTCGAATAGAGCTCGACGATCTTCAAACATAGCTCAGTGTTTTCATGCAGAATCGTCGAACTCAGGTCGACGATCGCTGGTCTCTGAACACAGGTAAGAACGATCATCGAACGGAGCTCGACGATCTGACCCAAGATCGTCGAACTCAGCTCAGAGATCGTCGAACAGAGCTCAGAGCTTTGAACAATCTTTTAAGGGTAAGTCAAAATTCAATTCTAGAGGTCCTACATCCCAAGGCTTCAACCCTTATGCTGAATGGATAATACCTCCTAGGAGATATCATCCTGAAGGCTATAAGAGTCAACCAGGGATGTCTCTTATTTCAGATTTTAAAGGCTATCAACCTAGACCCATGGTAAACTGGGTCAAAAACAAATAAATTGTTATATGTGTAGGTGAAGACCTATCAAACAATAAACCAGCAATGGTATCTGGATAGTGGGTGCTCAAAGCACATGATAGGGAACAAGGATAATCTTACATCCTTCAAAGCCAAGCTTGGATCCAAGGTCATATTTGGAGACTCAAACTTTGGATAGACCAAGGGATATGGTGCAGTCTAGATAGGGTCAGTCACATTCAAGAAGGTAGCCTATGTGGAAGGACTAAATCACAACTTAATTAGCATCAGTCAACTGTGTGATGAAGGCTACCAGGTGACTTTCAATAAATTTTCATGCAAAATCAAATCAGAGGACAACACAATTGTGTTGACAGGTAAAACGAAAGGTAACATCTATCTTGTAGATTTTCAATCAACTAAGGTAGATATCTATTTGTTCAATTCTATTAGTAAACCAAATGAGCTATGGCATAAGAGATTTGGACATGTAAAGCTTAGAACCCTTGCTAGGTTATCCAAGGACAACCTTGTTAGAGGACTACCTTCTGGCCCCTACAAGAAGGAAGGACTTTGTAGGGATTGTCAATTAGGCAAGCAAACTAAAAATAGCTTTAAGTCACTTAATAAGAGTGATTCACCTAGGATTTTGTATCTGTTACACATGGATCTATTTGGACCCATTACAGTACAAAGTCTAGGAGGGAAATCTTACACTTTAGTAGTTGTAGATGACTTCTCTAGATTCACATGGGTGTTCTTTCTGAGGAAGAAGTCTGATAACTTTAAGTGTTTGATAGAGTTTCTCAAATGCATACAGATTGAGTTCAATACTTACATTGCCCTGATCAAAAGTGATCATGGGATAGAGTTTGATTCTCTTCTTATGCAAGAGTTCTGTCAGAGTGAAGGGATCAGACACACTTTCTCAGCTCCTAGAACTCCTCAACAAAATGGGGTAGCTGAAAGGAAAAATATAACCCTTATTGAATCTGCTACTACATTGTTGACATATGCTCACCTTCCTCTATCCTTTTGGGAAGAGGCAGTGAACACCTCAAACTATGTGTTGAATAGAAGTTTGATACATAAGCTGAAGGGCAAGACTCCCTATGAATTACTCAAAGGGAAGAAACCTAAAGTAGACTATTTCAGAATTTTTGGTTGTATTTGTTACATACATAATAATGACAAGAAATATATAGCAAAATTTCAAGCCAAAGCTGATGAAGGAGTGTGTCGTGGATACTCCATGATCAGTAAGGCTTATAGGGTATATAACAAATCATCTCTTAAAATTGAAGAATCTGTACATGTGTCCTTTGATGAAACTAACATGTCTTACAAGGAGAAGAATACTTCAACCATAGAACCTTTGCAAGTACATTCTCTTTTAGAGAATTTAGGTAGGTTAAACATCATTGAAGAGGATACAACACCTTCACCTATCCAACAAAAAGGTGAAAGTAGTGAAGATGAAGAAGACATTCAACATCCTGGTGATAATCACATTGAAGAGCCAACTATTGTTCCATAAGTAGAAACAACAACACAGGTTGGTGAACAATCAACACCCCCTATTGATTTAGTAACATCAAGAGATCATCCAATCTCCCAAGTGATTGGAGATATCTCAGCTGGTGTGCAAACAAGAAATCAGGTTAACCAAAACCTGATGCACACCTGCTTTCTTTCTCAAATTGAGCCTCAATCCATACAAGATGCTGAATAAGATCCACACTGGATCATTGCAATGCAAGAGGAGTTAAACCAATTTGAAAGAAACAAGGTTTGGGAGCTAGTGCTAAGGCCAAAGGATCATCCCATTGTTGGAACAAAATGGGTATTCAGGAACAAACTAGATGATCAAGGCATTATTTTAAGGAATAAGGCAAGGCTAGTTGCACAAGGATACTCTCAAAAAGAAGGAATAGATTATGACCAGACCTTTGCACCAGTTGCAAGGTTAGAGGCCATAAGAATATTCCTAGCCTATGCAGCTCACAAGAGATTCAAAGTATATCAAATGGATTTGAAGAGTGCATTTCTAAATGGAGATATCAAGGAAGAAGTCTATGTCACACAACCCCCAGGTTTTATCTCTCCTACTCATCCTGATCATGTTTTTAAACTACATAAAGCATAAAATGGTCTCAAGCAAGCTCCTAGAGCATGGTATGAGACCTTAGCATGCTTTCTTTTGGAAAATGATTTTAAAAGGGGTATAGTAGACCAAACTCTTTTCATTAGAACCCATAAGTCCAATATCCTACTAGTACAAATTTATGTAGATGACATTATCTTTGGATCTACTGATTCAAACTTGTGCAAGAGGTTTTCCAACCTAATGCATTCAAAATTTTAAATGAGTAGCATGTGTGAGCTTTCCTTCTTTCTAGGATTGCAAGTCAAACAGCATGCTGATGGGATATTCATTTCTCAAACCAAGTATGCAAAAGAGTTGGTTAAGAAATTTGGTATGTCTAAAGCATCATCTATGAAAACACCTATGCCTACTAATGCCTTATTAGATGCCGATGAACATGGGAAACCTATTGATCAGACAACATATAGAGCAATGATTGGCTCTTTATTGTATCTTACAGCTAGTAGACCTGACATAATGTTTGCTACATGCATCTGTGCTAGATTCCAAGTAAGCCCTAGAGATTCACACCTAACATTAGTAAAAAGGATTGTTAGGTATGTGAAAAGTTGTCCAAATCTAGGTCTCTGGTATCCAAAAGATTCAGGATTTGAATTAACTGAATTTTCAGATGCTGATTATGCTGGATGTAGAGTAGACAGGAAAAGCACCAGTGGAACTTGTCAGTTTCTTGGTGACAGACTTGTCTCCTAGTTTTATAAGAAACAAACATCTGTGTCAACATCAACTGCTGAAGCTGAATACATGGCAGCAGGTAGTTGTTGCTCATAGATATTATGGATTCAAAATCAGCTCCTAGACTATGGTTACAACTTAGACAAGTAAAAAATCTTTTGTGATAACACCAGTGCTATTTCTATAGCCCAAAATCCAGTCCTCCATAGTAGGACAAAACATATAGAGATTAGACATCACTTCCTAAGAGATAATATTGAAAAGAATAAAATTGAACTTCAATATATCCCAACTGATTTGCAAAGAGGTGATATTTTCACCAAACCCTTGGATGAAAAGAAACACACATTCTTCCTGAATCAGTTAGGAATGTTAGATGGATGAAGTCTAAATTAAGATCCAAGATTTTTTAAACCTTAAAATTGACAAAGACTAGGCTAAAAACTTGATTTTTCTAGTATCTATAGGTTCTTTCTTAACTCTGAACTGTGCTCGACGTTTTTCCTAAAGATCGTCGAACGGAGATCGACGTTCTCATGAAAGCGTCGAACGGAGCTCAGCATTTCCCAGATAGTGCTAGGCTATCTCTTTCCGGTCAGAGATCGTCGAACGGAGCTCGACGCTCTCCAATATAGTCGAACGGAGATCAACGATATTGAAGACCTTTAAGATTCCTTTAGAAGCCCAGATCGTCGAACTGAGTTCAACGATCTTTCCATTTCAGCATCGAACCCTGATGTAAAATCAATTTTCGGCCGTCATTCTCCTTTGCGCATTCATACTTTCTACAGAGCTTTCTTTCCCTCATAACCCTTTTACACTTGGTCTTGTTTGGTTTGTCTTTGCAGGAAAATCATGGTCGTTTCAGTTGCTGTTTTAGCCGCGATGAAATTTGATACAGGTTTTGATATAGATATGGATTCATTTGAAGGCAGTGATCAGATTTTCAAGGACATTTTAGAATTATTCAAAGAACAACAGTTGGTCACCATCATGACCTCAAGAATGAAGCTGGCTACCAACGAAATCAAGGAATGGGTATACACAGCCCACAACCTGGATCAGAATACAGTTGTCGGGACTATTTCAGGAACCCAGGTATCCCTCACTCCCGCACTTTTGACATAAGTTTTTCAACTGAGCAGTGGACATGATAATGTTGAGTTGTCTGAAGAAGAATTTTCTAATATGCTGGATAGAATGGGACATACAGCAGCAAACTCTAATAAATTACTTAAGAAAAATCTTTCAGTAGAGTACAGATTTCTGGCTGATGTAGTGGGCAAAGTCATTTTAGCAAAACATTCTACCCATGATACTATTTCTGGATATCAGTTTTTCCTAATGGATGCTATTGTAGATAAGAAACACCTTAACTGGGGAGAGATTTTCTTTGATCTGATTAAGAAGAAAATCAACAAGAATTTTGTTAATTTTCGGAGAATAGTAGGTTTGTTTTTGCACAATAAATGCCCCCAACTGCTAGTATCAAATGACATTCATATAAATGCTTCCAAGAGACTATCTTGTGCTCTCTTTGGAAAATGGGATAGGCAGATTGCTAAACCCAGCAGGGGTTCTGCAACACACACTACTTCAGGCACCAGTACAGTGACAGTCACTTCCCCTCAGGCAACTGCCCCTTTAGAAGATTTTCCTTCTTCCTCCTCCTCATCTCCACCATCTCCACCTCCAGTTTCCTCAACCATTTCATCTCCCATCTCAATTTCATCTTCTCCCATCTCAATTTCCTCACATACAATCTCTACACCTCCTCCGGTCACTCTTTTAGAATGATTTCATCCACTACATTACTATCCCCCTCTTGACCTTGACTCATCCATTCAAATTCCATCATTCAACCTCATAGATGACTCCTATATGGATGATTCTCATTCATCTCCTCAAGAGCTTCCATCTTCTTCCACCTCCTACCAACAGCTTCTTCAAGATATCTTAGCTCAGCCCTCATTCACCTCATCCATAACCTCAGTCATACCATCAATTACCGTCCCAGTTACATCCATCACCACCATCCCTATATCTGAACCATCCATACCCCATCCATCAACATCAACTCCACACTTTTCTGCAGCTCCACCAACTACATCAACTTCTGCAACTTTCTTCTCTACCTCTACTCAAGCCTCCCTTGAGCAAGTAGATGTTCCTTCTCTTACTGATAGATTATATGAGATGTTAGCTCCCAGGCTAACACTCTTGCTGGATACCTCCTTGGCTCCTCTACTAAAATCTATAAATGATTTATCTGCAAGGCTATCTTCTTCCCATCTTCCTCAGGCAATCCCTTCTTTGGGGTGCCTTGATCCAATTTCTATTGAATCTAGACAGGGGGAGATGCCCATTGAAGTAGTCATGCTGCCTGCTGAAGATTCATACTTCATGCTTAGTTCAGAAGAAGTGCCAGATCTTCCAGCTCCAGCCCCAGTCCCATCTTTCAGGTTCCTGCTTTCAATTTTTGATGGTCTATATAGCAGATATCTTCCAGCTCCAGCTATTGAAGATCTTTCTAAGGCCATTGTGCCTGTTACTATCTGTGATCCCAGCTTGATCCTGTCATACATTAATTCAATCAAGGCTGTGGAAGTTCCTGCTGCTGTTGCTTTTGATGATAATGATATGATGATCACAGAGGCTATTGCTTCAGAGCTTGCTGAGCCTGCTTTTGTGAATATTATTGTTTCAGATGCCTCTGTTGTTGTTTCTATTATTACTACTGCTACCTCTAGTATTGCTGATGCTGCTGTTACTGCTTCTGCTCCTGATTCTCCTACCAAGGTAGCTTACAAGGAAATAGGTGCTATGTATGATAAGCCCCAGAGCTATGATAGTGATGAATTCAGGACAGATTCAGATGATTCCTCTGCAACTATTGCAAGGAAGTGGAAAGATAGAAGTAAAGCAATGAAGAGAGTTCCTGCAAAGAAAGCCACTTTTGATAATGACATTCCTTACTATATATTGCATGATTGTCCTATTACTGAACATTTGATGCAATTTTCTATGAACCAGTTGAAGGCTATGAGGAAGAGAAGGAAATATGACCAAGGCACATCTCATTATAATCCTCCTCCTCCTCCTTCTCCAGGTGCAGGATCTGGTGGAAGTTCAGCTCATCAAACCTCTCATACTTAATCTCAAAGTTCCTCTCAGTTTCAAGAAAGATCTAAATCTAAAGGACATCAGCAAAGAGGCTACTAGTCAAGAAGAGGTCAATATAGAGGAAATCAAATAGATTATAGAGTGTATTCAAGAGGACAGTACAGACAGCAATCTTATCAAAGGGAAGGACAAGGCCCAACTGATTCAACTACTGGTACATTCCCTTATAAGCACAAATAAAGTGTTCCCTCAAAAGCTCCTCCTTTTGACACTATTAACAGATATGAGCCTCCTGTTCTATTTGAAGATCCAGAGAGCAATCCAGTCTCTTGGATAGCCAGGATGAAGGAGCTAGCTGCTTTAGACCAGATGAGGAAAGCCAGAGAACAAGGGAAAGACACTTCCAACATTTCAACATTTTCTGAAAAGAGAAAGCAAGAGCTTGAAAGGTATTCTTACAAAAAATTCTTTGATCTAGAAAGGTACATGGAATTGCACCCAGAGGAAGTTATTCCCAGAGCCAAATCTCAAACTTTTCTTGGTGCTGTTGATGATAGAAGATCTAAGAGAGAAGCTGAAAACCCCAATAGGGAAATTCTTTTCAAAAAGGGCAAGGAAAAGGACTTCTAGTGTAAGCTGAACTACATATATCTCACTCTGAACAAATTTGCTATGTGTTATATACATATGCTTCTGCAAAGCTGTTGTTTATATTTCTGCAATGTTGTATTTATTTCTGCTTGTATGCTTTTAAAATTCCTATAAATCATGTAAATAGTAATCCTAACCCAAATAGGGGGAGATTGTTGGAACATCCTATTACTGATTTGGGTAAGGATCACTATGTTCATAGGATTATGTCTTGACCTCATTGTATAGTTTTAAAGGTCAACTAGAATAGGTCTAAGACTTAGAACTTAGGTTTGAAAGTTGCCCCCAAGAACTCCTAGTTCAGATTATAAGTGCAGAAGACCAAAGCAATTATCATCGAGCGCAGATCGACGAGGCGTCAAACTCAGTTCGACTATCTCTGAGCTCAGGTCGATGAGGCATCGAACTCGGTTCGACGATCTCCGAGCTCAGATCAACGATTTCTGTCTCAAGTCAAAATCCAGATCTCTGAGCTCAGATCGACGATAGTCGAGCTCAGATCGACGATAGTCAAGCTCAGATCGACGATTTTCCTGAGAGATCGACGATTTCAGGATTTCAAATAAGTATGTTATGGAATTCAAATATCTTCCATATCCAGCTTTTAATGCAGAATATTTTATAGCCATTTCAATCAATATGAAGCAAGTTTCAAGGAGACTGAAAGGGAATGTTTCTTAGGACTTTCCTCTAGAGACAGCTACCAATTAAGGAAGTCATTTATGACTGGCTAATGGCTATCTAGGAGATTGGATATCATTAAATACAATATAGACAGATAAATAAGGAGAATATCTCTCAAGAATTCTACAGGATTATATAGCTAGAGTTTTACAGAACACAAGGAATATAATAGAGAAGGAGATCAACACACAGAGAAGAATCTCTTCTACTCTTTCAGATCTCTTCTCTGATTCAAGTTTTCAAGGCTTCATCAATCAAAGACTCCAGACACAACACATTTTAGCTTTTGTTGAAATTATCAATTGCTGGAGATCTCAACTTACTGAAGGCCTATCACCCTGTGCAAAGCTTCTTCTCCTGACCTACTGCTAATCTCAGGGGAGTTTTGACAACAACAAATCCACTAGTCTTCTCTTTGATTGTTGACAGAGAAGAACACCTTCAACTCTTTTCATTTTATTTTGCTGTAAAAGGGTTATACAAAACTCCCTTCAAAAGTTTTTTGTTTGGTTCCTGAGACCTTGTCAAAACTCAGTGGTGGCTAGACACCTGATCAAAAAATCTGGTTTGGTTTTTGAGCACCTTATCAAAAGCTCATTGGTTCCCAGGACACCTGATCAACTTATCCTGCAGTGGACTCCTACCTAGGGTGGTAGAAGAGTGGATGTACCCATGTTGATTGGGGAACCACTATAGCTCCTTGTGTCATCTGGTTGTTTGTGTTTTATTTGCTGTGTGCTGTGAAATAGCTTTCTTGGTTTACTTTATTTTGTTTACTGCAAGAAAAATACACTATAATTAAATTAAGTCTTCCACTACCAATTAGTTTTTAATTTGCAAAATTATTTTAAAATACTCTATTCACCCCCCCCCTCTAGAGTAAAGGTAGATCTTACCCTCACTTTCAGACCTGACAAAATAGAGTTATAAATGACTTCATCAATAGAATTCATAAATAGCCTAATTCGTGCCTTCCATAATGCAAGCATATCCATATTGCACTTAGGAGGTCCAGTGCTTGAACATTCTTCATTTTGTGCAATGAAAAACTCTTAAGAAATATAAGATCTATCAGATCATTTTTGTTCAGGTGTTAGCCTGTACAACCAAAGGAACGACCCTCTGATACCAATTGAAAGATAGGAGATAGATCTTATGTTTACTCTAGAGATAAATATATATAAGGAGAAAAAGAAATCAGAGCACACAAATAAAGAAATAAACAAGCAAGCACAGATGACACAAGGATTATAGTGGTTCCCCAAAACTGGGTACATCCTGTAACGACCCCATCCGTTAGATGACGTATAGTAGAAGGTCCGGCCGGGGCCCCACACTATATGCCACAAACAGAAGGTGAGGTCACAGGATAATACCAAACCAAATACGAATCCTAACTCAGAGCATTCTAGCGGAAGCTTTAAGTAGTACTTTGAACTCTCAACCGGAATGTCCAATATATATAAAACCACCTTTATATATAAATACCACTGAATGTACACAACCACAAGAGTTTGGCCTTAAGGCCTTACAGTTACTCTGAACATCCATCATGTTTTACAAACCTCGGCGCGCAGGCCGGCCATACATGAGTAACAAGAGAAAACAAAACAAAGCCATTCGCTTAGCCTTCCAGGCTAGCCGCAGCAGCAGCAGCAACAATAGGGCTCTCCCGCCCATCACTTACCACTTGGCTCTCCAGCACCTGCACGGGAACAATCCACCCAACCGGTGGCAAACAATGCAACGGTCAGCATTCAGCTGACCCAATTATAACAATCCTACCCCTTCCTCGGGGCATGAGCATTCTTTCCCTGCAAGCATGGCATCATCAATAGCAACTATGTGCGCGCAGGCACATTCAAGCCATCACAACCATCGTCCACCCGGCCCGACAGTCCGTGCACTCAGGGCACATTTTCGGTGTACCGGAATACCAGGGTCAACACCACCGTCTACACGGTATTTGAGCATTTCTAGTCTTTCCGGCGCGCGGGCCTAAGACTCTCATTAGGCGCTCCAACAAAACCTATACCAGGCTTCCAAGTCGGACGGACCTAACGCAGGTACGGATCAGCCACCCCCCGTTGCTCAAGTCGCCGAGCCACCTCGAATACGGAAGTATCCATGGCATTTTATAGGCGCGGGTCGGTTTCACCTTTCCTGTTCGGCAATCTGCCTTTTCATCGAGTTGCAGCCCAACGGCTCAACTACTCACAAAGTGGCAACATACGGCCACAAGAGTTGCCGCCAACCCTCTTCATTTCCTGGACATCGTCCAGTACTTCCTGCCGCACCAAGCAACAGGTAGGAACAAGGCATCACAAGCCATAGGCATCACAAGCCATTATCACGGAGCCTTCTCCGATATGCAAACAAGCATCACCAATCCAGATTACATCCAGATGGGCTTCACACAGCATGCCTAGAGCCGTACTCCAATTCCGGCCTCTAACAAGGGGGACTTCACATATCTACCCCAAGGGACACCACAACCCACCGCACACTCGCGGGGAAGGGCTTTCCCTATGCAATGCAGAAAAGAAGGACTTCACATGTCCAAGGAGGGAGATCGTTACCCTTGTCGATCTCTTCGGTGCCATCGAAAACTAGCCGGTGAGAAAGAACCGCAGCAGCCTTGCCGTCACAACGCCGGCTTCGGATCACGAATCGAACCACAGGAGCTCCGCCGGTGGCTTGCTCTCCTCCTCCTTCTTCCTCTCTCTTTCTCTCTTCCTTAAGGATAAAGAAGAATGACTTCTTCATTCTCTCTCACGACTTAATCCAGCCCAAGAAATCACCTGAGCCTTTGGATCAAAAGAGAGGAAACTGAACGGCCAAGATCTTCCCAAAAAATTACTTTTTGGCCGACACGGCCTGTGACACGCCCGTGTCACAGGCCGTGTACCCTCTAAGCGGCACACAGTTTGAACCGACTGAACAACACGGGTCATCGACACGCCCGTGTCGGACCTGACATGCCCGTGTCAAACCTGAGACACGCCCGTGTCTCCTGCTCCATCGAGCTGCAACCAGTACACGGGTCGGAACACGGCAGCTGACACGCCCGTGTCCAGCCTGACACGCCCGTGTTCCCGGCCGTGTTCAAGGCCGTGTCCGGCTCTGACCGGAATAGGCCAATTTCGTAAAATAAATCGAACACGCCCTGGGACACGCCCGTGTCCCAGGCCGTGTACACCCGACACGCCCTGGGACACGCCTGTGTCCCAGGCCGTGTAACCTGACCTGTTACTCAAACTTCAAGTTGAGTCTTTTTGGGCCTTTTTGGGGTGTTACAACCCTCTCCCCCTTAACAAAATTTCGTCCCGAAATTTGCACGGTAAGGAAACAAAACCAGCAATGCTATAACTCTGTTATAACAAAAAGTACACGGTCTACAGTTTATACAAATAACTCGGGAAACTCAGCTCGCATGGTCTGCTCTCGCTCCCATGTTAGCTCTTCACGGCCACAATTGTCCCAACGGACCTTGACCATCCCGATTACTTTGTTCCGCAAATGTTTCTCGGCTCGATCCTCGATCCGAATGGGTCTAACCCTCGTCGTTAGCCCATACTCGACCGGTACCCGATCAGTCTCCACGACTTGAGCTGGATCCTTTACCGCCTTACGAAGGACTGAGATGTGAAACACATCATGTAATCCACCCAAGTCCGCTGAAAGTGCTAGTCGATAAGCAGCTTCCCCAACTCGCTCCACCACCTCAAACGGACCAAGATACCTCGGACTTAGCTTTTTCAAACGCCGAATCCTGGACACACCTTTGAAGGGTTTGATCTTCAAATATACCCAATCACCCACCGCGAACTCCACGTTCCGGTGCTTGGCATTGTAGTACTTTGCTTGACGATCTTGGGCTATCACTAGCCTCTCCCGAATAGAGCGTATGAGCGAAGTAGCTTCTTCGACTTCCTTTTTCCCACTCAGCTTCGATTCGCCTGCTTCTGCCCAAGCTAAGGGTGTACGGCATTTCCGACCATACAACGCCTCGAATGGTGCCATACCAATACTCGCTTGGTAGCTATTATTATAGGCAAATTCGACGAGAAATATATACTCTTCCCATCTCTTACCAAAGTCTAGGGCGCACATGCGGAGCATATCCTCCATCGTCCTGTTGGTTCGTTCAGTCTGGCCATCCGTTTGGGGATGAAAGGCCGTACTAAACGCCAATTTTGTACCCAACATTTGATGAACGAGCCGCCAATCATTCGATGTGAACCGCCCATCACGGTCACTAACGATGCTCCGAGGAACACCGTGCAGTCGAACAACTTGCTCCACATACAGCTTGGCCAAGGTTTCCACTGAATCGTCTCTTCTGTTTGGAAGGAAGTGCGCCACTTTCGTCAACCGGTCCACAATCACCCAGATTGAATCATGACCGCGTTGAGATCTCGGCAACCCGTGCACGAAATCCATCGAAATATCATCGAACTTCCACTCCGGAATAGGTAACGACTTCAGGAAACCGCCAGGCTTCTGGCATTCTGCTTTCACCAACGCACAGGTATTGCATTTAGCCACATAACGAGCCACATCTTTCTTTAGTCCGGGCCACCAGAACAGCTTTTTCATGTCCCTGTACATCTTTGTGCTCCCTGGGTGAACTGAGTACTTTGCAAAGTGAGCTTCGTACATCAACTCTTCCCTCAGTTTGCCCACACTTGGGACGCATACTCGACCATTTCTCCGTAACAACCCGTTATCCCAAGAGAATTGATCATCCGGCCCATCTTTAGCATAGCGCTGGAGACTTTCATCAAGCTCCGTTGCTCGCCGAATTCTGTCCGTAAGGTCATATTGCACCTCTGTCCAGTTCAAGCACGCATCGGTTGACGCACCCTTGTCAACACACGATATCTCCATTGCTTCCAATTCTTGGATCAAACGCTGATCATGCCTCTGCAACCAGCTTGCCCGTACCGGAGTCTGTCGACTCAAAGCATCAGCGACCACATTTCCCTTCCCGGGGGTATAGTGAATCTCGAAGGTGTAGTCCCCGAGGAACTCCATCCATCTTCGTTGTCGCATATTCAGATCCTTCTGATCCAACAAATACTTTAGGCTCTTGTGATCCGTATAGATATCCACTTTGACGCCATATAGATAGTGCCGCCACAACTTGAGCGCAAAGATTACCGCCGCCAACTCCAAATCATGGACGGGGTAATTCCGCTCATGCACTTTCAACTGACGCGAGCCATAAGCAATCACTTTCCCAAACTGCAGAAGAACGCAGCCTAAGCCGCTCCCAGATGCATCACTATAGATCTCATACCCATCGGTACCACATGGCGATGTCAACACAGGCGCCGTGGTCAAACGACTCTTCAAGTCTTCAAAAGCTCGCGCGCACTCCGGCGTCCATATGAACTTTTGATCTTTTCTCGTCAGCGTGGTCAGAGGTAAAGCAATCCGTGAGAAGTTTTCCACAAACCGTCTATAGTAGCCCGCAAGTCCAAGGAAGCTCCTGACCTCGGCCACTGAAAACAACACTGGCCAATCTCGAATGGCACTTATCTTTAACGGATCCACCGCGATACCCTCTCCGCGTACCACATGGCCTAAAAAGGCTACTGAAGAGAGCCAGAACTCACACTTTGAGAACTTGGCAAAAAGCTTATTCCTCCGCAGGGTATGCAAGACCAACCGCAAATGGTTTGCGTGATCCTCTTCCGACTGAGAGTATACTAAGATGTCATCGATAAACACAATAACAAACAAATCCAAGTACTCTCGGAACGTTCGATGCATTAGGTCCATAAATACCGAAGGCGCATTACATAGGCCAAACGACATTACCGTGAACTCATAATGCCCGTAGCGTGTTCCAAACGCTGTCTTGGGAATGTCACCTTCCCGAATCCTTAGCTGGTAATATCCCGATTTCAGATCCAACTTGGAATAGACCGTTGATCCCGCCAGCTGATCAAAAAGGTCATCAATCCGTGGGATCGGATACTTGTTTTTCTCCGTCAGCTTATTCAACTCGCGGTAGTCAATACACAACCGTAAGCTACCGTCTTTCTTTTTCACAAAGAGAACAGGCGCGCTCCAAGGTGACATACTTGGGCGTATATATCCCTGCTCCAACAACTCTTGCAATTGCACTTTCAACTCAGCCATCTCTTTTGGCGCGACGCGATATGGAGAGCGGGCCACAGGTTTCGCACCTGGCACCAACTCAATAGAGAAGTCAATCTCCCGCTGGGGTGGTAACCCAGGAAGATCTTTAGGAAACACATCGGCAAACTCTGACACAACTGGCACTTCACCGACACTGGCCTTTGGCTCAACAGCCTGAATTAGCGTGAAGAATAACTCCGCGCCCTTCCGCACAGCATTGACGACTTGGAGTGCAGACAACAACGTTCCGCCAACTCCTCGCATACCAGCGAACTTCGTCACAAGCCCGGTATTCTGGCCCAGTGTAATCTCTTTGGAGTTGCAATCAATAAAGGCACGCTGCTCCGAGAGCCAGTCCATACCAAAGATCACATCAAACTCCGATAACGGTAATACAGCTGCACTCAAACCGAAATCCCGACTTCCTATTTGCACATCCACATCGCAAGCCCTATCCGCAAGCATCACACAGCCATTCGGCAATAGCACCCTTGTACTATCCACCGTCACATGACTCGGTACCCCAATGCGAGATACGAAATCCTCAGACAGAAAAGAATGCGAAGCACCCGTATCAAACAGGGCTCTCGCTAAATTATTCCGAATCAGGACAAAGCCTGCAGCACACACACATGCTCAAGCTAAACAAAACCAAAACCAAAAGCACAGCAAGTAAACTAAATCAACTCGTACCTGTGACGACGTCACTTTGCTTAATCGCTTCCTGTTGGCCAAGTTGATAGATTCGGGGCTGCACCTGGGAAGCAGAGGAATCCACCACCGCTTTGCCCTTCTCAGCATACGACGCACCCGTCTTCTTTTCCCCTTTGGGCTGCACAACGCGACAGTCACGAGCAATATGCCCCACCCGGCCACAGTTATAGCACGTACGAGCATCCGGCCTTGATGTCGCTCCCGACACAACGGTCGTAGTCACTTGCCCAGATGGCTTGGACCTCTTGCCCCCTTTCTTCTGGTAAAACGACTTGCCTGGGCGAGGTGCTTGAAACTCTGGCTTAGATACCACCAAGCCCTTATTCCCTTGCACTCGCCTCATGTCCTTTTCCAACGCGCATGCAGTATCAACCAACGCCTGAAACCCTTGGCTCACAGAACTCGAAAGCAGGAATCGTAACTCATCCCGCAATCCTTCATAGAACCGATTCGTTTTCCTTTGGTCATCCGCGAAGATTGTTCCCGCATATCGTCCCAACCTGGTAAACTCGTGCAAGTAGATATCCACACTATCGTCTCCTTGCTTTAACCGTTGGAACTCATTTTCCATAGCAATACGTTGCGCCGCTGGGACATGTTTCGCCAGAAATATCCGAGAGAACTCCTCAATCGATACTTGTGTTAATTGCCTGCCCGCCAAATGGTGTAGCTCAACCTCGTCCCACCACAACCGCGCCTCCCCTTCAAGCATGAAGGTGGCTAAGGTGACCTTGAGAGTTTCCTCCGCCCTGATCGCTGTCATTATCCTCTTGACACGCGATAACCAATCTTCCGCCTGTGTTGGGGATCCCATTCCCGCAAACGTAGGAGGACTGAAGCTCATAAATTGCTTCAACTGTCGGTCAGCTGCTCGTGGATCTACAGCCTCAACCGGCTCGGGTCTTACATCAACACGAACTGGCACTACCGCCGGCTGCGCTTGCCCGGTCGGCTGAATCATGGCAAATAGCGCCTCAGCCACTAAGCGAACAGTTTCCGCAGATGGAGGAGGTGTTGGCACCTCAGCTGGTGCCGCACTCTCATCAGAACGCTGGGGCTCAGACTGCCCAGCACCACTACGTGTCACCTATAGGTGGACAAGACACACATTAGCGAACGTATGCAAGCAAAACAACACAAAAAGGAACGCGCAGATTCCTCAAACAAGATTTTGTACATTCCTTAATGGACATTCCAGAGTTCATTAGCGTTACAGCGGGTCGCACAAACACGTGCTCGCCACCCCACAAAAGAATTCGACCACAAATTCGAAAGAGGAAGACCGACGAAAAGCTGATACCAAAATGTAACGACCCCATCCGTTAGATGACGTATAGTAGAAGGTCCGGCCGGGGCCCCACACTATATGCCACAAACAGAAGGTGAGGTCACAGGATAATACCAAACCAAATACGAATCCTAACTCAGAGCATTCTAGCGGAAGCTTTAAGTAGTACTTTGAACTCTCAACCGGAATGTCCAATATATATAAAACCACCTTTATATATAAATACCACTGAATGTACACAACCACAAGAGTTTGGCCTTAAGGCCTTACAGTTACTCTGAACATCCATCATGTTTTACAAACCTCGGCGCGCAGGCCGGCCATACATGAGTAACAAGAGAAAACAAAACAAAGCCATTCGCTTAGCCTTCCAGGCTAGCCGCAGCAGCAGCAGCAACAATAGGGCTCTCCCGCCCATCACTTACCACTTGGCTCTCCAGCACCTGCACGGGAACAATCCACCCAACCGGTGGCAAACAATGCAACGGTCAGCATTCAGCTGACCCAATTATAACAATCCTACCCCTTCCTCGGGGCATGAGCATTCTTTCCCTGCAAGCATGGCATCATCAATAGCAACTATGTGCGCGCAGGCACATTCAAGCCATCACAACCATCGGCCACCCGGCCCGACAGTCCGTGCACTCAGGGCACATTTTCGGTGTACCAGAATACCAGGGTCAACACCACCGTCTACACGGTATTTGAGCATTTCTAGTCTTTCCGGCGCGCGGGCCTAAGACTCTCATTAGGCGCTCCAACAAAACCTATACCAGGCTTCCAAGTCGGACGGACCTAACGCAGGTACGGATCAGCCACCCCCCGTTGCTCAAGTCGCCGAGCCACCTCGAATACGGAAGTATCCATGGCATTTTATAGGCGCGGGTCGGTTTCACCTTTCCTGTTCGGCAATCTGCCTTTTCATCGAGTTGCAACCCAACGGCTCAACTACTCACAAAGTGGCAACATACGGCCACAAGAGTTGCCGCCAACCCTCTTCATTTCCTGGACATCGTCCAGTACTTCCTGCCGCACCAAGCAACAGGTAGGAACAAGGCATCACAAGCCATAGGCATCACAAGCCATTATCACGGAGCCTTCTCCGATATGCAAACAAGCATCACCAATCCAGATTACATCCAGATGGGCTTCACACAGCATGCCTAGAGCCGTACTCCAATTCCGGCCTCTAACAAGGGGGACTTCACATATCTACCCCAAGGGACACCACAACCCACCGCACACTCGCGGGGAAGGGCTTTCCCTATGCAATGCAGAAAAGAAGGACTTCACATGTCCAAGGAGGGAGATCGTTACCCTTGTCGATCTCTTCAGTGCCATCGAAAACTAGCCGGTGAGAAAGAACCGCAGCAGCCTTGCCGTCACAACGCCGGCTTCGGATCACGAATCGAACCACGGGAGCTCCGCCGGTGGCTTGCTCTCCTCCTCCTTCTTCCTCTCTCTTTCTCTTTTCCTTAAGGATAAAGAAGAATGACTTCTTCATTCTCTCTCACGACTTAATCCAGCCCAAGAAATCACCTGAGCCTTTGGATCAAAAGAGAGGAAACTGAACGGCCAAGATCTTCCCAAAAAATTACTTTTTGGCCGACACGGCCTGTGACACGCCCGTGTCACAGGCCGTGTACCCTCTAAGCGGCACACAGTTTGAACCGACTGAACAACACGGGTCATCGACACGCCCGTGTCGGACCTGACACGCCCGTGTCAAACCTGAGACACGCCCGTGTCTCCTGCTCCATCGAGCTGCAACCAGTACACGGGTCGGAACACGGCAGCTGACACGCCCGTGTCCAGCCTGACACGCCCGTGTTCCCGGCCGTGTTCAAGGCCGTGTCCGGCTCTGACCGGAATAGGCCAATTTCGCAAAATAAATCGAACACGCCCTGGGACACGCCCGTGTCCCAGGCCGTGTACACCCGACACGCCCTGGGACACGCCCGTGTCCCAGGCCGTGTAACCTGACCTGCTACTCAAACTTCAAGTTGAGTCTTTTTGGGCCTTTTTGGGGTGTTACACATCCACTCTTCTACCACCCTGGTAGGAATCCACTACAGGTTTTTGATCAGGTTCCCTGCCACCACAAGATCTACTTCAGGTAGATCTAGAAACCCTTCAGGCTTTTGATCAAGTGCCTAAAAACAAATAGGTTTTTGATCAGGTGACCTATCACCAAAGAGTTCACTTTTGAAGGGAGTAATAACCCTGTACACAGGAAAGGGAAAAGAAATGATGTTGTCTTCTCTGTCAATGATTTAAGAGAAGACTAGTGGATGTTGATGATGTCAAAGCTCCCCCTGAGATTTTGTAGATGATCAGGAAATGGAAGCTTTGCTTCAGGGTGTAGGCCTTCAGATTGATGTTGATCTCCAGCAAGCCTTTTAGACTGATTTTGTAATTTTGTCTCTTGAAAAGCCTGGAGCAGATGATGAAGAACACTATATGAAAGAAAGCAATGTTGTGTTCTTCAGAATTCTATTCTAACTATATCATCGTTTTGTTGTCAGTCACTTCTTCTATGTCTGCAAAAACTCCAATCTAAATATATTCCCCCGAGCCATATTCAAACATTTGAATTAACACTATCTTGAAACGGCTGAAGCATTCCCGAGAGAGAAAGATGCTTGGGGAATAAACACATTAACTGCTGATGTTGAACGGCTATATGCATTAAATCTGAGAGATATTAAATGCCTTAATTAAATCTGCAATCTGTAAATAAATTTGCTTGAATACTGCACAGATTTCATCGACCTCAGTCTGCTATTCATCGACCTCGGCTCAGAGATCGTCGACCTGAATAATCTTTGCGTCGAGCTGAGATTCTGTCTTGAGATCAGCGATCGTCGACCGGAGCTCGGAGATTGTCGAGCTCAACTCAGAGATAGAACTCTGAGTTTCGTCATCCTGAGTTCGACTATCGTCGAATGCAGCTTGAATATTGTCGAGCTCAATTCCTGCCTTTGTCAAACCTGATTTCCTCATGATTTCTTTTCTACAACATTTCTATGGAGTTCTTTTGAGGCAGACCTGGAAATAATCCTATGACCCTGACTATACATTTTGGGTCAATCTAAAATCATCCTAATAGCACTCCTTGCCCAAATCCAAACTAGGGTTCCAACACACGGGCTTTTCATTTCTAGGATACACGGATGCTGATTATAGTGGTTACTCGGATGATCGAAGATCAACATCGGGTTATGTTTTTACTTGTGGATCAGCTAGCATCTCGTGGTGTAGCAAAAAGCAGGACTCAGTATCCGTCTCTACTACAAAAGCAAAGTACAAGGCTTCGGCCTTGGCTGCTCGAGAAGCCATCTGGATAAGGAGGATAGTAGAGGACGTCCATGAGGAAGTGCAAGGTCCTACTCTGCTCCAAGGTGATAATGAGAGTGCTCTCAAACTGGTGAACAATCCAGTTTGTCACACAAGGACCAAGCATATAGAGATTGAGAACCACTTCATAAGGGAGAAGGTGTTGGAAGGATCTCTTATGGTCGGGCATGTTCGGAGTGAAGACAACCTTGCTGACATCTTCTCGAAAGCGATGTCAAAGGGGCCATTTCAACGGCTACGGGGAATACTGGGCATGATCACCACTTCTCACTTCAAGGGGGAGTGTTGAAATTTGTGATGTGGAAGTGAGTGATCGGGCAGACCGGGCGGCCTGGGCGGACTGTCCATGCGGACTGATGGAGCAGCCTGGCGGTCTAGTGATGACAGCTTATTTTGGTGTTCTGGAGGTAGCCGTGCGGATAGGAATAAAGTTCGCCATGCTGGGCGGACTTGGATTTAAGTCCGCCTTCTTCTGCGACCTGGCTTATCGCCAGTTTGATTTGCGGGTTTGGAGCTTATCCGCGGACTGTGCGGACTGGTTACGAGTCTGGCTGTTGGTTGTTGGCTTGACTATAGTGTAAGTTGGAGCTTGCGAGTTTTGCCTTGCTCAGGTGAAGCTTGTTTGGCGGGCTGTCTTGGGAGCTGGTGGACTGGGGCCTTGCCCGCCAAGCTCGCGTCGGGCTCTTGGTTTGGTGGACTTGTCACAATCCGCGACAAGTCCAAGGTGTTTTCTAGTCCGCATTATTTGTTGGATGACCGGGCGGAGTGCCTGTTGGTCATGGACATGTTGCGGACTGATGCGGTGTCCGCTTGTTATTGAGGACTAGTTTTGTGCCTTGGTGCCTGACGGTTTGGCTGGTGTCCAGCTTTGTCCTTGTGCACTGGGCAGACTGCCTTGTGCTAGCTTTGGACAAGGGTTGTGATTCTATCCACTAGGGTGGTGACCACACTCCTCTCCACTCCAATAAATAGTTCCTCCTAGCACCTCATTTTTAACTGAGTGAACAGTAAGTTGAGCGTGGATTAAAATTTGCGGCCTCAATTTTGTCAGTCCGCGCGGTCTGAGAAACTTAACCAGTTGTTATTGTTGCAGGTTGTGCGGCTAACTCAGAGAGGCCAGGTTTCTGGTGTTGACTTCGGTCAGGATTCTGCTTAGCTTGTGGTTATCAATCAGTGGTTTCAGCAGGTCGCATCTGCGGCTAATCGATCTTCTCCAGCTTCTGTTCAATAACGGTGTCTGCCGATTTTGGCAGCCTATTCATCAGTTCAGTTCTTGTTCACGGACTTTGGCAGTAAGGCCACTACGGTTAGGCGGCTGTCAGAGAGCGACAAGGTGTTCAGCGAATAACGGTGTGTCTGCGCGACCTTGCAGTCTCGGTGGACTTCGTAGTTCAGTTCAGCATAGCAATGGCTGTTCGGGCGGTCTCGGCGACTTCGACGGACTTGGCGGTCTCGGTAGTCTCTGACTCTGTCTGCCCGGATTGTTTACTTGTTCTTTTCTGCTTTCCATTTATACTGGCGAAATCATGTCTCTCCATGTATACCTCGCCCTGTAAAGAAGATAGTGAATATATGATTTGCTTGCTCCTTGGTTTTTTTTCTGGTTGTTTGAGATTGTTTTCCTAGTTTCCGCTTGATCAAGGTATGATCTTGAAAGCTATGAGAATATTAATTTGGCGTCAGACTATCTCGTTGATCATCTTGAGAAAATTCAACAATTAAAAGTTATTGGACTAATTTCAGCCATTGGATCAACTTAATCAGGTCTGCAAATAACCAATCCTCCTAAAACCTTCCCCCCCAAAAAACACGAAAAACCTGATGCCCCCATCCCGCATTCCCGAACTTCTGCTTCATCCACACCGCCACCGGCGGACTGATCGGTGCCCAATGGCGGGTTCACCGACGACTCCGTCGGCGGCAGCATGGAGAAGCCTTTACAGGCGGGCGGGATGGGGGCATAAGGATTTTTTTTAAAAAAAATTTATTAGTATAAAAATTAATAATAAATATAATATATATTTTTTATAATTTTAAAAATTAAAAATATTTAACCAAAAAAATAAATATAATATTTTAAATTTAAAATAATTACAAAATTACATTATTAAAAAATGTGGGGTCGGGCGAAACCTGTCGTGAAAAAATTTGTGATAGCGGAAAACGGGACACCAGGCACGGGAATGCTCAACCACACTGAGCCCAAGCAAACCAAAAAACAAACAGAAGAGCAAGAAACTTGTACTTATCAAAAAATCTTTACACAGCGAGGCATACATAGCGAGACATGATTGCCAATGTATCTGAAGGAAGTAGGAAAATTACAAGCCAAAAACAAACCGCGCGGACTTTATTAACCGCAGGCTCTGCTGCTAATCGCTAAGGAGTCCGCTGAAGCCGCATGGTCGCAAGACCGTAACAAGTCGCGTGGACTGCCCATTATTCCAGTGCTGAAGAAAGAACTATGTCCGCTGAACTGCAAGCCGCCTGACCGCGAGGTCGCTTAGCCGCCAGAACACGCAGACTGCTGCCACCGAACTGAACAAGCCACAAGAGGCGGACAACTTATTGAACTAGGAAAAAAGTTACAGAAGAGAAACCGCCTAGTCGCAAGCCGTAACCTACTGCTATCCACTGGTTGGTACCCTCAGAGTCCGCACTGTCCCTAACCACAGTTAGAACCAAGTCTCTGGCTTTCCAGTGCTATCCGCACAACCTCCACAGCACAAACCGGTCAAACTCTTCAAACCGCACGGATAGAAAACCCTAACCGCAACAACTTTTTGCGAGTTCACTTTCTGCTTGTTGGGTATATTGGGAATTGTGTACCTGATTAAGAGATGCCCTTTAAACTCAATGATATACACAAATTTGTATTTGATGAATGTTAAGTTTACTTGTGCAGTTTCTATATTGAAGAAAAATAAACTAAGTACAAAAGTGGCGAGTTACTAGAAAAGTGTCGACACCTTTTTAAAAGCAGTGATGAGGAAAGAAATCAAGTTGTGTCGACACTCAGGACTAGTGTCGACACCCTTATTCAAGTAGTGCTGAGACAGGAAGCAAGCTGTGTCGACACCAAGGATTTGGGTCGACACCGTCAGTCAAGAAACCAAGCTGTGTCGACACTCAGGACTAATGTTGACACATTTTACACAGGTTATGTCGAGACTGGAAGCAAGCTGTGTCAACACTCAGGACTAGTGTCGACACATTTTACACAAATTATGTCAAGATTGGAAGCAAGCTGTGTCGACACACAGGACTAGTGTCGACATATTTTACACAAGTTATGTCGTGACTGGAAACCAGCTGCGTCGACACTCAGGACTAGTGTCAACACATTTGATACAAGTTGTGTTGAGACAAGAAGTTAGAAGTGTCGACACACTCGATTGTTGTCGACATCCCTATAAGAGAAGTGCCGACACCCAGGACTGGTATCGATAGAATCTAAGTACAGAAGTGTCAACTCCTTCATGCAGAAGCTCTCAGGCAGAAATTCTTCTAAGTTCATAATTCAAAGACTGAAGTTCTGACAACTGTCAGAACTGTCAGATGTCAGTTGATTAACCGAGGCAGCAAGTCACTCTTGCCAAAGCCTATATAAGGAGACCAACACAACAGAAACATAGCGATAATTATCATTCTTCTCATCTAAGTCTGTCAGAATAATTCAATAGAATTCTAAAGGTAGATAGGAGGCAGATTGTGGATCAACTTCAATCTTCTCCAGCCTAGTTCAACCCTATCTTTTCCTTAAAGAAGCTTTGAAAAAGATAAGAAGGGTTGGACCTCTTTTTCTTCACATCCAGGATTAAGGGAGAAGATTTCACATCAAGATCTGATTAAGAAGAAGTCACCAGTCTCTTTCTTTCTAGGTGACTCCTCAAAAACTCAAATTCTTTCAGTTATAATAAATGTGTAAGATCTATTAGTAGATCTGAGTTGTAGGAGATTGATTTCTCAGAGTTATAAGCCTAAATTATAAAGGCTGAGGTAGGGCTGTGATCCTGAGGTAGGAGAAGGGGTATTTCTCTAAGCTGTAGGAACTGGAAGGTTCTGAGGTTATAGGGCAAGGGTTTGCCTGAGGAGTAGGAGTGTAGGATCACTCTGAAGTAGGGTTCTTGAAGAGGAACCTGAGTTGTACGATCTTAAGGATCTGAGATAGGATATTGCTTTGTCTGAGTTGTAGGAGCCAGCTGGGCTCTGAGGTGTAAGATCTAAGGATCTGAGGAAAAATAAGAATAAGTTTGCCCGAATCTGGCTCATTTCTAGATAGGTGAAGGGGAAAAGTGGATGTACCCATAAATTGGGGAATCACTATAAAACTACTATGTGTTGTACTGTGATTTGTGCTGTGATTGTTAAAAGTAGATGTGTTCTGTGATTGTTAAAATTAGATTTGTGCTATATTTGGTAGATCAATAGTGTTCTTGGCTGTGTTAATAAACCCACTAGGAATTATTGTGATTTAAAAGTAACAAAGATTTAATTTGGACCTATTCCCCCTCCCCCCCTCTAGGTCACACTCTATCCTAAACAAACACTTTATAATTGGTATCAGAGGGAGGTTCACTGTGAAGACATAAAAGTCTAGTGAGAATCCTAAGGATTAATAGAGATCAAATCATGGATCAAAGAGAAAACCATTCCATCAAACTCCCATTCAGCTCTAAAGAAAACTTTGGGATTTGGAAGGAAAGGATTACACTCTTCATGGAGGCTGCAGATCCAAGAATATACATCACAGTATTGGAAGGACCTTTCATACCTATGAAAGTGTCAATTCTTGATGCCAACATAAGGACACCTAAGACCTACATGGAAATGGACCAGGATGAGATAATCTGGCCTCTATTGACAAGAGGGATCAGAACATAATTGTTAGTGTTATAGATGACTCCACATTCCAAAATTTGATTCATTGCAAATCATCCAAAGAAATGTGGGAATTATTGATTGTATATATGGAAGGAACTGATGAGGTTATAGATGATAGAAAATCTCTATTAAACCAGCAGTATGAATCCTTCAGGAAAGATAAGAAAGGCATAGTGGCTGAGAGCTTTGAATTTTTTTTTCAGAATAGTGAACAACCTGAGAACATATGGCAGGAGCTTCACCAATTATGAAATAAATGACAAGTTCTTCAGGTCCCTGAATAAGGAATGGGACATTAAGATTTGTGCAATTAGATAAATGGGCAACTTATCCAATATAGACCCCAAGGCTCTATTTGCCAAGCTGCTATCTTATGAGCTACAACTGAATCTCAGGAAGTCTGAAGAAGACTCAGCAAGAGCACTCAACAGAGAAAATTCTATGTCCCTAAAGGTTGAGAAATCCAGGAAAGTTAGGGAGAAATATGCTCCCTCAGAAAGACGGGATGCAGTCTCAGAATACAGCGAATCTTCCTCATCAGGAGGGGACATGACTGAAGAAGAACTGTCACTCTTCTCAAGACAATTCAAGAAGATGTTGAGGAGAAGAAGGCATGGTAGCTGGAAGAGTCCAGCTGGAGAATCTTCTCACAAGAAGACAGATTACTCAGAGAAACCCAGAAAAAATAAATCTGGGTATATTTATGGTTCTTCTCAGAATAAATACATTAAGACTAATCTTGTTTTTATTGTTGTAACAGAAAAGAGCATGTCATTGCTGATTGTCCAGTAAAAAGGAAGGAGAAAAAGTCTGAAAAATTGGAAGACTGGATAATACAAGAAGTTTGACAAAAGTCTCTTGGACAAGAATCAGTCCACTCTTTCAGATAGTGAGACGGATTCATCTAAATAAGAAGAGGAGGAGACTCTTTTGTGTTAATTGGCCATTGAGGAGGACAACAACAGAAGAAGAACCACACTATCATCTAGTGATAATGAAGACTTTACAGATCAAGGGCTGATGACCCTAGCAAAAGAAGAAGATCGGGATTGTTCAAATTCTGCCAAGGTAAAACCTCTTACTACTATTTTGGCCTCAAGCTCTAGATCAACATCAAAGTAAGAATCATGTTCACATTCTTCTAATAATTGTGAACATGGTTCAGATTCTGAAGCAGATTTCAACACACTAATCGACAGATATGGAAAGTTGTTGAAGGCTTTGATTACAAGCAAAGAGTTAGCTAAAAAACAAGCCAAAGAACTAGAGTCTCTGAGAGCAGTACCTTTATATTTGGAGAGGGCAAACATTAAGTTGGACCTTCAAAAACTGAAGCTCATATACTTAACCAATAAAATAAATAGTCAGACTGAGACTATTGTAGAATAAGCCAAGATTGTCAAGGACCTGGAATCAAAGCTTCTTCCGGAAAGACAACTCCTGAAATAGTTCTCAAGACCTAAGTTTGTACTACCTATTATTGATATATTTTTTGCACCATTTAGAAGTGGTGTAGGATATATTGAGGATAATAAGATCAATAAGAAACCTGAGCCTAAGGGTAAATCCCCAATGAGTCCAGCTAAGCATCCAAGCATCTGACTTCTAACAGATGCAAGGGATCATGTGTTCCTGGACACATTAGTTCTGAGTGCACCACCAACAAGGTCAATAAAGAGTCTTGTTGGAAAGGACAAAAATCTAATTACTATAAGGCCCACAGTCCACCACAAGGAGTGATCAATCCAAGGAGCCAAGGAATTCCTGGATCTGGTCCCAGTGCACAGCACTTAAACCTGAAAGGTAACGATGTCAATGTTGCACCTCTATAATGGAATCTAAATATCAACTCTAAGTTGCCTAGAAGTATAACTTCAAAGGTGCAGCCTAAGAGAAGATATAACAGATTTGAATGTTGGTATTGTGGGAAGGTTGGCCATTTTCCCCTAGATTATTGGTACAATCCAACAACATCCTCATTTAAGTCACAAACTCATCTGTTCAAAAAGCCCATTGTGCTTCACACAGCTAAGTCTAGCAGGAACCAAGGCCCCAAAACTAATTGGGTGCCTAAGGTTAATTAATTCTGTGATTGTAGGTGGATCCAAGTACCATAGAAATGTTAATATGGTACTTGGACAGTGGTTGTTCCAGGAACATGAATGGAGCAAGAAATCTGCTAAGGGACTATGATTCAGTAAAGGATGGACCAAAAGAAATATTTGGAGGTTCAGAAAAAGGACTCGCCAAGGGATATGGTAATATTTCTAATGGTCTAGTGACAATCACAAAAGTGGCTTATGTGGGAGGATAGAACCACAATCTGATAATCATAAGTCAGCTTTTTGATATAGGTTTTGAAATCATATTCCACAATGATAAGTGTCTGATAAGGAATACAAGTGATCAAGAGATCATCTTGTCAGGCACTAGGAGTGGCAACATTTATTATCTAAATTTCTTAAGTATAAATGAGGATTCACCTGTATGCCTAGTAGCAAGTGAGAAAGACTCTTTGTGTGTGTAATGGCATGAGAGGCTAGCTCACTTAAATTATAGAGCTATAAGCAAGTTGTTTTCTATGGACTTAGTTAGAAATGGACTCCAGCTAAAATGTGCCAAAGAAGGCATGTGTTCTACATGTCAAAGATGCAAACAGACAAAAGTCACCTTTAAGAGCATTCAGTCCAAAGACACTGAGAGGTGTTTGTACTTACTTCATATGGAACTATTTGGTTCTATGCAAATTCTTAATTTAGGTAGGAAGTCTTACACCTATGTGATTGTAGATGATCACTCTAGATTTGCTTGGGTATTCTTCCTAAGGAGAAAGTCTGAAACTCTGGACATTCTTGCTGATTTTGTCAAACAAATTCAAAATGAAAAGAGTTGTTTTGTGGTCAAGTTCAGAAGTGACCATGGCACAGAATTTCAATATGAAAAAATGAAAAATTTCTATAAAGAACTAGGGATCTTTCAAGAATTCTCCTCTCTTAGAACTACCCAGCAAAATAGGGTTGCTGAAAGGAAAAATAGAACTCTCATTGAGGCTGCTAGAACTATGCTAAGTGACAAATCTGTCCCAGAATATTTCTGGACTGACGCTGTAAACACTGCTTGTTATGTTCAGAATAAGGCTTTGATAAAAAAAAGTCACAACAAGACTCCCTATGAACTAATGAAAGGCAGAAAACCAAGTCTGTCCTATTTCAAGATCTTTAGAAGTAAGTATTATGTCTTAGACAATGGGAAGACTTATCTAATTAAGTTTTCAGAGAAGTCCTGTGAAGGTATCTTTGTAGGCTATAATAATCATAACAAGGCATATAGGATCTACAACTTGAAACATCAAGTGGTAGAAGAATCAATTAATGTTGTTTTTGATGAAACTTCAGCCTTACATAATATACTATCTAACAATTCTAGTCTAAAAGATGTTGACGCTAAGATGGAAAAAATTAAATATAGGAGATTCATCTAATATAGAATTAGAGGCTAAAAATAATGTTGTAGTTCCTATAGAAGACACGGTCACTGCTCAGGGGGGAGGAAGAAATTCATCCTTCTCTACCTGAAGAACTAGGTGATGGTAGGAATCTGCTTGTAGCTAATAAACACCTTAGAGATCATCTTATTGATCAAATAATAGGTGATGTCAGGCAAGGAGTGACTACTAGGAGTAGACATAATAATGAGGTTCTGTTCTCTAGCTTTCTCTCTCAGATGGAACCTAAAAAGTATGAAGAAGCCAATTCAGACCCCAACTGGACTATGGCAATGCAAGAAGAGCTTAATCAATTTGAGAGATGTAGAGTCTGGAGTCTAGTTCCTAGACCTAGAAATCATAATGTCATAGGAACTAAGTGGATATATAGGAATAAATTAGATGAGAATGGAACAAGGCAAGACTTGTGGCTAAGGGGTATAAACAAAAGGAAGGAATAGACTTTGACCAAACCTTTGCACTTGTAGCTAGGCTAGAAGCCATTAGATTGCTTTTGGCACATGCAGCTTACAAAGGATATAAAGTCTACCAAAAGGATGCTAAATCTGCATTCCTAAATGGTACATCGAAGGAAGAGTCTATATAGAACAACCACCAGGTTTTGTAAATCATAAACCTAGCTCTCATGTCTTTAGATTACATAAAGCATTGTATGGGTTAAAACAAGAACCTAGAGCCTGGTATGAGACCCTGTCTACCTTTCTCATAGAGAACAAGTTCTTTAGGGGGAAGATAGATAAGATACTATTCCTAAGGAACACAAAGGTTCAAGCATCCTAGTCCAGATTTGTGTAGATGACATCATTTTTTGTTCTACTAATGAGCTGCTATGTAGAAAATTTGCCAAGCTTATGCATGACAAGTTTGAAATGAGCAGCATGGGTGAGCTGAATTTCTTCTTGGGATTCCAAGTTAGGCAATCTGAAGATGGTATATCCATCTCTCCGTCTAAGTTCACAAAGGAGTTGATTAATAAATATGGTATGGAAAATTCTTCTACCATGAGAACCCCAATGGGTTCCTCAGTATAACTACACAAGGATGAATCTGAGAAACCAGTAGATGAATCCTTGTATAGAGGTATCATTAGATCACCCATTTACTTGATAGCTAGTAGACCAGATATCATGTTTTCAATATGCATCTGTACTATGTTCCAAGCATGCCCTAAAGAGTCTCATTATACAGCTTCTAAAAGAATACTGAGATATCTAAAGGACATACCCAATCTTGGGCTTTGGTATTCTATGAATGGTAATTTTGATCTAACTGGATACATAGACGCAGATTTTATAGGATGTAAAGAGGACAAAAAGAGTACATTAGAAACTTGTTAATTTTTGGGGGGAAGACTCATCAGTTAGAGCAGTAAGAAGCAAACAAGTGAAGCTATTTCAACAGCTGAGTCTGAGTATATATCAGCTAGGAGCTACTATGCACAGTTACTATGGATTCAACATCAACTCCTGGACTATAATATACAACTAAGTAAATCTGTTATACATTGTGATTCTACTAGTACAATCTCAATTGCTAATAATCTTATTTCTCACAGTAAAACCAAACATATAGAAATCAGAAATCACTTTCTTAGAGAACATGTTGAAAAAGGCAATATTTTTTACATTATACTCCAACTGAAAATCAAATTGCTGACATATTCACAAAACCCTTAGATGAAAACAAGTTCAATTTCTACAAGTTTGAACTAGGATTGTTAAATATAGAATAGCCATTTTCATTGGTACCTAAAAAAAATCCCTATTCAACTTGTATAAGTTAAGTAACAAAGTCTACCAACCTAAATAAACAAGTAAGACATCATAAATGTCAAGAAACTACATTTCAGAAAACAAAATTTTAACAAAGTCAAAAATTATGTCAAGACACCAGAGAATGTGTCGAGACAGTTGAGAAAGCGTCGAGATACCAGAAAGTGTGTCGACACTATAGAGAGTAATGTGTCGAGACACAAGAATGTGTGTGGACCCTAGGGTATGTGTCAAGAGACATAATCCTTGTGTCGATTTGAGTCGACACATCTCGACAGACAACTTTCCTTGTGTCGACACTAGGTATTTACCAAAAAATTTAGAAAAGTCTAAATGCAGCGCGCCCTTTCGACTTCAAGGAAGATTTAGCTATAAAAGGGGTGTGAGAGTAGAAGTCGACTACGCTTTCTTAATCTCTTGAACTTTTTCTTCCTGAGAGTCGAGACCTAGAATTCCTTTAGTCGACACATCTCTTTCTAAATTTTTCTCAACTCTAATGGCTCCCAAGAACAACGAAGACATCTTTGAAGGGTTTTAGCTTGTGCGCAATGGTTTTGACTCAGCGCAAGTAGAAATTAGGACTGTTATTGACCTAAATACTGAAGTTGGAATAGAATATCTACTTTTAGAACTGAAAAACATCTGGAAACGAGAAGTTTTAGAGTTCTTCTTTAATGTTAAACTAGATTCAAACTCAGAAAAGATCAAGGCTAAGGTAAATGGAGCAAAAGTGAAAATCACAACCAGGAAATTGACCAAGGTTTTTCAAATACCAAGAATCGATCAAGAAGATGAAATAGACACCACCAGAACTGCTGAAGCATTGGTGTGGTGTGGATTGGCTCTAACCACTAAGATTGGAAGTACCTTAAATAAGAAGGGTATGAATTCCCAAGGCAAATTCCTATCTGAAATAATTTGGAAGGTGTTGTTATGCAAGACTAGAGCACATCACAGAATTTCTGCTTCAATGTTTGAACGGATGACAAAAGTTATATTCAAAGTCAAGACAAACTGGAGCAAGATTGTTTTTGACAGAATAGCATAGAGTATTAAGAAACCCAACATGAGAAGAATTATAAGTCTCTACCTAGTGCAAGTCATTCCTGACAGTCTTAATCTTAAGCTTGAATCAAAGATAAACCACATGAGGATAATAGACATGAGGATACTGGCAAGGTGGGATAGAGTCCTATCCAAAGAAACACCTGCAGTTAAGAAGAAGAAGAAGGAGAAAAAGAAGAAGGTTGTAGTTATGGAATAAGATTCTTCTAGTAACTCTGAAGAACAAGACAGTTCTACCTCTGAAAAATAGGATGATACAATGGCTGAGAAATCTCCAAGGCCCCTCACTTGGAATAGGTGATCAGGTGCAGGGGGAGACAATCCTAGATAAGGATCCAATTAAGGGGGAGAACCTCAATGATCTGCCAGAAATAGAAATGGAAACAGTAGATACAATAATAATGGAAGTTGTACAAGAGCTGGAACAAACAAAGGTTCCTGAAACAAAAATGCCTGAAAGAGAGATTGAAGATACATTCTCCAAGGCCAATAAAGAGACAATTATTCTTAATACTGATTTAGATGTCCAAGGGGAGATAACTACTACTCCAGAGGACCCTGTTCCTGATACTGAAGTTTTGTAAGAAGAGACACACTTGGAAACATCAATGAATAAGGTGCAATGGTTGAGGGGGAGTCTGCAGATCAGCCCCTATATACTGAAAAAGCTAAAGAGCCAGCATCTGTGGAGGTGGTTAGTTCTTCTGAATCACAAGAGGAAGAAGCCTCTCAACTAAAGAAGAGAAAAATAATTGAACTAAAAAAGAGGAGGAAAAGCTACAAGAAAACTATTTAGTCTAGCACAACTCCTGCTCCTGCTGTGGATTTAAGTTCAATTATAGTTCAACTACAAATTATGTTAGATCAACAAAGAACTCAACTTGAGAAGTATATGGATGAAAGAAACAAGGAGTTGCAGTTTCAGCTGGCTCAGGACATTAAATCTATTTGATTTGAAGTAAATCTACTAAAAAAGGATATGACAGATTTCTTTGAAAGGGGAGCAAATGATATAGTATATATTGCAGAATAGCAAGTAGAATCACAGAAAGTGGAAAATGACATAGCTATAAAACAAGGCTATGTCATGAAAAATCAAATAAGAATGAATGAGAATATGATAATTATGCATGATACTACTTTGGAAGAAATAAAGAAACAAACTACTGATCTAAAAATCAAGATAATTTCTGCTACAAAGGACATGGAAACTTAGCTGAAAACTCATTCAGCCTCATTGATTAAGGGTATCAAGGCTTCTGACAAGGATTTGGATGACCATTTACTGAAAGTCAAGAATTCTTTAACCTCAGGAATCCATTATCTAGATGGTCAAGAAAGATTTCACAAAAATGATTTGAGGGATCATATGGAAAGAGAAGTCATAAAGGGGGAGAGGGTAATGATAAAGACTAGCTTTGAGCATGCTACTTAGATTTGCAATAACATTAGAGACACTCTTGGAAATCCTCCCCTATGGTATGATGGAGACCAAACTACTGAGTCTGGCTGCCAACCAGCTCACATTGAGGCCATTCAAAATCCTGGCCAATTCATGTACAGACCAGCTCATTTTGAGGACATCCAAACTACTGTCCAATCCATGTACAGTCCTCCAGGTCAAATTAAGAATATAATATGTGAGGAGGTTGAAATGACTTATTCTGCTATATTAAAAGAAAAGGAAGCTCAACAGTCAAAGAAAAGGTTCAGGGAACAAGCAGCAGCTAGGCCAGATTTTGAACAATGGAGTTCAACTTCAAGATCAATTATTCTCACAGCATGGAAAGTAGTCAATACTAATGCAGCTGATAGGGGAAAATGGTATACAGAGCAAGAGTGGACTAAGCACTTAAAGCAGCAGGAGGTCATCCAAAAATTTAGAAATGATTTGAAGGCAGGGAAGATCCTAGCTAATTTTGTTGAGCCCAACAAATACTTCCCCAAGCCATATCACCATTCTGAAAGACAGAGGCTTAAGGAGGAAAAGATCTCTAAAGCCAAGAATGATAAAGGCAAAAAGATAGCTGACGACAATGTGACTGAAGTTAAAGAAAAGATACAATCTGGAAAAGGGATTGTCATCAGAGAGACAGATCTTTCATAGAATATTCTTGAACTTTTGTAATTTTGTTTTTCTTTTAAGAACTTTGTAACAAAATGAAAAGTGTAAACTGATTACAAATTTGTATGAAAAGTCTGTTTGACCTTGGTTATATTTTTGTGTTCATTCCTATATTCTTTATATTTTTTTGTACAGCACTTTTAATATATATCTTTATCATCATATTTTTGTATTATGGTGTATATCATTGAATTGTGGTTATGACTTCTCCAAATAGGAAGAGATTGTTGGGTACATTGGGAATTGTGTACCTGATTTGGAGAAGCCCTTTCAACTCAATGATATACACAAATTTGTATTTGATGAATGTTAAATTTACTTGTGTAGTTTCTATGTTGAATAAAAATAAACTAAGTACAAAAGTGTCGAGACACTAGACAAGTGTCGACACCTTTGTAAAAGCAGTGCTAAGACAAGGAATTAAGTTGTGTCGACACTCAGGACTAGTGTCAACACCCTTATTCAAGAAGTGCTGAGACAAGAAGCAAGATGTGTCGACACCCAGGACTTGGGTCGACACCGTCAGCCAAGAAACCAAGCTGTGTCAACACTCAGGACTAATGTCAACACAATTTACACAAGTTATGTCGAGACAGGAAGCAAGCCGTGTCGACACTCAGAACTAGTGTCGACACATTTTACACAAGTTATGTCGAGACTGGAAACCAGCTGTGTCGACACTCAGGGCTAGTGTCGACACATTTTATACAAGTTGTGTTGAGACAAGAAGCTAGCAGTGTTGACACACTTGATTGTTGTCGACATACCTATAAGAGAAGTGTCGACACCCAGGACTGGTGTCGACAGAATCTATGTACAGAAGTGTCGACTCCTTCATGCAGAAGCTCTCTGACGGAAATTCTTCTAAGTTCAGAATTCAAAGCCTGAAGTTCTGATAACTGTCAGAACTGTCAGATGTCAGTGGATTAACCGGGGCAGCCGGCCACTCTTGCCAAAGCCTATATAAGAAGGCCAACACAACAGAAACAGAGCGATAATTAACATTTTTCTCATCTAAGTATGTCAGAATAATTCAATAGAATTCTGAAGGTAGAGAGGAGGCAGATGGTGGATCAACTTCAATCTTGTCCAGCCTATTTCAACCCTACCTTTTTCCTTCAAGAAGCTTTGAAAAAGCTAAGAAGGGTTGGACCTCTTTTTCTTCACAGCCAGGATTAAGGGAGAAGATTTCACATCAAGATCTGACCAAGAAGAAGTCACCAGTCTCTTTCTTCCTAGATGACACCTCAAAAACTCAAATTCTTTCTATTATAATAAATTTGTAAGATCTATCAGTAGATCTGAGTTGTAGGAGATTGATTTCTCTGAGTTGTAAGCCTAAATTATAAAGACTGAGGTAGAGCTGTGATCCTGAGGTAGTAGAAGGGGTATTTCTCTGAGCTATAGGAACTGGAAGGTTCTGAGGTTGTAGCAAGGGTTTGCCTGAGGAGTAGGAGTGGAGGATAAATTTGAGGTAAGGTTCTTGAAGAGGAACTTGAGTTGTAAGATCTTGAGGATCTGAGGTAGGACTTTGATTTGTCTGAGTTGTAGGAGCCAGCTAGGCTCTGAGGTGTAAGATCAGAGAATCTGAGGAAAAATAAGAAGAAGTTTGGCCGAATCTGGCTCATTGCTAGATAGGAGAAGGGAGAAAGTGGATGTACCCATAAATTGGGGAACCACTATAAAACTACTGTGTGTTGTACTGTGATTTGTGTTGTGATTGTTAAAAGTAGATGTGTGCTTTGATTGTTAAAATTAGATTTGTGCTGTATTTTGTAGATCAACAATGTTCTTGAATATTGTGGCTATGTTAATAAACACACTAGGAAATTTCTGTGATTTAAAAGTAGCCAAGATTTAAATTGGACCTATCCCCCCTCTAGGTCAGTCGTTATCTGAAACAAACACTTTACACTATTCACTCAATATCTTATGAAGTGAAAGGGGGGTCATATTTATAGACACGAAGAGGAGTGTGATCACCGGCCTAGATGATAGGATAACCACCCTATCAAGTGTGAACACCAAGTGTATCCTCAAAAGCTACGGATATACACCAGACCGTTGCGACTAGCCAAGAGCGAGTCTGCCAAGATAGAACCTCCAAGGCCGGAAACCAAGCCTCTAACAAGTCGCCAAACCTAGTCTGACAAGACCACCAAACAGGCGGACTCAGCGAGTACCACCCCAGTACGCCCACTTGCGGACACAGCTCCAGACAACAAAAATCGAGCTCGCAGCCAAGTCACATAAGACAGACTACTTTTGAGCTCAGCGGACAGAGAAAACACCCCGCATAGGCTGCGCGACCTCCTAGACTAAGCTAACCTAAATTTGGTCCAAATCCAAACTAAGTCCACGCCATTAGACATCCCTGGTGCGAGCACAGTACCAACGGATACAAAACTAGTCTGCACAAAATCGGCGAACTCCAGAGCCAGCTACACAAACCGACAACTGAGCGGATAACCATCCTATCCACCCGATACAACCTGGGGAACAAGCTGCAGAACACTGGCCGACCTAACTAGTCACCAGCTCTGTCCGCTCAGACCGCACGGTCAGACCATAGAGACCGTTGAAGCTATCCACACAGTTCGTCCGAATAGACCGCCCAGGCTGCCACTTTCACTTCAACAATTTCAACACTCCCCCTTGAAGTGAGAAGTGGAGACCAGCCCTAGCAATCCCCGAAACTGAGTAAAAGGTCCCTTTGACAGTGGCTTCGTGAATATGTCTGTGATGTTGTCCTCACTCCGCACATGTCCAACTACAAGAGACCCCTCCAAC
The DNA here is from genome assembly GCA_039513925.1 of Platanthera zijinensis. NCBI lineage: Eukaryota > Viridiplantae > Streptophyta > Magnoliopsida > Asparagales > Orchidaceae > Platanthera > Platanthera zijinensis. The sequence goes on along the minus strand of CM077095.1, from coordinate 123,745,639 downwards.
ACCTTCTCCCAAATGAAATGGTGCTCAATCTCAATGTGCTTGGTCCACGCGTGATAAACTGGATTATTAACCAGTTTCAAGGCACTCTCATTGTCACCGCGTAGTAGAGTAGGACCGTGCACTTCTTCGTGAACTTCCTCTACTAGCCTCCTAAGCCATATGACTTCCCGAGCTGCCAAGGCCGAAGCCTTGTACTCCACTTTCGTAGTAGAGACAGATACCGAATCTTGTTTCTTACTACACCAAGAAATCCCTGTTGATCCACTTATGAAGACATAACCTGATGTGGAATTCCGATCATCTGAATCTCCCTTATAATCAACATCCATATAACTGTGCAGGTTGAAGCCTATGTCTTTCCCATAGAGGATACCCATGTCGGAAGTGGACTTCACATACTTCAAAATTCTCCTTACCGTCATCAGATGAGGCTTCCGAGGTTCTTCCATATACTAACTTACTCAGCCTACAACATATGCAATGTCTGGCCTTAAAATCATCAAATAATTAAGGCTCCCAACCAGAGCATGAAACACTAGAGTATCTGGAAGTATTCTCCCCTCATCTCGTCGAAGCTTGATGCCCACATCAAGAGGAGTAGAGCTACTCTGGCAAGCCGCCAAGGCCATCACCACCTAAACTGAAGTCATCTTTTCCATAGGACTGAACGTCTCTTCATAGTCTTCTCTGTACTGATGAGAAAATCCTCGAGCTACAAGACGAGCCTTGTACCGCTTGATGCTCCCCTCCGCCTTCTTTTACATCTTGTAGACCTACCTACATCTTATAGGAGTAATGCCATCGACCTTGGGCACAAGGTCCCAAGTCTCTTTCTTCTTGAGGGCAGGCATCTCCTCATCCATGGCATCTTCCCACTCCTTGACCCCAGTAGCATCTTGAAATCTAGAAAACTCTCGCTCATCCAAAGGGCCTGCGAATAAATAAGAGACCAAGCTTACCGTGTTTCCTTCGCTATTATGAGCTGGTGGTTTGATGGTCCTCTTTGATCTCGAAAGGGTCTTACCCTTGCTAACCTCCTCTGCTGCTTCTTCTGAATCAGCTGTAACGCCCCCGATTTTTCTGCGATTATTTAATTCTCGTTTGGCGTTACGTCGACGCGTTTTTTTGGCTTGTGCCATCTGTGGAGTGTGGTATTAACTCCTTAGAACTGGGTGGCCTATTTTGTAGCCTATTGGCAAGATCTCCCTAGCAAGCCGAGTCGTTTTGGGTGACCCGGTGTGGCCTCTCGGGGATGCTTGTGTTTTGGCTTCGGGTGGGTATAACTCGAGATCTGTTCGTCGAAAGTTAATTTCGAATTCACTGTTGCATTCGTAGCATGGGTATTTAGCTACGGTGCGAGTTTCGTCGAATTCCGATGTAGTTTGGTTTTTGCGTCATTTTAGGTGTGCTAATAATAAAAGCAAATGTGTATATTTAAAGCCATTTAGATGATTTCTGCGGTCAAAAGCTTTGGTAATGAACCGGCGGCTTAGGAGGCAGTTAAGGCTGATTAGGCGTGATTAGATTTATTTAAAAGCCTTAAGCCAAATTAGCGAGCCCATTCTTCTTCTTCCCGAAAACTATCGCCTGCTCTTATTCGCGGAAAACAGAGGAAAACCGCCGGACCTGCTACTCCTTCGGACAGTGATACTGGGAGCGCTTGTGGACGGATTTCGATTTCGAAAGCGGATTTCGATTGCTCTCTCTTAGATCTACATTTCTACAGTAAGAGATTTGATTTCCGTAGGGTTTTTAGGAGATTTGGATTTTCGGTTTTTGCCCTTTCCGCCATTTAAGCTCGGGATGTGTTGGCTAGGTGTTGTTGCTACTGGTGCCGAGGGAGTGGAAAGGCTCGAGTGAAGCTTCGCTGAAAAACCGAGGCAAGTGGTTCTTGCACTTGCTGTTTTGATCTTCCCCCTCTTAACTACCCGGTTAGCCATAGGATAGAAGCCAAGCTTTTCTCTTTTTGCTTGCTAAAACTCTGTGCTTCAGTTTCCCTTTATGAGCCCCCTCCTTGTGCTGTTTTTGCTAAACCAGCTGATTGTTTTCACCATTTAGACTCCAGATTTTTATTTCTGGTTTGGTGCTTTTGCGGGTGGAGCCGAGAGAGAGAGAAAGAGAGGGAGGTTTCTGTTGTAGTGCTCTGGTTAGAACCAGTCTTGGTAGGCTCTCGGGATTTGGCGTTGAGTGTGGTGCACACACTCAAAGCCATAGTTTGGTATGTTCTCTTGCGGATAAGTAGTGAGGCGATTGAGTGAGAAAATTTATCTAAGTCGAAATCGACGGGAATCACTAAGTGATTCTCGCCGACTTCTGACGTGTATCGTTAGTGATTCCCGCCAATTCGGTGAGAATCAATCTGAATTCCCACCGATTCGGCGAGAATCAATTTGCATTCTTGTCAATTCAGCGAGAATCATCTGCTTTCCCGCCGATTCGGCGAGAATCGATCGGCATTCCCGCCGACCTCTTCCGGATGGCGTTGGTTTAGGGTTTTCCTGCGGGTAAGTACTTTGGCATAGAGTGAGTTGACCTCACTCAACGCCAAAGCTATTTTGGCGTTGAGAGAGGTGGACTCACTCAACGCCACTATTGGGTTTTACGGTTAAGTGCTAAGGCATTGAGTGAGTAGACCTCACTCAACGCCGTAGCTGTTTTGGCATTGAGTGAGGTTAGCTCACTCAATGCCACTGCCTGTTTTGCTGAAGGCGTTGAGGGAGTGGACCTCACTCAATGCCATAGTTGTTTTGGCATTGAGTGAGGTTAGCTCACTCAACGCCAGAGTTTTCTTGCGGGAGGCGTTGAGTGAGTAAACCTCACTCAACGCCATAGCTATTTTGGCATTGAGTGAGGTTAGCTCACTCAACACAAGAGCTGTTCTTGCGGAGGACGTTTAGTGAGTGAACCTCACTCAACGCCATGGTTATTTCTGGCGCTGAGTGAGGCTAACTCACTCAATGCCAAGGTCTGGTTAAGCATTGAGTGAGTGGGGCTCACTCAATGCCAAGCCATGTTGAGTCATCTCAACGCTCTTCCCTTACCTTGATTTTCTCCCCCGAGTAAATTCCTTGATTTTTGTGGTTCCTTGTCGGCTATGTTTTCTTTCCAAAAGGCCGAATCATGGGTTGTGGTTAGTAGTGGTGGTTTGAAGCTCTTAATTGGGGAGGTGTTGTGTAATTTAGCCAAGGCCACCCTTTTTCTTTTATCTTGCTCCAGGTATGGGCTGGGCAAGGGAGTGGGAGGTCCCTAGTGCTTTCACAAATAGACCCCTGAGCTTGGTTTCTTGGAATTGGTGGTTGGGGGACTGAGTTTTCCTCCAACCCGGATCCACGATGTTTTTGCTACTACCATCTCTCACAGCTTAGGGTGTTAGACGTTTCTTCCTTGGTAGATTGCAGCATTTGGGCTCATGGTAGCCTTGTAGACTCTACAGCATTTGGGCAGAGTTACTATTGTGTCCTCGCACTTAGTGCACTTCCTTTTTGCCTTGCCTTGGGCAGTTGTGACTGTTATTGCTTTGTTTTCCTCTTTTACTTATCTTCTGATTGACACTTTCGAGCAGTTTTCTAGTTTGCTTGCTGAGGTATTCTTTCTTCTTTGAATGCCTCAGGTTTTGGATAGTAGCCGCTCTTACGGCTAGTGGTGCTGTGCAGTTGCTGGTGGTCTCTGGTGCTATAGAGATCAGTTCCTTGTTTTTGCGACGTAGTTTTGGTGTTCTTTTTCATACAGACATACATACTTGTCAGTGGGTTCATGTCAGTTTGTTGGCACTCACTGGTAGTTTTTACCTTGATACTAGATATGTTACTTTTTGATGCTACCTTTCTGGAGTTAGTATACTTGCTCTGGGGATGATTTATGCTAGGTTGCTAGTTACTTTTAAACCTAAAAACACTATTATAAGTATTACTCATGATCAACATGTTTTATAAAACTCGTCACTATTTTTCAAACAACGTAAAAAGATCGTTTTCTTATATATAGAATAAATTAAATGTAGGGTCTTGCATAGTATAAGTTGTCAACTGGGGACACTTATGCACTCTTTTAGGATGCCAAACCTGAATAAAGTATTTTTTCCGCAGCGTATAAGTATAGTTTTTAAATTATGGACTAGGTGATCCATCGAGCCGAGGGATAAGACCTTTAAAAATATAACTGATTTTCTAGTCATTTAACTTATGAATTTTCATAAAGTATAGTTGATTGTGGTTTGCCTGAGCGTCGACAGTTATCCCCTGCTCGACGTGGCATCATGACGCGTGTTTTCTCCTACTTTAATAATTCATTTTTCCTCGGAGAAAATGTGGGTTGTGAAAGTTGGTATCAGAGGGAGGTTGCTTGACAGGCTAGTCGGGCAACCTTCCCTTTTGATTGCCTTAGTAGTTCAACATCATGTCATTCACACACCGATATGTCATAAGCACGTCTTGGCAAAAGCACGAACACTACACTCATAGCATAACATGAAGTATACAAGGTATATTATGTAGTATGGGATACATAATATATGCTCGTATATGGATCCACCATATGGGCAACATGTGAGGGTTATGTAGTATGGGATGCATAACCTCACCACATGGCTGCAACTAGCTTATTTTCTTTTTCGTTGCATGAGGATGTTATGTAGTATGGGATGCATAACATTTTCATGTGTACACCGCTCATAACATGCATTAGGGCCTTTTTAGAATGCATAGCACAAACATACATAGCATAACATTGCATAAGCATAACGTGCCAAGCTAAAGACTCGCAGGATGACATATGTGCACACATAATTTTTGAGTCAAAAATAATATAAAGTCATGCATTCCCGATCTAGGCACAAGAGTTAGTATGGTGGTGGCTAACCATCCTGGTTAAGGCATAACATCAATTCTTGTAAAAAAAAATAAACTCCCAGAGCAAGTTTAACAGCTTTAAGTTCATATTTATGTATGTATTGGCTGTACTTGTAGTTAGTTGCAGTTGTCGTACTAGGATCTGACTAAGGTTGTTATGACTTTAGGATGGAGAGATGCCCTTCGACTAGATCAACCCCCCTATCTGATGGTGAGTCATCTGGAGCGCAGAATGATGCGGTGATCGAGAGCTTGCGGTAGAGTAGCGATTCCTTGAGCAGGCAGTTGGTGGAGGTGCGAGCCCAGATCAAGTCTTTGGTGGCAGTTGTGGCAGAGCAGACTTAGGGAGTGCAAGGCCCTGCAGGGGGGATTGCTGTTCCTCCTCCTCCTGCACCCCTGAGACCTCCAGTGGTGGTGCCAGCGGAGATGGCATTCATCTCTCAGTTTCAAAGACTTAGCCCCCTACGTATGATGGGAAGGCAGATTTCATGGTCATAGACGATTGGCTGATCTCCTTGGAGGAGATGTTCTCGTATTTAGGTATTGCAGTCGATCAGAGAGTGATGATAGCCGCCTATCAACTTAAGGGTTTGGCTAGGAGTTGGTGGCTTAGAGAAAAGGAGAGCTTGGTAGCTGGTTGCTCTTGGGAAGTGTTCAAGGAGATGCTGCTGAGGAAGTTCTTGCCCTCGATCGAGCGTGACCGTCTTATGAATGACTTCCTCCACCTGAAGCAAAGGCAACTCATGGTCGGTGAGTATGAGATAGAGTTCAGCAAGTTGAGCCGGTTTTCTCTTGGGTTGGTGAGTGTTGAGGCTGATCGAGTCAAGCGATTTCTTGGTGCCTTGAGGAGCGAGGTGCAGCAGTTGACCAGTGCTTATGGATCGGAGACCTATGCAGGGGTAGTGGAGGCTGCTATGAAGGTGGAGGCTATCGAGACCGCAAGGAGCAGAGGCCAGCAAATGAGGAAGGACAAGAGGAAGTCCGTCGAGGAGAAGAAACCCCAGGTACCTGATGCTGCTTCGGGAAAGAAGAGCAAGGTGGTGTGTAGATTCTGTGGTCGGTCAGGCCACCCTGTTGAGAGGTGTTTCAAGAAGGCAGCAGCTCAGAAGAAGGAGTAGGTTCATGCTATTCAGGGTGCTCCTAGGAGGGATATTTCCTGTTCTGTTTGCAAGAGACTCGGGCATGATGCTGCCCAGTGCTGGTCCAAGGATAAAGTCAGCTATCAGTGTGGGTAGAAGGGTCACATCAAGTCTAGGTGTACTCAGGTCAAGCCTGATCTTCATTCAGTTCCACTTCAGGCACTACCTCCGCCTCAGCATGTGGACAAGGGTAAAGTAAAGCTGAACGTGATCTCTTCTGAGGAGGCCCAAGCTTCGACTCAGGTCATCTCAGGTTAGTTGTTTCTTTTTCCAGCTTGAAAGTTTTACTTGCTAGAATGGTTACAGTTGGGTTTTGGTAGAACCTTAGTTGTATATACTCCTATAGGGAAATTTAAGGTGAAGAACCATTAGGCGCGCATTCTATTCGACTCCGGCGCTACCCACTCATTTGTGGCTAGAGCCTTTGTGGAGCGACATCGGTTAACTCTAGATCGAGTTCGTGGTACCTTCCTCGTCAAGTTCCCTTCTGGTGAATCTGTGTTATTAGATTTGGGCATTCTAGATTGCCCTGTTTTGTTAGGGGATTTTATTGCGAGGGAAGACTTGAAGATGATTGATCTGGAGGACTTCGATGTCATTCTGGGCATGGACTGGCTGTCTAAGTATGATGCGGTCATTCAGTGCAATGGGAAGCACTTGGACTTCATCAAGGGCAATGGTCAGCCGGGAAGCGTGTATGCTGATCCGTGCCAAGATTCCCCTATCTTTTCTACGATATGTGCTCAAAAGTTGTTTCCTTCTAGTTGTTTTGCTTGTTTAGTCTCGGTGGTTGGGACCACTGTTAGTATACCGCGCTTAGAGGAGATTCCAGTTGTTCGCGGTTTCGCTGATGTGTTTCCTGATGACCTTCCTGGTCTTCCTCCCGATCGGGATGTCGAATTTGTGATTGATTTGGAACCGGGTGCGTGTCCTATTGCTAAGGCGCTGTACCGGATGGACCCTTGTGAGCTAGAGGAGTTGCGAGTCCAGTTAGATGAGTTGTTGGAAAAAGGGTTTATCAGGCAGAGTTCGTCGCCTTGGGGTTCTCCTATTCTATTTGTAAAGAAGAAGGATGGGTCGATATGGCTTTGCATCGAATACAAGGAGTTGAACAAAGTCACTATTAAGAACAGGTACCCTCTGCCGAGGATCGATGACTTGTTTGATCAACTGCGCGGTAGCACAGTGTTCTCCAAGATCGATCTTCGTTCTGGCTATCATCAGCTCAGGATCCGTGAGGCAGATATTCCACGGACTGCGTTTAGATCGAGGCATGGACATTTTGAGTTCTTGGTGATGTCGTTTTGTCTGACCAATGCACCATCAGCTTTCATGGATATGATGAACCGGGTGTTCAAGGATTTGCTTGACAAGTTCGTTGTGGTTTTCATCGATGACGTGCTGGTCTATTCTCGCAACGCTGAGGAGCATGAGAAACATCTGCGCTTGGTTCTATCGGAGTTGAGGAATCACAAGTTATTCGCCAAGTTGAGCAAGTGCGAATTTTGGTTGCCTCAGGTCTCGTTTCTGGGCCACGTGGTGAACAAGGATGGGATCTCGGTTGAACCGGAAAAGATCGCAGCAGTGATGGATTGGAGTAGGTCGGGCACGCCCAAGGAGATCAGGAGCTTTCTAGGGTTGGCTGGCTACTACAGGAGGTTCATGGAGGGTTTCTCTACCCTAGTTGCACCTTTGACCAGGTTGACTCAGAAGAACGCGACCTTTGTTTGGAGCGAGAAGTGCGAAGAAGCCTTCCTGGAGCTAAAGAACAGATTGTGCACTGCTCCCGTTCTGACCCTACCTACTGAGGGTGTGGAGTATGACGTTTATGTGGATGCTTCGCATGTTGGTTTAGGTTGCGTGTTGATGCAAGTTGGAAAAGTGATTGTGTATGGGTCAAGGCAATTAAAGACTAACGGGAGAAATTACCCTACGCATGACCTTGAGTTTGCAGCGGTGATTTATGCGTTGAAGCTGTGGAGGCATCTACTTTATGGGGCTCAGTGCATGATCTTCACTGATCACAAGAGCCTGAAGTATGTGTTCACGCAGAAGGAGTTAAATCTGCGCCAGCGACGGTGGCTAGAGTATGTGACCGATTATGAAATAGAGATCCAGTACTATCCAGGCAAGGCCAATGATGTGGCTGACGCCCTGAGTCGGAAGACGGGGAAGATCTTTAATCTCTCCGCCGACCGTTTAGTGGAAGAGTTCCTCCATATGGATATCTCAGTGGGATGTTGTGACATGCAGAGTAGTTTGGCAGTGGAAGAGCCGTCTTGGATTTCCCTTACTAGGTTGCACCAGAAGGATGATCCGAACCTTCTACACTTATACCTCAGGGCTCAGAGAGGGGAGTTGCCGGATTTTTCCATCGATGATGTGGGAACTTTGAAGTACCGCGGCAGATTTTGCATCTCTGCTGTTGGAGACATCAGGGGTATGGTATGTAGAGAGGCTCATGGATCCAGTATTGCCTACCATCCAGGGTCTACGAAGATGTATCATGATTTGAAGCAAATTGCCTGGTGGTATGGCATGAAAAGTGTTATAGCCCGATTTGTTGCTGAGTGCCACACTTGCAAGCGTGTGAAGGCCGATCACGGAAGGCCTGGTGGCAAGTTGACTCCGTTAGAGATCCCGACTTGGAAGTGGGAAAGTATTTCTATGGACTTCATCACTGGCTTACTGAAATCTCCAAGGGGATTTGATTCTGTTTGGGTTATAGTGGATAGACTGACGAAGTGTGCTCACTTCGTGCCGTATAAGATTGACTACCCGATGAAGAAGATATCAGAGTTGTACTTGAATGAGGTCATCAGATTGCACGGTGTGCCTGTTAGCATCATTTCCGATCGAGATTCCGGTTTACTTCTCGCTTTTGGCAGAGTATGCACGAGGGTTTGGGTACCGATCTGAGGTATTCAACTTCTTTGAGAGGACTTAGCGCAACCACTCGCACCAAAACCCCGGACTGATGGAGGACGGCGCCACTAATCTTTATATCAAAGGTCCTCGGGCGGATCCACGGGGCAGCCAGTTAAGCCATTACCGCATAGCACCGCAGCGCGGGGGCGATTCCGGACCGCAGCCCCAACAATCCCCCCCGGAAACGACCCCGAGTTGTATCTATCATCACTTTCAATTGGGTCCACAATGTTTAAATTAACTCACTGCAGGTGAAGACCTATCCTATCACTCAGGACAAGTGGTATTTGGATAGTGGTTGCTCCAAACATATGACAGGGAATAGAGAAAATCTGTCAAAGTTCAAGGCCAAGCTTGGACCAAAGGTGATCTTTGGGGATTCTAGCTGTGGTCAAACTGAAGGATATGGTAGGATTACCATTGGAGCAGTAACTTTCAAGAGGGTTGCATATGTAACTGGACTGAAGCATAATCTTGTCTCAGTAAGTCAGTTATGTGATGCAGGATATCAGGTATCATTCACTAACACTCTTTGTAATATTACTTTAAATAGTAATGTTGTGTTAGTAGGCATTAGACAAGGCAATATTTATTTAGTAGATTTTAATTCAACCCATTCTGAAATCTGCTTATTTAATGAAGTAACAAATAACAACACCTTATGACATAAAAGGCTTAGCCATGTTAACCTCAAGAACATATCTAGGTTATCTAAATACAACCTTGTTAGAGGTTTACCCTCTTGCCCCTACAAGAAGGAGAGCCTATGCAAGGCTTGTCAATTAGGCAAGCAAACCAAGAATTCATTTAAGTCAGTAAATAAAAGTGATTCACCTTGAATCCTGTATTTATTACATTTGGACCTTTTTGGCCCAATAAATGTACAGAGTCTAAGAGGGAAGTATTACACTTTAGTAATTATAGACGACTTCTCTAGGTTCACTTGGGTGTTCTTTTTGAGAACTAAGACTGATAACTTCAAAGCCCTTACAGATTTTCTATTATGTGTGCAGACTGAGTACTCTACTCATGTGGCCTTGATCAGAAGTGATCATGGTACTGAATTTAACTCTCTTCTCATGCAAGAATTCTGTGAGAGAGAATGTATCAAACATAGCTTCTCAGCTCCTAGAACTCCCCAACAAAATGGGGTAGTTGAAAGGAAAAATAGAACCATGATTGAAGCTGCTGGTACATTATTGGCAGATGCTAACATGCCTCTTTCCTATTGGGCAGAAGCTGTTAGCACAGCTAATTATGTGCTGAACAGAAGTCTTATACACAAGCTTAAGTGTAAAACTCCTTATGAGTTGCTTAAAGGAAAGAAACCTAAAATAAATTATTTTAGAGTATTTGGCTGTGTAGTTTACATTCATAACAATAATAAAGAATACCTTAGAAAGTTTGAAGCAAAAGTTTCAATGGGAATCTTTCTTGGATATTCCCAAGTAAGCAAAGCTTATAGGGTATTTAATAAATCATCTTTTAAAATTGAGGAATCTGTGCATGTGTCTTTTGATGAATCTCAGATGTTTTATAAGGAGAAGGAAACTTCCCCTTCCTCAAGTTCATTGCAGGTACCAGAATCTAATAAAGATGTCACTCAAGAGATTCTCCATCTATCAACTCTTCATATCACTGAATCAGACAGTGATGAAGACTTTGCAGAAGCTGTTGCTGAACCTCCAATAGTAGATCAAATTCCTCCCGAGGAATTAATCCCAACTATTGCTGAAGATCACATCCCACCTGCTGATGTTGTCACACTTAGAGATCATCCTACATCTCAAGTGATTGGAGACATATCAGCTGGTGTTCAAACAAGACATCAATTAAGACAGGATGTGATGCACGCTTGTTTCCTTTCACAGATTGAGCCCCTCACCATTAAAGATGCTGAGCTAGATCCCCACTGGATCATTGCTATGCAAGAGGAACTCAATCAGTTTGAAAGATGTAAAGTATGGACTTTGGTTCCAAAACCTAAAGGCCAACTGATCATAGACACCAAGTGGGTGTTTAGAAACAAGTTGGATGCAAATGGAATCATTGTAAGGAACAAAGCTAGGCTTGTAGCTCAGGGCTACAGACAGGAGGAAGGTATAGATTATGACCAAACCTTTGCTCCTGTTGCAAGGCTAGAGGCAATAAGGATCTTTCTAGCCTATGCAGCCTATATGAAGTTTAAGGTCTTTCAGATGGATGTCAAAAGTGCCTTTCTAAATGGTGAGCTAAAGGAAGAGGTATTTGTTGAACAACCACCTGGGTTTGTTTCTTCAACTCAGCCCTCACATGTTTTCAAGTTGCAAAAGCTCTTTATGGACTCAAACAAGCACCCAGAGCCTGGTATGAGACTCTAGCTAGTTTCCTGTTAGAGCACAACTTTGTTAGGGGAGTAGTTGATAGAACCCTTTTCATCAAGCACCACAAGGACACAATCCTATTAGTTCAAGTGTATGTAGACGATAATATTTTTGGTTTCACTGATCCCAAACTGTGCAAAAAGTTCTCTGACTTGATGCATTCTAAGTTTGAGATGAGTAGTATGGGTGAGCTATCTTACTTTCTTGGTCTCCAAGTAAAGCAAGATGCTGATGGCATCTTCATCTCCCAATCCAAATATGCCAAGGAATTGGTAAAGAAGTTTGGGATGGCTGATGCTTCAGCAATGCATACACCTATGGCTACTAATGTAGTTATAGATTCTGATGATCAGGGAAAGCCTATTGATCAAAAGAATTATAGGGCCATTGTTGGTTCCCTATTGTATTTAACTACAAGTAGGCCAGATATAATGTTTGCTACATGCTTATGTGCTAGGTTCCAGGTCAACCCCAAGGAATCTCATCTGATTCTTCTCAAGAGAATCTTGAGATACCTGAAGGGATGTCCAAATCTAGGACTATGGTACCCAGCTGAATCAGAATTTGAGTTAATTGGATACTCTGATTCTGATTATGTTGGCTGTAGAGTTGACAGGAAAAGTACCTCAGGAACTTGTCTGTTCCTGGGAGAGAGATTGGTCTCTTGGTTCTGTAAGAAGCAGGCTTCTATCTCAACTTCAACTGCAGAGGCTGAATATATAGCAGCTGCTAGTTGTTGTTCACAGATTCTGTGGATTCAAAACCAGCTTTTGGATTATGGGTACACACACAAGAACACAAAAATCATGTGTGATAGTACCAGTGCTATCTCCATTGCACAAAATCCTATGCACCACTCTAGAACCAAACACATTGAGATTAGACACCATTTCCTGAGAGATTGTGTGGAAAAGAACAAGATCAGCCTTGAGTTCATATCCACTGACCTTCAGAGAGGTGATATTTTCACCAAGCCCTTAGATGAATAGAAGCATCTGTTCTTTTTGGTTCAACTAGGCATGATTAATGGAAAATACTAAGTGTGATGTCTGCCTGTGTTGAAACCTGTTTGAAGATCGTCGAACGACGTTCGACGATAGTCGACTGGATCAAGCCTATCGTCGACCTATGGTTGATGATAGCTTATCTGCTTGAAGATCGTCGACTGACGTTCGAAGATCGTCGAACAGGTCGAGCCTATCGTCGATCTATGGTTGACGACAACTTGTTGTTTGTGAAGACAGAAATAGTCGAACGATTGATCGACTACTCTGCTTCAGGAACGATCGTCGAACGTCAGTTCGACCATCGTCTCCAGCATCTTTTAAAATAGATCGACTATTGCTGTTTTAATATAAAACTGATGGTTGACCTAGGTTAAGAGATCGTTCTTTTTATCGTCGATGGAGAGCGTCTTCTCGCATTCCGTCTTTCTGCTTGCTCCCTGTCTCGCGATTTCTGTCGTTTTGCCTTCGCCGTCTCTCTCTCTCTCGTCTTCTCCAACCCCCTTCGATGGCGATTGCTCTAGCCCTCCTGTCCGTGGTAAAGTTCGATACTGGTTTCAGCGTGGACTTTGACTCCTTCAGCTGCTGCGAGTCTGCAATAGTAGAAATCCTCAACCTATGCAAAGATCAAGGATTGGAAAAGCTCATGTCAACAAGAATAAAGATAAACATCCAGGAGATTAAAGAATGGGCATTCACTTCGTCCTCAAATGACGACTCTATGACCGGAACGATAGGCGGAGAAGAGGTAATTTTGACTCCCGCCATTTTAACTGAAATTTTTGGATTATTGAATGGGGAAGAGGATTATGAGCAAGATACCCCTGAGTTTGGGAGAATGTTGACTGAACTAGGACATGCCGACGACATTCCTTCTAAGCTGCTAAAGGTGAATTTTTCGTTGAAGATAAAGTTCCTTGCTGAACTAGTCGGAAAAGTGCTACTGGGAAAGCACTCTGCCCATGATAATATTACCAGGCAACAGTTTGCCCTGATGTGTGCCATCGTGAACAAGAAGAAAATTAACTGGGCATGAGTTTTGTTTGATTTGATAAGGAAAAAGAATAGCAAGAAGGAAGTCACCCTGGGTAGGGTGGTTGGGATTTTTCTAAAGGAGAAATATCCCCATCTATTGGTCTCAGTCTCTACTTCAATAAATGCCAGCAAAAAGATGGACCCGACCCTATTTGTCAAGTGGAAAAGGAGTTTTTTGAAGCCCGCTCCAGCAGGGGTAGCTCCAGTTGCATCTGAGAGCACAAGGATTGCTTCAGTCACTCCCCTCCTTCAAGAAGCAGGCTCAGCCAATCTCTCCTTTCCATCCATCTCATCTGCATTACCTTCAACCTCCACTGAAGTGCCACCATCTACTTCAGTTCCATCTACTTCAGTTGAAGTTCCATCTTCTGCATCTCTTCTTCTTGATTCCTCCACAATTCTCCATGCATCACCACCAGCATCCCCTCTCCCTCATCATCTTGCTAGGATATCTCATCCTAGTTTTGATTTATTGGTTTCTGAGCTATCCACTCCTCCTCAGTCTCCAATTATTCATTCAGATCATGTTGATCTTCTTGCATCTACCCATCATTCTCCAGTTCACTCTCCATCTCATCAAGAACACACCATCCCTGCTGTTCATCCATCTTCTGTGATTCCCCCACCTTCATTTGAAATCACCCCAGCCTTCATCTCTAGCATCCTGGAGTTAATTACTCCTTCAATCAAAATCATGATTGAAGAGGCAATTGCTCCCCTTGCTTCCTCCATCTCTTCTTTAACTACTGACATTCAAGCCCTCTCAAAATCTGCTGAGCCCTCTTCATCTAGGGGCCTGGTTTCAGTTTCTACTGAAATCAGGCAGGGGGAGATGCTTTATGAAGTTGCCTCTGAGCTGCCCTTGGCCTCCCTTCCAGCAGATCCTCAAGCAGATGCAGAAAAAGAGATAGAAGAATCAATTCCTCCATTATCTGAAACAGATATTTCTGATGCTATAATGAAATCTGAGTTTGTTGTCAAAGTATGCCTCGAAGAATGCTCCACTCCCCTGGTTGCCCTCTACCTAGAAGGAGTCATTACTTCCTTCCTAGATGAATTATGGGAGTTAGGACATTCAAAGGAAAATTCTGAAGGTATCCCTTTTACTCATTTTCTAGACTTGATTACTGATATGTTAGTATGGGAATATCTAGAAGGAATGATAAAATATCATTTAGCAAATCTGTGTTCATAATACTACAGATATATTGGAAGAAGTATTAGCTGTCCAAGAGCCTGATCATCAACCTGCTTTAGAAGTTCAACCAGAACTAGAACCAATTGTTCAAGATCCTGAGGCTGCTCTGCCAGCTCAGTTAGTAGTGCAAGAAGAACTGGTCCCCATGACAGTTACTGATGAAAAAGAAAAGGTTTCAGAAATTCAAATGGAAAAGTCTACAATCTGGGATGATTCCCCTGGATTAGATTTAGACACTCTTCTGGCACAGGAAGCCCTGGAAGAAGAGTTAGAAAGAGCTGCCTTAAAATAGAAAGAAAAAGCTGTGCAAGAGGCATATGATCCTTATGATCTTCCTCCTTCAAATTCTGAGGATGAGGATGATTTTGATGAATCTGAGGATTCCAAGAAAAAGAGATCTGCTAAGAAGAAAAGGAAAGTTGTGGCTCCTCCTCCTCCAAATCCTGATAATGATATTCCCTATTATATCTTGAAGGGTATTGATCCCAAATCTAAAGAATTTCAGCATTGGATGGAATTTTCTAAGAATCAGCAGAAATTAAGGAAGAAGTCTAAGAGGTATGACAGTCCTGCTCCAAGATGGACTCCTAGAGGTCCTCCTCCTCCACCTCCCAGTGCAGGAGCCTCAAAGAAAAAGCTCTCAAGGATATCAAGGCAAAACGCAATCTGGTTACCAAAGACATGATGCTGATGTAAAGGAACAAGTGAAGGAGGTGGTTTATCAAAAACCAACCTTTTCTCCTCCTCCTTCTAAAGAAACAAAGAGCACATCTTCTTCAATGCCAGATCATGCAGTGAAAGCTGTTTCAAAAGGTAAAAGAATTATTTTCTCTGAATAATCTAGCAAGAAATTTGTTGAGTTTGCTCCTCCTTCTTCTCTAGTTATTCAGGAAAAAGAGCCAGCTGAAAGCCTGCTAGATATGTCTATTAAATTTAAAGCTGTGAAACCTGTAGATACAACTTGTGAAAATGTGTATAAAAGCCAAGAGCTTGATCCTGATTTCAGGATGGCTCGATTTCTTAAGCTTGTTGGATCATCCCAAATTAAGAAAGCCAAAGCTGAAGGTAAAGACACTGCAGGATTAATAACTATGTCCAAATTCAGAATGAAGGAGCTTGATAGATTCCAAGTTAGACCTGAGGTATTTGACCCTTCAAAATACATGGAAAAGCATCCTGAGGAAGTTGTTCCAAGGGCATCTGAATCTAAAATCATTGGAGAGCAAGATCTAAAGCTGTCAAAGAAAGAAGCTCTAGACCCTTCTAGGAAAATTACTTTTATTCCTATTTCATCTGTTCCTAAACCTAATTCTGATGCCTCTTAAAATTCATTGATTGACAGTTATTTATTTGTCTGTTTGATTGATGTTATCTGCTGCTTAGAATTTTTCCCTTCATGTATTTTATTTATTTTCAGTAATAAGTTTTGTTTTTTTGTTGTTGAGAGACTTAACTCAAATAAGGAGAGATTATTGGTACCCTAGTTTGGATTTGAGTTCTGTCCTCTCCTTCTGTCTCTTGACCCAAGATTTATCTATGGTCAAAGGTTAGTTGTTTAGTTAGTTTGCTCTAGATTTAGAGTTGTCACTTTTCCAGAAGAGAATTTGGTTAAGTTGTTTTTTGTTCGACTATGGTCGAACGTCGCTCGACTATCGTCTATCGACTGGTCGACGATCATCTATCAGTTGTTCGACGTTCGTCTGTCAGTAGATCGTCTATCTATGAGTTAGTTTAACTCTTGTTAGCTCGACGTTCTGTGGAATCTGCCTCGCCGATCGTCAAACCCCGCTCGACGTCTTTTGACCAGACAGATTTCTTGATAGTTCAACTATCTGCTTAGATAGTTCAACTATCTGATAGTTCGACTATCTGTTTGATAGGTCGACTATCTATGTTGCTTGATAGTTCGACTATCTGTCTTGATAGGTCGACTATCTGTTGTGTTTGATAGTTCGACTATCTGCTTGGATTGTTCAACTATCTGATAGTTCGACTATCTGTTTGATAGGTCGACTATCTGTTTTCTTTGATAGTTTGACTATCTGTTTGATAGGTCGACTATCTGTTTTCTTTGATAGTTCGTGTTGGAACACCCTATTACTAATTTGGGTAAGGATCACTATGCTTGTCTTAGGAATCCCAGTTGACCTAGTTGTATAGTTGAAAAGGTCAACATTAGAATGAGTCTAGGTCTTAGAACTTAGGTTTGAAGCTGCCCCCAGGATCATTCCAAGATCAAGGTTGAAGAGCTTAGTCTAAGGCAATTTTCGTCGAGCTCTGTTCGACGAATCGTCGAACTCCGTTCGACGCTCTCTGAGCTCATCTTCAATAAATCGTCGTACTTCAGTCGACGATCGTCGAGCTCAGATCGACTATCTGCTTTTGTCTAGCTTCTGCTGAATCGTCGAACTCCGTTCGACGCTCTCTGAGCTCATCTTGAATAAATCGTCGTACTCCGTTCGACGATCGTAGAGCTCAGATCGACGTTTTCTGTCTGCTTGTCCAATTGATCTCTGAGCTCAGTTCGACGATCGTAGAGCTCAGATCGACGTTTTCTTTGGAGAGATCGACGCTTTCAGGAATTCAAATGCTGCTGTTCTTTGGAATGTTTTTGAATATTATCAGCATTTATGTCAGAAGATCTCCCAGCCGTTTGTCTTTAATTCTGGAGCAAGTTTCAAAGAATTATTCAGAGAATGTTTGCTGGACTTTCCTCTAAAAGACAAAACTATTTTTGGAAGACATTTATGACTCCCAACGGCTAATTTTAGACAAGGAATCGTCAGAAAGTTTATTATTCCTTTCTTCTGTGTTATTATGTTTTTAAGGGAACACACAAAAGTGAACACACAGAATAGAATATACTGATAGCAGAAGAACAACAGAAGTACTGGACTCAAAAATCTTCTTGCTGACTGAAAAGTGTTCACAATCTCATTACTCCAGACACCTCACCTTCAGCCTTCTTGCTGAAACCATCTTGTGCTGGAGATCAAAGTTTTGAAGACCTATCACCCTAGAGCAAAGCTTCTTTTCCTGAACCTTTCTACATCTCAGGGGGAGCTTTGACTTCATCAATCCACTTGTGCTTCTCTCATTTGATTGAGAACAGAGAAGACACCCTTCATTCTTATTTTTCTTTTCCTGCTGTAAAAGGGTTCTTGAACTCCCTTCAAAAGTTCTGTCTGGTTCTGAGAGCCTTGTCAAAACTCAGTGGTGGCAAGACACCTTATCAAAAAATCTAGTTTTGGTTTTTGGGCACCTTATCAAAAGCTCATTGGTGTCAGGACACCTGATCAACTCATCCTGAGTGGATTCCTACCAAGGGTGGTAGAAGAGTGGATGTACCCAGGTTTTTGGGGAACCACTATAATTCCTTGTGTCTTCTGGTTTGTTTGTGTGATTTGTTTGCTGTGTGCTGTGCTTTTTACTTCTCAGCTTTTAACATCTTTACTAGCACTCTACACTATATCATAAACTAAATTTTATATGTGCTGTTCATTTCAACTGTGAAAAATTATTTTAAAATACTCTATTCACCCCCCCCCTCTAGAGTTGAGATAGATCTTAGCCTCACTTTCAATTGGTATCAGAGGGAGGTTGGTTGCTCATACAGGCTAACACCTGAACCAAAAGATCCTTGATAAGATCAATCTCTTAAGGGATTATTTTCTCTACATCTTCTTTTTATTTAAAGACATGGCACATAACAAAGATTATGCAAGCACCAGACCACCAGTGTGCAACCTTTCTAAGTTTGCACTCTGGAAGGCAAGGATTAGATTATACATGAATTCTATTGATGAAGACATTTTCAATTCTGTCTTGACAGTTTGTCCAACTCCACCAGCAAGCTCAAGTTCAAATGCTGTCCCACCTCCTTCTGGAACAGATGCAGACATAAAGAAGTGGAAGACTGCAGATGCTAAGGCTATGAACATCTTAGCCCAAACAATGTCTGATGAAATCTTTCAGAAGGTAGCTGAATGCCACTCAGCCAAAGAAATCTGGGACAAACTCTCTGAAATTGTCTCAGGATCTGATGATGAAAGGAAAGATAGAAGATCTCATCTGATAAGCCAATATGAGAACTTCAAAAAGGGAGAAGCTGAATCAGTGGCTGACATGTACAATAGACTAAGTCTAATTGTCAATGAGCTAAAAACCCTAGACAAAGAAATCTCACTGACTGAGCTAAATGACAAAATCCTGATGTGCTTCCCCAGCACTTGGGATTCAAGAATCTGGCCAATTAAGGATGCCAGAAGTTTGAATGAGATTACTACTGAAGCTCTCCTGGGCAAGCTCAAATCCTATGAGCTGCTCATTAAAAATAGAGAAGAAGAACAAAAGGCTATCTCTCCAGCTACAAGGAAAGAAAAGACCATAGCTTTCAAAGCTGTAGAAGAGGAGCCTGAAGATAAAGCTACAGGAAATGATGAGCTCATAAGTCTTCTGGCCAAAAGATTCTACAAGATGGCCAGAAAAGACTTCAGAAAGAAACCATACAAGGGTCATGATAAACCAAGGTATGATAAATCAAATAACACTAAAGAAATCATATGCTTTGGGTGCAGGAAACCAGGCCATATTGTGCCTGACTGTCCAGAAAACAAGAATAAGGACAAAAGGGAAAGAAGAGAAAGAAGAAAAGAAAAGGATTACAAGAAGAATAGCTCAGACAAAGCCTCCTCCAGCAAGAACAAACATACAAGGAAGGGCTTTGTTGCTGAAACATGGAGTGAGACTGAAGAGGAATCTGAAGCCTCATCCAGCTCCAGTGATGATGAGGATGATGTAGATGAAAAAGAATTTTGCATGATGGCTATCAATGCATCACAACAAAACTCTGATGAAGAATCAGATTCAGATTCAGAAAGTCAACCAGATGAGGATCAGGTAATCAACTCTTTTGATTTTGATTCTAAAGACTTCAAAGATGAATTTAAGACACTGTGTCTAGATCTATTAAAATCTGAGAAGGAGATAATCTCTCTCAGGAATCAATTATCTGAGCATAGTGTCCTAAACTCAAAGAACCTCAAACTCTCTGAGGAGTTAGAATGCTGTAGGGAGGAGATAGCTTCATTGAAGAATGAACTATCAAAGGCCAAAAAGTTTGAAGAATCCCTAAATGGGAGAAGTATCAGACTGATGGACATCACAAGCACAGTGAACTCTAGATTTAATAGCACACTGGGCTTGGGTGCTTCATCCAGCCAACCTATAATTCTGACAACTCCAATCAAGTTTGTCTCTGACAAAGGAAAGGGAGTAATAGAGGTACCTAGGAAGAATGCAGATCTGTCAGAGAAGAACTCAGTTCAACAGATGGCGTCGAGCAGAGCTCGACGATCGTCGAACAGAGCTCGACGATCTAACTACAGATCGTCGACCTCAGCTCGACGATATCCAAACTCTGAATCTCAGCATAATCGATCTTCGAACGGCGATCGACGATCTGACCCAAGATCGTCGACCTCAGTTCGACGATCGTCGAACAGAGTTCAGGCTTGTGAACACACCTTCAATGGCACATTCAGATTCAATCCTAGAAGCTCCACATCCCAAGGCTTTAATCCCTATACTGAATGGATAGTACCTCCTAGGAGATACCATCCTGAAGGCTATAAGGATCAACCAGGGATGTCCTTTATTTCAGAATTCAAGGGATATCAACCTAGGCCCAAGGTCAACTGGGTCAAAAATAAATAAGTTGTTTTGTGTAGGTGAAGACCTATCCAGCATCAAACCATCAATGGTATCTGGATAGTGGTTGCTCAAAGCACATGACAGGGGACAAGGACAACTTCACTTCCTTCAAAGCCAAGCTTGGACCCAAAGTAATTTTTGGAGACTCAAGCTTTGGAACTACAAAAGGATATGGTGCAGTCAAAATTGGCCCAGTCACATTCAAGAAGGTGGCATATGTTGAAGGACTCAAGCACAACTTGATAAGTATCAGTCAATTGTGTGATGAAGGATATCAAGTAACCTTCAGCAGAGCCATATGCAAAGTCAAGTCTGTGGACAACACAACTGTGTTGACAGGTAACAGAAGAGGTAACATTTACTTAGTGGATTTTCATTCACCAGTGGTAGATATTTGTCTGTTTAATTCCATTTCAAAATCTAATGTGTTATGGCATAAGAGACTAGGACATATTAACCTTAGAACCATTGCTAAGCTATCTAAAGACAACCTTGTTAAAGGACTACCTTCTGGTCCCTACAAGAAGGAAGGACTCTGCAAGGCCTGTCAATTAGGCAAGCAAACTAAAAGTAGTTTTAAATCAATTAATAAGAGCGATTCACCTAGGATTTTGTACCTGTTGCACATGGATCTCTTTGGACCCATATCTGTGCAAAGCCTAGGAGGGAAGTCCTATACTTTAGTGGTTGTAGATGATTTCTCAAGATTCACTTGGGTATTCTTTCTGAGGAAGAAGTCTGATAACTTCAAGTGTTTGACAGATTTTCTCAAATGCATTCAGATTGAGTTCAACACTCATATTGCCCTGATCAGAAGTGATCATGGGACAGAGTTTGATTCTCTTCTCATGCAAGAGTTCTGTCAGAGTGAAGGGATCAGGCACACTTTCTCAGCTCCTAGAACTCCTCAACAAAATGGGGTAGCTGAAAGGAAAAATAGAACACTCATTGAATCTGCAACTACATTATTGGCAGATGCTCACTTACCTCTGTCCTTTTGGGCTGAGGCAGTGAACACCTCCAACTATGTGTTGAACAGAAGCCTGATACACAAGCTGAAGGGCAAGACTCCTTATGAATTGCTCAAAGGGAAGAAACCTAAAATAGGCTATTTCAAAGTTTTTGGTTGCACTTGTTTTATTCATAATAATGACAAGAAATATCTAGCAAAATTCCAAGCTAAAGCTGATGAAGGAGTGTTTCTGGGATACTCCATGATCAGCAAGGCCTATAGGGTTTATAATAAATCTTCCTGTAAAATTGAAGAATCTGTTCATATTATTTTTGATGAAGCTAACATGTCTTTCAAGGAGAAGAATGCTTCTACCATAGAACCTCTGCAGGTACATTCTCTAGCTGAAGACTTGAACAAACTGCAAGTTGCTGAAAAGAATGAGAGCAGTGATGATGAAGAAGAAGTTCAACATCTTGAAGAAAATCATCCTGAAGAGCCAGTTGCTGCTCCACTAGAGGAGACAACAACACAGGCTGGTGAACAATCAACACTCCCTGTTGACTTAGTAACAACAAGAGATCATCCAATCACCCAAGTAATTGGAGATATCTCAGCTGGTGTGCAAACTAGAAGTCAGGTCAACCAAAACCTGATGCACACTTGCTTTCTATCTCAAATTGAGCCTCAATCCATTCAAGATGCAGAGCAAGATCCACACTGGATCATTGCAATGCAAGAGGAGTTGCATCAATTTGAAAGGAACAAGGTTTGGGAACTAGTGCCTAAGCCAAAGGATCATCCCATTGTTGGAACAAAGTGGGTATTCAGGAACAAGCTGGATGATCAAGGAGTTATAATCAGAAACAAGGCAAGGCTAGTTGCTCAAGGGTACTCTCAACAAGAAGGAATAGACTATGATCAGACATTTGCACCAGTTGCAAGGCTGGAAGCCATCAGGATATTCCTAGCCTATGCTGCCCACAAAGGTTTCAAAGTGTATCAAATGGATGTAAAAAGTGCATTTCTCAATGGGGACATCAAAGAGGAAGTCTATGTTAGACAACCTCTAGGTTTTATCTCTCTAACTCACCCTGATTATGTTTACAAATTGCATAAAGCATTATATGGTCTCAAGCAAGCCCCTAGAGCATGTTATGAGACCCTAGCATGCTTTCTTCTGGAAAATGATTTTGTTAGGGGGAGAGTAGACCAAACTCTTTTTATTAGAACACATAAGTCCCACACCCTGCTAGTGCAAATTTATGTAGATGACATTATTTTTGGTTCTACTGATTCAAAATTGTGCAAAAAGTTTTCCAAGCTTATGCACTCTAAATTTGAAATGAGTAGCATGGGTGAGCTATCCTTCTTCTTAGGACTGCAAGTCAAGCAACATGCTGAAGGCATATTTATTTCTCAAACCAAGTATGCAAAAGAGCTGGTTAAGAAATTTGGTATGTCTGATGCATCATGTATGAAAACACCCATGCCCTCAAATGCTGTAATAGATGCTGATGAACATGGGAAACCTGTTGATCAGACAACATATAGAGCAATAATTGGCTCTTTATTGTACCTTACAGCTAGTAGGCCTGATATAATGTTTGCCACATGTATTTGTGCTAGATTCCAAGTTAGCCCTAGAGAGTCACACTTAATCTTAGTTAAGAGAATTCTTAGGTATGTTAAAAGTTGTCCAAATCTAGGTCTCTGGTATCCAAAAGATTCAGCATTTGATTTAACTGGATTCTCAGATGCTGATTATGCTGGATGCAGAATAGACAGGAAAAGCACCAGTGGAACCTGCCAGTTCCTTGGTGATAGACTTGTCTTTTGGTTCTGTAAGAAACAAACATCTGTGTCAACATCAACTGCTGAAGCTGAGTATATGGCTGCAGGCAGTTGCTGTTCACAAATATTGTGGATACAGAATCAGCTCTTAGACTATGGCTACAACTTAGAGAAGTCTAAAATTTTCTGTGACAATACTAGTGCTATCTCTATAGCACAAAATCCAGTCCTCCATAGTAGGACAAAACACATAGAAATTAGGCATCATTTTCTAAGAAATAATGTAGAGAAGAATAAAATTGAAATTCAATATATTCCTACTGATTTGCAAAGGGGATGAAGGATCAAGCGCATACCCAACTGCACCAAAAGCCCGGACTGTTGGAGAGGGTGCTACTTAATTTTTTATATAAGTAGCAGAGCGCCACGGGTCAAGTGAAGGAACGCCGGACCCAACAATCCCCCCCCCCGGCGTCCAGCACAACCCGTCGGCTCAGAGGTGGGGTTACCACATGGCCCACACGGCTCAGAGGTGGGGTTACCACATGTCCACGGTTGCCTGACCCACCGGACCCACACAGGTAGAAGGGAAAAATCAGGATTTAATAGCGCCCCCCCGGTCTTGAACCCGTGACCTCCTCTGATACCAATTGAAGGATCAAGCGCATACCCAACTGCACCAAAAGCCCGGACTGTTGGAGAGGGTGCTACTTAATTTTTTATATAAGTAGCAGAGCGCCACGGGTCAAGTGAAGGAACGCCGGACCCAACAGGGGAGATATTTTCACCAAACCTTTGGATGAAAAGAAACACAGTTTCTTCCTAAATCAGTTAGGTATGTTAGATGGAGGAAGCCTTAATTAACTTACAAGATTTTGAAAAGCTAAAACAGACCAAGACTAGGTCAAAAATTTCCCTCTTTTTGTGTCTGTAGAATGAGTTTAGACTCTGAACTGCGCTCGACGTTTTCCCCAAAATCGTCGAACAGAGATCGACGATTTTCCAAAAATCGTCGACCAGAGATCGACGCTTTTGCAGTCGTCGATCTGAGTTCAGAGCCCTCGCTAGAGCTAGGCTTTCTCTCCTTCTGATCAGAGGCCGTCGAGCTGAGCTCGACGTTTTTCAACATCGTCGAATGAAGATCGACGATTTTGAAGACTCTTCAGATTCCCTCTGTAGCCCAAATCGTCGAGCTGAGCTCGACGTTTCGTCGAACTGAGCTTAACGATTTTCCTTTTTCGCGTCGAACCCTAATATAAAATCTTTCTTTCAGCCGTCGTTCTCCTTTGCGCTTTCATACTCTGCAACTCTCTTTCTTTTCCCTCCAAATTCTCTACGCTTGGTCGTTTTTAGTATTCTGTTGCAGGTGAATATGGCTAAATCGAGTGCTGCTTTTGCTAAGATGAAGTTCGACACAGGTTTTGACATCGACATAAACTCCTTCGACGGAAGCGACCAGCGCTTCAAGGACATCCTAAACTTATTCCGAGAACAACAGTTGACTCCAATTATGACTACAAGGATGAAGATCGCCTCAGAAGAGATAAAAGAGTGGTGTTTTACCGCAACAGACGAGTCTGAGAATTCTGTTGTCGGTACCATTAAGGGGACTCAGGTATTTCTATCCCCGGCTCTCCTAACAGAAGTCTTTCAACTCAGCACTGGAGAAGACTCCATTGAACTATCTGGAGAGGAGTTTGACACCATGCTGGATAGGATGGGTCACAATGCAGTAAACCCTAATAAGCTGCTGAAGAAAAATCTGGCAATCGAATTTCAATTCCTGGCTGATGTAGTTGGGAAGGTGCTGTTGGCCAAGCATTCAGCCCATGACACCATTTCCAGATATTAGTTCTGCCTGATGGGAGCCTTATTAGACAAGAAACACCTGGACTGGGGCTCCATCTTCTTCACTCTGATTAAGAAGAAGATCAACAAGAATGCAGTTAGTTATGGGAGAATCTTAGGGGTCTTTCTGCACAACAGGTGCCCTGACCTATTAACCTCCTCTGGCATGTTTATCAATGCATCCAAGAGGCTTTCCTGTGCCCTCTTCAGTAAATGGGACAGGCAGATTATAAACCCCTCTAGGGCTGCTGCAACACTTCATTCAGGCACAAGGACTATTTTAGTCACTTCCTCAGCAGAAGAGCTGCCTGCTTCCTCCCCTCTTCCAGCCATAACCACCCTAACCACCCTAACCACCCAAATTGTCACCTCCTCACCACCAGTATCCACCATAATCATCTCATCCCCAATTACCATTTCCTCACCTATGCCATCCCCTCCTCTATCCACCTCAGAGGAATTCCATCCTCTCTTTTCCTATTCAACCTTCACCATTCCATCCTTCTCACTTTCAGATGACTCCTTCATGGATGATTCACCCTCTACTCCTCCTGAGCCACCCTCCACTTCCTCCTTTCAACAACTACTCCATGACATTCTCTCTCAACCCTCCTTCACACCATCTCTTACTTCCCCTATCTCCACCTCAACCTCCTCTATCTCCATTATTCCATCTTCTGAACCAACCATTCCCTCTCCACCTTTCTCCACAATTTCAGTTTCAGCCACCATCCTTCCATCTACCTTTGCCTCTACCTCTGCTCAAGCCCCACTTGAGCATGTAGATATTCCTATTTTGGCAGACAGGCTGTATGAGTTGATAGCTCCCAAGCTGACATCTCTACTGGAGTCTTCCCTGGCTCCACTCCTAAAGCAAGTACAGGAGCTGTCTACCAAGATTGCCTTCCTTTCCTCCTCCCTGGCTATCCCATCTTCTGTGTGCCTTGATTCATCTTTCTCTGAACCAAGGCAGGGGGAGATGCCTTATGAAGAAGTGGTTGTGCCAGCTACTGATATTATGTCTGCTCCAGCTGCTCCAGTTCCAGCTCCTGGATGTGCTTTTGCACTCAATCTGCAGAGGCTGCTATCTATATTTGATACAGTCCATTTCAGTTGTCTGCCTGCAATTCCTGCTGAAGATTTGTCTAAGGCCATTGTGCCTATAGCTACCTGTGATCCAAGCCATATTGATTCCTACATCAAATCCTGGAAGGCTGTGGATATCTCTGATGCTGATACTAAGGCCACTGTGCCTCTTTCAATTGTTACTAAGGCCACTGTGCCTCCTTTTGTTGAAATTGCTGCTGATGCTGCTGCTGACATAGAAATGATTCCAGCAACTGATGCTGATGAAATTGCTGCCCCTGCTCCAAAGTCTGCTTCTGCTTCTGCCTGCTCTGCTGTTGCTCCCTCTCCTCCTGCTCCTGATGTTTCTGCAAAACTTAAAGCTCAAGAAGAGTTTATCAGAAGAATTGATGATCTGTATGATCAACATCAAAGTTCTGAGAGTGACCAATACAGGACTGATTCTGATGATTCTGCTAGAACTATTGCCAAGAAGAGAAAAGCCAGAAGTAAAGCAATGATGTCAGTCCCTCCTGCCAAAGCCAAAGACTCAAATGATATTCCATACTACATTCTGCATGACTGCCCAATCTCTGAGCCTTGGATGCAATATTCCAAAAATCAACTGAAAGCTATGAAGAAGAAGAGGAAGCTTGACAAATATGAAAAGGGTTCTTCTCAATATCAGCCTCCTCCTCCTCCTCCAGATTCAGGCTCAGGTTCAGCCCCTCAAGCTCCAGTCTCCAGACACAGCTCTTCCCAGCATTATCAAAGATCATATCAAAGGGGACAACATCAAAAAGGATATCAACCCAGAAGGGGTAATTACAGAGGAAATCAAAGAGAACAAAGATTCTATCAAAGGGAAGGACAAGGTCCCCCTGACCCTTCTTCAGGTCCTTTTCCTTACAAGCTGAAAGACACTATTGTTTCCAGGACTCCTTCTACTGTTTCTGAAATCATCAACAGATATGAACCTCCCATTCCTTTTGAAGACCCTGAGAACAACCCTGTATCCTGGACAGCCAGAATGAAAGAATTGGCTGCCCTTGATCAAATAAAAAAGGCCAGAGAACAAGGAAAGGATACTTCAAACATAACTACCTTATCAGAGCAGAGAAAGAAAGAACTGGAAAGATATGCATCAAGGAAATTCTTCAATCCAGAAGATTATATGAAGCTGCACCCAGAGGCTGTTGTTCCAAGGCCCAAATCTCAAACTTCTCTAGGTGCAGAGGATGACAGAAGGTCAAAGAAAGAAAGTCAGAATCCAAATAGAGAAATTTTATTTAAAAAGGGATCTGAAAGGAAGTGAACTGTGTAAGCTAAACATTTCATCCACCTTTGGACATCTGCTGATATTTATCTGTGATCTGTTTTACTGCTATATATCTTCTCTGCATTTTGTATTAGATTATGTATTGTTGTATGCTTTTCATTTCCTATGATTATCTGTAAATAGTAATCCTAACCCAAATAGGGGGAGATTGTTGGAACACCCTATTACTAATTTGGGTAAGGATCACTATGCTTGTCTTAGGAATCCCAGTTGACCTAGTTGTATAGTTGAAAAGGTCAACATTAGAATGAGTCTAGGTCTTAGAACTTAGGTTTGAAGCTGCCCCCAGGATCATTCCAAGATCAAGGTTGAAGAGCTTAGTCTAAGGCAATTTTCGTCGAGCTCTGTTCGACGAATCGTCGAACTCCGTTCGACGCTCTTTGAGCTCATCTTCAATAAATCGTCGTACTTCGGTCGACGATCGTCGAGCTCAGATCGACTATCTGCTTTTGTCTAGCTTCTGCTGAATCATCGAACTCCATTCGACGCTCTCTGAGCTCATCTTGAATAAATCGTCGTACTCCGTTCGACGATCGTAGAGCTCAGATCGACGTTTTCTGTCTGCTTGTCCAATTGATCTCTGAGCTCAGTTCGACGATCGTAGAGCTCAGATCGACGTTTTCTTTGGAGAGATCGACGCTTTCAGGAATTCAAATGCTGCTGTTCTTTGGAATGTTTTTGAATATTATCAGCATTTATGTCAGAAGATCTCCCAGCCATTTGTCTTTAATTCTGGAGCAAGTTTCAAAGAATTATTCAGAGAATGTTTGCTGGACTTTCCTCTAGAAGACAAAACTATTTTTGGAAGACATTTATGACTCCCAACGGCTAATTTTGGACAAGGAATCGTCAGAAAGTTTATTATTCCTTTCTTCTGTGTTATTAAGTTTTTAAGGGAACACACAAAAGTGAACACACAGAATAGAATATACTGATAGCAGAAGAACAACAGAAGTACTGGACTCAAAAATCTTCTTGCTGACTGAAAAGTGTTCACAATCTCATTACTCCAGACACCTCACCTTCAGCCTTCTTGCTGAAACCATCTTGTGCTGGAGATCAAAGTTTTGAAGACCTATCACCCTAGAGCAAAGCTTCTTTTCCTGAACCTTTCTACATCTCAGGGGAGCTTTGACTTCATCAATCCACTTGTGCTTCTCTCATTTGATTGAGAACAGAGAAGACACCCTTCATTCTTATTTTTCTTTTCCTGCTGTAAAAGGGTTCTTGAACTCCCTTCAAAAGTTCTGTCTGGTTCTGAGAGCCTTGTCAAAACTCAGTGGTGGCAAGACACCTTATCAAAAAATCTAGTTTTGGTTTTTGGGCACCTTATCAAAAGCTCATTGGTGTCAGGACACCTGATCAACTCATCCTGAGTGGATTCCTACCAAGGGTGGTAGAAGAGTGGATGTACCCAGGTTTTTGGGGAACCACTATAATTCCTTGTGTCTTCTGGTTTATTTGTGTGATTTGTTTGCTGTGTGCTGTGCTTTTTACTTCTCAGCTTTTAACATCTTTACTAGCACTCTACACTATATCATAAACTAAATTTTATATGTGCTGTTCATTTCAACTGTGAAAAATTATTTTAAAATACTCTATTCACCCCCCCCCCTCTAGAGTTGAGATAGATCTTAGCCTCACTTTCAGTTCGACTATCTGTTTGATAGGTCGACTATCTGTTTTCTTTGATAGTTCGACTATCTGTTTGATAGGTCGACTATCTGTTTTCTTTGATAGTTCGACTATCTGTTTGATAGGTCGACTATCTGTTTTGTTTGATAGTTCGACTATCTGTTTGATAGGTCGACTATCTATTTTGTTTGATAGTTCGACTATCTGTTTGATAGGTCGACTATCTGTTTTTCTTGATAGCTCGACTATCTGTCTTGATAGGTCGACTATCTGATAGCTCGACTATCTGTTTTGATAGGTCGACTATCTGCTGTGGTAGTTCGACTATCTTTTTTGGTAGTTCGACTATCTGTATCGTTCGACTATCTGTTTGATAGGTCGACGATCTCTGTGCTTCGGTCGACGATCTCCGAGGGTCATTCGACGTTTTGCTGTATGTATTTAGTTATTTTGTCCTCTTCTATTTTATGATTTATTTCATATTTATTTGACATATTATTTCAGTTAATTTATGATATTATTTCCATGCAATCTATGCTCCATTCCTTATGCATGAGCCAATCTTTATCTGACAAAGTGTTTTGTCTTATTAGTTGAAATATATTTTCTGATTTATCTGCCAGGCTGTCCTTTATAGCCGTTAGACTCAGAAAGTCTTTTCTGGCTGTAAAGAGTTCTTTCTAATGTGACTTTTTCTAGCCCCTTCTTATCTGATTGGTTATACAGCTTCTTAGAAAGCTTTATCCTCTTATAGTATGTCTGTCTGCAGGATTTGTTTTTGCTTTATGCTTTTTGCAGCCCAGATTGCTGATTCCAGAAGAAGACAAAGATTCAAACTCAAATTAAAGTCATTGCAAAGGCTCATATATAAAGAGCTTCTTTTGAAAGAAGAAAAGAGATACAGAACCCAGATCATATACACTCAGCAGCATAGATAAAGAGAAAAAGCAAGAAAGTTCTACAGCTCTCAGAATTTCACATTCATCTGAGAAGATCAAAGCTCTTCTGCATTCTTCTTCATCCTGAGTTCATCCTGCTTACAGGAAGACTTTCACTCAGACGCCTTTAGAAGAAGAAGAAGAAGAAAGGAAGCTGTTTGAAGAAGAACAATCATTCAACAATCAAGAATCTTCTTCAAGCTTCTCCTTCAGAACCTCAAGACAATTCTTTGTCTTAGTTCAGAAGAGTTCTTACACCCTGAAGCAAGACTCCTTCCTGGATATTCTCTAAGCCAGGGGGAGCCTTGATTCTTTAGAGCTTCTTGCTCTGTGCAATCCACTAGCTTCTCTAATCTGTTTAACAATAGAGAAGAAGCCTTAACTCTCTCAACCTCCTGTACAAAGGGTTATTACTCCCTTCAAAAGTGAACCTTGGTGGCAGGGCACCTGATCAAAAACCTGTGTTGGATTTTGAGCTCCTGATCAAAAGCTCAAAGGGTCTACTTGATCTACCTGAAGCAGATCAGTTGGTGGCAGGGCACCTAAACAAAAACCTGTAGTGGATTCCTACCAGGGTGGTAGAAGAGTGGACGTACCTATTTAGAGGGAACCACTATAAAATTTCTTGTGTCGTCTGAGCTGTTTATTTAATTCATTACTGTGGCTGTGAGTAGAAATAACTAGGATTGCTAGTTGCTGTGATAGGATCCCAAGCTTAACTGTAATTATAGTTAGCTCTCTCTTGTGCACTACACTTTGTGTTAGGCTCTAGGGTTATCAATATCTATAAACTAATTCCGCAAATTAACTCTAAGGGAGTTGAGTAGGGTGTCCTAATTTTTGAATACTCTATTCACCCCCCCCCTCTAGAGTTGTATCTATCATCACTTTCAATTGAGAGGACTTAGCGCAACCACTCGCACCAAAAGCCCGGACTGATGGAGGACGGTGCCACTAATCTTTATATCAAAGGTCCTCGGGCGGATCCACGGGGCAGCCAGTTAATCCATTACCGCATAGCACCGCAGCGCGGGGGCGATTCCGGACCGCAGCCCCAACAATCCCCCCCGGAAACGACCCTGGGGTTTCGAACCCGCAACCTCCCTCTGATACCAATTGAGAGGACTTAGCGCAACCACTCGCACAAAAAGCCCGGACTGATGGAGGACGGCGCCACTAATCTTTATATTAAAGGTCCTCGGGCGGATCCACGGGGCAGCCAGTTAAGCCATTACCGCATAGCACCGCAGCGCGGGGGCGATTCCGGACCGCAGCCCCAACATTCTTACCACCCATAGACCAATGTGCAGACGGAGCGGGTGAACCAGATAGTTGAGGATATGATCAGATGCTACATTCTAGACTGCGGTGGAGCGTGGGATGAGCGATTGTGACTTATGGAGTTTGCATACAATAATAGTTATCAAGAGAGTTTGCAAATGGCTCCGTTTTAAGCTTTGTATGGGAGGCGCTGCAGAACTCCCCTATTTTGGGCTGAGGCAGGTGAGAGACCCTTGTTGCGTCCGGATGTGCTCGAGGAGATGGAAGTCGCAGTGAAACTTATTCGAGAAAAATTTTGTATAGCTCAGGAGAGATACGAGAAGAACGCCAATCGGCGTAGGTCTGACTTGGAGTTTTCTGTAGGGGACCTTGTGTTTCTTAAGGTTTACCCAATGGTTGGAGTTAAGAGGTTCGATAAGAATCGGAAATAGTACTCGAGGTATGTGGGCCCGTTTAAGATTGTTGAACAGATTGGCGTGTCAGCTTATAGGTTGGATTTGCTAGGAAACTTCCCAGGTGTTCATAATGTATTTCACGTAAGAAAATTGCGGAAGTGTGTGCGCAGTAGTGGGCAAGTCTTGGATGTTGTGCCCCAGTTGGAGCCTAATCTCTCTTTTATTGAAGTGCCGGTCCACATATTGGATACTCAAGATCGGGTGCTGCGAAGGAAGTCCATATCGATGGTCAAAGTTCTATGGAAGAATTAGCGTTTGGAAAGCGCGACTTGGGAGTTAGAGTCGGCTATGAGGGAGGCTCACCCTCAACTGTTTCCCTGCTTAGTTTGGTTTGTTTTGTTCTTGTAATGTTTGGCTTGTTACTTTTTCCTTCTATAGTAGAAGTGTTGTGCGTAAAGTTTCGGGATGAAACTTTCTTTTAGGGGGAGTGACTGTAATACCCCCGATTTTTCTGCAATTATTTAATTCACATTTGGCATTATGTCGACGCGTTTTTTTGGCTTGTTCCATCTGTGGAGTGTGGTCTTAACTCCTTAGAACTTGGTGGCCTATTTTGTAGCCTATTGGCAAGATCTCCCTAGCAAGCCGAGTCGTTTTGGGTGACCCGGTGTGGCCTCTCGGGGGATGCTTGTGTTTTGGCTTCGGGTGGGTATAACTCGAGATCTGTTCGTCGAAAGTTAATTTTGACTTCTCCATTGCGTTCGTAGCATGGGTATTTAGCTACGGTGAGAGTTTCATCGAATTCCGAGGTAGTTTGGTTTTCACGTCATTTTGGGTGTGCTAATAATAAAAGCAAATGTGTATATTTAAAGCAATTTAGATGATTTCTGCGGTCAAAAGCTTTGGTAATGAACCGGCGGCTTAGGAGGCGGTTAAGGCTGATTAGGCGTGATTAGATTTATTTAAAAGCTTTAAGCCAAATTAGCGGGCCCCTTCTTCTTCTTCCCGAAAACTGTTGCCTTCTCCTGTTCGCGGAAAACAGAGGAAAACTGCCGGACCTGCTACCCCTTCGGACGGCGATTTCGGGAGCGCTTGTGGATGGATTTCGATTTCGAAAGCGGATTTGGATTGCTCTCTCTTAGATCAACGTTTCTACGATAAGAGATTTGATTTCTGTAGGGTTTTTAGGAGATTTGGATTTTCGGTTTTTGCCCTTTCCGCCATTTAAGCTCGGGATGTGCTGGCTAGATGTTGCTGCTGCTGGTGCCGAGGGAGAGGAAAGGCTCGAGTGAAGCTTCGCTGAAAAACCGAGGCAAGTGGTTCTTGCACTTGCTGTTTTGATCTTCCCCCTCTTAACTACCCGGTTATCCCTAGGATAGAAGCCAAGCTTTTCTCTTTTTGCTTGCTAAAACTCTGTGATTCAGTTTCCCTTTATGAGCCCCCTCCTTGTGTTGTTTTTGCTCAACCCGCTGGTTGTTTTCACCATTTAGACTCCAGATTTTTATTTCTGGTTTGGTGCTTTTGCGGGTGGAGTCGAGAGTGAGAGAGGGAGGTTTCTTTAGTAGTGCTCTGGTTAGAACCAGTCTTGGTAGGCTCTCGGGATTTGGCGTTGAGTGCGGTGCACACACTCAAAGCCGTAGTTTGGTCTGTTCTCTTGCGGCTAAGTAGTGAGGCGATTGAGTGAGAAAATTTGTCTTAGTCGAAATCGACGGGAATCACTAAGTGATTCTCGCCGACTTCGATGAGTATCGTTAGTGATTCCCGCCGATTCGGCGAGAATCAATCTGCATTCCCGACGATTCGGCGAGAATCAATCTGCATTCCCGCCGATTCGGCGAGAATCATCTGCTTTCCCGCCGATTCGGCGAGAATCGATCGGCATTCCCGCTGTCCTCTTCCGGATGGCGTTGGTTTAGGGTTTTCCTGTGGGTAAGTACTTTGGCGTATAGTGAGTTGACCTCACTCAACGCCAAAGCTATTTTTGCGTTGAGAGAGGTGGACTCACTCAACGCAACCGTTGGGTTTTACAGTTAAGTGCTAAGGCGTTGAGTGAGTAGACCTCACTCAACACCGTAGCTATTTTGGCGTTGAGTGAGGTTAGCTCACTCAACGCCACTGCCTATTTTTCTGAAGGCATTGAGGGAGTGGACCTCACTCAACGCCCTAGTTGTTTTGGCGTTGAGTGAGGTTAGCTCACTCAATGCCAGAGTTTTCTTGTGGGAGGCATTGAGTGAGTGAACCTCACTCAACGCCATAGCTGTTTTGGCGTTGAGTGAGGTTAGCTCACTCAACACCAGAGCTGTTCTTGCGGAGGGCATTGAGTGAGTGAACCTCACTCAATGCCATGGTTGTTTCTGGCGCTGAGTGAGGCTAACTAACTCAACGCTAATGTCTGGTTAGGCGTTTAGTGAGTGGGGCTCACTCAACGCCAAGCCGTGTTGAGTCATCTCAACGCTCTTCCCTTATCATGATTTTCTTCCTCGAGTGAATTCCTTGATTTTTGTGGTTCCTTGTCGGCTATGTTTTCTTTCCAAAAGGCCGAATCGTGGGTCGTGGTTTGTAGTGGTGGTTTGAAGCTCTTAATTGGGGAGGTGTTGTGTAATTTAGCCAAGGCCACCCTTTTTCTTTTATCTTGCTCCAGGTATGGGCTGGGCAAGGAGGTGGGAGGTCCCTAGTGCTTTCACATGTAGACCCCTGAGCTTGGTTTCTTGGAATTGGTGGTTGGGGGACTGAGTTTGCCTCCAACCCGGATCCGCGATGTTTTTTCTACTACCATCTCTCACAGCTTAGGGTGTTAGACGTTTCTTCCTTGGTAGATTGCAGCGTTTGGGCTCATGGTAGCCTTGTAGACTCTGCAG
The DNA here is from genome assembly GCA_039513925.1 of Platanthera zijinensis. Lineage (NCBI taxonomy): Eukaryota > Viridiplantae > Streptophyta > Magnoliopsida > Asparagales > Orchidaceae > Platanthera > Platanthera zijinensis. The sequence continues at coordinate 123,711,308 of CM077095.1, read as the reverse complement.
CATTTGGGCAGAGTTACTGTTGTGCCCTCGTACTTAGTACACTTCCTTTTTGCCTTGCCTTGGGCAGTTGTGACTGTTATTGCTTTGTTTTCCTCTTTTACTTATCTTCTGATTGACTCTTTCGAGCAGTTTTCTAGTTTGCTTGCTGAGGTATTCTTTCTTCTTTGAATGCCTCAAGTTCTGGATAGTAGCCACTCTGACGGCTAGTGGTGTTGTGTAGTTGCTGGTGGTCTCTGGTGCTATAGAGATCAGTTCCTTGTTTTTGCGAGGTAGTTTTGTTGTTGTTTTTCTTACAGACATACATACTTGTCAGTGGGTTCGTGTCAGTTTGTTGGTGCCCACTGGTAGTTTTTACCTTGATACTAGATATGTTACTTTTTGATGCTACCTTTCTGGAGTTAGTCTACTTGCTCTGGGGATGATTTATGATAGGTTGCTAGTTACTTTTAAACCTAAAAACACTATTATAAGTATTACTCATGATCATCATGTTTTATAAAACTCATCACTATTTTTCAAACAACGTAAAAAGATCGTTTTCTTATATATAAAATAAATTAAATGTAGGGTCTTGCATAGTATAAGTTGTCCTCTGGGGACACTTATGCACTTTTTTAGGATGTCAAACCTGAATAAAGTATTTTTCCGCAGCGTATAAGTATAGTTTTTAAATTGTGGACTAGGTGATCCACCGAGCCGAGGGATACGACCTTTAAAAATATAACTAATTTCTAGTAAATTAACTTATTAATTTTCATAAAGTATAGTTGATTGTGGTTTGCCTGAGCGTCGGCAGTTATCCCCTGCTCGACGTGGCATCATGACGCGTGTTTTCTCCTGCTCTGATAATTCATTTTTCTTCGGAGAAAATGCGGGTTGTGACATCAGCTCCATTCCCGGGAAAACTTGGAGCATCACTCCCCCTGCTTACTGAACTAGAAGCCTCAGCCCCAGAGCTAGAAACACTTGGAGCTCCTGGTGACACATGCAGCTCCACCAGAATATCCTTAGCAGCCACCTCCTGTTCGTCATCCGACCTGCTCTCCTATAGATCCACAGAGGAGCCACATCCATATGACGTCAGCTCATCGAAGATAATGTCTCTCGAAACCACGAACTTCTTCATCACTAGATCCATACACTTCCACCCCTTCTTCTGTTCATCATATCCCACAAAGACAAGCTTCCTTGCCTTTACATCCAGCTTTGTCCTGAGAGCATCTGGGATGTGTACGTAGCAGGAAGATCCAAACACCCGAAGGTGTCTAACTCCAGGTTTCTCCTTGAACATCATCTCATGAGGAGATTCCATGTTGATCGGACTCAGAGGCATCTGATTGATGACATAGGTAGCGCAAGCCATTCCCTCCGTCTAGAAGGACCTTGGAATGACTTTAGCATGAAGCCAACACTTGCACGTTTCCATCAGATGATTGATCTTCTTCTCTGTTACTCCATTTTGTTGTGGAGTGTTGGGTCCATTGATCCCAATGTCCTAGATTTGTAAGAAGTCAAACAAGTCAATGGTATACAAATAGTTGTATTTGATGCATGTTTAAGTTCATGCATACAGGTTGGTCTTTGTCACAATGATTGGACATATAGTTCAAGAGACAATGATATGTGGACTCAAGGTGATAGGCTGGAAAGTAAGAAAAATGCCTAAGTCTAAAAGCGTTGAGTGAGGCAAGCTCACTCAATGCTCTCAATGCCATATGGCCAGAATCGTTGAGATAAGGATATCATGTCAAAGCCTAAGCAGTGGAAGCTAGAAAATTGACTAAGTATAGAAGCATTGAGTGAAGCTTTATCACTCAACGCCATGCTGAGTGTGTCAACTCCAAACTTCAGCAAGAAGGCAAGATTGCAGAAATTCAAGCTAAGTATAAAAGCGTTGAGTGAAGCTTATACACTTAATGCTCTCAACACCATCAGGAAAAAAGTTGAACAATTTGACTAAGGCAAAAGCGTCGAGACAGATGAGAAAGAAGGCTTTAGCATAACTACTGAGACAGCTGAGAAGCTCGACACAAAATGTTGAGAGAAGTGTTGGTCTCAGCAAAACCACTAAGACAGGAGATAGTCTCAGCTATGATGAAGAAACCGCTGAGACAATTAAGAAGAAACCACTGAGACAGAAGATAGTCTCAGTTGTGAAGAAGAAATCGCTGAGACAGTTGAGAAGGAAGCGCTGAGACAAAGCCAGTAGAAATTCTCTAAGTCTAGAAGCATTGAGTGAAGCAGGCTCACTCAATGCCTCTAAAGAAGAGCTCAGTCCAGAATTCATCGAACTGAATTCTGATTTCGTCGAGCTAAGCTCACCTTTCATCGAGCAAAAGTTAAAGGTTGAGATTTTGAGTTCGTCGAGCTGAGTTCTGGATTCGTCGAACTAAGTTTTGAGTTCGTTGAACTGAAGTTTTCTGAGATGATGCTTGATTTTGTCGAGCTGAGTTCTGGATTCGTCGAACTAAGTTTTGAGTTCGTCGAACTAAAGTTTTCTGAGATGATGCTTGATTTCATCGAGCTGAACCCTGGATTTGTCAAACTAAGTTTTGAGTTCGTCGAACTGAATTTTTTTGAAGTATTGCTTGATTTCGTCGAGCTGAGCTCTGGGTTCGTCGAACTGAGTTTTGAGTTCATAAAACTTAGGATTTCTGAAGTATTACTTGATTTTGGCTAAGTCTAGAATGATGTTGATGTAAGTAAAGTCAACAAGTCAATGATTTTCTGATTTGTTATTTAAATACTGCAAATCGACATTAACGTCATCATCAGTCTACAGTGGATCTCAACTTGATTAAGATGATGTTTTAACCACCGTTAAAACTGGGACACGTGTCAAACATCCCATAAATCGATGGGGTTATAAATAACAGCTGAGATTAAGATCAAAGTAAGGATTCTGATTAACATTATAAAATGAGAAGTTGGAGTTCGTCGTCTTCATCCTCCATTGTTACAGAACCAATAACTTCAATTGAAAAATCTGAAGGGTTTCTGAGTTCGCTGGTGCAATCAGCATCTGCTACAGTAAGAACAGAGGATTTCTCTGAGGAAGATGAATCAGTCTAGGCAAACCCTAGCTGAAGTTTATTCAAGATCCAAGCTGAGCCAAATTGGAAGATCTATCTCTGGATCATTGAAGAAGAAGAAGATATCTGCACAGAGTTTTCTCTAAACAGAAGGAGAGGCAATGCAATTAATTTTCCTGCTAATAAAAGTTAGCTGATTGAATATATTTATTCTGAATATTCTCCCTTCATTAGCAAGAACAGGATCATGGTCCTGAGGAACTTCCAGCACAAGCAGCAGATAGTCAAAGGTTGTCATCCTTGTTGCTGGGAAGTAGATAGGACTGATAATTTCTTAGCCCTGGAAGAAATTGATTCAGAGAATAATTTCTCTTGAGTCAAATCAACAAACACTTTCAAAATTAGTGGATCTGTGAAAGATCTGTGGTGAGGCCTAGAGTGATTAGGCTCTGTGTGAGATCTGATTGTAAAGCCTAAATTATAAAGGCTGTGTGATTGGATTCCTGTGCGAATCTGTGGGAGACCATTTCTCTTATCCTGTGTAAAGGGCATTTGTGCATGTGTGTGGTTGTCAGGTGATTACTGTGTGGAGGGCTGTGAGCCAGTGTTGTAAGTCTCAGTGGAGACTCACTGATCCAGTGAGATCATGCTATAATCTCTGAGGAGCCATAGTTTTTGGAGAAGAGCCTTGTCTAACATACTGTTAGAAAGGCGGAGAGGGATAGTGGATGTACCTATATACTGGGGAACCACTATAAAATCAGGTGTGCTGTGTATTGTGTTTTGCTGTGCTGAATATTGTTTTCTTGAAAGTTGAAATAAGTATACAGAGTAAGACATAAGTCAAATAAGATTTTAAAGACTCCAGAAAAGACTGCAATAACCTATTCACCCCCCCCCTCTAGGTGATTAGCTTCCCTTGTAATCAAAGACTTTCATGGAGTATGAGCACAAGTGAGCTCCCTTTGAATGTCGTGCTTCCTATAGAAGTTTGAGAACTCAATTAAAACAAACTCACCTCCGTTGTCTGTTCTCAACTTCTTGATCCGCAGGTCAAGCCGGCCCTCCACCAGCTCCTTGAACTCCACAAAAAAACGAAAAACATCTGACTTCTCTTTCATAAAGTACACCTAAGTGTATCTCATATAGTCATTAATCAAGACCAACATATACCTACTGCCTCCAAGGCTGGCTGTGATGGTCGGTGATAATACGTTTTGTAGCCTAAACTATTATCGTATTTTATATTTTATATTGTACAAATTATGTCTATTATTAGTTTATTTTTATCCTTTTTATGTAAATTTTATTGCCACTAACTTTTTCCTGTCTTTTTGCAGGTTTTCAGAAAAATTGCCAAAATGGCTTGTCACGCCCCCCTGTCACGCCCTCCCTGGGCGTGACCTAGGGCGTGTCACCCGATCCCGAGGACACCTGCTGGAAGGGACAGAAAACGGTCAAAACCGCTGTCACGCCCCCCTGTCACGCCCTCCCTGGGCGTGTCACTAGGCGTGACCAGGGGCGTGTCGCCCTCTGCCGCAAAGCTGCCGCCGCATTAAATGCCCTCCCGCCTCAGCACGCAAATAGTACTGTCACGCCCCATGTCACGCCCGTGACATGGGCGTGACACCTTCCTTTTTCGGCGACTGACGGATTTCCGACCAATGATTTGGACATGACATGCCTGTCACGCCCCCCTGTCACGGGCGTGACCTAGGGCGTGACCACCGACGTACCGAAGCAATCATCCCTCCCGCCAGAATCCAGAGCCCGAGGTCAAATCCGTACCTGTCACGCCCCCTGACACGCCCCCCCTAGGGCGTGTCAGAGGGCGTGACCAACCCGAGAAAAAATCTATAAATTGAGCCCCCCTCCTCCCCATTTCAGCAAGCTTTGGTTGAGTGGGGGAGGTGCTGCCCCTTTATTTCTTGATCCTTTTTCATGCTTTCTCTCTCTCTCTCTCCCCCTCTCTTTGTACTTTTTGGTTAACCCTAGTTTAATCTTAGTTTGTGCTAGCTTTTAATGTAATTTTCTTCTTGCTTAGTGCTTAATGTAGGGCTAGAATAGGGTTTAATTTTCATGCACTTGTAATTTTATTTTCATTAGTGTAACTTGCCCTTTTTCATTAATAAAATTGTTCTTCCCTTAGCTTGTGTTCTTCTTATGTTTTTCTACTCATCTCCCCCCCTCCACTCCATTATGATTAACTAATCCTCCTTGTACTCGATCTTGATGATCCGAGGTTAGAGTGATTATGTTATGATGTTTTAATCAATCTTTTCTTTTTAGGTTAGGGCCTTGAATTACTCTTGATAATTCACGGGTTGGGGGTATATTTTCGATATATACTCTCCGCCTTTACTTTCATTCTGGGCTAGCCGAGAGGCCGAAAGAATGAAGTGAGCATTCAAGAGTAAAGGGAGTTGTACGCACCCCTCGAGAGAGGCAGACGTCCAAATCTCCCGGATTGGAGTAAAATCCAATAGTGGGGTTCACCGCGTAAAGCGAGTTTTAGGCCTCCGATTTAGACGAGAGTCGGTCGGACCTTCCTAAACTCAGTTGGGCAAGACTTCGAGAGAAGCGTGTTCAAGCTTTAGGAACCTCCACGGTCAAGGACCCTTACCCTATTAAGTTTAGATTTTTATCGCATTTTCTTAATCGTCTTTAGCCGAGGTGAATCTCGATCGGGTGCTTTTCCATTTCATATTGTTCTACCTTTTGTAGTAATCTCATATATTGTGCTCTTTAATTAACTGCAGTAATTTCCTTTCTAGCTTAGTTGTTTGCTTAATAGCGTAACTTAATTGCGGTAGTTCTCTTTCTAGTTTGCTTTAATTTCTCCATTGCGCTTAGATTTTCTAAAACCCTAGTTTTTCCGTCGATAAGATAATAGCGTTCGTGTGAGTAAGCTTAGCCAACCGTTCCCGGATTTCAATACGACACTTGTGTCCCCTTGCTACAATTCGATAGGTATACTTGCCTCATCGGGTTGCTAGTTCGGTTGCGTTTATTTTCTTCGAACCCTAGCGCGCAACAAGTTTTTGGCGCCGTTGCCGGGGATAGCTAGCTTTCTTGAAATTTAAACTTTGGCGCCGTTGCCGGGGATAGTCTAAATAATTGTTTTAGACTTACATTTCACCTTTTCCCTACTAAGAATTTCGCATAGTACTTGTGTAGGCATAATTAGAACTTTTTGATTAGTCATTTTTATAAATATCTAGTTTTTATATTTTTGCTTGGGGACAAGCAAAGCTTAAGCTTGGGGGAATTTGATAATACATTTTGTAGCCTAAACTATTATCGTATTTTATATTTTATATTGTACAAATTATGTCTATTATTAGTTTATTTTTATCCTTTTTATGTAAATTTTATTGCCACTAACTTTTTCCTGTCTTTTTGCAGGTTTTCAGAAAAATTGCCAAAATGGCCTGTCACGCCCCCCTGTCACGCCCTCCCTGGGCGTGACCTAGGGCGTGTCACCCGATCCCGAGGACACCTGCTGGAAGGGACAGAAAATGGTCAAAACCGCTGCCACGCCCCCCTGTCACGCCCTCCCTGGGCGTGTCACTAGGCGTGACCAGGGGCGTGTCGCCCTCTGCTGCAAAGCTGCCGCCGCATTAAATGCCCTCCCGCCTCAGCACGCAAATAGTACTGTCACGCCCCATGTAACGCCCGTGACATGGGCGTGACACCTTCCTTTTTCGGCGACTGACGGATTTCCGACCAATGATTTGGACATGACATGCCTGTCACGCCCCCCTGTCACGGGCGTGACCTAGGGCGTGACCACCGACGTACCGAAGCAATCATCCCTCCCGCCAGAATCCAGAGCCCGAGGTCAAATCCGTACCTGTCACGCCCCCTGACACGCCCCCCCTAGGGCGTGTCAGAGGGCGTGACCAACCCGAGAAAAAATCTATAAATTGAGCCCCCCTCCTCCCCATTTCAGCAAGCTTTGGTTGAGTGGGGGAGGTGCTACCCCTTTGTTTCTTGATCCTTTTTCATGCTTTCTCTCTCTCTCTCTCCCCCTCTCTTTGTACTTTTTGGTTAACCCTAGTTTAATCTTAGTTTGTGCTAGCTTTTAATGTAATTTTCTTCTTGCTTAGTGCTTAATGTAGGGCTAGAATAGGGTTTAATTTTCATGCACTTGTAATTTTATTTTCATTAGTGTAACTTGCCCTTTTTCATTAATAAAATTGTTCTTCCCTTAGCTTGTGTTCTTCTTATGTTTTTCTACTCATCTCCCCCCCTCCACTCCATTATGATTAACTAATCCTCCTTGTACTCGATCTTGATGATCCGAGGTTAGAGCGATTATGTTATGATGTTTTAATCAATCTTTTCTTTTTAGGTTAGGGCCTTGAATTACTCTTGATTAATCACGGGTTGGGGGTATATTTTCGATATATACTCTCCGCCTTTGCTTTCATTCTGGGCTAGCCGAGAGGCCGAAAGAATGAAGTGAGCATTCAAGAGTAAAGGGAGTTGTACGCACCCCTCGAGAGAGGCAGACGTCCAAATCTCCCGGATTGGAGTAAAATCCAATAGTGGGGTTCACCGCGTAAAGCGAGTTTTAGGCCTCCGATTTAGACGAGAGTCGGTCGGACCTTCCTAAACTCAGTTGGGCAAGACTTCGAGAGAAGCGTGTTCAAGCTTTAGGAACCTCCACGGTCAAGGACCCTTACCCTATTAAGTTTAGATTTTTATCGCATTTTCTTAATCGTCTTTAGCCGAGGTGAATCTCGATCGGGTGCTTTTCCATTTCATATTGTTCTACCTTTTGTAGTAATCTCATATATTGTGCTCTTTAATTAACTGCAGTAATTTCCTTTCTAGCTTAGTTGTTTGCTTAATAGCGTAACTTAATTGCGGTAGTTCTCTTTCTAGTTTGCTTTAATTTCTCCATTGCGCTTAGATTTTCTAAAACCCTAGTTTTTCCGTCGATAAGATAATAGTGTTCGTGTGAGTAAGCTTAGCCAACAGTTCCCGGATTTCAATACGACACTTGTGTCCCCTTGTTACAATTCGATAGGTATACTTGCCTCATCGGGTTGCTAGTTCGGTTGCGTTTATTTTCTTCGAACCCTAGCGCGCAACAGTCGACTCCATGAGATCACCATGGATACACTCCAATGGTGCTTTACACCTGGTCAGTGACTTCTCAAATGCAAGGCGATGAGCCTTTCAATATTGACATCCCACGCAGACATGACCGTCGTCTAAGGATGATAACTTAGGCAAGGCTTTCACAAGGCTCTTCATTACCATAGCTTTCAGCTTGTCCATCCTAACATGTCCCAGTCACTCATGCCAGATAACTGCACTATCGTTGGCCCTCATCTGATCAATATATGAGCTTGTTGATAACACAAACAAGTCTGTCACCCTTCTCCCTACATGAGCAATGTCAGCCTTAACTGCAAATATGTTACGAAGAAACTTCACTTTTGTTGGATCAAACAGAACGTGATAGACCGCATCCACCACATTTGTCAAAGAGAAGAGGTTCTTCTTCATGCCTAGTACATGATAGACACTCAACGTGAGTGGACCATTATCACTACTCAAGGATACTACACCTTCCTTTCTATGCATGAACAGTATCATCAACGGTTATGATAGCTTTGTTACCTGAGAATGTCCTGAAGGATGGTAAAAGCTTTACCACCTGAGGGGATAGATCTATTTAACTCTAGAGGGGGGTGAATAGAGTATTTTAAAAACTTAATTGGTTTTTATAACAGAATTAAAATAGTGATATATATATATATATATCTTAAGAGAGTGCAGAAATAAAAAGCTAGCTAACACAGCACACAATAATAAGAAAACAACAAACAACCAGACGACACAAGAAATTTATAGTAGTTCCCCTAAACTTGGGTACATCCACTCTTCTACCATCCTGGTAGGAATCCACTACAGGTTTCTGATCAGGTGCCATATCACCAACATGTTTTTGCTCAGGTGCCCTGTCACCATAAGATCTATTTGAAGGGAGATCTCACAACCCTTTAGGTTTTTAATCAGGTGCCCAAAAACCAAACTAAGTCTTTTGATAAGGAGACTTAAGAACCAAGTGGTTAACTTTTGAATGGAGTTAAAACACTGTGTACAGTGGGTTGAAAGATGAGATATTGTCTTCTCTTTCTCAAACAGTTGAGAATACTTTAGTGGATTGCTTAATGTTGTCAAAGCTCCCCCTAAGATGAGTATTGTTCAGGAATTGTTGGAAGCTTTGCATGGTGTAGGTATTTTTTGATGATCTCCAGAAGCTTTTAGACTGAATGTGTTTTTGATGTCTCTTGAAATCATGGAGAAGGGTTGCAGATGATGAAGACTGTATGAGTATGCAGACTGAATGTGTTTCTCTGTTTGCCTGTAACTCTTTCACAATTCTACAACTTCTTGTCTTCAATCTTCTTGAAAAACTCTTTTATGTTTCCTTGCAGAAATTCTGTCTCTGAATTTGAATTCTATTCCTTGATTAACTGCTGAAATCTTGGAACTTGGACAAATGGCTAGAAGGGCAATAAATTGATTCCTTAACTGTCAAGTTATTAAGCCGAATATTGACTCTGTGAAATCCAGTAATTAATACTGCCAATGAATGGCTATATTCATAAGAATATATGCATTTAATTACTTAGAGCAATATATGCAATAATATATAATATAAGCCTTGGTAAATCCAGAGATTAACTGCAGAGAATAGAAATACTGAACTGACCGATTTCGTCGACCTCAGAATAGATTTCGTCGATCTGAACTCAAAGTTCGTCGAGCTGAGAAATCTTCTTTGTCGACCTGAGCTCAGAGAAAAATATTCTGGAAAGAAACTGCCAAAGCTGAGCTCCAAGTTCGTCAAACTGAGGTAGAATATCGTCGACCATAGAAACTGAGAGAGAAGGGAGTTCGTCGACCTGAGCTCGAATATCGTCGAGCTCAACTCAGAGAAGGAACTCTGAGTTCGTCGATCTGCAATCGACGATCGTCGAGCTGAGTTTGAAGAACTTCGAACTGATTTCTTAACTCTTTAGAACTGTAATTCTTCTAAGTCTGAGTCTCTGAAGTCTTCTCAAGGCTAGATCATAAGATATCTAACCTAGTCAGACTGTCCTAACCTTTGAAGTAACAAATTAACCCTAGGCTATACATGACGGGTCAAGACCTAATAGTCAACCTTAGCCCAAATCCAAACTAAGGATCCAACAATCTCCCCCTACTTGGGTGAGGTCACTAAACATGAAATAGAAAAGCATAAAAAACACAAAGCAATATAAATATCTGATAGAATTTTAAACTAATCAGCAGATATGATATTGCTAAGTGCAATACACATTTATATCTCAGAGAAAAAAATGTTCAAGATTGTCAGAGGGAGGAGCAAGTGATGATTTAGCAAATATAATTTTCCTGAGAGGATCTTCTGCTTCCTTCTTAGACATCTTTATGTCTTGCACTCCAAGGACTATAACAGTTGATGCTCTGGGAACCACTGCTTCTAGATGGACCTCCATATATGCGTTTGGATCAAATAAATGTTTGTCTACCTGAAATTTTTCAAGTTCTTTTTGTCTGTAGATTGACATTGTAGTTAATTTTGATGCATTTGATTCTTCTGCTTTGGCCTTGTTCATCTGAGATAAGCTAATCAGTTCTTGAAATCTGGCCATTCTGAAGTTTGGATCTAATTCATGTTCATAAACTGGAGAGGGAGGTCTCTTTAGATCAGTTTTAGAAGCATCCTGAACAGACTCTTGAGGTTTTCTGAAAATAATTTATTCATGTTGAAAGCTGGTTGGAGGCAGAGACAATTTAGATTTGCTTTGATTATAGGACTTTGGAGGGATGCAATGACTGTATCTTCCAAATGGTCTAGAGGACATGTAGGAGGATGGTCTTTGAGATTTAGAAGTGCTTGAAGACAGCTCCTGAGTCTTTGCAACACTTCCTGAAGATTGAGAGATATTTCCTGTAGCACCTGCAGCAAGAGGAGGAGGAGAAGGAGGAGGTCCTCTCCAGTTCCTTTGAGGAGGAGGAGAGTATCTCCTGCTCTTCTTCCTATCCTTTTGCTCATTTTTAGAAAGCCACATTCACTTAGGCATACCTGGATAAGGGGTAATATTATTCAGGATATAGTAGGGTATGTCAACAGTTAGGTTAGGCTTAGGAACAGCCTTGGCAAGAACTTTTCTCTTCTTAGATATTGCCTTCTTAGGACCAGAGTCATCAGAATCATTATCATCATCATCATCAGATGATCCAGGAAGATGGGCATATAAATCATCAATCTCTTTTAGAATTTCTTTGGAGATCTACTTCTCAGGCTGAGGCTGTACTAGAGATTCTGGTTCTGCAAAACTTTCAGTAACACTCTGATTTCCTTTTTTTTTTCTTCTTCGATATCTACAAGAATGATATCATCCAAGTTTGGTATAGGACTTTCATCCATCTTATAAGTTGGAGGAGAAAAAGCCTTGGGATCAGAAACTGGTTCACAGATATCTTCAATAGCTAATATTTTAGTAACCACTAGAGCAACAAAGCTTTCCCTTATTTGGTCCATAACTGCATGACTTATTGGGGCAGAATAGCATACAATAGCCTTGGAAAAATTGACAACAGAACTTGGTAAAGCATATCTGTAGACTGGGTTGAAAGAATAAAGTAAAGATTTTAAATCAACTGAGAGATTTATAATAGGATCACCAACAGTACTTATGTCTTCATCAATATCATGAGCAATAATAATATCTGAATCCATATCTGTAATATCATCAATATCTGTAGGGATGTCTATTTCAAGAGAATCTGCTGCTGTTGCTGCTAGAAGAAGAGGAGCTGGAACAAATGCTGTTGTTGCTACCACTGGAGGAAAAACTGGAGGAACTGGAGCTTCTTCACTGGATATCTCCCCCTGCCTGGTTTCAGAGGATCCTTAAGCCAGGCCCCCGGAAAAAGGGACAGAAAGAAGAGCAACAATTTTAGTAGAGAGAGAATTATAGAGGCAGAGAGAGGAGCAATTGCATTTGCTATTAATTGCTCTAGAGAGGGATAAATGAATTTTAGAAGATCCTTGGCAATATCAGATAAATTTAGATATAGAGGTTCTGGAGCAGAGGGAGAGAAGGGGGTCTGATGTCCACAATTTTAACATACAGAGAAAGCTGGGGGGAATTCAGAGAATATGGAGGTAGTGTTGGAGGGAATCGATGTTGTTGGAGTTATGGTAGTAGGAACTTGAGTGGTAGGAGTAGATGTAGTGGGGATGTCCTGGATGGTGATTGAACTGGGGATTGATGGATTGGAGAGTTTGGAGGAGATGATAGAGGAGATAGTAAGTTGAAGGTAGGATGAGAGGAGGTAGATTGAATGTCATCTAGATTATTTGGAGGTGGAGATAGAGGAGGAATGAGATCAATCATAATTTCATCCTCATGAATGATGATAGTTGATGGAGGAGGTGGTGGTGGTGGAAGAGGTGAAGTTGGAGGGGTAGAAGTGAAAACAGCAAGAGAAGAGGAAGATGGTTGTTGTTGAGAAGGAGGTGAAGAGATTCTGATGGAGGGAAGAACATCTTCTGGAGGTGGATGAGAGGCTATTACTACCCTTGTATCCTCAGAAGTTATGGAAGAGGAGGAAGCCCTAGATGGCTTAGTGATGGTCCTCTTCCATCTGCCAAATAAGGCACAAGTCAGCCTCTTGGATGCATTGATGAATATGGTCTGAGAGACCAGTGATTCAGATGCCTTGGCCTAGAGGAAGATGCCTAAAATCCTCCCAAAACATACTTCCTTCTTGGTATTGTTCTTTTTGATCAAATCAAACAACAAAACACTCCAGTTAACTGATTTTCTATTCACAAATACACTCATCACAAGAAATTTATGCCTTGTGATATAGTCATGTGCGGTGTGCTTGCCCAGCAAGACTTTACCAATGATATAAGCAAGGAACTTATATTCAACTGATAAGTCCTTCTTCAATAGCTTGCTAGGGTTTCTAGCAGAGTGACCCATTGCAGCCAGCATATTGGAAAATTCCTCACTATTCATCTCTATATCATCTTCACCATTAACAAAACCAAATATTTCAGACAGAATTGCAGGGGTAAGATTGACATGTTGTCCTTCAATGGTGTCGATAAGGGTTTGGGCATCAGGAGACGAGGATGAATAAACCCATTCTTTGATCTCAAGCACTGGAACTTTGATTCTGGTTGTCATAAACTTCTGCAAATGCGGCTCCTCAAACAGTTTAAGTATATCCTGGAAGATTTGATCGGTGTGACTGAATGATTCAAAATTAATATCGAAGCATGCATCAAATTTTATTACAGAGAGAATGCCCGCTGGAATCGTCATGGAGGTTTTCCTGCAAAGAAAGAGACAATGATTAAGTGCAAAGAGAACTGAAAGCGTGGGATGGAGCTCGAAGAAAACCTAGTTATAAGGTTTTCAGAATATGAAATGCAAGACTCCGTCCTGCGAAAGAAAAGAAATCTTCGATCTCAGGTCGATGAAAAATTTCATGAAGAAATGATATCGTCAATCTCAGTCTGAAGAGGGGAAACTTTTCGTCATTCTCAGTTCGACGAAATATTTTCTGAAGCAAGATCATCGATCTCCGCTCGACGAAAACAACTTCACACAGAAAGTTCGTTGATCTCTGGTTGACGAATTTTCTCAAGAACTGTCCTCAGATCGTCGATCTCCGTTGGACGAACTGTGACAAATTCTTCGACCTCAGACAGAAAATTAAATTAATGCTTCTCCATTAATCATACCTTGCTGATTTAAAAAGAATAGATGTTTCTTCTCATCCAAAGGTTTGGTGAAGATGTCTGCTCTTTGTAAATCAGTAGAGATAAAGACAAGATTAATTTTCTTTTTATCTACACAATCTCTAATGAAATGATGTCTAATTTCTATATGCTTGGTCCTACTATGATGCACTGGATTTTATGCAATAGATATTGCACTGGTACTATCACAAAATATAGTTTAATTATTTAAGTTGAGATCATAATCCATCAATTGATTTTGTATCTACAAAATCTGTGAACAACAGCTGCCTGTAGTTATGTATTCAGCTTCAGTAGTTGATGTGGACACAGAGGTTTGCTTCTTACAAAATCAGGACACAAGCCTATCACCAAGAAACTGGCAAGTTCCTGATGTGCTCTTCTTATCCACTCTATATCCAACAAAATCAGCATCTGAGAATCCAGTTAATTCAAATTCTGACTTACTTGGATAAAAGAGTCCTAGATTTAGGCAACCCTTTATATATCTCAAAATTCTTTTTAATAAAATATAGTGAGATTCTTTAGGATTCACTTGAAACCTAGCACAAATACATGTGTCAAACATTATGTCCGGCCTACTTGTTGTGAGATATAATATGAAAGAAATGGATAGAGATAACCTCTAATACCAATTGAAAGATAGGGTAAACTCTGATAAACTCTAGAGGGGGGGGGGTGAATAGAGTTATTAAAATTTTTTTTTTTGCGGAATAAAAAAGAATCTTTAGTAAAATATATTACTATGATATAAGTGTATAAGTGTATAAGTGCAGTAAATGAACTAGAGAGAGGATAACTAAGCTACTCAGCAAAATATATCACAGCACAAGCACACAGGAAAGTCACAGCCGCGCAGAAAACACAAGAAATTTATAGTGGTTCCCCAAACTTGGGTACATCCACTCTTCTACCACCCTAGGTAGGAATTCACTACAGGTTTTGATCAGGTGACTGCCACCAATGAGCTTTTGATCAGGTGCTCAAAAACCAACCCAAGTCTTTTGGAAGGAGACTTGCAACCAGAATAATTTTGAAGGGAATTAAAAACATGTATAGAGGTGGGGAAGAGAGGTTGATTTGGACTACTCTTTTCTCAAGCAAAATGAGAGAAGTCTTGAGAATTCTTCAGATATTGTCAAAGCTCCCCCTGAGATTAACAGTTGTTCAGGAAGGGAAACTTTGCTAGGATGAAGCTCTTTTGCTATAAGATCAACTCTCCAGGGATCCTTTGACTGATTGAATATTCTTGTCACTTGAGATCCTGGAAACAAAGGAGGGGAAGAAAGACTCTTGATTGTGTTGGGTATTGCATCCACAATGAACCTGATTTGAAGAAGAGTCCACTCAAGCTAAGATGGATTCATGATGTATTTGATATGCCATTTCAAGTTGTGCTTGCAGCTATTTCATGCCAAGTACACACCAATGTTAGGGTATAGTGGGTCAATAATCACGAGCCTTTGCAACGTAATCCCTCATTGTATAGGTCAATGCGTTGATTCACGTGTGCTCTCTCTATTGGGTGTATTTATTCTCAAGTACAGGTTCAAGGAAGACAAAGAGCAGAAGAAGGAGCAAGGAAGAGTCAAAGACCAAGCTCTCAAAGGAAAGGAAGAAGGAAGAAAAAGGAGGAAAATTCTTCTAAGTATAAGTCGACGGGAATCGTGAGTCATACCCATCGACATCGATGGGAATCGTTGGTAATTCCCGCCGACATTAACGGGAATGATTAGCGATTCCAGCCGACATCTTCCAGCCGGCTAGAATTCTGCCAAGGAAAAATCGACGGGAATCACTGACGATTCCCGCAGATGTTGATATGAATCATTAACGATTCCCGCCGACTTTGCCTTGGGCAAATTTCTCCAGTTTTCTGATCCGTGTCGGGTCGCCATGCACATTATGAACCGAAATTCCGTTCTTTCCTTGGTGGGTCTGCCAATGGCTATGTTTGGGTTGACTAAGTATAAATACCTAAGTGATTTTCGAAATCAAAGAGAGAGTGACACGGGAAGAAATTAAAAACCCTAATTTCACGTAGTCAGTTTAATCCGGTTGGTCACTTGTCGCACGCAGATCGCAGCTTGCCGCCGATCGCTCGAAGGCAGAACCGAGGCAAACTGATGGTCCCTCGCTTCTCTCTTATGATCCGTTGTCTTCCGATTCGTCGACCAAGACTTGTTCTCCATTCTGAATCGGTAGAGACGCTTGATCCAACTGAGATCGATTAGTGACCTAGCTTGCTTCGTCAAGAAGTTCATATCTACAACGCATCGCCGCCTCACTCGCTTGCCGCCGCCGATCAAGTCAAGATCCGATCCAAGAGAGAAAAACCAAGTATGGATTCTTCTTCATTTTCGTGCAAGCTCTCAACGAACGAAGAAGTACCTTGGGTTCTCCAAATTGCATTGTTTGTATTTCTTATTTACATTCAATTTTTGCAAGGAATTTTATTCCTAGTTGTAAGGGTCGGGTGCAACCCGTTTTGGTGGAGTGTCGACTCCATGTTGTAGGAAGGGTTCCTTCTGAGTTGTAGGAGCATGGCTCCGAGTGGAGAGATTGGATTTCAATCTCATTTTGGAGGAGTTACAGAGTCGTCCCCGTATGGGAGATAGGTGAAGGGGAGAGTTGACGTACCCAAGGTTGGGGAACCACTGTAAATTACTGTGTGTTTTCTGTGCTTGGTTTGTTTAATTGTGCAGGTAATTTTTAATTCCGCAAAAGACGTCACTGCACCTATTCCCCCCCCCCTCCCCTATAGGTGGATTAGGCTGACACTAGACACTTTCAAGTGGTATCAGAGGGAGGTTGCTCGTCAATAAGGTTAACAACTTGAGTAAAATCCTCCGCTTAGTGTCATCAAAGTCAACATGGAGCTAAGCACAGACATGTCTACTCTGAGGCTTCCAGTTTGCACAAAAGAAAATTTTCTCCTATGCAAAGCAAAGTTTCAGTGGCACGTGGAAGCAATTGACCCTCGACTCTTCCTGATTGTGGAGGAAGGACCCTTCATTCCCATGAAGGTTTCCAATTCTGATGGGAATGCTCAAATGCCAAAGAATATTTCAGAAATGACGGATCATGAACTCTTCTTGGTAAACTTGGATAAGGAGGCAAGACACCTCATCTTGGATGCCTGGAAAGACTCATCCTTCACAGGCCTTTGCAAGTGCCAGACAGCCAAAGCTATGTGGGACACACTTACCTCCATCATGGAACACAATATAAATGACAGAGATGTTGTGTCATCACTCAGTGAATCTGAGTCCTCTAGCACTCAAGAGGATGGGGCCGATAATGAGTATGAGGAATATAAAGAAGAATGTATCAATGTCAACACTGATACAGTAGGCTCTTCAGAGGATGAAATATTCCCTGATCATCGTAATCAGGACTAGGTACATTCTCCTTCTTGCTTAACTTCTAAAGTAGATGAGGGACCTCCATCAATTGATGGAAAGGATCAAGTCATCCTAAATCAAGAGATTGAAGAGCTTGTATCCCTCATGCAAGCTCTCAAGGAAAGCCAGACGCTTGTAAATTTATAAGCGGAAGAAATTGCCTTGCTGAAAAACTTGATGTGGATCCAGGTTGAGTCCATCAAGGTTAAGGATTCTAAGATCTCCGGTCTAGAATTCTTCCTGGAGACTGAGATGAGAATAGTTGACAACTTATTAAAGGTTGATGCCCTAAAGAGAAAAACTGAAACTGGGTGGATATCCCAAATTGTTAACTCTTGGTGGAAGGGGGAGACCGTCTTCATGCCTACGGTCTCAAGCTCTCGAAGTACTCTTCATTCCTTCAGGTTTGACCATAAGAATGTTTATGGTCACTGCAAGAATGGTAGATCTACTGAGAAAAATACCTATAGTGTTAGTGTTGATAAGGCTGCTCATAATAAAATCCCTCTGGTTCAACCTGAACCATTTATATTTAATGCTTCAGCCTCTTCACTCAAGGATAAAGTGATTGATCACTCTCTGAACATCCCATCCCACTCTAAGACAAATGGGAAGTCCGCCAGTGGACATGTCTTGGGAATTCCTAAGGCCACCAAGAGTACGCTGCCTGAAAAGAAAGCGGCTATTATCCAGCCCTTAGGAATTCCTCGCTCGGCCACTGCCAGAACCCCCACTTATCTAAGTGGAAAGGGAAGATATGAGGGTAGGACCACTCTGGTTCCACACCTACCATGGGTCAATGCAATCTCCATCAGCAGACTTGGTAAAAAGAGAAATTATAACATCCATGAGTGTTAGTGTTGTGGCAGAGTGGGTCACTTTGCCATAGATTGTTGGCACAATCCCAATGTGCCATGGACTAGGGCAAGGGTATGCTCTAAGAATCAGGCTAGAGATAGTCTTCCGGTCATAACCTCTGTTGGAAGGCAGGCTGTGTATTACGCTGACAAGAACCTAGGACCCAATGCCTATTGGGTTCCTAAGGTTAGGTAATTTCTTTTGCAGGTTAGTCCAAGCACCAATGAAAATGGTGGGACTTGGACAAAAGATGTCCCAGACTTGAACTGGAACAAGGAACATCTACAAGAGAAAAAGCAAAAGTGTGCAATAATCTCCTAAAAGCTGAATCCTGAATACGACATACTTCGAGCTCTAAAATGTTGGATCCTAAGTGTCGACTCGGATATTTTAGGTACGCTCATTCAAATTAGATAATTGAATCCTATTGCACAGAGATATACATATATAGATATATATTTTTATACTTTGAACGGAAGGGCACGCCAGAAAATAACTTCATTAATCTATGTCTATGTCCTTCATTGCAACAAGTGAAAACTCATAAAATTAATATGAACTCAATATATATATACAGGAGGCAATGTAAGTCGATATTCAACTCAGATGTCAATATCCATCGATACCCTTCGAGTTTGATATTGGAAATTATGTCTCAAAAATAGACCTTATTATTGTGGGAAAAAGGACAAGAAATAAATACTGCAGACATCGATTTCAATACATATACACATGTCTAAGTAAGATGAACACCTGGCCCTGGTATAAATAGGGAATCATGACCAATGTCGATTGGAAACTAACTCGCTCCATTGGAGAGATAGAGGAAAAATGGCATCTAGAATACCCGTCGACTGCTTAAATTGGGGCAAGACATCAAAACTTAGATTTGGTGGTGAATCGTCACTTCTCCCAAAAATTTTGAAAATCCGATTCTAACTATAAATAGTCGACAAGCCTATACCCGTCGACAAGCCTATACACTTCGCCTCGTTTCAACAAGCCAATACCCGTCGACACTTCATCCTTCCCCGACCCTTCAGCTCCCCTGCGAATTCCGTCGACATCGGTTTACTCTCCGATTATCACCGTCGACAAATACCGCCTCGCTTTTCTCCACCGACTCTTCGGTTTTCTACGATACCCGTCGACGTGTTGGTTCCATTGATTCTTCAGTCTTCTCCATCAACCGCCTCATCACACACCGCAAACCCGACGACCGAATAAGAAGAAGGAGAAGCCCCGTGAAACCCAAAGAGATGGTATTTGTGGACTTCTTCTCCCCTGCTCCCGTGCGCAGCCAACTCTTGCCGTCAACTCCCCTCTTCCTCTCCCCTGCCGAAGATAAAATCCTCACTGTCTACCCTCTAGAAGAAGGAGCTATCTCTTCACTTCAAATTATCATATCAGTAATTTCCCTCTCAGGATCCCTCAATCAGTGAGTACATTCTCTTGTTTCACAAATCATTCACTAATTGTTTAGATTAATCCTTGTCTAGGATAAAAATGGCCCCTCGAACCACCATCGGGTTGCTCACTAGGGGTGAACTTGTGAGGACAGGCTTTACTCATGCCTCGGATGAGTTCAAAAACATAATTCTGATGCTAGAATATGTCGGGCTCTCCTTCATTCTCGAGCACCCATGTAAGATCCTTGATAAGGAAGTTCTGGAGTTCTTCGCCAGCTCCAAATTGTGTTACGAGGATATGATGATCAAGAGCAAGATTGCAAGCCACGGGATCAAGATGACTGCTGCAAGTCTGTCCCACTACCTCCAGCTCTCCAGCGTTGAGGAAGAGGACTATTTGGACGAAGAATATCGCACCAAGACCGTGCTCTTCTATGGATTACCATGAGGTACAAGGGCCATCAAACGCAAGGATAGGAATGACAAAGGAAAGATTCTGTCAGACATTATAGAGAAAGTACTGATCTGCAAACCAAGCTCCCATGATCACATCTCAGGTGACATGTTTAAAAGCCTGATAACCATAGTCTGTAGAAAGAAGATGAACTGGGGGCCATGCTGTTTGGAAAGAGAAAAGATAGTCTTCGCACTCCAAACTTCGGATGAATTATCAGCCTTTATCTGAACCAGCTAGATGGAGATAGGTTTGACATGATAGTGGGAGTCCCCCTTCACTATCAGAAGAAGATTGACTCCACCACCTTCGACAGGTGGGAAAGAAGGATTCTTGTCTCATGGGGAGCTCCTGCACCCCATGTTGATGATGAAGATAGAGGTCACGAGTTCAGAGATCCTCACTCTGGACCCAATGACATTCTTGACCCACCGATTACAGGAACTGAGGGGGAGGCATCCAGAATTCCCCCTGCTGACCTATCTATGCTAGCCCCTACCTCAACCCAGGAAAACCACCAATTGGAGGTATCTCAGATCGCTCAGGATGTAGTGGAAAAACTAAGGGCTGAAGATCTTAAAGAAATGACCCCCTCCAGGCATGGTACTGTGGATGACGTGGAAGGAGATGTTGCTGATGATGAAGATACAGGTGACCACCAGGACATTTTAGAAGAGGAGATCACAGTCAAGGACAATGAGGTTCTTGATGGAAAGTCGGCTGAACTAGTGTAAAATGATGATAATGAGGATGAAAATGATAATGAGGATGAAGATGATGATGAGGAGGCCAATAAGGGTGATGGAGACGGTGAGGCAATTGATAATGAACATGAAAGAGATAATGATGATGTCATGGATACTGATGCTCTCGCTGATGATCTCCACCCTGAGACAGTCCCTGCAATATCTGAGGGAGAGACATCTAGACCAAAGATCTCAATCAATACGCAATATAATCGAGAATTTCGAAAGGTGTAGCAGAGGTTAGCATTTATGCATGATGGCCCTCCTCCCCTTCCATCAGAAGTGATTAGCATATTCAGCTCTACAGAGAATTCTGAAGAAGGACCAGATCCTCAGGTTCCTACCCCGAGTGGTGCTACACCGAATATGCTAACCTCAAGCCCAATGGTTCCCTCTCTACATTTGTTCAAAGACATGCTAATCAATCAACAGAAATACTTTGAAGCCTCCCTAACCAAAGGGGTCAAGAGAATCAAGGAGTCTGAGAAGTTGGTACTCAATAGTGTCACTCCGCTGAATCATAAATTTTATAAAATGGAAGAAAGATTCAATACTGAATATGATGAAGCTGCGAAGGCTGTTACATTGCTAATGGCCGGGCAAAAGAAAGTAACTGAGGATTTGGCAGTTGTTAATCAAAACTCACATATAGTGGTTGACATAATCAAGAGCTTCGATGAGGATATAGCCACTACCTCCAAAAATTCACAAACGATGGTGGATGAGTTCACCAAAACCAAGGATCATCTGGACACCTCACTGCCAGCGTTCGTGAAGGCCTTCACTGAAGAAGCCAAAAAGGGGGAGGAGGCCTATTTTTCCAAAATGGCAGGACTGGAACAAATTATAATAGATAACTTCAGGCAGTCCAGTCAGTACGTATATAAGAACAGTTTGTGGTTATGCAATCAGTTCCTGGGAACTCCTGCTCCGGTGGATGCCTGTCCGACAGACTCTACGCCAGAAACCTATGCTCCTGAAGATGTTCAAAGGGCTCTAGAGACCTCTCCTAAGATTGGGGTTCCTTCTAAAGATGTTCAAAGGGCTGTTGATGCTGTTAATGCTACCTTTAATGATCGAGCCATATCTCACAAGAGAAAATATGTCGAAAGCACCTCTTCAGTCCCTACAGAATTCCAGGCCGGAAGAAGACTAGATCTCGATGAAAACTGGAGTCCAATCTCAAAGAGAATAATCCTGGACACTTTGCAGCTGTATGACCTAGGGAAGATTAAGCACCAAGAGCACTACAACGAATCTGAATGGGACACATATAAAGAGTACGATCTCAAAAGGAAAACATACTTCAGGAGATTGAAATACGACCCCGACTTCAAGCCAAATTATCCTCCGCCTCCCAGATACTTCCCAAAGCCAAAAGAATACTACGAGAGGCAGATTTGAAAGAGGAAGGATCAAGAAGAAAGAGAGAAGAGAAAGAATAAGGAAACGCGAAGCTAAACTTTATTTATTTTGTCTTAATTGAACACTATTCTGTTAACCTTCCGTTCTTAGTATCTAAAAACACTTTGAATATATATATATATTGATATATGTTTGTGTACGTGAATTCAATGTTATTCTGTCTTGAATGTGCGTTATGCTCACAATTGATTTGATATCTCATTTATATATACGTTTGTGTGTAATGCATCTTAGCTAGTGGGATTTTGGCTTCTTCAAATAGGGGGAGATTGTTGGGTATTGCATCCACTATGAACCTGATTTGAAGAAGAGTCCAGTCAAGCTAAGATGGATTCATGATATATTTGATATGCTGTTTCAAGTTGTGCTTGCAGCTATTTCATGCCAAGTACACACCAATGTCAGGGTACAGTGGGTCAATAATCACGGCCCTATGCAACGTAATCCCTCGTTGTATAGGTCAATGTGTTGATTCACGTGTGCTCTCTCTATTGGGTGTATTTATTCTCAAGTATAGGTTCAAGGAAGGTAAAGAGCAGAAGAAGGAGCAAGGAAGAGTCAAAGACCAAGCTCTCAAAGGAAAGGAAGAAGGAAGAAAAATGAGGAAAATTCTTCTAAGTATAAGTCGACGGGAATCGTGAGTCATACCCGTCGACATTGACGGGAATCATTTGTAATTCCCGCCGACATCAACGGGAATGATCAGCGATTCTAGTCCACATCTTCCAGCCAGCCAGAATTCTTCCAAGGCAAAATCGACGGGAATCACTGCCGATTCCCACCGATGTCAACGGGAATCACCAACGATTCCCGCCGACTTTGCCTTGGGCAAATTTCCGCAGTTTTCTGATCCGTGCCAGGTCGCCATGCACAGTATGAACCGAAGTTTCATTCTTTTCTTGGTGGGTCCTCCAACGGCTATGTTTTTGTTGGCTAGGTTTAAATACCTAAGTGATTTTCAAAATAAAAGAGAGAGTGACACGGGAAGAAATTAAAAACACTAATTTCACGTAGTCGGTTTAATCTTGCAGGTCGCCTGTCGCACACAGATCACAGCTTGCCACCGATCGCACGAAGGCAGAACCGAGACAAGCCGCTGATCCCTCGCTTCTCTCTTGAGATCCTTTGTCTTCCGATTCGTCGACCGAGACTTGTTCCCCATTCCGAATCGGTAGAGACGCTTGATCCAATTGAGATCGATTGGTGACATAGCTTGCTTGTTCAAGAAGTTCAGATCTACAACGCATCGCCGCCGCATTCGCTTGCCGCCGCCGATCAAGTCAAGATCCGATCCAAGAGAGAAAAACCAAGTGTGGATTCTTCATCATTTTCGTGCAAGCTCTCAACGAACGAAGAATGACCTTGGGTTCTCCAAATTGCATTGTTTGTATTTCTAATTTACATTCAATTTTTGCAAGGAAATTTATTCCTAGTTGTAAGGGTTGGGTGCAACCCGTTTTGGTGGAGTGTTGACTCCTTGTTGTAGGAAGGGTTCCTTCCGAGTTGTAGGAGCGTGGCTCTGAGTGGAGAGATTGGATTTCAATCTCATTTTGGAGGAGTTGCCGAGTCGTCCCCGTGTGGGAGATAGGCGAAGGGGAGAGTGGACGTACCCAAGGTTGGGGAACAACTGTAAATTACTGTGTGTTTTTTGTGCTTGGTTTGTTTAATTGTGTAGGTAATTTTTAATTCCGCAAAATACGTCACTGCACCTATTCCCCCTTATAGGTGGATTAGGCTGACACTAGACACTTTTAGATTGTGATTGATGTTCTTTCTTCTTCTTCTTTTGAGAGAAATTATTTTTCTTTTTTTCGTATTTTCTTCTGTATTGGTATCAAAGAGTGTGATCCTTTTTGTATCTAGGCAGAGAGATGATCAGGATGATAGCTGCCTTAAGTTCGAATTCTAAAACCTGCAATAAATGCTCAGCCGAAATCTGGGAAATGAAAACCGGCAAGTATGCTGTCATATATTCTATTCTATGTCTGTCCCGAGATATAAGCAATTAATTCTTCTGAAAATAATTACAATCAATGCTCCCAGTAACGACACGATTTAATGGATAAAAGTGCATTGATTATCCAGGGAATTAACGGTCTATAATAGATATAGAATCAGTAGACAGAAAAGGAAAGAATAAATAACAATATGACTTACAGTTTTCGTCGACCAGATAGCAGCTTTCGTCGACCTGAGATTAGAGATCGTCGACCTCAGAACTGTTCGTCAACCTGAGCTCTGCAAACAACTGCACTGCATAAACTGACGGATTCTGTGTTCTAAGTTCGTCGACCTGAGAATTTAAATTTTGTCGACCTCAGAACTTTGTCAAACTGAAGGTGTTAGATAATAACACATATGGCGTTGAGTCATTGAGAGCGTTGAGTCATTGAGAGCGTTGAGTCATTGATAACGTTGAGAGAGTTGAGTGATCTTTGACTCTGAGTAAACTTCGGCTTTGAGTGAACTATGGCGTTGAGACGATTTTGGTGCTGAGTGATCTTTGGTGTTGAGAGCATTTAGTGAAACACACACTTCGCAGACCACATAATTTTTCTTCTAAGACCAAATCGTCGACCTCAGAACTCTTCTCTTTCACTTAGAATTCATCGACCTGAGAACAGACTGAGAGAATTTTCTTCTAGGGCTAATTTTGGAGCTATCTTCAGGCATGTCCTTGATCTTCCATCTATAGGACTGACCTAAGACTAGAAAGACATAAAACTTAACCCTTCTATACAACATGGGTCACACCCTAAGAAGAAAACCTAGCCCAAATCACCTAGGGGTTCCAAAAATCTCCCCCTATTTGGGTGAGGTTACTTCAAACAAAATCAAGGGAAAAACACAGAACAAAATGAAATAAGCATAGCAAAAAACTGAGATGACTGATAGAGTAAATAAGCTATCAGCACCTTTATAAGGCTATGCACCCAAATTGTTCACAAATAGAAATAGAGACAGAAAATAAATAACCTAAATTTCCTTGGGCGAATCAGAAGATTTAGCAAATTTAATTACTCTGTTAGGATCTTGTGCTTGTTTCAGTGTCATAGTTATATCTGCATCACCCAAAGTCTTTTTAGATGTGGCTCAGGGAACTATGGCTTCAGGATGCAGATTTATGTACTCTTCAGCATTAAACAGATTTCCAACTTGATATCTTTCTAGCTCTTTCTTCCTATAGGATGACATTGTAGAATACTGAGAGGTGTCCTGACCCTATTCTCTTGCTTTTCTAATTTGAGATAGAGCAATAGATTCTTTAAATCTAGCCATTCTAGTAGTTGGACTAGTCTCAGGATCATAGGCTGGAATTGGAGGTCCTTCAGGGCTGTTGGCTTTGCCAGGAGATGGAGGAGAGAATGTTTGCTTGGGGGATAACTGCTGAGCACTATATGAACTTCTAGAGGAGGGCTGATGTCTGTGTTGGTGTTGACTGCATCTAGAAGATTGAGAAGATCTTCCTTGTCTCTGATAGGTTTTGGTGCTGCTGGAAAATTTTTGCTGATCGCTGCTGGCAGATCCTGCACCTGGAGGAGGAGGAGGTGGAGGATCTCTCCTGTGAAACCTTGGAGGAGGAGGAGGGTTCTTCTTAGATTTCTTCTTGGATTTCATCTCATTCTTTGACATTCTCATCCACTGGGGCATATTAGGATAAGGCTCAATATTGTGCCTGATATAATATGGAGTATCATTATGTGGATTGGGAGTAGAGACAGGAGCTTTCTTTCTTAATTTCCTCTTCTTTGTTTTGGGGGAATCATCACTGTAGATTTCTTCACTACTTTTACTGTCAAAGTTGTACAAAGCATCAATTGCTTTTATATACTCAGGAGTTACCTTGGGAGGAGGAGAAGGAGCCTTGGGAGCTGGGATAGGAGTAGGAGATTAGACTGGAGGGATGGGGTTAGTCATATACTCAGACTCAGATTCAACAGACTTTTCAACTGTCTCTTTAGTATAAACCACTGAAGCTTTCTCAATAAACATAGCTTCAGTTTTAGAGCTTTCTTCAAAACAAGCCCTTATTATAGCTATCACCTCTGAGGAAGCAGGTAGAGTATAGAACATAATGGCTTTTGTTGATAAATCAGCAATTGGTTCAAAACAGAAAGAATGTAATCCAGATCTACTGATGGATATATGACACAATATCCACCATTCAGAACTTCTGGCATAGCCTCAACCATCCCACAATCAACTACTGCTGTTGTTACTACTGTTTATTCTACTGCTACTACTGCTTTTACTACTGCTGTTGGAGTTACTGCTGCTGATACAGGAGCTTCTTCAAAGAACACCTCCCCCTGCATGGCTTCAGAAGGCTCTGTGTCCATGCCTTGGGTTGAAGAAGGGATGGGGGAAGAGGAGGCAAGCAGGTTAGTGAGAGTGGTTATGGAGGTTATTAGGGGGGCAATCTCATCAACAATGAGCTTCTTGAGGATAGGAGTGAGATGAGATATGAGGGTATGGAAGAATGCATTGTCTGGGGTTGGAGAGGGAATGACAGATGGTGGTATGAGTTGTTGGATAAGATCTGGTATAGGGTTATCTATGTTGTTGGGAGGAGATAAAGATGCTGAATATGAGGGAGTTTCTGGTGAGGCTCTGTTATCTGGAGAATGGTGAGGAGATGACTCATTGAGGAGGTCAAATGTAGGGATGGATAATAGAGAGGATGGGGAAATGTTGGCCAAATGTTGTGGTAGTGGCGAGTTAGGAGGTGTGGGGTTATGAATAAGAGAGGCTGGAGGAGGTGGTGAGGAAATAACTGGAGAGGCAAGGGGCAGAGTTTCTTTAGCCAAGGAGGGAGTGGTTGTTACCACCCTTGTGTTCTCTGAAGCACCTTCTGATGGCTTGTCCTTGGAGGGCTTAGAGATGGTCCTCTCCCATCTGCCAAAGAGGGCAAATGTGAGCCTCTTAGAAGCATTGATGGACATGGTCTGGGAGACCAGAAGTTCATCAGCTTTTGCCTTTAGAAACAGGCCTAAGACCCGTGCGTAGCATACCTCTTTCTTATTATTTCTCTTCCTGATGAATCAAACAATGTCTATCCCCAATTGATTTTCTTTTTGTTCACCAGAGCAGCCATCACAAGAAACTGTTGCCTGGAGATGTATTCATGGGCCGTGTGTTTCGCAAATAGAACTTTCCCTACTACATCTGCAAGAAACTTGTATGTGGGCGACAAGTTCTTTTTAAGCAATTTATTAGGGTTTACGCCGGAGTGACCCATAACAACTAGC
Source organism: Platanthera zijinensis (assembly GCA_039513925.1). Taxonomy (NCBI): domain Eukaryota; kingdom Viridiplantae; phylum Streptophyta; class Magnoliopsida; order Asparagales; family Orchidaceae; genus Platanthera; species Platanthera zijinensis. Next base: position 123,683,921 of record CM077095.1, on the reverse strand, counting down.
ATGTTTGCAAACTCATCATCATCCAAATCTATTTCATCTTCTCCATTATCGATACCAAAAACTTCAGAAATAATAGAGGGAGAGAGAGTGACCTTTGTCCCACTGATGAGTCCAAACATTTCTTCTTCTGAGGATGTTGATGAAAATACCCATTCCTTAATTTAAGTTGCATGCAATTTTATTCTGCTTGTCATGAACTGCTTCAGTTTTTGTTCCTAAAATAATTGCAGAATGTCTAGGAAAATCTGATCGGATTGCAGGAACGAATCGAAGTCAATGTCGAAACCCGTATCAAACTTCATGCCGGCTGATCCACTTGCGGTCATTACTAAAGCTTAGGTTGAATGAGAGTGGAGGTATCTGTAACGGAAAACAAGCGATCAAGTGCAGGAGGGGATTTCTGAAAGCACGGGATTGAGGTCGAAGAAGAAAGCCTATAAAAAGGTTTTCAGAATATGAATCGACAATCTCAGCCCGGCGAAATAAAGAAGGGACAATTTTCGTCGTTCTCAGAAAATTTCTAGAAATAGTTTTCGTCATTCTCGGTCGACGAAATTGCTTCAACAAGAGATTTCGTCGATCTCAGGTCGACGAAAATCTAAAAAAAAAATATCAGTTCGTCGATCTCAGGTCGACGAACAGAGATAAATCTATGACCACAGACAGAGCATTAGATTAAATCCTGACCATTTATCATACCAAGCTGATTGATAAAGAACAAATGCTTGGATGAGTCCAATAGCTTAGTGAATAAATCTGCTCTTTGCAAATCAGTAGAGATAAATTCAAGTTTAATCTTTTGTTTGTCAACACAATCTCTAATGAAATGATGTCTAATGTCTATATGCTTTGTTCTAGAATGCAGTACTGGATTTTGTGCAATGGAAATAGCACGTGTACTATCACATAGAATAGTTGAATTATTTAAGTTGATACCATAATCCCGTAGTTGGTTTTGTATCCACAAAATCTGTGAACAGTAACTGCCTGCAGCCATATACTCAGCTTCAGCAGTGGATGTTTAAACAGATGTTTGCTTTCTTTAGAACCAAGATACAAGTCTATCACCAAGGAACTGACAAGTTCTAGAGGTGCTTTTCCTGTCTACTCTACATCCAGCATAATCAGCATCAGAAAATCTAGTTAACACAAATGCTGATTCTGTTGGATACCAGAGGCCTAGATCTGGACATCCTTTTATATATCTCAAAATCCTTTTTAAGAAAATAAGGTGAGATTCTTTAGGGTTCACCTGGAACCTAGCACAAAGACATGTGACAAACATAATATCTGGTCTGCTTGATTTTAAATACAGTAGGGATCCAACAATGGCCCTATACCAGGTCTGATCAACTGGTTTTCCAGATTCATCAGCATCTATAACAATATTGGCAGCCATGGGAGTTTTCATGGCAGAGGCATCATTCATCCCAAACTTCTTAATGAGCTCTTTAGCATATTTAGATTGTGAGATGGAAATCCCCTCAGGGGCTTGTTTCACTTGGAGACCAAGGAAATATGATAACTCACCCATGCTACTCATCTCAAACCTTGAGTGCATTAAATCAGAAAATCTCTTGCATAGTTTTGGATCAGTAGAACCAAAAATTATGTCATCGACATATATTTGCACTAAGAGAATTTTATCATGATGCAACTTTGTAAAAAGAGTTCTATCTACAATGCCTCTAGAAAAGCCATGCTCTAAAAGAAAGCTGGCTAAGGTCTCATACACACTCTTGGAGCTTGCTTTAAACCATAGAGAGCCTTATGCAATTTAAAAACATAAGAGGGATGAGATGGAGAGATAAAACCTGGAGGTTGTTCAACATACACCTCTTCTTTGAGTTCTCCATTTAGGAATGCACTTTTCACATCCATTTGGTAGACTTTAAACCTTTTGAATGCTGCATAAGCTAAGAAAATCCTTATAGCTTCTAGTCTGGCAACTAGAGCAAAGGTTTGATCATAATCAATCCCTTCTTCTTGCCTGTATCCTTGAGCAACAAGCCTTGTCTTGTTCCTCATTATCACACCTTGGGCATCAAGTTTGTTTCTGAATACCCACTTAGTCTCAATTACTGGATAGCCCTTAGACCTTGGAACTAAGTCTCAAACTCTACACCTTTCAAACTGGTTGAGTTCCTCTTGCATTGTAATGATCTAGTTTTGATCTTGCTCTGCATCAGATATAGATTGAGGCTCAATTTGAGAGAGAAAGCAGGCAAGCATCACATCAGGGTTAAGTTGATGCCTTGTCTGCACTCCCACTGATATGTCTCCAATCACTTGAGATCTAGGGTGATCCCTAAGTCTGACAAGATCATTAGGTGGAGTTGGTTCAGCATCAGTTATTTGATTTAATTCCTCTTGTGGAATTGTATCAACTATTGGAGGAAATTGAACTGCTTCCACGGTCTCTTCTTCACTTTCAGCTTCTGATATAACTTGTGGAGAGGGATGTGATTCAACCTTTAAGGTAAGATTTAGATAATCCAAGCTCTCACACAAATTTTGTACCTGCAGATTATTGTTGGTAGAGATGTCTCTCTCCTTGTAAAACATATTAGATTCATCAAATGTCACATGCATAGATTCCTAAATTTTTAATGTTGATTTATTAAACACCTTATATGCCTTGCTGACTTGGGAATATCCTAGAAAAATTCCCATTGCAGCCTTAGCTTATAACTTTCTAAGATGTTTCTTGTCATTATTGTGAATATAACATATACATCCAAATACTTTAAAATAGGCTATTATAGGTTTCTTCCCTTTGAGTAGTTTATAGGGAGTCTTAAGCTTTAGTTTATGTATTAGGCTTCTATTCAGGACATAATTTGATGTGCTTACTGCCTCTGCCCAATAGGAAAGAGACATGTAAGCATCTACAAGCAATGTACCTGCAGCTTCAATGAGTGTCCTATTCTTCCTTTCAACAATCCCATTTTGTTGAGGAGTTCTAGGAGCTGAGAAACAATGTCTGATACCTTCCTTCTCACATAACTGTAGCATAAGAAGAGATTCAAACTCAGTGCCATGATCACTTCTGATCAATACAACTTGAGTAGAGTACTCAATCTGTATGTTCTTGAGAAAATCTGTGAGAACCTTAAAAGTATCTAACTTAGTTCTCAAAAAGAAAACCCATGTGAACCTGGAGAAGTCATCTACAATAACTAATGTATAAGACTTTCCTCCTAGACTTTGTACTGCAATAGGGCCAAAACTTTCCATATGGAGCAAGTACAAGATTCTGGGTGAATCACTCTTATTAATGGATTTGAAACTAGATTTAGTTTGCTTGCCTAATTGACAAGCCCTGTAGAGGCCTTCCTTCTTGTAGGGGCCAGAAGGTAAACCTCAAACAAGTTTGTCCTTAGATAACCTAACTATATTCTTATGGTTTATATGTCTTAGTCTTTTGTGCCACAAGCTAGTTTGAATGCTAACAGAATTGAATAAGCAAATTTCAGATTTAGCTGATTCAAAATTTACTCAGTAGATGTTGCCTTGTCTAATTCATGTTAAAACAGTTATGTTGTTTAAAGAGATAAGACATAAAGAGTTAGTGAAGCTAACCTTATAACCTGTATCACATAGTTGGCTTACTGATATCAGATTATGCTTAAGACCATTTACATAGGTCACCTTCTTGAATGTGACAGCTCCACAGTTGAAATCTCCATAGCCGTCTATCAGTCCAAAGCCTGAGTCCCCAAAGATTACTTTAGGTCAAGTCATGGCTTTATAGTTGATTAGGCATTTCTTGTAACCTGTCATATGTTTAGAGCAAACCACTGTCCAGGTACCACTTGTTTTGAGTGATAGGGTTCTCTTCTACCTGCTAAGAAGATGATTAGTAGTTTTTGACCCAGGTTACCTTGGGTCCTTGTTGTTAAACATAACTGAAACTTGAAATAAATGAACATTCAGGTTGATCCTTATAACCTAAAGTATGATACCATCTAGGTGGTATGATCCACTGACTAAAGGGATTAAAGGATTTATCAGTTTTTAGGTTACTCTGGTTATGAACTGAGTTTGACAAATTTGAGTGTGTTCGTCGACCTGAGTTTGATGATCTGGGTTGAGTTCTTCAATCTCTGCTCGAAGAATGAAGGTAAACCTCTAACAATATTGTCCTTAGATAACCTATATATATTCTTATGGTTTACATGTCCTAGTCTTTTGTGCCACAAGCTAGTTTGAATGCTAACAGAATTGAATAAGCAAATTTCAGATTTAGCTGATTCAAAATTTACTAAGTAGATGTTGCCTTATCTAATTCCTGTTAAAACAGTTGTGTTGTTTAAAGAGATAAGACATAAAGAGTTAGTGAAGCTAACTTGATAACCTTTATCATATAGTTGGCTTACTGATATCAGATTATGCTTAAGACCATTTACATAGGTCACCTTCTTGAATGTGACAGCTCCATAGTTGAAATCTCCATAGTTGTCTATCATTCCAAAGCCTGAGTCCCCAAAGATTACTTTAGGTCCAATCTTGGCTTTATAGTTGATTAGGCATTTCTTGTAACCTGTCATATGTTTAGAGCAACCACTGTTCAGGTACCACTTGTTTTGAGTGACAGGGTTCTCTTCTACTTGCTAAGAAGAAGATTAGTAGTTTTTGACCCAGGTTACCTTGAGTCCTTGTTGTTTAACATAACTGAAACTTGAAATAAATGAACATTAAGGTTGATCCTTATAACCTAAAGGATGATACCTTCTAGGAGGTATGATCTAATGACTAAAGGGATTAAAAGATTTATCAGTTTTTAGGTTACTCTGGTTATGAACTGAGTTTGACAAATTTGAGTGTGTTCGTCGACCTGAGTTTGATGATCTGGGTTGAGTTCTTCAATCTCTGCTCGAAGAATGAAGGTATCCATTCTCAGAGCGCCAAAAACGTCGATCTCTAGTCGACGAACCATACTAGTTTTATTGATCCCAGTTCGAAGAATAGTTAACAATATTATTTGTATTCATGGTTCGTCGTTCTGAGGTCGATGAACCATACCCAATTCGTCGTTCTGAGTTCGACGAACTATTTTGAACATAGTTATGTTGTTTATTTTTCTTTTTCTGATTTGTTTTCTTAAGTTCTAGCTGTTTAAGAACTTCATTAACCTTCTCTACTTGTTCAGTATTTTTCTTACCATTTTCAGAGATGAAATTAATAGGTTTTGATAATTGATTTTTCTGGATTAGGATTAGTTCACTATATGAGGCTCCTAATCCTAGTTTGTTATTGTTAGATCTTGTATTAACTGTGCTAGTTATGTCTAATAGTTGTAAACTTCTGTCATTCAAGGATTCTTCTAGTTCCTTAGCCTTACTTAATTCAGATTTCAGAAAAACTATTTGTTGATTGGTTAAGCTTAATTCTTCAGTTAACTTATCATTTTTAGCAACGATTTTTTCTTGTTCTAAAAGTTTTTCCCTGAGAAGTTTGATTTCCTTCTGAGATCCTATTAGGTCTAAACACAAGAGTTTAAATTCAGATTGAAAGTCATAGGAAGCAATTCCCTGATCCTATTTAGAGAGGAATTCTTCATCATCTGATTCTTCTGAATCTAATCTGCTGCTTCCAACATCTATTGCCATAAGGCAAACTTCCCTTACCTTCTTCTCTTCTTCATCATCTTCACTGAAGCTAGAGGAGGATGTTTCATCTTCAGTATCAATCCAGGTTTCAGCTACAAAGCCCTTCTCCTTCTTTTTGTACTTGCTGGAGGAGGCCTTGCTATGCTGATGTCTTCTTGAATCCTTCTCTTGCCTTCTATCCTTCTTTTGGACTTCTAGACATTCTGAGATGAAGTGTCCTAGTTTCTTGCACCCAAAACAGACAACCTCTTTATAAGGGGTCTTGTCATACCTGGGTTTATCTTCATTCCTTGAAGGCTTCCTCCTGAAGTCCTTTCTTGCCATTTTATAGAATCTCTTAGCAAAGAGACTCATAAGATCTTCATTGGCTGGCAAGCTGGGAGATTCTTCTACAGCTTTGAATGCTAAATTATGTTCCTTCCTGGTAGGTGTTGAAGCCTTTGGTTCAACTGTAGCTTCTCTTGACTTGATCAATTGCTCAAATGATTTGAGCTTTCCAAGCAGAGATTCTGTTGAAATTTCAGCCATGCTTCTGGCTTCTCTGATGGGCCAGATTCTGGTGTCCCATGTGCTAGGGAAGCACATGAGGATCTTGTCATTTACCTCGGTCAGAGTAATCCTCTTGTCCAATGTTCTGAGCTCACTGATGATGGAGCTCAGCCTATTGTACATTCCTTCCACCGATTCTGCTTCATCTTTCCTGAAATTCTCATATTGAGATATGAAGTTGGATCTTCTATCCTTCCTCTCATCACCAGAGCCTGCTACCATTTGGTTGAGGGAATCCCAAATGGCTTTGGCAGATGTACATTCAGCAACTTTCTGAAAGATATCATCTGACATAGTTTGGGCTAGTATATTCATAGCTCTGGCATCAACAATCTTGGCTTTCTTATGTGCATCAGTTTGATCTGGAGGAGGCACTGCACTGAGATTTACGTGAGTTGAAGTAGAGGCCACTGGAGCTAGTGGTCCTGTCAAGATGGAATTAAAGATGTCTTCATCAATAGAGTTCATATAAAGCTTGATTCTTGCCTTCCAGATCCCAAACTTTTGTAGGTTGCAAACTTGAGGTCTGGTGCTGGCATAATCCTTATTTTGTGCCATGATATGAGAAAATAAAATCTAATCAAAGAAACTTATAAGACTTATTCAGATTTTATCCTGAGGATCTTGGTTAATCCAGGTGTAAGCCTGTATGATATGATTAATCTTCCTCTGATACCAATTGAAAGAAATGGATAGAGAAAACCTCTAATACCAATTGAAAAATAGGGTAAACTCTGATAAACTCTAGAGGGAGGGGAATAGAGTTATTAAAATATTTTTTATTTTTGCGCAATTAAAAAGAATCTTTAGTAAAATATATTATTATGATATAAGTGTATTAGTGTATAAGTGCAGCAAATGAACTAGAGAGAGGATAACTAAGCTACTCAGCAAAATATATCACAGTACAAGCACACAGAAAAATCACAGCCGCACAGATAACATAAGAAATTTATAGTGGTTCCCCAAACTTGGGTACATCCACTCTTCTACCACCATAGGTAGGAATCCACTACAGGTTTTGATCAGGTGACTACCACCAATGAGCTTTTGATCAGGTGCTCAAAAACCAACTTAAGTCTTTTGGAAGGAGACTTGCAACCAGAAAAATTTTGAAGGGAATTAAAACCCTATACAAAGGTGGGGAAGAGAGGTTGATTTGGACTACTCTTTTCTCAAGCAAAATGAAAGAAGTCTTGAGAATTCTTCAGATATTGTCAAAGCTCCACCTGAGATGATTAACAGTTGTTCAGGAAGGGAAACTTTGCTAGGATGAAGGTATTTGCTATAAGATCAACTCTCCAGGGATCCTTTGACTGATTGAATATTCTTGTCACTTGAGATCCTGGAAACAAAGAAGGAGGGGAAGAAAGACTCTTGATTGTGATTTATGTTCTTTCTTCTTCTTCTTTTGAGAGAAATTGTTTTTCTTTTTTTTCGTATTTTCTTCTGTATTGGTATCAAAGAGTGTGATCCTTTTTGTATCTGGCAGAGAGATGATCAGGATGATAGTTGTCTCAAGTTCGAATTCAAAAACCTGCAATAAATGCTCAACAAAAATTTGGGAAATGAAAACCGGCAAGTATGCTGTCATATATTCTATTCTATGCCTGTCCCGAGATATAAGCAATTAATTCTATGGAAAATATTTACAATCAATGCTGCCAGTAACGGCTCGATTTAACGGATAAAAGTGCATTGATTATCCATGGAATTAACGGCCTATAATAGATATAGAATCAGGAGACAGAAAAGGAAAGAATAAATATCAATATGACTTACAGTTTTCGTCGACCAGAGAACAACTTTCGTCGAACTGAGATCAGAGATCGTCGACCTCAAAACTGTTCGTCAACCTGAGCTCTGCGAACAACTGCACTGCATAAACTGACGGATTTTGTGCCCTAAGTTCGTCGACCTGAGAATCTAAATTTTGTCGACCTCAGAACTTGGTCAAACTGAAGGTGTTAAGATAATAACACATCTGGCATTGAGTCATTGAGAGCGTTAAGTCATTGATAGCATTGAGAGCGTTGAGTGATCTTTGACTATGAGTAAACTTCGGCTTTGAGTGAACTATGGCATTGCGACAATTTTGGCGCTGAGTTATCTTTAGTGTTGAGAGAATTTAGTGAAACACACACTTCGCAGACCACAGAATTTTTCTTCTAAGACCAAATCGTCGACCTCAGAACTCTTCTCTTTCACTTAGAGTTCGTCGACCTGAGAACAGACTGAGAGAATTTTCTTCTAAGGCTGATTTTGGAGTTGTGTTCAGGCGTGTCCTTGATCTTCCATCTGTAGGACTGACCTAAGACTAGAAAGACATAAAACTTGACCCTTCTATACAACATGGGTCATAACCTAAGAAGAGAACCTAGCCCAAATCACCTAGGGGTTCCAACATAATAGAAACCCAATAATAGCCCTATTAGTTTTTTGATCAACAGGCATGCCATGTTCATCAGAATCAATCACAGCATTAGCAGCCATAGGTGTTTTCATTGCTGAGGCATCACACATCCCAAATCTTTTAACAAGCTCCTTAGCATACTTGGATTGGGAGATGAAGATGCCATCAGGTGATTGCTTAACTTGGAGACCAAGGAAGTATGAAAGTTCACCCATGCTACTTATCAAAAACTTTGAATGCATTAGATCAGAAAATCTTTTGCATAGTTTGGGATCAGTAGAGCCAAAAATAATATCATCTACATTTATTTGAACTAACAAAATTTTATTGTTATGATTCCTGATAAAAAAGAGTCCTATCTATTATGCCCCTAGAAAACTTATGCTCTATAAGAAAGCTAGCTAAGGTCTCATACCAAGCTCTTGGAGCTTTCTTTAAACCATAAAGATCTTTATGCAATCTAAATACATGAGAAGGATGAGTTGGAGAGATAAAACCTGGTGGTTGCTCCACATACACTTCCTCTTTTAATTCTCCATTTAGGAATGCACTTTTTACATCCATCTGGTACACTTTGAATCTTTTATAGGCTGCATAGGCTAAGAAAATTCCTTATAGCCTCAAGCCTTGCCACTAGAGCAAAGTTTTGATCATAATCTGTGCCTTCCTCCTGTGAATAGCCTTGAGCTACTAGCCTTGCTTTATTCCTTATAATATTTCCTTCAGCATCCAGTTTATTTCCGAAGACCCATTTGGTTCTAATGACTGGATATTCTTTGGGTTTAGGAACCAAATCCCAAACTCTACACCTCTCAAACTGATTGAGCTCCACTTGCATTGCAATGATCCAGTGGGGATCTTGCTCTGCATCTTTGATGGAGTGGGGCTCAAGTTGAGAAATGAAATAACTCATGCATCACATCATTGTTGAGTTGATGCCTTGTTTGCACACCAACTGAAATGTCTCCAATCACTTGAGATAAAGGGTGATCTCAAAGTGTGACAAGATCAGTTGGAGGAGTTGGTTGAGCAACAGCTTGTGGAATTAATTCCTCTTGTGGAATTATATTAGCTGTTGGAGGAAGTTCAACCACTTCCAAACTTTCTTCTTCAACTTGTGGAGAAGGATGTGATGGAACCTTTTGGGTGAGATTTAGATCATCCAATTTCTCACACAAGTGAAGTACCTACAAAATGTTATTGGTGGAAACTTCTTTCTCCTTATAAAATATGTTAGCCTCATCAAATGTAACATGAACAGATTCATCAATTTTTAAGGTGGATTTGTTAAACACCCTATAAGATTTGCTGTCTTAGGAATATCCTAGAAAAATTCCCTCTGTAGCTTTTGCTTCAAACTTTCTAATGTATTTCTTGTCATTATTGTGAATATAACATAGGCATCCAAATACTTTAAAATAGGTGATTTTAGGTATCTTTCGTTTAAGTAACTCATAAGGAGTCTTATTCTAAAGCTTGTGTATTAGACTTTTGTTCAGTACATAGTTTGTTGTGCTCACAGCCTCTGCCCAAAAAGATAGGGGCATATAAGCATCTGCAAGTAATGTGTCTGCAAATTCAATTGGGTTCTATTTTTCCTTTCAACAACCCCATTTTGTTGAGGAGTTCTAGGAGCTGAAAAGCAATGTCTGATACCTTCCTTCTCACAGAACTCTTACATAAGAAGAGACTCAAACTCAGTACCATGATCACTTCTGATCAATGCAATTGGAGTAGAGTACTCAATCTCTATATTCTTGAGAAAATCTGTAAGAACCTTGAAGTTATTTGACTTAGATCTCAGAAAGAATACCCAAGTGAACCTTGAGAAGTCATCTACAATCACTAAAGTATATGATTTCCCTCCTAGACTTTGTATAGTAATAGGGCCAAAAAGGTCCATATGTAGCAAGTACAATATCCTAGGTGAGTCACTTTTATTTATAGATTTGAAGCTATTTTTAGTTTGCTTGCCTAACTGACAAGCCCTGCAGAGGCATTCCTTCTTGTAGGGGCCAAAAGACAATCCTCTGACAAGGTTGTCCCTAGATAACATAGCAGATTAAATAAACAAAGTTATGAACAAGCTGATTGAAAACTTACTATATATATGTTGCCTTGTCTAAGTCCAGTTAAAACAGGTTTGTTTTCTTTACAAGAAATAATACAGGAAGATGAGTTAAATGATACATGATAACCTTCATCACATAATTGACTTATGGATATTAGGTTATGCTTTAAGCCACTCACATAAGCAACATTTTTGAAGGTGACTGCTCCAACCTTAACATCTCCATAGCCTTTAGTTTGGCCATAATTGGAGTCACCAAAGAAAACCTTTGGACCTAGCTTGGACTTGTAGTTTGTTAGATTGTCCTTACATCCAGTCATATGCTTTGTGCATCCACTGTACAGATACCATTGTTGATTAAAGACTGGACAGTCCTTCACCTACATAGAAAGGAATTAGGTGTTCTTGACCCAGGTTACCTTGGGTCCTTGTTTCTTTTGATAAGAGAAACTGGAAATAACAGAAAATTTTGGTTGATTTTTATATCCTAAGGGATGATATCTTCTAGATGGTATTTCCCATTAGGTGAATGGATTAACAAAATATTTTGAATTATTAAATGTTCTTGAATAATTAAAGTTTCTGTTAGGCTGAACTGGGATCGACGAATTCTGATAAGTTCGTCGACCTGAGGTCAACAAAAAGGGATGAGTTCATCAAACTCCGTTCAGAGAATGGAGATATTCATTCTCTGAGCCCCAAAATCGTCGATCTCAGCTCGAAGAACCATATTGGTTTCGTCGATCGCAGTTCGAAGAATAATTATAATAGAAATCTGCGTTCAGAGTTCGTCGACTTGAGTTCGACGAACTGTACACATTTTGTCGATCTGAGTTCGACGAAATCTGTTGAACATTGTTATAATTAAGATTTTTCTTATTCTTTCTCTTTTTCTTAGTTTTTGTTTTAATTCAGTTGGTTCATTGTTTTCATAAACCTTTTCGTTACCTTTTTCTGATATAAATTTAATGGGTGTAGAAAGTATATTTTTCTGAATTAAATGGGGTTGGCTTGATGAAGCACCTAAGCATAGCTTGTCATTGAGTCTGGCATTTACTGTGCTTGTGATGTCCATCAGCTTAAGGCTTCTCCCATTGAGAGATTCCTCAAGTTTCTTTGCCTCACATAATTCAGTTTTTAATGAAATGATTTGATCATTAGCTAAGTCTAAATCATTTTTCAATTTGATGTTTTCAGTAAATAGGTTATCAAATTCAAGCTGTCTATCTCTAAGAATTTTTATTTCCTTCTCTGACTTGATTAAATCATTGCATAAGAATTTAAATTCACTTTTAAAATCTTCTGAATTGAAATCAAATGAAGAGATTACCTGATCTTCTTCAGATTTAGATTCCTCTTTTGATTCTTCAGCTTATTCCTCAGCATCAGATTTGCTGCAGGAGGCATTAATAGCCATAAGGCAAATTTCCCTTGACTTTTCCTCCTCTTCATCTTCACTAGAGCTGGAAGATGAGGATCCTTTATCTGTGCCACTCTAGGTCTCAATAATGAAGCCTTTCTCCTTTCTCTTATGTTTGCTAGAGTAGTGCTTGCTAGAGTACTTGCTTGATTGTCTCTTATTCTCCTTTTCTTTTCTTCTGTCTTTCTTATGTGCCTCTGGGCATTCAGCTAGAATGTTCCCAGGTTTTTTGCATCCAAAACAAACAATCTCCTTGGAAGGATTCTTGTCATATCTTGGCTTGTCATCATTCTTGGTTGACCTTCTTCTAAAGTCTTTCTTGGCCATTTTATAGAATCTTTTAGCCAACAAGATCATTAGTTCTTCATTAGCTGGAAGAGCTTCTGATTCTTCTGTTGCTTTAAAAGTAATGTTGTGATCCTTCCTTGAAGATGTAGAAGCCTTCTGTTCAGTAGCCTCCCTTGTCTTGATCAACTGCTCATAAGACTTGAGCTTGCCAAGGAGAGATTCTGTAGAAATCTCATTTATACTTCTGGCCTCCTTAATTGGCCATATCCTGGAATCCCAAGTGTTGGGGAAGCACATTAGGATTTTGTCATTTATATTAGTTAATGAGATGTCCTTATTCAGGGTTTTAAGTTCATTTATGATGACACTGAGTCTGTTATACATCTCAACAACAGTCTCTGATTCCTCCTTCTTGAAATTCACATACTGTGATATAAGGAGGGATCTCCTATCTTTTCTTTCATCTGCTGAGCCAACAACTATTTGGTTAAGTGAGTCCCAAATAGCCTTTGTAGAGGTGCACTCAGCCACCTTCTAAAAGATGTCATCTGACATTGTCTGTGCCAGAATATTCATTGCTTTAGCATCATCCATCTTGGCTTTCTTTTGTGCATCAGTCCACCAAGGTGGTATAACTTCATGTGTATTGGAAGTTGTAGCAGTAACTGTAGGTTTAGGGGGACCAGTAAAAATAGAGTTGAAAATGTCTTCATCAATAGAGTTCATGTAGAGTTTGATTCTTGCCTTCCAGAGTGCAAATTTATTCAAGTTGCATACTGGAGGTCTGGTGTTAGAATAATCCTTATTCTGTGCCATGTTGTAAACGAGAGGCTAGAGAGAAAAATATCTTTCAAAGGATCTTGGTTCAGATGTAAGTCTGTGAAACCAAAGAAACAACCCTCTGATACCAATTGAAGGATGCTAAAAGCTTTACCACCTGAGGGGATAGATCTATTTAACTCTAGAGGGGGGGGGGGTGAATAGAGTATTTTAAAAACTTAATTGGTTTTTATAACGGAATTAAAATAGTGATATATATATATATATCTTAAGAGAGTGCAGGAATAAAAAACTAGCTAACACAGTACGCAGCACACATCAATAAGAAAACAGCAAACAACTAGATGACACAAGAAATTTATAGTGGTTCACCTAAACTTGGATACATCCACTCTTCTAACACCCTGGTAGGAATCCACTATAGGTTTTTGATCAGGTGCCCTATCACCAACAGGTTTTTGCTCAGGTGCCCTATCACCACAAGATCTATTTGAAGGGAGATCTCACAACCCTATAGGTTTTTGATCAGGTGCCCTATCGCCAACAGGTTTTTGCCTGATCAATCCTGATTATGTTTTAAGTTCCTTCATAGTGTTTTGTAATGTTGTGATGTAATCATTAAATGTAAAACAATGTAATCAAACATTACCCAGTTATAAATAAAATGTTGTTTGGCATATTATAATGTGCATTCTGTGATGGATTGTTTTTATGTTTTGTTTATATTAAGTATTCCTGTCATGTCATATATCATCATTTAGTACTGTTTATAAAATGGTGTATATCATTGGCTATAAGGGTTATGACTTCTCCAAATAGGGGGAGATTGTTGGGTACATTGGAAAATGTGTACCTGATTTGAAGAAGCCCAACCTACCTCAATGATATACATCAAGGTGTATTTGATGTTGTTTTAAGTTGACATGTGCAGGTGAAGAATTGATAAAGTATGCAGAAAGAAATTCTAAGTCCAAGTGTCGACACAGAGGAAGCAGTGTCGACACATAGAAGAAAATAGTCGACACAACACTGGGAAGCAGTGTCGACACATAGCAGTTAGTCTACAACTACACTGGGAAAAAGTGTCGACACAGAGGAAGCAGTGTCGACACATAGCAGTTGGTCTACAACTACACTGGGAAAAAGTGTCGACACAGAAGAAGTAAGTCGACACAACACTGGGAATTTGTGTCGACACAGAAGAAAAGCGTCGACCTCAACATTGGGAAAATGTGTCGACACAGAAGAAGTAAGTCGACACAACACTGGGAATTTGTGTCGACACAGAAGAAAAGCGTCGACCTCAACATTGGGAAAATGTGTCGACACAGAAGAGTATAGTCGATCTCAAGATTGTCGACACTAGCTGGATGTGTCGACACAAAAGAATATAGTCGACCTCAAGTTTGTCGACACCAGCAGAATGTGTCGACACATTGTGATTGAGTCAACACATTATAGCAAAGTTAAAAGAAGACTGTGTCGACACCTGAAGGCTAAGTCGACACTTACTAAGTTATGATTCTACAACAACTGTGTCGACACACAGGACTTGTGTCGACACACTGAAGAGTCAAGACCAAGTTATTTTCAGAAGAAGCTGTGTCGACTCAAAGGCAACTTAGTCGACATCACTGAAGACTGTGTCGACACCAAAGTCAATTATGTCGACACAGATAGACAGATGGTCTCGACACTTTCTGACAGACTGTCTCGACGACTTGTGGTTCAAGACTAAGGCACAGGACTTGTTTGAAGACTTGACAGCTGTGGGTTGCCACCGGTTAACTGAAGCTGTCAGACTTGTCAGAAAACGGTTAGAAACCGGATCAGCCGGTTACCATGAAGAAAGTCTATAAATAGACAGATTCAGAAGGAGAAAAGTAACTTTTGAAATCATTGATAAGAATCAAAAAGTTGAGAAGGATTACAATCCAATTCATTTCAAGAAAGTGCTAGGCACTTAAGAAGATCTTCTCCGGAAGATCAAAGAAGACTATCTAAGGATAGATCAAAGAAGAGTTCTAATCAGAATTCAGAAGAATCATTCAAAGTGCTGGATAGAGAGAGATCAAGCCAGAATTTGAAGAAGAAGAAAGAATCCACTAGTGGATTCTCAAGAAGCTGTTTGGAAATCAACTCAGCTAAGTTCATATTCTAGAAGCTTTGAAGAAGGCTCAGATACAGTTGATTGCATCAGCTGATCAAGAATTGTCTTGGCCTTTTCTCTCTCAATTTTGGCAAGACAGTTAAATAACCTTTTCTATATTTCTGTAGGATCTGTTTTCACAGATCTGAGTTGTAAGCCTGTGTTATAAAGGCTGAGTGTAGGAGTGTTGAACTCTGAGTGGTAGGGCTGTTTGCCTGAGTGTAGGAGAAGAATCTTCTCTGAGTCGTAGGCCTTGGGGCAAGGCTGAGGTAGGGCTGTTGTGCCTGAGTTGTAGGAACCTGTTGGGTTCTGAGTTGTAGGATCTGTTAATCTGAGATTAGTGGAAGTTTGGCCGAATCTAGCATACTGCTAGATAGGTGAAGGGGGAAAGTGGATGTACCCAGACCTTGGGGAACCACTATAAATCATTGTGCAATCTGTGATGTTTTATTTTCTGTGATTGCTGTGATTATTGTGTTAGCCATTAAATTGAATTCTGCCTCAAAGTTTTTATAAAAAGTAGAACCTATTCACCCCCCCCCCTCTAGGTGTTTAGGTTGTCTTGAAAGTAAAACTATCAAGTGGTATCAGAGGGAGGTTCCTCAAAAAGGACTTAACAGTCTGAGGTAGATCTGAAAGGCAGGTTCAAGATTCAAGATTCTAGAAGATGGGTTCTGGAGAGAATCATAAGGAGCTAGGGTCTATGAAATTACCCATATGCAAGAAGGAAATCTTTGGGATCTGGAAAGAAAGAGTCAGATTGTTTATGGAGGCATCTGACCCAAGGATTTACATCACAGTACAGGAAGGCCCCTTCATTCCAATGAAGATATCTGTTCTTGATGCAAATATCCAAATACCAAAGACTTATTCAGAAATGACCAAGGATGAAATCATCTTGGCAACCATGGACAAAAGGGCACAGAACATCATTGTTAGTGCCATAGATGATTCAACATTTCAGAATCTGATTCACTGCAAGACCTCCAAGGAGATGTGGGACACATTGATTGTCTACATGGAGGGTTCTGAAGAAGTAAGGCTGGACAGGAAGTCTATGCTAAATCAGGAGTATGAAAGCTTTAGACAAGGAAAATCTGATAGCATAACTGAGTGCTATAAGAAATTCTATAGAATTGTGAATGAGCTAATATCCTATGGAAGAGTCTTCAGTACCTATGAACTGAATGACAAATTCTTAAGATCCTTATCAAAGGATTGGGATACAAAGATCTGTGCCATAAGAGAAGTGGCTAAATTGGCAGAGATATCTCCTCCAACCCTGTTTGGAAAGTTGCTATCCTATGAAATGCAACTTATGGTGAGGAAGGAGGAGGAAAGAAACTCAAGAGGAGATCACAGAGAAAAGACTGTGGCATTTAATGCTGAAGCCACTAGAAAGAATAGGAGGAAATCACCATCTCCTCCTAAGGAAGTTGAAGAAGATAGTTCTGAAAATTCAGATAAGGGTTCAGAAAGCTGTGATTCAGATGCAGACTTTGCTGCATTCACAAGGCAATTCCAAAGGTTCTTGAAAAAGAAGCAATGGAAGTCTAGGCCTTCCACATCACAGCAAGCTGATGACTATTATCAGAAGAGAAGGTCATCAAGGAAAGAGAAAAGCAGATCAAAGCCCAGCAAAGCCACTACTTCAAAGATTGTCTGCTATTGTTGCAATAGGCCTGGACATGTAGTGGCTGATTGTCCTGACAAGAGAAAGGAATCTTCAGAAAAGAAGAAGACTTATCAGAAAGGCAAGAAGGAGAAATCCTTTGTAGCAAAGAAAGATAAGAGTCTGTCAGACCAGTCAACTTCAGAATCAGGATCTGAAGCTGAAGCATATATTGGACTATATGCTGCATCTGAGGAAGAGGAGTTTATGCAGTTGCTAGACTCCATCAATGAACATCAATGCATGGGGTTGATGACAAGATCAGAAGAGGACATATGCCAGAATCAGTCTGGTCCTAATGAGGTAAAATGTCCTTCCAGTACATCTGTTTGTAGTACAAGTGAAGAATCAGCTACATCTGCATCAAGTGATGAAGATGCATCTGAATCTGAAGGAGATGTCTATCAATTGATAGACAAGTATGGGGACTTGTTGCAGGCCCTTAAGAAAAGCAAGAACCTGGTTAAAACTCAGGCTCAGGAAATTGCTGAACTAAGGGTAGCAACAACTGAGTTAGAAAAAGTCCTTGATCAAAAATTAAATGAAATTGCCAAGCTGAAGAATATAACTATTATTCAGATGGGCACAATTAATTATACTAATGATCAAGTGAAGAGTCTGGAGGCCAGACTTAGAATTGAAAGGGATTTAGTGGCTAGTTACTCTAAGCCAAAATCTGTCTTACCCTTGATAGATGAATTTGTCACTCAGAAGGGTAAGGCTGGATTAGGATTTAAAGGTAACTCCAGGGCTGGCAGATTCAAGAGGAAAGGCAAAGCCCCTATTCAGCCACTAAACCTTTCAGTCCCCATAAAGTTTAGTAAGGTGAAAGTGCCTTCTAACATATATGATCATGAAAACATTCAAGGTCATATTAAGACTAATGTTCTGAAGAACAAGGGTGTAAATGCAAGCAGGCCTACCTATGGTCATAAACCCAATGGTTTTAAGAAATCAGTAGGTGAAGTTGCAACAGCACCAGCAATGAACAGAAATTCTTCTGACAAGGATGTATCTAGATCTAGATACAATAAGTTTGAATATTGGTGCTGTGGCAAGAGAGGCCATTTTGCATTAGACTGCTGGTATAACACAAGTGTTATAAAGAATAAGAGTCTACCTGTTAGAAGAGGCTATGATAACTTTATTAATGCTAACCTGAACCAAGGACCCAAGACTTACTTGGGTTCTAAGGGTAAGTAATTCTGTATTGCAGGTGAATCCAAGTAACCATGCCCCTATATGGTACTTGGATAGTGGTTGTTCCAGGCACATGACTGGAACAAAGGGGCTGCTGAAGGAGTATTCATCTGTCAAAGATGGACCTAAAGTGATCTTTGGTGGATCTGAGAAGGGAGTCATCAAAGGGTTTGGTAACATTTCTTCTAACCTAATTACTATCACCCAAGTGGCCTATGTAAAAGGTTTGAAACATAATCTAATAAGCATAAGCCAGCTGAGTGATCTAGGATATGACATTTCATTTGGTAAGGATGGATGTCATATCAAAAGGTCAAGTGATCAAGAGATCATATTGACTGGGTATAGGAAGAGAAATGTATATTGCCTTAATTTTGAATGTGAAAATAAGGCTTTCCCCATTTGTCTTGTAGCTGATGACAATGCTTCCCATTGTGTTAAGTGGCACAAGAGATTGGCTCATCTAAACTACAAGACAATTGGCCAACTCATTAGTAAAGAACTAGTGAGGAATGGGCCTCAAGTTAAGTGTATAAAGGAAGGGGTATGCTCAGCTTGTCAAAAGGGCAAGCAGACAAAATCCTCATTTCAAAGCCTTGAAAACAAGGATTCTGTGAGGTGCTTATACCTCTTGCATATGGATCTTTTTGGTCCTATGCCAGTTCACAGTCTAGGTAGGAAGGTCTACACTCTAGTGGTTGTAGATGACTATTCTAGATTTACATGGGTGTTCTTTCTGAGACAAAAATCTGAAACCCCAAGTGTATTACTTAATTTTGTAAAGCAAATTCAGAATGAACTAAATAGTACAGTGGTCAAAATCAGAAGTGACCATGGTACTGAGTTTCAATCTGAAAGCATTACAAACTTGTGTAAAGACTTTGGGATTTTCCAAGAGTTCTCCTCACCTAGAACACCTCAGCAAAATGGAATTGCTGAAAGAAAGAATAGGACATTAATTGAAGCTGGTAGAACTCTATTGAGTGACACCTCTCTCCCAGAATATTTTTGGGCTGAGGCAGTTAACACTGCTTGTCATGTCATCAATAGGGCTTCTATCACCAAAAGCCACAGAAAGACTCCCTATGAGATTGTGAAAGGCAGAAAACCAAATCTATCCTATTTTAGGATCTTTGGTTGCAAGTGCTATATACTTAATAATGGCAAGTCATATTTGACTAAGTTTGCTGCCAAATCCCAGGATGGGATATTTGTTGGGTACAGCACAAATAGTAAGGCCTATAGAGTCTTCAACTTAACTACTCAAGTTGTTGAGGAATCTGTGCATGTTGTATTTGATGAAACAAGATTAATCAATTGTGAGTTGTCTTGTAGATAAAATGACTCAACAGGTATAAGCAAGAGGATGGACAAGCTCTCCATTGCTGAAGCTTCAAAGGAAGATGGAGCATTGGAAAATGAAGGCTGCTGTCCAGGGGGAGTACAAGAGATAATGGAAGCTGATGAAAACCAAGAGGTTCAGCAGAATGAAGAAGCTGGAGATGCTCAACCTGAAGGGAATCTTCCTCCAGCTATAAGATATCTAAGAGATCATCCTACTGATCAGATAATTGGTGATCCAAGACAAGGAGTGCAAACAAGAAGCAGAAATCAAAGCACAGTTTTGCATTCAAGTTTCTTGTCCCAAATGGAACCTAAGAAGTTTGAAGAAGCTATCCAAGACCAGCACTGGATTGATGCAATGCAAGAGGAGCTGAATCAATTCAAAAGGTGCAAAGTCTGGGAGCTTGTTCCTAAACCAAGAGGCCACAACATAATTGGCACTAAGTGGATCTATAGGAACAAGCTAGATGAAAGTGGGATAATAGTGAAGAATAAAGCAAGGTTAGTTGCAAAAGGATACAGGCAGGAAGAAGGGATTGACTTTGATCAAACCTTTGCTCCAGTAGCAAGGCTGGAGGCAATCAGAATGTTCCTTGCCTATGCAGCCTACCAAGACTTCAAAGTATACCAGATGGATGTGAAGTCAGCATTTTTGAATGGTGATCTTAAAGAAGAAGTATATGTAGAGCAGCCATCAGGTTTTGTAGATCCTCTTAAACCTGATTCTGTGTATAAGCTTAGGAAAGCTTTGTATGGGTTAAAACAAGCTCCAAGGGCTTGGTATGAAACCCTGTCTACCTTCCTCATTGAGAATAAATTCTCAAGAGGAAAGATAGACAAAACTCTATTCCTTAGGGAATCCAAAGGAAAGATCATCTTAGTCCAGATCTATGTTGATGACATAATCTTTGGATCTACTGAAAACAACCTTTGTAAAAAGTTTGCCAAACTTATGCAAGGGAAGTTTGAGATGAGCAGTATGGGAGAACTTAAGTTCTTCTTGGGACTCCAAGTAAGACAGACTGATGATGGATTGTCCATATCCCAGTCTAAGTTCACCAAAGAATTAATTAAGAAATATGGTATGGAGTCATCCTCCACCATGAGAACTCCTATGGGAACAAGTATGCCTATATGCAAAGATGAGGCAGGTAAACCTGTTGATGAATCATTGTATAGAGGAATAGTTGGGTCTCTACTATATCTCACTGCTAGTAGACCTGACATTATGTATGCAACATGTGTCTGTGCTAGGTACCAAGCCTGCCCTAAAGAATCTCATTATACTGCAGTCAAAAGGATTCTGAGATATCTAAAGGGCACTCCTACTCTAGGTCTTTGGTACCCTAGGAATAGAGATTTTCTACTAACAGGCTATTCAGATGCAGATTTTGCAGGATGTAGAGAGGATAGAAAGAGTACTACAGGTACTTGTCAATTCCTGGGAGGAAGACTAATATCTTGGAGTAGTAAGAAGCAGACTAGTGTGGCAATTTCCACAGCTGAGTCAGAGTATGTTGCTGTTGGAAGCTGCTGTGCACAGCTATTATGGATGCAGCATCAGCTTAAGGATTATGGTATTCAGGTAAGTAGAACACCCCTTTTATGTGATTCTAAGAGTGCTATTTCTATTGCTAATAATCCAGTTTCTCATAGTAGAACTAAGCATATAGAAATCAAATACCATTTTCTTAGAGAACATGTAGAAAAAGGAGACATCTCATTGGAATTTGTAAAGACAGATTATCAAATAACAGATGTGTTTACTAAGCCTTTAGATGAAACCAAATTCAATAAATTCAAAATTGAATTAGGTATGTTAACCATTGATTAATGTATTAACAAAATCATTAACAATGCAAGTGAAGTGGTTGGTGGAGATGCTATGTAAGTAAGTTAAAGTAATAACAACAAAAATTGGCTAAGTAAGAATGTGTCGACACATTCAGTAATAATGTGTCGACTCAGAGAAATAATGTCGACAAGTCAGAAATATTGTGTCGACACAGAGAATATGTGTCGACACTTAAGAGTTATATTGTCGACTTAACCAGAAATGTAATGTCGACTCAACCAGGATAATGGTGTCGACACTTACAGAATATGTGTCGACACTTGTCCTTAGAGTCGACACAGAATTTCTGTCTTTCTATTATGTATCCAAGGTGTCGACATAACCACAAATTGATGTCGACACATAGTAGGCTGAAGTAATGTCGAGTCAATAGAAGTTTGTGTCGACACATTCCGTCTGTGTCGACACATTTAGACTGTTTTTGGCGCCTTTTGAACTTCTTTCAACTGAAGCTATAAATAGGTCAAAAACTCTTTCTGTCGACACGCTTCCAAGGTTTTCGAGACTAAAACCCTGTGTCGACAGTCTATCTTTCTCTCTTCTTTCAAGCTTTCTCGACGAATCGATGGCGCCAAGGATTGAAGACAACATTAATGAAGGGTATGAGTTGGTGCGCCAGGCCTTTGCAGAGGCGCCGCCAGATGTTCAAGGGGTTATCACCCTCCTCTCTGAGTCAGGGTTAGAATTTCTCATCTCAGAACCAACTAAAATCTGGAAGAAGGAGGTGCACGAGTTTTTTATCTCTGCATCAGTCCACTCGACTGGCCTCAAGATTAAGTCCAATGTACAAGGGACTAAGGTGAAGATTACTCAAAGAAGTTTAAGAAAGATCTTTCAATTGCAAGTAGTTGAGAATGAAGAGGAAGTTCCTAGTTCTAAGACAAGGGAAGCCCTTCAATGGTGTGGACTGGACTCAGGCTTGAAGATTGGAGCTGCATTCAACAGGAAGGGTATGAATCAGCAAGGGAAGTTCTTGTCTGAAATAGTTGGGAAAGTGATCCTCTGCAAGACAGGTGGACATGATAGGATTTCTGCCTATATGTTCAGCCTTATGACCAGGATTGTTTTTACAATTCCTACAGATTGGTCAGGAGTACTCTTTGACAAGATCAAAGAAGGAATCAAGAAGCCTAACATGGCCAGGATCATGAGCATATACCTCACTGGAGTGATTCCTGAAGTAATGCAGCAACTATAAGGGACTAAGATTAATCATATGAGAAGAATGGATATGAGACTGTTCTCAAGGTGGGATAGGGTGCTGTCCAAGGATGTGCCTGAAGAGAGCAGGCCAGACACCCCTGTGAAATCCCCTACTCAAAATCAAGAAACTGGACAACTACAAGAAGACCCACTGAGGACACAGGTTGAAGAACAGCTTGACTCAACAATAGTCCAGCAAGTGTCAACACCTGCACAGATGCAGGGGGAGCCAGATTCCACTCCTGCTCAAAAGGTATCTACTCCTGATAAGGTACAAGTATAGGGGGAGCTAATGTATTTTACTATAAAAGACATTGCTCATATTTTTGTTACTGCACAGGTTCAGGGGGAGCTAGTGTCCACTCCTCCTCTAGATACTACAAATACTGAAGTACAAGTGCAAGAGGAAGCATAGTTAAACTTATCTCAAGATTTAACTGCTGCAGAAGTTACATCTCAACTGGAATTTACTCTGGAGGAGTTATTCCCTGATGTTGATACTATTACTAATAAAGTCGGAGGTGGACCAGAAATTGAGAAGTCCATAGGTATGGACATTGATCAGGAAGCTGAAGTTGAGCCACAGGTTGAGGGGGAGCCAGCGGATGTTGAGGCTGAGCAACAGGTCACTGGGACAGATACAATTCATCCTCCTCAAGAAAGAATTCATTTAGATACTTCATCTGAAACTGAAACTGAAGATGCCAGGATGGCAAAGAAAAGAAAACTTGTTGTATTTAAGAGAAGAAGCAAGAATTATAAGCAGGCTTTACAGACAACACCTCTACAAGTATCTCCAGCCTTTGATTATAACAAGTTTATGGTAGATCTGCAGGTAAAATTGGATGAACAAAGGATGGCTCTGGAAAAGTATGTTGATGAAAATAGCAAGTCACTTCAGTTTGACTTAGCTCAGGATATAAAGTCCATCCAGTTTCAAGTCAACATGCATAAAAAGGAAATGACAGATTGCTTCCACAAGGGTGGCAATGCTGTGGTTTATCTAGCTAAACAACAAGAGGCTATTACTAAAAAGGTAGATGATATTGCCCTGAAGCAAAGCTATGTATTGGAAAATCAGTTAAGAATGAATGATAATTTAACTGAATCTCATAATGCAATCATTGAGGAAGTCAAGAAGATTGTTCCAGGTCTGCCTGCAGATAGAGCCAAAGAAAGGGAAGAATTTGATAAGAATTTTCAAGCTGCCATTGCTTCTGTTCAGACTGCCATCACAACCTCTCAAAAAGAAATATTTGAAAAGCTTCAAAAGTTAAAACCATTTTTTAAAGAGGGTGTGAATTATTTGGATGGCCAAATCAGATTTCAAAAGGAAGATCTAAGAGATCATGTATCTAGAGAAGCCATAAAGGGGGAGAGGATGCTAATTCATGCAGGCTCAGAGCACTCCAAATGGGTGACCAATAGTATCCGAGCCACATTGGGATATCCCCCATTGTGTGATGATGCTATGGTGGCTGAGTCAGGAATACAATCAAATCTACTTGAAGGCAATCAACCTGAGGTTGCCCAAGTCATTTACCCCCCTCCAGATTTTGACATGATTGATCAGCAGGTTCAAGGCATGTATAGTCCTCCAAAGGAGGTTACTAATATTGTCATTGGGAAGGTTGATAAGCCTGAGGCTACTCTGAAAGAACAGCAAGATGCTCTATTAGCAAAGAAGAGATTCAGAGAGCAGGCTGCACTCAAGCCAGATTATGAGCAGTGGAGTCCTACTTCAAGGAACATAATACTCACTGCATGGAAAGCTGTACAAGACAAAGTTCATGAGAGAGGGAAGTGGTACAATGAGATAGAATGGCAGAAGTATGAGGCAAGACAGGAAGCAATAGTACAATTCAGAAGGAAAGCTAAGCTGGGAAGGCTGCCATCAGATGCTAAGGAGCCAAGCAAGTACTTCCCAAAGCCTTTTCACTATTTTGAAAGGCAAAGGATGAAGGAAGAAGCTCAGAAGAAAACTGATCTAAAAGGAAAGAAGATAGCTGAAGAATCAGAAGCTCCTGTGACAGCTACCATTCAATCTGGCAAAGGGATTATAATTAGAGAGCCTGATCAATCCTGATTATGTTTTAAGTTCCTTCATAGTGTTTTGTAATGTTGTGATGTAATCATTAAATGTAAAACAATGTAATCAAACATTACCCAGTTATAAACAAAATGCTGTTTGGCATATTATAATGTGCATTCTGTGATGGATTGTTTTTATGTTTTGTTTATATTAAGTATTCCTGTCATGTCATATATCATCATTTAGTACTGTTTATAAAATGGTGTATATCATTGGCTATAAGGGTTATGACTTCTCCAAATAGGGGGAGATTGTTGGGTACATTGGAAAATGTGTACCTGATTTGAAGAAGCCCAACCTAGCTCAATGATATACATCAAGGTGTATTTGATGTTGTTTTAAGTTGACATGTGCAGGTGAAGAATTGATAAAGTATGCAGAAAGAAATTCTAAGTCCAAGTGTCGACACAGAGGAAGCAGTGTCGACACATAGAAGAAAATAGTCGACACAACACTGGGAAGCAGTGTCGACACATAGCAGTTAGTCTACAACTACACTGGGAAAAAGTGTCGACACAGAGGAAGCAGTGTCGACACATAGCAGTTGGTCTACAACTACACTGGGAAAAAGTGTCGACACAGAAGAAGTAAGTCGACACAACACTGGGAATTTGTGTCGACACAGAAGAAAAGCGTCGACCTCAACATTGGGAAAATGTGTCGACACAGAAGAAGTAAGTCGACACAACACTGGGAATTTGTGTCGACACAGAAGAAAAGCGTCGACCTCAACATTGGGAAAATGTGTCGACACAGAAGAGTATAGTCGATCTCAAGATTGTCGACACCAGCTGGATGTGTCGACACAGAAGAATATAGTTGACCTCAAGTTTGTCGACACCAGCAGAATGTGTCGACACATTGTGATTGAGTCAACACATTATAGCAAAGTTAAAAGAAGACTGTGTCGACACCTGAAGGCTAAGTCGACACTTACTAAGTTATGATTCTACAACAACTGTGTCGACACACAGGACTTGTGTCGACACACTGAAGAGTCAAGACCAAGTTATTTTCAGAAGAAGCTGTATCGACTCAAAGGCAACTTAGTCGACATCACTGAAGACTGTGTCGACACCAAAGTCAATTATGTCGACACAGATAGACAGATGGTCTCGACACTTTATGACAGACTGTCTCGATGACTTGTGGTTCAAGACTAAGGCACAGGACTTGTTTGAAGACTTGACAGCTGTGGGTTGCCACCGGTTAACTGAAGCTGTCAGACTTGTCAGAAAACGGTTAGAAACCGGATCAGCCGGTTACCATGAAGAAAGTCTATAAATAGACAGATTCAGAAGGAGAAAAGTAACTTTTGAAATCATTGATAAGAATCAAAAAGTTGAGAAGGATTACAATCCAATTCATTTCAAGAAAGTGCTAGGCACTTAAGAAGATCTTCTCCGGAAGATCAAAGAAGACTATCTAAGGATAGATCAAAGAAGAGTTCTAATCAGAATTCAGAAGAATCATTCAAAGTGCTGGATAGAGAGAGATCAAGCCAGAATTTGAAGAAGAAGAAAGAATCCACCAGTGGATTCTCAAGAAGCTGTTTGGAAATCAACTCAGCTAAGTTCATATTCAAGAAGCTTTGAAGAAGGCTCAGATACTGTTGATTGCATCAGCTGATCAAGAATTGTCTTGGCCTTTTCTCTCTCAATTTTGGCAAGACAGTTAAATAACCTTTTCTATATTTCTGTAGGATCTGTTTTCACAGATCTGAGTTGTAAGCCTGTGTTATAAAGGCTGAGTGTAGGAGTGTTGAACTCTGAGTGGTAGGGCTATTTGCCTGAGTGTAGGAGAAGAATCTTCTCTGAGTCGTAGGCCTTGGGGCAAGGCTGAGGTAGGGCTGTTGTGCCTGAGTTGTAGGAACCTGTTGGGTTCTGAGTTGTAGGATCTGTTGATCTGAGATTAGTGGAAGTTTGGTCGAATCTAGCATACTGCTAGATAGGTGAAGGGGGAAAGTGGATGTACCCAGACCTTGGGGAACCACTATAAATCATTGTGCAATCTGTGATGTTTTATTTTCTGTGATTGCTGTGATTATTGTGTTAGCCATTGAATTGAATTCTGCCTCAAAGTTTTTATAAAAAGTAGAACCTATTCACCCCCCCCCCCTCTAGGTGTTTAGGTTGTCTTGAAAGTAAAACTATCATGAGGTACTCTTTCTGTTCACCTTGCATCCAGCAAAGTCAGCATCTGAGTATCCAGTTAACTCAAATTCTGACTCAATAGGATACCAGAGTCCTAGACTGGGATAACTCTTTATATATCTCAAAATTCTTTTTATAAAAACTAGGTGAGATTCTTTAGGGTTCACCTGGAACCTAGCACAAAAACATGTGGTAAACATGATGGCAGGTCTGCTTGCTGTAAGGTATAGTAGGGACCCAACAATGCCCCTATATAATTTCTGATTCACAGGTTTTCCATGTGCATCAGAATCTATTACAGCATTTATAGTCATGGGTGTTTTCTTTGCTGAGGCATCAGCCATCGCAAACTTCTTTATAAGCTCTTTAGCATATTTAGCTTGGGAGATGAAGATGCCATCAGGGAGCTGCTTTACTTGGAGACCAAGAAAGTAGTAGAGCTCACCCATGCTACTCATCAAAAATTTTGAATGCATGAGGTCAGAGAACCTCTTGCATAATTTGGGATCAGTAGACCCAAATATAATGTCATCCACATATATTTGTACTAACAAAGTTTGGTCCTTATAATATATAGTGAATAAGGTTTTATCGACTATGCCTCTAATGAATTTATGCTCTATCAGAAAGCTGGCTAAGGTCTCATATCAAGCTCTTGGAGCTTGCTTTAGAACATAGAGATCCTTATGCAATTTAAATACATGATAGGGATGAGTTGCAGAGATAAAACCTGGAGGTTGTTCAACATAAACCTCTTCCTTTAGTGCTCCATTCAGAAAAACACTCTTTACATCCATCTGATATACTTTGAACTTCTTGTAGGCAGCATAGGCAAGAAAGATTCTGATTGCCTCTAATCTTGCAACTGGTGCAAATGTTTGGTCATCGTCTATCCCTTCTTCTTGTCTATAACCTTGAGCAATAAGCCTAACCTTGTTTCTCACAATTACACCTTGGGCATCTAGTTTGTTTCTATATACCCATTTAGTTCCAATGACTGGGTAGTCTTGGGGTCTTGGAACCAAATCCCAAACTCTACATCTCTCAAATTGGTTGAGTTTTTCTTGCATAGTAATGATCCAGTGGTGATCTTGCTCAGCATCTTTTATGGATTGAGGTTCAACTTGAGAGAGGAACAGGCATGCATCAAGTCTTGGTTGAGTTGATGCCTTTTCTGTACACCTGTTGTTATGTCTCCAATCACTTGAGATCTGGGGTGATCCCTTAGTGTGGCAGGATCAGTGGGTGGAGTTTGTTCAGCAACAATATTTGGATTTTATTCCTTTTGTGGAATTATGTTTGCTGTTGGATGAAGTTCAGTCTCTTCAGTACCATCTTCTCCACTTTCTTCTTCATCTTGTGGAGAAGGATGTGTTGGAGCCACTTGGGTGAGGCTTAGTCC
This sequence comes from Platanthera zijinensis, assembly GCA_039513925.1. Taxonomy (NCBI): domain Eukaryota; kingdom Viridiplantae; phylum Streptophyta; class Magnoliopsida; order Asparagales; family Orchidaceae; genus Platanthera; species Platanthera zijinensis. Next base: position 123,655,718 of record CM077095.1, on the reverse strand, counting down.
ATCCAAATTCTCACACAAGTGAGGTACCTGCAAAGGATTATTGGTAGAAATTTTTTTCTCCTTGCAAGACATGTTAGCCTTATTAAAAGTAACATGGATTGATTCTTCAATTTTTAGAGATGATTTATTGAATACCCTATAATCCTTGCTTACTTGGGAATATCCTAGAAAAATTCTCTCTTAAGCCTTAGCTTCAAACTTTCTAATATATTTCTTGTTATTATTATGTATATAACATGCACATCCAAATACTTTAAAATATGTGAGTTTAGGTTTCTTCCCTTTAAGTAATTCATAGGGAGTCCTATTCTTTAGTTTATGTATCAAGCTTCTGTTCAGTACATAATTTGCCGTGCTTACAGCCTCGGCCAAAAAGGATAGGGGCATGTAAGCATCTGCAAGTAATGTGCCTGCAACTTCAATAAGGGTCCTATTTTTTCTTTCAACTACCCCATTTTGTTAGGGAGTTCTAGGAGTTGAGAAGCAGTGTCAGATATCTTCCTTCTCACAAAACTCATGCATAAGAAGAGACTCAAACTTTGTACCATGATCACTTCTGATCAATGCAACATGAGTAGAGTACTCAATCTATATGGTCCTGAGAAAATCTGTAAGAAGTTTAAAGGTATCTGACTTAGATCTCAGAAAGAACACCCAAGTGAACCTTGAGAAGTCATCTACAATAACTAAAGTGTAGGATTTCCCTCCTAGGATCTATACAGCAATGGGTCCAAAGAGATCCATGTGTAGCAAGTACAAGATCTTAGGTGAATCACTTTTATTTACCGATTTAAAGCAATATTTAGTTTGCTTGCCTAGTTGACAGACCTTGTAGAGGCCTTCCTTCTTGTAGGGACCAGAATGTAAACCTCTCACAAGGTTATCTTTTGATAGTCTAGCAATATTTTTCATGTTTACATGTCCTAGCATTTTATGTCATAATTCATTATGATTACTAATTATGTTAAGTAAGCAGATATTTAAATTGACAATATTAAAATCAACTAAATATATATTTTCTTGTCTATTCCCAATTAAAACATTTTGTTTTTCTTTGTTTGAAATAGTACAAGATGTTGAGTTAAAGTGTACCTGGTAACCTTCATCACATAATTGACTTATGGAGATGAGGTTATGCTTGAGTCCACTTACATAGGTCACCTTCTTGAATATGACACCTGATGCGTGTAAATACGGCAAGCGCACCGGTCGCACAAGTAATAAAGTTTTGGGAATGAATCCCCGAGTGTCGGTCTCTTGAGGAATGCAATTAGCGTAGAACAACGAACGATCCGAAATTATCGTTATGAGAGTTAATTAAATAAAGGAAAAATAAAGGTCTTTGAAGGTGGTTTTGCAAACAAATAAACTAAAGCGAAATATGCGGGTCGCAATCACCGCTTCACAAGGTGAGATGGATGTAACGGCCGCGATGCCGTACTTCGGTAAGGCAAATGGACGGTGAGCTAGTGAGTTAGGTGTTTAGTGCAGAGTGCAATCGAATGGAACGAAGGAACGGAGTGAAGTGAGATGGGGCGAGGCGCATCAAATCACAAATCTCACGAGCAAGATTAAACATCAATAATCTAATTAAAACAACTAGAAATCGAAGTTCATTACAAGCTTAAGTCCTTTCATACAAAAAGAGAGATGGAGAAAGACTAAACCAAGAAAGTGAAGATCCACCGCGGTTGTTGGCCGGAGGTGAGGGTTGTCAATCCGCTTCCACGCGCAGTCCGAGGAGGCTTTCGGTACCGACGAGCTGTTACCTCGAGGGCCTTTAAGTTTGTTCTCTAGGTTTTCTTCATCATCTTCTTCAGTGGAAAGCTCGGAGAAGAGGTCTTTAATGGCCGGGAGGATCACCGGAGGATGCAGGACGCTTTAGAATCGCCGAAAAATGACCTCCCGATGGTAGGGATGAAGGTGGAGATGGATGGAACTCCTGAGATGCAGAACGGCGAAGTGGCGGCAAAGATCGATCCAGGGTTTGTGCCCTAATTCGCGGAATAGGCCGATTTATAGAAGCAGAGTTAAATAGCGCGCACGACCACTGGCGCATGACCAGTGGTCGTTCACGAACAAAGTCAGTGCCCGTGCGGAAACAACCTGTAGAACCTGCACCAGGAAATCAAAGCTCGTGCACGATCAGCAGCGCACGATCAGTGATCGTGCGATATGGCGAGACAGAACTTTTCAAAAGAGGGCATGACTGCGCATGACCGGCAACGCACGAGCAGTGATCGTGCACGGTATAGCTGGTGACCGTGCACGGTATAGCTGGTGACCGTACGATATGGCGGGGCAGAACTTTCACAAGAGAAGCCAGAATGCGCACGACCGATGATCGTGCGCCAAAGAGGTCGATGGTCGTGCGTGGGTAAAAACGCACGACCAATGACTCCTTTGCCAAAAAATGGTGAAAGCCCTATCCTAGAAGCCCACACGATCCCCGAACCTGCAGGAAAACTTGACGGGTTGTCGATCATGGCAGCCACAGATATTAATAAAATGCATAGCAAGAGGGAAATACACACACGCACAGAAATAGGCTAATAAAGTGCACAAGACGTGGAATGTCGTAGCGAACCAAAAGGAGTGCTAATGGCGCTAAATGGTAGTGCAAAGTCATGAAATGAAGCCTAGATGAGTCCAGAATTCAGTTTGAAATGGGGACTCATCAACACCTCCAATTCTTACTTGTCCATAGCCTTTAGATTGACCACACTTTGAATCACCAAAGATTACCTTTGGTACTAGCTTGGTCTTGTAGTTGAGTAGATTTTCCTTATTACCAGTCATGTGTTTGGAGCAACCACTGTCCAGGTACCATAGTTGATTCATAACTGGACAGCTCTTTATCTACAAGAAAAATAGTTAGTTGTTCTTGACCAAGGTTACCTTGGGTCCTTTATATTGCTGATATGAAAAGCTAGATATTACAGAAAATTCTGGTTAAGATTTGTATCCTAATGGATGATATCTTCTAGGTGTAATTATCCAATAAGCTAATGGATTAAATGGTTTCATAGATTTACTAGAGTTGTTGTTATAGTTATGATTATTAGCAAGTCTTTCTGTGTTTGATGAAATGTTGTGAGTTCGTCGATCAGAGTTCGATGAATTGGGATGAGATCGTCGATATTTGCTCAGAGGATGAACATGTTCATTTTTTGTGCCCCAAGTTTGTCGATCTCTGCTCGATGAACCATACACAATTCATCGGTCACAGTAATACGAATGATTATTATTGAAATTTGCGTTCAGAGATTGTCGTACTGAGGTCGAAGATCTGTTCATATATCGTCGATCTGAGTTCGACGATAACTGCTGAACATTGTTACTTTTATTATTCTTCTGGTTTTTAAGTTTGTTTTTAGTTTCGATCTGTTTAAGAACTTCATTAACCTTATTAACCTGTTCAGTATTTTTCTTTCCTTTATCAGAAACAAAATTTACAGGTTTAGAAAGATGATTCTTTTGGATTAGGATTGGTTTACTGGATGAGGCTCCTAACCCTAGTCTACAGTTATTAGTTCTAGCATTTAATGTGCTGGTTATATCTAACAATCTTAAACTTCTGTCATTCAATGATTCTTCTAATATCTTAGCTTTGCTAAGTTCAGATTTCAGAAAGATAATTTGTTCATTTACAGAATTTAGTTCAGCCTTTAACCTATTGTTTTCAGAAATAACATTTTCTTGGTTTCCTAGTCTTTCCCTAAGTGTCTTAATTTCTTTTTCTTAATTTATTAGATCTATGCACATGGTTTTAAATTAAGATTGAAATGATTCAGAACTATAATCAAAAGAATACAATACCAGATCAGCTTCAGATGTTGAGGCTTCTTTAGTGTCTAATTCTTCCTCCTCTGAATGACTCCTAGAAGCATCAATGGCCATGAGGCAAACTTCTTTGGCCCTTGCCTCCTCTTCTTCTTCACTAGAGCTGGAAGATGAGGATTCATCTTCTGTTTCACTCCAGCTTTCATCTATAAAGTCTTTCTTCTTCTTCTTATGTTTGCTGGAGGAAGGCCTGCTGCTTTGCTGTCTTCTGGAGTCCTTCTCTCTTCTCTTCTCCTTCTTCTGATTCTCTGGAAACTCTGAGAGGAAGTGTCCAGGTTTCCTGCAGCCAAAGAACACCACTTCTTAAGTGGGGGTTTTATCATACCATGGCTTGTCATCCTGCCTGTATGACTTTCTTCTAAAACCCTTCTTTGCCATTTTGTAGAATCTTTTGGCAAATAGACTCATCAACTCTTCATTAACTGTTGGAGTCTCCGTCTCTTCAGTAGCCTTGAATGCAATGATGTGCTCCTTCCTTGCTGGTGGAGGTGTTCTTTGCTCAGGTTCTTCTCTGGATTTGATAAGCTGCACATAAGACTTTAGCTTTCCCAAAAGAGATTCAGTGGAAATCTCATTTAGGCTCCTGGCCTCCTTGATGGGCCAGATCCTTGAATCCCATGAGCTTGGAAGAAACATAAGGATTTTATCATTCACCTCTGTGAGGGTGATGTCCTTATCTAAGGTTTTTAGCTCATTGATTGTTGAAACCGAAGATCGGTCTCTTGTGGAGTTCAACCTTGGGGAAGGGGTGGTCGCGCACCTACTTCGCTCCTGCAAGAAAAACAACAAAGAAAAGAGAGCAAAGGACTAGTCCAAAGGCCCAACTCAGAGGTCCCACCACAAACCCGGAAGATCGTTGAGCGCTTCCCCTCCTTAGCCAGATGCCGGGCTAAGGTACCTCAGAAAGCGCTAGAAGACTGGGGAGCAAGTAAGTCTGCCTTCTGAGGTACCCCTTGGGTCCTATTTATAGGATTTTGAAGATGGTCGTTAAATAACTAACCTCTGCTGCCTTGAAATTACTAAAAGCTCCTCGGGATGGCCTGCCAACAGCCAAACTCCACTGTTCTAAACAGCTATATGCAGCCCACCTGGGTCTGCCAACAGCGAGACCCCGCTGTTTTGACCGGCTAGGAGCAGACCAATGGGGTAAGACAGTAGAAAATCCTCCCCATTGGGAATCGAGCGAGCAGCCCTTCAATGCCTCCACTCGGCGTGAGGCGCTGGTTGGGGCCGGCTCGTCGGGAGGGCGCGGGCGACCCGCCTAGGAGAGGCGGGCGGGGCTGGTCTGCCAAAATAGGCGCGGGCAGGGCTGGCTCGCTTGGAGGGCGCAGGCCGAAGGATGGCCCGCCTAGGGGGCGTGAGCTGGCCCGCCTAGGAGGGTGCGAGCCAGGCTGGCTCGCTAGGGCAAAACTTTGATGCACGGGTCGGGGGCGGACCGCCTGGTTACCTGAGCCCCTTCGGCGAATACGGGGTTGTACATAATCCCCGCTCTTTGCGAGCTTTTGAAAAAGGCTCGGAAAGAAACATCCAACCCTCACGTGTTCGGCGAAAACCTTGCTGAGCTGGAGGGAATCTTTTGGTGGGGCTCACCTCCTCGCTATAAATAAGCTGTCCGGCCTCTGGGGTAATTCCTCTTCTTTACTCCCTTCCGCGATCTATAACCGCGAGAAGCCTATGTCTGAGGAGATGCGAGCTTGTTTGGCGGCTGCGAGGGAGGGTGTCCGGGATGCAGCTCTCGAAGCCGCCCTGTGGCTAGCGTGTGGGTCGCCTGTCCCCCTTTTTAAGCCAAAGAAAGCGAAGATCGTCCGACGGTCTTCAGGGCATGACGACCCTACCTCCAGCTCGGCCGGCGGTGCCGAGGTCATCCCTGAGGTATATGCGCTTCCCTTGCTCGATTCTTCCCTCCCCCGCTTCTTTACTTTTCTTTCCTTTTGGTAGGAGACGTCTCGGGGAGTCAGGGCAGACGAGGGAGATCCCGGGTGTTCCGCTCTGGCGGCGGCCAATTGGGTGGCTAGTCCCTTGCCGCAGGAACCTGTCCCTCTTGTGCTGCCTCCGTCGCCAAGGCCCCACGGCCTGGGAAAACCCTTCGTTACTCTTGGAGGAGAACCTTCCAGGGTCGGTCGGGCACCTCTAGGCCTACTGATGATGCGAGCGGCGTACCAACGCAAGGTAAACCCTCTGGCTTTGGCCTACTTGCGGTCATTGTTCCTTCTGATCTTACCTATGTAGGTTATAATCTGGTCTCTTCGTCTGACACCGAGATGAGCAGAGGGTACTCCCCCCCCCCCCCCCCCCCCGCACGCGAACAACATCTCCTAGTACCTGGGAGACCTGCGTGATGCCGAGAGGATGAAGAAGCAGGTAAAGCAACTGTTTCAAAAGCATACGCTACTGCTACGGGAGGTCTTCGACAGAGTGGAGAAAGATAAGGCTGAGACGGAGGAGCGACTCGCGGCTTTGGAGGGAGCGATACTTTCCTCTGACGAGGACGAGGCGACTTCTCCGGGTGTGCATATCACGCGAGCCGAGGGGCGACTAAGGCTTGCCTCAGAGCAGATCAATAGGACCCAGCGGGAGCTGTCGGCGGTCTGCGAGTATCACTATCCTCGCGTACCACCCCGAACCAGCATGGGGAGGGGAGGTAGGTGGAAATTGATCCCCCGTTGAGTTCACCTTCCCCTCGCCGGTCGTTATCCGCCGGGTCCGGGTCGCCCCGCATGCGGCAGTAATGCTCAGGGTCTTCATCTCTTTACTTCTGACAGTCTAAATATTTGTAATAATTCAGGACTACTTTCGCCCGTCACGGGCTAATATTTATTGCAATTTTCTCTGGGTTGCGCCATCGTTCAGACCTCCGCTGGATGTGCGGGCGATACGCCCTGGCTCGGCAAACCTTCCCTCGCGCGGGCTCAGCCTTGCCGATTCGCCTCGCCGGGCCCTTTTCCTGTACTGGCGAAGGCGAGCCGGTTGCTCGCGAGTTACGTGACAGGTGACTCGCGCGCGGGTCAGAACTAGCCCGCTCGGCGACTGCTGTTTAATCATGCGGGCGCGAGTGCGGGCGGTTTGTAGCAGACCGACGAGTTGGCGAGAACCCGGCATGGGTTCGGAAGTCGAAACGTCAGGGCCTTATTGCTATCCGCACTTTACCGCCCAAGAAGGCTTTTTCCCGCCCTTTCTCACCCTATAAATAGCCCATGGCGGCCCTTCCTCACCTACCGCATTTAAGACTTCTTCTCCCCCCTAGCTCTTTGCAAAAAAGTCCTATGTCCCGCTCGACAAGACAACTGAAAGATGGGTGGTGGTAGTGGCGAGGCGGAGGGGAGGGCCAAATGCGCTTGGACCTTCTCAAAGCATGATTTCCCTCTCGCCGTCCTTATGGAGAGGGAATTCATAGATGCGGTCGGCCACTTCGTCCCGCCAGGTTTTGAGGTGAGGTGGCCCAGGAAGGAGGAACGAATGAATGACCTATTTGCTGGAGAGCTCGCGTTCCCGGTTGCCCATTTTGAGGCGGGCCTTCGGATATCCCTATGGCTGGAAGTCCGCCAAATCTTCGAGTATTACGGGGTGGTTCCCGGGCAGAATACCCCGAACTCCATCACAGTGATCGTCGGGTTCGCCTGCTACCTGCGAGAGGAGAAAATAGAGTTCAGCCTCGCGGTATTCTGCAAGCTATTCTCTTTCTGGGCGAATAAGGACGGGACCGCCTGCTTCGCCAGCAGCCATGTCAAGGTGCAGGAAACCGTCAATAAGAGTCACAACTAGCTCAAGAAGTATATTTTCATCAAGGGGGGCTTTTGCAATGTCCCCTTTTCGTCAGTCCAGCTCAGTGAGGCGAGCTACCGCCCCCCGGCCCTAGGGGGCCATGAAGCGGGACTGTTCTGGTTCTTCGCTGGGAAGAACTTCGAGGTGGCCTACCTCCGTAGGAATCTAAACGACCTCGTCCCATTCTCGCCAAGTGAAGGTAAGCGGCTCGCCCTATCTATGCATCCTTGAATTCTTCGAATTTTTTCTAAGTTCTTGTTCTTGTAGGTGAGCGCGACATCCCTATCCATCCGCCGTATGAGAGCGCGCGACTCGCCCCCGGCGAGCTAGCGCGGGCCGAGGCGACGGCTGCCTCCCATTACGATTTCTCAACCCCTGCCCCCGCTATGAGGCCTAGCCGCGAGCAGCCCCAGGATCCGCCACCGCCTAAGAAGTCAAAAAAGGCGGGTGGCTCGCCTCCCCCGGCTCGCAACATGGGTAAGGCCCCAGCGAGCCAGCCGTTCACCATTCCCGCCCCCGCGGCCTCTCTGGCCATCAGATCTTCAGGCGGAGAGGCGGGCACGTCGCAGCCGCCGGAGGAGGTTCAGCCCGCCGGGAAGGCAATCTCCCGGGGCCATCGTAACTTTGGTTACGGCGAGGGGCTCGCAGACGAGGCCGGAGTCCCGCTGCTTTAGTGGGATAAGGAGACCAACAGGGTCTACGTATTTTCGCTGCTGCCGAGCTGGTTGGAGGATGACTCCAGCAGCGGGGACGTCTACAACCTCTCCTTCGGCGTCTACGGGCGAGAGGACGCTGTCGTTTACAACGAGGAGGCGACTCAGGTGCTGATCTATGAAAGCGCGCGGGCCCAGTTTCGCAACCTCGAGCTGGCCCATATGGTCGGCCGGCGATGTCTTTGGCTGGACAAGAGCGCTCCATCCCTCACCAAGCTCATCTACGAGAAGGAGGTGGCCCACCAACTAGCTCGGGAAGAGGCGGACGAGCAGCGGAAGCGGGCTGATGCGGCGGAGGCCGCTCTCGCTCAGTATCTAGGTAGAGTGGTAGGTTCCTTGACTCGCCTCAACCTTTACTCCCTCCCGCATAACTTAACTCAATTTTTCTCCTTTTCACAGGACGCGGCGACTGCCAGCCGGCTGGGTATTGAGATCGCCACCCTCCAACAGGAGAAGCAGGCGCTTCAAAAGCGAGTGGACGCACTGGAGGATACAACAGCCGCCCCGCCGCCATCTACAAGCGGCTGCAAGCTCACTCATTACAGCAATCACGAGATCGAAGTGATTATGCAGAAGAATGCGGCCAACGCTGCAAAGTACACCTTACAGACGTTGTAAAGGGCCAACCTTATCAAGGACGACGGTGCCAAGCTTTTGGCGAGCAAGGTGGTACCAGAGCTGTTCCTTCTGGTACCGGAGCCGAGCGACGGGCCATACCACCCCATATAAGGGCCCCCCGCTCAGGGCTCGCCTCGCCGAGAGCTTGTATTCGTCCCACTTTTGTCGTGGCGGTGACGCGGGCAAGAGCCCAGTTTTTGTAATAGCCTTATCTCTTTTGAATTTCGCCAATGTACAAAACTCTTTTTTGATCTGAAACGCGAATATCCTTGTTTCTTGCACTCGCCTCTTGATTCTCGCGCTAATTATGATTTCTTTTATCCTTGAATGTTCTCATGGATGTCGCGACAATGAGCAAGTGAGTGAGGTTGTCTGCTCGCTTTAAACTCTGAACTTAAGCTTAGGAGCAAGGGGTAGGTTGGGTGGTCGCGACGCGAGGGAGTGACTTGCCAATTCCTTTCGGGCTCGCTAACCCATCCGCGTCATTGGGTGGGCGAGAAAGGCCTGGCGCGCATTTGGACTTTGGGCGAGCCGGTTTCCGGGGGCATTGGTGCGGTCGGGTTGTCGCCGTCCGGGCCCTCTTCTCTGGGGGGCTCGCCGATCTCTAGGCCAGAGCCGGCCCCCCTTACTCCCCATCATACCGAGATCCCCTTGTCAACCCGCCGATTCATTCGTGGCTCTCTGCCGAGATAGAGAATCTGCTCGGGGTCTAAGGCAGACTCCTCTGAGTGACATCCAGCCCTGCCAGCTTGATGGGAGCCTGGCAGCGGGATCTGCTCGGGGTTTAAGGCAGGCTCCTCCGAGTGACATCTAGCTCTGCCAGCTTGATGGGAGCCTGGCAGCGGGATCTGCTCGGGGTCATAGGCAGACTCCTTTGAGTGACATCCAGCCCTGCCAGCTTGATGGGAGCCTGACAGCGGGATCTGCTCGGGGTCTAAGGCAGACTCCTCCGAGTGACATCCAGCCCTGCCAGCTTTATGGGAGCATGGCAGCGGGATCTGCTCGGGGTCTGAGGCAGACTCCTCTGAGTGACATCCAGCCCTACCATCTTGATGGGAGCCTGGGAGCGGAATCTCCTCGGGGTCTGAGGCAGACTCCTCCGAGTGACATCCAGCCCTGCCAGCTTGATGGGAGCCTGGCAGCGGGATCTGCTCGGGGTATAAGGCAGACTCCTCCGAGTGTTATCCAGTCCTGCCAGCTTGATGGGAGCCTATCAGCGGGATCTGCTCGGGGTCTGAGGCAGACTCCTCCGAGTGACATCCAGCCCTGCCAGCTTTATGGGAGCCTGGAAGCGGGATCTTCTCGGGGTCTAAGGCAGACTCCTCCGAGTGACATCTAGCCCTGCCAGCTTGATGGGAGCCTAGTAGCGGGATTAACTCAGGGTCTGAGGCAGACTCCTCCTAGTGACATCCAACCCTGCCAGCTTGATGGGAACCTGACAGCGGGAACTGCTCGGGGTATAAGGCAGACTCCTCCGAGTGGCATCCAGACCTGCCAACTTGATGGGAGCCTGGCAGCGGGATCTGCTCGGGGTCTGAGGCAGACTCCTTTGAGTGACATCCAGCCCTGCCAGCTTGATGGGAGCCTGGCAGCGGTATCTACTCGGGGTCTAAGGCAAGCTCCTCCGAGTGACATCCAGCCCTGTTAGCTTGATGGGAGCCTGACAACGGGATCTGCTCGGGATCTGAGACAGACTCCTTCAAGTGACATCCAGCCCTGCCAGCTTGATGGGAGCCTGGCAGCGGGATCTGCTCGGGGTCTAAGGTAGACTCCTCCGAGTGATATCTAGCCATGCCAGCTTGATGGGAGCCTGGCAACAGGATCTGCTCGGTGTCTAAGGCAGACTCCTCTGAGTGACATCCAGCCCTGCCAACTTGATGGAAGCCTGGCAGTGGGATCTGCTCGGGGTCTGAGGCAGACTTGCGTTTGCGCTTTTCATCGTCGGAGCATAAGTTCATCAACAGAAGCTTTATTAGAAAACTGAAGCGACGTTTACATGACTCAGGGGAAAAAACGCTTCAAGTAATCACCACTCCAGGTGAGACTCAGGGTCTCGCCCTCCACATTCCGGAGGCGGTACCCTCCTGACTTTAATGCCTCCTGTACGATGTATGGTCCTTCCCAATTGGGATTGAGCTTCCCCACGGTGGCTGACCTTCCTGCGGCATCCACCTTTCTCAAGACGAAGTCCCCTTCCGCGAATTATTTGACTCTGACGTGCTTGTTGAAATATTTGTCCATCCTCCTCTTCACTTCCTCTTGCCTGATTGCTGAGAGGTCTCGCGAATTCCTCAACCATGTCGAGTGAGAGCCGCAACTCCTCCTCGTTCTCGGTCCTCCATTCCTCTCTTCCCTCTCCGGCCTCAACCACCCGAGGGGTTCGAACCTCGAACTCTACTGGAAGCACCGCCTCGCACCCATGAGAGAGCTTGAAAGGAGTCTCTCATGTCGCCGTATTAGGTGTGGTTGTAAGGGCCCAGAGGACCGAAGGGAGTTTCTCCACCCAGCTTCCTCTCAGATTCTCTACCTTCTTATTGAGGAGGTTAACAATGATCTTGTTTGCCGCTTCTACCTGCCCGTCGCTCCTGGGGTGATGAATCGAGGCGAACCTAAGGTCGATCCCAAGCTGTTCACAAAAGCTGATGAACTCGGCGCTGGCAAACTGAGGGCTATTATCCGTGACGATGGCCTGAGGAAACCCATGATGATAGATAATCTCCCCCATACGAAGTTCCCGATGACCTTGGGAGGTTACCTTGGCCAACGCCTTAACTTCCAACCACTTAGAGAAATAATCAATCATCACGAGCAGGAACCTTCTCTGGTCGCTGGCCTGGGGTAAGGGCCCAACCAAGTCCATTCCCCAGATTGCAAATGGCCAGGGGGCTGTGATACTCCTGAGGCGTTTGGCCGGCTGTAGTTGGAGGGGGGCGAACAGCTGGCACTTGTGGCATTCCTTTGCGAACTTCGCCGCGTCTCGGCTCAGGGTCGGCCAAAAATACCCCTACCTGATGATACGACCCACCAAGGTTCGACTCCCAGAATGGCTCCCGCACTCCCCGGAGTGAGTTTCTTCCATGATCCTCGGGACCTCCCCCTCGGCCACGCAACGCGCCAACATCCCAGGGAGGGTCTTTCGGTATAGCTGACCGTCTCGCATGATATAATATGCCGATTTGTACTTGAGCCTTCTCCTGTCCATCCCTTCTGGATACTCCCCAGTGGACAGGTACATCGTGAAGGGATCCATCCACGAGGGGTGCTGCTCCACCTCCATCAGCTCCCCCTCTTCGATGGATGGGAGGAAGAGATCTGTGAGGGTACCCCCCCCCCCCCCCACCCGGGGGCCATGCTTTGTCAGCTGATCTACTTGCTCACTCTCTTCCCTGGGCACATGTCGAATGGAAAAGGTTTGAAAGGTGCCGATGACTCCCTTTACCTTCGCCAAGTAGAGCTGCAGAGTCGGCTCCCTTGCCTCAAACTCCCCGTTAATCTGGGAAGCCACCACCATGGAGTCAGTGAAGACCTCCACATCATGCACGCCTAGTTCCCTGGCCAAACGCAGACCCGCAATCACGGCCTCGTACTCGGCCTGATTGTTGGTGATGGGGATGTGTATCACCACTGTCTGCTCGATCCTCGTTCCCTGGGGGCTCTCCAAGATGATTCCTGCCCCAAGGGAATGCCTCCCCGAAGCACCGTCCACCATGACCCTCCAAGGAACCGGGCTAGTGAGTTCTTCCTCTGCCACCTCGACTACATAGTCAGCCAAGAAGTCGGCCATAGCTTGGGCCTTGATCAAGAGGCGAGGGACGAAGGAGACGTCGATCTCGCTCAACTCCACCAACCACTTAGCTAATCTGCCCGAATGCTCCACCCCTTCGAAGATTCTACGGAGGGGGTGGTCAGTCACCACTTGGATCGAGTGTGCCTGGAAGTAGGGCCGGAGCCTTCGGGCCGAGATGATGAGGGCGAAAGCCAGCTTCTCCAGGATAGGATAGCGGAACTCGGCCTTCCTCAGCACCCTGCTCACATAATAAACCGGGAGCTGTTTCCTCCCCTCTTCCCAAACTAAAATAGAACTCACGGTCTCCGCCCAAACCCCCAAATACAAGAATAAGTCATCCCCCTCCTTTGGCCCCTAGAGCAAGGGGGCCTGAGTCAACTACTTCTTCAAGGCCTGGAATGCCTCCTCGCACTCCGAGGTCCATTCGAACTTTCAGCCTACTCTCAAGGTCTTGAAGAAGGAAGAGCACTTCTCCCCATCCCGGGAGAGGAACCTGCTCAACCCTGCAAGCTTCCCCGTCAATCGTTGCACCTCCTTTGTATCCCGAGGCAATCCCAACTCCATAATCGCTCGGACCTTGTCAAGGTTGGGTTCTACCCTAGCGGGGGTGAGGAGGTGGCCAAGAAATTTTCCCTTGCTCGCCCCGAAGATGCACTTCAAGGGATTCAGCCTCATCTTGTACTCGCGCAGGGTGGCGAAGGTTTCCTCCAGATCCCAGAGGTGAGAGTCGTCGTCTCGACTCTTGATCATGAGGTCGTCAACGTACACTTCCAAGTTCCTTCCCTTCTGCTCTCGAAAGATCTTGTCCATCATTTTTTGATAAGTCTCCCTTGCATTCTTTAGCCCGAAGGGCATCATTTTATAACAGTAGCATCCATCCCCGCTGATGAAGGAGACATCTTTGATGTCGGGAGGGTGCATCCTGATCTAGTGATAACCTGAAAATGCATCTAAAAAACTCATTACAGGGAAACCGACGGCTGAGTCAACCATCGCGTCGATCCGAGGCAAGGGGTAACAATCCTTAGGGCATGATTTATTAAGAAGCGAAAAATCAACACAGATACGCCACCGACCGTCTCCTTTTTTAACCATTACAACATTGGAGACCCAGCCGGGGTATTGGATCTCGGATACAAAATCGGCCCTAAGGAGCTTGGCCACCTCCTCTCGAATTGGCTCGGCCAACCTATCCGCGATAGGCCTCTTCTTCTGCTGGACGGGGCGCGCCTCCGGATCTAGGTTGAGGCGATGGCAGGCCACGTCGGTGTCGATCCCGGGCATCTCTATAGCGCTCCAGGCAATGATGTCCACATTCCTCTGGATGCACAGCAGCATCTTGCCTTGGGCCTCCGGGGTCAGCCCCCCGCTGACGCGAACCTTCTCCACCTTGCCTCCGAGGGTGAGAAACTCCATCTCCACCACCTCTTCCACCACTTCCAGGCGAGGCTGCTCCCCCCATTCCACAACCTCCCCTCCTCCTGAAGCGAAGGCCTCTGCTTCGGCTTCTTCCACGGCCATTGCCTTGGCCGGCTCTTGAGCTTCCTTCACTTCTTCCTTCTGGGCGCAACTCCCCTCCACCTCCATCTCCTCCAGACCAGCCCCCTGCTCTGCCTCCTCCATCCTTCGCCCCATCTCTTCAGCACCCTCCTGCCATGAGATAGAGTTTATGGCGGTGACATAGCACTCCCTTGCCATCTTACGACCCTGACCTAGACCCCCTTGACGTGGAACTTTAGGCCTGATGGCCTGTGGCTCCTGGGGCCCGATGACGAACTTGCCCCCCAGAGACTTGGAGTCCGGGACTTCCATCTGAGGCCAACACCCCTCTGGCCTCCACCATCATCGCGTCAAATGCCTTCTTGAAGATGACGTTGACAGAGCTCCCATTGTCGATGAGAATCCAAGAGACGGTGAAATCCTCGATGGCCGTCCGGATGACCAGCGCATCACAAAAGGGGTCCTCGTGACCCGGCATGTCCTGAGCCGTGAAGGTGATTCTTTCTTTCGGGGGCGTGGTCTGGGATGTGGAGCCAACGCTCCGTCGATACATGGTGTGGAGGCTCGCCTTACGAGAAGCCTCGATCCCTCCCCCCCCCCCCCCCGTGAATTGCTCTGATCCCTCCCTGAGTTCCCACATCTGCCCGGTCTTCGCACCTGTCCTCCTCTACCCGAGGTAGGTCCTCCTCGATCCACAACCCTTGGCGGTCTTGCTGCTGCTGCTGCTCCCTGTTTCCCTTCATCTCGAGGAACTCCGGGCACGTGGTCGTGGCATGCCCTTCCTCCCGATGGAAGTCACAGTAGGGTAACTCTACCTAACCTCCCTTCTTCTCCTCCGCACTGCTCTTCTCCTTTCTCCCATGGCTACAGCCATAGCCTCCTCTTGATCGAGGAGGGGGGCCTCTGGCCCTGCCTCCTGCCTAGAGGGTAGAACTGGCCCTGGCCTCCTTGGCGGTTTTCTCCTTCGCGGAACCCTCTCCTCTCCCCCTGCTCTTGCCATTCAGGCCTCCACCCTATCTGCTGATTCGTCTCCTGACGCCCCCACCTGGGCTATTGCTGCTGCTGCTCCCTCTGTCGGGGCTCAACTCTTCTTTCCTCCTGACCCCTGCCTCCTCTGGGCCTCTCCTCCTCCGTAGCCCACCTGGCTAACCTCCGGGCAAACTCCGGGTTCGAAGCCTCCCCGTCGACTTCTCTCGCCGCCCTCTCCATCAACTCCTCGTCGGAGAGGGGGGAATCCTCTTCAGCTCCAATTGGAAGAAACCCTGCTGCAGCCCTAGGGTGAAGGTCATCATCAAAGTGTGTCCCGGCATTTCCTGAACCAGGGTGACCTCCTCCCTGAAGCGATCGACGTAGCTCCCCATGGTCTCGTTCACCCCCTGCTTGATGCGGAACAGGGACTCCGACTCCCTCTTCCTCTTCTTCGAGGTGGTGAACCTCAGCATGAACCCCCGGCGGAGGTCCTCGAAATAGTAGATAGAACTGGCCGGCAGTAGTAGAACCACTCCCTGGCCTTCTCTTTCAGAGTAATGGCGAAGAGCCTGCATTTAAAGCCATCCGACATCTGCCGGATCGAGACCACATCCTCGAACCATTGGACGTGCTGGACCGGGTCTCCCTTCCCGGTGTAGTAGGACATGTCGGGCTCCCTGAAACCCTCTGGGACTGGTGCAGAGGAGACCAGCTCGCTAAAGGGACTCTCTCCCCCCACTAGGAGAGCTGGAGGGTCTCGTGATCCTAACTCGCCAAACTTGTCGCCGCCTCCCGAGCCTGGGAAAAGCACTCGCCCGGGGAGCTCGGCGCCCCGTCCCTCCTCGGCGACTTCCTTCCCCACTCGCCGGGCGGGAGCGGCCTCGCCGAGTACCGGATCCTCGAGGACCGGGATTACTGGAGTTGAGCACTCGGCGCACGTACCGAGTGCGAACAAAAACAGGCCAAGTACCTCCTGCCTGAAGTCCTCGAACATCCCCATGGTGGCGAGAGGGGGAGGGGGTGGCGAGTCGGTCATGTCCGATCCTTGCCCTTCTCCTCCCGTCATCGAGCTTGCTGAAGGTTTTCTGTGCTGACCACTGTCCACGTTCACCACACCAAAATGTTGAAACCGAAAATCGGTCTCTTGTTGAGTTCACCCTTGGGGAAGGGGTGGTCGCGTACCTACTTCGCTCCTGCAAGAAAAACAACAAAGAAAAGAGAGCAAAGGACTATTCCAAGGGCCCGACTCGGAGGTCTCACCATAAACCCGGAAGATCGCTGAGCGCTTCCCCTCCTTAGCCAGATGTCGGGCTAAGGTACCTCAGAAAGCTCTAGAAGATTGGGAAGCAAGTAAGCCTGCCTTCTGAGGTACCCCTTGGGTCATATTTATAGGATTTTTAAGATGGTCTGTAAATAACTAACCTCTACTGCCTTGAAATTACTAAAAGCTCCTCGGGCTGGCCTGCCAACAGCCAAACTCCGCTATTCTAAACAGCTATATGCAGCCCACCTGGGTCTGCCAACAACGAGACCCCGCTGTTTTGACCGGCTAGGGGCAGGCCAATAGGGTAAGACACTAAGAAATCCTCCCCATTGGGAATCAAGCGAGCAGCCCTTCAATGCCTCCACTCGGCGTGAGGCGCGGGCCGAGGCCGGCTCGCCGGGAGGGCGCGGGCCGACCCTCTTAGGAGAGGCGGGCGGGGCTGGCCCACCAAAATAGGCGCGGGCAGGGCTGGCTCGCTGGGATGGCACGGGCTGGAGGATGGCCCGCCTAGGGGGGCGCGAGCTGGCCCGCCTAGGAGGGTGCGGGCCAGGCTGGCTCGCTAGGGCAACTCTTTGATGTGCGGGTCGGGGGCGGCCCGCCTGGTTACCTGAGCCCCTTCGGCGAACACGGGGTTGTACATTGATGATAGAGCTTAACCTATTGTACATGTCAGCTACAGATTCAGCTTCCTCCTTCTTGAAGTTCTCATATTGGGATATGAGATTTGATCTTTTATCCTTCTTTTCATCAGCAGATCCAGCCACCATTTGATTGAGGGAGTCCCAGATGGCCTTGGCTGATGTGCATTCAGCCACTTTCTGAAAAATTTCATCTGACATTTTTTGGGCCAGGATGTTCATTGCTTTGGCATCAACAATTTTGGCCTTCTTCTGAGCCTAAGTCCACTCAGGTGGTGGAACTGCATTATTGCTGGGTGTTGTTGTAGAGGTAGATGCCTGAGGGGGACCTGTCAAGATAGAATTGTAGATATCTTCATCAATAGAGTTCATATACAATTTTATTCTTGCCTTCAAGATGACAAACTTGTTTAGATTGCATTCTAGAGGTCTGGTGCTTGCATAGTCTTTATTCTGTGCCATGTTGTGTGTATAATTCAAATAGAAATGAAATGTCAGATCTAACTTACGATCTTTGGTTCAAGGGTTAGCTTGTATAACCAAAATAACCTCCTCTGATACCAATTGAAAGTTAGGGGTTAGATATTGTATACTCTAGAGGGGGGGTGAATAGAGTATTCTCTGGGTTTTAAAACTTTTGCAGTAAATAAAAAGTTGTTCCTAAACCTATATGATTTATCACAGGCAAACAATAAATATAAGTAGTCACAACCACATCAACCTAACTAGCACAGCCACAGCAAGAACAAAAAGAAAATGGCATCCAGACAACACAAGAATTTTATAGTGGTTCCCCAACCTGGGTACATCAGCTCTTCTACCACCATGGTAGGAATTCACTCAGGTTTTTGATCAGATGACTGCCACCAATGAGCTTTTGATCAGGTGCTCAACAACCAAACCTCAAGTCTTTTGATCAGGTGACTTGCAACCAGGAATAACTTTTGATGGGATTTAATAACCCTTTATATAGTGGGGTGAGAGAATGATTTTGTCTTCTCTTTCTCAAATACAATTGAGAAGACTTTTGTGGATATTGACTTTAGCAAAGAGCTCCCCCTGAGATATTGAATAGTTCAGGAAGGTGGAGCTTTGCTGCAAGGTTATAGGCCTTCAGACTTTTTTCTTTGACCAGAAGATCTCTAGGAACTTCTTTACTGATGCTGTAATTATTGTCCTTTGAAGAATCCTGAGATGAGGACAGAAGAAGACTCTTGATTTTTAATGGTTGTTCTTCTTCTTCAAGTTAAAGTTCTTCCTCTAGTCTAGCACTTGTTTCTCTCTCTTACTTTTTTCTGTATACTATGCGTCTCAGAGTGCTTGTTCAGAGAGAGAGAGAGAGTGAGCAGAAGATACTTGTTCACTGTTGTTGTTGTTGATGTTGTTCTGTATGTCTCTTATTGTTGTTCTTCTTCTGTATGTCTTGTTGTTCTCTGTTGTATCTTTCCGGAAAGAGGAAAATCCCTTTTATATTTTACATATAAATTTGCTTTTTGAATTTTGAATTCCTTTCTGCAATCAATGCTGACGGCCTTGAGAACGTTTGCATTGATTGATTTTCCCAACTGTCCCTTTGAAAAATGGCAAACAATAATCCTAATGAAAACCATAACTAATGCTCTGTCTTACGGTAATATTCAGAGAATATTTTAACATTAATTACTCAGGAATTATTGCTTTATAATAGGGACAGAAGGATGAAAATAACCAAGTCTGGATTCGTCGAGCTGAGATCCACGATCATCGACCTGAGAACTGCTAACTGCTGCTTGATTAATCTTTCCAATTCTTTGCATCAAGATCGTCGAGCTGAAAACCAAGTTCGTCGACTGTAGTTTGATTCTAGACTTATAAATATTGAGATGTTTTCTGGACTTGAGTGTTGAAGCAGATGATCCAGAAATCATCGACCTGAGAACTGAGTTCGTCGAGCTCAGCTCAGAGAATTTTTCTCTGATTTCGTCGAGCTGAGCACGACTTTCGTCGCCCTGAGTTCGACGAACATCGAACTCTTTTTCTGAGTCTTAATATTTCTCTAAGTCTTGAATCTTTGGAAGACTGTGGATGGTTAGTCCATGTATTGTTGACTCTAAGGACTTGGCCTAGACTCTAGGACACAACCATGACCCTTGCTATACATATTGGGTCATATGATCCTAACTTAGTGAACCTAGCCCAAATCTAACAAGGGATCCAACACCCTAGGCCTTTCCCTTGCCTTTATGCGCCATCAATATGGGGCTAGTAGGCTTGGCCTTCTTCATATTTATCTCGACAGTTCTTAACATGCCTAGGAGCTCAGGCAGTGTCTTGTCTATTTTATTCATGTTATAGTTTAGGACAAACTGCTCATAACTGCCCGACAACGATTGCAGGATCAGGTCTGTAGCCAACTTTTGGCCTAGAGGGAACCCTAGCCTTTCAAGGTTCTCGATATACCCAATCATCTTGAGTACGTGAGTCCCTATTAAGTCTCGAGCTCCCATCTTATACTGAAACAATGCCTTAGTGACACAGAATCTCTCTTGACGAGCTTTCCCTTGAAACATTTTCTTGAGATGCTCGTTAATGTCCTTGCAACCCATGTTCTCATGTTGCTTCTGAAGCTAAGAGTTCATGGTCGCTAACATGAGACATTCGATGTCTAAGGAGTCATCGAGATACTTCTTATAAGCATCTTTATCAGTACGGGGTGCATTCCCAGCAGGCTCATCAGGGGATTCCTCTTCCAAAGCATAGAGCTTGCACTCTTTCCTAAGAACAATTCTCAGGTTCCTGTACCAGTCCAAATAATTTGTACCACTCAGCATCTCCTTCTCAAGGATCACTCTGAGGGACAGGGTGGAGTGTGAACCACTTGCCATGAAAATTCGACAAGGATACAAGCAAAGCAAATTAGTACCACATTTCAAAATACAATTTATCTTTCAATCAGGACTTTAATCAAAATCTCCAACTATTTTTATCAAACTGATAACCCTCGATATCAATTCGAAGAGTTTAGAGAGTAACTCTCTTAGTGGAAAAGATCCATATTTCACTAACACTATGAGTCAGCTTTGGCTTTTCTCTCACAATGCAGCTATTTAGGTAGGCAACGCTTGCCAATTGCATCACTATGCAATTCCTGTATGGCTGGTGAATAACTCTTTATTCGCATTCATCATATGGTGCATGCCAACCCCATGCCTCTAGACACTCAACCTTTGAGTTCACCCAAATAAGCTTGACCCGATGTCGACAGTGGGGTATCATAATTATCCGCTCGCACCCTTACCAAGATAGATTAATGCACCTTGCTTTGGCAAGCCCACACATCATCGATCGAGACAGGAAGAGTGTCATCCATCGGAAGGCATCCGAATACTTAATATTGCTTAAGGGATTTTTTAATTCTTGATTAACTCTTTAATCATGGTTAACATTTAACCAGTGGGCACATCAAGCAAAATAAAATACAACAATCATAATCCAAATGCATCCCAGATGTGCACAAGAAGATCATCAATACTTGATGAGTCGGGCTAAATCTGAACATCTAAGACACTTCTTAATCTTCAGATTTACATGCATAGTACATGAGCAACACCAACTCCACATACACAGTAGACAAGCTCGTCACTTAATGTGAGATTCAAAATCTAACACATGCTTAGTTTCTCAAACCAACAAAGTGATGGTTACTTTTAAGGAGTAAACTCAAGGAAATCATAAGCGTTCTTGGAAAGATCCAAGACTAGATTTGGGCATTTAGAACACTTCTAAATCTCCAAATCTACACGCCAAGGATCTAGCAACTTTTGAAACAATTAATATTACCGACAACCTGACTCTGATACCACTGCTGGGTTTTTGGGGATGACACAACACTTGTGCACGCAGCGGAAATAAGAACAAGAAAAACCCAAACAAGTTCGGATCTGACAACATTCATGTATCAAGAAGTAAAGCATGTTGAAATAAAATTACCTTTGAGGGATTGAGTCTCAACTCAACCTAGATGCTCCAAAAGAATCGGTTCGGTCACACAACGGCTAGAGTCTTGAGCACAGAAAGTATATCCGCGACTCTACAGTAATCCACACGATCGGGAGAACCCGTAGCAACTTGTCACATAAGTTCTAGGTCGGGAGAGGGCACTCAGCATCTCCACAGACTGCTAGATCTGTTGTAGGAGAGGAGGCGGCGACACTCGCCGGGCTCGGGATCAGTATTGACGATGGGATTGGCGAAATGCTTCCGTCGGCTTTTAGGGTTACCAGTATTTTCTGCACAGTACGACTCGTATGCTTAGACAAAAGGAACATCAACAGTAAACCCTAAAACATCTTATTTATACTTCAGGAGATAAGTAGAACAACTTCCTTCGTTATCCGCAGACCTAGGACTTTTATTCCAGAATTCAGCAAGTCAACATTTGACTCAGTACGAGCATTCGTCGAACCCAGTGCCAAAGGCTAGCATTCGTCAAACTCATTCATTGAACTAAGCTCGACGAACTCAGCACCAAAGGCCAACATTCGTCGAACATCATTCGTCGAACTCAACTCGACAAACTCAGCGCCAAAGGCCAGCATTCATCGAACATCATTCGTCGAACTCAGCTCGACAAACTCAGCGCTTAGAATTCAGAATTCGACCAAACAACCCTTGTCTTGACAAATCATCGAGTATCTATAACATACATGATGAATCGATGAGTATCTTTCTATACTCGACGAATCGTCGAGTATCCATAGGATACACGACGAACTCAATGCTAACCTTTAGTTGAATCAACACTTGACTCGAAGAAAACGTTGAATGGACTCAATGCTGTCAACGCCTTCTGCGCCATGGCATTGAGTGAGCTTAATATACTCAACGCTTAAGAATCAGATCCATCAAGTCAACACTTTGACTCGACGAATCATCGAATGGACTCAACGCACTCAATGCTTAAGTGCAATACTCGACGAATCAACTCCTTGACTCGATAAATCGTTGAACACACTCAACTCACTCAACGCCACCATTCGACGTGTCAACCCTTAACTCGATGAAGGCGTTGAGTGGTCTCAATATACTCGACGCATTTGCCTTCGAATATTTTAAGTCCATTTGTTCATCATATGAGCTATACCATATAGATCCAAACTATCAATTTCTCCACAATCTTATGTGTGACCATGATAGGCTCATATTGAGTTGGCAGTTAGGCTACATGCTTGATCACTTCCAGATCACCATGGTAACACCAACAAGCATATGGATTGTCTTCTGCTGCATCTGCAATAACATCAAGTAGTCCAATGAAGGCTTCTTCTTCTTCTTCATACTCTGGATCACTATCAGAAAGACTGACTTTCTCTGTCCCTTCCATATTGATATTATGATAATCCCACATCTCTTTGGTTGTCTTGCAGTGGACCAAGATCTTGAAGGTGGAGTCATCCATGGCACTTACCATGATGTGTTGTGCTCTCTTATCCATAGAGGCAAGGATGACTTCATCCTCAGTCATTTCACCATAACTCTTTGGGGTCTGGATACTTGCATCTGATGTAGAGACCTTCATGGGAATGAAGGGTCCTTCTTTAACTGTTGTAAATACTCTAGGATCAATAGCTTCCATGATCTGCCTGATCCTCTCTTTCCATGTCCCAAAGACCTCCTTTTTGCAGACTTGAGGCTCCATTGTCCTTGGGTTCTATTTTGAACCCACAAGTGCAAACCTTTTAGCTATCCTTTGAGGTCTACTCAGAATGTAAAGTCCATTTTGAGTAACCTCCCTCTGATACCACTTGAAAGTCTTTAGTTTCAAGGATAGCTAAATCACCTTGAGGGGGTTGAATAGGTTATTTGTCTCTTGTGACTTTCTTTTACTTTCCTTCTTTAATTGTTTGGTGAGTTAGTCGATTATTGCTTTCAAGAACCAAATAACCTACAATAAAGAAACACACAGAAAAGCACACACAGAAATTATAGTGCTTCCCCAAATTATGGGTACTTTCACTTTCCCTCCCACCTTTCTAACTTATAGTTAGACAAGACACTTCGCCAATCTCAGCTCCTAAGAGCTTACAACACGATCCCGCAGGACCACTCGGTCTCCTCCAAGACCAATAGCTCAGGCACAAGCCCCTACAACTCAGTGATCCAAAGATCACCTACCTCAGACCCAAAGGCCCTACAAGTCAGGCTGGGAGGACATCAATACCTCAGATCCACAAGGGATCCTACCTCAGATAGAATGACTCTCCTACAGCTCAGGCACAAAGGCCTTACCTCAAATCCAAAGGATCCTATAACTTAGGCATAAGTACCCTACCACTCAGAGAGAATGACTTTCCTATCTCAGGCTCAAAAGCCCTACAGCTTAGTGATCAACGGATCACATACCTCAGATCCAAGTTGGATCCTACTCTCAAATTCACACTTGAAACCTACAATTCAGGCCAAAGCCCTACTCTCAGATTCTCAATAGAATCCTACCTCAGGCAAATCTGCCCTACAACTCAGATCCAAACTTGGATCCTGCCTCAGAGCAAATTTGCTCCTACCACTTAGATCCAGAAGGATCCTACAAGGTGGAAGTGGGATGGGGAGTTGGTCTTGACACCAGAGATATTTCTCTGTGCGAATCTTCCTATACTGAGATAAACACAGCCCTACTTTGACTCTAGGGAAATAATCCAAGATCCTACTGCTACCTGAACTGAGAAATACTCAACCATATTCTCTTCTTCTTAGCTACAGAGATTTTCCTGCTGGAACTGAGAAGTAACTGCAACTTTTCTTGTTGCTACCTGATCTGAAAGAATCCCAGCCCTAAATTCTTCTTAGCAATAAGGATGTAGATCTTGCTTTGTCTTGTGCTAGAAGTAACTTGCAGATCTGCTGCTCTGCACCTTTCTGAACTGAACCAGAAGCTTAGCCATATCTCCTTCTTCACTGCCCCCAAGATTATATCTTCAGGATTAGGCTTACTTGAACTGTGAAGTAGTTGTAGCTAAGGTTTATCCCTTTGCTGCAACTTGAGCTGAGATAAACTTACCTCTATCTTCTTGACTGCATAAAATAGATGGCTCTGCCTCTTCTTCTTTCTCAAGGACCTTCTCTGAACTTGCTGGTGAAGACAAATGGTTTATCTGTTCTGGTTTCTCTTCACACAACTTTTACTTCTTATTCTCCTTCAGAAAGTAAGCTTTCTAAACTTATTGGTGCAGGTGTGAATGACACCAGCTAGCTTGCTTTAAATCTCATATCTTGCAGCTAGGGTTAGACCTGGCTGCTTCCTTTTTCTCAGAGATTAACTCTGAAATTGTTGATGTCGATGAAGAAGAGCTTTTAGACCCGCTGATTTGAACTTAGTTCTTTAGCCTCTGCAATAATGGAGAGGAATATGATGAGGGCCAGCTGTCTTTACCAAAAGCTATTTTCTCTTCCTCGATCTACGCCTTTTATTATTAGCCCATCAACGGCTCTTTTGACCTGTGGGTCCCACTAAATTTGATAGCTGCAACTTTGCTTTTGCATTAATTATAGTACTAAAGGCACACGGCTGCATTTGTCGCGTACTGTAGCTTTTCCGCATCAAATTTGAATTTTTTTAACTTTGCTGACGTCACCATCTGTGGACTTAGCCAAAATCAAGCATCAGTATTATAGGCATTGAGTGAGTAAGCATCACTCAACGCCAAAACACTTAGACAGAATTCTATCACTAGGCGTTGAGTGAGCAACCTTCACTCAATGCCAAAGCACTTAGAAAAAGTTCTCTGTCATTAGGCGTTGAGTGAGCAACCTTCACTCAATGCCAAAACACTTAGAAAATATTTCATTCATTAGGCATTGAGTGAGTAAGCTTCACTCAATGTCAAAACACTTAGAAAAATCTTTTTGTCTCTAGGCGTTGAGTGATTGAGCTTCACTCAATGCCAAACAGCTTAATTGGAGTTCTATCATATGGCGTCGGGTGAGTAAGCTTCACTCAATTCCATATCACTTAGATTTGATTTAAGTCACTTGGCGTTGAGTGACCAACCTTTACTCAATGCATTTGGACTTAGCCAATTTTCCTGCTTGGGAAGCATTGAATCTTACTTCTTCACTCAACGCTTTCAGCATCTATCAATTATACTGATATGGTGTTGAGTGAGTAGACTTCACTCAACGCATCTGTCCTTAGACAGTTTTTCAGTTGATTAGGCGTTGAGTGAATAGCCTTCACTCAACACTTTTGTCCTTAGACAAAATCCTGTATTGGAAACACTATCTCTGACTGACTAAGGTTCAGTCAACGCTCTTTATCACATGGCATTGAGTGAGCTTGTCTCACTCAATGCCTGTAGACTTAGTAAAAATAACTACACAGATTTTCTATGGCTTTGACTGATTGAGCTACACTCAGCGATTTATATTGTATGGCGTTGAGTGAGTAGACTTCACTCAACGCCTGTGGACTTAGCCACATTTTTGAATGTTTCTTCTTAGGCTTTGACTGTCTTAGCATGTCTCACAGCTTTTTTTTGTATGGCGTTGAGTGAGTAGATTTACTCAATGCCTGTGGACTTAACCACATTTTCAGCCTGCCAATTGTTTGGCTTTGACTGTCCAAGTTATACTAAATGCTTTTGCTCACCTGAAGTTGAGTGAGTAAACTACACACAACGCCTGTAGACTTAGGCAATTTCCACTTATCCAGCATCTTCCTTTGCATCTGGAGTTGAGTGAGCTTACTTCACTCAACGCCTGTGGACTTGGGCAAATCCTGTCTTTCCAGCCAGCTTTTTTGAGTCAACCTTTCTACCTTGTGACCACCTGTCACAAACTCTTATACAATCTATCTAAACTTATTCTATGGAACATCCTTCTCATAATGAGCTTAAACAATATCAAATACAACTTGCTCTTAGTGTTGATGGTGATGCCTCTTCAAATCCAATCTAGAGAACATTAAGGGTGATTTCCCAACAACCTCTCCTATAACTCGGAGAACAAACTCTCCTACAACTCGATCCACAAACAAGGATCTACAACTCGATCCACAACCAAGGATCTACAACTCGGAGGGACAAACCTCCTAAATTAATACAAAGTTTTACACAATAAAAGATTAACAAAAATCTTCAACAAATCTGAAATCTTTAATCCCTCGTTCCTCTGAAAATTTGACCGTGAATGACTTGAACAACAGAAAAATCGAAGTCTTGAAAATTCGGATCTAGATGCACGGATCTACTAGATCTGAGAGAATCGGAACCTTCAGATATCAACGATCTAGTTGATTGGCTTGAAGATGAACGAATTGTGTTGCCAAGGAGACTAGGGCAATTTTATCCTTGGTCAAATCCATCATCTTCTTTGGAATTATAACTGTAGGATTCAAAGCAGAGGGCTGTGTAGGAATGTGAGGTCCTTCTTCCACATTCTGAAATATGCGAGGATCATCAGCTTTCATATAGAATCTGACTCTTTCCTTCCACATGGGGAAGTTGTCCTTAGTGCACACCGACAACTTCATCGAAGACATGTCCTTTCTTCTGTCTATAGCAACTGAGCAGTATCTCTTGACAACTAAATAGGAGATCTTGTTCAAGGTGTTAGCCTTATATCGAATAACACCCCTCTGATACCAATTGAAAGTATCTAGTGTCAACCTAAATCACCTAGAGGGGGGGTGAATAGGTGTGTTCTGCATCTTTTGCGGAATAAAAATTACTGAAAAAATAAGCACACAAAAAACACAGAGATTTATTGTGGTTTTCCGAGTTTGGTACCTCCACTGTCCCGCCTCGCCTATCTACCACAAATGGCTAGATTTGGCTACTTAACCTTTATCTCAGATTGTAAAAAATCTTACACCTCGGAGCCTCAACTCCTACAACTCGGAGACAACGCTCTTACCACTCAGATAACAACCTCTCCTACAACTTGGAGAACAAACTCTCCTACAACTCGATCCACAAACAAGGATCTACAACTCGACCCACAACCAAGGATCTACAACTCGGAGGGAGAAATCCCCTAAAATAATACAAAGTTTTACACAATAAAAGATTAACAAAAATCTTCAACAAATCTGAAATCTTCGATCCCCCATTCCTCTAAAAATTTGATCGTGAATGACTTGAAGAATAGATAAATCGAAGCCTTGAAAATTCGAATCTGGATGCACGGATAGACTAAATCTGAGAGAATCGGAACCTTCATAGATCAACAATCTAGTTGATTGGCTTGAAGATGAACGAATCGTGCTGCAAAGACTCATCAGCTGAACGGAGTAGCGAAGAACGTATCGGCGCCGACGGGAAGAATTTTGTTCTTTATGATTTCTCAATTTTTCCAATTTAGCATGATTAGGGTTGATTGAAATCCACCCTACATATATATAGAGAGCATCCTTCTATAATGACTAGAAATTTCCTTCCTAATCGAGAGATCCAAAAATCACTATACATGGCGTTCTAGACAACCCGAGCCGCAACTTTGAAAATAGAAGAAAAAAACCCTAAGTATAATTCGTCGAGTATCGTCGAGTATGTATGGGTATACTCGTCGAATCACTTGGAAACTCGACGAAATAGACTTAGAAGATTTCATCCAGATTGGTCATTTAACTCAAAGCTCGGCAGAAGAGATACTCGACGAATTCGACGAGTATCTGCTAGTATACTCGACAAATTCGACGAGTATCGGCTAGCTGACTCGACACATTCGATGACATACCAAGTGATATTCGATGAATATCACTTAGAGAAACTCAGAGAAGTAAAGTTGAGATGAATCGATGAATTCGTCGTGTATCGACATGTATATTCGACGAGTATCAGCTGGTATACTCGACGAATTCGACGTGTATACACGATGATCTCGACGAATTTTACTTAACTGATTTCGAGGAATTCGGAGATTATTCTCTAAGTAAATACGATAAATATGATGAGTGCTAGTAAGCATACACGACGAATTCGATGAGTATTCATGAGTATACTCGACGAATTCGACAAGTATCCATAATTATACTCGACGAATTTTACTTAGAGAAAATCTTCTCTTCTAAAGACCGAAACTTGATCTTCTTGGATTCTTCTAATGCACTTGAAATAAAAGTACACCTCAATAGAGAGATTACACGTGAGTCAACACGTTGGCCTACACAATGAGGGATTACATTGTGTAGTCTTGTATTTCAAGACCCAACGTAACCTTACTTTGGGTTGTACTTGGCAATATCGTCCTGCAAGCACATAACTAGAAAACAATATCAAATACAAACTCAAATCATCTTAGTTCAAGAGACACTTCTTCAAATCAGAGTTATTGTGGATACAATACCCAACAGATATATTTTTTTTTTCTCTCTCTCTCTATATATATATATATTCTATATGTATATATATAAACACCACGCTATATATATACACAAAATATATACAAAAAGTATCAGAAACTGTTGTGAATCCACCGACACGTTGTGGACTATATATTTATAATACACACGCATGGGTGACAGACACAAGGATCTGCCTCTATAGACTTGCTCGATTGCACCTGGCCAGTGGCGGCGGGCTTCAGGTTTTAATATATATATATTTTTTCTTTTTTATAATTACAAGTTTTTGTTAATTATTAATTATCACGTTTAAAAACTTTTTTTATTATTAATTTAATTATTGCGGGTCATAAATAAAAAACATTTTTATTATATGCCGAAAAGTGTTCGGGCCTAATTGGATGAGGCGCCTTATTTGTATTCAGGCAATCGGCGGTTCAATCCTTGTTGGCACATTAATTTTATTTTATTTTTATTTTATTGATTTTTTGTAATATTTAGTCTCACATCGTGGGTTTCATAAGCTCGTTCGGGTTTAAATAATAGGAGAGGGTTTTAATGTTTGAAATTTGGTATAGAGTCGGCGAATCCAGAGCGGCCAGTGGCCGGCGTGCCTGCGCCCGCCGACCACCGCTGAGTAAGAAAATCGTCGGCAGCCCGCACGCCCACATTTTATTTTCCCCTTATATGATATCACACACAAACACAAGTATCGCGAACTGTTGTGATTGCACAGTGTAACATCTGACGCCCTGCAAATAATTTTCGGTCATTGGATCAAGGGAAGAGGAGGTCTGCAAATATAAAATCTCCCAAAATCTAGAAATCCAGAACTTCAAAAATCTTGATGCCTACTGTAGGGATTTGATTGGTCTTTGCTTCCACCGGCTCCGCCGCTAGTGGCCTGCCTGGCGACTACCAGCAGGTTCGTCAAACCCTGGAGAACCCGCTGGGGGTAGTCCAGCGGAGAGCGGGCAGGGCCACTACCGGAAAACCCCTTGCAGTGGCCCTACCCGCTCGCTATCGGACAGCCCCTGACGGGTTCCCCGGGGTCCGGCGAACCTATCGGTGGTCGCCCGGCAGATCGGCTCCGGCGGTAGAGACCAACCTATACAGGCGGGAGGCGATCGGGAGGACGTTGAGGGTTTTTTAGATTTTTTTATTTTTAATAATTTAATAATAAATATATTATTTATTTAATTTTTATTAATTAATAATAAATATACTATTAATTTCTAATAATTAAAAAAATTAATAATTAAAAAAACTACATGATTAAAAAATCTCGGGTGAGGGGGGAGCACTTTCACTTATATATATATAGAGCCCCCCGTTCCCCGCGCGACACTACCCGCCCTCCGGCTATATACACACATATATATATATATTATATATAATATATATATATACAGATAATGAATTTCCGCGCAGCGCTTTTTGGACAAAAAAACGCGCTCCTCGGAAAAATGAAAACAACACCCTCTTAACAGCATTTTTAGAAAAAGTGGTCAACATGAAAGTTGTAGATCTCGACGAGATCTACAACTTTCATGTTGACCACTTTTTCTAAAAATGCTGTTTAGAGAGTTCCGTAAATATTACGATTTTTTTTTTGCGCGGACCCCCTTCGCGCCTTTTGAAAATAGACCCCCTAAACAGCATTTTTAGAAAAAGTGGTCAACATGAAAGTTGTAGATCTCGTCGAGATCTACAACTTTCATGTTGACCACTTTTTCTAAAAATGCTGTTAAGGGAGTGTTGTTTTCATTTTTCCGAGGAGCGCGTTTTTTTGTCCAAAAAGCGCTGCGCGGAAATTCAGTGCCCCCATATATATATATATATATATATATATATATATATATATATATATATATATATATATATATATATATATATATATATATATATATATATATATATATATATATATATATATATAAGGGAATATAGTTATTTGGAGGGGCTTCATAGAATGAATATTGGTCATTGGATCATGAGAGAGAACACAGGGGGATTTGGAGAGAGAGAGAAGAGGGAGAGAGAGGGGGGCGGGAGAGAGAAGGAGAGAGAGAGGGTGGAGTGATAAAGAGAGAGGGAGAGATGAGTAATAAATTATTTTTATAGATTAAAATTTGCAAAATTTTAAAAAATAAAAATAGGAATAATAATTCATATTTTTTGCGGTCATTTTAAGTACTCATATGTATATATTTTGAAAAAAATAATATTTCGGGTGCGTGCGCAGCCCGCTCATAGGCGGGCGCAACCCGCAACGATGCATCGAGCACGGGCGAAGCCCACCTGAATGCGGCCGATGACCGCCCGAGAGCTTCGAGCATGGGCGTAGCCCGTGCGAAGAAGCTCGTATATTTATAAGGGAATATAGGTATTTGGAGGCACACCATAGAATGAATATTGGCCTTTGGATCATGAGAGATATTTGGAGAGAGAAAAGAGGGAGAGGGAGAGAGGGGGAAGGAGTGAGAAGGAGAGAGAGAGAGGGTGGAATGATAAAGAGAGAGGGAGAGAGGAGTAATAAATTATTTTATAAATTAAAATTTACAAAATTTTATAAAATAAAAATAGGAATAATAATTCATATTTTTTTGTGGTCATTTTAAATACTCATATGTATATGTTTTGAAAAAAATAAGATTTTAGGTGTGTGCGCAGCCCGCTTATAGGCGGGCGCAACCTACAGCGACGCATCGAGCATGGGCAAAGCACGTGAGCAGGTGGGCGAAGGGCGCGGGCTCGCTTTCCACCGGCCGCCCCACCTGTAAAAAAATTGCAATTAATGGGGCGGCCTGTAGACGCGGGCTCGCCGACCACCGCCCGCCTTTGGCTCATCGGCGTCCGTGCGGACGAGCCCAAGGCGGCCAGCGAGCCCGCAGCCGCCGGCCACTCCCCCCGTAAAAAAAAATTTGTCGTCGGCTGCCCCCTCTAAAAAAAATTTGCAAAATTTTTTTACAGGGGGGCAGCCGCGGGCTCGCCGAACACCGGCCGCCCTGGGCTCGTCGGCGTGGACGCCGACGAGCCCTAGCTGACCGGTGGCCGGCGAACCCGCGACTGTCGGACGCCCCTGCAAATTACATATTTTTTTTATTAGCGGGTGTTCCTGTAGTCGTTAGATTTAATCCAACGACTACAGGAACCCTACGTAAATTTTGTATATCAGCGGTCCGCTGATATACAGCACCCCCTATATATATATATATATATATACACACATATATATACACATATATATATACATAGAGATATATATATATAGAGAGAGAGAGATATATATATATAGAGAGAGAGAGAGATATATATATAGATATAGAGAGAGAGATAGATAGAGAGAGAGAGAGAGATAGAGAGAGAGAGAGAGAGAGAGAGAGAGAGAGAGAGAGAGAGAGAGAGAGAGAGAGAGAGAGAGAGAGAGAGAGAGAGAGAGAGAGAGAGAGAGAGAGAGAGAGAGAGAGAGAGAGAGAGAGAGAGAGAGAGAGAGAGAGAGAGAGAGAGAGAGAGAGAGAGAGAGAGAGGTAAAATACATATACACTTAACTGATCAATTCTGGTTTTCCACATAAAATTCTGTTGTCAATTTTTTTTGATTGTTTACGTGTTTGTCTCACACTCGAGCCATAACTATCTAACTTGACTGATCCGTGAGAGCATTGATGTTGGAACCAAGAAAACTCTGGTCCCAAATGTTCGGATCAAAGGGGACTGAATGCTAGATGTTCAGTGCTCGATCACCCAACCTAATTGAGACTAGATTAGGGATGAGCATATTATTCGATACTCGAAAGTCGCTTGAAAATCGTTCGAATATTGAGCCAAATCGGAATCGGCTAAAATTGATTCCACTCAATTTGAGTCGATTCAATTCGACTCAAATTTGATTTTGAGTAAACCCTGAATCGCTCGAAATATAATTTGAATTAATTTAAAATACTATGTATTTATTAATATATTCTTATTTTAATTTAAAAACAGTAAAATTTTAACTTAAATAAAAAATGAAGGCTTTAAGTGTTTCATTTACTAAATTTATAGGTTGCTCAATTAAATATTAAGCCAACTAGGAATAAATAAAAAAAAATGCTCAATTTCGAGCCGACTCGAAATCGAACCATTTTTGAGTAGAGCCAACTCGACTCTAAATCGATTTTGACTTTGAGTTGTGTCAAAATCGATTGAACTCGACTCGATATCATCCCAAGAGTAGATATAACTGAAAAGCCTTCGCATTGCCTATAAACAAGACCTTCTTGAGTTGCATCGTGGTGGCCCACCTCTTACCCGAAAGTGTATAAGAACTTCCCCTCCAAAGAGAAGAGCTGAGCTCAACACAAGGGAGGCACAATGCGGTTTTTGGGAACCTTGGGGGGGGGGGGTACTTGGTCTGCACATATCTTCACCGTTATTTGGAGTTATATAGTGTAGGGCTACGTGTTTTTAGGAAGCCCTTAAAGTAGTCAAGGTGATCCTGGTCACTCTAAGCGAGGTCGTGTTTGTGGTACTTTGCCGAGGAGCTTGCTGGCGAGCTAAGCACCAGCACGATGACCTCGATGATGATCCTCATAATAGCTCGTTATCTAGGTTTGATAGCTATTGTCCGTCAGGCCCATTGGCGGGCTGAATTTTAATCCGCCGAGCTCGCAATTGAGTCAAGCTCCCATTTTCATTGGTGGAACCTCATCCCTTACCCATCTTAGTCTATGACCCACCTCTTGGGGCCTAGGAGCCCATGCACAATGTTCGGTCTACCTCGTTGAATACAGGTTGTACACAATCCCCGCTCTTTGCGATCTCGCTTCGAGCTTGGAAAAATATATCCAACCCTTATTTGGCTTTGAGATGATGGGGTTGGTTACCCTCCTATAAATAGGAATCGGGACCTCTGAAATCCACCCCTTGGATCATGTCTGCCGAGAAGAACAAGACTTTACCTACCAAGATGATAACCTCCTCGCCCACCAAGGAGGAAAACTAGATCTTCATGAGAAGCTCTCCTGCCTTTGGACATCGAGGCCTCATTGAGGAGTGACTTCCTCTCTCTTTTTAACAATCCTCCCTCTCACCACTTTCTCTGAAGTGAGAGGATAAAGCAAGCAATGAAGAGGAAATGGGTTGAGGCTCTGGCATCCTAGCAACCAGCTCTAGGCGAGGGTGAGCTCCTTAGAGGAAGGGATGAACCCATTACGAAGAGGACCGCCTCCTCTGTGACTGCCAATTCGCTCATAAAGCCACTCCCCTATCATATTGACACGGTACATTCCATCTCGCATCTTGTTTGTTGAGGTATAGATTATCTGATAATACTTTTCTGGAAGCTTCCTTCGGTTGCCTTCGGGTCTGTCACAGACCCGAACCTCAACGATTACGACATCCCTTCCCCCAATATGAGGGGGATGGTGGGCCCCCTTGAACGAGGTGATTATCCACCTCGACTCCACGTCTGGTGAGTATATTGTGAAAGTGAGTGTAAAATCAATCCTTCACTCTAGAGAGGGGTGAATAGAGAGTTTTAAAATAATTTTGCAAATATAAAAATTACTCTAGCAGTGGAAGACTTAATTTAGTTAGTGTAGAGTGCTTGACAGAAATCAAAATAAAACAACTACAAGAGCAAATCCACAGCACACAGCAAATAAGATAGCAAATGTAACATCCCATTTCCAGCTAGACCCCTAGGAGTGATTTTGTCATGACTTGGTCATGACAAAACCCTAAGAAGCCGAAGAAGACAAAGTGAGCTTTGGCATGAAGGTGGAGATCACCATGGTCTGCAAATAGTAGAATTCTAAACACTAGTTTAGGATGACCATAGGTCTTCACCATGACTCCATGACCCCACCATAATATCCCTAAACTATTGGAAGGTCCATTAGAGCCCTAAGGGTCCATTGAAATCAACCCAAAGTGGTCAAATTGACCTAAGACCACCATATGCCTAAATTGGGCAAGGTGTCCTAACTAAGGGCAATGTGCCCCTAATATGCCCAACCAACCATACCTAAGTCTTCCTAGACCTTAAGTGAGGTCAATGGGTCACCAAGGACCCATTGGGGACAACCCAAGAGGCTAAGTTGACCCAAGTCAACTCTAGCCCCAAAGTGGTCAAAGTGCCCTTACTAAGGGTCAAGTGACCTCCAAGGTGCCAAGTAAACCATACCCAATCCTACCTATACCTTAGGGGAAGCCAATGGGTCACCAAGGACCCATTGGGGTCAACCCAAATGGTCAATTTGACCAAGGTCAACTCAATCCTTGAAATAGCTCAAATTAGCCTAAATGGGCTAACCCAAGCTCAAACCCTTTTCCATTTGGGCTAACCACCTCCTAATTAATTAATAGTATGAATTAGTGGACTGCCAATAGGCTAGGGAGATTAAAAAATTCGGCCTTGATAACTAGGAGAGAGAAAACTCCATTTTACCCTTTAATGGAGGAGAGAGAAAGTGGTTTAAAGGGGCCATTCATGGCCAAGGGAGACCAAGGGCCTCTCCATTTGATTCCAAGGGCTGAATATATTCTCCCTCATCAGTTTTGAGGAGTTTAATAACCATAACCAGCCATAAAAGTGGCTGAATTTAATTTCTCCCATAAGGAAGAGAGAGAAAGAGGGGAGAGAAAGCCATTAATGGCCATGGGATAGCAAGAGTTCCTCTCCAATTGATTCCAAAGCCTTGATTCATCTCCCCTCATTATTTAGAGGAGACCAAGGGTTTTCTCTAGCCTCTAGGTGGCTGAATACAAGGGATATGCCATGGCCGAATTTCACCTTCATGGCCTTAAATGCTTTACCTTTTTCCCCTCCCCACTTGGTGATCTATAAAAGCCCCCTTAGAGCAAGTTGAGAAGTTTACTCTCTTGACCAAACAGATTAGAGTTGTTGTTCTTACTGTAGGAGAAGTTCGGTAATGCCACCACCGCACCATGGCAACCCGACGTTCATCTCGCCTCCAAACCGCGAACAAGGTCCTCCTCTACTTCTTCTTTTATGGGTAGATCTTAGGATCTTAGAAAGGAAGTTCGTGCTCAACTGAGCCGGACCTATCTAGCATTTTCATGGAAAAACCATGAAAAATATATTTTTGGGTCCGCCGGAAACCGCCACCTCCGGCGGCCAAACCACCGTCGACCGATAGCCATGGTAAAAACATTTTTATAATATAAAAATTATGTATATAGTATATAAGGAAAAGATACATTAAATGGGCGCATTTTGATGCTGCAAAACAAGGCACTTAAAAGCCGATTTAGGGAAAATGTCCAGTCACGAAAGTTGTAGCCCTTCGAGTCTAGATTAATTTAAAATTAATTTAAACTCGTTTGGGTAAGTGGTTTGACCGCAGCACCCGTTTTAGTGGGGGTTGTACCTAGAGTTGGGCAGAAACTAAAATGAATGCCCACTCTTCGTCCCTTGTCCAAACAACCAGAAATTTGGGCAGGGGGTTACCCTTAGCCATACCTAGAGGCTGACCAAAAATTGCAATTTTTGGAGATACTTTACCTAAGGTTTTTGTTTTAATTTAATAAAGTTAGAGTAATTTATTTAAGTGGTCAATTGACCTCCAAACCCTCCCAAATTTTGGTGAGTAGTCCCTGACTATAAAAAATAGCTCTATACAAAATTCCAACTCATTTGGATGAGTTTTGGGTAGGAAATCACCTATCCTTAACTAGGCATTTATGAGGCATTTTTGAGTAAAAAGTGCACTAAGAGGTTGGAACGGTCAAATCACCTCAACAGAGGTTGATATTTTGACCACTGACTTAGAAGGGTTATTATAACCAACTTGGAGAAAAATGGTGTGGTTTAGGGTTGATTTACCCTAGGATCCAAACTCAAACCCTAAAGGGAGGGTTTTGAGGGTTGTGAAGGAAATGAGGGCAAATGCCCTCGTATTGCCTTGAAATTCAATAGAATCGACTTTACCATATTATAAATCATCTGGATGGAATCTTGGAGGATTTGGAGAAAGGTAGATACCTCAAAACCCTAACCTTAGTTTTAGGAAAAAATCTCAAATAAGTAAAATCTGTCACTAAACATTTTTTAAAAGCTGTGAAACTCGGGTAGAGTAAGTTTTGGAATGGGTAGAACCTATAGCAATTTTATTAGACTTTTATGATGTTCATTTCTAGCACTTCATTTGTAAAGTTTGCTATAGCCCTAATTGATGTTTTAATTATTTAGATCATTCTGTTCATTGAAACCCCATGAAATCTTGGAAGTAAATGTTTTAGGTCAGAATGGTTGCTCCTAAATTTTTGTATAATTTTTAGTTGAGTAAATCTAGTACTTCATTCACAAATGTTAAAAAGGGATTTTATGGTTTAAAAATTAATTATGGATGATATTGCTGTTGAAAAATTATGAGACTTAGGAATTGAGACTTTCAGGCCATTATATGCCTATAGACATTTATTCATGATTTTTAAAACCATAGTTATTGCACTTTCTTTACAAGTTCACCTTATAAAGATTTTTTATAATTAATTTATTCAGAGATTAATACTTGCTAAAACATTATGAAACTTGGCTAATGTTATTTATAAGGTTGTATATGAATAGTATAATTAATTTATAATTTTTGGATGAATATTCTCTGTACTTGATTCATAAATAACGAAAGATAGAAAATATTGCTAAAATAGTTTTAGTGCCTTTTTGGATCGATGATAGAAAAATTGTGATACCTTGGATTTATCATATTGAGATAACATAATATTTATAATAATTTTGTTGGACATCTTCCATGAGTACTTAGGGTAGTTCATGTTCAAACCGGTAGCCCTTGGAATTTTTGAGGAAATTAATTAAATGTCAGATTAATTAGGAAAATTATAGTTTTCTGATTATAGGCGAATTATATCATGATATACCTCTAGTAAATAAGTTAGGGCATTTGGATGGGAAATTAATTAAATGCCAGATTAATTAGGAAAATTATAGTTTTCTGATTATAGGCGAATTATATCATGATATACCTCTAGTAAATAAGTTAGGGCATTTGGATGAGTATTGGATCATTTCATATCCGGATCGACATATAGCATAGGATAGTCTGCAATTAGCAATTTGTGTTAACAGTCATAGGACATGATGGGGCACAGCGTTGGAGTTAGTTAATCTGCTGAATTGGATGGATGTGAAAGTGTTCACCATATAAGGATAGGAAGGTTAGTGAGAAGTGGTGTTGGCTAGAGTTAAGAGGTGCTCGGGTTCGACGAAAGATCGTCTTTTCCGAAGAGAGGAAGGTTAAAAATCACACTAGGTTAGTCTATCGAAATATGAGAAGGGAATGGGTAAAGGGAATCAACCAATAACAATAAGTGCCTTGCGAAAGGGAACGATGGGTTTCAGCTACCATCATAGTTCCTTAGTGCCCTTTGAGAGCCCTTCACATGGAATACCGGGGGCAGTCCTGGGTTAACATAAACTGTATTAACAAACTGAAAAGAGTAACTTAGTAATTAGGGTTGCACATTTCACAAACACAGATAACACAGGAAGATAGTTGGGAGCTTCAGCTTGGATAGTTAAGAGACGGACGCTTTGGTCCGGGGAGCTTCGGCTCGATTAGTTAAGAGACGGACGTTTTGGTCCGGGGAGTTTCGGCTCGATTATTTGAGACGGACGTTTTAGTTCGGGGAGCTTCAGCTCGGTTCTTATTCTGAATATGTTAAATTATCATGTGCAAAAAAGGAAAAGAAAATTAAGGTGGCGGGTCTTCGGTATTGGAGGGTCGATGCACCGATGCCAATACGTTGACTCGGCAAGTGTGGTTAGTACTTCGCCAACAGAAGTCCGGTGTGCCCGCCGGCAAGAGTACGTAGAAGTCTTCTTCATGCACCAAGCATTGAGGCGTATGATAGGTCTGACCAGTAGTGCTTTACTGGTTTAGAGGTGGGTGAGGCCCAACCCACCGCTTCCGTCTACCACTATGGAGGTATCCTGGGAGGTATTGGCTCCGAAAGGGGGAACTAAAGGTCTGTGTGCACAGAGTCGGGTGTGTGTGTTGCACTTGCCTGATTCATCATACCCACTAGCATGTCATGGCATAATCGATTTATTTAACCGCTAACACCTAAGGTATAAGTGGAATGAGACGCTTATACATTATGACTTGCAAAATGACCCCTTGGTCTATAAGCTTGTGTGGGCAAGTTTATAAATTAAGGTTATTTTTGATATATACTGTTGTTTGATAACCGACACCCCAACGTATAAATTGGTATGAGACTTTTTATACGATGAGAGCCTTGCAGAAGACCCCTTGGCTTATGTGTTATCACATAAGTGAAGGTTACTTTTCATATTTCGTCTTATTGCCATTACTTATTATAGAATTGCTAGATTAGTTCCGCTGCCACCTGTTTCTTTTTATTTAATCTCCACCTTCATGTCCTTCCCTTTCTTCCTCTCCGCTCGGTACTTAGGAGCCATGGGGGAAGGGGTAGGGGATGATAGGGCTTAGTCTTTATGACTAACGGTTTTCGAACCACATCATTTTAGGGAATCGTGGAGCCCAGCACGGGGGAGCAGCCCCATAGACCGGTGCGCTTGGAGATGGGGTAGTCTAGCTCTGGAGTTCATACAGTCGGGACCGTGAGTCTCGACCTTGAGTAGATGTTCTGTTTTTGCTTCTGCATGAGTGATTTCTAGTGAGGACATGATGTACCGGGCATAAGCCCGTATTTTAGTACTCTGATATATTATTCTGTGGACTCTCCCTTCGTGGAGACTTTTATTTCTATATATGTGATTTTTCTGTGGACCTTCTTCTACTTTATTGTGCTACCTTTCTGTGATCGAATTGGCCGGCAGAATCGACGCTTTGTGGTGATGACCCTTCAGGGAGTGAAGGTGTCACTGCAAAGCGGCGATTCTGGTCCTAAGACCCCGGTGTTTTAAAAGAAAAAAAATGGGGTCTTACAACAAACAACCAGAAGACACAAGGAGCTATAGTGGTTCCCCAAAACCTGGGTACATCCACTCTTCTACCACCCTTGGTAGGAATCTATTGCAGGATGAGTTGATCAGGTGTCCTGGGCACCAATGAGCTTTTGATCAGGTGCTTAAAAACCAAACCAGATTTTTTGATCAGGTGTCTTGCCACCACTGAGTTTTGATCAGGTCTCAGAAACCAAAACAGAACTTTTGAAGGGAGTTCAAAAACCCTTTTACAGGAAAGGAAAAACGAAAAAAAGGTGAATTTATCTTCTCTATCAACAATCAAAGAAAAGCACAAGTGGATGAGATGTTGTCAAAGCTCCCCCTGAGATTAGCAAGAGTTCAGGAACTGGAAACTTTGCAAGGGTGATAGGTCTTCAGTAGAAAAATGCTCCAGCAGAAGATGATTTCAGCTTGAACTGAAATGTTTGTTGTCTGGAGTGTGAATGATGAAGACTTGAGAAAACTTTTAATCAGCAGGAATCAGAAAGAAAACTTGTTCTGTTTTCTGTGTTATTGATCTTCTTTTTCTTTCTGTCTGTGTTCTTTGTATATACTGTTGTGTATACTGCTGTGTATATTCTTGTTCTCTCTGAATGATAATAAGAAAACCAGTCATCAGATCTTCTTGATAGCCGTTAGCAAAGTCATAAAAACTTTTCTTTAAAAAATGTCAACTGTCTCTGGAGGAAATAACCTAAAAACATTCCTTCTTTATTTCCTTGAAACTTGCTCCAGATTTATTATAACGGCTAGAAATCTTCTTCAATAAATGCTCTGACTTGAAGACATTTGAAATCCTTAACAAACTGACAAAATTCCAGAAATCGTCGATCTCAAAAGATAATCGTTGATCTGAGCTCAACTATCGTCGAACTGAGCTCAGAGATATTGGAATTAGTCTAAGATAGAAATCATCGATCTGAGCTCAGAGATCGTCGAACTGGGTTCGACGCTTCGTCGACCTGAACTCAGAGATAGTCGAACTGGGTTCGACGCTTCGTCGATCTGAGCTCGACGACAAGTTGAATTCTTCTTCTGGGCTTCTCATCTTAACTAGGAGGTCTTGGGGAAAGCTTCCAACCTAAGTCCTAAGCCTTAGACCTAACTAGTTGACCTTTACTCTATACAACAAGGTCAAAGCAACAATCCTATAGACATAGTGATCCTGACCCAAATTAATAATAGGGTATTCCAACATATTGCTTTGTCTTTAACAAGTGTTTTATCCTGTAACTTAGCTAACCAAGTTATTTGCAACACTTTTTTCTTATGAGGATCTCAATCCCTTGCATCCACTAGAGGAACCCATCCTCAAACATGATCGCTTCTTGAAGGAGCTTAATGATACAACGACTCATCTTTTTACGAGCAGGCAATGGCCATGAGGG
Organism: Platanthera zijinensis; assembly: GCA_039513925.1. Taxonomy (NCBI): domain Eukaryota; kingdom Viridiplantae; phylum Streptophyta; class Magnoliopsida; order Asparagales; family Orchidaceae; genus Platanthera; species Platanthera zijinensis. Next base: position 123,614,960 of record CM077095.1, on the reverse strand, counting down.
ATGCTTGAGCCTGTCATACTCTCGATGGGCATCGTGGTCACACCCTCATTCGTCGTCACTCTTGAGGTACATTTGCTAGCGACACCTAGAGACATGTCTTTCATAGAGACTCATCTGCTTCTTACACTGAGTTTAACCGCGGCGCTGCGAATGACGGCCACATATGTCCCTGGCATCGCGCCTTCGCTCAATATGCTTGTAAGTATGCCTCCTTTAGGATGGATCTAGTGGCAGTGCCTCACTTGGATTAGGTCGAGCCCAGTGGTGATCACCATCCTCATGATTCATGGGATTGCTTGCGTGGTTAAGAGGAGGAAAGACCTCAGCGGCCTTCTCCTTACGCGATAAGGGATAACTCGCAACACTGTCACAATAAGATCCTTCTCGCCTTTCACTCCTTTTGGTGAGGTGATTACCCTATCAAAGTGATGGTTTTCAACATGTAAACGCATGTGCATGCCCGACATCTGCTATGAATTTTCCCTGTCGCCGCTCAACCTCACTATCTAGCAAGTTTTTTGCTAACCCCGACAAGTCTTTCAGCATGTTTAGGGCTTGTGCCCTTGCTCTATTCATCTCACATTAAATATTGCTGAAGGAACTGGCAGCAAGCAAGCTCAACTGTCGTCTGATTACCATGGAGGTTTGACTGTCTCTGGTGGAGGAGTTCATGACTCGTCTGAAAATTTTCGAGCAAAAAATTTCCAGCGTCCAGTACTTGGAGGTTAGGATATCCGAGGTGGAATATAAGGTTCGCCAACTAGAGAATGACTTCCACAATCTTTTTAGGATCTTGAGACTTTCCGAGGACGTGGCGAGGATGACTGACCACATGCAGAGGACTGAAAAATATCATAAGCCACCATACAGAGGGTCTTCACAAAGCTCGGAAGGAGTTGCGAGCTGCTTGCGAAGTTGGCTTATTGAATATGCATATCTTGCATGAAGAACTCCATGATCTTTGTCGTGGTGGTTGAAGAACTTGCCCTCCCTTATTTTCTTTCTTTGATAATTTATGTCATAATATATTGATTAGCTAAGACTTCGTCGAATCTATTATTCCCATATAATAATATGTCCTTATGTGTTGGACATTATTTTTTCTACTCGCATATTAACCTTGCCCGATGGCAAGATGTTTTTTCTTTTTCCATCGAACTCGCGTATACACAGTCCAGCTTGCTAGGCAGAGGATAAAAATTAAACAATTTTAAATTGATTGCCTCGCTTGATTTGCAAGTTTGAGATCCCTCACAAGGTCTCTCCTTTGTGCTCGGACTCATTATGCATATAGTCGAACCCTAAAAATAGGGGTTCTTGCATGCACAAATTATGATTTTTCTTTTGTGAGTGTGCTGATCGACTTTTCCTGTTTCGAGTTGATGTCGTTATTCTCCTTATTTCATGATGGTGTTCCTTTCTAAAGCGAAGCGTTCTGTTGGTACCCTAGTTTGGATTTGAGTTAAGTCTTTCCTTTTAGTCTCTTGACCCAAGATTTATCTATGGTCAAAGGTTAGTTTTAGTGTAGTCACTTATCCAGTGAAATCTGGCTAAGTTAGTTTTTGGTTCGACTATAGTCGAACGCCGTTCGACTATCGTTGATCAGTCATTCGACGATCGTCTTCCTGTTGGTCGACTATCATCTGTCTCCAGATCGTCTAGCCTTGTCTCTTGATAGCTCGACGTTCTGCTGTTTCTGTCTCGACGATCGCCGACCTCGGCTCGACCTCTTTCGTTAAGATAGATTGTCTTGATAGTTCAACTATCTTCCTTTATAGTTCGACTATCTGATAGCTCTACTATCTTATTGATAGCTTAGCTGTCTGTTTGCCGGTCGACTATCTATTGATAGTTTGACTATCTGTCTGTATTCTTAGGTCGACGTTTTCTGTCTAGCTTTGAGTCGGTCGACTATCTGCCTGGATAGTTCGACTATCTGAGTTGGTCGACTATCTGTCTGATAGGTCGACTATCTGTCTGATAGGTCGACGATCTCAGTAGGTCGGTCGACGATCTCCGAAGATCCTTCGACTATCTTTTGTCTGCCTTTAGATAATATTATATTCGTTATTATTCTGCTATCTAATTATTATTATTAATATATATTAGATTGATTTACTGCATATATCTCAAAGCAATCCTTGCTTCTATCTTTATGCTAAGTCAATTCCTTCTGACATGTATTTTGTCTTATTATCTGACTTTATTCTGCAGCTGTCCTTTATAACCGTTGGACTCAAATGTCCTCTATGGCTTTAAAGAGTATCTTCTGATGTGACTTTATCTTATTATTTATCAGTTTGTTATTGCAGCTGCTATAGCTTTATTCTTTATATAGAATATATATATCTGCAAGACTTGTCTTGTCTTTATGTTAAATGCAGCTCAGTTTGCAGATTCCAGATAAAGACAAAGTTCAACTCAAATAATAGAGTCGTTGCTGCTGCTCTTATTTAAAGAGTTCTTTTGAAAGATCAAGTAGAAGTAGAAGAAGAAAGAAATACAGTACAGCAATACAGCTGCTCTCAGCCATTTCATATTCAACTGAGAAGATATCTCTTCTGCTCTTCTTCAACCTGAGTGCTCCTGTTCCAGGAAGATTTTACACTCAGAGATATTGAAGAAGAAGAAGAAGAAGAAGGAAGCTGAAGAAGAACATCTATACCAGATCTCTAGTCTTCTTCAAGCTTTATCCTTCAGAACTTCAAGACAGCTTGCTGTCAGAAGTTTTGAAGAGATCTTGTGCTTCTCTAATCTTGTTTAAAATAGAGAAGACAATCTAATTCTCCTTCCCCCTCCTGTAAAGGGTTGTTTACTCCCTTCAAAAGTAAAGCTTGGTTTTTAGACACCTGATCAAAAGTCTAAAGGGTTTCTAGATCTACCTGAAGCTGATCTTGTTGGGGGCAGGGCACCTGATCAAAAACCTGAGTGGATTCCTACCTTGTTGGTAGAAGAGTGGACGTACCCAAGTTGTTTGGGGAACCACTATAAATTCCCTTGTGTCGTCTGGTTGTTTGATTTATTACTTGTGCTGTTGGTTGTGATTAGTTTTAACTAGGTTTGCTAGTTGCTGTTTAGGATTCCAAGCCTTAACTGTAATTATAGTTGGCTGCCTTTTGTGCACAACACTTGTGTTAGGCTTTAGGGTTACTTCTCAAATATCTATAACCTTCATTCCGCAATTAACTCCAAGTGAGTTGAGTAGACAGTCAACTTTGCTAGTGCAATTTTTGATTACTCTATTCACCCCCCCCCTCTAGAGTAGTATCTATCCCTTTTCTTTCAATTGGTATCAGAGGGAGGTTGTCTGACTGTATAGGCTAACACCTATGTACAAGATCCTGATAGATACCAAGGATTATAGATATTCACTTTCACTATCATGGCCCAGTCCAAGGATTACTCTAGCACCAGACCTCCAGCTTGCAACTTAGCTGAGTTTAGCATCTGGAAGGCAAGGGTTAAATTATATATGAACTCTTTTGATGAAGATATTTTTTTGTCTATTTTGACAGGTCTCCCAACTTCGGCAACAACAACAAAAGGTGACAGGCTAGCTGATGCCAGAGCAATGAACATCCTAGCTCAGTCATTATCTGATGACTTATTTCAGGAGGTTGTTGAATGCTCAACAGCTAAGGAGATTTGGGATTCCCTTCACCAAATGGCTTCTGAACCCGTGGATGACACATCAGAAAGAAGCCACAATAGAATATTTAAAGGAGAAGAATCAACATCCCTAGATGTTATCTGGGATATCTCAGATGATGAATCATCATTTGAAGATGAAGAGGAGGAAGCAAGGGCAAAAGAATTTTGCTTAATGGCCGTCAACACTTCCTGCAGCAATCTAAAAGCCGAACAAACAAAAGGAAATTCCAAACCTAAAGAGAATCAGGTATTATTATCTAACTCTGTTAATTTAGAAATTCAATATTGCTGCCAAGATTTAATAAAACCTGAGAAGGAAACAAAACTTCTCAGAGGATTATTTTTAGAATATATTCAAAGGAAGAACAAATATCTTGAGCTCAGACCGTCGAACTCCGATCGACTATCTTATATAAAAACATCGAGCTCAATTATTTACTTTTTCATAAATCTGTTTTATAAACAGAAGGACAAATTATTTAGAATATTTTCAAATCCTTCTACCATTTGGAACAGATTTATTAGGAAGTATTTTCCTTTCTTAAGGATGTCTAAGTCTGATTGATATTTTGTTCAATATCTTGTTCGGATTTCTGAATAATGAATTCTCTATCAGATAACTCTATCTCTTATAGATCTTTTTCTAATTTCATCTAGATTGAGTCCTCTACTCTAGTTGCATTGGTCAGCTCAGTTTGAATCTCGCTTGATGAAAAGAAATTCTATAGGAAGGAAGATATCTGATTTTGTTTTTCAGATCCAGAATCCTAATTATATTTGCTGAACAAATATCATTTTTTATGCTAACATATCCCTTTTTCAAGGAGAGAGCAATCTCTACCATAGCTTTCTGCAGGTACTATTTATAAGAGTTAGCTGGATGATTCAATCAAAATTCAAAGTCATCTCAGCCTCCTCCAATCACATGTACTGCATCAACATATGGGGAGATTGCAAATGTCAGCAGCAGCCAGCATTGCTAAGTTTTTCTTTTTGTATATTTTATGCTTTGCAATTTTTTTTGCTAATAGGATCCTCACCCAAATAGGGGGAGATTGTTGGAACCCTTGGTTCTGATTTGGGTTAGGATCTCTATTAGGTTGTTTAGGGTGCTTAGTTTAGTTTAGTTTATTTCCAGTAGTTTTAGTTTTTGAAAGACTTAACCCAAATAGGGGGAGATTGTTGGTACCCAAGTTTGGATTTGAGTTAAGTCTTTCCTTTTAGTCTCTTGACCCAAGATTTATCTATGGTCAAAGGTTAGTTTTAGTGTAGTCACTTATCCAGTGAAATCTGGCTAAGTTAGTTTTTGGTTCGACTATAGTCGAACGCCGTTCGACTATCGTTGATCAGTCATTCGACGATCGTCTTCCTGTTGGTCGACAATCGTCTGTCTCCAGTTCGTCTAGCCTTGTCTCTTGACAGCTCGACGTTCTGCTATTTCTGTCTCGACGATCGTCGACCTCGGCTCGACCTCTTTCGTTAAGACAGATTGTCTTGATAGTTCAACTATCTTCCTTGATAGTTCGACTATCTGATAGCTATACTATCTTATTGATAGCTTAGCTGTCTGTTTACCGGTCGACTATCTATTGATAGTTCGACTATCTGCCTGTATTCTTAGGTCGACGTTTTCTGTCTAGCTTTGAGTTGGTCGACTATCTGTCTGTATTCTTAGGTCGACGTTTTTTGTCTAGCTTTGAGTCGGTCGACTATCTTCCTGGATAGTTCGACTATCAGAGTCGGTCGACTATCTGTCTGATAGGTCGACGATCTCAGTAGGTCGATCGACGATCTCCGAAGATCGTTCGACTATCTTTTGTCTGCCTTTAGATAATATTATATTCGTTATTATTCTGCTATCTAATTATTATTATTAATATATATTAGATTGATTTACTACATATATCTCAAAGCAATCCTTGCTTCTATCTTTATGCTAAGTCAATTCCTTCTGACATGTATTTTGTCTTATTATCTGACTTTATTCTGCAGCTGTCCTTTATAGCCGTTGGACTCAAATGTCCTCTATGGCTTTAAAGAGTATCTTCTGATGTGACTTTATCTTATTATTTATCAGTTTGTTATTGCAGCTGCTATAGCTTTATTCTTTATATAGAATATATATATCTGCAAGACTTGTCTTGTCTTTATGTTAAATGCAGCCCAGTTTGCAGATTCCAGATAAAGACAAAGTTCAACTCAAATAATAGAGCCGTTGCTGTTGCTCTTATTTAAAGAGTTCTTTTGAAAGATCAAGTAGAAGTAAAAGAAGAAAGAAATACAGTACAACAATACAGCTGCTCTCAGCCAATTCATATTCAACTGAGAAGATATCTCTTCTTCTCTTCTTCAGCCTGAGTGCTCCTATTTCAGGAAGATTTTATACTCAGAGACATTGAAGAAGAAGAAGAAGGAAGCTGAAGAAGAACATCTATTCCAGATCTCTAGTCTTCTTCAAGCTTTATCCTTCAGAACATCAAAACAGCTTGCTGTCAGAAGTTCTGAAGAGATCTTGTGCTTCTCTAATCTTGTTTAAAATAGAGAAGACAATCTAACTCTCCTTCCCCCTCCTGTAAAGGGTTGTTTACTCCCTTCAAAAGTAAAGCTTGGTTTTTAACACCTGATCAAAAGTCTAAAGGGTTTCTAGATCTACCTGAAGCAGATCTTGTTGGTGGCAGGGCACCTGATCAAAAACCTGAGTGGATTCCTACCTTGTTGGTAGAAGAGTGGACGTACCCAAGTTGTTTGGGGAACCACTATAAATTCCCTTGTGTCGTCTGGTTGTTTGATTTATTACTTGTGCTGTTGGCTGTGATTAGTTTTAACTAGGTTTGCTAGTTGCTGTTTAGGATTCCAAGCCTTAACTGTAATTACAGTTGGCTGCCTTTTGTGCACAACACTTGTGTTAGGCTTTAGGGTTACTTCTCAAATATCTATAACCTTCATTACGCAATTAACTCCAAGGGAGTTGAGTAGACAGTAAACTTTGCTAGTGCAATTTTTGATTACTCTATTCACCCCCCCCTCTAGAGTAGTATCTATCCCTTTTCTTTCACGTTCTCAGGAGATGTAGGGTCACCTCCATTGTGCACGAAACTTCGCTTCTACAACATTCCCTAAGAGCAAGAAGAAAACAGAAGAGATCACTGTTGTTCAACAAATCTTTCTTCCTAAGGACTTATCCGCTCGACAAGCTGGACCGGACGAGTTGTAACACCTCCATCCATCACATGAAATATAACAAAGGGTTTCTGAGAAGTAGCGAACAAACGACTAAAGTAGCGAACAAACGACTAGAAAACATGCCGGAACTTTGAATAATTGAAAATTTTATTATCCAAAAAGATATCATTTACAAAGGTATGGCCTCCCTTTTATAGAATGGAGGAGAGAGGAGAGAGTACAAACTAACAATGTGGGACTAAAGCTATATAACAAATCTGGGCGGCTAGAACAACAGACCGAAATAGCCGCGTGGTTAGACAATGTTCTAACCGCTCGGCAATACCAGAAGTAAGAGAGAGATGCGGTAGGAGACCGCTAGACAGCCCGGTTTCCAAGCCGCCGGAGATAAACCGCCATACCGCTGGACACCACACATCAACAGCCTGGATATCAAACCGCCGGAGAGTAACCGCCAGACCACGCGGTTTACAACCCGCCAGGCTCAAACCGCCAGACCGCCTAGTCTCATACTCCAACACTCCACCTCAAGCTGGAGCATAGATATCAATCATGCATAGGTTGTCACAAATGTGGAAGAAGGAAGTAGAAATCGGCTTGGTGAAGATATCTGCCAACTCTTTGTCGGAGGTGACAAGCGGAGTGCAAATCTGTCTCTTCAAGACCTCTTCTCGGATGAAATGGCAGTCGACTTCTATATGTTTTGTTCTCGCATGAAAGACCGGATTTTTGGATATGTATATAGCGGCCTTGTTGTCACAGAACATAGGCAGAGGATAGTCGTAGACCTCTCCTAGGTCAAGCATGAGAGCCCGCAACCATTTTAACTCAAACGTGGTTGACGCCATACTCCGGTATTTGGCTTCTGCACTGGACCTTGAGACAACAGACTGCTTCTTGCTCTTCCAGCTCACAAGATTACCTCCAACAAATGTGCAAAAACCTGACGTAGATTTACGATCACCTTTATAATCCGCATAGCTTGAGTCTGAGTAGGCTTCAACTCTCAGATGACCATGCTTCTGAAAGAGTAGCCCTTTTCCTGGTGCTGCTTTGACATACTCTAGTATCTTCAAGGCAGACTGAAATTCCCTGGGAGCTTGCATGAACTGACTGACCTTGCCTACAGCATAGGCGATGTCGGTTCTGGTCACCGTGAGATAAATGAGTTTGCCCACCAGACGTCTATACCTCGTGGAATCGGATATAAGAGGTGAGTCATCTGTCTATGTTTTGTCCTTTCCAGTGGCCATGGGATATCGGGCCGGTTTGGCACCGGTAAATCCTGCCTCTTATTGAAGATCAAGATCATACTTCCGCTGGGAGAGAACCAACGAGTCGGGCTTCCGAGAGATTTTTATCCCCAAAAAATATTTCAGGGAGCCCATATCCTTCGTGACTATGTGTTGACGGAGGTGTTTCTTTGTCAAGTCCACCCCAGCCTGGTCATCGCCGGTAAGAAGAATATCATCCACATACACCACCAAAACTACAAGGCCCGATGCGGTTTTGCGAATAAACAATGAGTGATCGGCCGAACTTCTTGTAAAGCTAATGGCAGCCACAATGCTACTAAACTTGTCAAACCATGCCCGAGGGCTCTGTTTTAGGCCGTAGATGGCCTTCTTCAACTGGCATACTCATGTCTCCCCCTGAGCAACATACCCAGGAGGTTGCTCCATGTAGACGTCTTTCTGAAGATCCCCATAGAGAAAAGCATTCTTGACATCAAGATAGGAAATAGCCCACTCCCTGTTAACAGCCACAGAAAGAAGAACCCGGATGGTGCTGAGGCGAGCAACAGGGGAGAAAGTATCAAAATAGTCAACTCCATAAGTCTGAGTAAAGCCTTTGGCCACCAACAGATCTTTGTAACGATCCACAGTGCCGTCTGGGCGAAACTTCACAACGAACACCCAGCGGCAGCCAACCATATCAGTACCTACCGGTGGAGGAACAAGGGTCCTGGTACCCCTTTCAGTAAGAGTGGCGATTTCCTCATCCATGGCAGATTTCCAATGAGGAATAACAAGAGCCTCCTGGTAAGTGCGGGGAGTGGTAATAGCCGAGATAGCCAAAGCAAAGCACCTGCGAGAAGGAGTAAGCCGATCATAGGAAACAACAGTTGCAAGCGGGTGTTGGGTACACACCTGCACCCCTTTGCGAAGAGCAATGGGAAGATCAATGTCGTCTTGTGCCTCAGTGACCGGAGCGTCCGTGGCGGAGAAAGCTGGCCTGGGACTAGAGAGAGATGGCTGTGGAGAAGGAGGGGGTATAATAGAGAGAGGAGGAGACAGAGGAGGAGATGATATAGGAGGTGAGACATCGATATGCGTGGAAGGAACACAGAGAGATGGTGGAGAGTCAGAGACAGCAGGAGGAAACTGGGATTGAGAAGAAAAGTAGGATGCATTTTCAAAGAAGGTGACGTCCGCGGAAACAAACTGTTTGCGCAGAATGGGGTCAAAGCAACAATAGCCTTTTTGAGTGGTTGAGTATCCCAAAAAGACACATTTTGTGGAACGGGGGGAAAGCTTATCACGGGTAGTAGACGGAGCATGCACAAAAGCCGTACACCCAAAGATACGGAGAGGAAGAGGAAAGGGTTCCTTGCTCGGGTAGAGAATGGAGAAGGGGGTTTTTCCGTGGAGAACCAAAGAGGGAATGCGATTGATGAGATAGCAGGAAAGAAGAACAGCATAGCCCCAGTAGGAGCGAGGCACCTGCATCTGCGTCATTAGAGTGCGAGCGATATCGAGGAGATGACAGTTTTTACTCTCCGCCACCCCATTTTGCTGGGAGGTGTAAATACAGCTGGTCTGATGAATAAGACCATGTTGCATACAAAAAGATGAAAACTCATGACTGAGATATTCTTTAGCATTATCAGAGCGTAGTACTTTAATGGAAATAGCAAACTGAGTTTTAATCATATTATAGAAGGATTGCCATACAGATAAGAGTTCAGAGCGATCTTTTAATAGATACATCCAGGTACATCTAGAGAAATCATCAATAAAAGTTACAAAGTAAGAACTACCCCGACCAACAGAGAGAGTAGGAGCAGGACCCCAGACATCAGAATTAATGAGATCAAAAGGGCGGGAGGAACTACGGCCTTGCTTTGGCGGGAAGGAGGAGCGGTGATGTTTGTCAAGCTGACACGCATCACAGTTTAGCGGAGGACTTGTCTGAGGTAAGTGGGGAAGAAGATGACGAAGAATCTGAGGAGGAGGATGTCCAAGTCGAAGATGCCATTGAAGCAGATCGGTAGACAAGGAAGAGAAGGCGGACAGAGCAGAAACATTGTCGAGGAAGTAGAGACCGTCACTCTCAATCCCAGTAGCAATCGTCTATTGGGTCCTCGGGTCCTGAAAACAACAAGAAGTAGGAGTAAATTATACAGAGAACTGAAGTTGCTTGCATAAAGTAGTAACTGATAGCAAATTGCAAGGGAACTTCGGGATATAGAGAGTGTCCGCTAAGCGAAGCGACGGGGTGAGTTGAACCATGCCCGTCCCGTGAACTGGGGAAGGCGAATGATGAGTATAAAAATATACAATTTTGTATCGTATTAAATTTGCATATTTATAAATAAAACCTTAGTTTTGATATATAAAACTAACTATTTTTATTATATTGTATTTTTTATGTTTTAGATTTATTTTCTAAGTTTTTATGAATTTTTTGTATTTTTTACTTAGGTCACCCCTAGGTCACGCCCGTGACCTAGGGCTTGACAACCCTTTTTAATCTTTTTTCCTGTTTCTGTTTTTTTTCTAGGAAAATCGGGAAAAAGCTGAACACGCCCACTGAACACCCCCGTGACAAAAGCGACACGCCCATGACCTAGTGAAGTTCTATCCAGAAATCCAGCAAGCTACCGCGCTGTCTCCACGCCCCGTGCCGCCTGATGAATCAGATTCCTGACACGCCCGTGACATCTTCAGTCACGCCCGTGACCTGCTCAAATTCTATCTGAAGTCCCAACCAGCTCGACACCTGTCCCAACATGCTGGAAGTCACGCCCTACCCGACACGCCCGTGTCAGGGGGCGTGTCACATGAATTTTTTTTTTCTATAAATAGGAGGGCAGGGCTGAGTAGAATTATTCGAACACCAGCAGCTTCCTTAAGAACTATTGGGACTCCCCAGCTCTCTGACAAGGAACTGGTAGTAGCTTTCAAGTATTCTAAAGTTCTGTAAGTTGTAATATTTTAGCTTTCTTTTCAGCTTTTTAGAAAGTTGTAATAATTTTTCGGACTTTATAAAATAGACTCTTTCAATTTCAATTCTGAGTACTTTACTGCTTTATTTTCAGTTTTTACTTTCCTTTTTTCATACTATCACGAATGAAAAGCGAAGCTCTGCTTATGTCCTGGATTAAGATAGTGTGAAACTGCTTTCAAAATTATTTTCTAAACCTTATTATTTCATACTATCCTGAATGAAGGGCGAGGAGAAAGCCTATGACCTGGATTAAGATAGTGCGGAAGCTCTGCAAAATTTTACTACCCTATCTCAAAAACAAAGGTAAAGCGAAAGCTTAAATCCTAGATTAAGATAGATAGGTAGATATTATTTTCTGTACTTTATACCGCTCCCATCCTGAGAAGAGGCTAAGAACCCTTAGCACTTTGTCAAGATGAGCTCTGAGCTTGATATTATTTTCAACTATTTAGACTCTACTTTCTAGTTATCCTAACTAGGTTTTTCTGTTAATTGATCATATACCAGGTGAAGAGACACTACATTTACGTTAACATGTTTTAAACGCAAGCCTCCCTGGTCGTACTTTCGAGTCAGTGATGCTACCAAAGGGACCCTCTCGTTAATTTAGGTAATAAAGAAATAAAGTTGTTCTTTAATAGCTGAATTAATATTCTCTCAAAGTAATTCTGAAATCGAGGACTACCTTCTAAGTCCTTATCTTAATAAAATCACGTATATATATTTTTCTATCTTTCATTTTTAAATATAAACTCCACTCTGTTCGTTCGATAAAATAATTGTCCATTCTAAAAAGTAGAATAATTAACACCGATCCCAGGAAAAATACGACCTTAATATTTTCTACAAAATACTATACTCCTATGCGATATGTACTCTTGCCTTAATCCACAGGATATAAGTAAGTAAAAAAAGAGATAGACTTATATACGTAAAAGATTATATAAAACCAAATCTGTCTTCTTTAAAACAAACTTTACTTATCAAACTTTTTGGCGCCGTTGCCGGAGACTCGTTTATATGTGTTAATATTTGAAAATAAAAGAATACTATTAATTTTATCTTTTCTTTTTCTTGTTATTTAAAAACCTTAGTTTTTATAAAAATAAAACAAATATATAATTCCCTGAATTTGAAACTTTGTTTTTATAAAACCTAATCTTTTATTAACAAGTTTATTAACCACTAACGAATTCAAAAAAAAACCTAACCTACTATTTTAACATATTTTATATAAAACTTTTCTTCTTTAAAAAAAACTAGTTTATAATAAAAACTGTTTTTTATTATAAAACCTGTTTTATAGAAAACTTGTTTTATATAAAAAAACCTATTTTTAGTTATTTTCCGTTTTACGTCTTTTTGTGTGTTTGTATTTGTGTTTCTTTGTGCTTAACTTAGTTTTTTTTTTACAAAAGTCTTTTTTTTAGTGTATGACCCGCAGAACTCCATCTGATTTAACTCTTGAACTTGATCCTGAAATCGATCGCACCTTTCGCAGGCGCCTCCGATCTCTGAATCAAGAGCTCATATTAAATCTGGAAGAGTTTGTAGGCACCGCACACGTATAAGAAATGGCAGCAGAGCAACAATAAATGCCAGAGGTGGTCCCCCAAAGGACCATGTCTTATTATGCACGACCCAATTTAGATGACACCGGGTCTAGTATCGTTCGTCCACCAATTGCTAATAATAACTTCAAGATTAAATCGAGTATAATCCAAATGATTCAAAATTCTGTTCAATTCGATGGATTGTCCGACGAAGATCCAAACACGCACTTGTGCAACTTCTTAGAAATATGTGACACATTCAAGATAAATAGCATCACTGATGATGCCATCCGTCTTCGCTTATTTCCTTTTTTCGCTACGAATGAAAGCCAAACAGTGGCTATGTTCTCTCCCCAGAGGATCTATTACCACTTTGGCTGAAATGACCGAAAAATTCCTTACAAAGTATTTTCCACCTGCAAAAACCGCACGTCTGCGTGCGGATATTTCTTCCTTTGTACAAGGCGAGTCTGAGTCTCTTTATGAGACTTGGGAATGTTTTAAGGAATATCTACGTCAGTGTCCACATCACGTACTACCAACTTGGCTCCAGATATAAATATTTTATAATGGTTTGAATATTCAAACTAGACAAGCCATTGATGCTGCCGCTGGGGGCACGCTCAATAATAAAACCCCCGAGGCCGCTCAAACCCTCTTTGAGGAAATGGCCATGAACGCGTACCATTGGAACGTGCCAAGGTCATGCCCTAAACAAGCTGGGATTTATAAGCTCGACACTTCTTCTACTTTAGCACTCCAAGTAGAAAATTTAACTAAACAATTGGCAGGAATATCTGCTTCCTCCGCCACAACAACTTGGAATCCGAATAATAATGTAATTGAAGAAATCGATTATATAGGGAACTCTTATAGACCTTCCTTTAATCATAATATTAACTTAAATAATAATTCTTATAATCCAGGATATAGGAACCATCCTAATTTTTCATGGAGCAACCCCAATAATGCTCAACGCCCTCCGATTGCAAATCCAAGTAGATTTGCACAGCAACCCCCACAACCACAAACACAACCACCACAACCGCAAAAATTTAGGCCAACCCCGATAGAAGACATATTCACGAAATATGTCAGTATCAATGAGTCCAATATCCGGAACCTGACCGGATCAATTAAAAACTTAGAAACACAAATTGGACAAATTTCAAAAATGCTATCCGAACGCCAACCTGGTAATTTGCCAGGAAATAGGGAACAAAATCCGCAGGATACTGGCCATTCCAGTAACCCACCAAGTTGACAAGCCGTCAAACTACGAAGTGGCAGGGAGCTACCACCACCCGTTAGGGTAGAAAAAGAAGCTAAGGTTAGCCTTCCTACACCACTTCCCGTTACGTCTCTGCCTCCTCAACCATCGCAAATTTCTTACCCACATGTTGTTTTACCTTATCCATCTAAATTAAAAGATGAGCGAGAAGATGAACAATATAAAAATTTTATAAAAATGCTAAAACAAATTCAAATCAATATACCTTTCTGTGAGGCAATTGCACAGATGCCTAAATACGCAAAATATTTAAAAGCGTTATTTTTAAATAAAAAGAAATTCGAAGATATTTCGAGAGTTTTCCTTAATGCCGAACGTTCAGCCATTTTATTACATAAATTACCCCCAAAATTAAATGATCCGGGACGATTTTCAATCCCGTGTCTCTTCGGTAATCTATTAATAAAAGATGCGTTAGAAGATTTAGGTGCTAGCATAAATTTAATGCCCTACTCGCTCTTTCAGAAACTAAGATTAGGTAACCCCAGCCCAACTAAAATGAGCATCCAATTAGCAGATCATTCTATTAAATATCCAATAGGGATAGTAGAGGATGTTTTGGTCAAAATAGACAAGTTTATCTTCCCAGTAGACTTTGTTATTCTTGACATAGAGGAAGACGCCGATGTTCCCATAATTCTCGGTCGTCCTTTTCTCGCAACCTCTCGCGCGATAATAGACGTAAGTAATGGTAGACTTCTCTTACGAGAAGGAGATGACGAGGTTACTATCGATATAGATCCCTCTATGAAAAATTCTTTAATAAATGACGATTCCTGCTATCTTGCGGAAGCCTCTTTTGAGGAAAATGGTTTTCCCTATTCTGATTTACTTTCCATAACTGTAAAAGAATCGGACTTGGCAGACTTACCCCTTTCACAAGAAATGCCTACCGATGATCCTTTAGAACCTTTTATATCTTTAACTTCTACAACTCTAAAAACTCCAACTTCGTATGAAAAACCACCAACCCTCGAGCTGAAAACACTTTCTGCACATTTAATATACGTTTTCCTTGAAACCGAATCTAAACTCCCTGTTATTATTTCTGCCGAATTAAATGATAAGAAAACGTCTGAATTAATAGAAGTGTTAAAACAACATCGCCGTGCATTTGCATGGCAAATTTCTGATATCCAAGGACTCAACCCATCTTTTTGTACGCATAAAATATTTTTGGAAGATAACCCTCGTAAATCTATCCAGCCCCAACGACGTTTAAATCCTAATATAAAGGATGTCGTAAAAGTTGAAATAATGAAATTATTAGACGCAGGAATTATCTATCCAATCTCAGATAGCACATGGGTTAGTCCCGTACAAGTCGTCCCTAAGAAGGGCGATATAACGGTAGTGCCAAACACTAATAATGAACTAATTCCAACACGTACTGTTACAGGTTGGAGGATGTGCATCGACTATCGAAAATTAAATGATGCCACCCGTAAAGATCACTTTCCACTACCGTTTATAGATCAAATATTAGAGGGACTCTCGGGTCACTCATATTATTGTTTTCTCGATGGTTATTCAGGGTATTTACAAATTCCTATAGCCCCTGAAGACCAAGAGAAAACTATGTTCACTTGCCCCTTTGGTACTTTCGCCTATAGGAGAATGTCATTTGGACTTTGTAATGCGCCAGCTACATTTCAAAGATGTATGCTAGCTATTTTCGGCAAGTTAGTAGAGGACATTGTGGAAGTATTTATGGATGATTTCTCCGTATTTGGAGACTCATTCCATACGTGTTTAGATAACCTCGCTCGTGTTCTTCAATGCTGTGAAGACACAAATTTAGTGTTGAATTGGGAGAAATGCCATTTTATGGTCCGCGAAGGTTTAGTTCTCGGTCATAAAATTTCTTCCCAGGGAATCGAGGTAGATAAAGCCAAAATAGAAATAATTGAAAAACTTCCTCCTCCAACAAATGTAAAATCTATTCGAAGTTTCTTAGGCCATACAGGTTTCTATAGACGGTTCATTCAAAATTTCTCTAAAATAACAAAACCATTAACTCATTTATTAGAAAAAGAAGCCCCATTTATATTTGATAGTGAATGCTTAATAGCATTCAATATTATTAAGGACAAACTTATCAACTCTCCTATTTTAATAGCCCCAAACTGGTCCTTTCCTTTTGAGATCATGTGTGATGCGAGTGATTATGCGGTAGGAGCTGTCTTAGGACAACGAGTAGACAAATATTTTCATCATATCTATTATGCAAGTAAAACTCTCACATCCACACAAACCAATTACACGACCACGGAAAAGGAACTACTGGCGATCGTATTTGCATTTGATAAGTTTAGATCTTATATAACGCTATCAAAAGTTATAGTTTTTTTGGATCATTCTGCTTTAAAATATTTACTAACTAAGGCAGATACAAAACCCCATTTATTACGTTGGATTCTCTTATTATAAGAATTTGATTTAGAGATCCGAGATAAGAAAGGCGCAGAGAATTTAACAGCCGATCATCTTTCTCGACTAGAGAATGCTGCAACAGATACACTCGTGGAAGCCGACATCGAAGATAAATTCCCTGAAGAAAGTCTCCTCGCTCTCGAAAAGGTAACAAACTCTTCTACTCCTTGGTTTGCAGACTTGGGTAACTATTTAGTACCCCGAGTCCTTCCAAAAGCTTTTTCAATTCAAGAAAAGAGGAAATTCTTTTCTGACTTGAAAAACTACTTTTGGGAAGACCCGTATTTATTCCGAGTCTGTGCCGACCAAGTAATTAGAAGATGTATTTCGAACGAGGAAGGAATAAAAGTACTATGGCACTGCCACGAAGGACCAACTGGCGGACATTATAAATCTAACCGGACTGCACGCAAAGCCCTTGAAGCAGGATTCTTTTGGCCTACTTTATTCAAGGACGCTCAAAAATTGGTAAGCGTTTGCAATCGCTGCCAACGGTCAGGTAACATTTCCCGTCGGGACGAAATGCCCCAAAACTTATACTTAGAATGTGCAATTTTTTATCTGTGGGGCATAGATTTTGTAGGCCCTTTACCTCCTTCTTTTAAAAATCGTTGTATCTTAGCAGCGGTCGATTACGTTTCACAGTGGGCTGAAGCACAAGCTTTACCCACCGCTGACTCGAGAGTCGTCATTAAATTTCTGAAAACCTTATTTTCACATTTTGGCACGCCTAGGGCTATAGTTAGCGATCGAGGTACTCATTTTTGTAACACCCAGATGGCTAAAGTGTTACCCAAATATGGAGTTACGCATAAACTCGCTACCGCTTATCACCCCCAAATAAGCGGCCAAGTGGAGGTAGTCAATAGAGAACTAAAGCGCATATTAGAAAAGACTGTAGATACCAATCGAAAAGATTGGTCCCTCAAATTAGATGATGCACTTTGGGCCTACCGTACAGCATTCAAAACTGCGATCGGTTGTACACCTTATTGTTTAGTATATGGAAAAGCATGTCACCTACCTGTAGAATTAGAACATCGCGTATACTGAGCGCTAAAATTTCTTAACTTAGATACAAACTTAGCCGCCGAACAACGTAAATTTCAACTCAATGAACTTGAGGAATGGCGTGCAAATGCCTATGAAAATAATAAATTTTATAAAGAGCGATCTAAGTTTTATCATGATAGGAAAATTAAATTTCCAAAATCTTTTTCACCAGGTGATCTTGTCCTACTATATAACTCACGCCTTAAATTATTTCCAGGAAAATTAAAATCCCGATGGACCAGACCATTTACTGTTAAACAAATTTTGCCATATGGAACCGTTCTTATTTCTAACCCTGAACTCGAAACGTTCAAAGTAAACAGACACCGTTTAAAATTATATTTTACTGGGGACCCTTTTCAAAAAGAACCTGAAGCCCTAACACTACTCCATAACCTCGAAATATAAATTCACTTGTATATTTCCATCTTTTATGCTTTTGTATATTCTGTACATATTTTTCACTTCATACATATGCCTAACATAAGTATGTGGGGTGCTTTTAGCTGCAATTATTTTTATCACTTATATGTTTTCAATAAAAACATTGTTTATTTTAGTACTCATCCCAAACAAGTCAAAACTTTCAAAACCATACTATGTATATATATATTCCAAAAATCTGACTTGATCAAAAATACAATTTATTCAATTTTCAAATTTACTGCTCCTTCTCATAACTAGATAGATATAAATATCCGGAATAAACTTGTAAAACCCTACCTTGTAAAATTTCATTACAATCAGAGTTATTATTTTAGCAAGCCTGCTTTAATATATCAAAAGAAATACATAATATACAATAGAAGCAAAACATATTATGTTTACCAAATAATTTTAGACTGTAATTATCATTACTTCAATCTTGTTAAAATATAGAAAATATCAAGCTATTACCATTGCTCTCAAAATCTTTTATCAAAATTATTTTTACAACTCCCTACCTACTATTTCGCTTGGCATGTTTCTTTACGCACGCAAGCATCTAGGAGTATGTGCTCCTAGAAAAGAAAAGATCTTATGTCCATGGGAATAAAAAAATTCCGTAAACATAGGCATCCAATAAATGTTAAAAGACCATATGAAATGGAGTATGTGCTCCTAAACATATGCATTGGATTAATTCAAAGTTCAATTCTGCAAAGTTTTTTTTCTATTTTGGAAAATATTTTTCTAAAATAGTTATAACAATGCATGAATATGAAAAAAAAAGGTGAGAGGATAAAATTCATCACCTCCTACAATCAAAGCCTCTGTATGGGCAAAACCACCAAGTTGATATCCCCTAAAACCACTACAAAATTGAATTAATTTTGCTTAAAATTTTGAGAGAGCATACTTAATAGGTTGTAATTTTTCAACATATCTCATACAAGACCTAGTCATAAAGCCAATCTATCTTTGTTATATCTGATTTTAATGTATGCTTACTATTTGTTTTCAAAAACTTTTTATGGCTATAAATTCTAACTCTGGTATCAATGATATATTTGTACAATAGCATTCAAATTTTTATCAACCGGATGTTTATACCTGTTTTATCTTGAAGAAATAAATTGATAGTAAATAGAAAATTTCATAAACTTGTAAATATACTCAACTCTATATTTGCTCTGGAATAGCAAAATCTAAGTATAGGGGTATTTGATGAGTATAAAAATATACAATTTTGTATCATATTAAATTTGCATATTTATAAATAAAACCTTAGTTTTGATATATAAAACTAACTATTTTTATTATATTGTATTTTTTATGTTTTGGATTTATTTTCTAAGTTTTATGATTTTTTTGTATTTTTTACTTAGGTCACGCCCCTAGGTCACGCCCATGACTAGGGCGTGACAGCCCTTTTTAATCTTTTTTCTTGTTTCTGTTTTTTTCCCAGGAAAATCGGGAAATAGCTGAACACACCCACTGAACATGCCCGTAACAAAAGCGACAAACACGTGACCTAGTGAAGTTCTATCCAGAAATCCAGCAAGCTGCCGCGCTGTCGCCACGCCCCGTGCCGCCTGATGAATCAGATGCCTGACACGCCCGTGACATCTTCAGTCATGCCCATGACCTGCTCAAATTCTATCCGAAGTCCCAACCAGCTCGACACCTGTCCCAACATGCTGGAAGTCACGCCCGTGACCCTATCACGCCCAACCGACACGCCCGTATTAGGGGGCGTGTCACTTGAAAATTTTTTCTATAAATAGGAGGGCAGGGCTGAGTGGAATTATTCGAACACCAGCAGCTTCCTTAAGAACTGTTAGGACTCCCCAGCTCTCTGACAAGGAACATGGTAGTAGCTTTCAAGTATTCTAAAGTTCTATAAGTTGTAATATTTTAGCTTTATTTTCAGCTTTTAGAAAGTTGTAATAATTTTTCGGACTTTATAAAATAGACTCTTTTAATTTCAATTCTGAGTACTTTACTGCTTTATTTTCAGTTTTTACTTTCCTTTTTTTCATACTATCCCGAATGAAAGGCGAAGCTCTGCTTATGTCCTGGATTAAGATAGTGTGAAACTGCTTTCAAAATTATTTTCAAAACCTTATTATTTCATACTATCCTGAATGAAGGGCGAGACGAAAGCCTATGACCTGAATTAAGATAGTGCGGAAGCTCTGCAAAATTTTACTACCCTATCTCAAAAACAAAGGTGAAGCGAAATCTTAAATCCTGGATTAAGATAGATAGGTAGATATTATTTTCTGTACTTTATACCGCCCCCATCCTGAGAAGAGGCTAAGAACCCTTAGCACTTGGTCAAGATGAGCTCTGGGCTGGATATTTTTTTCAACTATTTCAACTCTACTTTCTAGATATCCTAACTAGGGTTTTCTGTTAATTGATCATATACCTAGTGAAGAGACACTACGTTTACGTTAACCCGTTTTAAATGCAAGCCTCCCCGGTCGTACTTTCGAGTTAGTGATGCTACCAAAGGGACCCTCTCGTTAAGTTAGGTAATAAAGAAATAAAGTTATTCTTTAATAGATGAATTAATATTCTCTCAAAGTAATTCTGAAATCGAGGACTACCTTCTAAGTCCCTATCTTAATAAAATCACGTGTATATATTTTTTTATCTTTTGTTTTTAAATATAAACTCCACTCTGTTCGTTTGATAAAATAATAGTCCGTTCTAAAAAGTAGAATAATTATAACCGATCCCAGGAAAAATACGACCTTGATATTTTCTACAAAATACTATACTCCTATGCGATAGGTACTCTTGCCTTAATCCACAGGATATAAGTAAGTAAAAAAAGAGATAGACTTATATACGTAAAAGATTATATAAAATCAAATCTATCTTCTTTAAAACAAACTTTACTTATCAGCGAACCATCCGCAACAAGAATCGGGGGTAACCGATCATGCGTTTCTAGGAGAGAGAAGCAGTGAGGGTTTTCGGTCATGTGATTTGTAGCACCAGAGTCAATCAGCCATTTACCTTGGGTAACGACGTGTGCACTACCTGAGGTCGTGGCCACAGAAGCAGATGGCCGAGAGGAGGCAGAGGTTGAGGAAGAAGTATCACCAGAGGGACGAAGATGAGGATGTTTCTGCCAGCAGCGGTCAACAGAGTGGCCGGTACGACCACATTGAGAGCAGAGGAACCTTGACGGGCCGCGCATGCCAGACTGGCTGCAGCCACTATTGCCACCCCGCTGAACTTGGTGAGCATAGGAGTCTGGTGGAGGAGGGGAGGACAACAGAGGACGTTAGAGCAGCGAAGTAACAACGACAATGCTTGTCGCGGTGGCATCTTAGGTGGGAGAATCTGCTTCTCCCAAGATCTGCTGACGGATCATATCAAAAGACTCAGGGAGCCGTAGAAGATAACAAACAACCAGGAGTTCCTGGAAGTGTTTGTGCTGCTCGGCCAAGTCCGCGGAGAAAGGGGATTCTGGAGGATTTCGGCGCCAAGAGCCTGAACTTGCTGATAAGCCGCAGCAGGAGACATGGAAGGGCAAGGGAAGAGATCCGCATAAAGAGTATAAATGTGGGATTTCTGGGCCCCCTTCGAGTAGAGAGCAACAAGGTGAAGCCATACGGTCTTGACCGTCTCATCATGGCGTATGACAGGAAGGCATTCATCGGAGAGGATATTAGCCAACCAAGTGCGGACAAGCGCATCACTGGCATCCCAGTCATCAAATTGAGCATAGTCTGGAGGAGGAGGGTCATCGGTGTGGTGATGACGTTTGCGCTGAGAGCGAAGGAGAAAGGTGAAAGAAACGCTCCAATCCGGATAGTTGGAGCCAACAAGTTTAGAAACCGTGCCAAGTTTTCAAGAGAGAGTAGGAGGCGGAGGCAGAGTGGCGATAGGAGTGGTGGTAGTTGAGGTTTCAGAAAGGGCCATAGGAGAAATCAACGAGAAGTCGCGCGGTTAGAATACAAGCCGCACGGATAGGAAGAAGAAGAGATGCAGCGGTCACGATGTCAGACACCAGCGGCTAGAGAAGCCACGACCAAGCCGCAGATCCAAGCAGGGAAAGAAGTCGAACGACTAGAAGATAGCCCGTGCGAACAGAAGCAAGGAACAAATAAGGAGAAAAAGGCAGCAGGTCGCGGCGAACAAAGTAACAGGTCGCAAGCAGGCGGAAGAGACAAGCCGCGAGAATAGGTCGCGAGAAGAAGAGGCAAGCCGCGCGGACAGGGCGCACAGAATCAGGAGGAGAAGATCGAGTCCTCTCATACCATGTGAGAAGTAGCGAACAAATGACTAAAGTAGCGAACAAATGACTAGAAAACAAGCCGGAACTTTGAATAATTGAAAATTTTATTATCCAAAAAGATATCATTTACAAAGGTATGGCCTCCCTTTTATAGAATGGAGGAGAGAGGAGAGAGTACAAACTAACAATGTGGGACTAAAGCTATACAACAAATCTGGGCGGCTAGAACAACAGACCGGAACAGGCCGCGCGGTTAGACAATGTTCTAACCGCTCGGCAATACCAAAGCAAGAGAGAGATACGGTATGAGACTGCTAGACCGCCCGGTTTCCAAGCCGCCGGAGATAAACTGCCAGACCGCCGGACACCACACAACAATAGCCTGGATATCAAACCGTTGGAGAGTAACCGCCAGACCGCGCGGTCTACAACCCGTCAGGCTCAAATCGCCAGACCGCCCGGTCTCATACTCCAACAGGGTTCAACCCGAACTCCATGTCATAGTCCACAAACAGTCGGCGGGGTTTTTTTTTTTTTTTTTTTTTTTAAACAGTCGGCGGGGTTACATGTTAATATCAAAAGACCAATCGAATCCAAACTCAGAACATTCTAGCGGAAGCTTCATGATTACTCGAAATCAATTCATGTGAATGTCCACTATTATACATATCAGGAATGTTTTACAAAATAAACAAAAGTCACGGCCTTAAGGCCTTACAAATGTTTTTCCCCAAAAGATTGGTTTACAAACATCGATGCGCAGGCCGGCCACACATGAAAAACTCTAAAAGAGCCTTTGCTTGGCCTTCGAGGGCCGACATAGAATCAAAGGGCTGCAACCTACTATTTTTCGCTCGGCTCTCCAGCACTATACAGGGACAATCCACCACATGGATGGCAAATAAGGCAACGGTCATCTTTAAGTGACGAATTTATAACGACCCTACCCCATGCCCGCGGCAGCAGTATTCCTTCCCTGCATGCAGAACAACCATCCATAAATATATCACAAGAAGGAATAACTTAAGCACCATTCATTATATCACAAACGTCTGCATCAACTGCCAAACGTTCTGTGCACTCAGGGAACATTATCGGTGTATTGGATAACCAGGGTCCCACCACCATCCAAAATTCCAAGACTGACGGAAACCATTGAGCATTAATGTATAGCATACAACCAAGACTCTCCTCCCTACTGCCAGCATTAACTAGGCATATTAACCTGACATAGGGCGGGTACAGTTCAGCCTTTTCTCGTTGCTCACATCGTCATGTCATAGCCGAAAGCTGAGCTTCCATGGCTAAATGGACAGACGCGAGTCACATCACCTTTCACGAGGAGTTAAAATAACCGCGTTACATTTAAATAGATGAATCTCACGGCCATCAGAGCTAATCAGCCAGGCTACAACTCACAAACTAGCTACACGGTCTCCGAGAGACAGACTTTGTAATCAAAGTGCTATCTAGGAGCTATCACCAGTGATTACCCTATCGCCTAGCGGTAACAACAGAATTTCCCTTCCTGTACCCAGACTTAGCCACAACTTGAACATCTGTCGAGAAAAACATGCAGCATCCTGCAGTGCCAGAACAACTGGGATTTCACAAAATATAGCTCATCAAGAGCTATCGCCAGTGATACTCACTATCTCTCAGCGATATCTAACGATTCTCACAACTGTGGTATTTTACAGGAGAATGGCTCCAGTAATTCCTGCTACTCCCATTCACAGGCACAACCCTTTAAACTCCACAAACAACTTGTTTATACTCGGAGTCTTCTCTGATACGCAAATTAAAACATCATCAATCCAGACCAACCTATCTGAATGGGCTTCACACAACCTGTTTATTCCGTACTGTGATTTCCGGATTCTATATGCAAAACTACCCCGGGATATCATGTATCAACCTATCGGAATTCCCTTTGCTTTTCCACCTTTTGGTGGGGGATTCCATGCATATGCAAAAAGGAGGACTTCAATTGTCCAAGAAGGAAGATTGATACCCTTATCGATCGCTTAGGAGCCATGACCTTGTTCTTTGATCCGGATGGAATTGATCGTCACAGCTTCCTCTCCGCAGATCTAGCGTCGACTTATAATCCTGATTACAAGTACACCTTGGATCGCTTCTCCTCTTAGCCTCCTGGACTTTCTTCATCCTCTTCCCTCAAGAAGCTCAAGAACCAAGAGAGAAAGTGTGAGAGAGGAAAATGAGAATGCAATCTCATGTTCAGCCCATAATACTAAGCTACCGACGCACGGTATATGCAACCGCCACACATTATCTGAGGCGGTCTCCGTTTGGCCCAATGGACATCGCTCTGTCGCCCAAAGAAGCCTCCACCTTACTGCCACGTGGCAAGCTACCGCCGGTGTTAATTTCCTACCACCAAGGGGTACCTTCCCGAGCCACAAGTTAATTTAATTGGCTATCACCTCGTGTTAGCTCACTATCGTCGTGCGATAGTCACACAACGCTTCGTTGAAAGCGTTGAGTGAGTTGAGTGATACCGCCACACACTAATCTACTACCGCCGTGCGATAGTCTCTCAATGCTTCGTCAAAAGTGTTGAGTGCATCGAGTGATATCACCACGCGATAGCCCACTACTGCCCCGCGGTAGGCTTTCAACGCTTCGTCGAAAGCGTTGAGTGCGTCGAGTGTTATCACTATGCGATACTTTGCTACCGCCGCGCAGTAGATACCCGAGACGACAGTCGATTTAATTCTAGAGCTAACGTCAGCTTTAACATTACTGCCCCGCATTAACTTCCACTCCTTACTTTCTCAGGATTTTTTTAGCATTACACGAGTACCTCAACATCCTATACTTATGTGAGCTCTCCATTCCCTTAGCCCACTTCAACATAGTACTTCTCCTCCCTTTCTACCAGAAGTTCAGCTAATGTTGAACCACTATGGCCCTGTCCTTGCCCAGATCAACCCAGATAGAGTCGCAACCATGATGGCCCTAATCTGCTTTTTGTGTGAGTCCAGATTCGTGCTTGAATTCTTTGTTTTCTGCAAACTGCTTTCCTCCCCTCCTTACAGAAATTTTGTCCCGAAATTTGATATATATGTAAAGGAAAATAGTACAAAAGTATTACAACATTATTTTACAAAAACAACTCGGGAAATTCATTTTGCATGGTTTGCTTACACTCCCATGTCACTTCTTCACAACCACAATTGTCCCAACGGACTTTGAACATCCTGATTGCCTTGTTTGGTAGCTGCCAGACCTCCATATCCTCGATCCAAACGAGTCTAACCTTCGTTGTCAGCCCACCATCGACCGGTACTTGATCATCAGCCGCCACTTATGTCGGCTCTTGCAAAGCTTTTCGCAGCACTGATATGTGAAACACATCGTGCAAACCACTTAGCTCTATTGAAAGAGCTAATTGATTAGCAACTTCTCTAATCCGCTCAACCACTTTAAAAGGACCAAGATACCTCAGACTCAACTTTTTCAAGCGTTGAATCCTGGACACGCCTTTTCATGGAGTTATCTTCAGATATACCCAATCGCCAACGTAAAACTCCATGTTTTGGTTCTTGGCATTATAGTACTTATCTTGCCTATCCTGTGGCACCAATAGCCGCTCTCGATTAGTATGTATAGTCGAATTTGCATCTTCGACTTCTTTACGCTTTTACAACTTCGATTCTCCTGTTTCCGCCCAAGCTAAAGGAGTACGACACTTCCTACCATATAAAGCTTCAAAGGGCTCCATCTGAATGCTAGCTTGATAGGTATTATTATTTGTGAAATCGATCATATAGAGATGGTCCTCCCACCTCTTCCCAAAATCCAAGGCGCACATATAGAGCATATCCTCCATTGTCCTGTTGGTCCTCTCGGTCTGACCATCTGTTTGCGGATGAAAGGCCGTACTGAATTTTAATTTAGTACCCAACAACTGGTCGATTAGACTCCAATCATTCGAAGTAAAGCACCCATCTCGGTCACTAACGTTGTTACGGGGCACACCATGCAAACGTACTATGTTGTACACATACAACTTAGCCAATTTTTCAACTGAATCGTCCTTTTTGTTTGGTATGAAGTGTGATACCTTTGTCAATCAGTCAATGATCACCCACACGACATCCTTCCCGCTCTGTGATCTTGGTAACCCATGCACAAAATCCATAGAGATATCATCGAACTTCCATACCAGAATTGGAAATGACTTCAGGAAATCTCCAGGCTTTTGACATTCAACTTTTACTAAGGCACAAGTTTGACACTTTGTCACGTAAAGAGCTATGTCTTTCTTCAAACCCGACCACCAGAACATCATTTTCATGTCCTTATACATCTTTGTACTCCCTAGGTGGATTGAGTATTTAGTAAAGTGTGCTTCATACATCAACTCCTCCCGCAATTTACCCACATTTGGGACGCACAAACGACCATGCTTTCTCAAAAGACCGTCATCCAAGGAGAATTGGGAATTTGAACCATCCGCTGCATAGCTTCATACTCTCATCGAGTTCCATTGCTCGTCGAACTCTGTCTGTGAGGTCATATTGCACCTCCGTCCAGTTCAAGCTCGCAATTATAGTGGCATTCTTGCCAATATAAGAAATATCTAAAGCCTCCAACTCCTGGATAAGATGCTCATCATGCATTTGTAACCAACTTGACCGTACTAGAGTCCTACTACTCAAGGCATCTGCGACCACATTTCCCTTCCCGGGAGCGTACTATATCTAAAAAGTGTATTCCCCGAGGAACTCTATCTATCTCCGTTGTCGCATGTTCAGATCCTTCTGATCTATTAAGATCTTATGGTTCATGAATATATAAACTTTCATGCCATATAAGTAGTGACACCACAGCTTAAGTGAAAAAATCACAGCCGCCAACTCCAAGTCGCGGACTGGATAATTTCGCTCGTGCACTTTCAACTGGCGTGAGCCATAAGCTATCACTTTTCCGAATTGTATAAGAACACAGCCTAAGCCACTTTCTGATACATCATTATATATCTCATAGCCGTCTGTACCACATGGCGAACTCAAAATCGGCAGCGTGGTCAAACGAATCTTTAACTCCTCAAAAGCTCGTGCACACTCAGGCATCCAAATGAACTTCTGATCTTTCCTTGTCAGTGTGGTGAGAGGTAAGGCTATCAACGAAAAGTTCTCCACAAAGCGCTTGTAGTAGCCAGTAAGTCCAAGGAAGCTCCTGACTTCGGCTATAGTGGTCAACACATGCCACTCTCGTATTACAACTATCTTCACCGGATCTACTGCAATACCCTCTCCACTAACCACATAGCCCAGAAAAGCCACAGACAACAGCCAAAACTCGAACTTTGAGAACTTGACATAGAGTTTATTCCTTCTCAGGGTATGCAAAAA
Source organism: Platanthera zijinensis (assembly GCA_039513925.1). Lineage (NCBI taxonomy): Eukaryota > Viridiplantae > Streptophyta > Magnoliopsida > Asparagales > Orchidaceae > Platanthera > Platanthera zijinensis. Next base: position 123,587,504 of record CM077095.1, on the reverse strand, counting down.
CATCCTCAAGTGATTTGCATGATCTTCTTCTAACTGAGTGTATACCAATATATTGTCAATAAAGATGATCACAGACTGATCTAAATACTCTCGAAAATTTCGGTGCATCAAGTCCATGAATATCGATGGCGCATTTGTTAGCCCAAACGACATTACAATGAACTCATAGTGACCGTATCGTGTACCAAACACTGTCTTGGGAATGTCACATTCCCTAATCCGCAACTGGTAGTAGCCAGACTTTAAATCCAGCTTCGAGTATACAGTTGAACCCACCAGCTGATCAAACAAGTCATCAATTCGTGGAATCAGATACTTATTCTTCTCCGCTAGCTTGGTCAATTCTCGATAATCAATGCATAAACGCAAGCTTCTGCCCATCTTCTTCACAAAGAGGACTGGTGCACTCCAAGGTGACATACTTGGACGTATATAGCCTTGCTCTAGCAATTCTTGTAATTGAACTTTCAGTTCCACCATCTCTTTTAGCTCTACTTGGTATGGTGAGTGGGTCATAGGCTTCGCACCTGGTACCAACTCATTAGTGAAGTCAATCTCTCGATGAGGCAGTAACCTAAGGAGATTTTTAGGAAACACATAAGCATAATCTGATACAATAGGAACGTCACTCAAACTAGACTTCGGCTCAACAGCCTCCAACAGTGTGAAGAACAACTCCACGCCTTTCGGAACAGCCTGACTACTTGGAGAGCAGACATCAATATCTTTCTCGATCCTCGCATACTAGCGAACATCGTCTCTCATTCGGTGTTCGGTGCCAGCATGACTACCTTAGAGTTGTAATCTATATAGGGGCGCTGCTCCAAGAGCCATTTTATACCAAAGATTACCACAAACTCTACTATCCAATCCCAAGTCATTAACACAACTTTCTACTCGTGATCACCCTTTATTCTTAAAAAAATAATATCATAATCACATATTTATTTCCTAGAGTTATTACCCATATCCTAGCATTAAAAGGGATATTGTTGGAACCCCTAGGTGATTTGGGCTAGGTTGTCTTCTTAGGTTGTGACCCATGTTGTATAGAATGGTCAAATTTTATGTGTTTCTTAAGTCTAGGCCATGTTCTTAGAGTTAACATATCAAAGGACCAACCTACAACACTGCCAAAGACTCAAGATTTAGAGAAAGAGATCTACGTTCGTAGATCTCAGGTCGACGATAGTCGTGCTCAGCTCGACTAACTCAGAGCTAAAATCTCTGAGCTGAGCTCGACGAACTTCGTTCTCAGATTGACTAACTCTTCAACACTCAGCGCCATAATTCACTTAAAGCCAAGGCTGACTCAGAGACAAAGATCACTCAACGCCAGATGTGTTATTCACTCAACGCCGACAGATGGACCAAGTTTTTGGGTCGACTAACTTCACAGTCTCAGGTCGACGAACATAGAGTGCAGAATTAGTCAGTTTATGCACAGTAGTTGATTCACAGAGCTCAGGTCGATGAACGCAGATCTCAGTTTGACGAAGACTGTTCAGAGGTTAACGAAATCTCAGGTCGACGAAAGCAGATTAGAGGTCGACGAAAGCTGATCTCAGGTCGACGAAAATGTAAGATATTTTGTTATTTATTCTTTCTCTTTCTGTCTCATCATTTTATTTCCATTATAGGCTATTAATTCCCTTGCAAATCAATGCACTTATATTCTCTGAATAGAGCCGTTACTGGCAGCATTGATTGCTAACATCCTCCATGGAATTAATTGCTTATATCTCGGGACAGACATAAAATAGAATATTTTGACAGAATTCTTGCCGTTTTTCGTTCCCAAGATTTCGGCTGAACATTTATTGCAGAGTTTTTCTTTTGAATTCGACGAAGTTGCAGTCATTCATACACATCTCCCTGTCAAGAAAACAATACACACTAGAGTAGAGATTAATCATCAATTAGAGTCACAGCAAAGAAAAGTTCTGTGAAAAGGAATCTCTCAAACAAATTGACTGCTCTGAAGAGAAGAAGAAAGAACAACCATCACCATCAATAATCTTTCTTTCTCTCCCTCTTTGTTCTTAGGGATCTCAAGTGACAGAAACATTCTAATCAGTCAAGGATCTCTGAAAAGCTGAAGGCCTACACCCTTGAACAAAGCTTCCACTCCTGAACCATTCAAGATCTTAGGGGGAGCTTTGAAAACAAGTAAGGATCCACACAGTCTTCTCATTTTGATTTGAGAAAAGAAGACTTACATCACTCTCTCATTCCTACATCTATACAGGGTTTTAATTCCCTTCAAAATTATTCTGGTTGCAAGTCTCCTTCCAAAAGACTTGAGGTTTGGTTTTTGAGCACCTGATCAAAAGCTCATTAGTAACAGTCACCTGATCAAAACCTGTAGTGGATTCCTACCAAGGGTGGTAGAAGAGTGGATGTACCCAGTTTGGGGAACCACTATAAACTTCTTGTGTTGTCTGGTTGCTCTTTCTTTTCTGTTCTTATTGTGACTGTGTTAGTTAGATATTCAGTGATCTTTGATTTACTTTAATCTGTGCTAGTTAGATATAGTTGTTAAAGGTAAAGATAGTATACTGTTATAGAAGAAAATTTTAAAAACACACAGACGTATACTCTATTCACCCCCCCCCCCCTCTAGAGTATATCAGATTTAACCCTAACTTTCAATTGGTATCAGAGGAGGTTCTTTTGGTTGTACAAGCTAACCCTTGGACCAAAGATCCCAAGTTAGATCTATTCTCTTACATCTTCTAGATCTATACAGCATGGCACAGAACAAAGAATATGCAAGCACCAGACCTCCAGTGTGTAACTTGTCCAAGTTCACACTCTAGAAGGCAAGAATCAGACTCTATATGAATTCTATTGATGAGGATATATTTAATTCCATCTTAACAGGACCGTCAGCTCAAGTGGCTTCAACCCCATCAACTTCAACAGACATGAGTGCAGTCACACCCCTTAGATGTACAGATGCATAGAGAAAGGCAAAGATAGCTGATGCCAGAGCCATGAACATATTGGCTCAAATAATGTCAGATCAGATATTTCAAAAGGTTGCTGAGTGCCCATCAGCCAAGGCGATTTGGGACTCCCTGAACAAGATGGTGGCTGGATCAGCAGATAAGAGGAAGGATAGAAGATCCAACCTCATCACTCAATATGAAAACTTCAAGAAGGATGAAGCTGAAATAGTGGAAGTGATGTACAACAGACTCAGCTCCATTATAAGTGAGCTAAGGACTCTAGATAAGGAAATAACTTTGACTGAAGTGAATTAAAAGATCCTCATGTGCTTCCCCAACACATGGGACTCAAGAATCTGGCCCATCAGAGAAGCCAAAAGCATAATAGATATCTCAACTGAAGCTCTAATAGGAAAGCTAAAGTCCAATGAGCAGCTGATAAAATCAAGGGAAGCAGTAGCTGAAGTCAAGACTCCTACACCAACTAGGAAAGAGCGCAACATAGCTTTCAAAGCTGCAGGAGACTCTTAAGTCATTCCTGTGAATGAAAAATTGATGAGTCTCTTTGCCAAGAGATTCTTTAAGATGGCTAGAAAAGATTTCAGAAGGAAACTTTTAGTTTTACTTTCAAGACTACCTAAACACCTAGAGGGGGGTGAATAGGTTCTAATTCTTGTTTTAAAATTAAGACAGAATATCACTTCAATGCTGTAATATGAAACAGAAAATTCTGCAGCAAACTCAACACACACAATCAAAGATTCTATAGCTACACAATTCACAGATTGCACACAGTATTTATAGTAGTTTCCCAAGGTCTGGGTACATCCACTTTCCCCCTTCACCTATCCAGTAGTATGATAGATTCAACATACTTCTTCCTTTATCTCAGATCCTTAGATCCTACAGCTCAGAATCCAGAAGGATTCCTACAACTCAGAATGTTTCCACATTACTACAACTCAAGCTATTAAGCCCTACCTTGGCCTTGCCACAAGGCCTACAACTCAGAGAATACCTTCTCCTACAACTCAGGCACAAACAGCCCTACCACTTAGAGAACAAATCTCCTACACTCAGCCTTTATAAAACAGGCTTACAACTCAGATCTATGAATAGATCCTATAGAATTTGATAAGGAATTTTATAATCTCTTACCCCTGTTGAGAGAGAAGGGATAAGAAATTTCTTGATCAGCTTCTTGAAGAGGCTGATGGCTGAAATTAACTTGATCTTAGCTTTATTCAAAGCTTCTTGAATCTGAACTTAGTTGGTTTGATTTCCTTTGAATATAACTGACTGGTAGCTTCCTCCTTAGATTCCAGAAATAGATCTGAATCTTCTTGACAGATTAGTTCAGTATCTGCTTCTTGAGAGACCTGTGATTGTCTCCTTCTTGACTTCAAATAGCTGGATCTCTCTCTCTCCAAACCTCTTGAAGATACTTCTTAATTCTTGATTGAATTCAACTTAGACAGAATCTGAATAGATAACTACTTCAAGACGTCTTCTTAGATCTTCTCACGAAGATCTTCTTCTTTGTGACTTATACTTTCTTGATCAGAGATCAATCTCACAATAGTTGGTTAGTTGTATTTTTATTGATTAGATTGTTCTTCTTCTGAATCCATCTATATATAGACTTCATCCATGGTAACCGGTTGATCCGGTTTCTAACTAACCTCTGACAACTCTGACAGCTTCAGTAAACCTATTGTAACTCACAGATGTCAATTCCTTAAACAGTTCTTGAGCCTTTGACTCTGTCAGCAAAGCGTCGAGACAGTCTATTAATATGTGTTGACACAAGTGACTTAAGTGTCGACACAGACATTTTTGGTGTCTACATAGCTGCCTTGATGTCGACACTGCATCTTGAGAATATGTCGACACTGATTATTTGTGTCGACACAAACACTTCACCATTCATCAGCAATCAACTTGGTCTAGACTCAGTTGTGTGTTGATACAAGTCCTGTGTGTCGATACAGTTGATGTAGACTCAGAACATAGCGTGTGTCGACACTGCCTCCAGGTGTCGACACAGTTGTTGTCGACTCTGCCTCTGTGTGTCGACACAGCCTCCCGGTGTCGACATAAACTCACTGAAGTGTCGACACAGCCATTTCCAAGTGTCGACACAATCTTACTGAAGTGTCGACACAGCTTCCTCAGGTGTCGACACATGGACTTAGAATCTTTTTTCTGCATTCTAGCACATTTTTAACCTGCACATATAAACTCAAAATAACATCAAATACACCTTGATATATATCATTGATCTAAGTGAGGCTTATCCAAATCAGGTACAAATTTTTCAATGTACCCAACAATCTCCCCATATTTGGAGAAGTCATAACCCTTTAGCCAATGATATACACCATTTAGAAAATAAACATGATGATGTACATAAGCATTATATTACAGGGTACTTTATAAACAAAAAACATATCATAGTTACATCACAGAATAAAGATGTAAAAGAAAATGATCACAGAACAATGTTTTGTATATTAACTCAAAAATGTTTGTTACAAGTTGTTTACATTGATTTCTTTAACAAACTAACAATTACATAGTTCTTGGACAAAAACTAGTAAAACTTAGACTAAGGCTGGTTAGGCCACTTGATTACAATTCCTTTTCCTGATTTAACCTTAGCCTGCACAGATGGTTCTGTATCTTCCATGAGCTTCTTGCCTTTGAAATCAGCCTTCTTCTGTTCCTCAGCCTTGATCCTTTGCCTTTAAAGTAATGAAAAGGCTTAGGGAAATACTTGTTAGGATCCTGAGAGTCAGGAGGTAGCTTCCCACTCTTAGCCTTTCTTCTGAATTGAAGTATGGCTTCTTGCCTAGCCTCATACTTCTGCCACTCCTGCTCATTATACCATTTACCTCTTTCAAGAACTTGGTCTTTTACAGCTTTCCAGGCAGTTAATATGATATTTCTAGAAGTGGGGCTCCATTGCTCAAAATCAGGTTTTAATTCTGCCTGCTCTCTGAATCTTTTCTTTGATAACTGAGCATCATGCTGAGCTTTCAGGCCAGCTTCTAGCATATTTACTTTTTCAATAATAACATTAGTAACAGGTGGTGGAGGGCTGTACATAGATTTAACTTGTTGATGTATCATCTCAATATCTGTAGGGGGTAAATGACTTGGGCAACCTCAGGTTGATCACCTTCAAATATAGTTGGTTGCACCCCTGACTCAGCCATATTATTATCATAACATAAGGGTGGATATCCCAAAGTGGCTCTAATGTTGTTGGTAACCCATTTGGCATGATCAGAGCCAGCATATACAAACACCCTCTCCCCCTTTATGACTTCTCTAGCCACATGATCTCTTAAGTCCTCTTTTTGAAATTTGATTTGCCCATCCAGGTAATTGATTCCATCTTTAAAGAATGGCTTTAACTTTTGAAGCTTGTCTGTAATTAACTTCTGAGATGAAGTGATTGCAGTTTTAACTGAATCTAGGGCAGCCTGTAGCTTCTAATCATAGTCTTCCATTTCTGTAGCCCTTGCAGCAGTCATTCCAGTAACAACATTCTTTAACTCAGTGACTATCTCATTGTGAGATTCAGTCAGATTGTCATTCATTCTTATTTGATTTTCAAGGACATAACCTTATTTGATAGCAATATCATCCACCTGCTTCTTAATTTCTGCTTGTTGCTTTGCTAGAAATACCACAACATTGCCCCCCTTGTGGAAGCAATCTGTTATCTCTTTCTTATTCTGGTTGACCTCAAATCTGATAGATTTTATGTCTTGTGCCAGATCAAACTGGAGTGTCTTATGACTTTCATCTACATATTTTTCCAAGGCTCAGACTCTAAAGAACTTTCAATATTAACTCTCTCTTAAGGAGTGGAAGAAATTTCTTTCTCAACTCTATGTTGCTCCTCCTTAATATTAACCTGCTCCCCCTCAATCCTTACTTGCTCCCCCTCAAATCTTAGGGTCTCCATTTTATCTACTGCTCCTTCAAGAACAGGAAACAACTCTTCAAGAGTGAATTCTTGTTGAGTGTGAGCAGGGGATAGTACTTTCTCAGCAGCAACATCAACTCCAGAAATATCAAGACCAGTTTGAGAAACTATGTCTTCTGATAAATTGATTCATTCTTCCTCCTGCACCTGTTCAGAATGTGGCTCCCCCTGCAACTGTGCAGTAATTGGCTCCCCCTGCACCTGTGCAGATATAGTCTCTTCCTAGACATGGGTAGTCTCAGTCTGATCTAGAACTTGTTCTCTAACTTGTTCCTCCTATTCTTGTTCATCTTCATGACCATGCTCAGAAAGGTTAGGTGCTAGTGATTTGTCTGTTAGCTCTTGCCTGTCCACATCATGTATCTCCTTTGAAAGAACTCTATCCCATCTTGAGAATAACCTTATGTCCATTCTCCTCATGTGATTTATCTTTGATCCAGGAATCTGTTGCATCACCTCTTGAATTATTCCAACCAGGTACATACTCATGATCCTAGCCAAGTTTGGCTTCTTGATTCCTTCTTTTATCTTATCAAATAGTACTGCAGACCAATTGGTGTGAATCTGAAAGATTATCCTTGTCATCAAGCTGAACATAGAGGCTGATATCCTATCATGGCCACCTGGTTTACATAAGATCACTTTTCCTACTATTTCAGACAGGAATTTCCCTTGATGATCCATGCCTTTTCTGTTGAGGGCTGCTCCTATCTTTAAGGTTGGATCCAATCCACACCATTGAAGCGCCTCCCTGGTCCTTGAGGCTGGGACCTCTTCCTCATCATGTATTCTAGGAAGATGGAGAATCTTGCTCAACCTCTTCTGAGACAGCTTGACTTTTTCTCCATGTATAGTAGATTTGATCTTAAATCTTGTTGAGTCCATTGATGCAGCAGTATAGAACTCGAATACTTCTTTCTTCCATATCTTTGTAGGTTCAGAGACAAGATATTCTAATTCGTTGTCTGTAAGAAGAGAAATGACCTGTTTGATCTCCGTTGCGGCATCGTCGAATGCATGCCTAACCAACTCATATCCTTCATTGATGTTGTCTTCAACCTTGGGTGCCATTGGAATGAAGAGAAAGCTTGGTTGGAGAGAAGAGAGTTTGTCGACATAAGGTTTTTGTCTCAAAACCCTTGTGAGCGTGTCGATAGAATATGTTCTTGACCTATTTATACCCTTCTAATCAAAGAAGGTATAAAGGCGGGCAAAAAAAGTCTAAATGTGTCGACACAGTTGGAATGTGTCGACACAAACTCCTAATGTCTAGACAACAAAGTTGATCTCTATGTGTCGACACAAATTGATGATGTGTCGACACGACTTACGAAGACGAGGAACAAAAATTCTGTGTTGACACTTATTCGAAGTGTCGACACAAAGTCTGAATGTGAGGACACCACTTCTCTGGATGTGTCGACACAACTCTTCTGGATGTGTCGACACTGCTTGTCTGGATGTGTCGACATATAGTCCCTTAAGTGTCAACACTTTTACTCTGTGTCAACACAATTTCCCTGAATTGTCGACATAACTCCTCTGTGTCGACACTTTATTACCTAATGTGTCGACACCATTTTACTTAGCCAATTTTTGGTAAACTAACCTATGGTCAGTATTCCTAATTCAATTTTAAATTTATTGAATTTAGTTTCATCCAAAGGCTTAGTAAATTCATCTGCAATTTGATAATCAGTTTTAACAAATTCTAATGAGATGTCTTCTTTTTCTACATGTTCTCTAAGAAAATGCATCTTATCTCTATATGCTTAGTCCTACTATATGAAACAGGATTGTTTGCAATAGAAATGGCACTTTTAGAATCACATAATTAAGGTGTTCTACTTACTTGAATACCATAGTCCCTTAGCTGATGCTGAATCCACAACAGCTGTGCATAGCAACTTCCTGCTGCCACATATTCAGACTTAGTTGTGGATATTACCACACTAGTCTGCTTCTTACTGCTCAAGGATATCAACCTTCCTCCCAAGAATTGGCATGTACCTGTAGTGCTTTTTTATCTTCTCTACAGCATGCAAAATCTGCATCTGAATAACCTGTTAGTAGAAAATCTCCATTCCTAGGGTACCAAAGGCCTAGATTAGGTGTGCCCTTTAGATATCTCAAAATCCTCTTGACTAAAGTATAATGTGATTCTTTAGGGCATGCTTTTTACCTAGCACAGACACATGTAGCATACATAATGTCTGGTCTACTAGTAGTGAGATATAATAGAGAGTCAATTATTCCTCTATACAAAGACTCATCTACATAATTACCTGCATCATCTTTGCATATAGGCATACTTGTTCCCATAGGAGATCTCATGGTGGAGGATGATTCCATACCATACTTCTTAATTAATCCTTGGTGAACTTAGACTGGGATATGGACAAGCCATCATCAGTCTGTCTTACTTGGAGTCCCAAGAAGAACTTAAGTTCCCCCATACTGCTCATTTCAAACTTCCCTTGCATAATTTTGGCAAACTTCTTGCAAAGGTTGTTCTCTGTAGACCCAAAAATTATGTTATCTACATAGATCTGAACTAAGATTATCTTAGCTTTAGATTCCCTTAGGAATAGAGTTTTGTCTATTTTACCTCTTGAGAATTTGTTCTCAATAAGGAAAGTAGACAGGGTTTCATACCAAGCCCTTGGGGCTTGCTTTAACCCATACAATGCTTTCCTAAGTCTATAGACATAACCAGGTTAAAGAGAATCTACAAAACCTGATGGCTGCTCTACATAGACTTCTTCTTTTAGATCACCATTCAGGAATGCTGATTTCACATCCATTTGGTATACCTTGAAGCCTTGATATGCTGCATAGGCAAGGAACATCCTGATTGCTTCCAGTCTTGCTATTGGGGCAAATGTTTGATCAAAGTCTATTCCCTCTTCCTGCATGTATCCTTTTGCAACCAATCCTGCTTTGTTCTTCACAATAACTCCACTCTCATCCAACTTGTTCCTAAAAATCCAATTTGTACCAATGATGTTGTGGTCTTTTGGTTTAGGAACTAACTCCCAGACCTTATATCTTCTAAACTGATTAAGCTCCTCTTGCATAGCATTAATCCAATGTTGGTCTTGGATAACTTCTTCAAATTTCTTTGGCTCAAGTTGAGATAGAAAACTTGAGTGCAGGACTGTATTAAGATTTCTGCTTCTGGTTTGCACTCCATGTCTTGGATCACCAATTATCTTATTTGCTGGATGATCCTTTAGATGTCTTACAGCTGGAGGTAGACTTCCTTCTGGCTAAACACCTCCAGTTTCTTCATTATGTTGCACCTCCTTGTTGTCATCAGCTTCTAGAGAGTCTTGTACTCCCCTGGACAGTAGCCATCATTTTCCAATTCTTCATCTGCAGTTGAGCCTTCTGCAATGGAAAGCTTTTCCATTCTATTGCTTATACCTATTGGACTACATGAACTACAAGGTAACTCACTGTTGATTAATCTAGTTTCATCAAATACAACATGTACAGATTCTTCTACAACCTGTGTAATCAAGTTGTAGACCCTATAAGCCTTACTATTGATGTTATACCCAACAAATATCTCATCTTGGGATTTGGCAGCAAACTTAGTCAGATAAGACTTTCCATTGTTAAGGATATAACACTTGCAACCAAAGATTCTAAAATAGGATAAATTTGTTTTCTACCTTTTATGATCTCATAGGGTGTCTTTTTGTGGCTTTTGGTAATAGAGGCCCTATTGATCAAATGACATGCAGTACTAACTGCCTCAGCCCAGAAGTATTCTGGGAGAGAAGTGTCACTCAATAGAGTCCTACTTGCTTCAATCAATGTCCTATTCTTCCTTTCAGCAATACCATTTTGCTGAGGTGTTCTAGGTGAGGAGAACTCTTGAAAAATCCCAAATTCTTCACATAATCTTATCATACTTTCAGATTGAAATTCAGTGCCATGGTCACTTCTGATTTTGAACACTGTACTTTTCAGTTCATTCTGAATTTATTTGACAAAACTATATAAAACACTTGGGGTTTCAGATTTCTGTCTCAGAAATAACACCCAGGAATATCTAGAATAGTCATCTACAACCACAAAAGTGTAGACCTTCCTACCTAGACTATGAACTGGCATAGGACCAAATAAATCCATATGCAGTAGGTATAGACACCTGACTGAATCCTTGTTTTCAAGGCTATGAAAGGAGGATTTTGTCTGCTTGCCCTTTTGACAAGCTGAACATATCCCATCCTTTATACACTTAACCTGAGGATCATTCCTCACTAACTCTTTGCTAAAGAGTTGGCCAATTGTTTTGTAGTTAAGATGAGCCAGCCTCTTATGCCATTTGACACAATGAGATGCTCTCTCATCAGCTACAAGACAAATAGGAGAAACCTTGATCTCACACACAAAGTTAAGACAATAAACATTTTTTTTTCTATACCAAGTCAATATGACCTTTTGATCACTTGACCTTTTGATCACTTGACCTTTTGATATGGCATCAATTCTTAATAAATAAAATGTCATATCCTAGATCACTCAGCTGACTTATGCTTATCAGGTTGTGTTTCAAACCTTTTACATAAGCCACTTGAGTGATGGTAATTTAGTTTGAAGATATGTTACCAAATCCTTTGATGATTCCTCTTTCAGATCCACCAAAGATTACTTTAGGCCCATCCTTGATAGGTGAGTACTCCTTCAGCAGCCCCTTTATTCCAGTCATGTGCCTGGAACATCCACTGTCCAAGTACCATATAGGGGCATGGCAACTTAGACTTTCCTGCAATATAGAATTACCTAACCTTAGAGCCCAAGAAAGTCTTGGGTCCTTGGTTCAGGTTAGCACAATCCATATTAAATCTACCAGCAGCTCTTCTAACTGGTAGACTGTTGTTCTTCTTAACACTTATGTTATGCCAGCAGTCTAAGGCAAAATGGCCTGTCTTGCCACAGCACCAGCATTCATACTTGTTGTATCTAGGTCTAGATACATTTTTTGCAGAAAATTTTTTGTTCTGTGCTTGTGCTGCTGCAGCTATACCCACTGTTTTCCTTGGAACATGGGGTTTATTGACATGAGCTGACTTATTGGCATTAACACCCTTGTTATTCAAAACATCAGTCTTATTATGGACATGAATGTTTTCAAGATAATATTTGTTAGAAGGCACTTATACCTTTCTAAACATTACAGGAACTTTAAAATTTACTGGCTGGACTGGTGCTTTGCCTTTTCTCTTGAATTGGCAGCCCTGGTGTTTCCTTTAAAGCCTAGTCCTGCCTTACACTTTTGAGCCACAAACTCATCTATTAAGGGTAAGACTGATTTTGGTTTAGAGTAACTAGCCACTAGATCTTTCTCCTTTTGAAGTCTGACTTCCAGACTTTTAATTAGATCATTTTTATATGTGATTGTGCCCATCAGAATAACAGTTATAGTTTTCAGCTTGGCAACCTCATTTATTTTTTGATCCAATTCTTTCTCTAAACCACATGCAGTCATCTTAAGATCTGCAATTTCCTTAGCCTGAGTTTTGGCCAGGTTTTTGCTTTTCTTAAGTGCCTGCAATAAGTCCCCATATTAATCTATCAACTGATGAATATCTCCTTCAGATTAAGATCCATCCTCATCAATTGATGCAGATGAATCTGACTCTGAACCAGTACTGTAATCAGAAATTCTAAAATTACTTTGTACCTTACTGGGACAAGGCTGATCCTGACACTTGTTGTCTTCTGATTCAGCCATCAGTCTCATGCACTGATGGTCTTCTTGTTCATAGATGGAGTTCAGCAATTGCATAAACTCATCTTCTTCACTAGCTGCATACAGTCCAATGTATGCTTCAGCTTTAGATTCTGACTCTGAGGAGGATTGATCTGTAAGACTCTTCTCCTTCTTAGCAACAAAGGATTTCTCCTTCTTGACCTTTTGTTGAGTCTTCTTTTTGTCTGCTGACTCCTTCCTCTTTTCTGGACACTCAGCCACCACATGTCCAGGCTTATTGCAGCAATAACAAACAATTTTTGATGTTGTAGCTTTGCTGGGCTTAGACCTGCTCCTTTCCTTTCTTGATGATTTTCTCTTTTGACAGTAGTCATCAACTGGGTGTGATGTGGAGGGCCTTGACTTCCACTGCTTCTTCTTCAAGAACCTCTAAAACTGCCTTGTAAAGGTAGCAAAATCTGCATCTGAATCACAACTATCTGAGTTCTGATTGTCTTAATTCTCTGAGATAACTTTAGCAACTTCCTTAGGAGGTGATGGAGATATCCTTCTATTCTTTCTAGTGGCTTCAACCTTGAAGGCCACAGACCTTTCTCTATGCTCTCCTTTTGTATTTTTTTCTTCCTCTTTCCTAGCCATTAGTTGCATTTCATATGATAGCAGCTTTCCAAATAAGGTTGGAGGAGAAATGTCTGGTAGTTTGGCCACTTCTCTAATGGCACAAATCTTGGTATCCCAATCCTTTGTCAAGGATCTTAGGAATTTGTCATTCAGCTCATATGTACTGAAGACCCTTCCATAGGACATCAGTTCATTCACTATCCTGTAGAATTTCTTGTAGCATTCAGATATGCTATCAGACTTCCCTTGTCTGAAACTCTCATATTTTTGATTGAGCATAGACTTTCTGTCTTGTCTAACTTCTTCAGAACCCTCCATATAGACAATCAAAGTGTCCCACATTTCCTTGGAGGTTTTGCAGTGAATCAAATTTTGGAAAGTAGAATCATCTATGACACTCACTATGATATTCTGAGCTCTTTTATCCATAGTTGCCATTATAATCTCATCCTTAGTCATTTCAGAAAAATCTTTAGGAGTTCTTTGATTTGCATCTAGAACAGATACATTCATTGGGATATATGGACATTCTTTTACTGTGATATATATCCTTGGGTCAGAGGCCTCCATAAACAACCTAACCCTTTCTTTCCAGATTCCAAAAATCTTTTTACTGCAGATGGGTAATTTCATTGACCCTAGTTCCTTGTGATTCTCTCCAGAACCCATTTTCTTGATTCTTGATTCTGCCTTAGGGATCTAACTCAGACTATTAAGTCCTTCTTTGAGCAACCTCCCTTTGATACCACTTGATAGTTTTACTTTCAAGACTACCTAAAAACCTAGAGGGGGGGTGAATAGGTTCTAATTCTTGTTTTAAAATTAAGAAAGAATATCACTTCAATGCTGTAATATGAAACCGAAAATTTTGCAGCAAACTCAGCACACACAATCACAGATTCTACAGCTACACAATTCACAGATTGCACACGGTATTTATAGTGGTTCCCCAAGGTATGGGTACATCCACTTTCCCCCTTCACCTATCCAGCAGTATGCTAGATTCGGCCTAACTTATTCCTTTATCTCAGATCCTTAGATCCTACAGCTCAGAATCTGAGAGAACTAAGTTGTCAACCTAAATCACCTAGAGGGGGTGAATAGGTGAAATACGTGCCAAATACGGAATAAAAAATTAACACTGCACAGATAAGTAATCAAGCAATCACACAGACGACAAGAGATTTACAGTGGTTCCCCAATCTTGGGTACGTCCACTTTCCTCACCGATCTAGCAAATCACTAGACTCGGTTACTCCACTATCTCGGATTGCAAACCAATCCTACACCTCGGAACTACGTTCCTACAAAACTCGATCCCAAACAGATCTACACTCGGAAGATAAAACTTCCTACCACTCGGAGATAAATCTCCTACAATGAAATTGTTTGAAGAAAAATACAAACAAAATAATACAGATCTGGATCTTTGGCTTTGTCTTCTTCGTTGAGAGCTTTCGGCTTGGACAGAAAAAGGTTGAGGAAGACTTGACCGAAATCCGGAGATCTGAAATCTGGAATCACCACGATCGAATAGAAATATAAGAGATCGATGAAGCACGACGTGATCAGATGATTCTTCTTGAGTCTGGATCGCTGGAGAAACTGAGATCGATAGCAGCAGCGTGAGAACGACGATCCAGAGCTTCTTCCGAAAACAGTAATGGCGGCGGACAGAAAGATTAGGGTTTTCGGGATTTTCTCTTTCTTAAAAAGTAATTTCTGTAAACGCGTGTATTTAGTCAAGTCTGAAAAGACCTATTTGTAGGTGGTCTCCAACGGTCATAAACATAATTAAGGATGACACGTGAACCAATCAGAAAGGACTATTTGAAAATACACAAAGAAACTTGACTTAGAGAAATTTAGGAAATTCGAACAGACATACTCGAGAGACAAAGACATACTCGAGTAAGAGGTTACATACTCGAGTGGGTATGAGGGATATACTCGAGTATCAAGATAGAAACTACTCGAGTGCTTCAGGGATCAATACTCGAGTGACTTAGAGAACCTACTCGAGTATGAGCAAATATACTCGAGTATAAGCACTTTAGAAAAATTTCTCAGATAAGGCTTGAAGAGCTACTCGAGTATAAGATTTTGAGATACTCGAGTATGGAGAAGATAGACTACTCGAGTATCTGAGGAAAACTACTCGAGTGACCACTAACCTACTCGAGTATGAAAAACAATCTACTCGAGTACAGAGTTACTTACTCGAGTATTTCAGAGAACTACTCGAGTATGAGGACTTAGAGACTTTCTAGGATAAGAATTCCAGATCTACATGAGTACAACCAGAATGCTTACTCGAGTAACTAACCATCTACTCGAGTATTAGGTATCACTTACTCGAGTGAAGGAAAATCTACTCGAGTATAAGCTTTCATACTTGAGTAAATAGAGAATCCACTCGAGTAAGTAGTCCAACCTACTCGAGTACAGACTCACTTACTCGAGTATACTATAGAAGTACTCGAGTATGTGGACTTAGAAAATTATTCTGAGATAGACTTCAAAACTCCATAGTCCAAGTGCATGTTGATGAAGTGTATCCCAATAGAGAGGCTATACATGAGCCAACACCTTGGATCACACAATGAGGAAATACATTGTATGGTCCTGTGTTTGGTGACCCATTATAGACTGACATTGGTCTACACTTGGCAATAAGAACCTGCACACATACAACTCAAACACAATATCAAATACACCTTAATTCATCTTAGTTCAAGGTCTGACTTCCTACAAATCTGAGGTATTGTGGAGACAAATCCCAATAATCTCCCCCTATTTGTAGATGTCAGCATCCTCTACACTAAGATGAATTACTTAGAGTAAAAAGAACAACAAAACATATACTGATGAAAAATAAAAATGAAGCAGGAGAAATAATAAAGATACCCATAATTAGAATCAAATATATATATATATAAATGATTTCAAAAGATTAAATGTCCATTTCCACATCCTCATTAGCTCAAGAAGGGGCTCCTCATACAGTCTTTCTCTTTTAAGCTCTTGCCTCTCCAGGTAGCTGAAAGGTTTGGGAAAATAGGTCTTGGGCCTTGGAGGAGCAGCTGGATTGTTATATCCCCAATTTCTGTCATGCAATCTGATTTTGATTTGGAATGCATCATATGCTTTCCATTCTGAGTAGTTGTAGTACTGATCTCTATTTTCACCAAAATCTGTTACCAGCTTCAAGGTATCAAGGATAAGAGACTTGGAGGTAGGACTCCAAACCTCTGCATGAATAACTTCTGGTCTACCTTTTGGAGCTGGGGCAGGCTCTCTCCTTGGTGCAGAACGGCTAGCAGAAGCGCCGTCACCATATTTTCTTTTCTTTCTAGGGGCACCCTGAGAGCTTGGAGGAAAATCATCTTGCCACACATCATCATAAAAAAGAGGAGGCTCAGTCATGTCACCAGTAGGTCTAGGTGAGAAGACTGGCACATACTCTGGAAAGTTGGCCTGATCTGGAGCACTTAAGGGAGGATGATCTTCAAGAGGATCTAGGGACTTTGGAATCATGACAGGGTTAAGCTGGGAGTTGGGAAAATTCTGATTATGCAACCATACTGCAATATCATAGGTATAGAATTTTACAGATTGGAGTTGAGCTAGAATGTCTGCTTTCATTTCTTTAACTAGATTATCCATAGATGCTTTAGATTGTTCAGATATTTTTTCAACTTGTTCTTTGACAATCTTCTCCCCCTTGCTGATATCTACTGATAGTTGGGCAATTGCTTCATCTATGAATGTTCTAACTTCTTCACAAACTTTCATGACATTTGAGGCAGCATCCTTTTCCAATTGAATCTGATTATTTGCAACTGTTTCAGCTTGATCCTTGAGTAGACCTATACTGGTAATAGTATGATCAATGGCTTTGCCACCCAACTGAAACAGTCTCTTGAGCTCATCAGTGTTTGCTTGAATTTCAGTAAATCCTCTACTCATCTCAGTTTCAAGAGTAGAGATCTTGTTATTCACTGATGCCAGAGAATCATCAAAGTACTTTCTCTGTTCACGGAGCATTTGCACAATCTTGCTTACAAAATCTGAGGAGCTAGGGTGATCTGAAGCTTGGGCTGAGGCTGAAGGAACAGGAGTAACCCAGGGGGGATTTCAGTAATCTCAACTGAGCTTTCAGCTCTCTTGAAAGGTGGTACCACAACTGAATCTTCTATATGGATGAAAGAGGGAAGAGAGAAGTCTAGTGTCCTCAGAGGAGCATCCACTGGTTCTGGAGACATGTCCTCGTCATCAGACAGTTGATTAATCTCTGGCTGACCTTGCTGTTTATCAGGGGACTGAGCAGGAGAGGTAGGGGGTACCTTTACAGGGGAGGGAGAAGAATCCTTAGCAGGGGAAGGATCTGCTTGAGAGTGATCCTCGGGAGATAGCATAACTGAATCATCTTGAAATACTGGATCATCTGACCTGAGTTCATCAATCAGTCTGTTAATGTCTTCTGCAGTAGTGAGAAGGTTTTCTTGAGCTTGAATTTCTGAGGTGAGATCTTCTGGGGGTGGAGAAGGAGGAGGAGTAGGATCTTGGATCAGATCTTGCTGAGCAGAGTCTTCTGATGCTTTGTGCTGAGGATTAGATGAGGCAGGCTCCCCCTCAACTATTGCACCCGAGGTGGTAATAGTGTGATGTAAAGGACAAGATGGAATCCTGTCATCTGAGACAAGGGGCTCTCTGGGCTCATCTTCTGAGGTGACAGCTGCTTTGGAGGCTTGAGCAGTGTTGAGGAGTTTGATTTCATATCTTTGGATTGAGAGGATGGATACTTTCTTCATATGATGGAGGGGAGTGCCTTTAGATAAATCAAACACTGTAGGATTGATCTCATGGAGGAGGAGTGAGATAATCCTGGCATAGCTTGGTTTTTGTACACTTTCTTTGATTTTGTCCAGTATCATCATTCCAAACTGGAATTTCTTCCGGCATACTATGGCTTGCATAACATCAAAAAAATTTTGGGAAATTTCTCTGAGGGAATAGGTTTTGCATAGAAGAACTTTGGCAATCACATCCACAAGGAATTTGCCCTCTGAATTGTAATCTGCACGGCAGAACGAATATGCTTCATACGGGTTTATTCCACAGAAGAAACTGGTTCTCTCGGAATCTTCAGGAGTCAGATCATCTTCTTCATCCACCACTGGCAATTTTAACAGAGTAGCTAAGGAAGTTTTGTCCAGACGGATTTTGATTCCACTGACCTTGGATTTTAGAACTGTACCATTGCGCTTGACCTTCAGATTCTTGTAGAACTCCTCGACTGCAGGGAAAATGACTTTGCACGGTGTCTGGAGGATGAACGAGAGACCGGCGGTGTTGAACAGAATTAGCAGGTTTCGGAAATCATCGGAGAGGTCGGCTATACCTTCAGGGTTGAGCTCTGAGCCGATTCCGATCTTGGAGGAGGGAGCCATCGGCGATTCTGGAGTACGGAGGAGACGAAGCTACAGAGCTCTGCGGGTTCCGGAATATGAAGCGACGACGGCTACTCGGGAGAATGAGGAGTGGAAAGGATTTCCGATTTTTCTAAATATATATATGACCTTAATTAGGTTTAAGTAGGAGTGATAAAATCATACCTGTTGCGGAGCGGCAAACGCTTTGGTGCGAATAGAAAAAAAAATGAGAGATTCAAATTTCTGATTTCCGTATACTCGAGTAGATTTTGCCATACACGAGTATGAGATGGAGCATACCCGAGTAGATCTAGTATATACACGAGTAGGTTACCAACTACTCAAGTATGTAGATTCTGTTACTCGAGTATTTCCGTTTACTCGTGTATAAGTCTCTATATACTCGAGTATATCACTTTGAAATACAATTTACTTGGGAGAAATTTTACTGCCACTGATATCTTCAACTCTGAGCCTGTCTTTGAATCCACTATCATTATTCCTCTTTGTTGAGCAGCCCGAGTTCCGTTTTGAAGAATGAAAACTTGGACTCCTCCAGCGGTTTGGTGAATATATCGGCAACTTTACTGTCTGTGGAGACATATTGTAGATCAATGTCTCCGTTTTCCACATGCTCCCGGATGAAGTGATATCGAAGCTCTATGTGCTTTGTCCGGCTGTGGGAGACTGGGTTGTTGGCAATTGCTATTGCGCTGGATGAGTCGCAGAACAGAGGAACGTTCTGGAACTTCATGTTATAGTCTTCAAATTGATTCTTGATCCATAGAAGCTGTGCACAATAGCTGCCTGCAGAGATATACTCTGATTCAGCCGTTGAGATGGCTATACAGTTCTGCTTCTTACTGCTCCAGGAAATAAGTCTCCTTCCGAGAAATTGGCAAGTCCCGGAAGTACTTTTCCTGTCGTCTTTGCTTCCTGCAAAATCTGCATCTGAAAATCCAATTAGTTCACTATCATTACTTCTTGGGTACCATAAGCCAAGATTTGGTGTACCTTTGAGGTATCACAAGATTCGCTTTGCAGCAATGTAGTGAGATTCCTTAGAGTTCACCTGAAATCTAGCACATACACATGTTGAAAACATTATGTCTGGTCTACTTGCTGTAAGGTAGAGCAAGGACCCAATTATGCTTCTGTACTTGGTTTCATCAAAAGGTTTCCCATTCTCATCCTTGTCCAGAGACATAGCTGAGGCCATTGGAGTCCTCATAGAGGTTGCATTCTCCATTCCGAATTTCTTAAGTAGCTCTTTGGTGAATTTGGTCTGTGAGATGAAAATTCCATCCTCAGATTGTTTCACTTGAAGCCTTAAGAAATACTTCAGCTCTCCCATACTGCTCATTTCAAACTTCCCTTGCATAAGTTTAGAAAACTTCTTGCAGAGGTTGTTGTCTGTAGAGCCAAAAATAATGTCATCGACATAGATTTGCACTAGCAAAATCTTGCCTTTTATTTCCCTAAGAAATAATATCTTGTCTATCTTTCCTCTTGTGAACTTGTTCTCAAGAAGAAAGGTAGACAGCGTCTCATACCAAGCTCGAGGAGCTTGTTTAAGACCATATAAAGCTTTTTGCAGTAAATAAACATGATTAGGAAAAGTTGAGTCAACAAAACCTGGTGGTTGCTCTACATACACTTCTTCCTTTATGTCACCATTCAGGAAGGCGGACTTGACGTCCATCTGATAGACGGTAAAGCCCTTAAGTGCAGCGTAGGCAAGAAATAACCTGATCGCCTCCAGTCTTACCACTGGAGCATATGTTTGGTCAAAGTCGATTCCTTCTTCTTGACGATAGCCCTTGGCGACAAGTCTGGCTTTATTCTTTATAATTATTCCATCTTCGTCCATCTTGTTCCGGTAGACCCATTTTGTCCTAATGACGTTCTTCCTCTTGGGTCTAGGAACAAGTGTCCAAACTTTGCATCATTTGAACTGATTCAGCTCATCTTCCATGGCTAGAATCCAGGATGCGTCGGAGTTGGCTTCCTCAAATTTCTTTGGTTCAACCTGTGAAAGAAAACTTAGGTGTAAATTTTCATTAGTTGTACCTCGACGAGTTCTGACGCCATCCCGAGGATCTCCTATGATTTGGTCTAAGGGATGATCCTTCACGTGTCTGAACTCTAGAGTCCTTGCATCTGGGATCTCTTCAGCCACTGGAGTTGCATCTTCAGCTGGGATGTGTTCTTCATCTTGATCATCTACCTCTCCAACGGGGGTGGAGAGGTGATCTTGATGAACGTCTCATCTTTACCTTCAGTAGGTTCATCCAAGCTGAGTTCCTTCATCTTTGTACCTGCATCTTCAATAGGTACACTAGAAGAGTTGCTTTGCGGCAGACTCGTCTCATCAAATACAAGGTGTATCGACTCTTCTACCACCAGAGTTTTTCTATTAAATACTCTATAGGCCTTACTATGGCTACTATAACCTACAAAAATACCTTCATAGCTTTTCTCGCTAAACTTGGTAGTGCGATACTTGCCGTTGTTAAGTACGAAGCACTTACAGCCAAAGATTCTAAAATATGAAATGGTTGGTTTCCTGCCTTTTAGAAGTTCGTAAGGAGTCTTATCATGGTTCTTGTTGAAAAGAGCTCGATTTTGCACGTGACAAGCGGTGTTGACGGCTTCAGCCCAGAAATACTCTGGAAGTGAGGCATCACTCAACATAGTCCGGCAAGCCTCTATGAGTGTTCTGTTCCTTCTCTCAGCTACTTCATTTTGCTGTGGAGTGCGAGGAGAGGAAAACTCATGAAAGATACCTTGACTTTCGCAGAATTCTGTCATGGCTCCAGACTTGAATTCCGTTCCATTGTCACTTCTGATTTTGACTACGGAACTGTTGTATTCATTCTGGATTTGCCTAACAAAACTAATGAAAGTACTGAAGGTGTCTGACTTGTGTTTCAGAAAGAACACCCACGCAATGCGCGAGTAATCATCCACAATAACCAACGTATATTCCTTACCTCCCAAACTTCTAACTTGCAGTGGACCAAACAAGTCCATATGGAGAAGTTGTAAGCTTCTATTGGAATCCTTGCCTATTATGCTTTTAAATGAACTCCTTGTTTGCTTGCCTTTGATACAGGCGTGACAAAGACTGTCCATAACGCACTTGACATTAGGTGCATCACGTACTAAGTTTTGAGAGAATAGTTTATTAATAGTTTTGAGATTAATATGTGCTAGTCTCTTGTGTCATTTGTCAGCAAGAGATGCACTACTTTTTGCTAAAAGACACACTGGTGTAGACGAGTCTATACAAATGAAGTTTAAACAGAAAATATTTCTGCTTCGAGTGCCTGATAAAACAGTTTCCATGTTGTCAACCGATTTTATCAAACACTTGTCAGCATGAAATTCAACCACGTATCCTTTGTCGCATAGTTGGCTTATGCTGATGAGATTGTGTTCCAATCCTTCAACATAGGCTACATCCGAAAAGGATACGTTACCGTTAGTAATCATACCGTAGCCTTTAGTTATTCCTCGATCTGAACCTCCAAAGATGACCTTTGGTCCGTTGCAGACTGAGGTGAAATTCTGGAGTAGGCTTCTTGTCCCGGTCATATGCCGAGAGCATCCACTGTCCAAGTACCAGATTAGCATTTTGGTGGTCTTTGGACATACCTGCAATTACAATCACTTAGCCTTAGGAACCCAAACAAGTTTGGGTCCTTGGTCTCGAGTTAGAATACTCCCCCTACGAGCATTAGCCTCATGAGTGGTCATTCTCACGTTGCTAACGTGAGGGGTTGCAACATTTCTAGGATTGAACCAACAATCGATGTCAAAATGACCAATTTTGCCACAGCACCAACAGTCGAACCTACTGTATCTTTGCCTAGTGTATTCCTGCTTGATTTTCTTAAGTGATGGTCTAGCAGGAACTTCACTCTTGGTGGAAGAAGAGTCATGATGATGGCAGCTACATGAAGTCTTCTCCTTCATAGGCTTTTCCACAATAGGTTTTACCTTTGGTGTCTTCTTGATGTTATGACCATGAGCATAAGGTCCATAGCTTTGAAGTTGAATCTCTTCATAAGGGGCCTTAAAGACACTCTCTCCAAAGTTACGAGGACGAGTCCAACCTTGGTATCTTGACTTAGGCTTCTCGGGGATCGGCCTAGAGAAGTGTCCATAGGTGGACTCATAGTCGTATTCGTTCGTAGGAAAGATAACTTTCTTGAACAAAACTGGTTCCAAGGGAGCTTTCCCTTTTTCTTCAGCTAGAGCCTTCTGGGCAGCCTTATTCTTTCTCTTGGCCTTATTTCTCCTAGAAGATTTACTAGAAGCACCAATGTGGCCTAAACCAGCACCCTTGGCCTTAGCTGAGAACTCAGCAACTAGTGGAAGAACTGTCTTAGGCTTGGAGAAACTCTCAACAAGTTTCTTCTCAGCCTCGAGTAGTTGTTCCAATTCTTTGATGATTTCATCTTTAAGGTCGAGGTTCTTGAGAGCTTGATTGTATTCCTCCATAGCAACATTGAAGTTCTCTTGAAGAGAGTTAGTCCTAGTGACTTCTTCTCTCAAGCTGCTCTCAATAGCCTGTAGAGATTTTATCTCTTTGGCTTGAGTTTTAACGACTCTGCGACATTTTTCGTAAGCCGTGAGTAACTCCTTATACTGTCCCATGAGTTCAGATTCATCCTCAAAGGAATGGCCCTCTTGCTCATTATCATCATCAGATTCAGAGAGAGGAGTGTGAGATTTTACCTCCCCAATAAACTGGGGGACTTGTTCATCATCAGAGTGAGCCATGAGCCCGAAGTAAGCTTCCTCTACTTCACTCGACTCAGATGAGTCGGAGTCGGTGAGAGTTTTGCTCTTCTTGGCTAATAAGATCTTCTCTGTCCTCTTCTTGTGGTATGAGGATTTCTTTTCCTCTCTTCTTCCACCCTCTTTCTTCTTGTGAGGGCAGTCCGCGATGACGTGACCTGGCTGATTACAACAATAACAAACGATGTCAGTTGAAATCTGTTTGTTCTGTTTAGAGTTATACCTGTCATGGCTACTTGAGCCTTTCTTTCGCTGATCACCGTCATGTCGTGATCTTCTGTATGAGGTATCTTTGCCTCTCCATTGCTTCTTCTTATTCAAGAATTTCTTGAACTGCCGCGAGAGCAATGAGAACTCTCCTTCAGATAGTTCTGAGGCTGAGGTGCTTGGCTCGGAGCCTTCTTCTTCACTTACTTCTTGAGGAGGTGCTGGTGAGGCAGCTTTGCCCTTCCTTGAACTGTCAGCCTTTAAAGTAACCGACTTCTCTTTTGAGGAGAAGCGACTATTCTCTTCTTCAGCTTTTCTGGAGTTGATCTGCAGTTCATAGGAAATTAGCTTGCCAAATAGATTCTGTGGATCTGTCTCTGCTAGTCTGCCAAACTCTCGGATGGCACAGACTTTGTTATCCCATTCCTTGGTGAGAGATCTCAGAAACTTATCATTCAGCTCCCCATTAATAAAGACTCGGCCATACACTATTAGTCCATTGACTATCTTAAAGAAGTTTTCAAATGTGTCAGCTATGGGTTCCTTGTGACCTTGTCGGAAGGCTTCATACTTCTGATTTAAGAGGGATCTCCGATCATCCCTAACTTCCTCAGTACCTTCCATCAGAGTCACCAGGGATTGCCACATCTCCTTGGCAGATTGGCAATGTATAAGATTTTGCAGCATTGAGTCATCGACTGCACTTGCGATAATATTTTTAGCTTTCTTGTCTAGGGAGACAAGTGCAATCTCGTCCTTATCCAAGTCCATCAACTTCTTTGGAACCTTTTTGGTTGGGTCTATTGTTGATGCAGTCATAGGAACATGCGGACCTTCTTCCACAATCATGAAGATCCGGGGATCTACTGCTTCCAGGAAGAGCTTAACTCTTTCCTTCCACATAGAAAATTTGTTCTTGGTGCAGATAGGGAGCTTAGCAAAATCCTTGGTCTTACTCATGCTTGATACTTCTCTTGAGACAACTTGGTGAGGATTAGATCAAGGTGTTAACCTTTTAACGATCAACCTCGCTCTGATACCAATTGAGAGAACTAAGTTGCCAACCTAAATCACCTAGAGGGGGGTGAATAGGTGAAATACGTGCCAAATGCGGAATAAAAAATCACACAGACGATAAGAGATTTACAATGGTTCCCCAATCTTGGGTACGTCCACTTTCCTCACCGATCTAGCAAATCACTAGACTCGGCTACTCCACTATCTCGGATTGCAAACCAATCCTATACCTCGGAACTACGTTCCTACAAAACTCGATCCCAAACGGATCTACACTCGGAAGATAAAACTTCCTACCACTCGGAGATAAATCTCCTATAATGAAATTGTTTGAAGAAAAATACAAATAAAATAATACAGATCTGGATCTTTGGCTTTGTCTTCTTCGTTGAGAGCTTTTGGCTTGGACAGAAAAAGGTTGAGGAAGACTTGACCGAAATCCGGAGATCTGAAATCTGGAATCACCACGATCGAATAGAAATATCAGAGATCGATGAAGCACGACATGATCAGATGATTCTTCTTGAGTCTGGATCGCTGGAGAAATTGAGATCGATAGCAGCGGCGTGAGAACGACGATCCAGAGCTTCTTCCGAAATCAGTAATGGCGGCGGACAAAAAGATTAGGGTTTTCGGGATTTTCTCTTTCTTAAAAAGTAATCTCTGTAAACGCATGTATTTAGTCATGTCTGAAAATACCTATTTATAGGTGGTCTCCAACGGTCATAAACATAATTAAGGATGACACGTGGACCAATCAAAAAGGACTATTTGAAAATACACAAAGAAACTTAACTTAGAGAAATTTAGTAAATTTGAACAGACATACTCGAGAGACAGAGACATACTCGAGTAAGAGGTTACATACTCGAGTGGGTATGAGTGATATACTCGAGTATCAAGATAGAAACTACTCGAGTGCTTCAGGGATCAATACTCGAGTGACTTAGAGAACCTACTCGAGTATGAGCAAATATACTCGAGTATAAGCACTTTAGAAAAATTTCTCAGATAAGACTTGAAGAGCTACTCGAGTATAAGAGTTTGAGATACTCGAGTATGGAGATAGACTACTCGAGTATCTATATAAAACTACTCGAGTGACCACTAACCTACTCGAGTATGAAAAACAATCTACTCGAGTACAGAGTTACTTACTCGAGTATTTCAGAGAACTACTCGAGTATGAGGACTTAGAGACTTTCTAGGATAAGAAGTCCAGATCTACTCGAGTACAACCAGAACGCTTACTCGAGTAACTAACCATCTACTCGAGTATAAGGTATCACTTACTCGAGTGATGGAAAATCTACTCGAGTATAAGCTTTCATACTTGAGTAAATAGAGAATCCACTCGAGTAAGTAGTCCAACCTACTCGAGTACAGACTCACTTACTCGAGTATACTATAGAAGTACTCGAGTATGTGGACTTAGAAAATTCTTCTGAGATAGACTTCAAAACTCCATAGTCCAAGTGCATGTTGATGAAGTGTATCCCAATAGAGAGGCTATACATGAGCCAACACCTTGGATCACATAATGAGGAATTACATTGTATGGTCCTGTGTTTGGTGACCCATTATAGACTGACATTGGTCTACACTTGGCAATAAGAACCTGCACACATACAACTCAAACACAATATCAAATACACCTTAATTCATCTTAGTTCAAGGTCTGACTTCCTACAAATCTGAGGTATTGTGGAGACAAATCCCAACAGAATCCAAAAGGAATTCCTACAACTAAGAATGTTTCCACATTCCTACAACTCAGGCTAACAAGCCCTACCTCAGCCTTGCCACAAGACCTACAACTCAGAGAATACCTTCTCTTACAACTCAGGCACAAATAACCCTACCACTCAAAGAACAAATCTCATACACTCAGCCTTTATAAAACAGGCTTACAACTCAGATCTATGAATAGATCCTACAGAATTTGATAAGGAATTTTATAATCTCTTACCCCTGTTGAGAGAGAAGGGATAAGAACTTTATTGATCAGCTTCTTGAAGAGGCTGATGGCTGAAATCAACTTGATCTTAGCTTTCTTCAAAGCTTCTTGAATCTGAACTTAGTTGGGTTGATTTCCTTTGAATATAACTTACTAGCAGCTTCCTCCTTAGATTCCAGAAATAGATCTGAATCTTCTTGACAGATTAGTTCAGTATCTGCTTCTTGAGAGACCTGTGATTGTCTCCTTCTTGACTTCAAATAGCTGGATCTCTCTCTCTCCAAACCTCTTGAAGATACTTCGGAATTCTTGATTGAATTCAACTTAGACAGAATCTGAATAGATAACTACTTCATAACGTCTTCTTAGATCTTCTCACGAAAATCTTCTTATTTGTGACTTGTACTTTCTTGATTAGAGATCAATCTCACAATAATTGGGTTAGTTGTATTTTTATTGATTAGATTGTTCTTCTTCTGAATCCATCTATGTATAGACTTCATCCATGGTAACCGGCTGATCCGGTTTCTAACTAACCTCTGACAAGTCTGACAGATTCAGTAAACCTGTTGTAACTCATAGTTGTCATGTCCTTAAACAGTTCTTGAGCCTTTGACTCTGTCAGCAAAGCGTAGAGACTGACTGTCATAAAGTGTCGAGACAGTCTGTTAATATGTGTCGACAAAAGTGACTTAAGTGTCGACACAGACATTATTGGTGTCGACATAGCTGCCTTGATGTCGACACAGCTTCTTGACACTGCATCTTGAGAATGTGTCGACACTGATTATTTGTGTCGACACAAACACTTCACCATTCATCAGCAATCAACTTGGTCTAGACTCAGCTGTTTGTTGACACAAGTCCTGTGTGTCGACATAGTTGATGTAGACTCAGAACATAGCGTGTGTCGACACTGCCTCCAAGTGTCGACATAGTTTTTGTCGACTCTGCCTCTGTGTGTCGACACAGCCTCCCGGTGTCGACACAAACTCACTGAAGTGTCGACACAGCCATTTCCATGTGTCGACACAATCTTACTGAAGTGTCGATGCAGCTTCCTCAGGTGTCGACACATGGACTTAGAATCTTTTTTCTGCATTCTAGCACATTCTTAACCTGCACATATAAACTCAAAATAACATCAAATACACCTTGATGTATATCATTGAGCTAAGTGAGGCTTCTCCAAATCAGGTACACATTTTCCAATGTACCCAACAGAAACCATCCAAGTATGAAGACAAGCCAAGGTATGACAAAACACCATCTAAAGAAGTAGTGTGCTTTGGTTGCAAGAAACCTGGGCATTTCATCTCTGAGTGCCCAGAAATTCAGAAGAAGGATAGAAGAAAGGAGGGTGACTAAAGGAAGGATCACTATAGCAAGCATTCCTCAAGCATGCACAAGAGGAAGGAAAAGGGCTTTGTTACTGAGACATGGAGTGACACTGAAGAAGAATCAACCTCCTCCAGCTCCAGTGAGGATGAAGAAGAGCAGAAAGCCAAAAAATTTGCCTCATGGCTATTGAGGCAGGCAGTAGCAGATCAGATGTTGATGAGTCTGAAGATGAAGAGCTCTTATTAGCTGAGGATCAGGTAATAGCCTCTTATGATTTTTAATCAGAGGAATTTAAACTTGAATTTAAAAATTTGTGCTTAGACTTAATCAGCTCTGAGAAGGAAATCAAACTTCTCAGAGAAAAATTAAATGACCTAGATAAAACTACTGCAGAGAATGCAAACCTAACAAATGAACTTATTTCTGCTAATCAACAAATATCCTTTTTGAAATATGAACTTAGCAAGGCCAATATATTGGAAGAATCCTTAAATAGGAGAAGTCTACAATTATTAGATATCACTAGTACTATAAATGCTAGATTCAACAATAGTAAACTAGGATTAGGTGCCTCCCCTAATAATTTACCTATAATTCAGAAAAATAATCTTTCTAAACCAATAAAGTTTATATCCGACAAAGGAAAGAAAAATACTGAACATGTCAATAGGGTTAATAAAGTTCTTGAACTGATTGAAATAAAAAATAACAGTGTTCAGCAATTATCGTCGAAAGCAGATTGACGATATATGAACAGATCGTCGAACTCAGAATGACGATCTCTAAACGCAAACTTGAGTAATAGTCATTCTTCGATCTATGATCGACGACATCAGTATGGTTCGTCGAACAGAGATCGACGATTTTGGTACTCCAAGAATGAATACTCTCATTCTTCAAGTAGAGATCGACGATTTCATCCAACATCGTCGAGCTCAGTTTGACGATCCAACCAGAAATCGTCGATCCCAGATTTTAACAACAAAAATCCAAATTCTAAGAGCAACTTTAATTCCTTTAGCACATGGATAATACCACCTAGAAGATATCATCCCAAAGTCTATAAATATTAACCTGAATGCTCATATATTTCTAGTTATTCCTATGTAAATCAATAAGGACCCAAGGTCACCTGGGTCAAGAACAACTAAGTGTTATACTTGCAGATGAAGACCTATCCAGCATATAATCAACACTGGTATCTAGATAGTGGTTGCTCCAAGCACATGACAGGCAGCAAGGACAACATAATTGACTATAAGTCCAACCTGGGACCAAAGGTCATCTTTGGTGATTCAAATTGTGGCCAAACAGAGGGCTATGGCAAAATCAGGATTAGAGCTGTAACTTTCAAGAAAGTTGCATATGTGAGTGGACTGAAGCACAATCTCATCTCCATAAGCCAACTCTTTGATGAAGGTTATCAGGTATCATTCAACTCTAAATCCTGTACTATTACCTCAAGAGAAAACAAACCAGTTTTAATTGGCAGTAGACAAGGAAACATATATTTAGTTAATTTCCAGTCCATTACTTCAGATATATGTCTGCTTAACTTAGTTAGTAGTCAAAATGACTTATGGCATAAGAGATTAGGACATGTAAATCTGAAAAACATTGCTAGGTTATCTAAGGACAACCTTGTGAGAGGCTTACCTTCTGGCCCCTACAAGAAGGAAGGTCTCTGCAGGGCTTGTCAACTAAGCAAGCAAACTAAATCTAGTTTTAAATCCAGTAATAAGAGTGATTCACCTAGGATTTTATACTTACTACATATGGACCTTTTTGGACCTATTACTGTACAAAGCCTAGGAGGGAAGTCTTATACCTTAGTGGTTGTAGATGACTTCTCCAGATTCACTTGGGTTTTCTTTTTGAGAGCAAAGTCAGATACTTTTCAAGTTCTTATAGATTTTCTCAAGAACATACAGATTGAGTATTCTACTCAATTTGCATTGATCAGAAGTGATCATGGGACTGAGTTTGAGTCTCTTCTTATGCTAGAGTTTTGTAGGAAAGAAGGTATAAGACATTGCTTCTCGGCTCTTAGAACTCCTCAACAAAATGGGATAGCTGAAAGGAAAAATAGAACACTCATTGAAGCTGCAGGCACATTACTTGCAGATGCTTACATGCCCCTATCCTATTGGGCAGAGGAAGTGAGCACAACAAACTATGTCCTGAACAGAAGCTTGATACACAAACTAAAACATAAGACCCCCTATGAATTGCTCAAAGAAAAGAAACCAATAATTAACTATTTTAAAGTTTTTGGTTGTGTATGCTATATTCATAATAATGACAAAAAGCACATTAGAAAGTTTGAAGAAAAGGCTGCAGTGGGAATTTTTCTAGGATATTCCCATGTCAGCAAAGCTTATAGGGTTTTTAATAAATCCACATTGAAAATAGAAGAATCCATGCATGTTATATTTGATGAGACTAACATGTTTTATAAGGAGAAAGAAACTTCTACCAGAAACCTCCTGTAGGTAAACAACTTGTGTGAGAAATTGGATGAATTGAAATTTACATCCCAGTCTTCTCAATAAGCCAATGAAGAAAGTGATGAAGAAAATTTGGATGCAGTTGAACCCTCCACAACAGCAGAAGTAATTCCACAAGAGGAATCCTTCCCAAATGTTGTTGCTGAGCCAACTCCACCCACTGATCTTGTCATACTGAGGGATCATCCCAGATCCCAAGTGATTGGAAACATAATAGTAGGTGTACAGACAAGGCATCAACTTAACTAGGACTTGATGCATGCCTATTTCCTCTCTCAAATTGAGCCTCAATCCATATCTGATGCAGGGCAAGATCCCCACTGGATCATTGCAATGCAAGAAGAGCTCAATTAGTTTGAGAGATGCAGTGTTTGGGATTTGGTTCCAAGACCAAAAGACTATCCAGTCATTGGAACCAAATGGGTATTCATAAATAAGCTTGATGCCCAAGGTGTGATTGTGAGGAACAAGGCCAAGCTTGTTGCTCAAGGATATAGACAAGAGGAAGGGATTGACTATGATCAAACCTTTGCTCCAGTTGCCAGGCTAGAAGCAATAATGATATTTCTGGCCTATGCTTCATTCAAAAAGTTCAAAGTCTATCAAATGGATGTGAAGAGTGCCTTCTTGAATGGGGAACTTAAAGAAGAGGTTTATGTTGAACAACCTCCAGGTTTTATTTCTCCAACTCATCCCTCTTTTGTGTTTAAGTTGTACAAGGCTCTCTATGGTTTAAAGCAAGCTCCAAGAGCTTGGTATGATACCCTAGCCAGCTTTCTATTAGAGCATGGTTTTTCAAGAGGCATAGTTGATAGGACCTTGTTTACCAAATTGCATAATGATAAAATACTGTTATACAAATATATGTAGATGATATAATATTTGGCTCTATTGATCCCAAATTATGCAAGAGATTTTCTGATCTAATGCATTCTAGATTTGAGATGAGTAGTATGGGTGAGCTTTCCTACTTCCTTGGTCTCCAAGTGAAGCAGCTCCCTGATGGCATCTTCATTTCCCAGGCTAAATATGCCAAAGAGCTTATAAAGAAGTTTGGGATGGCTGATGCCTCAGCAAAGAAAACACCCATGCCTACAAATGTTATACTAGACTCTAATGCACATGGGGAACCTATGGATCAAAAACTATATAGGGGCATTGTTGGATCCCTACTATACCTTACAGCAAGCAGACCTGATATTATGTTTGCTGCATGCCTTTGTGCTAGGTTCCAGGTGAACCCTAAAGAATCCCATCTAGTTTTTCTAAAAAGAATTTTGATATATATAAAGGGTTGTCCTAGTCTAGGTCTCTGGTATCCTACTGAGTCAGAGTTTGAGTTAACTGGATACTCAGATGCTGACTTTGCTGGATGCAGAGTGGACAGAAAAAGTACTTCAGGAACTTGTCAGTTCCTTGGTATGAGATTAGTGTCTTGGTTTTGCAAGAAGCAGTCATCTGTGTCTACTTCAACTGCTGAAGCAGAATATATTGCAGCTGGCAGTTATTGTTCCCAAATGTTGTGGATTCAAAACCAACTACTGGACTATGGTCTCAACTTAAATAATTCAACATTACTATGTGATAACACAAGTTCTATAGCCATGGCACAAAATCCAGTTTATCACAGCAGAACTAAGCATATAGACATTAGACATCATTTCATTAGAGAGTGTGTGGACAAAAATAAAATTAATCTTGTCTATATCTACACTGATTTACAAAGAGCTGATATCTTCACCAAACCTCTAGATGAAAGAAATCATGTGTTCTTCATAAATCAGCTTGGAATGATAAATGGAGAAGAATTAGTTTAATTTCTGTCTGCACTCGATGAATTTTTCAAAGTTCGTCGAATGGAGATCGACGAACTGGGGGAAGTTTGTGAGATATTCGTCGAACGGAGATCGACTAACTCTCTGTGTGTGAAGTTAGTTTCGTTAGACTGAGATCGACGAACCTACTTCAGAAAAATTTTGTCGAACGAAGATCGACGAAATGTCTCCAACCCTTCAGACTGAGATCGACGAATCATTTAAGTCAAAATTATTTCGTCGACCTCAGATCAAAGATCTATTCATTTCTCGTGGAACGGAGTCTATCGGTTCATATTCAGGAAAACACTATATTTAGGTTTTCTTCGACCTCCGTCCCACGCTTTCAGTTCTCTTGCACTTGATCTTCGACTTTTCTTGCAGGTATTCTCATGGCGATTC
The DNA here is from genome assembly GCA_039513925.1 of Platanthera zijinensis. Classification (NCBI taxonomy): domain Eukaryota; kingdom Viridiplantae; phylum Streptophyta; class Magnoliopsida; order Asparagales; family Orchidaceae; genus Platanthera; species Platanthera zijinensis. The sequence goes on along the minus strand of CM077095.1, from coordinate 123,554,724 downwards.
CCGTAGGCTCTCTTGCAGCGATGAAGTTTGATACAGGATTCGATCTGGATTTTGAATCCTTCCAATACTCTGACCCTGTGTTCGTGAACATTCTGCAAATTCTAGAAGACTAACATCTCAAGACTCTGCTATCAACACACATCAAAATCTGTGGAATAGAGATCAGGGAATGGGTTTATACATCTACCACGGAGGAGAACGTGATACAAGGACTATCACTGGTAATGCCATCTCCCTCACTCCCGCAGTTTTAACTGAAATATTTGGATTGCATAATGGTGAGGAGGAATAAGAAATTGAAACTGAAGAGTTTGATATAATGTTGAGCCTCATGGGTTATTCAGGAGAAACCCCACAGAAACTGCTTAAAAAGCATTTATCTGCTGAATATAAGTTCCTTGCAGATATTGTAGGGAAAGTGCTGCTAGGAAAGCACTCTACACATGATTACATTACCAGGTATCAATTCATGGTTATGTGTGCAATAGTAAACAAGAAAGCCATTAATTGGGCTCAAGTTTTATTTGATCTTATCAAAAAGAAGAACAATAAAAGGGAGGTATGTTTTGGAAGGATCTTAGGGATCTTCCTCATAGAAAAGGCTGTCGGATCCCTGGTCTCCCCGACCATATCCATTAATGCCTGAAAGAGACTTACATGTGCTCTTTTTTGCAAGTGGGAGAGGACAATTACAAAGCCAACCAAGGCTCCTTCCTCTTCCACCAGAACTTCTAAAAGTACAAGGGCTACATCAGCCACTCCTCACCCCACTGCAGAGATTCCATTCACCACTCCACCTCCTCCTGATTCTCAAGCTCTATCTCAGCCTCAAGTTCAACAAACCCCAACCTCCACTTTTATTCTAATACATACCCCTACACCACCAGCTTCTCCAATTCCTTCTTCCCCTACACATATTCCATCCAATTCTCCCTCTCCTAGGGCTGATATATCCATCCCTACTCCTCCCCAATCTCCTCTCCCATCTCATCTTGCTGATATCCCCCTCTCCACTCTCTCTTCAATCCCATCGTTAAATCTACTCTTATCTCCTCTGAACACTCCTTCTCCTCAACAATCCCATCAACAGGACCCCCTTCCAGACACCTCCAATCAACCATCTCCTCCAGCAACTATCACCAGTACCTTTATACCTTCTCAACCACCTCCTACCCAAACATCTGACTCCATATCTTTAAATTCCTCTATCATCCAACCACTTCTTGAGCTCCTCAAGTCTATCCTCCAAACCATCATTGCAGAGGCTATTTCCCCTCTATCTATCTCCATATCATCTCTCTCCTCTAAAATCTCTACCCTCACCTCTACCCTCTCTTCATCTGGGGGTCTGGCTTCAGTTCATACTGAAACCAAGCAGGGGGAGATACTTAATGATGAAGTAGCAGCAGCAGAACCAGCAGCAGCAGTAGGAACAAATGTTGACATGGAAACAGATTTTCTAAATTTTCTTGATACTAATATGGAATCTGATGATATAGAGTTAACTGACTCAGTAGTAGATGTAAATAATCAATGTACAGATATTATAGTATCCAATGCTCAAGAGACTAGCTTGTTAGTAGTTCTGCCTAGAATAATCTACTTCATTAAATCTAAAGTAAATCTACATACTCTGCTGAAGATCTTTGGATCTTATATTCAGTTCTACCTCTCCTTTCCCACTCATTCATCCAGAGCAATAACATGTTACACTTCCCCTGCAAGTTCAGAAGTGTTAGCCATTATAAAGAAAAGTCTGATAGCTCCTCCAGTAGTATTATATGAACAAAGATCTAGCCCTCCTGGGCCAACTTATATCATAGACGATAGCCCTATTCCTAGTTTGGATGATCTAATCAATCAGGACATTGATATGGAAGCTGAAGCAGCGAAAGCTGAAGTTGTTCCCACTCCAGCAAGCAAAGAAATTCCCAAGGATCTGATCAGTCCGATTGATGAAATGTATGACAATCCTCAACAATAATCTGATGATGATGATGATGATGATTCTGATGATGCTCCTAAGAGGAAGCAAGCCTTAAAGAAAAGGAAAGCTCCACCTCCACCTACTCTCAAACCTGGAAATACCAATGATACACCATATTACATCCTACAAAACATAACTCCATACAAGGGTATGCCAGCATGGATGTGGATATTTAAAAATGAATAGAAAGCAAGGAAGAAAAGTAGGAGGTATTCTCCTTCTCCATAGAGGTTCAAAAGAGATCCTCCTCCTCATCCTCCTCCTCCAGCTGCAGGTGCCTCAGGAACCTTATCCTAGAGCTCAGAAGGATTCACTAAACCTACTCTCACTAAAACTTATCAGAGAAAGGGAAGACCTTCTCATTCTTATGGAGATAGTTAGCATAAACAGAGACATCAGTCTTATTGCAGACATCATTCAGCTCAACAGTCTATCCCTCAGCCAACACTTTCCCCTCCTCCATCTCCTGACAAAGCTAATGACCCTGAAGAACCTCTAATTCCATCTAATGATCTTGAAACTAGTCCAACAACAAGAATGGCTAGATTCAAGGAATCTGTGGCTCTCTCTCAAATCAGGCAAGCCAAGGAAAAAGGTCAAGACACTTCTCAGTTCTCTACTATGTCTAGCTACAGGAAGAAAGAATTTGAAAGATACCAATTAGGAAAATTATTCAATGTTAATGAATACATGAGTTTACATCCTGAAGTAGTGGTTCCAAGAACTACCTCACAAAAGACTATTGGTGATGCTGATATGACCATGACTATGAAGCAAGCTCATGATCCAAACAGAATAATCAAATTTGCTAATCCTTCTAACTCTCAAAAGAACATTTAAAATTATTTATTTTCTGTGCTTTCTGCGAACAATCTAGGTACATAGCCTTATAAAGGTACTTATAGCTTATTTATTCTATCAGTTATCTCAGTTTTCATGCTATGTTTAGTTCATTTTGCTTTGTGATTTTTTTGTTTATTTGAAGTAACCTCACCCAAATAGGGGGAGATTGTTGGAACCCCTAGGTGATTTGGGCTAGGTTGTCTTTTTAGGTTGTGACCCATATTATATAGAAGGGTCAAATTTAATGTGTTTCTTAAGTCTAGACCATGTTCTTTGAGTCAACAGATCAAAGGACCAACCTACAATACTGCTAAAGACTCAAGATTTAGAGAAAGAGATCTACGTTCGTAGATCTCAGGTCGACGATAGTCGTGCTCAGCTCGACTAACTCAGAGCTAAAATCTCTGAGCTGAGCTCGACGAACTTCGTTCTCAGATCGACTAACTCTTCAACACTCAGCGCCATAATTCACTTAAATCCAAGGCTGACTCAGAGACAAAGATCACTCAACGCCAGATGTGTTATTCACTCAATGCCGACAGATGGACCAAGTTTTTGGGTCGACTAACTTCACAGTCTCAGGTCGACGAACATAGAGCGCAGAATTAGTCAGTTTATGCACAGCAGTTGATTCACAGAGCTAAGGTCGACGAAAGCAAGATCTCAGTTTGACGAAGACTGTTCAGAGGTTGACGAAATCTCAGGTCAACGAAAGCAGATTAGAGGTCGACGAAAGCTGATCTCAGGTCGACAAAAACTGTAAGATATTTTGTTATTTATTCTTTCTCTTTCTGTCTCATCATTTTATTTCCATTATAGGCTATTAATTCCCTTGCAAATCAATGCACTTATATTCTCTGAACAGAGCCGTTACTGGCAGCATTGATTGCTAACATCCTCCATGGAATTAATTGCTTATATCTCGAGACAGACATAGAATAGAATATTTTGACAGAATTCTTGCCGCTTTTTCGTTCCCAAGATTTCGGCTGAAACATTTATTGCAGAGTTTTTCTTTTGAATTCGACGAAGTTGCAGTCATTCATACACATCTCCCTGTCAAGAAAACAATACACACTAGAGTAGAGATTAATCATCAATTAGAGTCACAACAAAGAAAAGTTCTGTGAAAAAGAATCTCTCAAAGAAATTGACTGCTCTGAAGAGAAGAAGAAAGAACAACCATCACCATCAAGAATCTTTCTTTCTCTCCCTCTTTGTTCTCAGGGATCTCAAGTGACAAAAACATTCTAATCAGTCAAGGATCTCTGAAAAGCTGAAGGCCTACACCATTAAACAAAGCTTCAACTCCTGAACCATTCAAGATCTCAGGGGGAGCTTTGACAATAAATAAGGATCCACACAGTCTTCTCATTTTGATTTGAGAAAAGAAGACTTACATCACTCTCTCATTCCCACCTCTATACAGGGTTTTAATTCCCTTCAAAATTATTCTGGTTGCAAGTCTCCTTCCAAAAGACTTGAGGTTTGGTTTTTGAGCACCTGATCAAAAGCTCATTGGTGACAGTCACCTGATCAAAACCTGTAGTGGATTCCTACTAAGGGTGGTAGAAGAGTGGATGTACCCAGTTTGGGGAACCACTCTAAACTTCTTGTGTTGTCTGGTTGCTCTTTCTTTTCTGTTCTTGCTGTGGCTGTGTTAGTTAGATATTCTGTGATCTTTGATTTACTTTAATCTGTGATAGTTAGATATAGCTGTTAAAGGTAAAGATAGTATACTGTTAGAGAAGAAAATTTTAAAAACACACAGACATACTCTATTCACTCCCCCCCTAGAGTATATCAGATCTAACCCTAACTTTCAGATATGACATGGCCAAAAGATTTTTTAATTGTTTAAGGAAATAATAGGTGTATACATACATAGTGTGCCTTCTTACATAAAGTAAAAGGTACTGTAGTCTATTACAACCACTCACTCATTCATACTTTTGATATCATTTCAGTTTGTTGTCGTCGAAGGGCCGTCTCGGCATTCCCGAGCATAATGTCCCTATTTGCAATATGTGTAGCAAGTAAGAGGAGTTCACCCTCTCTAGACTTAGCTTTCTTCGTCCTTGGGACACAACCACAACATTCGCATGCACGATGCCCTTTCTTGCCACAAGTATAGCAAATATGCCGAGCTTGACTCTTCCTAGACGTTGCTCCAAACGTAAGAGAAGGAGCAAGTTCAGCAGTTTTAGACTTCTTATTCCACCGTCCCTAGCCAGAACTTGAAGAACTAGGTACCTTGAACTCTAGCTTCTGGTAGAATTTTGCCAAGTCCATCTCCAACGATCTAGCTGACTCCACCAATGACTAGAATCCCATTAACTTAGGACCTATCAACAAAAGTCAGAGATCAATGCACAGACCATTATAAAATCTGTTGATCTTCGTTTCCTCAGTTTCAAACAGAAATGTTGCTTGTTGTCTTAATAGAACAAATGCATATAAGTACTCCTCCACCGTGTACAATCCTTGCATCAAACACATATTCAATTACTGAGCCGATGCTCTTTCCCTTGCAATCTTCTCAAGTACACCAACCGGTACCGAAGCCACCACTGAGGCTGGGAGCTGCAAATGCCTTTCGTATTGGGCATTGATCATTGCGAAGACCACATCAACTATCATTCAAACCATTGATGCAGAAGGAGGCGCAGGCACCTCTGTTGGTGCATTGCTCTCTGTCGTATGGCATATAACAGAAGGTCCAGCTGGAACCCGATGCCATATACCATAGACAGACGGAAAGGTAACATAATAATACCAAAAATACTAAACTACTCGCCCTAACATAGAGCATTCTAGCGGAAGCTTTTAAACAGTTTAAGAGAACCCAGAATTTGCACAACAACAACATGAATGTCCACTATACACCACATGAATGAAATACAACAAATACACAAAAGAGTACTAGGCCTTAAGGCCATACAAATGTTCGCTTGACAATATAATATTTTACATACATCGGCTCACAGGACGGCCACATATGACAAAAGTAAAATAACAGTTCGCTTTGGCCTTCGAGGGCCAGCTCAGCAACTTGGGCTTCAACCCGCTACTTGGGACTTTGTTTTGTAGCACCTGCAAACAACATTCCACCACACGGTGGCAAACAAAGCAACGGTCAGCTAAAGCTAACCAAATTATAACGACCCCGCCCATTACTCGGGACGGCGGTGCTCCTTCCCTGCATTTCATTAGCCCAGCTAAACATTTAAGTGCAGAAGTATATTTCGCCACAGGTGTAGGCTCGCTTGGCCAAACACCCCGTGCACTCAGGGCACATTCTCAGTGAATCCGTTCAATTCTTTGGCTTCACTACCATCCTCGGGATGGCAAATATTGTGAGCATTTTTGAGTCTTTCCGACCGCAGTCCAAGACTCCCGACTATGCTAATGGCCAGTTCCACTTTAGGGCCTCTAGCACCGAACCGCAAAGCCCAGGTCCATTTCCACCCGCCTGTTTCTCACGCCGCATAGTCACTTTAAGACGTACGCGCGGGCCAAGCTTCACCCGGATCCTAAAACATCCCCAATCGTCACATAACCCAGTTATGTTCAAGGCTGGCTCCCCAGCCGCCAAGTTAGCAGAATTACGATTCCGCCCAGTTTTCTGAGTGCGCCTTGGAGTTAATCCCCAGGATCCCTGCTGCAATCTACCTCGTAGAAACCCAAAAATAAACAAAGGCACGAAGTCTTCTCCGGTCACTCATGCAATACAACATCACTGATCCAGACAAACACATCCGAGTAGGCTTCACACACAATGCCTATGTGTGTACTACGATTCTGGACTCTAAACAAGGGGGACATCACATATCTATCCCAAGGAACACCGCAAACTCACCGCACACTCGCGTGAGAGGGTTTTCCTATACAAAGGAAGAAGAGCTTCACATGCTTAAGTTGAGAATCTTTACCCTTTAAGTCTACTTTAGCGCCATGAAAAACTAGCCGGATGAAAGGCTTCACAAAGGAATTCTCTCCGCGGATCCGGTCTCGGTTCTTAATTTGGTGCTCCGACGCTCCGCCGGCGGCCGGATTCCTCCCCTTCCTTCTTCCTTTCTCTCTCCTCTCTTTAACTCCTTAGAAAGAGAAAACTTAAGAGGAAATGAGGAATTAATCCTCCATTCCCGGACTTAAGAAGGCAGGAACTCATCTGGGCCTCCAGATCTTGTTTTAAGAAAACAAACGACTCATATTTTCCTAAATTCTCTTAATCTTGGGCCGAACACAGCTTTGCACATGGCCCTGTCCCAGGCCGTGTGCCTCGATCCAGACACGATTATCGAGTACAGAAAATCACACGGGTTAGGACACGCCCGTGTCCCAACCTGACACGCCCGTGTCGAGTCATCGACACGCCCGTGACCAGTGGCGTGTCACGAATAACCTCCACGCCAACCGTCACGACCCTTGGTGGACACGGGTGGCCACACGCCCGTGCCGAATCTGACACGCCCGTATCATACAGTAAACGCCCGTGTTCCGGGCTGTGTCCCTCAGTCGACACAGGACCAAACATCCAGAGGAGTACACGGCCATGTGACACGCCCATGTCACATACCGTATGCCTGACACGCCCTGTGACACGCCCGTGTCACAGGCCGTGTTCGAGCACTCAACGCTCGTAGACCTCGACTCGACTACCCGAGCACGATATGACCATGTGATACGCCTGTGTCACAGGCCGTGTTCACCCTACCAAGACCTGAACTTGGTTTGAACACCGCCTATTTCACTTTTAAGTTTCGGGGCGTTACACGGATAACCAGGGTCCTACCACCGTCCAAAAGTCCGAGACTGACGACAACCTATGAGACTTAATGTCTAGCATACAGCCAAGACTCTCCTCCCTACTGCCAGCATTAACTAGGCCTATTAACCTGACATAGGGTGGGTATAGTTCAGCCTTTTCCAGTTGCTCACATCGCCATGCCATAGCCGAAAGTTGAGCTTCCATGGCTAAATGGAGTTAAACATAATCGCGTTACATTTAAATAGATGACTCTCATGGACATCAGAGCTAAGAACCTAGGCAACAACTCACAAACTAGCCACACGATCTCCGGGAGACAGGTTTCGTAATCAAAGTGTTATCTGGGAGCTATCGCTAGCGATAACTCTATAGCATGGAGGTAAGAACAAAATTTCCCTTCATGTACCCATACTCAGCAACAACTGGAACATCTGTCCAAAAGAACCTACAACATCCTGCAGTGCCAGAATAACTGGACTTTCAGAAAATATAGCTCATCAAGAGCTATCGCCAGCGATACTCACTGTCTCCTGGCGATATCCAACAATTCTCACAACCGATGTATTTTCTAGGTATTTTCCTGGAGAGTGGCTCCAGTACTTCATGCTACTCCCATTCACAGGCACAACCCTTCAGACTCCATAAACTACTCGATTATTCTCAGAGTCTTCTCCGACACGCAAATTAAAACATCATCAATCCATACCAACCTGTCCGGATGGGCTTCATACAGCATGCCTATTCTGTACTGCGATTTCCACATTCTATATGCAAAACTACCCGGGGATATCACGTATCAACCCATCAGAATTCTCTTCGCTTTTCCACCTTTTGGTGGGGGATTCCATGCATATGCAAAAAGATGGACTTCACTTGTCTAAGAAGGAAGATCGTTACCTTTATCAACCGCTTAGGATCCATGCCCTTGTTCTTTGATCCAGATGGAACTGATCGTCAAAGCTTCCTCTCCGCAGATCTAGCGTCGACTTTTAATCCCAATCACAAGCACACCTTGGATCGCTTCTCATCTTAGCCTCCTGGACTTTCTTCCTCCTCTTCCCTCAAGAAGATCAAGAACCAAGAGAGAAAGTGTGAGAGAGGAAGAGAGGAAAATGAGAATGCAATCTCAAGTCCAGCCCTTAATAGCAAGATACCGTTGTGCGGTATAAGCTACCGTCGCGCAGTATCTGAGGCAGTCGCCGCTTGGCCCAATGGACATTGCTCTGTCGCCCAAAGCAGCCTCCACCTTACTACCACGTGGAAAGCTACCGCCGGTGTTAACTTCCTACCACTGAGCGGTACCTTCCCGAGCCACAAGTCAATTTAATTGGCTATCTCCACGTGTTAGCTCGCTACCTCCGTGCGGTAGTCACTCAAAGCTTCGTTAAAAGCGTTGAGTACGTCGAGTGAGACCGACACACTCTAGTCCACTACCGCAGCGCTGTAGTCTCTCAATGCTTCGTCGAAAGCGTTGAGTGAGTCGAGTAGTATCGCTACGCGATAGCCCACTACCGCATCGCGGTAAGCTCTCATTGCTTCGTCTAAATCGTTGAGTGCGTCGAGTGGTATCGCCATGCGATACCTTGCTACCGCCATGCGGTAGATACCCGAGACGACAGTCTATTTAATTCAATAGCTAACGCCGACGTTAACACTACCGCCGCACGTTAACTTCCAATCATTCCTTTCTCATGATTTTTGGGGCATTCATGAGTACCTCAACATCCTAGACTTAGGTGAGCTCTCCATTCCCTTAGCCCACTTCAACATAGTACTTCTCCTCCCTTTCTACTGGAAGATCAGCTGATGTTGAACCACTATGGCCCTGACCTTTCCCAGATCAACCCAGATAGAGTCGTGACCATGATGGACCTAATCTGCTTTTTGTGTGAGTCCAGATTCGTGCTTGAATTCTTTGTTTTCTGCAAACTGCTTACCATGAAGATGAATGTTGAATGGGTCGCCTGTTTTAGCAGCATCTCTATGAAGAACAAGGATCAGTAGAGCAAAGTCCACTGATGGCATGAGAAGTGTGTAATCATGCAAGTTCCCTTCGGCCCACCCAACCGATTCAGAGGGACGAGTACTGTTACAATACTCCTTGCATATCAAACACTTTAGAGGCCCTATATTCCTCTCTTTCAGTGGGAAGGATGTTGTCCTTCTTTAGCAATATGTCGCCATCTCGCAAATGTCGTGCCGGATAAATATAGGGTGAGGCTCAACGATCTCTCTTTTACCCTCGATGATCTGACGATCCTATTCATTTTTGTACCTTTTGTAGGGCTTCTCACTCTTCCAACTAGAGTGAGGATTTGCGTGGTCAAGCCTTCTCATATGAGGCGAGTCCCACATCTTGTCTCCATCAAGACGATCAAGAGAGTCAAGGATGAGCCTTGCGGCCCTAAGGGCAAAAGGGTGATAAAGTCGACGCTGGAGCCCCCGAGTCCTTTCAAAAGTAGCAAGAAGCACAATGTCCACCACATGCTCCCTGAATCCTTGATATAGCTCCAGAGAACCCCATGCGGTTCATGAGGAAGATCCCAAGGACCCTAAATCCCACTTCAATTTTGGGTGAGGTGATGGCGGACAGGGAATCCCTGGAAAAACCCTGCTAGCGTGGGATGTGGCACAAATTAGGTTTTAGTTAGTACCTTCCTGCCATCCCGAGCAGGGGGTGAAGAATCGGATTACAACTTCTTCAATGCTCGTTACGCCATATATAGGTATGATGATTCATAACTGCTCTCCCAGGTCACACCAACATTCCTCGCATGACAAACCTCATGCTCTATCCTAAGAACAGATGATCTTGCTTATTCCCTGGGAGGCGACACATTCACTGTGTCGAGGCATTGTAGAAGACAAAGGCATCCCAGAAAGCAACCAAGGAGATGGAATGAGGGTGTGGAGGTGGCACATAAGTATGCCGAAACCACCGAGAAATTGGCTGAGGTGAAGGTGAAGTTGGCCGAGGCCATCAGAAAGCTGGTCGGGAATGAAGAAGAGCTCGTTAGGTTTCACGAGGCCAATAAATTGAACAATGTGGTCGAGGTATCTTCAACTAGCCTCTACTTAGGCCTTATTTTTTGGATTCGAACTCTAACTTTGTGTTCTGCTTTGTAGTCTATTGAGATGCTCGCCATATCTGAGATATCTATACTACTGCAAAAAAACAAGAATCTCTGAGATGAGGTGGAGGATTTAAAAGTAGAGCTCAACACAGCGTGGTCGTGTGCCATCAACTCACCTATTCTCGGGGCTTCAATGAAGGAGGAGCCCTTAAGGTACGCGCAAGCAAAGCTTCTCTCCATACAACAAATGTTTGTCGGGAAAATTTTTGGGTGAGCCCGGCTCATATTTCTGTCGTGAGCGTTTAAATAGCCAAATGAGTCCCACCTTGCCTTTCCGCCACTTCGCAAAATTTCCGCCTCTCGCGAACATCCGCCTCTTCTTCTCCCGGCGCCCTCTTCGTCCCCCGGTAGGATTTCTTCTCCCGGCGCACTCGCTCTCGGCCGGCGCTGCAGCGATCTTCTCCCGCCGCACTATTTTTCCGCCGGCGCTACATCTATCTCCCGGCGCGGCGCCTATCGCATTTCCCCTACCTCCTAAGCCCGGTGCAAAAATCTTTTGGTAGAAACGCTAAAACTCGCCACGACAACTGTTAGAGGACGGTTAACCAGAGAATCTTCTTCTTCCTCTGCATGTGTTTGTGAGTTTCTTCTTTCATTTATTATTTGTGGTTTTTTCATTTTCCATTTATCCCTTGTGGTTTTTTCGTTTAGGGAATTAGGTTTAAAGTTTACCGCATGTTACCGTTTCAGAATGGGAAAATGATCATAGAGGGTTTCAACATCCACGACATTTGCTTGTTTGGATGCTGAAACCCTATTTTTTTGTATGCAGTAAATAAAAAATCTGGTCGGAAATCCTGTCCTACTGACCAGAAATTGATTTAATTTATCTCATTTTGTACAGGCTTTAGGCATCTTCATTCTCATTCTGGTTGTTGTAAAATTATTCTGAGCATAATCTTAACTTGCTGAGTTCAACAGATTCTGGGCTCCATATAGTAGATTCTCTATTTGGTATTGGTGCTAAAGCATTTTTCCATGGTATACTTTAATTTTTGCAAGTTTCTACAACCTACCTACATTGTTTTTATATGGTTTAGGGTGTGTGTATTTATTACTAATTGGTTCAAAAAATTATAGACGACATGACAGTTAATCAGTACATATTTAAACAGTCGGTGTGCCATATCAACCTTCAAGAAGCATGTTGAGCCCCTTTTGGGTGTTTTGTCGGAGGAGTCAAACAATCAATTAACGGATGCTGGCCTCCTACAATTTTTTTCGCTCCCGGATCTTCCTCAGAACATCCCATTATTATATAGGCTTATCCGACTGTACAGGCCAGACAAGCATGCATTTATGCTTGACAAATATTACGTGAAACTGACAGTTAATGAAGTTGCACTAATTTTGGGTCTGTCGAATAGAGGAGAAAAGTTCACTTTCAAGAGAGCACATTATTCTGATGAGAATCACAAACACCTACTGAATGAGATGAACATATTGGCTCTTGAAGAGCGTAGCCTTGTGGTGGAGGCTCGACGGTTGAAGGTTCTTGTAAAGTACATACTTTGCAGGTTCTTATTTCCCTTGAAGTCACTAAGAATTCCTCAGTGCCTCCGGGATTTCGACGACCTTGATGAATTTAGGAGAAACAATTGACCATTAGCCATTCATACATTTCTCCATTTCCAGTTTCAGTCCTTATTCAAGCTCGGCTGCTCAAGAGGAGATCCCTCCAGCCTTGGGTATCTTAAAGGATGTTCGATTGTCCTTGTTGTAAGAACCGAACTCCCAACTATACGACTCATTCCGATATATATTGCCTTTACTACATTTATTTCTTTTTTAGGTTTGGTTCTTTTAACATAGCAGTATACAAGTTCCTGCGAATGTTTTGCACCGACCCCGTATAACCCATTGGGCTGTGAAGGGTAGTTTTAACTATAAGTTCTGCAGCGACTTAACAACAAAGTTGCTTGTGAAAGATCGGGTAAACTCCATTTGTGTAGGCAACCCCTATATCTCTGGTTAAATTGAAGATCATATAATATTAGTTTTTTGCGTGCTAGGTTTGCACGAGGTTTACGAAGTGCACCTTGGAGGAGCAAGATTTGTTAGGTGTTGAGGAAGATGAATCGTCATTTGATGTCGTTAGGAAAGTCCTGCGCACCAAAGCAGTCAAGAGAACGATCGGGGATCTGAAGAAGGAGAATGAGGAGATTCAAAAGCTCAAGAAGGAAAATAAAAAAGAGAAGGAGAAGGTGAAAAAGTTGCTAGAGGGGAGAAAAACCGAGAGAGATTTACGAAAGTATGTGCACAGTGAATTAAAAGCATTGGGCAAGAAAGTAAGGAAATTGCTGATCTACATATGAACTGTCAGGAGAGACTCGATTCCATCATTGCTCTCCTCCAGCCATCCCGGACCGACATTCCCGTACCATCAGCTGCAACTTCGCCGCAACCTAAGACGACACTTAGCCCCCCAACTCAAATAATGTCAATGGACTGTGAAGATATTATTAGCGTTGATGAAACCAGTCCGGTCTCAAAAGGGCTAAAGAGAAAGAATGCTGACAGGGAAACCCCACTGCAAATAGTATTTCCTGACCGTCAACATATTTCAATCAAAGCCGCTAAACGAATAGAACTACGTACGCACTAGCCCCTTGCCCCGGAGGGTAAGTTTCTTACATTTTTGAATTTACTTAATAACGTCAATGAAGTTAAACTTGATTAATCTATACGCAGAGACTTAATATTTCAATTAGATAATATATCTATGTCACGGGGGGCGCTGTATGACTTGTTATGCGAAGGATGGCTGAGCGATGCGCATATTGATGCTTTTGTAGTTATTTTGAATAATCGTAGCATTTGATCTCCCAAACTATAGAAGTCTTTCCTCTATGTGTCCCCTAATTATGCGGTAATATATTTATGTAGAACCTAGATCTCTAATTGTAGTATTATTGTTTAGTTAATTAACCATCAATACTATATTTTATGCAGTATTTTAAGAGATGCTCTGTTATGTTCGACCGTTTTATATCTCACATTACAAGAGCCAATGTCAAATTTGCTAAGTACATATGCCTGTCCATGTAAGCGTCCATTGGGCATTACTTGATGCCAATCTGGGAGAGTCAAAGTGGTATTTCTACGATTCATTGAGAAATCCTGCGCATCGCGAAATTCTACCATCGCTGGTACGCTCTATTATTGTTGTATTATTTACATAAAACATAAGTGTTTATTAATGGTTTGTATAACTTGTGCAGATTACTAGTCTTTATGAGGACACTGGCGATGCATTATCGGCAGATATATAAGAGTGGGAGATATCAATGGTTGATTCAGCTCCAGAACAAATGAATGGGTACGACTGTGGGGTATTTGTTCTCAAATATATAGAGGTAATGACAAGTACAAAGAAGATAAACTGGGAGAATTGGCAGAGTATGATGAGTAGATTTAGAGTGTAAGACCCCCCCCCCTTTTTTTTAAACCCGGGGTCTTAGGCCCAGAATCGCCGCTTTGCGGTGACACCTTCACGTCCTGAAGGGTCATCACCACAAGGCGCCGATTCTGCCGGCCAATTCGATCACAGAAAGGTAGCACAAAAATTGAAGTAAGAGCAAGTCCACTGGAAATAAATCACATATATATATATAAAACTCCACGAAGGGAGTGTCCACAGAATAACAATAATCAGAGTACTATAAAATGCGGGCTTATGCTCGGTACAAAATGTCCTCACTACAAGTCTCTCATGCGGAAGCAAAAACAGGAACTACTCAGGGTCGAGACTCACGGTCCCGGCTGTATGAACTCCGGAGCTAGACTGTCCCACCTCCAGGCGCACCGATCTCTGGGGCTTCTCCTCCATGCTGGGCTCCACGATCCCCTAAATGATGCGGTTCGAAAACCGTTAGTCATAAAGACTAAGCCCTATCATCCCCTACCCCTTCCCCCATGGCTCCTAGGTACCGAGCGGGGAGGAAGAAAGAGAAGGTCATGAAGGTAGAGATTAATCAAGAAACAGATGACAGCGGAACTAATCTAGCAATTCTATAATAATATGACAAAAAACAGAAAGTAAGAAAAGTAACCTTAACTTATGTGCGAAAGCGCATAAGCCAAGGGATCTTCTGCAAGGCTCCCATCGTATAGAGTGTCTCATACCACTTATACGTTGGGGTGACGGTTATCAAACAACAACATGTATATATATATTGAAATTAACCTTTGATTTATAAACTTGCCCACACAAGCCTATAGACCAAGGGGTCGTTTTGCAAGTCCTAATGTATAAGCGTCCCATACCACTTATATTTTAGGTGTCAGGGTTAAATGATCGATTATGCTATGACATGCATGTGCGTATGATGAAACATGCAAGTGCAACTCACACACCCGACTCTGTGCACACAGACCTTTAGTTCCCCCTTTCGGAGCCGTTACCTCCCAGGATACCTCCGTAGTGGCGGACGGAAGCGGTGGGTTGGGCCTCGCCCACCTCATAACCAGTAAAAACACCACTGGTCTGACCTATCGTACGCCTCAACGCTTGGTGCAGTAAGCGGACGCCTGTGTACTTTTGCCGGCTGGCGCACCAGACTTCTGTTGGCGAAGTGCTAATCACCTCGCCGAGTCAACGATATCGGTGTCGGTGCAATCGAACTCTCCGATATCGTAAAACCCACCACCTTAACTTTTTCCTATTTTATGCACATGCAAGTTCAATCGTAAACACACAAAAACCGAGCCGAAGCCCCCCAGACCAAAACGTCCGTCTCCAAATCAACCGAGCCGAAGCTCCCCGGACCAAAACGTCCGTCTCCAAACCAACCGAGCCGAAGCTCCCCGGACCCAAACGTCCGTCTTCAAACCAACCGAGCCGAAGCTCCCCGGACCCAAACGTCCGTCTTCAAACCAACCGAGCCGAAGCTCCCCGGACCTAAACGTCCGTCTCCAGACCAACCGAGCCGAAGCTCCCATCAATCTTCCTGTGCCAATAGTGTTTGTGAAAGGTGCAGCCCTAGTTACTAAGTTACTCTTGCCAGTTTGTTATTACAGTTTACGTTAGCCCAGGACTGCCCCCGGTATTCCTCGTGAAGGGCTCTCAAGGGGCACTAGGAACCAAGACGGTGGCATTACGGCCCGAAGTTCCCTTTCGCAAGCCACTTATTGTTATTGGTTGATCTCCCTTACCTTTTTCCCTTTAAGAGTTACATTAAACTAAACCTAGGATAGCTTGAATCTTCACCCTCTCCACACGGAAAGACGGTCTTCCGCCATACCCGCGTAACACCTAATCTTCCAACTACCATCAGTGCTAAACCAAGCCTCCTAGGGACTCACCTAGGCTACACGATAATCAAGATTACACGTAATTTACTTTTTCCTCCAAATGCCACCATTTATTTATCGGGGGTCTATCCTAACAAGATTTGCCTAAATCCAAAATATTGGAATTTTCCTAATAAATCCGATAACCTATTTATTTATTCTTAAGGATCTAATATCATCATTTTGAACATGAGGTATAACATTCTAGTTGATTCCAGCTATCACAAAATTAAGGTAAATAATAGTAGGCCTAAATATCAAGTTTCCAAAGTCTGATAGTTTTACAATGATTCTCAAGGGCCTAAACTTATTTAATCATTCTTTCAGTTATTTCAAGCTTAATGAATAAACTACCTTGACTTGTCCTCCAAATAATACAAATAAAATACAGGGTGCTGGTTTTATCTTGAAAATAACTTTGACAGAATCCCATAATTTTGTTGCTGGTAATTAAATTATAATAAATCAAATACTACATTACAATCTAACATGCTTTGTGAATGAAGTGCTATAACAGTAACTCTAAAAATTCCCAAATAATTCCCAGTGATATAAAAGGGACTAAAAACCTTAAGTTCCAATTATCATAATTTTCCAGCAATTGTACAAGCCCTAATTTATTTTTATGCTCAAAAGCCCATATAAAACATTGTGAATGAACCTCTAAAATTTCTCAACATAAAATTCTATAAAAAATTCAGGGATCAATGTTCTACTAGTCAAGATCTAAATCAAGAATTTTAACTGATTATAATTAATTTAAAACTTCCAAATAATTGAAACAACAAATCGGGCTAATAATCATTTAACACATGAAGTATAATATTTATTAATCATAAAATTCCAGGAAAATTACCATAAGTCTAAAACATCCTAAAACTCCCTCCTCCCGAGTTTCATAATTTTTGGATTACATTTAGTGCTTAAAATAACTAAATTACATTTTTATCCTAATCCAAAATCTCAACTTTCGAGGTACCTAATTACCTCCAATTCCTTCACTATTTCAACCAGAGGATTTTCATCATATCGTCCCCCTCTCCTCCAAATTTCAAGGGCATACAAGAGCTTTTGCTCCTATGTCCTTCACAAAACTCAAACTCCCACCCACTGGACTTGAGCCAATCTCTTAGGGTAAAATCCACCCTAATCCACACCATGTTACCCAAGAGGGTAGACATAGACTCAGCAAATCAGTGGCCACAACATCAGCCTCTTTTGAGGTGATTTGTCCACTCCATTTCCAATCGTACTTTTCCCCAGAGTATCCCGCACCAAGACCTATCTAGGACTTGATACTTCCCTATTCAAAACTCGACCAATTGAGTTAAAATTTTGTACAGATCTTAACATTGATGCCAGGGACCACCACCCAAAATTTGGGGGAGTTTGGACTTAATTTCATCTCCTAATTAATTTTATAATGTTTATTAAAATTTTACAAAAACTTTAGGCAAAAGTATCTCCAAAAATTCCCATTTTTGGTCTGCCGTTAGATATAGCTAAGGTCAACCCCCCGCCCAAATTTCAGGTCATTTGGACAAGGTTCGAAGAGTGGGAATCCATTTTAATTTCTGCCCAACTCTAGGTACAGCCCCCACTAAAACGGGTGCTGCGGCCGAACCGCTTACCCCAAACATGTTGAATCCAATTTTAGATTAATCTAAACTCGAAGGGCTACGACTTTCGTGTCTGGTCACTTTTCCTAAAACGGCCTCTAAGTGCCTCGTTTTGCAGCATCAAAATGTGCCCATCCAAGTATATTTTCCTTATAAAATTATTTACATAATTTATATATTATAAACAGTTTTTACTGTTCATCTTCTACAGAACCCGAAAACCAGACACAAAAACTCATATTTCCTGTAGCTCTTTCGCGCTCCGTCGCCGACAGTTTGGTCACCTCCCTGGCCAACCACCACCACCACCACCTCCGTTGAGGCGACGGCTATCGATCGGCGGTGATTGGGCCGCCGGAGATGGCGGTTTCCGGCGAACTCGCCGCCATTAATTTACGGAAATACGATGAAACTCCCATCCGATCTAATCCTTTTGGACTCGATATCTCTCCTAAAGAATTTCTAAGATCTATCCATGAAAGAAGAAGTAGATGAGGACCTTGTTCGCGGTTTGGAGGCGAGATGAACGACGGGGTGCCATGGCGCAGTGGTGGCGTAGCCGAACTTCTTCTACAGCAAGAACAAGGATCTGATCCGTTTGATTGAGCGTGTAAACTTCTCCTCTTGCTCCAAGTGGGCTTTTATAAGTCAGCAAGTGGGGAGATGAAAGGGTAAATCCTTAATGGTCATGAATGTTCTCCCCTAACGTTTCGGTTATGATGCAGGGCAGTTGAAACACTGGAAAATGAAGAGTGTTCGCCAGGTGGTGATTTCCTATTGGACCAACATTTCCTTATTTATTTAAATAATTAAAGAAGGAAACGGCCCATAAATACTCCGGGTGTAACTTCCCATAATCAGAATTGATTACAATGTCGGTTACCGAAATTTCCAGTCTGGCTGACGTTTCGGCCTTGGTCACGGGCGTGACACATATGTCACGGGCGTGATGGGCCCGGATAGCCAATTCTGGGTTCGACGATCGTCGAACTGAGATCGACGATCGTCGAAGGGTGGTCACGGGCGTGACACCTGGGTCACGGGCGTGACAGGCCCGAGTGGTTAATTCTGGGTCGACGATCGTCGAACTGAGATCGACGGTCGTCGAAGGGTGGTCACGCCCTAGGTCACGGGCGTGACACCTAGGTCACGGGCGTGACAGGCCCGAGTTTCAATTTCGACGATCTCCTTACGGAGATCGACGATCGTCGAAGGAGTCACGCCCTAGGTCACGGGCGTGACACCTTGGTCACGGGCGTGACATGCCCGGCTGCAAGTGCGACGATCGTCTCACGGAGATCGACGATCGTCGAAGGAGTCACGCCCTAGGTCACGGGCGTGACACCTTGGTCACGGGCGTGACATGCCCGGGCAGCAAGTTCGACGATCGTCTCACGGAGATCGACGATCGTCGAAGTAGTCACGCCCAAAGTCACGGGCGTGACGGGTCGGTCACGGGCGTGACCAACCCGTGACCCGAAATTTCGATCGATTTATTTCAATTTTTGGGCTTCCTAGGGTTCTGTCACGACCAACCGACTCCTAGGGGTCTAGCCGGAAATGGGATGTTACATAGAGCACAGTTGGCAGATGAAATATTACAACACTTTACTGACGAGCAGAAGCGTAGGAGGCTTGATATGAGTGTAGCGACTGCATCATTTACATCATAGGAGGCAAAACCAGAACTTTAAATTTCTATGATCTGAGTGCAGGACATTTGTGGATATTATTTTTTGTGGACCATAAGGTTCTTGATAATTTGATATTTCCTTGATATTCATGATAGTTTGAGTTGTAATACTTAGAAGCTTTAGATACTGGTTCCGTTTGTCTGGAACCGCTTCTCTCCTTCCCCTCAAATTCCATATCTTATTGATGCTATAAATTTACTTTGTATTGAATACATGTTTTTTTCTTTTTTTCTGTGTTTTTACAACCTGTAACACGCTCCATTTGTGTAGATTGTTTTGTAACCATTCTTTTAAATGTTGGCATGTTTAGAGAAACATGATTTAATTACATAATCTTCTTAGTTTTCGTTAAATTAATCTCTATCCAGGCAATAACATAAGGTTTTTGTGCGGATCTAGTGTGTATTGACTATTTTTTGTGAACCATAAGGTTCTTGTTACATCAATCTCAAATCAAACATATGAAAGCAATTTATCCACCTCATCCTTTACATCAAAATATGTCAATCATGCATAAGTACATATGGAGCACCACAAAAATGACGGGCATCGCAATGGAATAAGTCACCGTTTACATCAAAATTTGTGAGCTCTGTCATTGAGTTTGATGGTTCTTCGAAGCTGAAACTCTCAATGAAATTGAACTCCTTTGGAGTACCGTGCGCATTTATCTTTTCCTTAGAAATCACTTTTTTCCTGCATAAAGTAAATTAAAAATAAATTGGAAGTACAAAATGATGTCAAGATAGTGTTAAAGTTAATAACAATAAGTTAGATTAACTCAAAATACTTACTGAGCCTTTTTTTGAGTTTTTCAAAATAACTTTTAAGTCGTGCATTTGATACACCTTTGGGATGCACCGTCACCGGATCTCTAACGTCTTCAGTATTTTTCCCGTAGTAACCATTTTTAGAGCTCTCCTTTGCTAATATTTCGTCCGTGCTCCGACCAAGATTAGTCATCACATTAAGAACATGCTCCTTCGCAAGTTGAGAGTTTTCAATACGCCTAGTTAAGTCATAGGTGAATCAGAGTAGATGATGTCTAAATACTAAGTTGGACTGCGAGTCATTCAAGGATATATTCTTGGCTAAGTACAACCCTTGCTTGGCGTTAGTGGTGAATCTACTCAACATGTATTGACTGTTAATTTGCTTCACATTCTTCGTGTTATACACACGAAGAATGTCCTTACATAGGATTCCCTTGGTTTCAAATCCCCTTCATGAGCAATCAACATTGAAGGTATTTTCGTTTACTCTAACAATCCATTGCTTGTCGTTCTCTCCCCCATCACAATCCTTTATTGTATAAAGAATGTGATCGTCACCATTCCGAACTTCATCAACAATGCTTATATTTAATACTCCATCCATACAATTTTGTTCAAAGATATGAAACATTTTTCGAGTATATACCTTGGATGCTTGCTTTAATAAGAGATAGTTTTAAAATTTTAAGATAATGGTACCTTGTTTGCACCTATAATCCTCTTCTTGTTCGGATCTCCTCCATGATGAAATCAACTTGTTGATACCAGTGTAACACTCTACTAAAGAGCTAGTAGCTTTGGAAACTCCGTGTAGACCGTTGTTGGGGATTCACTTCTTTGAGTTGATAAAATACCTAGATCGATAATGTCTTTATTAAAAGCAGTTGACCATTTATGTCTGATATTGTACATGTCACACAACCACTTATTCTCCTTCACCTAGATATCATTACATTCCAATGAACATCAAACTCGGACTCGGTATCACATTTGCTCATGCAGTGATAAAATAACCCTATAATAGAAGGAAGTTGGTTGAAGGCTTGGACCTTAGATGGTGCTTTTTTGGAAATATGCCATTGACATAAACGGTGCCGACTCGTATCAAAAACTTTTGAGATAGCGACCACCATCGCTTGATCTTGGTCAGTAAATATAGTGCACGGTTGCTTACCACCCACGAATCTCAAGAAAGTTTCAAATAACCAACAAAATGAATCAATAGTTTCCTCAGCCAAGAAGGCGCCTCCAACGAACACATTTTGCCAGTGATGATTCACCGCAATGAAGGGAGCACATGCTAAATTATATTTGTTTAGTCGATAAGTGGTGTCAAATATAATTACATCACCAAAGCAATCATAATCTACTTTGCTATGTCCATCCATCCAGATAAAGCTAGTGAGTCTATTGAACTCGTATGTATGTACATCATACAAAAACATGCTATCTTTCGTTTGCAAGTCCTTAAATATCTTCAACAAGCTTACTAAATCACCACTCTCTATAAGGGCTCATTTTTCTCGCTAAACAAAGTTGTAGGCATCACTTTTACAAAATCCGACATTCTCAAAACCACCTACTTCATCGGCAAGGAAATTGTATGCGTGGACCGTTCTTATGCCATTGTCCGTCAGATTCTTGAGTAAGCCACCTTAAACTTTTGATATTTTCGTTGAGACCTCAGTAAATAGACCTCGTTTTCACAGCTAGTGGATGGTTATGCTCCTCCACGAATTTTGCAACCGTCCAATTCTTTCCCTCTTTATCAATGCTGAAATTTATACATGCCAAACATCCCGTTCTAGTGTCAAGTCTATGGAATTTCACCTGAGATTCAGCCATTGGTTTGGATTGTTTGTGACCATCTTTAGAACATTTATATTCTCCTGCCTTGATAATTCGAGAGTGTGTCCAGTATACTACGTGTGCTTTCCGGACGCTAGAGCCTTTTTGGTGCGCGTACTCACAGTACATATTGTACGCTTGGTCCTCCAAATGAACAACAGGAAATACTACATTGGCACTATCCTGAAAAAATAAAAACAAAAAAATATAGAAAAAAAGGGAAAACTGGTGAACTGGATAACTGGAATAGGTAAAACTGGTGAACTAGTTGAGAGTAGTAATTCCGGCCGGACATGAAGATATGAGGCGTGAGAAATACATACCCTTTCAGAAAATCCGGCCGGACGGAACTGAACAAGAACACACAATAATAAAAAAAGTTTTCAACAGACGAGGAATAAAATGCAAGATGGTAGTGAGATATTCGAAGGCTGAGATACCTGAGATGGTAAAACCTCCTCCTCTATATTTTCCTGCGGTGGGGTGGCGCAGTAATTCGAGCCCTCAGCCATGGCGCCGGCGTGATGGAGCGGGAGGGATGGGAGAACTTGTCGCCGGAATAAGGAAGAATTTCAGCCGAGAATGACGCCAGTGTTGAGAGCTTTTCGCCAGAATAGGGGGAAAGACTTATCGCAGCTCACGGCAGGGTATGGAAGATGACGAGCGGAAAAAATTTCGCGAGAGGCAAAAATTTTGCGAAGAGGCGGAAAAGGAAAGGTAGGACCCATTTGGCTATTTAAACGCTCACGACAGAAATATGAGCCGGGCTCA
Organism: Platanthera zijinensis; assembly: GCA_039513925.1. Classification (NCBI taxonomy): domain Eukaryota; kingdom Viridiplantae; phylum Streptophyta; class Magnoliopsida; order Asparagales; family Orchidaceae; genus Platanthera; species Platanthera zijinensis. Next base: position 123,531,992 of record CM077095.1, on the reverse strand, counting down.
CCCAAAAATTTTCCCGATAGGAGGGTCTAGAGGCAAGACATCTCATCGCAAAGGTTCGGGCTTACCATCTGCAAGTGTCTTTTCCCATTTGCAAGTTCTAGGTCCATGTCGCTGACATATGACAAGTGATTACCTCGGCTGGGCATGGCGAGGTGTTTTTTAGGCAAGGTTCGTTTTGGACGACCTCACTCTTTTTGTTTTTTTCTTATATATATGCACACAGACACATTTATATATGAAAGAAGGAATATTTTGTGTACGTTGGCCCGTTATGTTTTTATCTATACTTTTGCTTGACATTCGCTAGCAATTTCGAGGGTTCATTTAGGCTTTTATTACATTTAGAGAGTGTTTTTGTTTAGGTTCGTAAGAAAATACGAGAGTGAATGTGCTTTGGCTCATTCAACAAGAAGAGCGAGAGCGCTTAGGCTAGAAGGACAAAAAGAACTTCTTACTTGTAAGGGATTTTCTCTCGAAGGGTCAACCGACCAACCTGAAGGCCTGAACTTAATTTTGCTCACGCGTTTGAGGCTTAGGAGCAACATCTCTTGAGGGGTCAATTGTCAACCCAAAGGCCTAGATTTAGATTGACTCACACATTTGAGGCATATGAATGACATCTCTCGAGGGGTTAATGATAATCCTGAAGGCCTAGACTGAGATCGGCTAACACATTCGAGGCTCTAGAGCAACATCTCTTATGGGGTCAACGACCAACCCGAAGGCCTAGACTGAGATTGGCTAACACATTCGAGGTTCTGGAGCAACATCTCTTATGGGTTCAACGGCCAACCCGAAGGATTGAACTTTGATCGACTCGCGCAATCGAGGCATAGGAACAACATTTCTCGGGGAGGGGCAATGGCCAACCCAAAGGCCTAGATTTATATCGACACAGACATTTAAGGGCTAAGAACAACATCTCTCGAGGGGTCAACAACCAGCCCGGTGGACTGGAATTAAAATAACTCATGCATGCGAGGCTTAGGAGCAACATCTCCTGAGGGGTTAAGGTCTAGCACGAAGATCTAGAATAAGATCGACTCACGTATTTGAAGCTTAGGAGCAACATCTCTCGAGGGGTCAACGACCATCCAGATGGTCTGGAATTAGATCGACTCGTGCATTCGAGAAAAAGGAGAAACATCTCTCGAGGGGTCAACGATCAACTTAGAGTCCCAGACTTGATTGGCTCACGCATTTTAGGCTTATGAGGAACATCTCTTGAGGGGTCAACAACTAAATTGAATGTCTAGACTTAAATCAATTTACGCATTCAATGCTTAGGAGCAACATCTCTCGAGGGGTCAACTGCAAGCCCAACGTCCTATACTTAAATAGACAAACACATTCAAGGCTTAGGAGTAACATCACTCGAGGGGTCAACAGTCAACCAAAAGTCCTTGACTTAGATTGACTCACACATTTGAGGATTATGAATAACATCTCTCGAGGGGTCAATGGCCAATCGGAAGTCCTAGACTTATATTGACTCACAAATTCGAGGCTTGGAAGAGTAATATGGAGATGTAACATACATATTGTTATGCAACCTTAAGTTCTACAATATGGGCCGATTTAGATCAAAAAGGTGTCGAGTGCTATCTTGTTAACTCTTATGTTACCCCTGATGTGAGCTACATTTGATTGACCTGCTCAAGCATCCATTCATTCACATGCATTTTTAGTTTAATTATGAAGTGTTGGTTTGCTCTACTGCAACTTTCAAGGACCCAGTCCCTTTTAAATGATGACTCTATCCTCCCTTATAGTAACTGATGGACATGCAAGGAGAATGTTCTCTTGGGTGTATATGTGTGTGTGTTGTGGGGTATCACACAATAAACAATATCAGGGCTGATCTTGGCCGCGATTGCAGAGGTATGGTCTTAGGAGAACTCATAGAATTCAAAGCATCATCTCCTTGCTTGACTAGAGTTCCCAAGTGGGGAGGTGGACATTCATGATCTAGAATGCTTACAGATATTGTGCTCTCTTTGACATATTAGCATAAACCAAGAATCGATCTGAAATAATTCTTTTGGAAATATCCGGAAGATTATTCAAAAATAGAAGTATAGATTACTTGTGTACTGATACGCCCTCGACGCTCATCCCGAGCTGTTTTCTCATGGATAGAACCATTTAAAGTTATCCCCGCTTCAAGTTTTTTTGAGCGCTTCACCTTCTTGGTTTTGCAAGCGATATCCTCCTATATTTAGGGATTCAAAGACCACGAATAGTAGTTTGATCTTCCCCATGCCCCTCCTCAATCAACTTGAGCTTCTCCTTAATAGTAGTTTGCATCCGATGATACCTGATATCAATATGCTTTATCTTTGAGTGGTGGGCGAGATTCTTGGCTAAGATGATACCGCTCTGACTATCACTGAACATAGTGAACTCATCTTGTTGAAGTCCTAGTTCAAGCATGAACTTCCTCATCCACAAGATCTCCCCAGACGCTTCCGTCAACGCAATGTATTCTACCTCCATCATCAAAAGTGTCACGCACTTTTGCAACCTTGATTCCCACAACACTGCTTCGCCTTCAAATGTTACTACAACCCAGATGTGGATCACCTAGAATCAGCATCTACAGACATATCTGAATCAGAGTACCCAACCAGCTTTGGTGACCCTCCACCAAACTATAAATATTAATTTGTAGTGCCTATGAGATAGCAGAGTATTCATTTCACAGCATCCCAATGCACTTCCCATGGGTTTGCCAAGTATTTTCTTGTCATCCCAACTGCATAAGCTTTGTTTGGACTCGTGCAGACCATAATATACATTAGGCTCCCTACTACATATACACATGGATCTGACTCATCTCCTCTACTGACTTCTCAAATGAATTACACTGAGAGTTTGTGAGCTTGAAGTGTCCACGTAATAGAAAAGCAACGGGCTTGGCCTTCTTAACCATTAACCTCTTCAACATCTTCTCCACATACTCTCCCTAAGATAGCCACAATAGAACTGTACTCCTGTCCCTAGCAATCTTCATCCCAATAATCTTCTTTGTTGGTCCCATGTCTTTCAATTCAAAGGACTTACTGAGCTCCTTCTTCAGCTCATCAATGTTGGATTTGTTATCCCCGATAATCAACATGTCATCTACATAAAGCAGTAGAATGATAACGGTTTTATCAGTCCTCTTTATATACACACAGTGATCCGTCCTAGTCCTGTATAATTTGCTCTTTGTCATGAATGGATCAAACTTCTTGTACCATTACACGTGTGTCTATTGCACCCCATAAAGACACTTCTTGAGTCAGCAGACTAAGTTCTTCTTTTCCTTGACCTCAAAACCTTCATAATATTCCATATACAACTCCTCTTCCAAATATCCATGCAAAAACACTATTTTGATATCAATCCGCTCAACTTCAAGATCCATAGAGGCAGTCAATCCTAACACCCGCCTGATAGATGACATCTACACTACATGTGAAAATATCTCGTCAAAGTGAACACTGTGCTTCTGACTAAAATCTTTCACTAAGAGCTTTTCCTTGTACCTAGGATTAAAGAGATTTTCATATGCTTTCAATTTGAAGACCCACTTGTTCTTCAAGAATTTTCTTCCCAAAGCCCTTTGTCCTCAACCGTTTGTGCTTCCTCAAATTTCTCGGGCTCACCACCATTTGTAAGAAAGATTTAGTCTTGTTACTTAATGTTTTGTATTTTTGCTCTCTCTGATCTCCTTGAGGCTACTTCCACAATAGGTGGAACATCAATGGGCAGAGCTCTCCCCTCATCTAGTATGTGTTATAGACCTAGAATCTGAACAGCTTCTTCTTCAGTAAGCTCTTTACCAGAATCAGCATTCTCAGGCTCAAGATCTACATCAAAACAATCCACAACCAGTGAATTTTGTGTCTCAATAATCTTTTGCTCACCAACAGTCTGATCTTTAACAAAAATCATGTCTCTGCTTCTAAAAATCATCTTCTTAATAGGATCCCAGAGTCTATATCCAAACTCTTCATGTAATAATCCCAAAAAGACGCACTCATGAGATTTTTCATCAATCTTAGATCTTTTTTTCTCTGGGGATATGAAAAAGTGCTCTGCAACTAAACAACCTCACATGTTCATAAGACACATCCTTCCCAGACCATACCCACTTTGGAACATCTCTATCTAACGGTGCAGAAGGAGACAAATTGATGAGATTCAATATAGTTTGTACTACCTTTGCACAGAATTGCTTGCTAATTACAGCCTGTGAGATTATACATCTGATCTTCTCCATTATTGTTCTATTCATTCTCTCTACTAGCTTGTTCGACTTCGGTGTTCATAGAATAGTCTTATCATGTACTATACATGCTCCTTGCATTAAGCATCAAATGCTCCAATATATTCTCCGACATTATCAGATCTTACCCTCATGATCAACTTCTCAGTCATATTCTTTGCTTTGCTCTGAATTTAACAAACTTTGTCAAGACCTCACTCTTTTACTTCAGAAAAGAAGCTCATACCTTTCTTGAGTGATCATTAATGAATGTGACAAAGTAAACTATACCACCCACTAACTTGGGCTCAATACGACCGCTCATATTCATGCGAATCAGATTCAATAGTTTTGTCTTTCTCTTTGGCGCAGAATAAACAAATGCCACTTTTCTTGCTTTCGAGCTAAGTAGTGAACACATGTGTCAGTCAATTCTCCTGAAAACTCTGGCAGAACCTTATTCTTCATCAGTATCTTCATATTCTTCTCTCTAATGCGTCCAATTCTTCAATGTCATAATTCCATAGAGTTGTCTTCAGTATCATTTACACTCAAACTGCAGATCTTGACCTTTGTGTGGTACAATCTACATCACGTCTTGCCTCGGGCCACTATTAAGGATCCCTTCACAAGCTTCCAAATCCCTCCACCTTCAGTATTGGTGAATCCTCTGTCATCAAGTTTGCAAACAAAAATAAGATTCATCCTCAGATTAGGAAAGTATTTTAAATCTTTGAGAATAACCTTCCCCAGAGAAGTCTCACGGTGAACATCTCTTCTACTAACAATCTTTGATACCCCATCATTTGTCATCTGAATGGTACCATGATCTCCGACAATATAATAGTATAAGTAATCCTTCTGAGGTTTGCAGTGATAGAATGCACTACCATATACATTCCAGTTTGTGTCCACACACTCCTAGTATGCAGGCCACTGCAATGTAAGTGTACAAACTCATCTTCAGCAATTGCGGCCGCACCTACACTCTCACTAGATTCTCCTTCCTCCTTCACCCCCTTCCTTTTGTTCTCTATGTAGCTTATAACATTCTTTCTTAAAGTTTTTCTTCTTCTTGCAGTAGAAGCACTCGACCTTCTTTTTGGATTTGCTCCTATACTTGCGTTTGTAGTTGAATCTCTGTTTTCCATTCTTCATTGACCGGTCCCTACCCTCCATGAGAAGAGTCTCAGATGTATAAATTGATCCAAAGTCCTTCCTTCTCAGTTTTTCATTCAACAGACAACTTATCACCATCTCCATTGACACAACCCCTTCAGGTGTCAAACTACTATTTGACACTACACGAGTTTCCCAACTCTCTGGAAAAGAACCAAGAACCATTAAAACCTGCAGGTCATCTCCTAAGAAGATCTTTATTGCTTCCAACTAGTTGATAATATCGTGGACAAAATACAGATGCTCAGTCATTTGTGAACCTTCTTTGTATTTCAAATTCATATGCTTTTTGATCAGGAAAATCTTGTTCTCCACCGTCTTCCTCTCATAAAGCACTTCTAGATTTTTCTACAAAGCCTGGGTTGATGATTCAGTGGTCACATGATGAAAGAAATAATCATCAAGCCATTGTCGTATGAACCCAACTGTTTTTCGATCCATCTTCTTCCACTCAGCATCATCCGTCATGAAAGTCGACCTCCCTGACAATGAAGTATAAAGGTCTTTGTAGTACAAGAGATCTTCCATTTGAGGCTTTCAGATCATCCAATTTTTACCGTTCATGCTCACCATTCTAGTAGTAATGTTTTGTTCCATCTTCTCCAAATAGCCCAGATGGTTCGAGATGAACCTCGCTTTGATACCACTTGATGGGAAAAAACCCATACAAACACAAGGGACACAAAGAAGAATAACATGCAACAAGAAAAAACAAAGATTTTATGTGGAAAATCTCTCAACATAAATAAGGAAAAAACCACGGGGCCGGGAACAAACAATCCATTATATCAAAAAAGGGATTACAAGTATAAGACAAGGTTTGCCCAACCTAGAACCCACAAGATTTGACAGGCCAAATCTTCTCACGTGCCCTTCCCGTTGTGCAAACTCTCCAAGTGAGAAATCTCCTCCAACTTCTGTTTGAGCACTCACTGGCAGCGAAGACAAAATTGAGCATCCAATGCGAAGACAATAACATCGGGTTATGAACTTCCGCTCTTCTCTCCAAAAGAGCTTACAATGAGCGACTGCGGCCTCCTTGATAACAGACTATTGCAACAATTAGATTAAATTAGTCCCAAAACCACTTCTCTTAAATTGGGTTAGGAATCCCTATTAAATCACTTAGGCGCAACCCCCCACAACCATAGGATGTGATAAGTGAAGATACTGTTGAAATTTCTCAAGATGACCAAGAGATAGCTCTGATACAAAGTAAAATTTTCAGAGCTATCAAGATGACAACTTGATCAAGCGGAAAGAGGGAACTAGAAGCAGGAACACTCCAACCATAAACTGAGCTCAATAAACCAGATGCAAGGAAAGTAACAAGCAGGTCAAGTATTAACAATCTTCATTACAGCAAGAGGTATACATGGTGAGACATGATTTTGCCAAGTAAAACAAGGAAGCAAGAAACAACAAAAATAAGTCGGGTGGACAGAAGCAGAGACCGCCGAGTCCGCCGAGTTAACTGAGACCGCCAACTCGCTGCTGCACCAAACTGATCTACGAAGTCCGCGAAGTCTGCGGACAACCCGTTATTCTGCTGAACACCTTGTCCGCTCTCTGCAAGCCGCCTAACAGCAGAGGTTGCCTAGTTGCCAGAGTCCGCGAACAAGAGCTGTTGTCGAATTGAAGAACAGTCCGCCGAGACCGGCGGACAACTTATTGAACTAGAAAGCTGGAGATAAGACCTGCTAGCCGCAAATGTGACTTGCTGCAAAACTGCTGATTGTTACCCGCAAGCTTCACTGATCCCTGACCGCAGTCAGCACCAAAATCCTGGTTTCTCAGTGCTAGCCGCACAACCTGCAAACAACAAACCGATTAACCTTCTTCAAACCGCGCGGACTGAAAATCCGAGGCCGCAGCTATTAACCCACATTCAACTTACTGTTCATTCAGTTAATTATGATGTCACGGGGGGTCCTATTTATAGGCGCGGAGAGCAGTGTGTTCACCGCCCTAGTGGATAGAAACACCACCCCAGCCCGCAGCTAGCACAGAGCATTCCGCACAGTCCGCAAGGACAGGCCGGACACTGGCCTATCTGCCTGCTATCAAAGGAGGTCGGACAGGAAGCCAGTCTGCATGCCAGTGGACACCGCACTAGCACGCAATAAACAATATCCACGACCAATGGCACAAGCCGTCCGGTCAACCAGCGGACATTGCGGACTCTGCGATCAAAAGCCGAACTTGTCACAGACGACCAAGTTTCAAACCAGAGACACACTAGCACGAGTTCTGCTGACAAGAACACAGTCCGACATCTCCCAAGGCAGTCCGCCAACCTGCGAACTCCGCGGTTACCTCCTAACCGCTCCACCATAAAAATAGGAGAAGGGAACATGAAGGATCAAGCGCATACCCAACTGCACCAAAATCCCGGACTGTTGGAGAGGGCGCTACTTAATTTTTTATATAAGTAGCAGAGCGCCACGGGTCAAGTGAAGGAACGCCGGACCCAACAATCCCCCCCGGCGTCCAGCACAACCCGTCGGCTCAGAGGTGGGGTTACCACATGGCCCACACGGCTCAGAGGTGGGGTTACCACATGTCCACGGTTTCCTGACCCACCAGACCCACACAGGTAGAAGGGAAAAATCAAGATTTAATAGCGCCCCCCCCGGTCTTGAACCCGTGACCTCCTCTGATACCAATTGAAGGATCAAGCGCATACCCAACTGCACCAAAAGCCCGGACTGTTGGAGAGGGCGCTACTTAATTTTTTATATAAGTAGCAGAGCGCCACGGGTCAAGTGAAGGAACGCCGGACCCAACAGAACAGGCCAAAGCCGATCTCCCAATCTCCAAAAGCAGTCCACATCAAGCGAACTCTGCGAACTCAGAATGAGCCCGCCCCTCCCGTAGATACACCACCTATACATACAGTTACTCCAGGGAACAAGCCAACTGCTGAACAACAAGCCGAACTGGCTGGTTGCCATTACCAAGCCGCAACATCAGACCGCCCAGGCTGCACCATCAGTCTGCAGGACTGTCCGCCCAGGCCACGCGGTCTGCCTAATAAACCCTCACTTTCACTTCACAATTTCAACACTCCCCCTTGAAGTGAGAAGTGGTGACCAAACCCAGCAGTCCCCGTAACCATGTAAATGGACCCTTCTGTAATGACTTCGTGAAGATGTCTGCGATGTTGTCCTCACTCCACACATGTTAAACCATAAGAGATCCCTCCAACACCTTCTCTCGAATGAAGTGGTGTTAAATCTCTATTTGATTGGTTCGCGCTTGACAAACTGGATTATTAACTAGTTTCAGGGCACTCTCATTATCACCGCGAAGCAGAGTTGGACCGCGCACTTCTTCACAGACGTCCTCTACTAGCCTCCTAAGCCAGATGGCTTCCCGAGCTGCTAAAGATGAAGCCTTGTACTCAGCTTTCGTAGTAGAGACGAACATTGAGTATTACTTTTTGCTACACTAAGAGATACTGACTGATCCACATGTGAAGACATAACCGGATGTTGACTTCCGGTCGTCTGAATCTCCTCCATAATCAGCATCCGAGTATCCTTGAAGAGTGTTGCGACCGAGTAGTCTGGCGTATTGAGACCGGGCGGTCTGGCAATCTGGCGGTCTGGCGGCTTGTCCCAGCAGTTTGGTAGCCGAGTTGGAGACAGGGCGGTCTGGCGGTTTGTTTGGCAGTCTGGAGGCTTCTCCCAGCGGCTTGGTGTCGAGATGTTGCTGCCTGGTGTCTGGCGGTCTGAGCGATCTGGCTGCTTTTCTATGGCGCCTTGGGGATATTGGCCGCTTTTCCTCCACATTGTAGTGGTCGTGCGGTTAGGCTAACCATGCGGCTTGTGCTTCTTATGCGGCTTGCATAGTTTTGTGTTCATGTAATTATTAGTCTCACATTGCTTATTTGTAATCTCTCTTCTCTCCTCCATTCTATAAAAGGGAGGTCATACCTTTGTAATAGATACCTTTTTGGATAATAAAAATTTTTGTTACTCCAATTTTTCGTTCTCTTGTTTTCTGTTCGCACATGGTATCAGAGGACTCGATCTTTTCCTCCTGATTTTTGAGCCCTCTGTTCGCGCGACCTGTCCGCGTGGCTTGTTCCTCTTCTCGCGACCTATTCTTGCAACCTGTTTCTTCTCTTGTCGCTCCCTGTTCGTGCGATTTCTTTCTTCCCTTGTGTGGGCGACCTCTCTTCCCCTCCTTTTCTAGCCGCTCCTGCTAGTTAGTCGTCGTGACCTCCTCTTTAGCCGCACGACTTGTTCTTCTCTCTGCTCTCAATGTGGCCTCACCGGCCATACGGTTGATCGTTGTTGGAAGAAACATCCTCATCTTCGACCAACGGGTGACGCTTATACCTCCTCTTCGAAGTCCTCCACTTCGGTGGTCATGTCTTCAGGTAGTGCTTATGTCATTACTCAAGGTAAATGGCTGATCGACTATGGTGCTACCAATCACATGACTTGCAATACTCAATGTTTTTCTCTCCTAGAAAAACATGATCGGTTGCCCCCTGTCTTTATTGCGGATGAATCTCCCTCACCGGTCAATGGGACGGGAGTGGTTCAAGTCACTCCGTCTCTTCGCTTGGAGCATACCCTCTACGTGCCCACGTTCCCTTGCAATTTACTATCTTTTACTTCTCTGTGCAAGCAACTATAGTGTTCTGTCACATTCACTCCTACCTCTTGTTCTTTTCAGGATCGGGGCTCCCAACGGACGATTGCTACTGGGACTGAGAGTGGCGGCCTCTACTTCCTCGACAACGTTTCCGCATTGTCCGCTTCCTCCTCTACTGATCTTCTCCAGTGGCACCTTCGTCTTGCTCAAGCTCCTCCACGACTTCTTCGTCAGCTTGTGCCTCACCTTCCTCAGCAGAGTCCTCCCCTCAACTGTGACGCATGTCAACTTGGCAAGCATCACCTCTCCTCTTTCTCACCTGAGCAAGGTCGTGGATCTTCCCGACCGTTTGATCTGGTTCACTCCGATGTCTGGGTCCCCGCGCCTACCCTCACCATAGGTCGGGGTAGTTCATATTTTGTAACTTTTATTGACGATTTCTCCCGTTGTACTTGGGTGTATCTCTTACGAGATCGCTCTGAATTATTTCATGTATGGACATCCTTTTATTATATGATTAAGAATCAATTTGATGTCTCTATTAAAATCTTTTGCTCTGATAATGCAAAGGAATATCTTAGTCATGAGCTTTCCTCCTTCTGTATGAAACATGGTATTATTCATTAAACTAGCTGTATCTATACCTCACAGCAAAATGGCGTGGCCGAACGCAAAAACTGTCACCTCCTTGATGTCGCGCGCACTCTGCTGACTCAAATGCAGGTTCCTCGCTCTTATTGGGGATATGCTGTTCTCATCTCCTGCTATCTTATCAATCACATTCCCTCCACCATTCTCCACGGCAAAACGCCCCTCTCCATTCTCTATCCAGGGAAGGATCCGTTTCCTCTCCCTCTCCGTGTCTTTGGGTGCACAGCCTTTGTGCACTCTCCTTCTACAACCAGTGACAAACTCTCACCACGGGCCACCAAGTGTGTCTTTCTGGGATACTCTAACACTCAGAAAGGCTATTGTTGCTTTGACCCGGTTGCATGCAAGCAGTTTATTTCTGTGGACGTCACCTTCTTTGAAAATGCGTCCAACTTCTCTCCCGACTCCTCTTCCTCTCCTGATATTCCTCCTTATCCTACCACCCCTTCCGTTCCCTCTATACCTACCGAGACTCCGCCACCTCCTCCCTCTCCACCATCTCCTCCACCGTGTCCACCTACCGAGATATCTCCCTCTTCTCTGCGGTCATCTCTCTACTCCCGGTCCAGCTCTCTCCGCCACAGATGCCCCGGAAACTGAGGAACTCGCTGACCTGGATATTCCCACTGCTCTTCGTAAAGGGGTGCGGACGTGTACTCAACACCCGCTAGCTACTGTTGTTTCATATGATTATCTAACTCCTTCTCGCAGGACATTTGCCTTGGCTATCTCTGCCACTGCCACTCCCTGCACCTACCAGGAAACTCTTACTATTCCTCATTAGAAGACCGTCATGGATGAGAAAATTGCTACCCTCACTGAAAGGGGCACATGGACCCTTGTTCCTCCCCCTTTAGGCACTGATGTGGTTGGCTGTCGATGGGTATTCGTTGTGAAGTTCCGTCCGGACGGTAGCGTGGATCGATACAAGGCCCGCTTAGTCGCCAAAGGCTTCACTCAGACTTATGGGGTGGATTACTTTTACACCTTCTCTCCAGTTGCTCGTCTCAGCACCATTCAGGTTCTTCTCTCTGTGGCTGTCAACAGGGATTGGCCCATTTCCCAGCAAGATGTCAAAAATGCCTTCCTCTATGGCTATCTTCAGGAGGATGTATACATGGAGCAACCTCCTGGGTATATTGCTCAGGGGGAGACGCGAGTATGCCATCTAAAGAAGGCAATCTATGGCCTAAAGCAAAGCCTTCGTACTTGGTTTGACAAGTTCAGTGGCATTGTTGCGGTCATTGGTTTTGTAAGAAGTTCAGCTGATCACTCCTTATTCATTCTCCAAACCTCCTTTGGTATGGTGGTTCTTACTGTATATGTGGATGATATTCTTCTAACTGACGATGACCAGGCTGGGGTAGCTTTGACAAAGAAACACCTCCGGCAACACCTGGTCACTAAGGATATGGGCTCCCCCAAATACTTTCTGGGGATTGAAATCTCTCGGAAGCCCAACTCTTTAGTTCTCTCCCAACGGAAGTATGCTCTTGATTTGCTAAAAGAGGTAGGGTTGACTTGTGTTAAACCTACCAGATATCCTATGGCTATTGGGGAAGACAAAACTTGGACAGGTGAATCGCCTCCTCTATTTGATTCTTCGAGGTACCGGCGTCTGGTAGGCAAACTCATTTATCTCACAGTGATCAGACCCAACATCTCCTATGTTGTAGGCAAGGTTAGCTAATTCATGCAAGCTCCAAGAGTATGCCATCTACAGTCTGCCCTGAGGATATTGGAGTATATTAAAACAGCTCTAGGGAAAGGATTGCTTTTTCAGAGGAATGGTCACTTGAGGGTTGAAACGTACTCAGATTCGAGCTATACTGATGATAAAGGAGACCGCAAGTCAACATCAGGTTTTTGCACATTTGTTGGAGGAAATCTTGTGAGATGGAAGAACAAGAAACAGTCTGTTGTCTCTAGGTCTTGTGCAGAAGAAGAATATCGTAGTATGGCGTCGACCACATGCGAGTTAAAGTGGTTACGGGCTCTCATGCTTGACCTAGGAGAGGTCTAAAACTATCCTCTTCCTATGTTCTGTGACAACAAGGCTGCTATATATATTTCCAAAAATCCGATCTTTCATGGGAGAACAAAACACATAAAGGTCGACTGTCACTTTATTCTAGAAGAGATTTTGAAGAAACAGATTTGTACTCCGTTCATCACTTCTGACAATGAGTTGGCAGATGTCTTCACCAAGCCAGTGTCCGCTTCTTTGTTTCATATTTGCTATAAGCTAAGCATGATTGATATCTATGCTCCAGCTTGAGGGGGAGTGTTGAGACCGGGAGGTCTGGCGAGTTGAGACCGGGTGGTCTGGCGGTCTGGCGGCTTGTCCCAGCAGTTTGGTAGCCGGGTTGGAGACCGGGCAGTCTTGCGGTTTGTCTGGCGGTCTAGAGGCTTCTCCCAGCAGCTTGGTGTCGAGATATTGCTGGCTGGTGTCTGGCGGTCTAAGCGATATGGCGGCTTATCTATGGCGGCTTGGGGATATTGGCCGCTTATCCTCCACATTGTAGTGGTCGTGTGGTTAGGCTAACCGTGCGGCTTGTATAGTTTTGTGTTCATGTAATTATTAGTCCTATATTGCTTATTTGTATTCTCTCTTCTCTCCTCCATTCTATAAAAGGGAGGTCATACCTTTGTAATAGATACATTTTTAGATAATTAAAATTTTTGTTACTCCAATTTTTCGTTCTATTGTTTTTTGTTCGCATAAAGAGTAAAACCCGTGTCTCTCTCATAAAGGAGACCCATATCAGAAGTGGAATTCACATATTTCAGAATATTCCTTGCCGCCATCAGATGAGGCTTCCTAGGTTCCGCCATATACCGACTTACTCGACCAACTGCATAAGCAATGTCTGGCCTTGTAATCATCAAGTAAATAAGGCTCCCAACCAAAGCCCGGAACACAACAGGATCTGGAAGAATCCTCCCCTCATCTCGCTGAAGTTTGATGCCAGAGTCAAATGGAGTAGAGCTACTCTTCCCCTCCCGCATCCCGAATCGCTGAACGATCCGTTCCGTATAGTATTTTTGGGAAACGAGTTTGTCGCTCTCTTTCCTCTCCACCTCGAGTCCAAGAAAGTGGTAGAGCTCACCCAAGTCCTTCATCTCGAATCTTATAGCTAGCTCTGCCCTGATCCTAGCTACCTCCTCCTTGGAGTTACCCGTGATGATCATATCATCTATGTACAACAACACCCAGACCAGAAGCTCCCCCTTCTTCTTGATGAACAAGCTCGAGTCCTAATTAGAAGCAAGGTAACTGCAGAACTGGAGGAATTTTGCGATCTTCCTATACCAAGCTCAGGGAGCCTGCTTCAAACCATAGAGGGCTTTCCGGAGCTTGTAGACGTAGTCTGGATTTTCTTCAGATATGTATCACAGTGGCTAATCCATGAATATGTCTTTATCGATTTCCCTGTAAAGAAAGGCATTCTTTACGTCTAGCTGCCACATCTTCCAACCCTAGCAAGATGCCAAGGCCATCACCACCCGAACTGAAGTATTCTTTGCCACGAGACTAAACGTATCTTCATAGTCTTCATCATATTATTGTGAAAAAACTCGAGCTACAAGGCAAGCCTTGTACCTCTCGATACTTCCATCCGCCTTCTTCTTCAGCTTATATACCCACTTGCAAGTCACAGGAGTAACGCCATCAACCTTAGGCACAAGGTCCCAGATCTCATTCTTCTTGAGAGCATCCATCTCCTCATCCATGATATTTTCCCACTCCTTGACTCTCGTGGCTTCATTAAAGCTGGAAGGCTCTTGCTCATCTAGAGGGTCTGCGAAGAAACAAGAGACAAGGCTCACCGTATTTCCTTCCCTATAACGAGTTAGTGGCTTGATTGTCCTCTTCGATCTCTGAAGATTCTGACCCTTGCTCACCACTTCCGCTGCTTCTTCAGAATCAGCTCCATTCCCGGGCACACTTGGAGTGTCGCTCCCCCTGCTTCCTGAACCAGAAGCCTCTGCCCTAGAGCTTGAAATACCTGGAGCTCCTGGTGACACAGGCAACTCCACTTGAAGATCTTTAACAGTCTCCTTCTGCCCTTCATCCAACCTGCTCTCTAATAGCTCCACAGATGAGCTACCTTCATATGACATTAGCTCATCGAAGACTACGTCCCTGGAGATGACAAACTTCCTCATCACTGAATCCATACACTTCCATCCCTTCTTCCGTTAGTCATAGCCCACAAAGACAAGTTTCCATGCCCTCGCATCCAGATTAGTCCTGAGAGCATCCGGGACGTGTACGTAGCAGGTTGATTCAAACACCCACACTACTTGAAAAACGGCTTTTAGCCACAATTTTTTTGCCACGGGGGAAAACCGTGGCTAATACTAAAGTATTAGCCACGGTTCCTATTCCGTGGCTAATAAGCTAGTGTAAGCCACAGATGACTAATCCGTGGCAAATAACCCGACTTTTTGCCACGATTTGCCTGTTTAGTGGCTAATAATCTAGTATTAGCCACGAAAGCCTAATCCGTGGCAAAAGGTCGGGTTTTTTTAGTCCCACACCGCCAACAAAAAGCTCGATTTGGGGTTTATATAGCCCATTCAAAATTATTGTTTAAAATAAAATCGGCGCGACGGCGGCCGGCCGGGCGGCGGCGGCGGCCGGGCGGCGGCGGCGGCCGGGAGGCGGCGGCGGCGGCCGGGCGGGCGGCGGCGGCGGCCGAATATTTTTTATGTTAGGTTTATTACAGACCCTTTAGCCACGACAATTGAACCGCGACAAATGGGGAACTTTTAGCCACGACAATTGAACCGTGGCTAATAACTTATTAGCCACGGATTTAGCGTGTGTTGGTTCCCTAGTTTTGATTTGGGCCATGTCATCTCAATTAGGTTTAATTGACTCAAGAATTATCTATGGTCAATGGTTAGACTAAAGGTTAGTCTACCCTTAGGTTAGATTCGTTGAGATTGAATTGAAATGAAAATGGTTAAGTAGAATTATGCTCGACGATAGTCGAATGGCGCTCGACGATCTTCGAATGATGATCGACGATCTCAGAGTTATATGAACTCTGAAGTGGGTCGACGATCTGCTTATTCAGATCGACGATCGTGTTGCCTTGGTCGACGATTTCTGTGAAGACAGTTTTTCTTCAGATCGACGATCTGCTTGTTCAGATCGACGATCTTCGATCTCTGGTCGACGCTTTCTGTCTGCTTTTATCTATAGTCATTTCATTTGATCTTTGGTTTATTTCCTCTTGTTTAAGACATATTTTATTCAGTATATTCTGCTCAATTTAATGCTTATATTCATTTGCTTATTTGCAATATTCCTTTTGCATTAATTGAGAGATTTGGTAGAATAAAGCCATTTGTTTTATCAGAGGAAATCGTGCTTTTCTACAGCTGTAATGTAGCCATTAGGCTTTGTTTCCTGTGCCAATTTGTAAAGTCAAATTGAAAGGATATTTTTTAATATCCTAAATTCCTTTTTGGGAATGACAGAAAAGATTGGGGGTGCAGGTTTCTTTATTTTGTTTTATTCTATTATTTGGAAAGTTTTTCAAGTGTAGGGCTCGAGGTTTTTTTTGAAAAGAAGAGAAGTTTCTATATTATCAGTGCAGTCGGCTGAAGATAACAATACTCACTCACAACTCAGAATACAGAGAATAACACATACAAACATACAGCAGACACGAAACCAGATATCTCAAGAGAAAAGAAAAGTTCTTCTTCCTGAGTTCATCCTGTCTTCAGGAAAATCAATACTCAGAGTTCAAGCTTTCAAGAAGAAGAATCTCCCAGATTGCTGAACATTCATTGTTACAAACTCTCCCAGATTGCAAAAGCTGCTGAAGAAGAACATTCATTCAAAATCTAGAGACTTCTTCAAGGCTGCATCAGAAAGTCTTCTCAAGCAATTTGGAGATCCTACACCCTGAAGCAAAGCTTCTTCCTGGACATTCTCTAAGCCAAGGGAAGCTTTGATATATTCAGAGCCATCCACTAGCTTCTCTGAACACAGAGAAAACATCTTAATTCTCTCTTTCAACCTCCTGTAAAATGGTTATTACTCCCTTCAAAAGTGAACCATTGGTGGCAGGGCACCTGATCAAAAACCTGTTTGTTGGTTTTTAGGCACCTGATCAAAAGCCTGAAGGGTCTTTAGATCTACCTGAAGCAGATCTACTGGTGGCAGAGCACCTGATCAAAAACCTGTAGTGGATTCCTACCATGGTGGTAGAAGAGTGGATGTACCCAATTGGGGAACCACTATAAAGCTCTTGTGTTGTTTGTTGCTTATTTTAATCATTTCTCTATGTCTGTGATAGTTTTAACTAGGTTGCTAGTTGCTGTGTTAGGATAAAAGTTCAACTGAAAATTCAGTGAGCTTCTCTTTTATTCACTACACTCAGTTAGGCTTTATATTTAAAGCTTTTATTTTTATATTCCGCAAATAGCTCTAATAGAAGTGTTTAGAGTCTCCTTAATTTTTGAATACTCTATTCACCCCCCTCTAAAGTACTAAGTATCTTATCCCCTCACTTTCAATTGGTATCAGAGGGAGGTTGGTTATTCAACAACTAAATCATTATCAGGTTGATTGGTTGAACAGGCTAACACCTGAACCATAAGATCTTGTGATAAGATAATTTGATACCATATACACTCACATTAGATTCATGGCCTAGTACAAAGATTACTCTAGCACCAGACCTCCAGTATGCAACTTAACCATGTTTGGCATCTGGAAGGCAAGAATTAGACTTTACATGAACTCTATTGATGATGATATTTTTTCCTCTATCTTAACAGGGCCACCAACACCACTTGCTGCAGCTACTGCTACAACATCTGCAAATCTCAGTGCAGTGCCTCCTCCTGACTATAATGAAACTTACAAGAAGGCCAAGATAGCTGATGCCAAAGCTATGAATATTCTGGCTCAGACTATGTCTGATGAGACATTCCAGAAAGTGACTGATTGCACCTCAGCAGAAGCCATGTGGGACTCACTGAATCAGATTGTAGCTGGTTCAGCTGATGAGAGGAAGGACAGAAAGTCCAACCTCATATCCCAACATGAGAACTTCAAGAAGGAAGAAGCTGAGACAGTAGAAGCTATGTACACAAGGCTCGACTCCATTATCAATGAGCTGAGGACACTTGATAAGGAGATCACATTGACATAAGTCAATGATAAAATACTGATCTGCTTCCCTAGCACATGGGATCTCAGAATCTGGCCAATCAAGGAGTCTAGAAGTACAACAGAGATTTCAACTGAAGCTCTCCTTGGCAAGCTCAAATCATTTGAGCAAGTACTGAAGACCAGGGAAGCTGAAGCTGAAGACAAAGCATCTACTCCAACAAGTAAAGAGCAAACCCTTGCTCTTAAGGCTGATGATGAGTCCAAAGTGACTCAATCAAATGAAGAACTGATGGCACTCTTTACCAAGAGGTTCTACAAGATGGGCAGAAAGGACAATAGAAGAAAGTCATCAAAATATGATGACAAGCCAAGGTATGATAAAATCCCATCTAAAGAAATTGTTTGTTATGGATGCAGGAAGCCTGGACACATTCTCCCTGAGTGTCCAGAGACAAAGCATAAGGAAAGAAGAAAAGAGAAGGAACATGAGAAGCACTATTCCAAGACATCTTATCATAAATATAAGAAGAAAGAGAAAGGTCTTGTTGCAAAGACCTGGAGTGATACTGAGGAAGACTCCTCTTCCTCCAGCTCCAGTGAAGATGATGAAGAAGAGAAGAAAGCTAAGGAGATTTGCCTTATGACAATTAATGCCTGCAGCAGCAACTCAGCTGCATAGATGACTGAAGATGAGGAGGATGAATTATCTGATGAAGACCAGGTGAAGACCTATCCTATCACTCAGAACAAGTGGTATTTTGATAGTGGATGCTCTAAGCATATGACTGGAAACAAAGAGAACCTTTCAAGCTTCAAAGCCAAGTTGGGACCAAAGGTAGTCTTTGGTGATTCAAGCTGTGGTCAGACTGAAGGATATGGTAAATTACCCATAGGGTCAGTGACTTTCAAGAAGGTAGCTTATGTTACAAAACTGAAGCACAATCTCATTTCTGTAAGTCAGCTGTGTGATGCTGGCTACCAGGTTTGGTTTTCTAATACTCGATGTAATATTAATTTTAATAATAAAGTTGTATTAGTAGGCATTAGGCAAGGAAATATTTATCTTGTAGATTTTAAATCCACCTCTTTTGAAATTATTTTATTTAATGAGGTGAGTAGTAATAATACTTTGTGGCATAAGAGGCTAGGTCATGTTAAACTTAAGAATATATCTAGGTTATCTAAATACAACCTTGTCAGAGGTTTGCCCTCTTGCCCCTACAAGAAGGAAGGCCTATGCAAGGCTTGTCAAATGGGCAAGCAAACTAAAAATAATTTCAAAGATGTAAATAAAAGTGATTCACCTAGAATCCTGTACCTATTGCACTTGGATCTCTTTGGTCCAATAGCTGTACATAGTCTAAGAGGGAAATTCTATACCCTAGTAATTGTATATGATTACTCTAGGTTCACTCTGGTGTTCTTCTTGAGAACTAAATCTGATAACTTTGAAGTTCTTATAGATTTTCTACTTTGTATACAGACTGAGTACTCTACTTAAGTTGCCTTGATTAGAAGTGATCATGGTACTGAGTTTGAATCTCTTCTTATGCAAGAATTCTGTGAGAAAGAAGGTATCAGGCATAGCTTCTCTGCTCCTAAAACTCCTCAACAAAATGGGGTAGTTGAAAGGAAAAAAACAGAACCCTGATTGAAGCTACAAGATCATTGTTAGCAGATGCTATTATTCCTCTATCCTTTTGGGCAGAAGCAGTTAGCACAGCTAACTATGTACTGAATAGGAGTCTGATACATAACTAAAGGGGAAGACTCCCTATGAATTGCTTAAAGGAAAGAAACCTAAAATAGATTATTTTAGAATTTTTGGCTGTGTAGTTTACATTCACAACAATAATAAAGATTACATTAGAAAGTTTTAAGCAAAGGCTTCAATGAGAATCTTTCTAGGATATTCCCAAGTAAGCAAAGCTTATAGGGTATTTAATAAAACCACATTGAAAATTGAAGAGTCAGTACATGTATCTTTTGATGAAACTAATATGTTTTACAGAGAGAAGGAAACTTCTTCCAATAACTCTTTGCAGGTACCTGGCTTGTGCAAGAATTTAGATGAGTTGAAACTCACTCAGGAGATTCAACCTCAACCAACTCTTCAAATAGCTGATTCAGACAGTGATGAAGACCAAGTAGAAGTGATTGCAACTCTACCAACAACCAATCTAATTCCACCTGAGGAATTGATTCCAACTGCTGTTGAAGATCACATACCACCAACTGATTATGTCACACTTAGAGATCATCCTACATCTCAAGTGATTGGAGATATTTCAACTGGTGTGCAAACTAGACATCAACTAAGTCAAGATGTGATGCTTGCTTGTTTTCTTTCTCATATTGAGCCCCTAAGCATAAAAGATGCTGAGCAAGATCCCCACTGGATCATTGCTATGCAAGAAGAGCTAAACCAGTTTGAAAGGTGTAAAGTTTGAAATTTTGTTCCAAGACCAAAAGGTCAACTGGTTATAGGCGCCAAATGGGTGTTTAGAAATAAGTTGGATGCTCAAGGAATTATTATAAGGAATAAATCAAGGCTTGTAGCACAGGGCTACAGACAGGAAGAAGGCATAGATTATGATCAGACATTTGCTCCTATTACAAGGCTAGAGGCAATAAGGATCTTTCTAGCCTATGCAGCCTACATAAAGTTTAAGGTGTTCCAAATGGATGTAAAGAGTGCATTCCTGAATGGAGAGATAAAGGAAGAGGTATTTGTTGAACAACCCCCTGGTTTTATTTCTTCAACTTATCCCTCATATATTTTTAAGTTGCAAAAAGCTCTGTATGGACTTAAGCAGGCTCCTAGAGCATGGTATGAAACTCTAGCTAGTTTCCTATTAGAACATAAGTTTGTTAGAGGCATAGTTGATAGAACTCTTTTTATTAAGCACCACAAGGACAAGATCCTGTTAGTTCAAATTTATATGGATGACATTATATTTGGTTCCACTGATCCCAAACTATGCAAAAGGTTCTCAGACCTAATGCATTCTAAATTTAAGATGAGTAGTTTGGGTGAGCTGTCTTATTTCCTTGGTCTTCAAGTGAAACAAGATGCTGATGGCATCTTCATCTCCCAATCTAAATATGACAAGGAATTGATAAAGAAGTTTGGGATGGCAGATGCTTCTGCAATGCACACTCCTATGGCTACTAATGTAGTTATTGATTCTGATGAAAAAGGAAAGCCTGTTGATCAGAATTATTATAGGGCCATTGTTGGTTCCCTATTATATCTAACTGCAAGTAGGCCTGATATAATGTTTGCCACATGCCTCTGTGCTAGATTTCAGGTCAACCCCAAGGAATCTCACTTAACTCTTCTTAAGAGAATCTTAAGATACTTGAAGGGATGCCCAAATTTAGGACTTTGGTACCCAGCTGAATAAGAATTTGAGTTGATTGGATACTCAGATGCTGACTATGCTGGCTATAGAGTTGACAGGAAGAGCACCTCAGGGACTTGTCAGTTCCTAGGTGAGAGATTAGTCTCTTGGTTTTGCAAGAAGCAGTCTTTTGTTTCAACTTCAACTGCAGAGGCTGAATATATAGCAGCTGCTAGTTGCTGTTCACAGATACTGTGGATTCAAAATCAACTCTTGGATTATGGGTACACACACAAAAATACCAAAATTATGTGTGACAGTACCAGTGCTATTTCCATAGCACAAAATCCTGTGCACCATTCTAGAACTAAGCACATAGACATTAGACACCATTTTCTTAGAGACGGTGTTGACAAGAATAAAATAAATCTCGAGTTTATACCCACAGATCTTCAGATATGTGATATATTTAAAAAGCCTTTAGATGAACAGAAACATCTATTCTTTTTGAATAAACTAGGCATGCTGAATGGATCAGACTAAGTGTAAAAATCTGCTAAGTTGAAATCTGTTCTGAGATCATCGAACGGTGTTCGAAGATCGTCAAACAGGTTGAGCTAAATCGTCGACCCTTGGTCTACGACAGCTCTTTGCTTTTAGAGACAGAAATCGTCGATCGATGATCGACGACTCTGCTTCGGAAATCGATCGTCGATCGACGATCGACGACCGTTTCTCCTGATCTTCATTCAGAGATCGACGATTATAGTTTATTTCTAAACGATCGTCTATTTAGGTCTGAAGATCATCAACGGAGCTTGCCTTTTCGTATTCTGCTTCCAGGACTATTTCGAGCTCTCATCCCGCGCTTTCTCCCTCTCTCTTCTTGCGATTTCTCTCGTCGATTCCATGGCGATTTCCTCTGCAACCCTGTCCGTGATGAAGTTCGATGCCGGTTTCAGTGTTGATTTTGATTCGTTCAGCGACTGCGAACAAGTTTTCCGAGAAATGCTGCAGTTATGTGATGATCAAGGTCTCAAGAAACTCATGTCTAAAAAAATCAAACTCCACCTATCAGAAATAAAGGAATGGGTTTATACATCTTCTTCAGATGACAAAGCAATGACAGAAACCATCAACGGTGTGGAGGTAATTCTTACTCCCGAAATTCTGACTGAAATCTTTGAGTTAAAGAATGGATCTGATGAGTATGAGCAAGATACTGCTGAGTATGGTAGAATGCTGTTAGAGATGGGACATGCAGAATGCGTTCCATCTAAGCTCTTGAAAGTAAATCTATCTGTTGGTTTTAAGTTCTTGGCTGACTTGGTTGGAAATGTGTTGCTTGGAAAGCATTCAGCCCATGACAACATCAACAAGCAACAATTTTCCTTGATGTCAGCAATACTGAATAAGAAATCAATCAACTGGGCTGGATTGATATTTGAATTGCTCAGGAAAAAGAACAACAAGAAAGAGGTGACTCAAGGAAGGCTGATTGGGTTCTTTCTATCAAAGAAAGCTTCCCAGCTGTTAGGCTCTGTTCCTACAGCAATCAATGCCAGCAAGAGAATTGATCCTTCTCTATTTGTTAAGTGGAAAAGGACCATCCAGAAACCATCAAAGGCTGGGTCTGCCCCTACAACATCTGAGGGCACAAGGGCTCTTGAAGCCACTTCCCACCCTAGTGAAGAAATTCCAGCTTCATCCTCCTTTCCATCCACCTCCATTGAAACTCATTCTTCTCCTGTGAACCATCCATCACAATCTACTTCTCCAACTCCAGCTCATCTAGCTGAGATACCAAACTTCAACATAGATTCCATGTTCAATCTGCTTACTCCATCTCCTCATCATTCCCCAGCTACTTCAAATCATCAATCACCCACTAATAATCATTCATCTCATCATAATTCCCCAATTGATGAAGCCCCAGTTAAGAAGAACATCAATTCTGATATTTCCCCTTCTATCATTCCTCCATCATTTCAAATTACACCAGAATTCATTGCCAATATCCTAGACCTCATTACTCCATCCATCAAAACAATGATAGTTGAAGCCATTGCCCCCCTTGCTATCTCCATCTCATCACTTGCTGCTTCCATCACTGCCCTCTCAGCCCTTTCTTCATCTAGGGGCCTGGGTTTAGTTGTCACTGAACCCAGGCAGGGGGAGATGCTCAATGATGATGATTCAGGATCTGCTTGGGCTCGTCAGGTTGTGCAATCTCCAGCAGGAGTGGAGCTAGAAACATGTTCAGATGCAGTTCCAGATGAAGTCTTTCCAGATTCAGTTCACAGGATAGTAGTAGATATAGATGCTCCAGTAGTTCCAGATGAACTGGATGCATTTCTTGATTCAGATGATGAGTCCTCTCTCTCATCCCTTGGAGGCCATTATATCTGTCAGTCCTCCCCTTGTTCATTTGATCCCCTTCAGGCCATTGTGTGCTATCAGAGACCAATGAGCCTTCAGATTTTGGACAGTTTTATTATTTCTGAAGCAATAGCTGAAGCAGCCTTTGCCTTCAAATTTTGTCTTGAGGAGATTTTCATTCCTGTAGTTGCCAGATATCTAGAAGGGATTATTACCTCCTTCTTAGAAGCTAAGTGGAATTCAGTAGAGTCTTCAGATAAAGGTGTGCCAGTTGCTGTTTCAGAAGTTGAATCTGCTGTATCTTCTACGCCCTCTACTCTTTGGGATGACACCCCAGGTCCAGATTTGGATTCTCTCTTGGCTCAAGATATATTAGAAGAAGAAAGAGAAAAGGCTCTTCTGAAAGCTAAAGAACAAGAGGAAGCTATGTTAAAAGATATTGATGATCTGTATGCAAAACCTCAGTCCTCACATTCTGAGGATGAGGATGAAGATTCTGATGATTCAGAAGGTAATAAGAAAAAGAAAAGGACTGCTCAAAAGAAAAGGAAGGTTATAGCTCCAGCACCTCCTAACCCAGATCATGATATTCCATACTATATTCTGAAAGGAATTGATCCTAAATCTAAGAATTTTGAGACTTGGATGTGGTATTCAAAAAATGCTCAGAAAGAAAGGAAGAAGAGCAGGAAGAACTCTCCTCCTCCCAAGGGGATTCAGAGAGGTCCTCCTCCTCCTCCTCCCTCTGCTGGTGCTTCAGGAAATGTTGCTCCCAGAACTTCTGCTCCTTCTATCAGACCAAATCAACCATACATCTATCATAGGAAGGGCAGGCAGCCTCCTCCCAGCAGGTCTCATGATCAGAGGCAGACTAGGCATTCGGACAGTCAAAGAGAGCAAGTAAAGGAAGTTGTATATCAACAACCAACTTTCTCTCCTCCTCCAGCTCGTAGGTCTCCTCCCAAAGCAAAATTGTCACCTTCAAAGGAAAAACTTATTCAGGTCAAGCTAGTAGATATCAAAAGAAAAAGAGTTATATACTCTGACAAATCAAGCAAGAAATATGCTGAGTTTGCTCCTCCATCTAGTCTTATGATTCAAGAGCCAAAAGATTCAAATGTTAAGCCATCTCAAGAGCAAACTGAGAGTTTTCTAACTCAATCAGTAAAATTTAAGGCTGTAAATCCATTGAATCCAGATGATGAAAACACTTATGAAAGTCAAGAGCTTGATCCTAACTTCAAAATGGCTAGACTTTTAGAATTGGTGGGAACTGCTCAGATCAAGAAAGCTAAAGCTGAAGGTAAAGATATCACAGGATTTTCTACTATGTCAACATACAGAAAGAAAGAATTGGATAGATTCCAAGTCAGCTCAGAAGTTTTTGATGCTTCAAAGTATATGGAAAAATATCCTGAAGCTGTTCTGCCTAAAGCTGGAGAGCTAAAGATTATTGGAGAGCAAGACTTGAAGTTATCAAAGAAAGATGCATGTGGTCCTAGAAGAAAAATCACTTTCTCTCCTTCTACTTCTACTCCTCCTTCAGACTCTGTTGATAAATGTCTGTGATATTTGTTTTGACTACCTAATTTATTCTAATCTGTTTGCTGTTGTTTATTCTTATCTGCTTGTATTAGATTTGTTTTTTGTTTGAGTGACATCACCCAAATAGGGGGAGATTGTTGGTTCCCTAGTTTTGATTTTGGTCATGTCATCTCAATTAGGCTTAATTGACCCAAGAATTATCTATGGTCAATGGTTAGACTAAAGGTTTGTCTACCCTTAGGTTAGATTAGTTGAGATTGAATTGAAATGAAAATGATTAAGTAGAATTGTGCTCGACGATAGTCGAATGGCGCTCGACGATCTTCGAATGATGATCGACGATCTCAGAGTTATATGAACTCTGAAGTGGGTCGACGATCTGCTTATTTAGATCGACGATCGCGTTGCCTTGGTCGACGATTTCTGTGAAGACAGTTTTTCTTCAGGTCGACGATCTGCTTGTTCAGATCGACGATCTTCGATCTCTGGTCGACGCTTTCTATCTGCTTTTATCTATAGTCATTTCATTTGATCTTTGGTTTATTTTCTCTTATTTAAGACATATTTTATTCAGTATATTCTGCTCAATTTAATGCTTATATTCATTTGCTTATTTGCAATATTCCTTTTGCATTAATTGAGAGATTTGGCAGAATAAAGTCGTTTGTTTTATCAGAGGAAATCATGCTTTTCTACAGCTGTAATATAGCCGTTAGGCTTTGTTTCCTGTGCCAATTTGTAAAGTCAAATTGAAAAGATATTTTTTAATATCCTTAATTTCTTTTTGGGAATGACAAAAAAGATTACAGGTTCAGGTTTCTTTATTTTGTTTTATTCTATTATTTGGAAAGTTTTTATAGTGCAGGGCTCGAGGTATTTTTTAAAAAGAAGAGAAGTTTCTATATTATCAGTGCAGTCGGCTGAAGATAACAATACTCACTCACAACTCAGAATAAAGAGAATAACACATACAAACATACAACAGACACAGAACCAGATATCTCAAGAGAAAAGAAAAGTTCTTCTTCTTCCTGAGTTCATCCTGTCTTCAGGAAAATCAATACTCAGAGTTCAAGCTTTCAAGAAGAAGAACCTCCCAGATTGCTGAACATTCATTGTTGCAAACTCTCCCAGATTACAAAAGCTGCTGAAGAAGAACATTCATTCAAAATCTAGAGACTTCTTCAAGGCTACATCAGAAAGTCTTCTCAAGCAATTTGGAGATCCTACACCCTGAAGCAAAGCTTCTTCCTGGTCATTTTCTAAGCCAGGGGGAGCTTTGATATATTCAGAGCCATCCACTAGCTTCTCTGATCACAGAGAAGACATCTTAATTCTCTCTTTCAATCTCCTGTAAAAGGGTTATTACTCCCTTTAAAAGTGAACCATTGGTGGCAGGGAACCTGATCAAAAACCTGTTTGTTGGTTTTTAGGCACCTGATCAAAAGCCTGAAGGGTCTTTAGATCTACCTGAAGCAGATCTATTGGTGGCAGGGCACCTGATCAAAAACCTGTAGTGGATTCCTACCAGGGTGGTAGAAGAGTGGATGTACCCAATTGGAGAACCACTATAAAGCTCTTGTGTTGTCTATTGCTTATTTTAATGATTGCTCTGTGGGTGTAGTAGTTTTAACTAGGTTGCTAGTTGCTGTGTTAGGATAAAAGTTCAACTAAAAATTCAGTGAGCTTCTCTTTTATTCACTATACTCAGTTAGGCTTTAGATTTAAAGCTTTTATTTTTATATTCCGCAAATAGCTCTAAGAGAAGTGTTTAAAGTCTTCTTAATTTTTGAATACTCTATTCACCCCCCCCCCCTCTAGAGTAGTGAGTATCTTATCCCCTCACTTTCAGCGTGGCTAATACTATTAGCCACGCTCGCATTGCCCACGCCCATTTGCCGTGGGTAGGTCGTGGTTAATAGTTATTAGCAACGGTTTTGGACTTTAAGCCACGGAAATCTGCCGTGGCTAAAAGTCTGTTTTCTAGTAGTGCCGAAGGTGTTCCATGCTAGGCTTCTCCTTGAACATCGTCTCAACGGGAGACTTCATGTTTATCAGACTCAGAGGCATCCGATTGATGATATAAGATGCACACGACATTGCTTCTGCCCAGAAGGACCTAGGAATTCCTTTCGCATGAAGCCAACACTTGCAGGTTTCCGTCAGATGACGGATCTTCCGCTCTGCTACTCTATTTTGTTGTGGAGTATGAGCACAAGTGAGCTCTCTCTGGATCCCGTGCTTCCTGCATAAGTTAGAGAACTCGGATGAAATGAACTCACCTCCATTGTCCGTTCTAAACTTCTTGATCCGCAGGCCAAGCCGGCCCTCCACAAGCTCCTTGAACTCCACAAACAATCAGAAAGCATCTGACTTCTCCTTCATGAAATACACTCTCAAGTATATCTTGAGTAGTCATCAATCAACACCAGCATGTATTTGCTGCCTCCAAGACTAGCGGTGATAGTTGGCCCCATCAAATCACCATGGATACACTCCAATGGGGCTTTACTGCTTGTTTGTGACTTGTCAAATTGAAGGCGACATGCCTTTCCATATTAACACCCCGCGCAAACGTGGTCATCACTGATAGATGACAACTTTGGCAAGCTTTTCACAAGACTTTTATCTACCATAGCTTTCAACTTGTTCATCCCGACGTGTCCTAGTCTTTCATGCCATATAGCAGCGCTATCGTTGGCCCTCATCCGATCAACATAAAAACTTGTTGGTAAAACAAACAAGTCTCTAAATCTTCTCCCTACATGAGTAACATCAGCCTTTACTGCTGATACGTTGCGGAAAAATTTCACTCTTATTAGACTGAACATAACGTGATAGCCTGCGTCAACCGCATTGGTCACAGAGAAGAGGTTCTTCTTCATGCCAGGTACGTGATAGACACTCCTTAACGTGAGTGGACCCTGAGCACTACCCAAAGAAACTACACTCTCTTTATCTACAGCATGAACAGTATCATCAACAGTTATGATAGCTTCATTACCTGAGAATGTTTGCAGCAATGAGAACTTTGACTCATCTCCAGTAAGGTGATGACCACACCCCGAGTCAACTATCAAGTTATCTTGATTGTCAATGGTGGAAAGAGCACGGACACACGTGACAGCCAGAAAAGCTCCTCCCTACCCGACTTCCTCAACACTGGAACCAGCTCCCTCCTTATCTGCAACATGCCCAGGCTACAACTTGAGCTTGCAGTCTCGTTTGAAGTGACCTGGCTTGAAAGTGAAGGGATAGATACTACTCTAGAGGGGGGGGGGGGGTGAATAGAGTTATCAAATTTTGCACTAGACAAAACTTAATGGTCTACCCAACTCCCTTGGAGTGAAGTGCGGAATGAAAAGATTATAGATATTGATTTAACCTTAAAGCCTAACACAAGTGATGTGTACAAACTCAAGCTAACTGTAATTACAGTTAAGGCTTGGAAAACCTAATCAGCAACTAGCAATCCTAGTTATATCTATTCACAGCCACAATGCAGGAATTAAACAAGTGAATCCAGACGACACAAGGAAATTTATAGTGGTTCCCCAAACAACTTGGGTACGTCCACTCTTCTACCCACACGGTAGGAATCCACTCAGGTTTTTGATCAGGTGCCCTGCCACCAATAGGATCTGCTTCAGGTAGATCCAGAAACCCTTTAGACTTTTGATCAGGTGTCTAAAAACCAAGTACAGGTTTTTGATCAGGTGCCCTGCCACCAAGGGATACTTTTGAAGGGAGTAATAACCTTGTACAGGAGGGGGAAGAAGGTTAAGATGTCTTCTCTATTTTACAAAGATTAGAGAAGCACAAAAACTTGCACTGAGCTAGAAAGCTCTAAAGAATCAAGGCTCCCCCTGGCTCAAAGATGTCCAGGTGAAGTCTTGCTTCAGTGCAGAAAACTCTTCAGAAAACTCTGAAGGAAAAACTACAAGAAGATAATAAATAATAAAAATAAAGATCTTCAAGCAGCTATCTTCTTCTTCTTCTTCTTCAAAAGAACTCTGAGTTTGAACTTCCTGAAAGCAGGAGAACTCAGGTTGAAGAAGAGTAGAAGATCTTAACACTTCTCAGTTAGATGGGAATTGCTGAGAGCAGAAAGCTTGATCTTGATGAAGGCTTGAATGCTTGAAAATATCTGGATAACTAGTTAGCTATATGCTAGCCTGAATCCTTCTTCAAAGGGTCCTTTATATAACATCAGCAAGCAACGGCTCTCTTCAATTTGAATTACTTGTCTTCTTCTGAGCCTTGAGACCTGGGCTGTAAATATTAAGAAGACAAAACAAACTCTACAGCAGAAATATTCTATAAAAGGAATAACCCTTTTTCTAGGAAGCTGCAGGAAACAATTTGATAATAAAGTACTAAATAAAGTCATATCAGAAACAAACTCCTTATAGCAAAAAGAAGACTTTTCAGTCTAACGGCTATAAAGGGCTGACAACAGATAAAATAAATTATAATGTCAGCTAATAAGACAAACAACTTTATCTAAAAAGATTTGACTCGGGCAAAAAGAATAGAGCAGATATGCCTGGAAATATTATCATAATACAGCTAAAAAGATATGCCAGATAATGTATTAATTAATTAAATATGATAAATAAATACAAAATATAAAGGCAGACAGAAAGCGTCGAACGACCTTCGGAGATCGTCGATCGACGCACGGAGATCGTCGAACTATCGGACAGATAGTCGAACGATCCAGATAGTCGAACTATCAAAGGAGATAGTCGAACTATCACAGCAGATAGTCGAACTATCACAGCAGATAGTCGAACTACCAGAAGATAGTCGAACTATCAGATAGTCGACCTATCAACAGATAGTCGAACTATCAGGGCAAAACAGATAGTCGAGCTATCAACAGATAGTCGAGCTATCAGATAGTCGACCTATCAATCAGATAGTCAAACTATCAAGAACAAACAGATAGTCGAGCTATCAACAGATAGTCGAGCTATCAACAGATAGTCGAACTATCAGATAGTCGAACTATCAAAGCAGATAGTCGAACTATCAAAGCAGATAGTCGAACTATCAAGCGAGAACAGATAGTCGACCAATCAACAGATAGTCGAACTATCAACGCAGAACAGATAGTCGAACTATCAACAGATAGTCGAACTATCAGATAGTCGACCTATCCAAGCAGATAGTCGAACTATCAAAGCCAAACAGATAGTCGACCTATCAACAGATAGTCGAACTATCAGATAGTCGACCTATCCAAGCAGATAGTCGAACTATCAAAGCACACAGATAGTCGAACTATCAACCGATAGTCGAACTATCCTCGCAGACTGAAAGTCGAACAACTGATAGACGATCGTCGAACAGTTAGTCGACGATAGTCGAGCGGCGTTCGACGATAGTCGAACGAACAAACTACTTAACCAAATTCTCAATCTGGAAAAGTGAGGACTCTACAGCTAAACTACTAACCATTGACCATAGATAATTCTTGGGTCAAGGAGCACAAAGGAGAGGACTAAACTCAAATCAAACTAGGGTACCAACATGGCTGATTGCACTTGTAGCACTTCAACTCCTTCCAGTAATTCTTAGGAATATCACTCCTCTCTTGCTGATAGGAAGTTGAAGACTCATCCTCAACAACAATCTTCTTCTTCTTCTTCTTCTCCCATCTCTTCTTCTTCTTACCTGTGAAGAGAGCCTCACTACCTCCTTCAGAGATAGTGACTCTAGCCATCTGTCTAGCCAGGCTCTCCTACTAAGCTAGCAGGTTCTCGAGCTTTAGCAAGGGTGGCTGAGTAGCCCAGCCTTGAACAGAAGTCATGAAGGCCACATATTCCTTCCACAAACCGCAGATTATGTGTCGTTTCAGCTTGGCTTCAGAAATGGGCTCATCAGGGTCAAACGCTGAGATCTCAGCGCACAGGTTCTTCATCTTAAGAAAGAACTTTGATATGTCAGATCTTCTTGAGTTGCTCTAGCCAACTCATTATCCAGGAATTGTAGTCTTGCTACATTCTTCCTGGTGAACAATCCATCGAGGGATGTCCAAATCTCAGCAGCAGACTCACATCCTAAGATGTGATCAAAGAGTTCAAGTGAGATAGCCCGCTTGAGAGCAAACTCTGCTTTCGCATTGGTCTTTCTCCAAGCTCTCACCTGTTCAACAATACTAGTTGCAGTAGTAACTTATTGCATGTCGTCACCACCGACGACTTCCCACAACTCCTCACCCAGAAGATAGCTCTTCATACACGACTTCCACTTTTTAAAGTTGGTTGGTGTAAGAAGCTCAATACCAAGACCCCTTGCGAAACCACCTTACATTACAACAAACACTGATCTATTAGCTTCCAGAAGCACCGAGAACAACTGAGGTTGATCACTGCTCAAGCCTCTGTTCCCTCTGATACCATGTTAAAATTTCTCAAGATGACCAAGAGATAGCTCTGATACCAAGTAAAACTTTCAGAGCTATCAAGATGACAACTTGATCAAGCAGAAAGCAGGAATCAGGCGCAGGAACACTCCGACCATAAACCGAGCTCAATAAACCCGATGCAAGAAAAGTAACAAGTAGGTCAAGTATTAACAATCTTCATTACAGCAAGAGGTATACATGACAAGACATGATTTCGCCAAGTAAAATAAGTAAGCAAGAAACAACAAAAAACAAGCTGGGCAGAAAGAAGGTGAGACCGCCGAGTCCGCCGAGATCGCCAACTCACTGCTGCACCAAACTGAGCTACGGAGTCCGCGAAGTCTGCGGACAACCTGTTATTCTGCTGAACACCTTGTTCGCACTCTGTAAGCCACCTAACCGCAGAGGTTGCCTTGCTGCCAGAGTCCGCGAACAAGAGCCGCTACCGAACTGAAGAACAGTCCGCCGAGACCGGCAGACAACTTATTGAAGTGGAAAGCTGGAGAGAAGACCGACTAGCTGCAAATGCAACCTGCTGCAAAACTGTTGATTGTTAACCGCAAGCTTCACTGATCCCTGACCGTAGTCAGCACCAAAATCATGGCTTCTCAGTGCTAGCCACACAACCTGCAAACAACAAACCGGTTAACCTTCTTCAAACCGCGCAGACTGGAAATCTGAGGCCGCAGCTATTAACCCACGTTCAACTTACTGTTCATTCAGTTAATTATGATGTCACGGGGGGAGGGTCCTATTTATATGCGCGGAGAGGAGTGTGGTCACAGCTCTAGTGGATAGAAACACCACCCCCAACCCGCAGCTAGCACAGAGCAGTCTGCCCAGTCGACAAGGACGTGTCGGACACCAGCCTTTCCACCTGCTATCAAAGGAGGTCGGATAGGAAGGCAGTCTGTATGCCAGCGGACACCGCACCAGCCCGCAATAAACAATATCCACGACCAAAGGCACAAGCTGCCCGGTCAAGCAGTGGACATTGCGGACTCTGCGATTAAAAGCCAAACTTGTCACAGGCGACCAAGTTCCAAACCGGAGAAACACTAGCGCGAGCTCTGCCGACAAGAACACAGTCCGCCAGCTCCCAAGGCAGTCCGCCAACCCGCGAACTCCGCGGTTATCTCCTAACCGCTCCACCATAAAAACAGGAGAAGGGCACAGGGCAAAACCTATTTCCCGATCTCCAAAAGCAGTCTGCATCAAGCGGACTCCGCGAACTCAGAATGAGTCCGCCCCTCCCGCGGATACACCACCTATCCGCACGATTACTCCAGGGAACTAGCCAACTGCTGAACAACAAGCCGACTAGATGGTCGCCATCACCAGGCCGCAACATCAGACCGCCCAGACCACACCATCAGTCCGCAGGACTGTCCGCTCAGGCCGCGCGGTATGCCTGATCAACCCTTACTTTTACTTCACAATTTCAACAGATACAACGACTGAAAACAAGATTAAATAATTCAGTCTGCGCCAACCACCGTGCGGTCGTACCGTCTCGACGATATGGACCTTGTCTCGTCGATAAGGGAAGCGCGTCTCATCGATATGGACCATGTCTTGTCGACAGCCTTCTGAATCAGTGTCTGACGACATTCTGATTTGCCTCGCCGACAAGCCTACCGTGCGTCTCGGCGGCATCATCATGCCCCTTGTTGACAAGAACCTCGTCTGGTCGACATTCCTCTGTGTCTCGTCGACAAAGCCAACTTCTCATTGACATGGCTCTGGCTTCTCGTCGACAAGCACTAGCCTGTCTTGTTTACATGGCTCTGGCTTCTCGTCGACAAGCACCATCCTGTCTCGTCGACATGACTCTGGCTTCTCGTCGACGAGCACCAATCTATCTCGTCGACATGACTCTGGTTTCTCGTCGACAAACACCAGCTTGTCTCGTCGACATGTTCTTGTCTCGTCGACGTGCAAGTACGACTCATTCTTTAGGATGGACCCAACACCTCACGCCAATTTTAATAGCAAAAGAACGCGAGGTAATTAGTAACGTTAACATGTCA
Source organism: Platanthera zijinensis (assembly GCA_039513925.1). NCBI lineage: Eukaryota > Viridiplantae > Streptophyta > Magnoliopsida > Asparagales > Orchidaceae > Platanthera > Platanthera zijinensis. The sequence continues at coordinate 123,498,451 of CM077095.1, read as the reverse complement.
TAGCGATTGGATTAACACTCCTAATTAAACAATATTATAAACGTCGTTAGCGCCCCACTAACGCCACACCGGGCGGTCAATAAAAGAGATTACGTCCCCCTACTTTTATAATTTGGTTAGAAATCGTATTTCAACGTCACTTTAAAACAATTAATATTGTGTCTATCATCAACATATTTAAGCCATTATATATCTACGGCATCAATAATTGCAAAGATATTACAGACCACAGTAATATCAGAATAGGGTTGGTTTAAATATTTATTATAATAAACATATGATTTTATTTAATATTTAATTAAATAAATTATCTAAGTATTAGAATCATAATTTAACTCATATACAACATTATTATTATTTTAAATAGCTCTTTCATCGTATCCACTTACTAAAGTTAATTTCGATTTGTTTTGTTATAATAGCATAATAATGAATATTATATTTTCTTAATAAATTTATGGGTTATTTTAATAAAATTATGTTAAAATAAATGAGAATAACTGTTGAAACCAAGATAGTTGAACGTTGGGATCAAGAGAGGGTAGTTTGAGTTACTTAACCCACAATCAGACATTTATGAAAGAGTATTCTGAGTCTAGATCTGACCCTCACCGATGGTAGAATGAAATACCTACACAAACACGCGAGCTACAGTGATGGGGTCCCTCCACACACCCGAAAGTTCTCTTTTTAACTACCTCTCCCTAAACCAAGAACAGAGACCGGCACCTCGGACGACATAAAGATGAAACTCAAAAGGTGTGAGCTCTAGTTTGATGGGTCTGACTTCTCTGATGTGCTATGGGATTTATTTATAGCCAACACATCTCAATGGTATATTGGTCTTTATCAGTTTGTGAGTAGCGGATTCTGTAGTAACCAAAATGTTATTCTAATACCCAAAATGGGTTGCGGATAGTTACCTCCGCCTTAGTGAGAATACTATTCCCAGACCCTGATGGTTTGCTGCTAACCATGTCTTTTTTTATTGTTGCTTATAGACATGGACGGTCCCGGGGGTTGGACTTGTGCAATGCTCCAAGTTTCCCGTAGCTAGGAGATTGGTTCTGAGAGCTACCACCCGACGGTAGGGTTAGCGTCGGTGGTAGTATTGTGGAAATGTTGCAGGAGCTCTCTGCGAGATACTGCCTGGTGGTAGGTTGATACCGTGTAGCGGTAGCGCACGACGCAGTTGACGCATTGATGCATCGAATGGTATCGCTCGATGATAGTGAGCTACTGCGCCGCGGTAGCATCGACAAAGCTCTCAGTGAGCTACCGTCCGACGATAAGGTTAGCACTGGCGGTAGCGAGGCTGATTTATTTGGTAAAGCCCTCGGTGGGATACCGTGTAGCGGTAGTGTTGATGCGATGTCGCGCCTACCGCGCGGCGGTAATAAGTTACCGCGCGGCGGTAGCAGGGCAGTTATGGCGCGGCCACATGTTAGCGCGTGATTGGAGGTTTTCGGCGGCGGGCTTGCAGAACAAGCCAACATTTGGGGTACCACGCGACGGTAGATAGTTACAGCGCGCCGGTAGCTCGGTTTAAGTCCGGGAATGTTGAGTTTCACTTTATTTTCTCTTGTCATTCTCCTTCTACGCGGTAGAGAGAGAGAGAGAGAGAAAGAGAGAAGGGAGAGGAAGAAGAAGGAGATCCACCATTGTTTGAGTGTCAGAGCTCCGAGTCGAGTTCAGATCCGCGGAGGCAAGTCCGTTGCGGTCATTTTCATTTGGCTAGATACTCCCCCATGACGCTGACACGAACATCAAGGGTAACGATCTTCCTTTTTGGACATGTGAAGTCCTCTGTTTTGGCATATGAGGTTAGGCGCTCCACGAGCACGTGGAGGCGAGCCTCCCAACGGGTTGATCGGTTGAATCTCTAGTAACTTTGCATTTAGAATCCGAAATCGAAGTATGCAATATGCATGTTGTGTGAAACCCATCCGGATAGGTTGGTCAGGATTGGTGATGATTGTTTTGTATGCCGGAGAAGATTCTGTGGTAAACGTGTAATTTACGAAGTCACGGGGTGTGCAGGTTGCTGCAGTGAGAGTACTGGAGTAGGTCTCCAGGAAAACACCCGTTTGGGGAAGAAATGATAGTTTGTCCACTACTGTGTGGCGGTAGCTCCCAGCGAGCTTTGATTGTTAGGCCTTTCTCTTGGAGACTTGAGGGGCTTTGTGTTCAGTTGAGAGCCTGAAGAGCCCATCTTTGATGGCCGTGAGTGCCAGCCTTGGAACATAACATGGTTATGTATGATTAGTATTACAGGAAAGGAGGAGTTGACCCATGTCGAAGTGATTAATTGGCACAACGATCGTAGCAACGAGAAAGAGTTGAACTGTATCCGCACTATGTTGTTCGGCTAAAGAGACCTAAAGTATGTGGCAGTTGTCGTTGGCATAAGAGAAATTCGTGGATTTAGGCCAGGCTAGTAATTTTTAGGTTAGACCGTCCAGTATGGGACTGAGGACGGTGCTGGGAATCGTGAAGATCCTTGTGTGGGTGATTTGACACCAGTGATTACCGTGATGGCAAAGGTGGGATCCTCGGCAAACATGTACACCGATAATATGCCCTGAGTGCACGGGACGGTTGGTCGGTCGTGCCATCTTCTGTGTTGGTTGGTGCTTAAGTTGCACTTTCGCATATATTATGATTATGCTAATTGCAACAGGGAAGGAGAACCGCCGCCCCGAGTGATGGGAGCGGTCGTTATAATTAATTTGGTCACCTAATACTGACCTTTGCTTGGTTTGCCGCCGTTGGGGTGTGTTGGAACACCCTATTACTAATTTGGGCAAGGATCACTATGTTTTTAGGAAATCAGTTTGACCTAGATGTATAGTTGAAAAGGTCAAGTTAGAATGGGTCTAGGGCTTAGAACTTAGGATTTGAAGCTGCCCCCAGGACCATTCAATGATCAAGACTTAGAGCTGAGACAAAGAAAATTTTCGTCGAGCTCAGGTCGACGAAACGTCGAACTCCGTTCGACGATCTCTGAGCTCAACTCTGCTAAGTCGTCGAACTCAGGTCGACGATCTTCGAGCTCAGATCGACGATCTATCCTCACTTATTCTTCAGGTCACTGAGCTCAGTTCGATGATCGTAGAGCTCAGTTCGACGTTTTCTGTCTAATGTTCAATCCAATCTCTGAGCTCAGTTCAACGACCGTAGAGCTCAGATCGACGTTTTTCTGAGAGATTGACGACTTTAAGGATTCAAATTCAGTCAGCCTTTGGAATGTTTTTCAAATTCTCTCAGCATTTATTTCAAGAGATTTGTTAGCCGTTTTCATTTATTCTGGAGCAAGTTTCAAGGGATTTCTCAGAGAATGTTTATTGGACTTTCCTCCAGAAGACAAAATATTTATGGAAGACATTTATGACTGCTAACGGCTATCTTGGACAGAGGATCATCAGAGAATAAAATACACAACAGCAGATCAAGAGAAGAATTACTCAATACAGACATACACAGATAGTGAGATCAACTTAGAGAAAAATCAAGTGATCAATCCTGAAGAGTTAGATTGAAAATTAGCATACTGAAAAGTGCTCATAGCTTCAACATCAAAGACTCCAGACAACTCATATTTCAGCCTCTGTTGAAATCATCTTCTGCTGGAGAACTGAAGCTTCTGAAGGCCTATCATCCTAGCAAAGCTCTCACTCCTGAACCATCTACATCTCAGGGGGAGCTTTGACAACACAATCAATCCACTAAGTCTTCTCTCAGTGATTGAGACAGAGAAGATAACTTCACCTCTTCCTTTTTCTTTTCCTGCTATAAAAGGGTTATCAAAACTCCCTTCAAAAGTTCTGAATCTGGTTCTGAGAGCCTTGTCAAAACTCAGTGGTGGCAAGACACCTTATCAAAAAATCTAGATCTGGTTTTTGAGCACCTTATCAAAAGCTCATTGGTGCCAGGACACCTGATCAACTCATCCTGAGTGGATTCCTACCAAGGGTGGTAGAAGAGTGGATGTACCCAGGTTGATTGGGGAACCACTATAGCTTCTTGTGTTTGGTTGCTTGTGTGTATTCTTTGCTGTGTGCTGTGAATCTTTTATTTTTCTTGTTATTATTACTTCTGTTTTATTGCTGCAACACAATACACATACTATATTAACTTTAACTCTTCCTCTGCAAAGTTTTATTTTGAAAAATTATTTTAATAAACTCTATTCACCCCCCCCTCTAGAGTCAGATTGATCTTATCCTCCACTTTCAATTTGTATCAGTGGGAGGTTGGTTGTTCATACAGGTTAACACCTGAACCAAAAGATCCTTGATAAGATCAATCCTTTAAGAGGGTTATTTTCATTATATTTAATTTTATATAAAGACATGGCACAGAACAAAGATTATGCAAGCACCAGGCCTCCAGTGTGCAATCTATCCAAGTTTGCACTTTGGAAAGCTAGGATTAAACTTTATATGAATTCTATTGATGAAGATATATTTAATTCTGTTTTGAAAGTGTGCCCAAGTCCACCAGCAAACTCAAGTACAAATATTGTTCCACCTCCTTCAGGAACAGATGCTGAAATAAAGAAGTGGAAGACTGCAGATGTCAAGGCCATGAATATCTTAGCTCAGACAATGTCTGATGAGATATTTCAGAAGGTAGCTGAATGCAACTAAGCTAAAGAAATTTGGGACAAATTTTCTGAGATTGTCTCAGGATTTGCTCATGAAAGAAAGGACAGAAGATCTCATCTCATAACCCAATATGAGAATTTCAAAAAGGGAGAAGCTGAGTCAGTAGCAGACATGTACATCAGATTAAGTCTGATTGTCAATGAATTAAAGACTCTGGATAAAGAAATCTCATTGACTGAGCTGAATGAAAAAAATCCTAATGTGTTTCCCGAGCACCTGGGATTCAAAAATCTGGCCAATCAAAGTTGTCAGAAGTCTAAATGAAATCACCACAGAAGCTTTACTGGGCAAGCTCAAATCTTATGAGCTACTCATTAAGAATAGAGAAGAAGAACGGAAGGCTGACTCACCAGCCACAAGGAAAGAGAAGTCAATAGCCTTCAAAGCTATTGAGGACCTGCCTGAAGAAAAGGTCACAGGCAATGAGGAGCTAGTCAGCCTATTGGCCAAAAGATTCTACAAAATGGCCAGAAAAGATTTCAGAAAAAGGTCATACAAGTGACATGATAAGCCAAGGTATGATAAATAAAATAACAACAAAGAAATTATCTATTTTGGTTGCAGGAAACCAGGCCATATTGTGCCTGACTGTCCAGAAAACAAAAACAAGGACAAGAAGGATAGAAGAGAAAGAAGAAAGGAGAAAGACTTTAAGAAGAACAGCTCAGACAAACCCTTCTCCACCAATAACAAACATACAGGGAAGGGATTTGTTGCTGAGACACGGAGTGAAACTGAAGAGGATTCTGAAGCTTCATCCAGCTCCAGTGATGATGAGGATGATGCTGATGAAAAGGAATTTTGCATGATGCCTATCAATGCCTCTCAATCAGATTCAGAAGTAGAAGAGTCAGAGTCAGATTCAGAAATTCAACTAGAAGAAGACTAGGTAATCAATTCATTTGATTTCAGTTCTGAGGACTTTAAACATGAGTTTAAAGTACTATGCCTAGATCTATTAGAGTCCGAGAAGGAAATCATTTCCCTCAGAAAACAACTGTCTGAGTATAGCACTTTAAAATCAGAGAACCTCAAACTCTCTGAAGAGTTAGAATGCTATAGGGAGCAGATAGCTTCACTGAAAAGTGAACTATCCAAGGCCAAGTAGTTTGAAGAATCCCTTAATGGGAGAAGCATCAAACTGATGGATATCACAAGCACAGTGAACTCTAGACTTAATAGTACACTGGGCTTGGGAGCTTCATCCAGCCAGCCTATAGTTCTGACAACTCCAATCAAATTTATCTCTGATAAAGGGAAGGAAGTTGTAGAGGTAGCTAGGAAGAATGCAGATTTGCCAAAGAAAGTTATAGTTCAACAGAATGCGTCGAACAGAGCTCGACGATCGTCGAACGACGCTCGACGATCCAAGAAAAAATCGTCGAACTCAGCTCGACGACACCTGAACTCTGAACTCCAGGACAGTCGATCTTCGAACAGAGCTCGACGATCTGACCCAAGATTGTCAACCTCAGCTCGACGATCGTCGAACAAAGATCAGGGCTTTGAACAATCTTTCAAAGGTACATCTAGATTCAATCCTAGAAGTCCTACATCCCAAGGTTTCAACCCCTATACTGAATGGATAGTACCTCCTAGGAGATACCATCCTGAAGGTTATAAGAGTCAACCTGGGATGTCTTTCATTTCTGAATTTAAAGGATATTAACCTAGGCCCAAGGTAAACTGGGTCAAAAACATGTAAATTCTTGTATGTACAGGTGAAGACCTATCCAACATCAAACCAGCAATGGTATCTGGATAGTGGGTGCTCAAAGCACATGACAGGGAACAAGGACAACTTCACATCCTTTAAATCCAAGCTTGGACCCAACGTAATTTTTGGTGATTCAAACTTTGGAACAACAAAGGGATATGGTACAGTCCAAATTAGAACAGTCACCTTCAAGAAAGTAGCTTATGTTGAAGGACTCAAGCACAACTTGATAAGTATCAGTCAACTTTGTGATGAAGGATATCAATTGACTTTCAACAAAGCTATATGCAAGGTCAAGTCAGAAGACAATATAACTGTGTTGACAGGTAACAGAAAAGGTAACATTTACTTAGTAGATTTTCATTCATCTAAAGTAGATATCTGCTTGTTCAATTCTATATCTAGACCTAATATACTGTGGCATAAGAGACTAGGGCATATTAACCTTAGAACTATTGCTAGGCTATCCAAGGACAACCTTGTTAGAGGACTACCTTCTGGCCCCTACAAGAAGGAAGGACTTTGCAAGGCTTGTCAATTAGGCAAGCAAACTAAAAACAGTTTTAAGTCACTTAATAAGAGTGATTCACCTAGGATTTTGTATCTGTTACACATGGATCTTTTTGGACCCATTACAGTACAAAGCTTAGGAGGGAAATCTTATACTTTGGTGATTGTAGATGACTTCTCCAGATTCACTTGGGTATTCTTTCTGAGGAAAAGTCTGATAACTTTAAGTGTCTGACAGAGTTTCTCAAATGTATACAGATTGAGTTCAATACTCACATTGCCTTGATCAGAAGTGATCATGAGACAGAGTTTGATTCTCTTCTTATGCAAGAGTTCTGTCAGAGTGAAGAGATCATGCATATTTTCTCAGCTCCTAGAACTCCTCAACAAAATGGGGTAGCAGAAAGGAAAAATAGAACCCTAATTGAATCTGCAACTACATTATTGACAGATGCTCACATTCCTCTATCCTTTTGGGCAGAAGCAGTGAGCACCTCCAACTATGTGTTGAATAGAAGTTTGATACATAAACTGAAGGGCAAGACTCTCTATGAATTACTCAAAGGGAAGAAACCTAAAGTAGATTACTTTAAAATTTTTGGTTGCATTTGTTATATTCACAATAATGACAAGAGATATTTAGCAAAATTTCAAGCAAAAGTTGACGAAGGAGTGTTTCTGGGATACTCCATGATCAGTAAAGCTTATAGGGTTTATAATAAAACTACTCTAAAAATAGAAGAATCTGTCCATATTTCCTTTGATGAAACTAATATGTCTTTCAAGGAGAAGAATACTTCTACCATAGAACATTTGCAGGTACACTCTCTAGCTGAAGACTTGGACAGATTGCAAGTTACTCAAAAGGATGAAAGTAGTGAAGATGAAGAAGTTGCTCAACATCTGGAAGAAAATCTTCTTGAAGAGACAATTGCTGTTCCACAAGAGGAAACAGCAACACAGGTTGGTGAACAATCAACACCCCATGTTGATTTAGTAACATTAAGAGATCATCCAATCTCCCAAGTGATTGGAAACATCTCAGCTGGTGTGCAAACCAGAAATCAGGTCAACCAAAACCTGATGCACACTTGCTTTCTCTCTCAAATTGAACCTCAATCCATTCAAGATGCAGAGCAAGATCCACACTGGATCATTGCAATGCAAGAGGAGTTGCATCAATTTGAAAGAAATAAAGTTTGGGAACTAGTGCCTAAGCCAAAGGATCATTCCATTGTTGGAACAAAATGGGTGTTCAGGAACAAGTTGGATGATTAGGGAGTCATTGTAAGGAACAAGGCAAGGCTAGTTGCTCAAGGCTACTCTCAAGAAGAAGGAATAGACTATGACCAGACCTTTGCACCAGTTGCAAGGTTAGAGGCCATCAGAATATTCCTAGCTTATGCTGCTCACAAAGGATTCAAGGTATACCAGATGGATGTAAAGAGTGCATTTCTCAATGGGAGATCAAAGAAGAAGTCTATGTCAGACAACCCCTAGGTTTTATCTCTCTAACTCATCTTGATTATGTTTTCAAACTACATAAAACATTATATGGTCTAAAGCAATCTCCTAGAGCATGGTATGAGACCCTAGCATGCTTTCTTCTGGAAAATGATTTTATAAGGGGTAGAGTAGACAAAACTCTTTTTATTAGAACCCATAAGTCCCATACCCTACTAGTACAAATATATGTTGATGACATTATCTTTGATTCTACTGATTCAAAATTGTGCAAAAAGTTTTTCAAGCTGATGCACTCTAAATTTAAAATGAGTAGCATGGGTGAGCTCTCCTTCTTCTTAGGATTGCAAGTAAAACAACATGCTGAAGGCATATTTATTTCCCAAACCAAGTATGCAAAAGAGCTGGTTAAGAAATTTGGTATGTCTGATGCATCATTTATGAAAACACTCATGCCTACCAATGCTGTATTGGATGCTGATGAACATGGGAAACCAGTTGATCAGACAACATATATAGCAATGATTGGCTCTTTATTGTACCTTACAGCTAGTAGGCCTGATATAATGTTTGCTACATGTATATGTGCTAGGTTCAAAGTAAGCCTAGAGAGTCACACTTAACTTTAGTAAAGAGGATTCTTAGATATGTTAAAGGTTGTCCAAATCTAGGTCTCTGGTATCCAAAAGATTCAGCATTTGACTTAACTGGATTCTCAGATGCTGATTATGCTGGATGCAAAATAGACAGGAAAAGCACCAGTGGAACTTGTCAGTTTCTTGGTGATAGACTTGTCTCATGGTTTTGTAAGAAACAAACATCTGTGTCAACTTCAACTGCTGAAGCTGAATATATTGCTGCAGGTAGTTATTGCTCACAAATATTGTGGATATAAAATCAACTCCTAGACTATGGTTACAACTTAGAGAAGTCTAAAATTTTTTGTGACAACACCAGTGCTATTTCCATTGCACAAAATCCAGTCCTCCATAGTAGGCCAAAACACATAGAAATTAGACATCATTTTCTAAGGGATAATGTTGAGAAAAACAAAATTGAACTTCAATATATCCCAACTGATTTGCAAAGGGGAGATATTTTCACCAAACCCTTGGATGAGAAGAAACATACATTCTTCCTAAATCAGTTAGGCATGTTAGATGGAGGAAGCCTAAAATAAATTACAAGATCTTAAAAGCTAAAAACAGACCAAGATTAGGCTAAAAACTTATTTATTTTTGTGTCTGTATGATAGTTTCTCTCTCTGAACTGCGCTCGACGATTTTCCTCAAGATCGTCGAACGGAGATCGACGTTTTCCCAAAACGTCGACCAGAGTTCAGCGCTTGTCAGATAGTTTTATACTATCTCTTTTAGGTCAACGATCGTCGAACATAGATCGACGCTCTCAAGATCGTCGAACTGAGATCGACGATGTTGAAGACCTTTCAGCTTCCCTTAGGAGCCCCAATCGTCGAACGGAGATCGACGATCCTTCCTTTTCGGCGTCGAACCCTAATATAAAAATCATTTTTTTTCGCCCGTCGTTCTCCTTTGCGCGTTCATAGTTTCTGCAGAAAAACTCTTTTTTCCTCCAAACTCTTGCTGCACTTGTTCTTTGTTTGTTCATCTTTGCAGGATCAAATGGCCGTTTCAGTTGCAGCTCTGTCGGCAATGAAATTCGACACCAGATTTGACATAGATATGGATTCCTTTGAGAGTAGTGATCAAATATTCAAAGACATACTCGAGCTCTTCAAAGAACAGCAACTAGAGAACATCATGACAACAAGAATTAAGATAGCAGCAGATGAAATCAAAGAATGGGTATATACAACACAGAATCTGAATAACAACACCATCGTCGGCACGATCTCGGGAAATCAGGTATCACTTTCACCTGAGGTTTTATCAGAAGTTTTTCAGTTGAGTACAGGAGAAGATTGCATCGATTTGTCTTGAGAAGAATTCTCCAATATGCTTGAAAAGATGGGGCATACAGCAGCTAACCCCAACAAGCTTTTGAAGAAAAATCTGTCAATAGAATACAGATTTTTGGCAGATGTGGTAGGGAAAGTGCTGTTAGCCAAGCAATCTGCCCATGATACAATTTCCAGGTATCAGCTCTGTTTGATGGGAGCTCTTGTGGATAAAAAGCACCTAAACTGGGGAGAACTATTTTTTGATTTAATTAAAAAGAAAATAAACAAGAGTTTTGTTAATTTTGGTAGAATAATTGGGCTATTTCTTCATGCTAAGTGCGCTGAATTGTTAGTTTCAAGTGGAATGCATATCAATGCTTCCAAGAGGCTGACTTGTGCCTTATTTGGAAAATGGGATAGATAGATTGTCAAGCCCAGCAGACCTACAGCAATTCCATCTTCAGGCACAAGGACTACTACAGTCACTTCCCCTCAGGTCTCTGCCCCAGTAGAAGATTTGCCTGCTTCCTCTCCACCTGTTTCTACAACCATCTCCACATCATCAACAAAAATCACCTCAACCTTATCTATCTCTTCCCCCATTACCATTTCATCACCCTTATCTCCTCAATCCACTTCAGAATCATTCCACCCACTACACTATTATCCACCTCTCACCATTCCATCATTCCACCTCTTGGAAGACTCCTTCATGGATGATTCTCCTTCCTCTCCTTCTGAGATTCCATCTACCTCCTTGAAAGTGAGGGATAAGATCAATCCTAACTCTAGATGGGGGGAGGGGGGGTGAATAGAGTGATTTAAAATAGTTTTGCAAATTAAAACTTGTATGGAGAGAAGGCTTAGATTTACTTAGTGTATGGTGCTATAACAATTAATCAAAGTAAGAAGAGAATCACAGCACAAAGCAAAACACAAAGAAACAAGTAACCAGAATACACAAGGAGCTATAGTGGTTCCCCAAAATCTTGGGTAGTCCACTCTTCTATCACCCTAGATAGGAATCCACTTCAAGATGAGTTGATCAGGTGTCTTGAGCACCAGAGAGTTTTTGACCAGGTTCTCACAAACCAAAGGGCTGATTTTTGACCAGGTTTCAGCAAAACCAAAGGTAACTTTTGAAGGGAGTTAAAACCCTGTACAGAAAGAAAAAGAAAAAGCTGATGTTGTCTTCTCTATCAATAAGTAGAGAGAAGCAAGGTGGATCTGTTGATGTTGTCAAAGCTCCCCCTGAGATCAAGAAGTAGTTCAGGAAGGAGAGCTTTGCACAAGGGTGACAGGTCTTCAATGATCTGATCTGCTCCAGCAAAAGATGATCCAAACAAGTTGGATGGTTGTGTCTGAAGCAATCAGAATTCCTGTGTGTAAGCTTGAATGAATATCACAGAGAGCGAGAGGAAGAATTCTTGTTGTTCTCTGTTGACTGATAGAATAATATCTCTGTGTTCTTCTTCTGAGTCTTTGATAGCCGTTGGCAGCAAGCATTAAATGCTTTCCTTAAATGTCCATGTCTAAAAGGAAGTGCCAGGCAAACATTCCTTAGAAAATTCCTTGAGCCATGCACCAGATTTGCTGTAACGGCCAATAAATCTTCAGCATTAATTTTTCTGACAGAAGGAATTTGAATTCCTATTCAAAACTGACGGGAGCCTGGAAAACGTCGAGCTCACAATAAAACGTCGATCTGAGCACGACACACGTCGGCCAGAGAGTGGTTTCAGAAAGCAGAACTGGGCTTGACGGAACGTCGAGCTGAGGTCGACTCCACGTCGAGCTGAGGTCGACTCAGCGTCGAGCTGAGGTCGACTCTGCGTCGAGCTGAGGTCGACTCTGCGTCGAGCTGAAGTCGACTCTGCGTCGAGCTGAAGTCGACTCTGCGTCGAGCTGAAGTCGACTCTAACTAACCTATGTGACCTTTATAACAACAAGGAGGTCACAACACAAAATCCCTATAGAAATATAGTTATCCTGACCCAAATAGTAATAGGGTGTTCCAACAATCTCCCCCTATTTGAATTAGGATTACTATTTACATGAATTTAGGGATTCAAAAAGAAGTAAAGCAAGACAAAGCTGAATAAAATACAACCAGACATATGACAGAATAAAGCAGCATATATATAACACTATATAGCAGCAATAATGTTTAATGTCCTGTATCCAGCAGAGAAAAAGAAATAAAACACCTTACATTACTTTTCCTTTGGAGCTTTGTCTTGATCACTTGCCTTGAAGATAATTTCCCTATTAGGATTTGTAGCATCCTTCTTGGATCTGTAATCTTCAGCTGCACCTAAGGATTTCTGACCTTTTCCACTAGCTGGTACAGCTGCAGGATGAAGCTGCATATACTTATCAGAATCAAAGAATTTCTTTGAGTTGTATTTCTCCAATTCTTCTCTCCTTTGATCTGACATGGTGCTGATGTGAGAGGTGTCCATACCTTTTGCTCTAGCTCTGTCAATCTCATTCAGAGCAGCCATCTCAGTCATCCTGGCCTTCCAGTAAGCTGGAGTTTTAGTAGGATCTTCAAAAGGAATAGCTGGTTCATATCTGTTGGCAGAGTGTTCTTGATGAGTTCTTGGAGTGAAGTCAACTCTGGGTCTATAAGGATAGGGACCAGAGGTTGGATCAATGGGTCCTCCCCTTTGGTAAGGTTGAGATCCTGATCTTCCTCTGGACTGCCTGCCTCTATTGTATCCTCTTTGCTGGTTATACCCTTGGGATCTTCTTGACTGATAGGTCTTGCCATGCAGAGATGATGGAGCAGGATTGGAAGAGAGGCTTGCACCTGCATCTGGAGGAGGTGGAGGTGGAGGCTGATGGACAGGCTTGGAGGGGCCTTCATTGAACTTTCTTTTCTTCTTCATTTCCTTTCTTTGGCTTAGAGAGTATTGCATCCAGGGCTCAGTGATTTCACAGTTGTACTTGATGTGGTAAGGGATGTCTTGATCTGTGGCTCTAGCCAATGGAACTCTTTTCATTGCTTTGGATCTTGCTTTCCTCTTCCTTGCAATGGTTGCAGAGGAGTCATCAGAATCAGTTGCAAATTCATCCTCTGAGCTTTGAGATTCATCATAAGGATCTATGTAAGTTCTCTTTGAGATAGGAAAATTGATGGGGGCTGGAGCAGCTGAAGAAGTAACTGAAGGAAGGTCTACTGACAGTGTAGAAGAGGAGTCTAACACTGCAGGAAAGGAAATAGCCTCAGGAGCCATAGAGGCTGAGGTGACTAGTTCCTGAAGAACTTGGGAGACAATGGTCTCAACTTCATCTGGTGTCTCAATCAATTCACCTGAAGTTTCTGAGGGAACAGTCTTAGTAGTTACTACTGCTTCAACAACAACATCATCACAAGCAGGAGCCACAGCTACCACTGCTTCATCAAGGATCATGGCATCAACAGCCAAGGAGGATGGAATGATCTTCTGAAAAGGGACAATGGTCCTAGACAGGTCTTCTTGAGGAGGCAGGAGGCTGTAGTTTTTGAAGTGAAGATGTGTTGGAAGGTAGAAGCTCTGGACAGAAGATGCCAAGGACTGAAAGTCTAAGGCACTGCTGATCATCTAAACTGAACCTAGAGGAGGAGCCTCAGAGGTCATCTGAACTTCTACTGCTGAAACTGTCTCTGAACAACCCTGTACTACCTGTACTGCTGAAGGCTGCAGCTCTTCTTCTGCTGACATCTCCCCCTGCCTAGAATCAGTGGCAGCTGACTCTAGGCCCCCAGAAGAAGGGCATGCCAGATAGGATGAGAGGGATGAGACTGAGGCAGAGAGAGAGAGCTCAGGGAAAGGACTAGAGGAGCCAGCTTGGCATCCAATAGAGAGGAGAGCCTAGGGGCCAAAATATCAAAAAGCTTATTGGCCAAAGGCAAAAGATCTACTTGCTCAAGTGGGACTTGAGTAGAGGTAGAGGGAGCAGCAGAGAAGGTGAAGGTAGAAGATGTTGTTGGTGGTGCAGACATGGGAGGGATAGCTGGTTCATGGATGGAGGATAGGAGAAGTTCTGAAAATGTTGATGAAGGGTGGAAGTCATGAGGAGAGGAGGGAGAGGCATCCATGAAGGATTCATCATGAATGTCAAGGGAAAGGATGTCCTCATGAGATGAAGAGTCCAAGCTCATGGGAGGAAAATAGTGGAGGGGATGGAAAGTGATGAGTGGTGGAATGGAGGATGCAATAGTAGAAATGGATGAAGGGATGGGTTGAGTGAATGAGATGATTGTTGTTGTTGGAATGAAAGAGGATGGGAGGATGATGGAGGAAGATGGCAAAACCCCTGCTTCTGGGCTAGTAGACTGAGAAAGAGTGACCTCTTTAGTCCTGGTGTCTGTAGAAGTCCTCATTGCTGCAGCTGCCCTAGAGTTCACAATCTTCCTGTCCCACTTGCCAATCAGTGCACAAGTGAGCCTCTTAGAAGCATTGATGTGCTTCTTTGAGGACACAAGCAACTGAGGGCAACAGTGGTTCAGAATCAAACCAAGAACCCTTCCAAAGTGGACAAAGTTCTTATCCATTTTCTTCTTAATCATATCAAAAACAATCAAACCCCAATTGGGATGCTTCTTATCCAAAATTGCAGCCATAATGCAAAACTGATGCCTAGTAATGGCATCATGTGCAGTCCTCTTTGCACAAATTACCTTGCCTGTGATATCTGCTAACAGCCTAAACTCAATAGCTAGGTTAACTTTTAAAAGTTTAGAGGGGTTACCAGAATTATGCCCCATTCTGTCTAGCATCACAGCAAACTCTTCCACAGAGAGTTCTATCTCATCATCTCCAACAGCAAAACCGAAAACCTCTGAAATGATTTGAGGAGAAATGGCTACCTCATTCCCTGAAATTGTTCCAGTCATCGTACTGTTATCTGAATTCACTGCAGTAAAAATCCACTCTTTGATTTCAGATTCTGGAAGAGAAATCCTGGTTGTCATGAAGTTAACCAGGTGCTGCTCTTTGAATAGCTCCAGAATATCCAGAAAATTCTGCGATGATCCATCAAAGGAGTCGATGTCGATGTCAAAACCTGAATCAAACTTCATTGCCGCCAATGCACCTGCAGCAATTGCCATTATCCTGCAAATAGATACCTTCCAAGATCAAGAGTAAAGGATTTGGAGGGAGAAAGCTTGAGCAGAAAATATGAGAGCGCAACTGCGAACGACGGAGAAGAATGATTTTATACTAGGGTTCGACGCAGAAATGGAAAGAACGTCGAGCTCAGGTCGACGCTCTAAGGCTCTAGGGGAATTGAAACGGCTCAACAGCGTGCAGCTTAGGTCGACGTTCGACGCTTGGGCTGATGCTATACGTCGAGCTCAGGTCGACGTTGAACGAAGGCGTCGACCGAAGGGAAAAAAAACTCAAGAAGCCAGGGAGCTGTGAACTTAGTTTAACGCTAGAAGTTGAGGTCGACGTTCGACACTTTTGAGGGCGACGGACCGTCGATCTTAGTTCGACGCAGCGTCGAGCTTAGTTCAGAGCTCAAAGAAACCACTCAGACAGAGGAATTTTTAAAATGAAATTTTTCCTATTCCTGTTAATTATGGGTTTCAAAATCTTGGAGTTTTAATTTATACTGTCTCCATCTAGCATTCCCAACTGATTGAGGAAGAAGAAGTGCTTCTTTTCATCCAAGGGCTTGGTGAAAATATCTCCTCTTTGTAGTTTAGTGGAAATGTATTCTAGTGCAATTTTCTTCTTTTCTACATTATCCCTTAAGAAGTGATGTCTGATCTCTATGTGCTTAGTCCTACTATGGAGAACTGGATTTTGTGCAATGCAAATTGCACTAGTATTATCACAAAAAATTTTAGACATCTCTAAGTTGTAGCCATAGTCTAGGAGCTGGTTTTGAATCCACAAAATCTGTGAGCAACAACTGCCTGCAGCCATGTATTCAGCTTCAGCAGTTGATGTGGACACAGAAGTTTGTTTCTTACAAAACCAGGAGACAAGTCTATCACCAAGGAATTGACGAGTTCCACTGGTGCTTTTCCTGTCTACTCTACATCCAGCATAATCAGAATCTGAAAATCCAGTTAGATCAAATCCTGAGTCATGTGGATACCAGAGACCTAGATTAGGACAACTTTTTACATACCTAAGAATCCTCTTAACTAATGTGAGGTGGGACTCTCTAGGGCTTACTTGGAATCTAGCACAAATGCATGTAGCAAACATTATGTCTGGTCTACTAGCTGTTAGATAAAGTAATGAGCCAATGATTGCTCTATAGTTTGTCTGATCAACTGGTTTTCCAGATTCATCAGCATCTAAAACAACATTTGTAGGCATAGGTATTTTCATAGAAGATGCTTCAGACATTCCAAATTTCTTAACCAGTTCTCTTGCATATTTGGTTTGAGAAATAAAAATATCCATCCACATGTTGTTTAACTTGCAATCCTAGAAAGAAAGCAAGCTCACCCATGCTACTCATTTCAAACTTTGAATGCATAAGTTGTGAGAACTTTTTGCATAAGTTTGAATCAGTAGACCCAAATATGATATCATCTACATAAATTTGTACTAGTAGGATATGGGACCTATGGGTTCTAATAAAGAGAGTTTGGTCTACTCTACCCCTTTTAAAATCATTTTCCAATAAAAAATAAGCTAAGGTCTCATACCATGCTCTAGGAGCTTGCTTGAGACCATATAAAACTTTATGCAGTTTAAAAACATGATCATGAGAGGTTGGAGAGATAAAACCTGGAGGTTGCTTTACATAAACCTCTTCCTTGATGTCTCCATTGAGAAATGCACTCTTGACATCCATCTGATATACCTTGAATCTCTTGTGAGCTGCATATGCAAGAAAGATTCTTATGGCCTCCAACCTTGCAACTGGTGCAAAGGTTTGGTCATAATCAATCCCTTCTTCTTGGCAATATCCTTGTGCAACAAGTCTTGCCTTATTTCTCACAATTATTCCTTGATCATCCAACTTGTTCCTGAATACCCATTTGGTTCCAACAATTTACTGGTTCCTTGGTCTTGGTACTAATTCCCAAACTTTATTCCTTTCAAATTGATTCAACTCCTCTTGCATTGCAATGATCCAGTTTGGATCTTGCTCTGCATCTTGTATTGTTTGAGGCTCAATTTGAGAAAGAAAGCAAGTGTGCATAATATTGTGATTAACTTGATTCCTTGTTTGCACACCTACTGAGATATCTCCAATTATTTGTGAAATTGGGTGATCTCTTGTTGTTACTAAATCAACAAGGGGTGTTGATGGTGCACCAACCTGTGTTGTTGTTTCCTCTTGTGGAACAACAACTGGTTCTTCAATTTGTTGACCATTTGAGTTTTCCAAAACCTGAGATTCCTCTTCATTATCACTAAGTTCAGCGTCTTGTTGAATTGTTGAAGGTAATGAATCTTTGTCTGTGATGGTAAGCTGCTTCAGATTTTCTGAAATTGAATGTTCCTGCAAATTGCTTATGGTAGAAGTCTCCTTCTCCTTATAAGACATATTAGTTTCATCAAATGTAACATGCATGGATTCTTCAATTTTATTAGAGCACTTGTTAAAAACCCTATAAGCCTTGCTAATCATGGAGTATCCCAGAAACACTCCTTCATCAGCTTTGGCTTCAAATTTAGCTAGGTATTTCTTGTCATTATTGTGAATGAAGCAAATGCAACCAAAAATTTTGAAATAATTTACTTTAGGTTTCTTCCCTTTGAGTAACTCATAGGGAGTCTTACCCTTCAGTTTATGTATCAGGCTTCTATTCAAAACATAGTTGGAGGTGTTCACAGCCTCTGCCCAAAAGGTTAGAGGAAGGTGAGCATCTGTCAACAATGTTGTGGCAGATTCAATAAGGGTTCTATTTTTCCTTTCAACTACCCCATTTTGTTGAGGAGTTCTCGGAGCTGAGAAAGTGTGCATGATACCTTTCTTCTGACAGAACTCTAGCATAAGAAGAGAATCAAACTCTGTCCCATGATCACTTCTGATCAGGGCAATGTGAGTATTGAACTCAATCTGTATGCCTTTGAGAAAATCTGTCAAAATCTTGAAGTTATCAGACTTCTTTCTCAGAAAGAACACCCAAGTGAATCTTGAGAAGTCATCTACAACTACTAAATCATAAGATTTCCCTCCTAGGCTTTGTACATTAATTGGTCCAAAAAGGTCCATGTGCAATAAGTACAAAATTCTAGGTGAATCACTCTTATTAAGTGACTTGAAACTATTTTTAGTTTGCTTGCCTAATTGACAAGCCTTGCAAAGTCCTTCCTTCTTGTAGGGACCAGAAGGTAGTCCTCTAACAAGGTTGTTTTGGATAACTTAGCAATGGTTCTAAGGTTCACATGTCCTAATCTTTTATGCCATAGTTCATTAGGTTTGCTAAGGGAGTTAAATAAACAAATATCTACTTTAGATGAATTGAAATCAACTAGATATATGTTATCTTGTCAATTACCAATTAAAACAATGTTGTTATTTAATGCAATATTACATGCTGAGTTGGTAAACCAAACCTGATAATCAGCATCACATAGCTGGCTGATGCTGATTAAGTTGTGCTTTAGTCCTTCCACATAGGCCACTTTCTTGAATGTAATTGACCCTATTTTGACTTGGCCATAGCCTTTTGTTTGTCCAAAGTTTGAATCTCCAAAGATTACTTTGGGTCCATGTTTGGCTTTGAAGGACACAAGGTTCTCCTTGTTGCCAGTCATGTGCTTTGAGCACCCACTGTCCAAGTACCACTGCTGGTTCTCAATTGGATAGGTCTTTACCTGCACATACAACAAATCAATTGTTTTTGACCCAGTTTACCTTGGGCCTTTCTTGATATCCTTTAAACTCTGAAATAAAAGACATCTCAGGTTGACTCTTATAGCCTACAGGATGATATCTCCTAGGAGGTATTATCCATTCAGCATAAGGGTTAAAGTGATGAGATGTGGAGCTGGAATTAAATCTTGAATTAACCCCTGAGAACTGACTTTTGCTCTGAACTTGGCTCGACGCACGTCGAGCTTCGGTCGACGGACTCTGGTGAGTGCGTCGAGCTCCATTCAACGGCGAAGTCTTGCTTTGTTCAGAAGGTAGAAGGCGTCGACCTGAGTTCGACGTTTTCTTGCGATTACGTCGAGCTCTGTTCGACCTCCGTCGAGCTTCGTTCGACGCTTTTTGTCCAGTTTCCTGGGTTAAGTCAGCATTCTTCCTAGCCACTATCAAGACTCCTTTACCTTTGTCACTGGTAAATTTGATTGGAGTTGTCAGCACTATGGGTTGGCTGGATGAAGCACCCAAGCCCAGTGTACCATTCAATCTTGAGTTCACTGTACTTGTGATGTCCATTAATTTGATACTTCTCCCATTAAGGGTTTCTTCAAATTGTTTGGCCTTAGATAGTTCACCTTTCAGTGAAGCTATCTCATCCCCACACTGCTTCAACTCTTCTAAGAGTCTAAGATTATCTGAGTTAATGGATTTGCATTCAATTAATTGTTCTCTAAGAGTTATAATTAACTTTTGAGATTCAATCAAGTCAACGCACATAGATTTGAACTCATATTTAAATTCATCAGAATTAAAATCAAATGAATCTATTACCTGATCCTCAGTAAGTTCCTGATCAGATAGGTAGTCAGCATCAAGCTCTGAATCAGTATTCTTTTGAGATGCATTGATGGCCATCATGCAAATCCTTTTTCTTCTGCATCATCCTCATCATCACTAGAGCTGGATGATGAATCAGACTCATCAGAGTCACTCCAGGATTCAGCCACAAATCCTTTTCTGGTGTGCTTGCTGTTGCTGGAGGAAGGCTTGTCATGGTACTTCCTTGACTCCTTATCCTTCCTTTTATCTTTTCTTTCCTTCTTGTCCCTTCTGTCCTTATCTTGATTTTCTGGACAGTTGGGGACAATGTGTCCTGGTTTCCTGCAGGCAAAACAGATAATATCTTTATTAGTAGATCTGTCATACCTTGGCTTGTCTTTGTCTTTGGATGACCATCTTCTGAAGTTCTTTTTATTCAGCTTATTGAACCTTTTGACAAGTAGGCTCATAAGCTCTTCATTTCCCAACACCTTTTCTTTAGGTTGTTCTTCCTGTGCCTTGAAGGCAATGGTTTTCTCAACCTTTTCAGTTGGTGTGGATATCTTCTGCTCTTCTTCTCTCTTCTTAATGAATTGCTCATAACTCTTGAGCTTTCCTAGAAGAGCTTCTGTGGATAACTCACAGACATTCCTTCCATCTTTAATTGACCAGATTCTTGAGTCCCAAGAGCTAGGGAAACAAGTCAGTATCTTGTCATTTATCTCAGTGAGATATATGTCCTTATCTAGTGATCTAAGCTCACTGATGATTAGACTCAGTCTGTTGTACATGTCAGCAACTGACTCAGACTCTGCCTTTTTGAAGTTCTCATACTGGGTGATGAGGTAGGATCTCCTATCCTTTCTTTCATCTGCAGAACCTGATACAATTTCTGAAAGTTTTTCCCAGATCTCTTTGGCAGTATTGCATTCAGCTACTTTCTGGAAAATGTCATCTGACATGGTTTGAGCCAAGATGTTCATGGCTTTAGCATCTGCTGCCTTCCACTTTCTTATGTCAGCATCAGTTCCTGAAGGAGGAGGAACAGCTGATGTACTTGTTTCTGTGGGAGGCCTTGGACAATCTGTCAACACAGAATTAAAGATGTCCTCATCAAATGAATTCATGTAAAGTCTAATCCTTGCCTTCCATAGTGCAAACTTAGAGAGATTGCACATAGGAGGTCTGGTGCTAGCAAAGTCCTTGTTTTGTGCCATGAGTTTTAAGGATAAGTGAAACTAAAAGAAATAACCCTTTTGAGAGAAATGATCTTATCAGAGATCTTTTGATCCAGGTGTTAGCCTATATGAATGATCAACCTCGCTCTGATACCAATTGAAAGTGAGGGATAAGATCAATCCTAACTCTAGAGGGGGGGTGAATAGAGTGATTTAAAATAGTTTTGCAAATTAAAACTTGTATGGAGAGAAGGCTTAGATTTACTTAGTGTATGGTGCTATAGCAATTAATCAAAGTAAGAAGAGAATCGCAGCACAAAGCAAAACACAAAGAAACAAGCAACCAGAATACACAAGGAGCTATAGTGGTTCCCCAAAATCTTGGGTAGTCCACTCTTCTATCACCCTAGATAGGAATCCACTTCAAGATGAGTTGATCAGGTGTCTTGAGCACCAGAGAGTTTTTGACCAGGTTCTCACAAACCAAAGGGCTGATTTTTGACCAGGTTTCAGCAAAACCAAAGGTAACTTTTGAAGGGAGTTAAAACCCTGTACAGAAAGAAAAAGAAAAAGCTGATGTTGTCTTCTCTATCAATAAGTAGAGAGAAGCAAGGTGGATCTGTTGATGTTGTCAAAGCTCCCCCTGAGATCAAGAAGTAGTTCAGGAAGGAGAGCTTTGCACAAGGGTGACAGGTCTTCAATGATCTGATCTGCTCCAGCAAAAGATGATCCAAACAAGTTGGATGGTTGTGTCTGAAGCAATCAGAATTCCTGTGTGTAAGCTTGAATGAATATCACAGAGAGCGAGAGGAAGAATTCTTGTTGTTCTCTATTGACTGATAGAATAATATCTCTGTGTTCTTCTTCTGAGTCTTTGATAGCCGTTGGCAGCAAGCATTAAATGCTTTCCTTAAATGTCCATGTCTAAAAGGAAGTGCCAGGCAAACATTCCTTAGAAAATTCCTTGAGCCATGCACCAGATTTGCTGTAACGGCCAATAAATCTTCAGCATTAATTGTTCTGACAGAAGGAATTTGAATTCCTATTCAAAACTGACGGGAGCCTGGAAAACGTCGAGCTCACAATAAAACGTCGATCTGAGCACGACACATGTCGGCCAGAGAGTGGTTTCAGAAAGCAGAACTGGGCTTGACGGAACGTCGAGCTGAGGTCGACTCCACGTCGAGCTGAGGTCGACTCAGCGTCGAGCTGAGGTCGACTCTGCGTCGAGCTGAGGTCGACTCTGCGTCGAGCTGAGGTCGACTCTGCGTCGAGCTGAAGTCGACTCTAACTAACCTATGTGACCTTTATAACAACAAGGAGGTCACAACACAAAATCCCTATAGAAATATAGTCATCCTGACCCAAATAGTAATAGGGTGTTCCAACACTCCTCCTATCAACAACTCCTTCAGGATATACTCTCACAACTATCCTTTACTCCATCCATTTCCCCTCCCATATCATCCATCTCCTTTCCAGTACCATCCATCTCCACAATCTTTACTACTGAACCATCCATCCCTATACCTCCTACCACCACACCATCCAACATTATGCCAGCAACATCAACTCCTACCTCTACTCAAGCCCATCTTGAGCATGTAGATCTTCCTGCACTGGCAGACAGGCTGTATGAGCTGCTAGCCCCCAGGCTATCCTCATTGCTGGAGACCACAATGTCTCCACTTCTGAAACATGTTCAGGAGCTGTCTGACAGGATATCTTCATTCCTCTCTTCTCAGGCAATCCCTTCCTCTGGGTGCCTTGATCCAGTTCTTACTGAATCCAGGCAGGGGGAGATGCCTAATGAAGTTCTGGAATTTCCTGCTGCTGCTGAAGCCTCAGTTGCTACTCCAGTGTTTGCAGTGGATCTCCAGAGCCTGCTTTCAATTTTTGATGCTGTTTACTTCAACTATCTACC
The DNA here is from genome assembly GCA_039513925.1 of Platanthera zijinensis. Taxonomy (NCBI): domain Eukaryota; kingdom Viridiplantae; phylum Streptophyta; class Magnoliopsida; order Asparagales; family Orchidaceae; genus Platanthera; species Platanthera zijinensis. The sequence goes on along the minus strand of CM077095.1, from coordinate 123,475,476 downwards.
AGTTCAACAGTGTGAAGATCTCTCCAAGGCAATTGTGCCTGTTTTAGTATGTGAGCCAATTTTGCTAGCTTCTTTGATGCTGTTTACTTCAACTATCTACCAGTTCAACAGTGTGAAGATCTCTCCAAGGCAATTGTGCCTGTTTCAGTATGTGAGCCAATTTTGCTAGCTTATTTTATAGAATCTGTCCAAGCTGAGGAGAAGGTCACTACTGTTGTTGCTGCTATTGTGCTTATATCCACTGATATTGAAATGCTGCCTGTTGATATGCCTGCTGATATTGATAATACTGCTGATGAAGAATTGGCCAAATATTTGGAAGTACAAGTATCTGAGACTCCTGCTATTTCATTTACTCCTGCTGAGAGTACTGCTTGTGATTACTGCTGTTGTATCAACACCTCCTGCCCCTGTTTATACTGAGAAATCAAAAGTTCAAGAGGAATACATCAAAAGTATAGATGATTTGTATGACAGACCACAGAGTTCTGAAAGTGATCAATTCAATACAGAATCCGATGACTCTGTTGGCCTATTGCTAGGAAAAGGAAAGCTAGAAGTAAGGCCATGATGAAGGTCCCTCCTGCAAAGGCCAAGGATGTTAATGACATACCCTATTATATTCTACATGACTGCCAGATAACTGAACCTTGGATGCAGTATTCTAAAAACCAACTAAAGGCCATGAAGAAAAGAAGAAAGTTGGATAAGTATGAGAAAGGATCATCCCAGTTTCAACCTCCTCCTCCTCCTCCAAATTCAGGATCAGGTGGAGACTCAGCTTCTCAAATCTCTGCTCCAAAGCAAAGCTCCTCCCAATCTTCACAGAGGTAATCAGAGAGAACACAAGATTCAATACAGAGGGCAATATCAAAGAGGTTATCAGTCCAGAAGGGGACAATACAACAAAGGGAAGGACAAAGACATATGGACAATACAGAGGTAATCAGAGAGAACACAGGATTCAATCAAGACAACAAAGGGAAGGACAAAGACATATGGACTCAACTCAAGGTCCTTTCCCTTATAAACTCAGAGAAACTGTTGATACAAGGACTTCTACTGCTTCAGAAACTATTAATAGATATGAACCTGCAATCCCTTTTGAAGATCCAGAGAACAATCCTTTATCATGGACTGCTAGGATGAAAGAACTTGCTGCCTTAGATCAGTTGAAGAAGGCCAAAGAGCAAGGAAAAGACACTTCCAACATCACTACCTTGTCAGAGCAAAGGAAGGCAGAACTGGAAAGATATGCTTCAAGGAAGTTCTTTGACCCAGTGGATTACATGAAACTGCATCCTGAGGCTGTGGTTCCCAGGCCAAGATCTCAAACCTCCTTAGGTGCAGATGATGACAGAAGGTCAAAGAAAGAGGCTCTCAATCCCAACAGGGAAATCTTATTTAAGAAAAAAAGTGAAAAGAAGTGATCTCTATAAGCAGACAGTACATTCATTTTAAAACACTTGTTGATATTTTGTCTGAATGTTGCTATGCTGCATGTTCTGCTCTGTTGCTTTAATATTGTTTTTTTTCTTTTCTGTATTTGTTTTTGTATTTATTACTGAGCTCTGTAAATAGTAATCCTAACCCAAATAGGGGGAGATTGTTGGAACACCCTATTACTAATTTGGGCAAGGATCACTATGTTTTTAGGAAATCAGTTTGACCTAGATGTATAGTTGAAAAGGTCAAGTTAGAATGAGTTTAGGGCTTAGAACTTAGGTTTGAAGCTGCTTCCAGGACCATTAAATGATCAAGACTTAGAGCTGAGACAGACAATTTTCATCGAGCTCAGGTCGACGAAACGTCGAACTTCGTTCGATGATCTCTGAGCTCAACTCTGCTAAGTCATCGAACTTAGGTCGACGATCTTCGAGCTCAGATCGACAATCTATCCTCACTTATTCTTCAGGTCGCTGAGCTCAGTTCGACGATCGTAGAGCTCAGTTCGACGTTTTTTGTATGATGTTCAATCCAATCTCTGAGCTCAGTTCAACGATCGTAGAGCTCAGATCGACGTTTTTCTGAGAGATTGACGACTTTAAGGATTCAAATTCAGTCGGCCTTTGGAATGTTTTTCAAATTCTCTCAGCATTTATTTCAAGAGATTTGTTAGCTGTTTTCATTTATTCTAGAGCAAGTTTCAAGGGATTTCTCAGAGAATGTTTATTGGACTTTGCTCCAGAAGACAAAATATTTATGGAAGACATTTATGACTGCTAACGGCTATCTTGGACAGAAGATCATCAGAGAATAAAATACACAACAGCAGATAAAGAGAAGAATTACTCAATACAGACATACACAGATAGTGAGATCAACTTAGAGAAAAATCAAGCGATCAATCCTGAAGAGTTAGATTGAAAATTAACATACTGAAAAGTGCTCATAGCTTCAACATCAAAGACTCCAGACAACTCATATTTCAGCCTCTGTTGGAGATCTGAAGCTTCTGAAGGCCTATCACCCTAGCAAAGCTCTCACTCCTGAACCATCTACATCTCAGGGGGAGCTTTGACAACACAATCAATCCACTAAGTCTTCTCTCAGTGATTGAGACAGAGAAGACAACTTCACCTCTTCCTTTTTCTTTTCCTGCTGTAAAAGGGTTATCAAAACTCCCTTCAAAAGTTCTGAATCTGGTTCTGAGAGCCTTGTCAAAACTCAGTGGTGGCAAGACACCTTATCAAAAAATCTAGATCTGGTTTTTGAGCACCTTATCAAAAGCTCATTGTTGCTAGGACACCTGATCAACTCATCCTGAGTGGATTCCTACCAAGGGTGATAGAAGAGTGGATGTACCCAGGTTGATTGGGGAACTACTATAGCTTCTTGTGTTTGGTTGCTTGTGTGTATTCTTTGTTGTGTGTTGTGAATCTTTTGTTTTCTTGTTATTATTACTTATGTTTTATTGCTGCAGCACAATACACATACTATATTAACTTAACTCTTCCTCTGCAAAGTTTTATTTTCAAAAATTATTTTAATAAACTCTATTCACCCCCCCTCTAGAGTCAGACTGATCTTATCCTCCACTTTCAGGGTGGAATGCTTTTGTGCAGGTGTAGCCGAGCCAAGTGAAAAGTAGTGGGTTGAAGCCCTATTTGTTGTGCCGGCTCTCGAAGGCCAAGCGAAGTGTGTTTTTACTGTTCATGTGCCAGGTTGTAGATGTTGGATGTCACGTCAGTTTGAGTTTGAAATGTTATATGTCGAATTGCGGGGATATATCGGGGATATTTTACAATGTCGGATTTAAATATTTTATAAATTTATTAAACATATTTACACATAATGTATATTTATAAATTATACAATAAACATATAAATATATAATGTGTGTTTATAAATTACACAAAAAAGTATTGAAGACAGTAAACGACATAAAAACATCAAATGAGGGTGAGAAGAGAAAAAAGACAAATCTTGGCTCAGAGAGATGCACAAAATATAGCACAAAACATAATATTATCGCTCAGAACGCCTAAAAAATGGAATATATATATATATATATATATATATATATATATATATATATATATATATATATTCATTATATATCGTCCACGAGATATCACCCGATATATCGAGTAAAACCAATATATCGGGGCCTGAAGACCGATATATCTGGGATATTTTCAAAAAATGTTATTTTTTCTTAAAATGTCGATGTCGTAGCGTTTTTTGTTCAAAACCTTTATGTCAGGCATGTCAGACGACATCTACAACACTGTTCATATATGGCTGGTTTGCGTGTCGATGTCTGTAAAACACTTATTTTTGAGAAAAACGATTGTAAGGCCTTAAGGACATAACGATTTGTGTATTTGGGGTATCATTTATATCTTTATTGTTAGTGTGCATTCTTGTGTTTGAGTTCCAAGTAATTTAAATACTTTCGCTAGAATGCACTCTAAGTTAGGATGCACGTTTTTGGTTTGGTTTCAATATTTAACTCCACTGTCTGTCAGGGGAATATGATGTAGGGCCCCTGTTGGGTCCATTGCCCACAATGTCCTAGATTTGTAGAAGTCAATCAAGTCAATGGTATACACATTGTTGTATTTAATGTATGTTCAAGTTCATGCATACAGGTTAGTTCTTGTCACATTGATTAGATAGGTATTCCAAGTGGTTGTGATAGGTGGTCACAAGGTAGAGAAGTGGAGAGACAGAAATTTGTGTAAGTCTACATGCGTTGAGTGAAGCCAATTCACTCAACGCCAGATGCCAAAAAGTGTTGAGTAAGGTGTAGACTGTCAAATCCCATGAGTTTGCAAGATAGAAATGCGGCTAAGTCCATTGGTGTTGAGTGAAGACAGTTCACTCAATGCCATATAACAAGGGGCATCGAATATAACTGAGTCTGTCATAGCCTTAACAAGCTGAAGAATCGACTAAGTCCACAATCGTTGAGTGAGGACAACTCACTAAACGCCTGATGAAAGAAGCGTTGAGTCAAGCTCAAGCAGTTGAAGATTCTGTCAAGAATTCTAGCTAAGTCCAGAATCGTCGAGTGAGTATAACTCACTCAATGCCAGAGAAGAAAGCGTCGTGTGAAGTCAAAGCTCAAGGAAAGATGGACAAAAAAATTATGGCTAAGTCCAGAATCGTCGAGTGAATATAAATCACTCAACGCCAGAGAAGAAAACGTCGTGTGATGTCAAAGCTCATGGAAAGATGGACATAAAAATCTGTCTAAGTCCAGAAGCATTGAATGAGGACAGCTTACTCAACGCACTCAACTCTCTCAAATCCTGGCAGATGCAGAAAGTTGTGGCTAAGTACAGAAGCGTTGAGTGAAGCCAGTTCACTCAACGCCTCAGCATAAAGACACGTAGAAGAATTTGGGCAAGTCCAAAAGCGTTGAGTGATGATGGTTCACTCAACGCACTCAACGCCTGATAGTGAAGGAGAATTTAGCTAAGTCCAGATGCGTTGAGTGAAGCCATTTCACTCAACGCCCTCAACGCCTGATGGTGTAAAGAATTTGGCTAAGTCCAGATGCGTTGAGTGAAGCCAGTTCACTCAACGCATGGATTGAATATGAGAATTTGGCTAAGTCCACAGATGCTGACGTCAGCAAAAGTCAACAAAAGTCAACATAGTTCAAATTCATTGCGGGAAAGTTACAGAACAAGACAAATGGCGCTGGAAGCCTATTGTACGTCTACTTCTATCAAAGCAAGTTGTAGCCAACAACTACAGGTGGTCCCCACTGGTCAAATAACAGTTAATCGGCGGAAGATAAAAGTGTCAAGATTGGGAGCTGAGAACTTAACTTTTAGGGTTTTATTCATTTCAAAAAGAGGCGCCTGAACTTCTTCTTCCTCGCCATTATTGCCGAGCTTGAAGCCAAAAAGTTCAACCATCTGTTCTAAAAGTTCCAGCAAGTTAGCTATAGCAAATTTCTTCTGCTACAGAAATTTCAGATAAGGTTTTGATAAAGAAGGAGCAGAGCAATCTGGTTTCTGCAGTCCAAGTTAGCTGATTGAAGAATAAATCAATAGCAAGTTCAGAGACTTTGTTTCTGAGATACTTCCAATACAAGCAGCAACTTATTAAAGATCAGTTATCTTATTGTTAAGAAGAAGGTAGGGCTAAGGTAAACTCAGCTCAGGAAGAAGAAGACATAGAGAAATTTCTCTAGTGTCAAATCAACATCAACCAACCACTTTACTCTCTGTAGGATCCATTCTTGGATCTGAGCTGTAGTATCCTTTTGGATCTGAGTGTAAGCCTATGTTATAATGGCTGAGTGTAGGATCAGTTATTGATCTGATGTAGGATCCCTATGTAGATCTGAGTGTAGGGCATGTGTGCTTGAGGTAGGGCCTTTGTGCCTGAGGTAGGAGAGTGCTACTCCCTGAGTTGTAGGGCTAACCTCCATTGCCTGAGCTGTAGGACTTAGGTTCAAGTCTGAGGTAGGTGATCCTTTGATCACTAAGTTGTAGGAGAAAGCTTTCTCTGAGGTAGGGCTTTGTGCCTGAGCTATAGGTCTTGGAGGAGACTGAGAGATCTTGAGGGATCTGTGTTGTAAGCTCTAAGGAGCCGATATTTGGAGAAGTGTCTTTTCTAACACACTGTTAGAGAGGTGGGAGGGAAAGTGGACGTAACTATAATCTAGGAAACTACTATAAACCTTGTGTGTATTTTTGTGGTGTGCCTTGAAAGCTAAATGTAACTAACTCACAACTCACGTAAAAGAAGGAAATCTCAAAAGAGACCAAAAATCTATTCACCCCCTCTAGGTGTTTAGATTCCCTTGAAAACTAAATACTTTCAAGTGGGATCAGAGGGAGTTTGCTCAAGAAGGACTTAACAGTTAGAGCAAATCTCAAATGGTAGCTGAAACAAGTATACTTATGGGTCCAGGAGAGAACCATAAAGAGCTGGGTTCCATGAAACTTTCTATCTGCAGAAATGAGAGTTTTGGAATCTGGAAAGAGAGGGTCATGCTGTTTATGGAAGCCTCTGACCCAAGGATCTTTATGATAGTCAAAGAGGGACCTTTCATCCCTATGAAAGTCTCAGCTCTTGATGTAACAGTCCAGACACCAAAGACATATTCTGAAATGACCAAGGATGAGGTCATATTGACTGCACTGGACAAGAGGGTATAAAACATAATTGTTAGTGCTATAGATGATTCTACCTTTCAGAATCTGGTTCACTGCCAGAACTCCAAGAAAATGTGGGACACTCTTGTGATCTATATGGAGGGAACTGAATAGGTCAGAGATGACAGGAATTACATGCTCAACAAGGAGTATGAAGCTTTCAAACAGTTCAAGGGAGAGAACATAACTGGTTGCTATGAAAGATTTTTCAGAATTGTGAATGAGCTGAAGACCTATGAGAGGGTCTTCAGTCATTATGAGCTTAATGACAAGTTTCTGAGGGCTCTAACTAGAGACTGGGACACCAAGATATGTGCAATCAGAGAGGTGGCCAGGCTAGCTGATACTCCTCCCCTACTTTGTTTTGAAAGCTGCTTTCTTTTGAGATTCGGCTGGCTGCCAGGAAAGAGGAGGAGACCATCAGCAAATCCCAAGCCAAGGAAAATTCTTTGGCCTTCAAAGCAGACATCACCAAGAGGAGAAAGGAGAGGATTTCCTGTAACATCCCATTTTCAATTAGGCCCCTCAACTTAGATTGGGTTAGGCCCATATGGGGTGGGTTGTTGGTACCCTAGTTTTGATTTGAGTTCAGTCCTCTCTTTGAGTCTCTTGACCCAAGATTTATCTATGGTCAAAGGTTAGTTGTTTAGTTAGTTTGCTCTAGTTTTAGAATTGTCACTTATCCAGATGAAAATTTGGTTAAGTTGTTTTTTGTTCGACTATGGTCGAACGCCGCTCGACTATAGTCTATCGACAGTTCGACGATCGTCTATCAGTTGGTCGACGTTTGTCTGTCAGCAGATCGTCTATATCTGAGTTAGTTCAACTCTTGGTAGCTCGACGTTCTGTGAAATCTGCCTCGCCGATCGTCAAACCCCGCTCGACTTTTTCTGACCAGACAGATTTCTTGATAGTTCAACTATCTGCTTGGATAGTTCAACTATCTGATAGTTCGACTAACTATTTGATAGGTCGACTATCTGTGTTGTTTGGTAGTTCGACTATCTGTTTGATAGGTCGACTATCTGTTGTGTTTGATAGTTCGACTATCTGCTTGGATAGTTCAACTATCTGATAGTTCGACTATCTGGTTGATAGGTCGAATATCTGTCTTCTTTGATAGTTCGACTATCTGTTTGATAGGTCGACTATCTGTTTTGTTTGATAGTTCGACTATCTGTTTGATAGGTCGACTATCTGTTTTGCTTGATAGTTCGACTATCTGTCTTGATAGGTCGACTATCTGATAGCTCGACTATCTGTTCTGATAGGTCGACTATCTGCTGTGGTAGTTCGACTATCTTCTTTGGTAGTTCGACTATCTGTATCGTTCGACTATCTGTTTAATAGGTCCATGATCTCTGTGCTTCGGTCGACGATCTCCGAGGGTCGTTCGACGTTCTGCTGTGTGTCTTTAGTAATTTTGTCCTCTTCTATTCTATGATTTATTTCATATTTATTTGGCATATTATCTCAGTTAAATTATGCTATTATTTCCAGGCAATCTCTGCTCCATTCCTTATGCTTGAGCCAATCTTTATCTGACAAAGTGTTTTGTCTTATTAGTTGAAATATATTTTCTGCTTTATCTGTCAGGCTGTCCTTTATAGTCATTAGACTCAGAAAGTCTTCTCTGGCCGTAAAGAGTTCTTTCTGATGTGACTTTTTCTAGCCCCTTTTTATCTGATTGGATATGCAGCTTCTTAGAAAGCTTTATCCCCTTATAGCATGTCTGTCTACAGGATTTGTTTTTGCTTTATGCTTTTTGCAGCCCAGATTGCTGATTCCAGAAGAAGACAAGATTCAAACTCAAATTAGAGCCGTTGCAAAGGCTCATATATAAAGAGCTTCTTTTGAAAGAAGTCAGACAGATACAATACCACAAATACAAGAAAATATACAAGAAAGTTCTACAGCTCTCAGAAATTCACATTCAACTGAGAAGTTCATTCTCTTCAGCATTCTTCTTCATCCTGAGTTCATCCTGCTTACAGGAAGACATTCACTCAGAGGCCCTTAGAAGAAGAAGAAGAAAGGAAGCTGTTTGAAGAAGAACATCTGTTCCAAATCAAGAGTCTTCTTCAAGCTTCTCCTTCAGAACCTCAAGACAGTTCTTTATCTTAGTTCAGAAGAGTTCCTGCACCCTGAAGCAAGACTCCTTCCTGGATATTCTCTAAGCCAGGGGGAGCCTTGATTCTTTAGAGCTATCTAGCTCTGTGCAATCCACTAGCTTCTCTAATCTATTTAAATAATAGAGAAGAAGCTTTAACTCTTTCAACCTCCTGTACAAAGGGTTATTACTCCCTTCAAAAGTGAACCCTTGGTGGCAGGGCACCTGATCAAAAACCTGTGTTGGATTTTGAGCTCCTGACCAAAAGCTCAAAGGGTCTACTTGATCTACCTGAAGTAGATCAGTTAGTGGCAGGGCACCTGAACAAAAACCTGTAGTGGATTCCTACCAGGGTGGTAGAAGAGTGGACGTACCTATTTAAAGGGAACCACTATAAAATTTCTTGTGTCGTCTGTGCTGTTTATTTAATTTATTGTACTGTGGCTGTGAGTAGAAATAACTAGGATTGCTAGTTGCTGTGATAGGATCCCAAGCTTAACTGTAATTACAGTTAGCTCTCTCTTGTGCACTACACTTTGTGTTAGGCTCTAGGGTTATCAATATCTATAAACTAATTCCGCAAATTAACTCTAAGGGAGTTGAGTAGGGTGTCCTAATTTTTGAATACTCTATTCACCCCCCCTCTAGAGTTGTATCTATCATCACTTTCAATTGGTATCAGAGGGAGGTTGACTGACTGTACAGGTTAACACCTGAGTCACAAGATCCTGATAGATACCAAGCTTATAGATATTCACTTCATGGCCTAGTACAAGGATTACTCAAGCACCAGACCTCCAGCATGCAACTTAGCTAAGTTTAGCATCTGGAAGGCAAGAATAAGATTATATATGAACTCTATTGATGAAGACATTTTCTCTTCTATTTTGACAGGACCTCCAACACCTCATACTGCAACCACTGCTACAACATCTACAAATCTAAGTGCAGTGCCTCCTCCAGATTACAATGATGCCTACAAGAAGGCAAAGATAGCTGATGCCAAAGCTATGAACATTCTGGCTCAGACTATGTCTGATGAAATTTTCCAGAAAGTGGCTGATTGCACCTCTGCAAAAGCCATGTGGGACTCACTAAACCAGATTGTAGCTGGTTCAGCTGATGAAAGGAAGGACAGAAGGTCCAACCTTATATCCCAGTATGAAAACTTCAAGAAAACTGAAACTGAATCAGTTGAAGCCATGTACACCAGACTCAGCTCAATCATCAATGAGCTGAGAACTCTTGATAAGGAAATTACATTGACAGAGGTCAATGATAAGATACTGATGTGCTTCCCCATCACATGGGATCTGAGGATCTGGCCTATCAAGGAGGCCAGAAGTACAACTGAAATCTCAACAGAAGCTCTCCTTGGCAATCTCAAGTCTTTTGAGCAAGTGTTGAAGACCAGGGAAGCTGAGGCTGAAGCAAAGACTCCAACTCCAGCAAGAAAAGAGCAAACTCTTGCTCTCAAAGCTGCTGATGCTTCTGAAGGAAGCCAATCTAATGAGGAGCTGATGGCACTCTTTGCCAAAAGGTTTCTCAAGATGGGAAGAAAAGACTTCAGAAAGAAATCTTCAAGATATGAAGATAAACCAAGGTATGATAGATCTCCTGCTAAAGAAATCATTTGTTATGGTTGCAGGAAACCTGGACACATTCTACCAGAGTGTCCAGAGGAAAAGAGCAAAGAAAAGAGAAAGGAAAAGGAACATCACAGGAAACACTCCAAGTCCTCCTCCTACAAAAACAAGAAAAAGAAGAAGGGATTTGTTGCTGAAACTTGGAGTGATTCAGATGAAGAATCTTCATCCTCAAGCTCCAGTGAGGATGAGGAAGAGAAGAAGGCAAAGGAAATCTGCCTTATGGCTATTGATGCCTGCAGCAATCACTCAGCTGCAGAGAGTTCTGATGATGATGAAGAGATGCCTACAGAAGATCAGGTATTATCTTCATATGACTTTTCTTCTTCTGAATTTAAAACTGAGTTTAAATCGCTTTGCTTAGATTTAATTAGTTCAGAAAAGGAGATTAAAGAACTTAGAAATAAGTTAGTAGAATCAGAATCTATTTCCATTGAAAATGCTAGGTTAGTAGCAGAACTCACTAAATCTAGTGATGAAATAAAGTTTCTTAAAAATGAACTAGCAAAGTCCAAGAGATTGGAAGAATCATTAAATGGTAGAAGCCTTAAGTTGCTAGAAATCACCAGCATGACAAACACTAGGTCAGGCAATAATAAGCTAGGCTTAGGAGCTTCATCCTGTGAACCCCCAATTATTCTTAAAAATCATCTTTCAACTCCAGTGAACTTTATCTCAGCTGATGGGATAAAGAACACTGAGTAAGTAAGACAAGTTAATCAAGCCTTAAACAAAGCTAAGAGAGAGAAAAGAAAACAAAAGTTTAAGGAAATACAAAAAGCGTCGAATGCTGCTCGACGATCACAGGCTCAGTGGTCGAACGAAGCTCGACGATCTGTGCATCCATCGTCGAACGCCGATTGACGTTTTCAATATGAATTTCAAAATTATAACCAGAACCTTAGAAACCTTAATATGAATAGAAACCCTAGGTTTGTGGACCCATTAACTGCATGGAGCATCCCACCTAGGAGATCTTACCCTTTAGGTTATAAACCCCAACCTGCTTATTCTTTTATTTCTAGTTTTCATTATGTGAAGAATAATGGACCCAAGGTTACCTGGGTCCACAATGTTTAACTTAACTCACTGCAGGTGAAGACCTATCCTATCACTCAGGACAAGTGGTATTTGGATAGTGGTTGCTCCAAACATATGACAGGGAACAAAGAAAATCTGTCAAAGTTCAAGGCCAAGCTTGGACCAAAGGTGATCTTTGGGGATTCTAGCTGTGGTCAAACTGAAGGATATGGTAGGATTACCATTGGAGCAGTAACTTTCAAAAGGGTTGCATATGTAACTGGACTGAAGCATAACCTTATTTCAGTAAGTCAGTTATGTGATGCAGGATATCAGGTATCGTTCACTAACACTCTTTGTAATATTACTTTAAATAGTAGTGTTGTGTTAGTAGGTATTAGACAAGGTAATATTTATTTAGTAGATTTTAATTCAACCCATTCTGAAATCTGCTTATTTAATGAAGTAACAAATAACAACACCTTATGGCATAAAAGGCTTAGCCATGTTAATCTCAAGAACATATCTAGGTTATCTAAATACAACCTTGTTAGTGGTTTACCTTCTTGCCCCTACAAGAAGGAGAGCCTATGCAAGGCTTGTCAATTAGGCAAGCAAACCAAAAATTCCTTTAAATCTGTAAATAAAAGTGATTCACCTAGAATCCTGTATCTATTACATTTGGACCTTTTTGGCCCAATAAATGTACAGAGTCTAGGAGGGAAGTATTACACTTTAGTAATTGTAGACGACTTCTCTAGGTTCACTTGGGTGTTCTTCTTGAGATATAAGGCTGATAACTTCAAAGTTCTTACAGATTTTCTACTGTGTGTGCAGACTGAGTATTCTACTCATGTTGCCTTGATCAGAAGTGATCATGGTACTGAGTTTGAGTCTCTTCTCATGCAAGAATTCTATGAGAAAGAAGGTATCAAACATAGCTTCTTTGCTCCTAGAACTCCCCAACAAAATGGGGTAGTGGAAAGGAAAAATAGAACCCTGATTGAAGCTGCTGGTACATTATTGGCAGATGCTAACATGCCTCTTTTCTATTGGGCAGAAGCTGTTAGCACAGCTAATTATGTGCTGAACAGAAGTCTTATACACAAGCTTAAGAGTAAAACTCCTTATAAGTTGCTTAAAGGAAAGAAACCTAAAATAAATTATTTTAGAGTATTTGGTTGTGTAGTATACATTCATAACAATAATAAAGAATACCTTAGAAAGTTTGAAGCAAAAGCTTCAATGGGAATTTTTCTTGGATATTCCCAAGTAAGCAAAGCTTATAGGGTAGTTAATAAATCATCTTCTAAAATTGAGGAATCTGTGCATGTTTTCTTTGATGAATCTCAGATGTTTTACAAGGAGAAGGAAACTTCTCCTTCCTCAAGTTCATTGCAGGTACCAGAATCTAGTAAAGATGTCACTCAAGAGATTCTCCATCTATCAACTCTTCATATCACTGATTCAGACAGTGATGAAGACTTTGCAGAAGCTGTTGCTGTACCACCAATAGTAGATCAAATTCCTCCTGAGGAATTAATCCCAACTGTTGCTGAAGATCACATCTCACCTGCTGATGTTGTCACACTTAGAGATCATCCTACATCTCAAGTGATTGGAGACATATCAGCTGGTGTTCAAACAAGACATCAATTAAGACAGGATGTGATGCATGCTTGTTTCCTTTCACAGATTGAGCCCCTCACCATTAAAGATGCTGAGCTAGATCCCCACTGGATCATTGCTATGCAAGAGGAACTCAATCAGTTTGAAAGATGTAAAGTATCGACTTTGATTCCAAGACCTAAAGGCCAACTGATCATAGGCACCAAGTGGGTGTTTAGAAACAAGTTGGATGCAAATGGAATTATTGTAAGGAACAAAGCTAGGCTTGTAGCTCAGGGCTACAGACAGGAGGAAGGTATAGATTATGACCAAACCTTTGCTCCTGTTGCAAGGCTAGAGGCAATAAGGATCTTTCTAGCCTATGCAGCCTATATGAAGTTTAAGGTCTTTCAGATGGATGTCAAAAGTGCCTTTCTAAATGGTGAGCTAAAGGAAGAGGTATTTGTTGAACAACCACCTGGATTTGTTTCTTCAACTCAGCCCTCACATGTTTTCAAGTTGCAAAAAGCTCTTTATGGACTCAAACAAGCACCCAGAGCCTGGTATGAGACTCTAGCTAGTTTCCTGTTAGAGCACAACTTTGTTAGGGGAGTAGTTGATAGAACCCTTTTCGTCAAGCACCACAAAGACACAATCATGTTAGTTCAAGTGTATGTGGATGAAATTATTTTTGGTTCCACTGATCCCAAACTGTGCAAAAAGTTCTCTGACTTGATGCATTCTAAGTTTGAGATGAGTAGTATGGGTGAGCTGTCTTACTTTCTTGGTCTCCAAGTAAAGCAAGATGTTGATGACATCTTTATCTCCCAATCCAAATATGCCAAGGAATTGGTAAAGAAGTTTGGGATGGCTGATGCTTCAGCAATGCATACACCTATGGCTACTAATGTAGTTATAGATTCTGATGATCAGGGTAAGCATGTTGATCAAAAGAATTATAAGGCCATTGTTGATTCCCTATTGTATTTAACTGCAAGTAGGCCAGATATAATGTTTGCTACATGCCTATGTGCTAGATTCCAGGTCAACCCCAAGGAATCTCATCTGATTCTTCTCAAGAGAATTTTGAGATACCTGAAGGGATGTCCAAATCTAGGACTATGGTACCCAGCTGAATCAGAATTTGAGTTAATTGGATACTCTGATTCTGACTATGCTGGTTGTAGAGTTGACAGGAAAAGTACCTCAGGAACTTGTCAGTTCCTGGGAGAGAGATTGGTCTCTTTGTTCTGTAAGAAGCAGGCTTCTGTCTCAACTTCAACTACAGAGGCTGAATATATAGCAGCTGCTAGTTGTTGTTCACAGATCCTGTGGATTCAAAACCAGCTTTTGGATTATGGGTACACACACAAGAACACAAAAATCATGTGTGACAGTACCAGTGCTATCTCCATTGCACAAAATCCTGTGCACCACTCTAGAACCAAGCACATTGAGATTAGACACCATTTCCTGAGAGATTGTGTGAAAAAGAACAAGATCAGCCTTGAGTTCATATCCACTGACCTTCAGAGAGGTGATATTTTCACCAAGCCCTTAGATGAACAGAAGCAACTGTTCTTTTTGGTTCAACTAGGCATGATTAATAGAAAAGACTAAGTGTGACGTCTGCCTCTGTTGAAACCTGTTTGAAGATCGTCGAACGACGTTCGAAGATAGTCGATCGGATCAAGCCTATCGTCGACCTATGGTTGATGATGGCTTATCTGCTTAAAGATCGTCGATCGACGTTCGAAGATCGTCGAACAGGTCGAGCCTATCGTCGATCTATGGTTGACGACAGCTTGTTGTTTGTGAAGACAGAAATAGTCGAATGATTGATCGACTACTCTGCTTCAGGAACGATCGTCGAACGATCGTTCGACCATCGTCTTCAGTATCTTTTAAAATAGATCGACGATTGCTGGTTTAATATAAAACCGATGGTCGACCTAGGTTAAGAGATCGTTCTTTTTATCGTCGACGGAGAGCGTCTTCTCGCATTCCGTCTTTCTGCTTGCTCCCTATCTCGCGATTTCTGCCGTTTTGCCTTCGCCGTCTCTCCCGCCTTCTCCAACCCCTTCGATGGCGATTGCTCCAGCCCTCCTGTCCGTGGTGAAGTTCGATGCTGGTTTCAGCGTGGACTTCGATTCCTTCAGCTGCTGCGTGTCTGCAATAGTGGAAATTCTCAACCTCTGCAAAGATCAAGGATTAGAAAAGTTCATGTCCACAAGAATAAAGATAAACGTCCAGGAGATTAAAGAATGGGTGTTCACTTCGTCCTCCACTGACGACTCTATGACCGGAACGATAGGCGGAGAAGAGGTAATTTTGACTCCCGCCATTTTAACTGAAATTTTTGGATTATTGAATGGGGAAGAGGATTATGAGCAAGATACCCCTGAGTTTGGGAGAATGTTGACTGAACTAGGACATGTCGACGGCATTCCTTCTAAGCTGCTAAAGGTGAATTTTCCGTTGAAGATAAAGTTCCTTGCTGAAACTAGTCGGAAAAGTGATACTGGGAAAGCACTCTGCCCATGATAATATAACCAGGCAACAGTTTGCCCTGATGTGTGCCATCGTGAACAAGAAGCAGATTAACTGGGCAGGAGTTTTGTTTGATTTGATAAGGAAAAAGAATAGCAAGAAGGAAGTCACCCTGGGTAGGGTGCTTGGGATATTTCTAAAGGAGAAATATCCCCATCTGTTGGTCTCAGTTTCTACTTCCATCAATGCCAACAAAAAGATGGACCCAACCTTGTTTGTCAAGTGGAAAAGGAGCTTTCTGAAGCCCGCTCCAGCAGGGGTTGCTCCAATTGCATCTGAGAGCACAAGGACTGCTTCAGTCACTCCCCCCCTTCAAGAAGCAGGCTCAGCCAATCTCTCCTTTCTATCCACCTCTTCTGCATTACCTTCAACCTTTACTGAAGTGTCACCATCTACTTCAGTTCCATCTACTTCAGTTGAAGTTCCATCTTCTGCATCTCATCTTCTTGATTCCTCCACAATTCTCCATGCATCACCTCCAGCATCTCCACTCCCTTCTCATCTTGCTAGGATATCTCATCCTAGTTTTGATTTATTGACTTCTGAGCTATCCACTCCTCCTCCTCAGTCACCAATTCTTCATTCAGATCATATTGATCTTCTTGCATCCACCCATCATTCTCCAGTTCACTCTCCATCTCATCAAGAATACACCATCCCTGCTGTTCCTCCATCTACTGAGATTCCCCACCTTCATTTGAAATCACCCCAGCCTTCATCTCAAGCATCCTGGTGTTAATTACTCCTTCAATCAAAATCATGATTGAAGAAGCAATTGCTCCCCTTGTATCCTCCATCTCTTCTTTGACTGCCTCCATCCAAGCCCTCTCAAAATCTGCTGAGCCCTCTTCATCTAGGGGTCTGGTTTCAGTTTCCACTGAAATCAGGCAGGGGGAGATGCTCTATGAAGATGCCTCTGAACTGCCCCTGGCCTCTCTTCCAGCAGATCCTCCAGCAGATACAGAAAAAGAGATAGAAGAAACTGTACCTCCACTGTCTGAAAAAGATATTGCTGATGCTATAATGAAATCTAAATTTGTGGTCAAATTCTGCCTAGAAGAATTCTCCACTCCCCTGGTTGCCCTCTACCTAGAAGGAGTCGTTACCTCCTTTCTAGATGAATTATGGGAGTTAGGACATTCTAAGGAAAATCCTGAAGGTAACTCGTTTACTCATTTTCTAGACTTGATAACTGACATGTTAGTATGGGAATACCTAGAAGGAATGATAAAATGTCATTTAGCAAATTTGTGCTCATGATTCTACAGATTTAGTGGAAGAAGTGTTAACTGTCCAAGAAATTGATCATCAACCTGCTCTAGAAGTTCAACTTGATCCAGAACCACTTGTTCAAGATCCTGAGGCTGCTCAGCCAGCTCAGTTAGCAGTGCAAGAAGAACTGGTCTCCATGACAGTTATTGATGAACAAGAAAAGGTTTCAGAAATTCAAATGGAAAAGTCTACAATCTGGGATGATTCCCCTGGATTAGATCTAGACACTCTTCTGGCACAGGATGCCCTGGAAGAAGAGTTAGAAAGAGCTGCCTTAAAAGAGAAAGAAAAAGCTGTGCAAGAGGCGTTTGATCTTTATGATCATCCTCCTTCTTCAAACTCTGAGGATGAGGATGATTCTGATGAATCTGAAGAATCCAAGAAAAAGAAATCTACAAAGAAGAAAAGAAAAGCTGTGGCTCCTCCTCCTCCAAACCCTGATAATGATATCCCTTATTATATCTTGAAAGGTATTGATCCCAAATCTAAAGAGTTTCAGCATTGGATGGGATTTTCTAAGAATCAGCAAAAGTTAAGGAAGAAGTCTAAAAGGTATGACAGTCCTGCCCCAAGATGGACTCCTAGAGGTCCTCCTCCTCCACCTCCCAGTGCAGGAGCCTCTGGAAACTTGTCCGCAAATCCTTTTGCTCCGTCTGATAGGTTTACCCCATCCCAGTCTTCTCAAAGGAAAAGCACTCAAGGATATCAAGGCAGATCGCAATCTGGATACCAAAGACATGATGCTGTTGCAAAAGAACAAGTGAAGGAGGTGGTTTATCAAAAACCAACCTTTTCTCCTCCTCCTTCCAAAGAATCCAAGAGCCTATCTTCTCCAAAGCCAGATCATGCAGTGAAAAAGGTAAAAGAGTTATTTTCTCTGAAAAATCGAGTAAGAAATTTGCTGAGTTTGCTCCTCCTTTTTCTCTAGTTATTCAGGAAAAAGAGCCAGCTGAAAGCTTGTTAGATCTGTCTATTAAATTTAAAGCTGTGAAACCTGTAGATCCAACTTGTGAAAATGTGTATGAAAGTCAAGAGCTTGATCCTGATTTCAGGATGGCTCGATTTCTTGAGCTAGTTGGATCAACCCAAATTAGGAAAGCCAAAGCTGAAGGTAAAGATACTACAGGATTAACAACTATGTCTAAATTCAGAAAGAAGGAGCTTGATAAATTCCAGGTTAGACCTGAGGTATTTGACCCTTCAAAATATATGGAAAAGCATCCTGAAGCAGTTGTTCCAAGGGCATCAGAATCTAAAATCATTGGAGAGCAAGATCTAAAGCTGTCAAAGAAAGAAGCTCTAGACCATTTTAGGAAAATTACTTTTATTCCTAATTCCTCTGAATCTAAACCAAATTTTGAAGCTTCTTAAAATTCATTGATTGACAGTTATTTATTTGTCTGCTTGATTGATGATTATCTGCTGATTAGATATTTCCCTTCCTGTACTTTATTTATTTTCAGTAGTTTGTGTTGTGTGTTTTGTTGTTGAGAGACTTAACTCAAATAGGGGGAGATTGTTGGTACCCTAGTTTTGATTTGAGTTCAGTCCTCTCTTTGAGTCTCTTGACCCAAGATTTATCTATGGTCAAAGGTTAGTTGTTTAGTTAGTTTGCTTTAGTTTTAGAATTGTCACTTATCCAGATGAAAATTTGGTTAAGTTGTTTTTTGTTCGACTATGGTCGAACGCCGCTCGACTATCGTCTATCGACTGTTCGACAATCGTCTATCAGTTGGTCGACGTTTGTCTGTCAGCAGATCGTCTATCTCTGAGTTAGTTCAACTCTTGGTAGCTCGACGTTTTGTGAAATCTGCCTCGCCGATCGTCGAACCCCGCTCGACTTTTTCTGACCAGACAGATTTCTTGATAGTTCAACTATCTGCTTGGATAGTTCAACTATCTGATAGTTCGACTATCTGTTTGATAGGTCGACTATCTGTGTTGTTTGGTAGTTCGACAATCTGTTTGATAGGTAGACTATCTGTTGTGTTTGATAGTTCGACTATCTGCTTGGATAGTTCAACTATCTGATAGTTCGACTATCTGTTTGATGGTCGACTATCTGTCTTCTTTGATAGTTCGACTATCTGTTTGATAGGTCGACTATCTGTTTTGTTTGATAGGTCGACTATCTGTTTTGCTTGATAGTTCGACTATCTGTCTTGATAGCTCGACTATCTGATAGCTCGACTATCTGTTCTGATAGGTCGACTATCTGCTGTGATAGTTCGACTATCTTCTTTGGTAGTTCGACTATCTATATCGTTCGTCTATCTGTTTGATAGGTCGAAGATCTCTGTGCTTCGGTCGACGATCTCCGAGGGTCGTTCGACGTTCTGTTGTGTGTCTTTAGTAATTTTGTCCTCTTCTATTCTATGATTTATTTCATATTTATTTGGCATATTATCTCAGTTAAATTATGTTATTATTTCCAGGCAATCTCTGCTCCATTCCTTATGCTTGAGCCAATCTTTATCTGACAAAGTATTTTGTCTTATTAGTTGAAATATATTTTCTGCTTTATCTCCCAGGCTGTCCTTTATAGCCGTTAGACTCAGAAAGTCTTCTCTGCCCGTAAAGAGTTCTTTCTGATGTGACTTTTTCTAGTCCCTTTTTATCTGATTGGATATGCAGCTTCTTAGAAAGCTTTATCCCCTTATAGCATGTCTGTCTGCAGGATTTGTTTTTGCTTTATGCTTTTTGCAGCCCAGATTGCTGATTCCAGAAGAAGACAAGATTCAAACTCAAATTAGAGCCGTTGCAAAGGCTCATATATAAAGAGCTTCTTTTGAAAGAAGTCATACAGATACAATACCACAGATACAAGAAAATATACAAGAAAGTTCTACAGCTCTCAGAAATTCACATTCAACTGAGAAGTTCATTCTCTTCAGCATTCTTCTTCATCCTGAGTTCATCCTGCTTACAGGAAGACATTCACTCAGAGGCCCTTAGAAGAAGAAGAAGAAGAAAGGAAGCTGTTTGAAGAAGAACATCTGTTCCAAATCAAGAGTCTTCTTCAAGCTTCTCCTTCAGAACCTCAAGACAGTTCTTTGTCTTAGTTCAGAAGAGTTCCTGCACCCTGAAGCAAGACTCCTTCCTGGATATTCTCTAAGCCAGGGGGAGCCTTGATTCTTTAGAGCTATCTAGCTCTATGCAATCCACTAGCTTCTTTAATTTGTTTAAACAATAGAGAAGAAGCCTTAACTCTCTCAACCTCCTGTACAAAGGGTTATTACTCTCTTCAAAAGTGAACCCTTGGTGGCAGGGCACTTGATCAAAAACCTGTGTTGGATTTTGAGCTCCTGATCAAAAGCTCAAAGGGTCTACTTGATCTACATGAAGCAGATCAGTTGGTGGCAGGGCACCTGAACAAAAACCTGTAGTGGATTCCTACCAGGGTGGTAGAAGAGTGGACGTACCTATTTAGAGGGAACCACTATAAAATTTCTTGTGTCGTCTGTGCTGTTTATTTAATTTATTGCACTGTGGCTGTGAGTAGAAATAACTAGGATTGCTAGTTGCTGTGATAGGATCCCAAGCTTAACTGTAATTACAGTTAGCTCTCTCTTGTGCACTACACTTTGTGTTAGGCTCTAGGGTTATCAATATCTACAAACTAATTCCGCAAATTAACTCTAAGGGAGTTGAGTAGGGTGTCCTAATTTTTGAATACTCTATTCACCCCCCCCCCTCTAGAGTTGTATCTATCATCACTTTCATGGGTGTTAGGATGTTTAGCTAGGTTTGACCCTAAAGGGTGGGATGTAGCCATGTTGGGCCCACTATAGGGCCCAAGTCAAACTAGGTCAAACTAGGGATCCTAGCCACACCATGACCCCACCACATTGCCCTAACCCTAAAAACAATCTAAGTGGGCACTAAGACATGTCATTGGGTCACCCCTTGACCCAAGTCAACCTTAACCCTAATCTGGTCAAACTTATACCTATAGGCCCACTTAGCCCAAGTAGGGCACCACCTTGACCCAACCCAAGTTGGGTGGTGCCATTGAGTTCATTACCTTCAAGTGGGGCCAGCCCACTCATCATGGTTGACCAAGTCAACTCCAAAGTCAACAAGTCAACATATTGACCTAAAGAAGAAAATGAGAGCTAAGCCCACTCTCCTTGGGCTAAGCCCACCAACTATGGCCCGTGACTAGCCTAAGTGGTCAAAGACTACCCCTGCCCCTCTAAATTAGGAGAGAGAACACATGCAAGGGGCAATTTGGAGAAATCACCTAAAAATAGGAGAGAGAAGAGGAGTGAGAAGAGGAAAAGAGGGAGTGATAGCCACATGGCCCTCATTCCTTCTGCCTAAGCTTGCTGGCCGACCTCCCAAAGTAATTCCAGAAGAGAATTAGGGCATGGTGGCCACTTGGCACCATTGGTGATACAACCAAAGCCCAAACCGAGCTCACCTCGGTTTTAAATCCTCATACACCCACTCCCAGCCAAAACTACCCCCTCCATTAGCTTCAGAAGGAGAAATCGACTGGAATTCGAGTGCTGGACCAAGGAAATAGATGGAGAAACAAGGATTTGAGAAGGAGATTGCAAGAGCAGCTCGACCATGGCTCACCGCCGCCAAACTCGCCGCCAAGCCTCAATGCCGGTTCGTTTCACCTCACCTCTACTCGTGCTAGATTTCTAGATCATCTAGGTGATACATCGGGCTCAATTGAGCCCGATACCATGTGATAAAAATGTGAATTTTCCGAGCTTTTCTCCTTGCTCGGGTTCGCCGGAGGAGCCAACTCCGACGGCTTCACCGCCGGGAAACGCTAGCCACCACCTCAGTGGAGGTGGTGGCGACAATCACCGGCGGTGGTGGTGGCTCAGCTGGCCGGAAGAAGCCAAGGAATACAGCCCAGCAAAAATGAATCTGGGCCGTTGATGAATCAGGGACGATGAACGGACCGTCAGTTCATCACCCGATTTAATGATTTAATTAATTCATTTTCATTTGAATTTTGTCATATATATACAGTGATGCCACATGTTAAATTTAGGCCTCTTAGAGGCATTTTCAGATCCTGAACTTAAAATGAAAAATGTAGCCCTACCTCTTACCTTTATTTTGACACCCTAAAGTCACCATTTGGTATAGTAGTTTGTTGTGTACATCAATTTTACTAGGACTTGTCCTAGGCTAGGGCAGAAATCAAAATAATTGCCCAAGCCAACCAGATGTCCACATGACCCAAGATTTTGGGCATGTGCTCAATTAGGGCATATCTAGCCCCTGCCTAAAAATGGGAATTTTTGGGAACCATTTTCTATAGTATTTGTCATAATACATAAAATTAAATAAATGAAATAATTGGTGTAATATGACTCCAAATGGCCCCAAATTTTGGTGGCTTGACCTTTGGGTCAATATATACCCCTGGTAGAAATTTCAGCCTCATTGAACCACTGCATGTTGGGAAATCTCACTTGCATGTGTTGGCTATACTTAGGCTTGGGTGCATATAGGAAAAACCACCAAAGTGTGTGTTTAATCATTTTTACACTTTGCATGTCAAGGAAACTTTGGACATGGGTTCATAGGGATGGAATATACCCCTCACAGATATATTGGGATTTTTGGGATCAAAAATTCCATTATTTGGAATTTTGAGAAATTAGGTTAATTAATGGCATTAATTTGGATTAGGGTTTATGTATAAGATAAAATCCCTAAAATTTTGTTTGGAAATCAAGGGTGGCATTATTAAACCCTGGAAAACTTTATGGTTCTGTTTCATGGATGTCATTAGTTGAAAAGTGGAATTTACCATTTTACCCTTTTATTGTAATTATATATAAATGGTGGAAAATTACATTTGAAAATTTTGGAAAAATTTATATTGGTGTATTTAAGCATACAAGACCCTGTATAATTATCCTAAAATTTTTGGAGGTGTCAATAATATTTAAAACTCCACAATGGCATTTTGGTAATTTAATAGAGATGGAATTTTGTAGGCCATTCCACTATGAATGATTATGAATCTCTGCACTTTGTAATATTTCATCATTATACTTGGCTTGAAATTTTCTGAGAATTTTTAGTAGAGTAATTTCTATACTTCCTTTAGAAAATGGCATTTTTATGGATTTTGTATTAAATAAGAATTAAATGGAATCCTTATTAGAAAAATTGTGACATTTGGCAGACATGATTATTTTACAAATTACAAATCAGGAAAATTCCTTAGGTCAGTGGGATCATTAATTATAGCACTTCATGTTTTAAATGGCCTTGAGAATTAAATAAAGGATTTAATTTAATGACTTAAATAATTTAGAAAATTGTGAAATTTATCATGGTCAACTGTTAGGTATTGTATCCACAATTTACCTGATTTGAAGAAGCCCCTGGACAAGCTAAGTTGAATTGACAATGTATTTGATGATTTTCTATCAAGTTGTGCTTGCAGCTATTCCATGCTAAGTACACACCAATGTCAGGGTGCAGTGGGTCAATATACACGGGTCTGAGCAACGTAATCCCTCATTGAGCAGATCAGTTTATTGACTCACGTGTGCTCTCTCTATTGGAGTGTACTTATTTTCAAGTACAGGGTCGAGATAGATCAAGAGCAGAAGAGGAGCAAAGATGGGTCAAAGACCAAGTTCATAGGAAGCAGGGGCGGATCCAGGTGGGGGCAAGGGGGGCCCAGGCCCCCCCTTGAATTTTGAAATTAATGTATTATGTTTATAAATTATATAATATCAACTGAAGGTGAGAAACCTACATCAACAGAATCAATTATTATGGATACGTCCTCAAATTTGGTTGTTAATACACCTCTCATATTCGATCGTGATCCTGGATTACGTCCTAAATTTGGGAATATCCAGTAAATGAACAAGATAAAAAGCGTCGATTGTATCTCAAAGTCGGGTCTTATCAGCACAAACTTCAAGAGTATCCTTGTTCTGGTGAACATAAACGTAAATTTCAGTATTCTTGATTTGAAAAGTTCGCATGGTTGGAGTATTCACCTACAGAAGATGTTGCATATTGTTTACCGTGTTATATTTTCAATAAGCCCGAGCGCCTGGTTGTAAAAGTATTTTGTGAAAAAAAATGAAGTCGAAATTCCGGAAATGAATGCTAGATACAGTGATCGTCAGTTTCAAACTCCTCGTCATATCATTACTGTGGAACAACATTTTAGAGTAGATATATTTAACGGCACAATAGATTGTGTGTTGCAGGAGCTGAACTCTAGATTCAATGGAAATTCTATGGAATTGCTTCGTCTAAGTATGACTTTAGATCTAAGTATTGAATATAAATATTTTAATATTGAAGATATATGCGCTCTTGCAAGATATTTATGTGTTGAATACTCAGCTGTAGCATTATCAGTTAGACGTTCTTTCTCTTTCAGATTTAAAGAACTTGTCAACAATTTCTAAACTTTGTGAGAAATTAGCCGAAACGAAGAAATCAAATACCTATTATCTTGTTGACAAGCTAATTCAGCTAATTTTGACACTTCTAGTCTCAACAGCGACTATAGAACGGTCATTTTCTTCTATGAAGCTTATTAAAACAAAACTGCGCAACAAAATATAGGATGAATTTCTGGCAAATTGTATGACTCTCTACATAGAACGAGAAATAGCAGAAAAAATCGAGAAAGATGTGATCATTGATGAATTCTATGAGTTGAAAAAATATCCTGTACAACTAAAATAAGGTAACATCCATATTGTAATATTTCTTTTATTGTTAATGCTAAAATTTCAAATTGGAATTTTTTTTGCTTATTATATTTTGATTCATAATTTTTTTGGGCCCCCCTTACTTCAAATCCTGGATTCGCCCCTGATAGGAAGGAAGAGAAAAATCGTTTAAGTCAAAATCGATGGGAATCACTAAGTGATTCTCGCCGATTCGACGGGAATCATTAGTGAATCTCGCCGAATCGTCGAGAATCAGTCAGTGATTCCCGCCGACTTCATCCGGCTGACTGTCCTCCTACAAGAATTCTGCTAAGGCAGAATCGACGGGAATCACAAAGTGATTCTCGCCGATTCGACGAGAATCACCTTTCATTCCCGCCGATTCGACGAGAATCAAGTTGCATTCCCTCCGATTCCCACCGGCTTACAAGCTTTACAACTGGAATTCGGCCAAGACAGAATCGAACGGGAATCATGAGTGATTCCCGCCAACTTCGACGGGAATCACAAACGATTCTCGCCAATTTTGCCTTAGGCAATTTTCGTCTGTTCGCTGGACCGAACCAAGATGCGTTTCACCGTTTCGGCAGGGGCCAGGGTTTTTCCTTGTGGGTCCCTCAACGATCATTTAGGGTTGGCTCGGGTATATATACATACGTATTTCGAACTTCTACAGTAACTCATTCTCGCGAAATCACAAAGCCGACGCCGTGCCCTAGCAGATCGCGAAATACCGCCCATCGCTGTCGTCGCTCGCAAGCTAGTCGCCGCCGCTGATCTCAGAGGTTCTCTGATCTTCCAACGACAGTACCGAGGCAAGACGAGCGTCTCACGCATCTCTCTTGAGATCTCTTGTGTGTCGATTTGTTGAATGAGGTTAATTCTTCATTCCGAATCGATTGAGATGACTGATCCAATTGAGATCGTTCGTAGACCTTGCTTGCTTCGTCAAGAAGTTTGGATCTACAAAGCATCGCCGCCGCAATCACTTGTCCGCCGCCGATCTTGACAAGATACTCTCCAAAGGAGTACTCCGGTCGTGGACTCTTCGTCTCTTTCAAGAAAGCATCAACGAATGAAGAGCGACATCGGAGTCTCCACAAGTTTGTTTGTATTTCTTGTACATTCAAGTTTTGTTTTGTTGTAAAGGAATTTTTATTCCTAGTTGTAAGGGTTGGGTGCAACCCGTGGTGGAGGAGTAGTGACTCCTTTGGTTGGAAGGATTCCTTTCGTAGTGTGAGGATTGGATTTCAATCCGGTTGGTGAAGTGACCGAGTCGTCCCTTGGTGGGAGATAGGTCGAAGGGGGAGAGTTGAAGTACCCAAATCGGGGAACCACTATAATTGCTTATGTGATTTTCTATGCTGTGTTTGTTTAATTGTGCAGGTAAACTTAATTCCGCAAAAGACTGCACGACACCTATTCCCCCCCCTAGGTGGACTTAGTTGACACTAGAGACTTTCAAGTGGTATCAGAGGGAGGTTACTCGTCAATAAGGTTAACACCTTGAGTAAGATCCCGTGTCTAGTGTCAAGAGGAAAGAAGATCTCGGGAATGGACGGACTCAAGTATTCAGGAAAGATCCCAGTGTGCACCAAGATGAACTTTCCCATCTTGAAGGAAAGGATCAGGTTCTACATGGAAGCAGTCGACCCTCGACTCTTCATGGTAGTGGAGGAGGGACCTTATATCCCCACTAAGGCCTCCACCATTGATCCGACCAAGATGGTGCCGAAGAAACTCTCCGAAATGGATAAGGATGAGATGGTGCTAGTCGGTCTAGACAAGAAGGCTCAGAACATTCTTGTCAGTGCCGTCGATGACTCCATGATGCAGAACTTCAGCAACTGCAGGACTGCCAAGGACATATGGCACTGCCTGATCATTCTGATGGAGGACACAGATGAAGTAAGGGATGATCGAAGATCCCTTCTAAACCAGAAGTATGAGGCCTTCAAACAAGGTCCCAAGGAAGAAATCAGAGTGACTTTCGAGAACTTCCTGAAGATCGTCAATGCCCTGAAGGGTTATGGCAGAGTATTCACCGATGGTGAATTAAATGACAAATTCCTTAGATCCCTTACTAAGGAATGGGACACCAAGATCTGCGCCATCAGAGAATTTGGCAAGCTGGCAGAAACTGACCCCCAGATTCTGTTTGGGAAGCTTATGGCTCTGTTTGGGACAGCTCTGGCGGATTGAAAAGCTGCTGTCCGGATAGTGCTGTTTTAAAATAGATCTTTGGGGAGCAGTTTTGAAAAGCTGCAGAGTGTTTGGGTGTTCTGTGCAGAAGTGCGCTCGGAATCGCCGGAGGAAGGACGTCGGGGGCTCAGAATTGCCGGAGGAATGCCGTCCGGGGGTCGGAATTGCCGGAGGAAGGCCGTCCGGCCTCTGAGCATGTTCCAACTGAAGAAACCATTAGATTTCCAAAACCTGTAAGAGAGAAAGCTATTTTGCGAGAGCAGAAGCTGGGGGGCAGGAGATTTCTGAAAAGCTGCAAAACAGCTCCGGCGGATTGAAAAGCTCTTCACAGGGAGCTGTCCCAAACACATATAAAGTAGCTCTGGCGGCTGGAATAGAGATTTTCCAGCCGCCAGAGCTGTGCCAAACAGACCCTATGTCCTATGAGCTTCAGCTGAACACCAGAAAAGCTGAAGAAGAAGCCAATAAAGCCGCTGCCAAAGAAAAGACTGTAGTTCTGAAAGCCAATCACTCAAGGAAAGGCAAGGGTGAAGCCTCGTTCCGCTCTTGGAAAAAGAATGAGGAAGAAGACTCTGAGCCATGCTCTTCCGACTCAGAGCTATCTGAAGAAGAATTCTCCCTCATCACTCGAGAGTTCAAGAAGTTCCTCAAGTTGAGGAATCAAAGAAAGAGAGACGGCTCCGCCTCCAGACATCAGAAGAAGAACTACTCTTCTGACAGGTATTAATCCAAACAGAACAAACATCGCTCTGCTGACATCATTTGCTTTGGATGCAATAAGATAGGTCACGTCGTTGCTGACTGCCACCAAAGCAAGAGAGACAAGGGGAAGGGAGAGGAGCACAAGTCCTCTAGAGATAAGAAGAAGGAGAGGAGCTACATTGAGAAAAAGTCAAAGACACTGAGTGAATCTGATTCTTCAGACTTCAGTGATGATGAGGAAGCCTAATTCGGGCTAATGGGTCGCTCCGACTCATAAGGAGACTGCCCCCCATTTACTGGGAAGTTAAAAGATCGTACCCCCCTCTCTGACTCTGACTCTGAGTCTCCTGATGATGATCTCGAGGACAGCCCATCTGCTCGTGAAGCTGAGCTCCTCGAAAAGTATGAGCTTCTGCTTAATACCTTTGAGGAATGTCGCAAGAGGTTGAGGGCTCAGAAAAAGGAAGTAAAATTCCTTATGGCTGAGGGTTTGTCCCTAAGAGAAGAGATCACTAGCTTGATTTCTCTCTGATAGGAACACCTAGACTTGACTTCTGAGCACTCAGAGTCTCTAAGGCTCCTTGACCAAAAACAGGAAGAAATCAACAAGTTGGAAGAACAGCTTGCGGCAGAAAGTAAGATTGTAAAAAGCTTCTCTATGCCCAAAACCGTTCTTCCTCTGGTTGATGAATTCTCTGCTCAGGCTAAAGGGGCTGGCTAAGGGCATGTGGGTGTGCCTGGTAAATCATCCAGGAGAAATAGAAAACAGAGGAAAAATAAGGCTGTGAAGAAGGCCTCTGCTGCAGAAAAGGGAAAGGCCCTACTCGATCCTGTCTTATTCAGAAAGCCAGGCTTTCCATGTAATGAGCAGGACTTTGAGTCAACCTATGTCCACTTCTTCCGGCCCTCGGTTGAAAAGCCCGAGAGTCGGTATGATGGTTGGACCTTCCCCCGAAACTACGGTGAGAGTGTCTTCAAGGCACCTTATGAGGAAATCCAAGTGGAGAATTATGGCCACTTCTCTAACGTCCATAATAGGAAGCAGGCACCAAAAGCCAAGCCTATTATACTTAAGAAACAGGAAGTGAAGAAATCATGTGACTCTTTCATCATGATGCCTCCACCTCCAGATCTATGGCCCCGGCTGGACTGACCGTACTAAGGGTGAAGATGGAGCT
Organism: Platanthera zijinensis; assembly: GCA_039513925.1. NCBI lineage: Eukaryota > Viridiplantae > Streptophyta > Magnoliopsida > Asparagales > Orchidaceae > Platanthera > Platanthera zijinensis. Next base: position 123,446,883 of record CM077095.1, on the reverse strand, counting down.
TAGGAAGCGGTACAACAGGTTTGACTGTTAGTGCTTTTGCAAAGTTGGTAAATTTGCCTTGGATTGCTAGTTTAATCCAAGATTCAACGAGACTCCTCATGTTAGCAATGCGAGGACGACCACTCGTAGGGTTAACCACCCGAGGGGGAGTGTGCTAACAAGTAATGTAGGACCCAAGTTCGATTGGGTTCCTAACGGAAACTAATTCTGTTTTGCAGGTATGTCCAAAGGCCACCAAAACGCCAATCTGGTACTTGGACAGTGGATGTTCCCGGCATATGACCGGGACAAGAAGCCTGTTGCTTGATTACTCCCCAGTCGAAAATGGACCCAAAGTCATCTTTGGAGGATCTGATCGAGGAGTCACCAGGGGTTATGGTATGATTTCTAATGGTGTATTCTCTATCACTGACGTGGCCTATGTTGAAGGGTTAAACCATAACCTGATCAGTGTAAGACAGTTATGTAATAAAGGATACGACGTTAAGTTCTGCAAGGATAAGTGCTTGATAATATCGTGTGTCTCTTCGGAGACGGTATTAACTGGCATTAGGAGCAGAAATATCTTTTGCTTAGATTTTCTTAGCTTAGACTCTTCTACCCCCGTGTGCCTAGTAGCAAAAGTCAGTGCATCTCTTTGTGAGCAATGGCACAAGAGATTAGTACATATTAATTTCAAGACTATTAATATGTTGTTTTCTAAGAATTTCGTATGGGATGCCCCTACTATTAAGTGCATCAAAGATAGCCCTTGTCCTGCATGCAAAAAGGGCAAACAGACTCGGGCTACCTTTAAGGGCATTGCAGATAAAGACTCCTCCAGTTATCTTTATCTTCTGCATATGGACTTGTTCGGTCCAGTGCAAATTCATAGCTTAGGAGGCAAATCGTATACGCTATTGATTGTTGATGATCACTCTCGGTTTTACGTGGGTGTTCTTCTTGAAACAAAAGTCAGATACGTTTGACGACTTCACTAATTTTGTCAAGCAGATTCAGAACGAACTTAACTGCTCCGTGGTCAAGATCAGAAGTGATCATGGAACAGAATTCGAGTCTGGTGCTATGACAGAATTCTGTGAAGAACATGGTATCTTTAATGAGTTTTCCTCCCCGCGTACTCCTCAGCAAAACAGAGTTGCGGAGAGGATAAATAGAACGCTAATTGAAGCATGTACGACAATGTTGAATGATGCTTCTCTTCCAGAGTACTTCTGGGCAGAGGCTGTCAATACGGCTTGTCATGTGCAGAACCGAGCATTGATCAACAAGAATCATCGTAAGATGCCTTATGAGCTATTGAAAGGCAGGAAACCGACCATGTCCTATTTAAGGATTTTTGGCTGCTGATGCTATGTACTCAATAATGGGAAGTACCCACGTACTAAATTCGGAGAAAAATGCTTCGAAGGCATCTTCATAGGCTATAGTATCCATAGTCGGGCATATAGGGTCTTCAATAAGAAAACCCTAGTTGTAGAGGAGTCCATTAATGTTGTTTTTTATGAAAGAAGCTTGCTTCATAACAATTCTTCCAGTGGCATTCTTGAAGATGCAGGTGCAAAGCTTGAACAGCTAAGTCTCGATGAGACTGCTAAAGGTGCAACTCCCAAGTACGTCAAGGTTTTCACCTCAACGCTAACCGGAGAAGATAACGATCTGGATGGAGAAGATCTCCCAAAAGAGGGAGGAGCCCTAGAAGCTGCTAGAGCTCCAGATGCAAGACTCTTAGAGCTCCGACACGTGAGGGATCATCCTAGAGATCAGATCATAGGAGATCCTCGTGACGGTGTCAGAACTCACAGAGGTACAATTAACGAGATTCTGCACCTTAGTTTTCTGTCACAGGTTGAGCCAAAGAAGTTCGATGAAGCGAACAAAGATGCATCATGGATATTGGCAATGCAAGATGAACTGCATCAATTCGAACGATGCAACGTCTGGACGCTTGTTCCCAGACCAAAGAAATAGAATGTGATTGGCACCAAGTGGATCTTCAGAAACAAACTGGATCAACACGGTGTCATCATCAAGAACAAGGCCAGACTGGTTGCACAAGGTTACAGACAGGAGGAGGGGATTGACTTCGACCAAACCTTTGCACCATTTGCAAGGCTGGAGGCGATCAGATTGTTCCTGACATATGCCTCTCACAAAGGATTCACTGTCTATCAGATGGACGTGAAATCTGCGTTTCTAAATGGAAATTTGAAAGAGGAAGTATATGTCGCGCAACCCCCAGGTTTTGTTAATTCATCGCTCCCTAATCATGTCTATTTTCTTAATAAAGTGTTATATGGCTTAAAACAAGCTCCTCGAGCTTGGTATTAGACTCTGTCTAGTTTTCTTCTTGAGAACAAGTTCTCAAGAGAAAAAATAGATAAGACATTGTTTCTTAGGGAAGTCAAAGGCAAGATTCTGCTGGTACAAATCTATGTCGACTACATAATATTCGGCTCAACGGACAACAATCTTTGCAAGAAGTTTTCCAAACTTATGCAAGGAAAGTTTGAAATGAGCAGCATGGGAGAGCTAAAGTATTTCTTGGGACTTCAAGTGAAACAGTCTGAGGATGGAATCTTCATCTCTCAGACGAAGTTCACAAATTAACTCCTCAAGAAATTCGGAATGGAGAGTGCAACCTCTATGAGGACTCCAATGGGATCCACTGTGTCTCTAGACAAGGATGAGAAAGGGAAACCTTTTGATGAAACCAAATACAGAAGCATAATTGGATCCCTGCTCTACCTTACTGCTAGTAGACCGGATATTATGTTTTCCACATGCGTTTGTGCCAGATATCAGGTAAACACTAAGGACTCTCATTATGTCGCTGCAAAACGAATTCTTAGATACCTTAAAGGTACACCAAATCATGGCTTGTGGTACCAAAGAAACAATGATGTCGAGCTGATAGGCTTTTCAAATGCTGACTTTGTAGGAAGCAAGGATGATAGGAAAAGCACTTCCGGGACGTGCCAATTCCTCAGCAGAAGGCTTATTTCATGGAACAGTAAAAAGCAGAACTGTGTCGCCACCTCCACGGCTGAATCTTAGTACATCTCAGCAGGCAGCTGTTGCGCACAACTTCTATGGATCAGAAATCAACTCGAAGATTAAGAATTGCAGTTCAGAGAAGTTCCAATGTATTGCGACTCCTCGAGCGCAATAGCAATTGCGAACAATCCTATGTCGCACAACAGAACAAAGCAGATTGAAGTGCGCTACCACTTCATTCGGGAGCATGTGGAAAACAAAGATATCTCTCTCTGCTATGTCCCCATGGATAAGCAGATTGTAGATAACTTCACAAAGCCCCTAGACGAGGCCAAGTGCAGTCTCTTCAAAACTGAACTCGGCATGCTGAACTATGAAGATTGAAGACTGAAGGGCTCAAGGCTCTTGGATCTAGGGGGAGCATCAGCAAAGAACTCAAGATCGAGCACGGATGCAAGAACTGAGGGGGAGCATTTGGCTCCAAGTGAAGTCCCAGATTTGCAGAAGCTGAAAAGGGGGAGATTATCCTGTCGGCTAAGGCTAAGGTGGCTGCCAATGTTAAGTATGCTCTCAGGAGAATGGTAATGGATTTCACTTTATAAACTACATTTTCCTTTTATGATTTTCATTCTCATCTGTTCTATTCACCTTAGCTTGTAGGGTTTAGGCTTCTTCAAATAGGGGGAGATTGTTGGGTATTGTATCCACAATGTACCTGATTTGAAGAAGCCCCTGAACAAGCTAAGTTGAATTGACAATGTATTTGATGATTTTCTATCAAGTTGTGCTTGCAGCTATTCCATGCTAAGAACACACCAATGTTAGGGTGCAGTGGGTCAATATACACGGGTCTGCGCAACGTAATCCCTCGTTGAGCAGATCAGTGTGTTGACTAACGTGTGCTCTCTCTATTGGAGTGTACTTATTTTCAAGTACAGGGTCGAGATAGATCAAGAGCAGAAGAGGAGCAAAGATGGGTCAAAGACCAAGTTCATAGGAAGGAAGAAAAAAATCGTCTAAGTAAAAATCGACAGGAATCACTAAGTGATTCTCGCCGATTCGACGGGAATCATTAGTGAATCTCGCCGAATCATCGAGAATCAGTCAGTGATTCCCGCCGACTTCATCCGGCTGACTGTCCTCCTACAAGAATTCTGCTAAGGGAGAATCAACGGAATCACCAAGTGATTCTCGCCGATTCGACGAGAATCACCTTGCATTCCCTCCGATTCGACGAGAATCAAGTTGCCTTCCCGCCGATTCCCACCGGCTGACAAGCTTTACAACTAGAAATCGGCCAAGGCAGAATCGACGGGAATCGTGAGTGATTCCCGCCGACTTCGACGGGAATCACCAACGATTCTCGCCGATTTTGCCTTAGGCAATTTTCGTCTATTCGCTGGACCGAACCAAGATGCGTTGCGCCGTTTCGGCCGGGGCCAGGGTTTTTCCTTGTGGGTCCATCAACGGTCGTTTAGGGTTGGCTCGGATATATATACATACGTATTTCGAACTTCTACAGTAACTCATTCTCGTGAAATCACAAAGCCGACGCTGTGCCCTAGCAGATCGCGAAATACCGCCGATCGCTGTTGCCGCTCGCAAGCTAGTCGCCGCCGCTGATCTCAGAGGTTCTCTGATCTTCCGACGACAGTACCGAGACAAGACGAGCGTCTCACGCATCTCTCTTGAGATCTCTTGTCTCTCGATTTGTTGAATGAGGTTAATTCTTCATTCCGAATCGATTGAGACGACTGATCAAACTGAGATCATTCGTAGACCTTGCTTGCTTCGTCAAGAAGTTTGGATCTACAAAGCATCGCCGCCGCAATCACTTGCCTCCGCCAATTTGTACAAGATCCTCTCCAAGAGAGTACTCCGGTCGTGGACTCTTCGTCTCTTTCAAGAAAGCATCAACGAACGAAGAGCGACATCGGAGTCTCCACAAGTTTGTTTGTATTTCTTGTACATTCAAGTTTTGTTTTGTTGTAAAGGAATTTTTATTCCTTGTTGTAAGGGTTAGGTGCAACCCGTGGTGGAGGAGTAGTGACTCCTTTGGTTGGAAGGGTTCCTTCCGTGGTGTGAGGATTGGATTTCAATCCGGTTGGTGAAGTGACCGAGTCGTCCCTTAGTGGGAGATAGGTCGAAGGGGGAGAGTGGACGTACCCAAATCGGGGAACCACTATAATTGCTTGTGTGCTTTTCTGTGTTGTGTTTGTTTAATTGTGCTGGTAAACTTAATTCAGCAAAAGACTGCACGACACCTATTCCCCCCCCCCTCATAGGTGGACTTAGTTGACACTAGAGACTTCCATCAACATATATATCCATACCATCCTAGGATAAATATATTGGGGCATATGGCCCAAGGAATTTGGAAGCATTATTTGTGGGTGGTATTGAGTCAAGGGTAGGGTCTAGCACAGATACCTATACTAGTAGGGCCACCGGGGGGGATTGATTAACCATTGAAGTGAGGATTACATTTAAGGAATAAGTCCTGGTTGGTCTCCTATAGGATACTTCCTAACCATGAGTAGTAGAGTGCAAGTCCCATGACGACAACCATAATAGAGGCCGACAGAAGACCGTCGCCCTTCTAATAACATCTTAAGCCATTAGGGTCATACTATAATAACAATGAGAGTTAGGTGTAAATCCTGGGTAGACACCAATAAAAGTAATCATCCTTGCAAAAGGGAACTTTGGGCTTGTCATCCCATCTTGGTTCTTAGTGCCTTCGAGATCCCTTCATTGGGCATACCTGGGGAAGTCTTGGGATTAACCCTAAATTGCTAAGTATAATAATCGGTAGATAAGAGTAGTCTAATAGGCTAAGTGAAAGTGATAATATTCTCACCCGTGAAGGGTTAGAGGGATTTATGGTAATATTCTCACCCGTGAAGGGTTGGAGGGAATTATGGTAATATTCTCGCCCGTGTAGGGGTTGGAGGGATTCAGGATAGGTTTGGTCCTGCGAGCTGAAAGCTCGAATTGTACTACTTGCATGTGCATAAAACTATATAGTGGCGGGTCATGTGGTATTGGGCCAGTCTTCACACCGATGGCAGTACGGTGACTCAGGCGGGTGTGAGGATTTGAGGGGCCAGTAGGTTGTTGATACTGCGGTCTGTAAGACAATCCCCGAAAACGCACACCCGACCCAACAAGACTGACGGGTAGTCAGCAACTAGTACGCAAGACTCTAGAGTGCACTTAGGACGTGTATAGAAGCGTATGGGAGGTCTAGGTTTGGTAGTGTGTATACCTTCCTAGGAGTGGAGATGCCCGCTCCACTGCTGTCGTGGCCACAAAAGTGGTACCAGAGAGTGATGCTAGCTCCAAAAAGCGGGAACTAAAGGTCTGGGATCTCAGAGTCGTGTGGGTGTGTTGCACTTGCATGTTTCGTAATTCATAGCATAACATTCATTCGCATTAGGTCATACACTCCATGGATCCTTATCATATAAATTAGTATGAGCTCTTTTATATGTTAAGTTTATTTTGGAAACTCTAACTTATAAGTTTGTATGGGAATTCATATAAGTTAGGATACTTCTGTGATGGTAGTGTAGTAGTAGTTTAGCTTTTCTTACTGCTCTTTACTTCAGTTTTTACTTACTTCAGTTCTATACTTTACTTACTGCACTTGTACTTCTTACATAGAACTACTAGAGTAGAACTACTATTACTCCTAATATACTTGTTAGTATAGTGCCACTATCACCTGTTTATACTTGATACCCCTTGTTGTCCTCTGCTTTGTCCTCTTGCTCGGTACCTAGGACTTGCGGGGCGAGGTGCGGAGGAAACGACTTAGTATTTTTTGACTAATGGTCGGTGACCACATCATTTTTGGAGCTCGAGGAGATGGAGCACCAGCACGACGAGGTGGCAGGACATGAGGAGCAGATACTGCTACCTCCGACTACTACTACTGTGCGTCCTAAGGTGGGATGAGTTGATGATGATGGTTAGCTTCCGCTTTTGATTTGAGAGAGAGAGATTAGTAATATTCATGTACCGGGCATAAGCCCTTATTACCTTCATTTCTGTACTCATTGTGGACTGATGTATTTCCTCTTCATATATATATATATATGCTCTGTGGCTTGTGGACTAGTTAGCTATTTTTACACTGCTTTACACTTCTGTTTCTCAAATTGGCCGATTGGTTATATGATCGTACTAGCCGGCAGAATTGGCGTCTTGCAGTATCGACTAACCCGTGAGTTAGTGTCACCGTAAGGCGGCGGTTCTGGGCATAAGACCGGGAGCCTCCTTGGTAAGGGAAGGGGTCTTACAAACTGGTATCACTTGATCATATGGTCATAAGAGAAAGAAGTCCACAACACTGGAACACCCCGCTCGAGCATTAGTTTGCGGACAAACTATGCAGCAGAAGCAATGGTGTGCCCATGTGTAAAAAGTCACATAAAACAGTCCACTTAAACAATGAGTTAGGCCAATTCAATTAGAACACCACTTTAGTTTGACTTACCAAGAGGATTTTGAGTCGTACCTTAGTCTAGAATCGACCTCGGATATAGATTAGATAGGGTTCGAGGATACCCAATTTGACTAAGGAAAGAATTTAACGCAAGAATCACTACTTAAGTCTTAAACTTCGATGTCTCAACTTCACCTATCAAGTGATATTATCAATTCTTACCCAAACTGATAGGACCACCTCAAGGAGACTTGGTGCCTATAGCATATTAGTGGAATAGTAGGTTACTTGTAAACTTAACCCTCGTACAGATGACTTGATTACGTTGAGACAACCATAGTGGAAAATACCAAAGGTCGAATAAGAATTCAACATTCCGAAGAGATCCATTATTTTGGTTGGATCACATGTTGACCTTGAAAAGTTTGTCGTATAGTAACCTTGAAGGCCTAAGGTATGTAACATATCAATTAAGGTGGAAATTCAGGTCTAAAATTGTTAAACCTAAGGATTGAGTGCACATATAAAAGGAATGCACTAGATATTAAGGGAATTTAGCTCAAAAGGTATGGGGGCTTATCCTTTTGTTTATTGGGCTAATTTGATAATGACTTGGATTTTCATAGATCTTGTTTAAAAAAAGTTGAGCCGCGAACATAGTAACCTTGTAGTTTTCATTTATTCAAAGATTGCTCAACTAAAGACGAGATGTTGTATATACATGGTCGGCATGATGATCAATCCTCCCTAGAAGATTAGGACCCTCGAAGAATTGTTTAATCTTAAGTGGCATGGATTATTAATGCCAAGTTGTGAACGCTACAAATTCACTAGCGAAATAGGAAAGTAGAGCATTTCAAGAATGATTATTCATCCTCCTTATCGCTCCAAGGCTATGCGGATAAGTAAACAAGGAGAGTAGTAAATTAATTCCTTGAGATATACATAAATGGTCGCCTAGTGATATGTATATACGACTCTTAAATCAAGGGAGATCGTATAAGTCTTCAGGAAAGTTCTCAATTTTTGAGTTTAATAAAGTAAGTAATTACTTAGTACACAGTCTAAGGAGCACTCGTGATTTCCTTAATATAGACATGGTGTAAATCGTTTACATATACACATGGAATCGTAGCAATTTGCATTCAAAAGACCTGAATTAGAATAAGTATTGGTTGTAGAAGAATTTACATTCAAATAAGGATGTGCTTTATCGATCGCCTCAACCAAGCATATTCCTAAGTGCTCTAAAACCCTAACCTAATTATGGTAATGTACGAATAGTGCTATACTGATTGTTAAAGGGATTGATTTACAAACTCATGTAGATCGCAAGAAAGAATGACGTGAAGTATGAATTATGTATAAGTTTAAGCCGGATAAAGATTGGATAAGGATAGAACATGGCTATAGGTGCTCATGGTCTTAAGACATGAACAAATATAAATAATCTCTTGCGAGATACATGGTATTTTAGAATCTTCTCCTCAATCTCGAAGTGATGATCTATATTATTATCAGGACAAACTATTAAACATAATGGGTTAAAAGATATGTGATTTTAGTCAAGACACGAGGTTGCCAAGTCTAGTTATCTGGGACAATTATATCGCGTCATGGAATTTGTGGTTTGGAATCAGATTACTGCAAGTCAGAATTTTGGCACTTTAAGGGATTCGAAGATGATTTACAAATGGTGTGTTCTATCAAGGAATCAACCCCTTTCAAATTTGAATGGTTTATTTACCCTTATACTTTGGGAGATAGTTTAAGGTATAATCGGAAATCTTGATAAGACAATTTCTTGCATTTAGAATGTAATAATTAATTTTACTATGGTTGGTATGATTTAATACAATCTTGTTTGATCCTAAAAGGGGATGGGATTTGGAGAATTAAACATAATGATGAAGTATCATTACTATCCACGCTTACCTGACATAGTCAAGTAACTTGATCATAATTGTGAACTATTACATTTGAATGGCTCAGTAAAAAGGTCATTACATTGAAAACTTAATAATTGAATTAAGTTAACGTTATGACACAAGATTAATTTGCTATAACATAACATTGGAAATGTAACGATTCAGCAAATTAAAAAAAAGGCTGGATGATTAATTAAAGTTGTACACATATATATGACTCATGATTATGATGGCGTCCAGAATCGGAATACATACATTAATAACATTATAATCACCGTTATGAGGATTCATGACAATGAAATATAGATTTTGATTTGCAAAGGTATATACGGTGAAATTACACAAGGAGTAATGAGTGTTTAATAAGATTTCCTTTATGAAGAAATCGATTTTTGTCAGACTCACCATTTCTGAAAAGATACGCTTATAAATTTATGAATTAGATTATATGTGAAAAGCGATTAAGAGTCATCTGTATCAACATCAATATCAATGATGATCGCTTGATGTACGCTTGAAAGGTGAACACTCTACGAATTATATATTACTATTTATGTAGAGGTGTAATAAGTCATGGATTTGGAAGAAACAAAATGATGATCTCTTCATCACATCATAATCTTGGAAGTTGGTTAATTACTATGCATAAGTTTGATCTTCATCATAAATAATATCACGATAACTTATATTTGAAGAATCAATATGGTATAAGTCATAAGCATGATGCGATTCTTGAAGAGAAATCTGAGATTTATGTGCTCAATTATATATATAAGATTATAAATTTTCACGTACTTGGTGATTATTGATCGTAAGGGACTCCAATCCAAAGGGTGATTAAGGTTTATGTTAATGATAATATGTCGGAAGACTTGAAAATATGCCACATAATTTTGACGGGGAGTATCTCGAAGTATGATGAAAATACATTTGGAAGGAGAATGTTATCTCTGATAGAGTTTTCTTTTAACAATAACCGTAAGTCCTATATGATAGGAAGTGTCGGATGCCGCTACCTTGGGCCTAGGATGAGGATACACAGGCACTCAAATCAGATTATATTGAGGATACAGACACGTGCATACGAGTGATAAGGGATCTGATGCTGGACCCAGAGTAGGCAGACCAAGTACTACGATGCGCGACATCGGAAGGTGGAGTTCCAGGTGGGGGACAGGGTGTTCTTGAATATACGTCCGGTGCATGGTGTCTCTCGGGTGCGGATATACAAGAAGCTCAGTCCACGATATATGGGGCCATACTTGATCCTGGAGAGGATCGGTCCCTTGGCTTATAGACTACAGCTGCCACCAGAGTTAGGGACCTTGCGCGACGTCTTTCATGTCTCTTCACTACGGAGAGCACTCTTCCGGTCGGAGAAGCACATTACTACTACAGCTGGCCCGATAGCACCTGATAGATCAGTTCGTTTGGAGCCGATCCGGATCAATGATACATCCGTCCGAGTGTTGTGGAAGAAGAAGGTCCCTCTTATGAAGGTGTTGTGGTCCAACCATGGACGGGAGGAGCACACCTGGGATCCGAGGGACCTGATGATGGAGCAACACCCGGAGCTTTTCACTTCAGGTATGCCTTAGTTTTATCTTTAAAATTCCTTAATTACTTGCAAGTAGAACCCCGTAGGCCCGAACTTAAATTTCGGAGACAAAATTATTTTTTTTGTTTATTGGGATTTGTAACATCCCATTTTCAAATAGGCCCCTCAACTTAGATTGGGTTAGGCATGGGGTGGGTGTTAGGGATGATTTGCTAGGTTTGACCCTAGAGGGTGGGGTGTAGCCATGTGGGGCCCACTATAGGGCCCAAGTTAAACTAGGTCAAACTAGCCTAAATAGGGATCCTAGCCACACCATGACCCCACCACATTGCCCTAACCCTAAAAACAATCTAAGTGGAAACTAAGATAAGTCATTGGGTCACCCCTTGACCCAAGTTGACCCAAGTCAACCCTAACCCTAATCTGGTCAAACCTATACCTATATGCTAACTTAGCCCAAGTAGGGCACCACCTTGAACCAACCCAAGTTGGGTGGTGCCATTGAATTCATTACCTTCAAGTGGGGACAGCCCACTCATCATGATTGACCAAGTCAACTCCAAAGTCAACAAGTCAACATATTGACCTAAAGAGGAAAATGAGAGCTAAGCCCACTCTCCTTGGGCTAAGCCCACTCTCCTTGGGCTAAGCCCACTCTCCTTGGGCTAAGCCCACCAACTATGGCTCATGACCAGCCTAAGTGGTCAAAGACTACCCCTGCCCCTCTAAATTAGGAGAGAGAACACATGCAAGGGGCATTTTGGAGAAATCACCTAAAAATAGGAGAGAGAAGAGGAGTGAGAAGAGGAAAAGAGGGAGTGATAGCCACATGGCCCACATTCCTTCTGCCTAAGCTTGCTGGCCGGCCTCCCAAAGTAATTCCAGAAGAGAATTAGGGCATGGTGGCCACTTGGCACCATTGGTGATACAACCAAAGCCCAAACCGAGCTCACCTTGATTTTTTCTCCTCATACACCCACTCCCAGCCAAAACTACCCCCTCCATTAGCTTCAGAAGGAGGAATCGACTGGAATTCGAGTGCTGGAGCAAGGAAATAGCTGGAGAAACAATGATTTGATAAGGAGATCGCCGGAGCAGCTCGGCCATGGCTCACTGCCGCCAAACTCGCCGCCAAGCCTCAATGCCGGTTCGTTTCACCTCACCTCTACTCGTGCTAGATTTCTAGATCATCTAAGAGAGACATCGGGCTCAATTGAGCCCGATACCATGTGAGAAAAATGTTAATTTTCCGAGCTTTTCTCCTTGCTCGGGTTCGTTAGAGGAGCCAACTCTGGCGGCTTCACCGTCGGGAAACATTAGCCACCACCTCAGTGGAGGTGGTGGCGACAATCACCGGCGGTGGTGGTGGCTCAACTGGCCGGAAGAAGCCAAGCAATATAGCCCAACAAAATTGAATCTGGGTCGTTGATGAATCAGGGACAATTAACGGATGTCGTCCGTTCATCCCCCGATTTAATGATTTAATTAATTCATTTTCATTTGAATTTTGTCACATATATACAGTGATGTTGCATGCTAAATTTAGGCCTCTTAGAGGCATTTTCAGATCCTGAACTTAAAATTAAAAATTTAGCCCTACCTTATACCTTTATTTGGACACCCTAAAGTCACCATTTGGTATAGTAGTTTGCTGTGTAGGTCAATTTTGCTAAGACTGGTCCTAGGCTAGGGCGGAAATCAAAATAATTGCCCAAGGCAAACCAGATGTCCACATGACCCAAGATTTTGGGCATGTGCTCAATTAGGGCATATCTAGCTCATAACCAAAAATGGGAATTTTTGGGAACCAATTTTCTATAGTATTTTTCATAACACACAAAATTAAATAAATGAAATAATTGGAGTATTATGGCTCCAAATGGCCCCTTATTTTGGTGGCTTGACATTTGGGTCAATATATACCTCTGGTAGAAATTTCAGCCTCATTAAACCACTACATGTTGGGAAATCTCACTTGCATGTGTTGGTTATACTTAGGCTTGGGGTGCATATAGCAAAAACCACCAAAGTGTGTGTTTAATCATTTTTACACTTTGAATGTCAAGGAAACTTTGGACATGGGTTCATAGGGATGGAATATACCCCTCAAAGAAATATTGGGATTTTTGGGATCAAAAATCCCATTATTTGGAATTTTGACAAATTAGGTTAATTAATGGCATTAATTTGGATTAGGATTTTTGTATGAGATAAAATCCCCAAATTTTGTTTAGAAATCAAGGATGACATTATTAAACCCTGGAAAACTTTATGGTTCTGTTTCATGGATGTCATAAGTTGAAAAGTTGAATTTACCATTTTACCCTTTTATTGCAGTTATATATAAATGGTGGAAAATTACATTTGAAAATTTTGGAAAAATTTATATTGGTGTATTTAAGCATACATGACCCTGTATAATTATCCTAGAATTTTTGGAGGTGTCAATTATATTTAAAACTCCACAATGGCATTTTGGTAATTTAATAGAGATGGAATTTTGTCGGCCATTACACTATGAATGATTATGAATCTCTGCACTTTGTAATATTTCATCATTATACTTGGCCTGAAATTTTCTGAGAATTTTTAGTAGAGTAATTTCTATACTTCCTTTAGAAAATGGCATTTTATGGATTTTTTATTAAATACGAATTAAATGGAATCCTTGTTAGGAAAATTATGACATTTGGCAGACATGATTATTTTACCAAATTACAAATCAGTAAAATTCCTTAGGTCAGTGGAATCATCAATTATAGCACTTCATGTTTTAAATGGCCTAGGTAATTAAATAAAGGATTTAATATAATGACTTAAATAATTTAGAAAATTGTGAAATTTATCATGGTCAACATATAGGTCCATACCATCCTAGGATAAATAGATTAAGGCATATGGCCCAAGAAATTTGGAAGACTTATTTGTTGGTGGTATTGAGTCAAGGGTAGGGTCTAGCACAGATACCTATACTAGTAGGGCCACCGGGGGGGATTGATTAACCATCGAAGTGAGGATTACATTTAAGGAATAAGTCCTGGTTGGTCTCCTATAGGATACTTCCTAACCATGAGTGGTAGAGTGCAAGTCCCATGACGTCAACCATAACAGAGGCCGGTGGAAGACCGCCGCCCTTCTAATAACATCTTAAGTCATTAGGGTCGTACTATAATAACAACGAGAGTTGGGTGTAAATCCTGGGTAGACACCAATAAAAGTAATTATCTTTGCAAAAGGGAACTTTGGGCTTGTCATCCCATCTTGGTTCCTAGTGCCTTCGAGACCCCTTCATTGGGCATACCTTGGGCAGTCCTGGGATTAACCCTAAATTGCTAAGTATAATAATCGGTAGACAAGAGTAGTCTAATAGGCTAAGTGAAACTGGTAATATTATCACCTGTGAAGGGTTGGAGGGATTTAAGGTAATATTCTCACCCATGAAGGGTTGGAGGAATTTATGGTAATATTCTCGCTCGTGTAGGGGTTGGAGGGATTCAGGACAGGTTTGGTCCTGCGAGCTGAAAGCTCGAATTATACTACTTGCATGTGCATAAAACTATATAGTGGCGGGTCATGCGGTACTGGGCCAGTCGTCACACCGATGGCAGTACGGTGACTCAGGCGGGTGTGAGAATTTGAGGGGTCAGTAGGTTGTTTATACTGCGGTCTGGAAGAAAATCCCCGAAAAAGCACACTCGACCCAACAAGACTGACGGGTAGTCAGCAACTAGTATGCAAGTCTCTAGAGTGCACCTAGGACGTGTATAGAGGCATATGGGAGGTCTAGGTTTGGTAGTGTGTATACCTGCCTAGGAGTGGAGATGCCCGCTCCACTGTTGCCGTAGCCACAACGGTGGTACCAGAGAGTGATTCTAGCTCTAAAAAGTGGGAACTAAAGGTCTGAGATCTCAGAGTCGTGTGCGTGTGTTGCACTTGCATGTTTCATAATTCATAACATAACATTCATTCGCATTAGGTCATACGCTCCATGGATCCTTATCATATAAATTAGTATGGGCTCTTTTATATGATAAGTTAATTTTGGAAACTCTAACTTATAAGTTTGTATGGACATTCATATAAGTTAGGGTACTTCTGTGATGGTAGTGTAGTAGTAGTGTAGCTTTTCTTACTGCACTTTACTTCAGCTTTTACTTACTTCAATTCTATACTTTACTTACTGCACTTGTACTTCTTACATAGAACTGCTAGAGTAGAACTACTATTACTCCTCATATACTTGTTAGTATAGTGCCACATTCACCTATTTATACTTGATACCCCTTGTTGTCCTCCGCTTCGTCCTCCCGCTCGGTACCTAGGAGTTGCGGGGCGAGGTGCGGAGGAAACGACTTAGTCTTTTTTGACTAATGATCGGTGACCACATCATTTTAGGAGCTCGAGGAGATAGAGCACCAGCACGACGAGGTGGCAGGACATGAGGAGCAGATACCGCTACCACCGACTACTACTACTGCGCATCCTCAGGTGGGATGAGTTGATGATGATGGTTAGCTTTTGCTTTTTTATTTGAGAGAGAGAGATTAGTAATATTCATGTACCGGGCATAAGCCCTTATTACCTTCATTTTTGTACTCATTGTGGACTGATGTATTTCCTCTTCTTATATATATATATATATATATATATATATATATATATATATATATATATGCTCTGTGACTTGTGGACTAGTTAGCTATTTTTGCACTGCTTTACACTTCTGTTTCTCAAATTGGCTGATTGGTTATATGTTCTTACTAGCCGGCAAAATTGGCGTCTTGCGGTGTCGACTAACCCGTGAGTTAGTGTCACCGTAAGGCGGAAGTTATGGGCATAAGACTGGGAGCCTCCTTGGTAAGGGGAGGGGTCTTACATTGCCTCTCCTCCAAGGAGGCCTGCTGACTCAGACAATACAGGGCCAAGTTCATCTGACAACAACTTGTCAGATGAAGACTTTGATGCTTTCTTCAGGATGCTTCAGAAATTGATGAGGAGGAAGTAGTGGAGGAGCAGACCTTCCTCCTCCTCTCATCACAAGGAGGGATACTACAAGGCAGAGAAGATGCACTCCAAGGGAGGCAGGTATGACTCTAATCCCAGTAAACATGTTTCCTCTAAAGTTGTTTGCTATTGTTGCAGCAAACCTGGGCATGTAATAGCTGGTTTCTTAGTTAAGTGAATGGAGGCTGGTGAGAAGAAACAACACCAACACAAGGGCAAGAAGGACAAGTGATTCATTGCAAAGAAGGAGAAGAGCTGAACTGACTCATCTTCATCTGAGTCTGAAGAAGAAGAAGAATCCCTCATTGGGTTGTTGGCTGCAATTACAGATGAAGTTGAAGACTGTCCTCATGCCAGGATATGTAATAGGGCCCTTCTGTCACATTCAGACATCGACTCAAAGGAGGATGACGAGGATGAAGATGCATATAGCTGCTGTGGGCAGATGGCCATGTCTAATGAAGAATCTAGCCAGGATCAGCCTGGTCCAGCAAAGGTACACTCTCTATCCAGCTCATTTTCTTAATCAGATTATGAGACTAGTCCAAATTCTTTGGCATCATCATCCAATGGTGATGAAGGGTCAAAATCTGAGCAGAATGTCAATCAATTGATTTACAGGTATGGTGAAATTCTGGATGCCTTTAAGAAATGCACGAAGTTGACTAAGAAGCAGGCTAACGAGATAACCTCCCTTCAACTAGCTGCTTCCCAGCAGGCTGAGAAAGCATCCTTGTTGGATCAGAAGGCTAGGGAAGTCAACCAACTCAGGAACATTACTCTCATCCAGATTGTCACCATCAAGTACAAGGATAGTCTCATTAGATATCTTGAAGAGAAGCTCCAGAGGGAGAAGAGAATTGTGGCTAGTTATTCTAAGCCCAATACAGTGTTGCCCTTGATAGACTCCTTCTCCTCTTAGAAGGGTAAGAAGGGGTTGGGGTTTAAGGGAAACACTAGAGTTGCCCCTTCCAAAGGGAAAGGGAAATCTCCATTCCAGCCTCTAACTTTTAAGCCTCCCATCCCTTTTAAGAAGGTGATGTTGCCTTCAAACATGTATGACCAAGAAAGCATCTACAGTCACTGGATGAATGGTAGATCCACAAGTGTGAACAAAGATGTTCACAACTATGGTGGAAGGTATAGTAGGGGAATGAGTGCCTTTAGGGCTCCTCATGAGGAAATTCAAATGGCCCATCCTTGACCATTTGTTTTTAGTACCCCAACCCCCACTCTAAATAACAAGGCAATTAGTTGCCTTCACTCAAGCCCATCCAGCAAAGGCTCAGACCAAGGGTAAGTCTGTTAACAGGCCAAATCTAGCTATCTCTGATGATATATACAACATGTCATCTGCAAAAAACACTATTGTAAAAGTCATTCAGAGCAAGCCAAGGAAGCCTACTGGAAGTCTTACCTTCAGTCAGATCCTTGCTGAAAGAAACCTAAAGAAGGCTGATGCTCCTCTTCCTTTTGTTCAGTCAGCAGTTAATGAAACTACAGGACCTGCACATAAAAGAAGATATAATATCCATGAGTGCTGGTGTTATGGTAAGGTAGGGCATTTTGACCTAGATTGCTGGCACAATCCAAGTGTGCCGAGAGCAAAGGTTAGTCTCCCTATCAGAAATTCTACAGGAAGGCAGTTTGTGTTTCAGACTAATCAGAACCTAAGACCTAATAATTATTGGGGTCCTAAGGTAAGATAAATTATTTGCTGCGAGTTAGTCCAAGTGCCCATACCCCTATATGGTACTTGGACAGTGGTTGTTCCAGGCACATGACTAGAATAAGGAGCAACTTAAAGGAGTACACTCTAGTGAAGGATGGGCCCAAAGTTATCTTTGGTGGTTCAGATAGAGGAGTGACAAGAGGCTATGGTAAGATTACCAATGACATACTCACAATCTCAAAAGTGTCTTATGTTGAAGGGTTGCTACATAACCTCATAAGCATAAGCCAACTCTGTGATCTTGGCTATGTCATTTCCTTCCATTAGGATCAATGCCAAATTGTGTGGTCAAGTGACTAGGAGGTCATCTTGACAGGCACAAGGAGTGGAAATGTGTATTGTTTAAATTTCCTTTGTCTTAATAAAGACTCATATTTGTCTAGTTGCAAATGAGAAAGTCTCATATTATGTAGAATGGCACAAGAGACTAGCTCATCTGAATTATAAGACTATTGGCAAGCTCTTTAGTGAAGAGCTAGTTCGGAATGGTCCCAAGATGAAATGCACCAAGGAAGACATTTGCTCAGCATGCCAAAAGGGCAAGCAGACCAAAGCTTTCTTCAAGGGCATTGGCACCAAAGATTCTGTGAGGTGCTTATACCTCTTGTATATGGACTTATTTGGTCCTATTCTAGTTCATAGTCTAGGTAGGAAAGTTGACTATTCTAGGTTTGCTTGAGTTTTATTTCTTAAGAAAAATTTGAAACCCTTGATGTCTTCAAGAATTTTCTCAAGCAGATTCAGAATGAACTAGACAGTAATGTGGTCAAAATCATAAGTGACCATGAGATTGAATTTCAATCTGAAAGCATGACAAGTTTTTGTGAAGAGCAAGGGATTCATCAAGAATTTTCTTCTCCAAGAACACCCCAGCAAAATAGGATTGTTGAGAGGAAAAATATAACTCTCATAGAGGATGGAAGGAGCTTATTGAGTGACACATCTCTCCCAAAATATTTCTGGGCTGAGGCAGTAAGTACTGCATGTCATGTCCGTAATAGAGCCTTTATCATCAAGAGATACAAGAAGACTCCCTATGAGATCTTGAAGGGCAGAAAACCAAACCTAGGCTATCTCAGGATCTTTGGTAGCAAGTGTTTTGTGCTTCATAATGGTAAGTCTTATGTGACTAAGTTTGCTGCCAAGTCCTATGATGGGATTTTTATTGGGTACAATAATCATAGTAAGGCATATAGGATATACAACTTGAAGAGTCAAGTTGTGGAAGAGTCTGTACATGTAGTCTTTGATGAGTCTACCATGATTAACAAAGAGCTACCAAGCTCCTCTTCTAGCACTGCAAGTACAGAGCTGATGATGGACAAACTAATCATCAAAGATGCTGCTCCATTAGTCCAAGATGGAGTGGATATTATAGAAGAAGGGCAAGGACCAACTGAAGTGGATGAAGATCAGCAAGATGCTTCCACTAAAGCTGATGCTGAAAGACGATTACCACCAGCTGTCAGGCATCTAAGGGATCATCCAAGATACCAGATTATTGGTGATGCTAACCAAGGAGTGGTCATAAGAAGCAAGATCCTTAATACATCAATGTATGTAAGTTTCCTGTCATAGGTTGAGCCCAAGAGATTTGAAGAGTTCAACATAGATCAGTTCTGGATTATAGCAATGCAAGAGGAACTGAACCAGTTTAAGAGATGTAAGGTCTGGAAGCTGGTTCCCAGACTACAAGGACATAATATCATTGGAGTCAAGTTGATTTACAAGAATAAACTTGGAGTCAAGTGGATTTCATCGATCTTAGATTGACCCATCTTGTATAGTCTAGGGTCATAGGATTTTCCAGGGTTTTGCCTTTGAAGATTTCAAATTCAGGAAATTTAGTTCGACGAAAGTCAAACTCAGCTCGACGAAAGTCTAGCTCAGCTCGACGAACTCAGAGTTCTAACTCTAAGTTGAGCTCGACGAAAGCTGAGCTCCGGTCGATGAAATTTGTCTTTAACTCTGCAATCTCAGCTCGACGATAGCCAACCTCAGCTCGACAAAATTGAGCTCAGGTCGATAAATATGAAGAATTAAGCTCGACGAACTCCAGGCTCTGGTCGATGATCTTGGAGCTCAGCTCGACGAAGGAGAATTCTTAGCTCTACGAACTTGGAGTTCAGGTCGACGAAATCATTGCTGAGTTCGACTAACTCCTTCCAGGTTCTGTTCGACTATTCTTCTCTACAGTTTCTCAGTTCGACTATCAGTTTGATTTCAAATTCTATTTTATTAAGACAGTGATGCTCTTATAATTAATGTTCAATATTCTCAAGAATATTGTCGTTCCAGGAAGAATTAATTATGGTTTTCTCAGAGTTATTACTCTACCATATTCAATGGGACAGTTAGGGAAATGCATTCAAGACAAATATTAGCCGTTCAGAATCCCAGAAATTATGAAGAGAATTTCAAAGGAAAGATTTAAAATTCAAATGGTTTTGAATCTGAAATAATATATAAAGTGATTTTCCTTCAGAAGATAAAACTATATAGGAATGAAAAACAACAAGAACAAGGCAGTGAATCAGTGAAAAAGAAGAGCAATCAGTAATCAGTGAAGAATAACACAGCTCTCATACACACAGAGTTCTTCATCATCTGCTTCAGGATTTCAAGGGACAACTAATCAAAATCAGTCCAAAAAGATTCTGAAGAGCAACATCATTTGAAGGCCTATACCCTGAAGCAAAGCTTCCACTCCTGATCAGATTCATACAACTCAGGGGGAGCTTTGACAACATCAAGAAATCTACTAAGTCTTCTCAGAGATTTGAGATAGAGAAGATAACATATCTTTTTACTTTTCCTTTTTCCTGTGTACAGGGTTTTAAATCCCTTCAAAAGTTAGACTTTTGATTATTAATTATCCTGATTAAAAGTCTTAGATTGGTTTTTGGGCACTTGATCAAAAGCTCAAAGGGTTGCTAAATCTCCCTTCGAAAAATAGATCTTGTGGTGACAGGGAACCTGAACAAAAACCTGTGGTGGCAGTGCACCTGATCAAAAACCTGTAGTGGATTCCTACTAGGGTGGTAGAAGAGTGGATGTATCCAAGTTTATTGGGTAACCACTATAATTCTTGTGTCGTCTGTGTTGATTATTTTTGTGTTTGTGTGCTGTGATATTTCCTGTTTTATACTTATATATATCACTTTATTTTAATCCGCTATAAAACCAATAATTCATTTTAATACTCTCTTCACCCCCACCCCCACCCCCTTTAGAGTAATCATAAGATATATCCCTCACTTTCAGATATTGTCTAGCTTCCTCATTGAGAACAAATTCTTAAGGGGGAAGATAGACAAGACCCTATTCCTAAGGGAATCTAAGGACAAGATCATCCTAGTCCAGATTTATATAGATGACATAATCTTTGGATCTACTGATGACAACCTTTGTAGGAAGTTTGCCAAACTTATGCAAGAGAAGTTTGAGATGAGCAGTATGGGTGAACTTAAGTTTTTCTTGGGCCTCCAAGTAAGACAGACTGAAGATGGATTTTTCATATCCCAGTCTAAGTTCACCAGGGAGTTGATCAAAAAGTTTGGTATAGAGAATGCCTCCACCATGAAAACTCTCATGGGGTCAAGTATGTTTATAGGCAAAGATGAGGCATGGAAAAATGTAGATGAAACTTTGTATAGAGGGATAATTGTCTCCCTTCTATATCTTACTGCAAGTAGGCCAGACATCATGTATACTACATATGTTTGTGCTAGGTATTAGGCTAGCCCTAAAGAATCTCACTACTCTGGTGTAAAGAGAATTTTGAGGTATCTTAAGGGCACACAAGATCTTGGCTTATGGTACCATAGAAATAGGGATTTTGAACTAACAGGCTACTCAGATGCAGATTTTTTAGGCTGTATAGAGGACAGGAAGAGCACTTCAGGCACCTGTCAGTTCTTGGGAGGAAGACTAGTGTCTTGGAGCAGCAAGAAGCAGACTAGTGTTGTAATCTCAACACCCAAGTTAGAGTATATCTCAGCAGGTAGCTGCTGTGCACATTTGCTATAAATCCAACATCAGCTCCTGGACTATAACCTCTAGATAAGTAGAACTCCTTTATACTGTGATTCTACTAGTGCAATCTTAATTGCTAGGAATCCTGTCTCTCATAACAGGACTGAGTGTTGGTGTTACCATGGTGATCTGGAGAGTTGCATTGTAGGACTTGGGTTCAAGTATGAGGTAGGTGATCCTATGATCACTGAGTTGTAGGAGTAAGCTTGCTCTGAGGTAGGGCTTTGTGCCTGAGCATAGGTCTTGTAGGAGACTGAGAGATCCTGAGGGATTTGTGTTGTAAGCTTTAAGGAGACGAGATTTTGGGAAGTGCCTTATCTAGCACACTGTTAGAGAGGTGGGAGGGAAAGTGGACGTACCCATAATATGGGGAACTGTTGGGTATTGCATCAACAATAACCAAGATTTGTGTGAAGTCACCCTTGAACTAAGATGAATTAAGTATGTATTTTTTGCTATTCTTTAGTTGAGTGCTTGCAGATCATTATTGCTAAGTGTAGACCAATGTAAGTTTACAATGAGTCACCAAAAATAGGACCATGCAATGTAATCCCTCATTGCGTGACCCATGGTGTTAACTCATGAGTAACCTCTCTATTGGGATGCACTTCATTTTCAAGTACTAAAGCTATGGAAGAAAGGAAGGGTTGGTGTTTTTCAACAAAGAAGAATCAAGTTTTTAGAAAAAAAAATTTCTAAGTCCTTTTCTTAAGAGAAGAAGTCTATTTCTCGAGAAGTCTAAGTATATTTCTCGAGAAAGCAAAGCTGTTCTCGAGAAACCATAAGACTTCTCGGAAAATTGTCTGAAAATATTCCTTAAGTCTTTTTCTCAAGAAAGCCCTGAAGATTTCTCGAGAAGACAAGTTAGTTCTCGAGAAAAGCAAAGCAGTTCTCGAGAAGTCGAAGTTATTTCTCGAGAAGCTAAGTATTTTTCTCGAGAAATCAAACCCCTCTCAAGAAATCAGTTTTTCAGCTCAAAGAATTTGGATTAAGTAAATTTCTCAAGAAAGCCATGTCATTTCTCGAGAAAGCAAATCATTTCTCGAGAAATCAAGTTTCCTCTCGAGAAATCATTATTTCACTTCAAAGAAATTTCGTTAAGTAATTTCTCGAGAAGACTATGCCATTTCTCGAGAAAGCAAATTCATATCGAGAAATAATAATTCTTGTCGAGAAATAGAGTTGCAGAAATTTCTTTTTAAACAAGTCTGATGGGATTTCGATATAATCTAAGTACCTCATGATTGGTCCACGTGGATCATTCCTTAATGATTTCAGACCATTAGATGATGTTCTATATAAAGTTTTTCAGAGGAATCACTAACCCTAATTACAGTAATCAGAATCGCACCACAATTTCACAATCGGGAGAAGCCGCGTCGTCCTCATCGTCGTTCTTCTTTGTCGCTCCTCTCTCGATCCAGCAATTCCAAGAAGAAAAGATTCGACAGATCCTAGATTCAAGATTCTTCAAACATCTACTTGATCGTGTCAGATCCTAAGTTTTCAGATCAACTTTTGACGAGATTTCTTCCTCAACATCTTCTTAGAGATTTTTAGTTTTCTAGAAGGAAGAACCTTGAAGATTTCAGATCTGGAAGTACAAAATTTTTATTATTATTGTGAAAATTTGTTTAACTCTTGTAGGAGCTTTGTCTCCGAGATTATAGGAAGTTTGTTCTTTCGAGTGTAGATCCCGTTTTATGGGATCGAGTTTGTAGGAGTGTATTATCTCCAAGTTGTAGGAGCATTGCTCTGAGGTGTAGGATTGTTGCAATCCGAGATATAATGAAGTAGCCGAGGCTAGTCGTGGTGCTATATAGGTGAGGTGGAGAGTGGACGTACCCAATATTGGGGAACCACTATAAATTCCTTGTGTCGTCTGGGTTATGCTTGATTATTTTCTGTGTTGTTTACTCTCAAGATTTTATTCCGCAAAAGACACAGATCTCACCTATTCACCCCCCTCTAGGTGATTTAGATAGGCGACTAGATACTTTCAATTGGTATCAGAGGGAGGTTGTTCACAAAAAGGTTCACACCTTAAACAGATCTACTTCTAGTTGTCGAAGAGATTATTAAGCATAGACAAATCCAAGGATTTTGCAAAGCTTCTGATATGCACCAATGCTAACTTACACATGTGAAAAGAGAGAATAAGATTCTTCATGGAAGCTATTGATCCCCGCATCTTCATGATAGTGGAAGAAGGTCCCTATGTTCTCATGACAGCTTCCACTATTGATCCAACCAGGAAAGTGCCAAAGAAACTGATGGATCATGACAAAGATGTGATTGCCCTCGTCTCTCTAGACAATAAAGCCAAGAATATCATTGCAAGTGCAGTCAATGATTCAATGCTGCAGAACCTAATACACTGCCAATATTCCAAGGAAATATGACAGTCTCTGATTGTTTTGATGGAAGGCATCGAAGAAGTTAGGGATGACAGAAGATCCATTCTGAACTAGAAGTATAAGGCTTTCAAGCAAGGCCCCAAGGACACAATAGCTAATACATTTGAAAACTTCTTCAAGATCGTCAACGACCTGAAGAGCTACGACTGGGTTTTCACAAATGGAGAACTAAATGACAAGTTCCTAAGATCGTTAACTAAGGAATGGGACAATAAGATTTATTCTATCAGAGAGTTTGGGAGACTGGCTAGCACTGACCCCCAGAACCTCTTCGGGAAGCTTATGTCTTATGAGCTTCAAATCAATGACAGAAAAGCTGAAGAAGAGGGCAACAGATCTTCATCAAAGGAGAAGTCTGTTGCAATGAAGGTAGATAGCTCAAGGAAGGCTAAAGCAGCATCCCCTGCTCCCACTCTGGAAGAAAGGGAAGAAGAAGACTCAGATCCAAACACCTCGGGCTCAGAGTTATCTAATGGAGAGTTCTCTCTTCTCTCCAGACAGTTCAAGAAGTTCCTAAGTAAGAAGAAACAGATAAGAGGCAAAGACTCCTCATACAAAAGATCACATCATGATGGTGATCATCAAAAGAAACATCACACAAATGATAAGTATAAGTCCAAATAGAATAAACATATTTCTACTAACATTGTGTGTTATTGCTGTAATAAGTCAGGTCACGTGATTGCTAACTGCCCTCATAAGAAGGAGGGTGGAAGAAGAGAAGAGCACAAGTCCTCCCACATCATAAAGAAGGAGAAGAGCTTCATGGAAAAGAAGCAGAAGACCTTCAGTGGCACTGACTCATCTGAGTCAAGTGAGAATGAAGAAGCCTACTTCGGGCTCATGGCTCACTCTGACGAAGAAGAAGTTGACCCCCAATTTCATGGGGAGGTAAATTCTCACACCACTCTTTCAGTGTCTGATGCTCCAGACGATGTTCATGAGGACTGTTCCTTTGATGAGGAATCAGAGCTCATGGCTCTGTTGGAACCCTAGTTTGGATTTGGGCTAAGTTCACTAATTAGGATTGTTGACCCATTATGTATAGTTTAGGGTAAATTTATTGGTTCTAAGGTTAGGTCAGTCTGATTAGGTAAGACTCTTATGTTCCAGCCTTCAAAAGACTCCAAAGACTCAGATTTAGAAGAAATTCAGTTTTTAAGAGTTCAGAAAAATCAGTTCGAAGTTCTTCAAACTCAGCTTGACGATCGTCAATTGCTGATTGACGAACTCAGAGTTTCAACTCTGAGCTGAGCTTGACAATATCCGAGCTCAGGTCGACGAACTCCCTCTTCTACTCAGTTTCTCTGGTCGACGAAATTTCTATCTCAGGTCGACGAACTTTGAGCTCAGCATTGCCAGATACTTTCCAGATCAATTATCTCTGAGCTCAGCTCGACGAAGGAGATTTCTCAGCTCGACGAACTTGGAGTTCAGGTCTACGAAATCTGTCCTGAGTTCGACAATTTCTTTCTGTATCAGTTTGACGACTTCTCTGTTATTTTGATTTCAATTGGTATTATTCTAAGGCAGTAATTCTCTGATAATTAATGCTCATATTCTTAAAAATATAGTCGTTGCTTGGCAGCATTAATTATGGATTTCACAGAGTAAATTACTTGACTTATTTACTGGGACAGTTGAGGAAACACATTAAAGTGCAACCTTTTAAACCCCCAGATTCTAGGCAGCAAATCAAGGATATTATTCAAAATTCAAAGGCTGAAAAATCCTCTCAGAATATAAAAGATCATTTTCAAAAGAAGAACAACAAGAGATCTTTTCAACAACTGATAAAAAGTTTTTCATAGAAAAGCACTACTATCATTCTTACAGGAAATTGAAGAAGAACATCACATATAGATCTTTAGTATTCTTCAGTTTCTTCTTTTGGCTTCAAAGGGACAACTCATCAACACCAGTCAAAGAAGTTTCTGAAGATCTTCATCAATGCATACACCCTGTGCAAAGCTCTCATCTTCCTGAACCTTTCTTCACCTCAGGGGGAGCTTTGGCAACAACATGCACTAAAGTCTTCTCAGTTGTTTGAGAAAGAGAAGACAACATCACTTTTCATTTTCTACTGTAAAAAGGGTTTTTAACTCCCTTAAAAAGTTATCACATGATTGACAAGTCTCCTTATCAAAAGACTTTGATTGGTTTTTGGGCACTTGATCAAAATCTCAAAGGGTTGTGAGATCTCCCTTGAAATAAATCTTGTGGTGACAGGGCGCACCTGAGTAAAAACCTGTGGTGGCAGGGCACCTGATCAAAAACCTGTTAGTGGATTCCTACCAGGGTGGTAGAAGAGTGGATGTACCCAATTTTGGAGAACCACTATAATTTTCTTGTATCGTCTGGTTGTTCCTTTCTTTATTTCTGCTATGCTGTGATAGTTCTCTTTTTCTTACTTCTCTTTGTATATATACTTTAATATCACTTATTTTAATTCCGCTATAAAAACTAATCCAGTTTTTAAAATACTCTATTCACCCCCCTCTATAGTTAGTCAAATCTATCCCCTCACTTTCAGCCTCAGTATAAAGAGCTGATTAAGGCCTATGATCGGTGTAGAAAAGTTGCTAGAACTCAGGACAAGGAGATCATATCCCTTAAGGCTGAGGAGATCACTTTGAGGGAGGAAGTTGCAAGAATGAACTCACTCAGAGAAGAACTCCACGCCCTGGCTGATGATAATAACAGTTTACGCGAGCTCCTTAACCAAAAGGAGAAAATAAACGAGAAGCTAGAAGGACAGCTTGCCGCTGAAAAGAAACTTGTTGAAAGTTTCTCCAAGCCCAAGACAATCCTTCCATTTGTTGCTGAATTCTCTGCTCAGGCTTAAGGAGCTGGCTTAGGTCATGTGGCTGCACCTAGAAAATCTTCCAGGAGGTCCAAGGATAAAAAGAAAAATAAGGCTGCCACAAAAGCAACTGCCGAAGAGAAAGGAAAGGGTCCTATCATTCAGACCACATTTAAGGAGGTTATTTTTCCTTCCAATGAATTTGACTTTGAGAGCTCTTATGGTCACTTGACAAGACCAATTCAGGTTGAACCTGTCAAGTAATATAAGGGGTGGACTCATCCCAAAAACTTTGGTGCAAGTGTTTCCAAGGCACATTATGAAGAGATCACTCTACAGAGCTATGGTCCTAATGACCGAAAGCTCCAAGAGTGAAGCCCGATGATCAAAGGCCACTTGAGAAGAAGAAGCCATGTGAGTGCTATCATCATGAGGCTTCTACATCCAAGTCAGCCGCTCCTGCTAGACCACACATTAAAAGGTTAAGCAGGAGACTTGGAAAAGATACAACAAGTTTGACTGTTGGTGCTGCGACAAAGTTGGTCACTTTGCTGTGGATTGCTGGTTTAATCCCAGAAATATTGTAACTCCTCAAGTTAATCATACGAGACAGACCACTTGTAGTATAACACTCGTAGGGAGAGTATGCTAACAAGGAACCAAGGACCCAAATCCTATTAGGTTCCTAAGGTAAAATGATCTATGATTGCAGGTATGTCCAAAGGACAACAAAACACCTATTTGGTATTTGGACAGTAGATGCTCTCGACATATGACCGGGACAAGAAGCCTACTTATAAATTATACTCCAGTCAAAGACGGTCTAAAGGTTATCTTTGGTGGTTCTGACCGGGGAATTACAAAAGGCTACAGTATGATTTCTAATTGTGTAGTCGCATTCACTGATGTGGCTTATGTGAAAGGATTAGAACATAATCTGATTAGCATAAGTCAGTTATGTGATAAAGGCTTCATTGTTACTTTCTCTAAGGATCAGTGCCTAATAAATTCGGCCTTTACTATGGAGACGATATTAATAGGCACTAGGAGTATAAATATCTTTTGTCTTAATTTTCTATGTTTAGACACTTATACGCTAGTGTGTTTTGTTACAAAAGATAGTGCATCTCTTTGTGACCAATAACACAAGAGACTAACACATATTAATTTCAAAACTATTAACATGTTATTTTCTTAAGACCTAGTTCATGACGCACCGACTATTAAGTGCATTAAAGAGAGTCCATGTCATGCATTCCATATGGGCAAGCAGACAAGGGCTACCTTTAAGGGTATTGCTGATCAAGATTCCTCAAGGTGCTTGTATTTACTGCACATGGACTTATTCGATCCAATGCAAGTTCGTAGCTTAGGAGGTAAGTCAGATACATTTGATGTGTTCACTCTTGTTTTACTTGGGTGTTCTTTCTGAAATGAAAGTCAGATACCTTTGATGTGTTCACAAATTTTTTCAGGCAAATTCAGAATGAATTAAACTATTCAGTGGTCAGAATCAGAAGTGACCATGGAACAGAATTTGAATCTGGTGTCATGAAAGAATTATATGAAAGTCTAGGTATCTTTCATGAGTTTTCCTCCCTGCTTAATGCACAACAAAATGGAGTTGCAGAGAGAAGAAATATAACACTCATTGAAGCATGTACTACGGTGATGACTAACTCCTCTCTACTAGAGTACTTCTGGGTAGAGGCTGTCAATACAGCTTGTCACGTGCAAAACAGAACGTTGATCAACAAGAATCATTGCAAGACTCCCTATGAGCTACTGAAAGGAAGGAGACCGACTGTGTCCTACTTCAGGATCTTTGGCAGCAAATGCTATGTACTTAATAATTGGAAATATCATCATACAAAGTTTGGAGAAAAATGTTTTGAAGGTATTTTTGTAGGTTATAGTAGCCATAGTAAGGCTTATAGAATCTTTAATAAGAAAACTCTGGTGGTAGAAGAGTCTATTAACGCTGTATTTGATGAGACGAGCATGCTACAAAATAGCTCTTCCAGTATTTTCATTGAAGATGTAGGTTCAAGGCTGAAAGAATTAAGCTTGGATGAGACAGTTGAAGAAAATACTCAAAAGTTCATCAAGATCACTCCTCAAACCTCAATTGGAGAAGAAGATCATCAAGATGAAGAAGTCATCCAAGTTGAAGAAGAAACTCCAGAAATAGTAGAAGCCCCCGATGCAAGGACCCTAGAGCTCAGACACTTGAGGGATCACCCGGTTGATCAAATCATAGGAGATCCTCGTGATGGTGTAAGAACTCGAAGATGTACTACTAATGAAAATATGCATTTGAGTTTTCTCTCGCAGGTTGAACCAAAGAAATTCGAAGAAGCAAATAGAGACCCATCTTGGATAATTCTAATGGAAGAAGAACTCAATCAGTTAAAGCGATGCCAAGTCTGGAAGCTTGTACCAAGATCCAAAGGCAAAAATGTAATTGGAACAAAGTGGGTCTACATGAACAAGATGGATGAAGATGGAACCATCATCAAAAACAAAGCCAGACTTATAGCTAAGGGATACAGATAGGAAGAAGGGATTGATTTTGATCAGATTTATGCTCCAGTGGCAAGACTCAAAGCCATCAGGTTGTTCCTCGCATATGCTGCTCTCATGGGCTTCATTGTCTATCAAATGGATGAGAATTCAGCCTTCCTCAATGGTAAAATAAAGGAAGAAGTATATGTGGAATAACCTCCAGGTTTTGTTGATCCCAACCATCCTGACTAAGTTTATTTATTACTTAAAGCATTATATGGTTTAAAACAAGCTCCACAAGCTTGGTATGAAACGTTGTCTAACTTTCTTCTTGAGAAAAAGTTCACAAGTAGAAAGATAGATACGACATTATTACTTAGGGAAGTAAAAGGAAAGATTTTGCTAGTGCAAATCTATGTCGATGATATTATCTTTGGCTCTACTGATGACAACCTTTGCAAGAAGTTTTCCAAACTTATGCAAGGGAAGTTTGAAATGAGCAGTACGGGTGAGCTGAAGTATTTCTTAGGACTTCAGGTGAAGCAATCTAAAGATGGAATTTTCATCTCTCATACGAAGTTCACCAAGGAGTTGCTAAAGAAATTCGGAATGGAGAATGCAACCTCTATGAGGACTCTAGTGGATTCAGCTATGTCTCTGGACAAGGATCAGAAATCTTTTGATGAAACCAAGTACAAAGGCATAATTGGATCCTCGCTCTATCTTACTGCTAGCAAGCCTGACATAATGTTTTCAATATGTGTGTGTGTTAGATATCAGGTGAACTCTAAGGAATCTCACAACACAGCTACAAAGCGGATTTTGAGATACCTTAATGGAACACCAAATCTTATCTTATTCTACCCAAGAAGTAATGATAACAAACTAATTGGATTTTCGGATGCAGACTTTGCAAGTAGCAAAGACGGCAAAAAGAGCACTTTCGGGACCTGCCAATTCCTAGGAAGAAGGCTCATATTTTGGAGTAACAAGAAACAGAATTGTGTTGTTATCTCAACCGCCGAGTAAGAATATATTTTTGCAGATAGTTTTCGTGCACAACTTCTCTGGATAAAGAATCAATTAGAAGACTACAACTTGAAATTCAGAGACATTCCTATGTTCTGTGACTCCTCCAGTGCTATAGAAATTGCCAACAATCCATTTTATCACAGCCAGATGAAGCACATCGAATTGAGATATCATTTCATAAATGAGCATGTGGAGAATGGGGACATCAACCTTCAGTATGTTCCAACAAATAGGCAAGTTGTAAATATCTTCATGAAGCTGCTAGACGAGGCTAAGTTATCCTTCTTAAAGACAGAACTTGCTATGCTTAACATGGAGTCCTGAAAAGTTCATATTTGAAGTCAAGAGAAGATTCAACATCAGCCACTCAGAAAAATTCCAAGAGAATTCTTACTCAGCAACCTTCAGATAAATTCAAAGCTCAGAAATGGATTTCTCAGAAAGCTTACTGGATTTCTCGAAAAACTTAATTGATTTCTCGGGAAATAGTTTACACTTCTTGAGAAATATTCAAATATTTCTCGAGAAAATTATTCTTCTCGAGAAATCTGCTGAGTTAATCTTTTAAGAAGAATTCCAACCATCTCTCCTCAGGTACGCTTTTCCTCACTCTTCAAGATTTTAAATTTTATATAAATAGATAACTCCATAGAAATATCCAAATCCACAAATTCGAAAAAGGACTTCCCAAGAAAAACCCTTCAGTTCCACCGAAGACCCCCAACCATTCTTCCCGCAAAACTCCATCATTTCCTCTTGAAATAGTCTGAAATTTTTCATTCTTCTCAATCGATGGCTCCTACTGCAAAGATTGGCGTAGAGAGTGAGTTCGTTCGCTCTGGAATTGCAGAAATTTCTGATGATTTCCGCAATGTCATTCTACTACTTCAAACCGCAAGCCTTTCCTTCATTCTTGAGCATCCATACAAACTTCTGATTTTAGATGTTGAAGAGTTCTTCAAAAATGCTACGCTTAAGAGGATTAGGAAACTGTTGAAAAGTTCTGTCAGAGATGTAACGATCAAGATCAAGCCGTCCTCCTTAACAAAATTTCTGAGATTGCCCTCCATTGATGTGGAAGACTACTTGGAAGAACCCGATTATTCTAGGGCTCTATCATTCTGTGGTCTCTCCCAATCTACTACCTCCATTCGTAGATAGCATATGAATGATGAAAGTAAGCTCATGGCCGACATTCTTGGAAAAGTCCTCCTCTACAAAACAGGTTCACTTGGATACATATCCTCTGATTTCTTTTGCATGATGACAGTTGTGGTATGTCACAAGAAATTCCAATGGGGACACATGCTATTTGACAAGATTAAGGAAAGAATGAAGGCCCTTAACTTTGCAAGAATCATTTTTCTTTATCTAAAACAAGTGCACCCTGAGATTTTTGACTTGTCTAAAGGTGTGTCCATTCACCACCTGAAGAAAGTAACCCTCTCATCCATCCACGGATGGGAGATCAAAATTCCATGGCCAAGCCAAGCTCCAGCAGTTCCAAGGATTATAGTTGATGAGGACAGGACCCCATCTCCCCTTCTTATTGATACAGTTGGCACATCTAATGCAACTATTGAGGGGGAGCCTTCTCCTTCAATTCACGAAGAAGATCAGCAAGCTGAGGTCCCTGAAACAGAGTTCAAGTCAGATGTTCCAACAGATCAGGTTACAGAGGAAGTTCCTGTTAATGATGTAGTAGTGGAAGAGGAAAACATAGCTCAGTCTGAAGATGAGAAGAGCACCTTTGTGCATGATGGTGGCTCAGGTATGGATGTTGACTCTTCCTCTGAACAGGGAAATCCTGTTAAAGAGATTCTAGAAGATTCTCAACCCTAGGAACAAGTTGAGGGGGAGAATGAAGTTATGCTCGCTGATGAGGAAGAAGTTATCCCAGAACCTACAGATCCTCCACTCAAGAATTTAGAATTCTCTCTACTTATTATTCTTGGTGAGGAATGGGATGTGATGAATTCTGCCCAAAGAGGCAAAAGTTCAGTTATTATTGAAGAAATACCAATCTGGATTGCTCCAGCACTACCTCCTCCTGCTGAAATCATTCTTGATGATACCCTGTTGGTTAAGATTTCGTCTATGTTGACAGAGCAAAGAGAGTACTTTGACAAGTCACTCAAAGAAGTAACTGAAAGAGTAACTGCTCTTGAGAAAGAGATGAGCAGAGGATTTGCTGAAATTCAGAGTAATACAGATGAATTCAAAAGACTGCTAAATATTGGAGGCAAGGCTTTAGACCATACTATCACTAGTGTTGGTGAAGTCATGAATCAGGAAGTTACTGTAGCAAACAATTAGATACAATTGCTAAAGAAAACTAAATAACAGAACTTTAAAACTTGTGAAGAGGTTGGGAAATTTAAGGAAGATTCCATAGAGACTCTATCTGTAGAAGTCAGAAAGAGGGAGGATAAGGTGAAAGAAAATCTAGACCGCAAAGTTCAAGAAATGAAGAATCAGTGTGGTGATCAATAGAAAGAGATCAATACAAGTGTAGAAAAGCAGATTAAGGGTGTAAACATCTATACTTATGAGACTGCTGTGTGGATGCACAATCAAATCTTTCCAGACTTTCAAGTTGAGCCCAATGCGGCTCCACCTCCTTATCTTGATCCAAATGTCTGTAAGCCTACTTTTTTTCCTAGACCTGAACAGTATGAAGCTCCTCCTGAAAACTATTCTCAAGTCTGGACGTCTGATTAGCCAGAGATTCCTCAAGAACTACCTCCTGAAATGCTAGTTCCAAAGAAAAGGAAATATGGTGATGGTGCTTCTGCTAGCTGATCTATTCTAAGTCAAGGAGCTGCTAAAAGGAAAGAACAGGAATTTGCTGAAGTTTGGACTTTAACCTCTAAGTCTCTAATTCTGGACTCTCTAAAGCTGGTTGTGGGATTTAATAAAAATAAAGATGATCATTACAGTCATAAGGAGTGAGAGTTATATGAGAAGTCAATGATAACAAGAAGGATTTATGATCGTGAATATGGTCGTAATAATCCTAGTGCTCCTCCTCAACCTCCAAAGTATTATCCCAAGCCCATCAGCTATTAGAAAAGGCAACAAGAGAAGATGGAACGATAGTACCAACAACAATACAAATGATTTGAGATTATTAGTGTTATAAAATTTTGTGGACCAAGATATTTCAATGGACAAATTATATATATATATATATATATATATATATTGAATTTTGATGATCTTATTATCTCTTATCTCTCATTGTATATATTGTTTTACTTGTTAGTTAATTCTTTGATTATCTTGATATAATTCACCTTAGTTTAGAGGGTTCTGACTTCTACAAATAGGGGAAGATTATTGGGTATTGTATCCAAAATAACCTAGATTTACGTGAAGTCACCCTTGAACTAAGATGAATCAAGTATGTATTTGATGTTATTCTTTAGTTGAGTGCTTGCAGGTCATTATTGCTAAGTATAAACCAATGTCAGTTTACTATGAGTCACCAAACACATGAACATACAATGTAATCCCTCATTGTGTGACCCATGGTGTTGACTCATGAGTAACCTCTCTATTGGGATGCACCGCATTTTCAAGTACTAAAATTATGGAAGAAAGGAAGGGTTGTTGTTTTTCAACAAAGAAGAATCAAGTTTTCAGAAAAAAATTTCTAAGTCTTTTTCTCGAGAAAAGAAGTCTATTTCTCGAGAAGTCTAAGTATATTTCTCGAGAAAAGCAAAGTTGTTCTTGAGAAACCATAAGACTTCTTGGAAAATTGTCTGAAAATATTCTTTAAGTCTTTTTCTCGAGAAAGCCCTAAAGATTTCTCGAGAAGCCAAGTTAGTTCTCGAGAAAAGCATAGCAGTTCTCGAGAAGTCAAAGTTGTTTCTCGAGAAGCTAAGTATTTTTCTCGAGAAATCAAATCCCTCTCGAGAAATCAGTTTTTCAGCTCAAAGAATTTGGATTAAGTAAATTTCTCGAGAAAGCCAGGTCATTTCTTGAGAAAGCAAATCATTTCTCGAGAAATCAAGTTTCCTCTCGAGAAATCAGTATTTCACTTCAAAGAATTTTCGTTAAGTATTTTCTCGAGAAGACTATACCATTTCTCAAGAAAGCAAATTCTTATCGAGAAATAAGAATTCTTATCGAGAAATAGAGTTGCAGAAATATCTTTTTAAACAAGTCTGAAGGGATTTTGATATAATCTAAGTATCTCATGATTGGTCCACATGGATCAATCCTTAATGATTTGAGACTGTTAGACGATGTTCTATATTTAGTCTTTCAGAGGTTTCGCTAACCCTAATTACAGTAATCAGAATCGCACTGCAATTTCAAAATCGGGAGAAGTCGTGCCGTCTTCATCGTTGTTCTTCTTTGTCGCTCCTCTCTCGATCCAGCGATTCCAAGAAGAAAAGATTCGACAGATCGTAGATTCAAGATTCTTCAAACATCTACTTTATCGTGTCGGATCCTAAGTTTTCAGATCAACTTTTCAAGGGATTTCTTCCTCAAAGTCTTCTCAGAGATTTTTAGTTTTTAAGAAGGAAGAACCTTGAAGATTTCAGACCTGGAAATACAAAATTTTTATTGTTATTGTGAAAATTTGTTTTAACTCTTGCAGGTGCTTTGTCTCCAAGATTGTAGGAAGTTTTTTCTTCCGAGTGTAGATCTCGTTTTGTGGGATCGAGTTTGTAGGAGTGTATTACCTCCGAGTTGTAGGAGCATTGCTCTGAGGTGTAGGATTATTGCAATCTGAGATATAGTGAAGGAGCTGAGGCTAGCCGTGGTGCTAGATATGTGAGGTGGAGAGTGGACATACCCAAGATTGGGGAACCACTATAAATTCCTTGTGTCGTCTGGGTTGTGCTTGATTATTTTCTGTGTTGTTTACTCTCAAGTTTTTATTCTGTAAAAGATGCAGATTTCACCTATTCACCCCCTCTAGGTGATTTAGGTAGGCAACTGGATACTTTCAGGAACCACTATAAACCTTGTGTGTGCTTTGGTGGTGTGTCTTGAAAGCTAAAAGTAACTAACTCACAACTCACATAAAAGGAGGAAATCTCAAAAGAGACCAAAGACCTATTCACCCCCTCGAGGTGTTTAGCTGCCCTTGAAAACTAAAGACTTTCAGCCCCGACTGGACCTTCTATTATATTTTATGTAACAGATGAGGTGTTATAATTTGGTATCAAACTCTGGTGTCAGTTGAAAGTATCTAACGTCTACCTAAATCACCTATAGGGGGGTGAATAGGTGATGTTTGCATCTTTTTGTGGAATAAAAATAATCGTAATAAAATAAGCACACAAACACAGAGATTTAATAGTGGTTCCCCGAGTTGAGTACATCCACTGTCCTGCCTCGCCTATCTCCCATGAAGGGCATATTAGGCTACTTCACCAAACTCAGATCTCATCAAATCTTACACCTCGGAGTCGCAACTCCTACACCTCGCAGATGAAGCTCCTACTACTCGGAGAACAAACACTCCTACAACTCGATCCGCAAACCGGATCTACACACTCGATCCACAACCAGATCTACTCTCTCGATCCACAAACGGATCTACAACCTCGGAGAAAAATCTCCTATAATATTCAAAAAGAAATTACAACACAACACATGATTCCAATTTTTATCTGACGTTCTTTGAAGGTTGGAAGTTAAATCTTGGAGAACTCGGAAAAACTTAAAATCTTTTGATCCTGAAATTTGGATCTTAAATCTTCAGCCAACGAGGACTGGAGTAAATCAGATCTTGAACGAGGAAGCGATCCAGTCAAAGAAGTCATTGTCGAAGAAGATTGCTCGTTATTGCGGCCGATTAGAAGAGTTACGTGAAAACAGGAGCGTGCACCCGACGATTGCTATTTCGAGAAAAATGTGAAAATTGATTCGAGAAATTAGGTTTTCAAGATCCATTGTCATTTCGAAATTACTCTAGGTATTTATAGAGGGATTCAAAATGAAACAGCTATAAAAGATTTCCAAAATTGAAACCTAAAAAGCACTGTACATGGCTTACCGAACCCGTGACAGGAGGATGAAATTTTTGGAAGAATGACCTAAGTCAAATTCGTCGAGTATCGTCAAGTATCATAATGATACTCGTCGAATACATCTTGATGTACGACGAAAAAGACTTAGACAGAACATCACAGGTCAACTAGTAACTCAACGCTATAGCGAGGAGTCATACTCGACGAATTCGTCGAGTATCACCTGGCATACTCGACGAATTCGTCGAGTATCAGTCAATAGACTCGACGCTCTCAATGCCATTATACGTAATGCTTTTGCTCACTCAACGCCATATGCAGCATTAATCAGATATCGTTGAGTTAACTCAACGCACTCAACGATTTGATATTCGACGAATTAGACTTGGAAAAATCTAGAGAAGTAGTGTCGACTGGACTCGACGGATTCGACGTGTATCACTTAGCATATTCGATGAATCTGGCGAGTATCGTTAGATACATTCGATGAATTCGACGAGTATGCACAACGATACTCGACGAATTTTACTTGATAGATTTTTCACTTGTCAAACTACTTTACCCTAAGTATATATGAAAAATTCGACGGGTATTGGTAAGTATACTCGACAAATTCGGCGTGTATCAACGACGATACTCGACGAATTCGACGTGTATGCTTAACCATACTCGCTGAATTTTACTTAGGTAATATTCTATGTTTCTGGCTCCTGGTCTTTGGCCTTCCTAGATCCTTCTCCTGTACTTGGGATAGAAGTACACCCCAATAGAGAGATTACACGTGAGTCAACACATTGACCTACATAATGAGGGATTACATTGTGCAGTCCTGTGTTTACCGACTCACTGTAAACTGACATTGGTGTGTACTTGGCATTGTAAACCTGCAAGTACATAACTAAAGAGCAATATCAAATACAACCTCAATTCATCTTAGCTTGACTGGAACCTTCTTCAAATCAGGGTTATTGTGGATACAATACCCAATAATCTCCCCCTATTTGATGTAGCCAAAATCCTACAAGCTAAGGTGAATTGCTCATAAAAGGAAATAAAGTTAAGACATGACATGATAAATAAGTTGACATGCATTTTTGATCAATATATAAACCATCACACACACACACACACACACACACAGATATATATATATATATTTCAAATAAAATGTTTTTAGAATAGGGAGGACATTCCACAAAACACATTAATCAGCAAATAAAATAAGACATCAGCCCTTCCTATTCTTTCTCTTCTGCAACTGTCTGTCAAAATATTCAATGGGCTTCAGATAGTACTTTGGTGGAGGAGGAGGCATGGGATCAATATTCTTATATTTCCAGAAATGAATCCTCCTCCTGGTGCAGGCCTCTTTATATTTGTTTCATTCTTCCTGACTGTAGGTATCCTGATGCTTCTTCGCTCCGAGCTCGTAGAGGGAAAAGGTGTCCAAAATAATTCCCTTTGAAGTAGGGCTCCAAACTTCATCCATCTCACGGTTAGGTCCTTCACATACTTGAGCTGGCCTGGCCGGTTCTGGTCAGACTTCTGAAGTACCTTCTCAAAATTTCCTTTTCTTGATAACCTTAGCCTCAGAGAACACAACAAGAGTAGCATTAGTAGTAGCTTGAACCTCTGGAGTCACAGTAGCAGCAGCAGGAACCTGAGAAACGTTCTGTGAGTCTGTCCCATATTGAGTGTAGTCCGAAGCCGGATAAATATCATCATGACCATGCTCAGCCGGAGGAACATCAACATGAACAGGCTCAACAGGAACTGGAGGAGGGAATAACTGTCCATGAAGCCACATGGTGTTGTCATAGCTATAATCATTTTCTTGTTTGAATTGGTCGAGCATAGTTTTTCAACACCGGCAACCTTAGCTGTAATAGCTTCCTCCCCCTTTTTTAGCTTCTGCAGCAATTGCATTGGCATAAGATTTCAAAGAAGAGTCATAGTGTTCCATAGATCTGTTATGGACCTCGATGAGAGAAAGAGCATTTGTGTCAACATTTTTCAGCACTCCTTCGTTTTGCTTAAGTCCTCTCATCATAAGAATTACTGCAGTTACAGCTTCGTTATATTTTACGTCAAACCTTTCCTCTAGCTTATCAAATTTCACTTGAACTGCAGCAAGACCATCAAGCATAAGCTTCTCAGATTGCTTAACTCGTTTGACAACTTTCTGCAACGAGGCATCAAATTTAGCCTGTTGCCTAGCCAGAATTTCTTCAAAAACTTTCAGCAACTGATCACTTGAACTGGAAATGCCTGATAGCACTGGTGTAGAGGCAGATGGAGAAATACAAGCTGGCTCTGCAGCACCTAGGATAGGAGAATATATAACATCATCTCCTTCCTCCTCAGAAATGGTGACCACCTCCTCTGGAGAAACTAGAGGGGAACCTGGAATCTTGTCAATCTGCTTCTCCAGGTTGCGCATCATCCTGTCAACTTGAGTGGAGATAGAAATTTTTGACGGAGTTGCCTCCCCCTCAAACACTGTAGTTGATACAGTCCTAGGGAGAGAAGCAACATAAGTGACTACAGGCACAGGCACTGAAACCACAATGGAACCACAGCCAACCTCACGAGCAGCAGAATTACTATTAGTAGACATATCAGCAAATACCACATCCTCATCAGCTGTCTCAATCTGGTAATCTTCAACTCTCAGATCATTATTAGCAGCATCATCATCAACCATATTAGCATCAGTATCCTCATCATTATCAGAAGGAGCTGGATCCTCTTCCTCAGCATGCACTTCTGAATCCTAGACTGTCTCAACCTCAGCAGCGGCAACAACACCAATAGTATCAACCTCTGCTATGATGTCCCCTGAACTTGAGTCTGGAACCACTATAACTGTATCTGAATGGGCAGCTGTCTCCCCCTCAATTCCTGCACTCAATCCAGCAGGAATCTCTCTGGGGTGAGGAGAAGGGGTCCTGTCATCAGGAATAAGATCTTCCTCCTCCACTGGGGGTACTGGGGATCCCCCTCGCTGAATGATCCGCCTATCCCACCTCGAGAAAATTGTAGAATCTATCTTCTCTAGGTGGTGGATAGGAACTCATTTGGTCATATCAAACCTATCACCATCGAGCTGATTCAGGTATAGGGTGATAATCGTCCCAAAGTTGGGAGTGCATAGGCTGTCTTTTATCTTGGCAAACAACAGAGCACCCCAGTCCAGCTTCTTCCTACAGACTATTGCAACTAGTATCTTGAACATATATGAGGACATATAGTCGTGCGAGCCCGTCTTGTAAATGAGCACTTTGCCAATTATGTCTGATAGGAGTTTGCCCTCCTCACTCATTCCTTTGCGCTTTATGGTCGTGGTGCCTCGGGGTAAACCATAGAAGGATAATGTCCAGGAAAAATCGGCCTCCTCTAGGTAGCGGCCTGATCACAGATAGGTAGCCGCAAATACCTAGGCAGTGGGAGGCATTCATCTTCACTTTGACTTTCTGAACCTTGATCTTTTTCACAGAGTCCTCATGACGTAACTTAGCGTTATTGAAGAATTCCAAGACTTCCTTGTTGAGCACCTTGCAGGGGTGTTCGAGGACAATGGAAAGTCTCGCTGTCTCCAGCATCAGAATGACGTTCCTGAAATCGTCGGAGGCTTGAGGAAATCCAGTGCGAACCAATTCACCTCCACCTAGCAAGCCATTGGTGCTTCTAGGAGCCATTACAAATTAAGGAGAACTGGAATTTCTACACCTCTGGAGAGCACTCTAGACGGGTCTGAGGAAGCTTCTGGTGTCGACACAAGAACTGTACTGAAGAGACTATGATTACCAGAAGGATTTTGTCAGCAGGCAGCAGTGACACACGGCAGCCGGCGGCAACACACTGTAGTCGGCAGCAGGCGTGAAACTAGGGCACTACGGCAATCTTTCCATAGTCAGTGCGAGCTAAGGCATGGGACGAAGGTAGCATTGACGGAATCGGTGATTCAGCGGATAGGGAACTGAAAGGTCGGCTTCTGTTTGCGTGTTTCGGCTTGCACAGTGAATCGATGGATATTGTGAAGGGGGGCCCTCCCGTTTTTATTTATATAAGATTATATATAAGTATATGATTTTTAAATTGCATCCAGACTGCGCGTACCTCAAATTTGGTCGTCGCATCTTCGGATCCAATATAGATAATTTGAAATATTGCCTTAAGTAGACTTCTCTGAATTTTGTTGTTGAAGTAGTCCGATTAGGCGAAACTTGTATGAGTATGCGATGAAACGACCGATATTCACTGAATTGGACTTAAAAATAATTTTTCTTTGAGGAACTGGATCCCAAGATCAATTTTGCTTGCTAGACCTTCTTCACGAGTCCTTGTTCAGCATACCGAGCTCTGTTTTGAAAAACGAGAACTTGGTCTCATCCAGCGGCTTTATTAAGATATCAACAACATACTTGTCCGTCGGGACATAGCTGAGGGTTATGTCCTTGTTCTCTACATGCTCCCAGATGAAGTGGTAGCGCACCTCGATGTGCTTGGTCTGGCTGTGGGAAACTGGATTGTTTGCGATTGCGATTGCGCTAGAGGAGTCACAAAACATAGGAATTTCTCTGAACTTCAAGTTACAATCTTCCAATTGATTTCTTATCCATAGAATCTGTGCGCAACAGCTACCCACAGAGATATAATCTGACTCGGTATTAGATGTTGCCACATAATTCTGCTTCTTACTGCTCTAAGAAATAAGCCGTCATCCGAGGAATTGGCACGTCCCAGAAGTGTTTTTCCTATCATCCCTGCTTCCTGCAAAATCAGCATCTGAAAAGCCAATTAGTTTGACTTCATTACTTCTTAGGTACCATAAGCCAAGATTCGGTGTACCCTTAAGGTATCTTAAAATCCGCTTTGCAGCAAAGTAATGAGATTCCTTAGTGTTCACCTAATATCTAGCGCAGACACATGTTAAGAACATTATATCTTGTCTACTGGCAGTCAGGTAGAGCAAGGATCCACTAATTATTCTATACATGATTTCATCAAAATGTTACCATTTCTCATCCTTGTCCAGAGACACAGTTGAACCCATTGGAGTCCTCATAGAGGTTGCGCTCTCCATTCCGAATTTCTTAAGAAGCTCCCGTGTGAACTTAGTTTGAGAGATGAAAATCCCATCTTCAGATTGCTTCACCTGAAGTCCTAAGAAATACTTCAGCTCACCCATATTGCTCATTTCAAACTTCCCTTGTATAAGTTTGGAAAACATTTTGCAAAGGTTGTCTTCTGTAGAGCCAAATATGATGTCGTCGACATAGATTTGCACTAGCAAAATCTTGCCTTTAACTTCCCTAAGAAATAATGTCTTGTCTATCTTTCCCCTTGTGAACTTGTTCTCAAGAAGAAAGCTAGACAACATCTCGTACCAAGCTCAGGGAGTTTGCTTTAAACCATATAGAGCTTTATTTAAAAAGAAAACATGATCAGGGAATTTAGAGTTTGCAAAATGTGGGGGTTGTGCTACGTATATTTTCTCTTTCAGATTCCCGTTGAGGAATGCTGACTTCATGTCCATTTGGTAGACAGTGAAGCCTTTAAGGGCAGCATATGCAAGAAACAACCTGATCGCTTCGAGCCTTGCCACTGTAGCAATGGTCTGTTCGAAGTCGATCCCCTCTTCTTGTCGATATCCTTAAGCTACAAGCCGGGATTTATTCTTGATGATTACTCCATTCTCGTCCAGCTTGTTTCTGAATATCCACTTGGTGCCTATCACGTTTTGTCCTTTGGGCCTGGGTACCAGCTCCAAGACTTTGCATCATTCAA
The DNA here is from genome assembly GCA_039513925.1 of Platanthera zijinensis. NCBI lineage: Eukaryota > Viridiplantae > Streptophyta > Magnoliopsida > Asparagales > Orchidaceae > Platanthera > Platanthera zijinensis. Next base: position 123,404,642 of record CM077095.1, on the reverse strand, counting down.
ACTGGTTGAGCTCCTCTTGCATTGTCATTATCCAAGATGCATCTTTGTTCGCTTCCTCGAACTTCTTCGGTTCAACATGAGACAGAAAACTTAGATGCAAAACTTTGTTAGTTGTACCTCTTCTGGTTCTCACACTATCTCCTGACTCTCCAATTATTAGATCAGCTGGGTGATCTCTTAGGTGTCGGAAACCTAGATTCCTTGCACTCTCTCCATCAGGTTCTGTAGCATCTTGTGCAGTGTCTATGGGTTGAGTCACTTCTTCCTCTAGAGGTTCTTCATCCACCAAGCCCGGATCAACAATCTTTACTGAGCTTGGACCGTCTTCCTTGACAGCTTCATCCAAGATTAGCTCCTTGAACATGGTACCTGCATCTGCACCAATAACACTAGACGAGCTGCTATGGAGCATGATTGTCTCATCAAATACAACATTTATAGACCCTTCTACTACCAGGGTTTTATTATTAAAAATCCTATATGCCTTACTATGGCTATTATATCCTACAAAAATATCTTGAAAACATTTTTCACTAAACTTTGTGCGGTAATACTTCCCATTATTAAGTACGAATCATTTGCTTCCAAAGATTCTAAAGTAGGACACAATCAGTTTTCTTCCCTTCAATTGCTCATAGGGGGTCTTACGGTAGTTTTTGTTGATTAGTGCTCTGTTTTGCACGTGAAAAGAGGTGTTGACTGCCTCAGCCCATAAGTACTCCACAAGGGAGGCCTCATTCAACATCATTGTACATGCTTCAATGAGGGTTCTATTCCTTCTCTCTGCTACTCTATTTTGTTGTAGAGTGCGCGAAGAGGAAAACTCATGAAAGATACCTTGACTTTCACAGTATTCTGTCATGACACCAGACTCAAACTCTGTTTCGTGGTCACTTCTGATTTTGACCACTGAGCAGTTTAGTTCGTTCTGGATTTGTCGGACAAAACTGGCGAAAGACGCGAAGGTGCCTGGCTTGTGTTTCAGAAAGAACACCAAAGTGAAATGCGAGTAGTCATCGGCAATTACTAACGTATAGACCTTACATCCTAAGCTGTGAATAGGCATAGGATCGAATAAGTCCATGTGAAGCAAGTATAAGATTTGAGAAGAATCTTTCTCAGTAATACCCTTGAAGGTAGCATGTGTCTGCTTTCCCATTTGACTGGAGTGACATGGACTCTCTTTAAGGCACTTAATGCTAGGGGCATCACACACTAAGTTGTGAGAAAGTAGCATATTTAAGGTTTTAAAATTAATATGTGCTAATCTCTTGTGTCATTGGTCACAGAGAGACGCACTACTTTTTGCCATAAAACACACTAGGGTAGAAGTGTCTAAGCAAAGGAAATTTAAATAGAAAATATTTCTGCTCTGAGTGCCTGTTAAGACCGTCTCTAAATTTGCAGATGATTTTATCAAACACTTGTCCTTGCAGAACTCAACGATGTTGCCTTTGTCACATAGTTGACTTATGCTTATAAGATTATGGTGTAACCCTTCAACATAAGCAACGTCTGTAAAAGAGACTATGCCATTGGAAATCATACCATAACCTTTTGTTGTTCCCCGGTCTGAACCTCCAAAGATGACTTTTGGTATGTCTTTGACTGGGGTATAATCACGCAAAAGGCTTCTTGTCCCGATCATGTGCCGAGAGCATCCACTATCCAAATACCAGATCAGAGTCCTATTGGCCTTTGGACATTCCTGCAAAAATAAATCAGTTTACCTTAGGAACCCAAACGTATTAAGGGCCTTGGTTCATGGTCAGCATACTCCCCCTAGGAACATTATCCTTGTGAGTGGTTGGTGTTGGATCCCTAGTTTGGATTTGGGCTAGGTTCACTAATCTAGGCTAAGTCAGACCCATATTGTATAGCCAGGGTCTAGTCTAGTGTCTTAGGTGTCAGTCAGATCAACGACTCACTGAGACAAGACCAAGACATCAGAGACTTAGAAGACAGCAGAGAGTGAACAAGATAGAAATTTTTCTAAGTAAAAAGTCGTTCGACGATCTCTGAAGAGAGCTCGACGATCTTTGTTCTGCGCTCGACGATCTCAGAGTTAAATCTCTAAATGCTGAGATCGACGATTGTTGAACTCAGGTCGACGATCTCTGATCTACTTTCAGGATTCAGATCGACGATCAACCATCTCAGTTCGACGATCTTGAAGCCCAGTTTGGAAAGCAGGTTTTCAGGTCAACAATCACAGGGCTCAGCTCGACGATAGAGGATGTTTGAGCTCGACGATCTAAAGGACCAGATCGACGATTTCTGCCAGATCAACATTTTATTCCGTGTAGTTATTGTTTTCCTTATTGACTATTTATTCTTTTGCTTATATGACTCTGAGTGATTAATGCATATATTCTCTGAATATAACTGTTCCTTGGCAAGCATTAATTGCTGGTTTTCACAGAGTTATTATACAGCCTTTCTCGGGACAGTTAAGGAAATGAGTTAATTCTCTTATGCCGTTGCACAAGTTCCCGTGATTCTGGCAGTCAATTAATGTGGATGATTTCAAATTCAGTTTGGAATTATTCAAGGAAAAGGGACTCAGAGAATAAAAGACTCAGAGAATTATTATTCAGTACTTCTTGATGCAGTTGACAAACTTTTGAAAGAAATCACAAGGCTGGAGGAAAACGAAGAAGAACAACTCTCAGTTCCAAAAACAAGAGTTCATTCAGGATGCTTGTGGATACACTCATCTTCAATCAGTCTCAGCTTTCTGGATTTCAAGTCCTACACCCTATACAAGGCTATGATCTCCTGAACCATTCAAATCACAGGACAAACCTTGACTCCATCAGGATCACTCTCAAGTCTTCTCTCATTTGCTTGAGAAAAGATAAGACAACTCAACTTTTTCCTCCCCCCCTTTGTGTAAAGGGTTTTTACTTCCTTCAAAAGTAATTCCTGGTTGTGAGGTCACCTGATCAAAAGACTTCAAGTTGGTTTTCCGGCACCTGATCAAAAGCCAGAAGGGTTGCAATATCTCCCTTGAAATAGATATTATTTGGTGGCAGTCACCTGCTCAAAAACCTGAGAGTGATTCCTACTAGGGTGGTAGAAGAGTACATGTACCCAGATTTGGGGAACCACTATAATTTCTTGTGTCGTCTGGTTGCACCTTTTCTTATTTCTCTTGCTAGTTCCTGTGATATTTAGAATAGTTCTCTAGTTTTCCTTCTGCTTAAATATTTATTGGTATCACCTATTTTAGAACTCTGATAGAATAGTTAAAACAGCCGAAAGTTTTAAAACACTCTATTCACCCCCCCCCCCTCTAGAGTAGATCTGAATAACTCCCTCCTTTCAATTAGTATCAGAGGTTTGTGGTTCTTTGGTTGTACAAGCTAACACTTGAATCAAGATCTCTGCTTATTCAGATTTTCTTTTCCTTAGCTACTAATTTATCACATGACACAGAACAAGGATTATACAAGCACCAGACCTTCAGTCTGTAACTTAAATAAGTTCAGTATCTGGAAGGCAAGAATAAGACTTTACATGAACTCAATTGATGAAGATATTTTTAACTCAATTGTGACAGGTCCCCCCAACCAACTGAAGCTGCTTCTACATCTACTGACACTCATGCAGTACCACCACCAACTTGGACTGATGCTCAAAAGAAAGCAAAAATTGCAGATGTCAAGGCCATGAACATACTGGCCCAGACTATGTCAGATGACATTTTCCAAAAGGTTGTTGACTGCACATCAGCAAAGGCCATCTTGGAAAATGTGAAAATTGATTCGAGAAATTAGGTTTTCAAGATCCGTTATAATTTCGACATTACTCTAGGTATTTATAGAGGGATTCAAAATGAAACGACTATAAAAGATTTCTAAAATTGAAACCTAAAAAGCACTGTACATGGCCGACCGAACCCGTGATAAGAGGAAGAAATTTTCTGAAAAATTACCTAAGTCAAATTCATCGAGTATCGTCGAGTATCATAATAATACTCGTCGAATACATCTTGATATACAATGAAAATGACTTATACAAAACATAACAGGTCAGCTGGTCACTCAACGCTATAGCGAGGAGTCATACTCGACGAATTCGTCGAGTATCACCTGGCATACTCGATGAATTCGTCGAGTATCGGTCAACAGACTCGACGCTCTAAACGCCATTATACTTAATGCTTTTGCTCACTCAACGCCATAGGCGGTATTCTTCAATTATTGTCGAGTTAACTCAACGCACTCAATTCTTTGATATTCAACGAATTAGACTTGTAAAAATCTAGAGAAGTAGTGTCGATTGGACTCGACAGATTCGACGTGTATCACTTATCATATTCGACAAATTCGGCGAGTATCGTTAGATACATTCGACGAATTCAACGAGTATACACAACGATACTCGGCGAATTTTACTTGATAGATTTTTGACTTGTCAAACTACTTTACCCTAAGTATATATGACGAATTTGACGGGTATTGGTAAGTATACTCGACGAATTCGGCGTGTATCAACGACGATACTCGACGAATTTGATGTGTATGCTTAACCATACTCGCCGAATTTTACTTAAGTAAGATTCTATGTTTCTGGCTCCTGGTCTTTGGCATTCCTAGATCCTTCTCCTGTACTTGGGATAGAAGTACACCCCAATAGAGAGATTACACATGAGTCAACACATTGGCCTATATAATTAGGGATTACATTGTGCAGTCCTGTGTTTACCGACTCATTGTAACCTGACATTGGTGTGTACTTGGCATTGTAAACCTGTAAGTACATAACTAAAGAGCAATATCAAATACAACCTCAATTCATCTTAGATTGACTGGACCCTTCTTGAAATCAGAGTTATTGTGGATACAATTTCCAACATCGGTTGTTTTTTTCGAATTCATGGTCAAATTCTTTTAAGGGGTGATGGGCAAGTGTGTGCGTCACCATTATGACATTAAAGAACCCATGAATGTCCACTTAGGAATGAAAATACACATGTTTGTGGAACCTGCGTGTTCCGGTGATTGCTATTTTGCAATTTGTCTTGTCGCTAAATTGAGTGTTTCACGATTATATGTGACTATAAGTGGTGCGGGGCAATCTCAGCCCTAGCGCTCAGCAGAGAGTAGCGCACTGGGTGATGTTCCTACACCTCCTATTGAAATTATAAGGCTAGTAGTTGAAGTTGTATTCTCCATGATGAATGCCCAACCAGGGAGGAAAGTACAGCCTCCTGCTACTGAATTGGGCTAGATGCCTCTTGGCATGGCGGAGCCTATAGTGGCGGATCAAGTGGTTGCAAAGATTTTAGTGCTAAGAAGAGTGGTAGAGAAGAAGCATAGGCATGTGATGAGCTTCAATCCTCCAATGTTTATAGTGACTGAAACCCCAATGCAAGCTGAAGACTGGCTCTCTCTGATTAAGAGAATAGTGATGCCAATAGAAATAGAGGAGTGGCAGAAATTCATCGTTGCCACTTTCCTGTTGGATGGAGAAGCAAGTCTATGGTGGGACGAATTAGAGTTGCATCACTTTGCTGGAAGACAACTCACAAATATCTCGATGGATGAGTTCTTGAGATTGTTTATAGCTAGATATCTCCCTTCAGCGCAGAGGATTTCTATGGAGAATCAATTCCAGAGGTTAACTCAGGGAGAGAGTAGTGTTGATGACTACTTTTCATGAGTTCACGAGATTGGGGCGATATGCGGGCTCCACCTTTACATACGAGGAATGCAAGACCAATCAGTTTTATGAAGGTCTGTGGGACGATCTAAGGTTCCTAATCTCAGGTCCCATGACGTAGGGTTTTTTGATGTTAGTAAATACGGCTAGATCTCTGGTGCGAGATCTGAAAATGGTCCAAAGTAAGAAGGACTTAACTGCAAAGAAGCCTGAGTTCAAAGTACCAAAACCTACGAAGTCTGGATTCCGTAAGTAGAACAAGAAGGCTAGGACTTCTAGGTCAGCTTCTTCTGTAGTGTCTGGATCCACCGCTGGGTGAGGCCCTGTTACTTGATACACATGTGGCAAGGTGGGTCATTATGCTCGAGATTGCTGGAGTGGTCGCCAAAGTCGGAGAAGAAGCCAGGAGCATCATAGGCTAAGAAAGGGAAAGCGTTGGAGTTAACTGCATCCCATTATGCTCCAGCCTAACCCAAAGTATACAACCTTGGCCAGTAGGAGGTCATTAAACAAGGCGATGTAGTTATAGGTATGTGTTAGATTTTAGCTTTATTACTTTCTGTACCTTATGCACTATGCATTGGTTGTATGGCTGTCTTGTATTAGGCTTTGTCTTAATCTTGGACTATCTAATGAGAGCACTATTTGATACAGGAGCTTCATACTCCTTTTTATCCGAGAACTTCACATCGCGTATCAGAATACCTTCTTCTGTGGCGAAGGATAGACTGGATGTGTTGCTGCCTAACAGGTATTTGATGCGTGCGGATAGAGTTTGTTCCGTAAAGGTGCAGATAGGGAGTCAAAAGTTTGACTTGAAAGCATTACTACTGTCGATAGTACACATTATGGGCACCAAGGGAGATGGAGGAATTGGAAGTGCAGCTTCAAGAACTACTAGATAAAGGTTATGTGCGTTCGATTTTGTCACCTTGGAGCGCACCGGTCTTTTTCGTGAAGAAAAAGGATGGAAGCTTGTGTCTATATATAGATTATCAGGAGTAGAATAAGCTAACAAAGAAGAATAAGTATCCGATTCCGAGAATCGATGATCTATTTGATCAGCTAGTTGGATCGACTGTGTACTCAAAGCTGGATCTAAAATCTGGGTATTATCAGTTGAGAATAAGGGAAAGTGACATTCTCAAGACGATATTTAGTACATGTTATGGGCATTATAAGTTCACGGTCATGCCATTTGGCCAAATGAATGCGCCTATGCTATTCATGGACTTGATGAACAGAATGTTCAGTGAGTACCTTGACCAGTTTGTGACAGTCTTCATTGACGATATCCTGGTGTACTCTCAGTCTGTGGAAGAACATGTGGATCACTTACACACTGTTTTGGAGACCCTGAGGAGGAGTCATTTATACGCCAAGTTCTTGAAGTGTGAGTTTTTGATGTCTTCAGTGGCATTCCTCGGTCATGTGGTTAGCGGAGAGGGTGTTGCAATGGATCCGGCGAATATAGTTGTGATATAGGAGTGACCTTTGTTGTCTACTTTGGCAGAAGTCTTGAGTTTCCTGAGACTTGTCGACAACTTTAGGCACTCTGTAGAGAATTTCTCGAGGATAGATTTACCCCTCACTACCTTGATGAGGAAGGATCAAAAGTTTTTTGGTTGCCGGTGTGCGCACAAGCTTTTGAAGAATTGAAAAGTCGTCTGACCACGATGCCTATTTTATGCTCGCCATATGGTACGGAGGGCTATGAAATCTACAGTGATGACTTATGGTGTGGCTTAGACTGCGTTCTACGTCAATATGGGAAGGTGATAGCATATGGCTCTCGCAAGTTGAAGATACACGAGAGGAATTATCCGGTCCATGACTTGGAGTTAGCAGCCGTGATATTCACTCTGAAGCTTTTGAGGCAGTACTTGGATGGCGTAAAAATCGATATCTTTACGGACCATAAGAGCATAAAATATCTGATAGATCAGAAAGACTTGAACATGCTGTGAAAAAGAGCTAAATAAAGGGAAATTTTATTGCTCCAAAAATATAAACAATACATAGGTATGCCCCCTTATTTATAGAAAATAGGGAGATAAGAGAATACAACAGGCACTGTGGGACTAAATACAAGCCGCACGGCTAGGCGGTTTGACACAGTCAAACCGCCACGCTATACAAAATACAAAACCAGGAAGCCTCTGAAATCCAGCTACTGCTAACACCAAGACCGTTGCTGCAGTTAATCATCAGACCGCTACTGCGGCTAATAACAAGACTACTGCTGCAGTTAATCACCAGACCACTACTGCGGTTAATCACAAGACCGCTGCTGCGTCTAATTGCCAAACTACTGTTGTGGCTAACCACAAGACCGCTGCTGCTAACCTCCAGACCGTTGATACGGCTAATCTCTAGACCGCTGCTACGGCTAACCACCAGCCTGCTGCTGTGGCTAACCACCAGACCGCTGCTGCGGCTAACCACCAGACCGCTGCTGTGGCTAACCACCAGACCGCTGCTGCGGTTAACCTCCAGACCACTGCTACAGCTAACCTCCAGACCACCGCTGCGGCTAACCACCAGCCCGTTGCTGCTGCAATCCTCCAGACCGATGTTGCGGCTAACTCCCAAACCGCTGCTATAGTGATCCCTCAGACCGCCGCTCCTGCTATGCTCCTGACCACTAGTTGAGGTTCACCACTACACTGCTGAGCCAAACCGCCAGACCGAGGAGAGAAGCAGACCGCTGCAGCTAGATATAAAATCGCCTGGTCTCCTCAAGCTCCAACACTCCCCCACAAGCTGGAGCATATATATCTACCATGCCCAACCTTCTACAAACCTCCCCAAAAGAAGTAATTGGCTTGTTGAAAAAATTAGCTAGTTCTCTCTCTGAGGTAACAAACAGAATGCAGATCTGATTCTTCAAAATCTTCTCTTTGATGAAGTGGTAATCAACCTCGATATGGTTCGTCCTCTTATGAAAGACTGGATTCCTTGAAATATATATGGCTGCCTTATTATCACAGAACATTGGCAGAGGATGATCATAAGCCTCTCAAAAATCAAGCATAAGTGTTTGCAACCACTTCAGCTCGCAAGTAGTTAGAGCCACGCTCCTATACTTGGCTTCTGCACTTGACCTAGAAACTACAGCTTGTTTCTGACTCTTCCAGCTGACCAAATTTCCTCCAACAAAAGTACAAAACCCTGACGTAGACTTCCTATCTTCTTTATCATCTACATAGTTAGCATCAGAGTATGCCTCAACCTTCAAATGTCCCCTTTTCTGAAATATAAGTCCTTTCCCTAGAGCACCTTTCACATACTCTAGAATCTTCATTGTCGACTGAAGATGACACTCCTTAGGAGCTTGCATAAACTAGCCCACTCTTTCCACGACATAAAAAAATATCTGGTCTTGTGACTATCAGACAAATGATTTTCCCCACAAGCCGTCTGTACTTGGTGACATCTTCAAGAAGAGGTGAGTCCTTACTCCAACACTTGTCATCTCCAACAAACATCGGAGATCGAGCAGGTTTAGCCTCAAGGAGACCTGTCTCTTTTAAGAGATCCAAGGCATACTTCGGCTATAAAAGAACAATAGAACCTAGTTTTCTAGATATCTCAATCCCCAAAAAATATTTCAGAGATTCCATATCTTTGGTAACAAAATATTGAAGAAAATGCTTCTTTGTCATAATCACACCTTCTCTATCATCCCCAATAAGATGAATGTCATCCACATAAACTGCAAGGATAACAAGACCAGCCTATGTTTTGCGAATGAATAAAGAGTGATCTACAACACTCCGAGCAAACCCAACCACAGAAATAACTTCGTTGATCTTATCAAACTAGGTCCTAGAACTTTGCTTAAGACCATAGATCGCCTTTCGCAATTTATAAACCTGAGACCCCCCTTAGCAACATACCTAGGAGGTTGCTCCATAAATACAGTTTCTTACAAATCACCATAAAGAAAGGCATTCTTCACATCCAACTAAGATATTTCCCAATCCCTGTTGACAGCCACCGAAAAGAGAACATGGGTTGTAGTAATCCGAGCAATAGGAGAGAAAGTATCAAATAAATTCACACCATAGGTTTGCGTAAACCCTTTGGCAACAAGCCGTGCTTTGTAATGAACAATAGTACAATCAGGGAGAAATTTGATGACAAATACCCAACAACAGTAAACCACAACAGCTCCTAGAGTAGGAATAAGAGTCCAAGTACCCCGTTCAGTGAGAGTGTGCATCTATTCATCCATAACAGCATTATAATAAAGAATAATAAGAGCATCGTGATACGAGGCTGAAATAACATTGGTCGAGAGGGCAAGAGAAAAGCTCCTAGACAAAGGAGAGAGTTGAGCATAAGAAACCACAGCCTGAAGAGGATGTTGAGTGCAAGAGCAAACACCTTTCCGAAGAGCAATCAGAAGATCAAGATCTATCCTATCTACTATATTGGTCTCATCCAAAGGAGAGGCTACTAGCCTAGGAGCTGGTGGCAGCAGCTCAAGATAAGAATCAGGGATAATAGAGGAATCAGAAACAGAATGAGAAGAAACAAGTGCAGGCTCTTGAAGGGATGCCGACACATTTGGTAAAGAAGTAGAATCATCAGAAGAAGGAAGAATAGAGGGAGAAGAAAAGAATGGAGCATCCTCAAAGAAAGTTACATCCACCGAGACATACTGTCTCCGATGTATTGGATTAAAACACCTATATCCTTTATATGTCGGATAATAGCCCAAAAAGATGCACTTAATAGAATGAGGAGAGAGTTTGCCGCGACCAGAAGCAAGAGAGTGGACAAAAGCTATGCATCCAATGACACGAGGAGGTAATAGAAATGGTGTCTCATCAGGATATAAGACCGAAAAAGGGGTTTTGCCATTGAGAACCGAAGACAAAACTCGATTAATGAGAAAGCAGGAAAGAAGAACCGCATGACCCTAATAAGACCGAGGAACATGCATATGAAGGAGAAGACTACGAACCACATCCAGAAGATGGCGATTTTTTACATTCAGCAACGTCATTCTATTGTGAAGCGTAAGGGAAAGTAGTTTGATGGACAATACCATGATCCAAACAAAGCTATGTAAACTGATGACTAAGATACTCCTTAGCATTATCAGTGCGAAGTGTTTTAATATGAGTATCAAATTGTGTACGAATTTTAATATAAAATGCAGTAAAAATTGAGAAAATCTCAGAGCATTCATGTAACAAATATAACCAAGTACACCGAGAAAAATAATCTATAAAGCTAACAGAATACAAACTACCCCTACCAATAGTCTGAAGGGCAGCAGGACCCCAAAAATCTGAATGAACTGGATCAAAGGGACGAGAAGAAATGTGACCATGCTTAGCAGTAAAAGTAGACCGGTGGTGCTTACCAAATTAACAAGCTTCACAATCCAGAGAAGAATCATTGCGAGGTAACTCAGGTAGAAGTTGATAAAGAATCCGAGGAGGAGGATGTCCAAGGCAAAGATGCCACTGAAGTAGAGAAGAAGAGGCAGAAAACGCAGAAGCAGTATCAAGATAGAACAAGCCACCGCTCTCTGTCCTAGTAGCAATCATCTCCTTGGAATGAGGAATCTGAAAAGCACAAGTATATGCAGTAAAAATAGCTTCACAATTCAACTATTTGCAAAGAGCAGTAACAGAAAGAAGGTTGTATGGAAAATTCGGTACATAAAGAGTGTCCTGTAGCTAAAGAGAATGAGTAACATGCACGGTGCCAGACCCAAAAACTGGAGATGGAGAACCATCCGTAATAAGAATCGTAGATAACCGGTTGCACTTGTCAAGATAAGAGAAAAGGCGAGAATTTCTCGTCATATGATTAGTAGCACCAAAATCAATGAGCCACCTACCCATTATAGCCAACTGAGCAGCACCAGAAGTAGCTAGAGAAGAAGTAGACTGCTTGGAGGAATCAGACGATGTTGGACAAAGACAAGGATGTTTGGTCTAGCAACGATCAACCAAGTGACTAAGTCGGCCATAATGAGAATATAGATGCTTAAAGTAACCAAGACCACCACCACGACCGCCAGAATGGCCCCACGTCCACCAGAGGTATCATGATGAACAGGATGAGCAAAAATATCAGGAGATGGAGAGGGAAGCAAAGGATGCTGAAGAAGAGTAGTAACAATGAAAATTCGAGCAGCAGTAGCATCCAGAGTCAGAGTATCTGCCACTCTAAGAATTTGCTAGAGGATCATATCATAAGAGTCCAGTAGGCGAAGTAAATAGCAAACAACAAGAAGCTCCTGAAAATGCTTGTGTTGTTCATCCAGATCAGCAAAAAAAGGTCTATGTTGAAGAAGTTCAGCACCAAAAGTCTGAACCTCCTTATAGGTAGAAGCAGGATTCATGACTAGTCTAGCAAAAAGATCGGCATACAGAGTATATAAATGCACGAAGTTTGGCCCCCTTGGAATACAAAGCGACAAGATGATTTTAGGCAGCCTTGACCGTCAGATCATGTCAAATGACAGGAAGGTACTCATCAGACAAACTATTGGCCAACTAAGTACGCACCAATGCATCAGAAGCATACCAATCATCAAAAGAAATAGATCGATAAGGAGGGGGTGTCATCAGTCAAATGATGACACTTGCACTGAGAACGCAATAGAAAAATGAAGAAAACACTCCAGTCAGGGTAATTGGGTCCGGTAAGCTTCAAAGAAGTACCCAAATTACCAGGAGCAGAGAAAGAAGAAGTAGAAAGAGGAGGAGCAGAGATAGTAGAAGAAGAAGATAGAGCAGGAGTGTCCATAGAAAACAACGAGAAACTGTACAGTTAGAGAAAACAACCCGCGCGAACACAATAAGTCGCAAAGACAAGCGACTAGCAAGGACGGCAACACGAACAAAATAAGCCACAAAGCAAACCGTGCGAACAGAACAAGCCGCAAGGCAAACCGAGCAAACAGAACAAGCCGCAAGGCAAACTGCACGAACAGAATAAGCCACAAGGCAACAACGACAACCATGGGAGGGCAGGGCGGGAAGAAAACTGGAAGAAGTCTTTAAGAAACAGGCCAAAGCGGTTAGATAAACAAACTGCTAACTAATTAGAGCAAAAGATTGGTTTGCTCTGATACCATGTGAAAAAGAGCTAAATAAAGGGAAATTTTATTGCTCCAAAAAGATAAACAAAACATAGGTATGCCCCCTTATTTATAGAAAATGGGGGAGATGAGAGAATATAATAGACGATGTGGGACTAAATACAAGCCGCGCGTCTAGGCAGTTTGACATAGTAAAACTGCCACGTTATAAAAAATACAAAACCAGGAAGTCTCTGAACTCCAGCTACGGCTAACACCCAGACCACTGCTGCGGTTAATCATCAGACCGCTGCTGCGGCTAATAGCCAGACCGCTGCTGTGGTTAATCACCAAACCGCTGCATCGATTAATCACCAGACCGCTTCTGCAACTAATTATCAGATTGTTGTTGCGGCTTGCCACCAGACCGCTGTTGTGGCTAACCTCCATACCGTTGTTGCAGCTAATCTACAGACCGCTACTGCGGATAACCACCAGCCTGCTGCTTCGACTAACCACCAGACCGTTGTTGTGGATAACCTATAGACTGCTGTTGCGGCTAACCTCCAGACAGCTGCTGCAGCAAACCACCAGACCGCTGCTGAGGCAATCCTCCAGACCGTTGCTACGGCTAACTTCTAGACTGCTGCTGCAGCTATCCCTTAGATCGTCGTTGTTGTTATCCTCCTGACCGCTAGCTGAGGTTCACCACCAGACTGCTGAGCCAAACTGCCAGATCGAGGAGAGAAGAAGACCGCTACAGCTAGATATAAAACTTCCCGGTCTCCTCAAGCTCCAACACATGCGTCGATAGAGGTGGATGGAGTTCCTTGGGGACTACACCTTCAAGATACATTATATTACCGGTAAGGGAAATGTTGTTGCGAACATGCTGAGTCGTAGGGCACCTACACAGGCCAACTGGATACATATGCATGATGAGCGTCTTATTCGAAATATGGAGGCCTTGGAGATCTAGTGTGTTGATGGAAGATCTAGTGCAAATGCATGTTTGAACTGGACAAAGGTGCAATATGACCTTGTAGATTGGATTCAGCAAGCATTGGAGCTGGATGACAGCATGAAGCGCTACTTGGTAGAGTCTTTGGATGGGTCGAATGCCCAGTTTTCTGTTAATGATGGCTTTTTGTGGAAGAATAATCGATTGTGCGCCCCAAATGTGGGCAAATTACGTGAGAAATTGATGTACGAGGCACATTCCACAAAGTACTCAATCCACCCAGGAGCACAAAGATGTTCAAGGACATGAAAAAGTTGTTCTGGTGGCTAGGATTGAAAAAGGACATAGCTCTATATGTGGCGAAGTGTCAGACCTGTGCCCTAGTAAAGGCCGAATATCAGAATCCCGGCGGATTTCTAAATTCATTACCTATACCGGAGTGGAAGTTTGATGACATATCTATGGATTTCGTGCATGGCTTGCCGTGATCGCAGAAGGAGAACGATGTCATTTGGGTGATCTGTTGGGTATTGTATCCATAATAACCCTTATTTGAAGAAGGGTTCTGCCAAGCTAAGATGAATTGAGATTATATTTGATGCTACTTTTTCAGTTATGTACTTGCATATTCACATTGCTAAGTACACACCAATGTCAGGTTATAGTGCATCAACACAGGACTACACAATGTACTTCCTCATTGTGTAGGCCAACGTGTTGACTCACGTGTAATCTCTCTATTGGGGTGTACTTCTATCCCAAGTACAAGAGAAGGCTCAAAGATAGTGAAGGGTTAGACACAGGAAAAAAAATTTACCTAAGTGAAATTCGGCGAGTATGGTTGAGCATATACGTCGAATTCGTCGAGTATCGTCATTGATACACGCCGAATTCATCGAGTATACTTACCAATACCCGTCAAATTTTTCATATATACTTAGGGTAAATTCATTGGAGTGCGAAAGATATGTTAAGTAATATTCGTCAAGTATCATTATGCATACTCGTCGAATTCATCGAATGTATCTAACGATACTCGCCGAATTCGTCAAATATGCTAAGTGATATACGCCAAACTCGTCGAGTCAAGTCGACACTACTTCTATAGATTTTCCAAGTCTAAATCTCTGTATATAGCCATGGATTGCATCAAGTTTGTTGTCCGATACTCGACGAATTCGTCGAGTATGTCTGGTGATACTCGATGAATTCATCGAGTATGACTTGTCGCCATGGTGTCGAGTAACCAGCCAGCCTGAGATGATTTGACTAAGGCATATTCATCGTATATCAAGATGTATTCGGCGAGTATCATTATGATACTCGATGAATTTTTCTTATTTCATTTTTCCAAAAATTTCAAATAACTAGTGACTGGTTCTGTCGGCCATGCACAGTAAATTTCGCCATTCGTTTTTGGAAAATTCCTTTGTACCGTTGGAGGATTCATCTCTATAAATACCTAGGGATGTTTTTCATTATTTCGAATCTTGTTTTGTGCGAAATATATCTCCGATTAAAACGACAAAATATTCCTAATCAGCGACCGTCGGCCTCCATTCCGTGCAACACATTCTGATCGACTCCATAACAACTTGTATAGTGTTATTAGTGAAGATGCAGGTACTAGGTTCAAGGAGCTAAGCTTGGATGAAGCTATCAAGGGAGAAGCTCCAAGATCAGTTAAGCTCATCGATCTAGGCTTGGTGGATGAAGAACCATTAGAGGAAGAATTGCCACAACCTACAGAGGATTCACTTGATGTTGTAGATCCTGCTGGAGGGAGAGCAAGGAATCTATGGTTCAGTCACCTAAGAGATAATCCAGCTGACCAAATAATCGGAGAGCTAGGTGACGGCGTCACAACCAGAAGAGATACAACTAATGAGATTTAGTATCTCAGTTTTCTGTCTAAGGTTGAGCCGAAGAAGTTCGAGGAAGCAAACAAAGATGCTTCTTGGATACTAGAAATGCAAGAGGAGCTCAATCAGTTTGAACGATGCAAAGTCTGGGAGCTAGTACCCAGGCCAAAGAGATAAAACGTGATCGACACCAAGTGGATATTAAGAAACAAGCTGGATGAACGTGGAGTGATCATCAAGAACAAGGCCAAACTTGTTGCACAAGCATATCGACAAGAAGAGGGGATCAACTTCGACAAGATCTTTGCTCTAGTGGCTCGGCGCGAGGTGATCAGGTTGTTTCTTGCGTATGATGCCTTCAAAGGCTTCACTGTCTGCCAAATGGACGTGAAGTCAGCATTCCTCAACGGGAATCTAAAAGAGGAAGTAGACGTAGCGCAACCCCCAGGTTTTGTAAATTCTCTATTCCCTGTTTACATTTACTTTTTGAATAAAGCCCTATATGGTCTGAAACAAGCTCCCCGATCTTGGTATGAGACGTTGTCTAACTTTCTTCTTGAGAACAAGTTCACAAGGGGAAAGATAGATAAGAAATTATTTCTTAGGGAAGTTAAAGGCAATATTTTGCTAGTGCAAATCTATGTTGACGACATCATATTTGACTCTACGGAAGATAACCTGAAAGTTGACTAGTTGTCTAAATTATCACCTAGAGGGGGGTGAATAGGTGATTGCGACGTCTTTTGCGGAATAAAATAAAACTAATCGCAGCACACACAAAAAGAACACAAGCACAGACGACACAAGATTTATAGTGGTTCCCCGATCTTGGGTACTCCACTTTCCCTCTCACCGATCTAGTAACGCACTAGACTCGGCTACTCCACTTATCTCAGATTAAAGAAATCTTACAACTCGATCCAACCCGGATCTACACTCGGAAGCACAATCTTCCTACAACAAATACTCGGAGTGAAAACTCCTACAACTCGGAGAAGAATCTCCTACAGAATAAAGATTTACAGAAAATTATGAGACTGTGACAGATCTAGAAAATCTTGACGTTTCTTCTTCCTTCAACAATGGCGGCTCTGTCAGGAATCAGTCGGAGAAGATACTGTCGTCGATCTACAGATCTGGTTCTTCGGAACACACGGAATCAAGAGATTCAAAAGAAAGTCGAGGTCGATCTCGATTCTATGTGTCACTTTGTCGATCGTTCTTCGTCGGCGGCCTTCCAGATGGAAACAGTGAGCGGCGGCGGCGGCGACCGGGAAGACGAATCGGGAACTTAGGGTTTGTCGGCCCTTTTTCGTTTCACGTTCTTGAAGAGAGAGAAAGGATAAACGATAATAATAATTCTTAATGAAAACAGAGACTGATTAGACCTTTTATAGGGAGCCTAATCGGTCAGAAATCAAATCGTATTGAAGTGATGCCACGTGGGCCAATAAGATGATGACAGATTAAAGATTGAAAAATAGAATGAATAGAAGGTCAACGATTTTGACAAATTCAGAATTAGAAAAAGATTCAAGTCAGAAGTACTCGAGAACTGAAGGTTGTTCTCGAGCACTGAAACAAGGAGTTCTCGAGAATAGAAATGATTGTCTCGAGATCTTGAGACTGGGAAAAATATACTGTCGAAAATAACTTTCTCGAGCACTAATTGTACTACTCGAGCACTTATACTTAGAAGAAAAAGTATATCTGGATTACTCGAGCATAAGCAGAATTTGCTCGAGAGCCTGAAGAAATGTACTCGAGAATTATTAAGATTTCTCGAGCACTAAACACTTAAAAACAAACTTGAGAACTGGAGTACTCGAGAAACAAGTCTCTTTCTCGATCACAAAGACTTAATCAAAATCCTGAAAACTAGAGTACTCGAGCAAATGGATTATTTCTCGAGCACTTGAACATAGAGGAAAATCTGGAGGAAAGTACTCGAGAAGCTAAAGTTGTTCTCGAGCACAGGAACTTAGAATTACAACAGAGAAATAGTTCTCGAGAAAGGTAGTCTTAGAAGAAGAGTTATATTTCTCGAGTACCTTTCCTTAGAAATATTTTTGCACAGCATTCTAGTTCTCGAGCAGCAAAGTCAATTTCTCGAGAAAGGAAAACTTTCTCTCGAGCATTAATGACAGCCAGATTTGAAAGAAAAAGTTCTCGAGCAAGCTGAGCTTTTTCTCGAGCACTTTTAAAAAACTTCTCGAGACCTAGAGATGTAATTTACTCGAGCACTAATGTATTTCTCGAGCAAAAATGACTTAGCAAAAATTCTAAGTTACAGAAAAATGTTTTCAAATAGAACTTCTTCAGCTTCAGCTTTTGTCCTTTTCTCCAAGTGATTTGAGGGTAAGTATATTCCAATAGAGAGGCTACACATGAGTCAACACCTTGGATTACACAGTGAGGGATTACACTGTGAAGTCCTGTGTTTGATGACCCATTGCAGACTGACATTGGTCTATACTTAAAGTGTACACCTGCAAGCATATGGCTAAAGAGAAATATCAAATACAACTGGATTCAACTTAGTTCATGGGTGACTTCATGCAAATCTAGGTGAGTGTGGATACAATACCCAACAATCTCCCCCTATTTGCAGAAGTCAGAACCCTATACACTAAGCTGAATCCCTTAACAAATAATACATAACAACAAATAAGCAAGACATATGTGACATAATCAAAATAACCTAGAGCAGGAATAACAGAAATGAATCACAGCACAATCAAAAACATATAGGTATATAAGTAATCAGATTTTTCAGATTAATGTTTTTAAATCCCACTATTCCCAAAGATACAAAAGCTGTTATGAACTAGAGTGCAGGTTACTTCTTCTTGCCATCAGCCTGTTTCTTTTGTCTTTCACCCTCTTGCCATCTCTTCTGCTCTTGTCTCTCAAAGTAGCTGAAGGGCTTGGGAAAGTACTTTTCAGGTTTAGGAGGAGCTGCAGCATTGTTAAATCCATACTTAGACTCATGCAGCCTCCTCTGAATGCAGCTCTTGTCATACTTTCTCCATTCCTCATGGCTGTAGAATTCCTGTTGTCTTTCACTGAATTGAGTTACCAGCTTCAGAGTTTCAAGGATTAAAGTCCTGGAGGTGGGGCTCCAGACTTCAGAGTGTACTGGATACTGCCTTGGTTCATCCTGATGTCTTCTGTAGCCTTGATCATGTTCAGGTGCAGATCTCCTTGCAGAGGGCCCTTCCCCATATTTCCTTTTCTTTGTTTGGATATTAGGTGGCTGGTTAGGTAGATCTTCCCACACCTCTCCAGTTGGCATGTAAGTTTCTTGAAGTTCAATGTATGGAGAGAAGGCCTTCTGAGCAAAGGCAGCAGCAGCAGCAGCATCTTCTTCAGCTTGGACAGCAGCCATTGCATCAGCAGCAGCTTGGGCAGCAGAGGCTTGAGTGCTTTCAGCAAGGGCTGCTCTGACTGCAACTGGGTTCAGATGATGGGGAATTGAGTTGGAGTCAATCTGATGGTCAGGGAATATATTGTTGTGCATCCAGACAGAGGTATCAAAGGCATGAAACTTGACAGAGTCAATATGTTTCAGCACATTTTCTTTCAGGGAGGTATGGAAAGCATTCTGAGCCTTGATGACTTTGGCTTCTATGTCAGCTTGGGTTTCAATGCTGGCATTGGTAATTCTGGTCATGATGGATTCAGAATGTTTAGCTGAGACAGTCTTGTAAATCTCCTCCCCCTTTCTGACTTCTGTAGTAAGGGTTGCAATAGCATCTTCCTTAAAGGTGCCAACCTCACCTGTCAGGTTAAAGAACTTGTCATCTGTCCTTTTATCCAACTGAATTTGATTATTTGCCAACACAACTGATTGTTCCATGAGGTGGCCAATACTTGTTATAGTATGATCCAAGGCCAATCCTCCCTTGTGAAATGCTTCTTTCAAGGTATCTGTGTTCACCTGGATTTCAGCAAAGCCTTTGTGCATGGCCTTGTCAAGGGCAGTCACCTGGTCTTGAACCTTCTTGACAGCTGTGTCTATGTAGGTTTTCTGTTCAGCAAACAACTGTGTTAACAGTGTTATGATGGAATCAGTAGCAGCAGGAGCACTTGCAGGAGCAAGACTGGATGGATGTGGTTGAGCAGCAGCAGGTGGAGAAGGTGCATTGGAGGGGCTGGGGGTGATCTCTTCAATTACTACAGTAGAAGTGGATGGCTGTCTTCTCAGAGGGATGTTGTCATCATCTTCATTTCCTGAAGGAAGTAAAGTTGGGATGGAGAAGTGTGGCCTTAGAGGAATCCTGGACTCTGCCTCCTGAACATCCTCATCAGTTTCTGGGATGTCAGTCATTGGCTCAAAAGAAGAGGGAGTGGTTGTGGAGGAAGTAGCAGCTTGCTGTCCTTGGGTATTAGCTGAGTGAGAAGGTGATGGGGAAGTGAACTGGAGGGCTGAACTGGTTCTGGAGAAGCATGTTTCTTAGGCAGTTCAGGAACTGGTTCAAGTGGAGCTGGGTCCTGAGCAGTGGCTGGAGCAGAATCTGGAACTGAGTCTGGAACTGAGTCTGGAACTGAGTCTGGAACTGAGTCTGGAACTGAGTCTGGGGCAGAATTTGGAACTGAGTCTGGAACTGATGATGCTAAACTGGGGTGCTCAGAAGTGAGTTTAGTGATCATTGCATCAATTTCTTCTGAAGTGACAGTGAGATCTATAACCATGGAGGCAGGCTCCCCCTCAAGAGAAGCATCCTGGATGACAATCTCTGGGTTTGGAGGGGGGGATGGAATCCTGTAATCTGGAACATCCTTTACCACAACTGTTGTAGCAGGAGCTGGGGAAGGGTGTGCAGGCTCCCCCTCAATTGCTGGATGAGGAGAGGGAGGTGGAGTCCTGACAACCTCTTCCTGAACTAGTTCCTGAGCCCTGGTGGCCTGGGTGGTATTCTGCAATTTCAACTCCCATCTGTTAATGGAGTCCACTGTGAGCCTCTTCATGTAGTGCAGTACACTGCCTTTGGACATTGAGAACACTGCTGGGTCAAGTTCACTGAGTAGAAGGGTTATAATTCTGGCAAATCCAGGCTTCTTGAGACTGGACCTAATGTGATCAAGAATCAGTCTACCAAAAGAATATTGCTTCCTGCAAATTATGGAGGTCATCACATCAAACATCTCTCCTGTAGCATGTTTGATTGATCCAGTAGCACAGAGAAGGCATTTGCCGACGATGTCCAAGAGGAATTTGCTCTCTGGGTTCAGCTGGGGGCGTCGAATACCAGAGGGTATGCCGGCGATTCCACAGAAGGAATAGGCACGGTCATAGTCTGTATGGGTTAGGTCGTCTGGTTCTGTGACTGGAGGTAGATGAAGCAACTGATTGATGATGGAGGCCGAGAGTTTGACCTTGATGCCAGAAACGGTAGATCTGAGAACATGCCCACTGGTGCTGACTGTCAAATTCTGATAGAATTCATGAACCTGAGGAAGAAGGAGACGACACTTCTGTTCTAGGACAAAAGTGAGGCCGGCTATATCCAGGAGGCTCAAGAGGTTCTGAAAGTCTGGGGATATGTCTGCAATACCATCTCGAAGAAGTTCACTGCCGATTCCGAGCTTGGCGATAGAAGAAGATGAAGCCATTGAAGAAAAACGGAGAAAAAACTGTGGGGTTTTCCTGGTTTTCACGGCACCGGCGGAAGGCGAAGGGTCTCAAGATATTTGGGGATTTTGGGATTAGTGGATTTAACGATTTTAATCTGACTATTTATATACATATTGTAAATGAGCGGCAGAAATGATCTGGACTGCTACTAGGCATTTCGAAAAAAAATAATAAAAGCTAACAAAAACTGTACTCGGGAAATTAGGGTTAAGAATTTTCGCAAGTATCAAGTAGGCTCGAGTACTTCATTAAGTTCTCGAGAGGTAGACTCGAGTACTTCATTAAGTTCTCGAGAGGTAGACTCGAGTACTTCATTAAGTTCTCGAGAGGTAGACTCGAGTACTTTATTAAGTTCTCGAGAAGTAGTCTGAGTGCTCGAGCACCGCCACTTAGTCAATTTGACACTTGGCAAAGTACTCGAGTACCGCTCTCGAGAATGAAATACAGTTCTCGAGTACCCCGAGTAAAGTTCCCGAGAAAGAATTACTTAGCTTTAATTTTTTTCTGAACCTCTGAAAAGTTGAAAGAGAACTTTTTCCAATTGATGACTTTTTCCTTAGTCCCCATTGTTGAGCATCCCAAGTTCTGTCTTGAAGAAAGAGAACTTGGCCTCATCCAGTGGCTTTGTGAAAATGTCTGCAACTTGTCTATCTGTTGGAACATATTGAAGGTTGATATCTCCTCGCTCCACATGCTCCCGTATAAAATGATATCTCAACTCTATATGTTTTGTTCTGCTGTGTGACACTGGATTGTTGGCAATGGCAATTGCACTTGATGAATCACACATCAGAGGAATGTCTTCAAACTTCAGGTTGTAATCTTCAAGCTGATTTTTGATCCAAAGCAGTTGTGCACAACAACTGCCTGCAGAGATGTACTCTGACTCGGCTGTTGAGATTGCGACACAATTCTGCTTCTTACTGCTCCAGGAAATAAGTCTTCTTCCTAGGAATTGACATGTTCCTGAGGTGCTCTTCCTATCATCCTTGCTACCTGCAAAATCTGCATCTGAATAGCCAATCAGTTCATTGTCATTACTTCTTGGGTACCATAAGCCAAGATTTGGTGTACCTTTAAGGTATCTCAAAATTCGCTTTGCAGCAACGTAATGAGATTCCTTACTGTTCACCTGAAATCTAGCACATACACAAGTTGAGAACATTATATCTGGCCTACTAGCAGTAAGGTAGAGTAGTGACCCAATTATGCTTCTGTATTTGGTTTCATCAAAAGGTTTCCCTTTCTCATTCTTATCCAGAGACATAGCTGAAGCCATTGGAGTTTTCATTGTAGATGCATTCTCCAATCCAAATTTCTTAATCAACTCCTTTGTGAACTTCGTCTGAGATATGAAAATTCCATCCTCAGATTGTTTCACTTGGAGTCCCAAGAAATACTTCAACTCACCCATACTGCTCATTTCAAACTTCCCTTGCATTAGTTTAGAAAACTTTTTGCAAAGGTTGTCGTCAGTTGAGCCAAAAATAATGTCATCGACATAGATTTGCACTAGCAAAATCTTGCCTTTTATTTCCCTAAGAAATAATGTCTTGTCTATCTTTCCTCTTGTGAACTTGTTCTCAAGAAGAAAAGTAGACAATGTCTCATACCAAGCTCGGGGAGCTTGCTTGAGACCATACAGTGCTTTAAATAGAAAGTAGACATGGTTAGGAGAGTTTGGATCAACAAAACCTGGAGGTTGTTCTACATATACTTCTTCCTTTATGTTTCCATTAAGAAAGGCAGACTTCACGTCCATTTGATAGACGGTGAAACCTTTTAATGCAGCATATGCTAGAAATAACCTTATTGCCTCCAATCTTGCCACTGGAGCATATGTTTGATCGAAGTCTATTCCTTCTTCTTGTCGGTATCCTTTGGCGACGAGACGCGCCTTGTTCTTTATTATTGTACCATCTTCATCTAGCTTGTTCCGAAACACCCATTTGGTTCCTATAACGTTCTTATCTTTGGGTCTTGGTACAAGCTTCCAAACTTCACACCGTTTGAATTGGTTCAGCTCCTCTTCCATGGCTAGTATCCATGATGCGTCGCAGTTTGCTTCCTCAAACTTCTTTGGTTCCACCTGAGATAGAAAACTTAAATATAAATTTTCATTAGTGGTACCTCTACGAGTTCTGACACCGTCTCGAGGATTTCCAATGATCTGTTCTATTGGATGATCCTTCAAGTGTCTGAGCTCTAATGTCCTAACATCTGGAACATCTTCAGCATCTGGTGTGACTTCATTTCTTTGAACTGCTTCAATATCCTGATCTTCATTCTCAATTGTAGTTGGAGAAGTGATCTCGATGAAAGTATCACCCTTCTCTTCACTTGGTTGCTCCAACTTTATTTCATTTATCTTGGAACCTGCAGCTTCAAGTAACATACTAGACGAGTTGCTTTGCAACAAACTCGTCTCATCAAAAATAACATGAATTGATTCTTCTACCACCAAGGATTTCTTGTTAAAGATCCTATATGCCTTACTTTGGCTACTATAGCCTACGAAGATGCCTTCAAAACTCTTTTCGCTAAACTTAGTGGTATGATACTTGCCGTTGTTAAGTACAAAGCACTTACAACCAAAGATTCTAAAGTAAGATATTGTTGGCTTCCTGCCTTTTAAAAGTTCATAAGGAGTCTTATCATGGTTCTTGTTTATGAGTGCTCGATTTTGCACGTGACATGCAGTGTTGACGGCTTCAGCCCAGAAATATTCCGGTAGTGAAGCATCACTCAACATAGTCCTGCAAGCCTCTATGAGTGTTCTGTTTCTTCTCTCAGCTACTCCATTTTGTTGTGGAGTCCGAGGAGAGGAAAACTCATGAAGGATACCAAGGCTTTCACAAAATTCCGTCATGGCCCCAGATTTGAATTCCGTTCCATTGTCACTTCTGATTTTGACAATGGAGCAGTTGTACTCATTCTGTATTTGCCTGACAAAATTAGTGAAAATATCAAAGGTATCCGACTTGTGTTTCAAAAAGAACACCCACGCAAAGCGCGAGTAATCATCAACAATAACCAACGTATAATCCTTACCTCCTAAACTTCTAACTTGCAGTGGACCAAACAAGTCCATATGAAGAAGGTGTAAACACCTGTCCGAATCTTTGCCAATAATGCTTTTAAAGGTAGCCCTTGTTTGCTTGCCTTTAATGCATGCGTGACAAGGTCTTTCCTTTTCGCACTTAACATTTGGAGCATCACGCACCAAATTCTTTGAAAACAATTTATGAATGGTTTTGAAATTAATATGTGCTAATCTCTTGTGCCATTGGTCACCAAGAGATGCACTATCTTTAGCAAGAAGACATACTGGGGTAGAGGAATCCAAACAAATAAAATTAAGACAAAATATGTTTCTGCTACGAGTGCCGGATAAAATGGTTTCTTGTTTATCAACCGTTTTTATCAAACACTTGTTGGCATGAAACTCAACAACGTATCCTTTGTCGCATAATTGACTTATGCTTATGAGATTATGTTCTAATCCCTCAACATAAGCAACATCCGAGAAGGATACGCTACCGTTAGAAATTGTACCATATCCTTTTATAACTCCCCGGTCGGAGCCTCCAAAGATGACCTTTGATCCGTTCTCGGTTGGAGAGTAATTTTGAAGTAAACTTTTTGTTCCGGTCATGTGCCGAGAACATCCACTGTCCAAGTACCATATTGGCGTTCTATTGGCCTTTGGACATACCTGCAAACACAAAATCATTTTGCCTTAGGAACCCAAATTTGTTTGGGTCCTTGGTCTCTTGTTAGATTGCTCCCCCTACCGATGTTAGCATCGTGAGCGGTCTTTCTCACATTGATAACTCTTGGGGCAGCATAAACACTTTTGTTGAACCAACAATCGATGGCGAAGTGACCAATCTTGCCACAACACCAACAATGAAATCTATTGTATCTTTGTCCATTCTTCTCTTGCTTGACCATCTTGACATGAGGTTTAGCAGGAGGAGCTGCACTGGAGGTAGATGCTTCATGTTGATGACATGAACATGCTTTCCTCTCTTTGGTGGACAAGACTTCAACTTCTTTCACTTTCGGTGCTCTCTTAAAGTTATGACCATGATTATATGGACCATAGCTCTGAAGACTGATTTCTTCATAAGGTGCTTTAAAAACACTTTCGCCAAAGTTTCTAGGACGTGCCCATCCTTGGTATCTAGACTTTGGCTCTACATAAGTAGGCCTAGACCAGTGTCCATAGGAGGACTCAAGATCAAACTTGTTTGTCGGGTAGATTACCTTATTAAAGGTAGTCTGTTCTTGAGGGGCTTTCCCTTTTTCTTTGGCTAAGGCTTTCTTGGCTGCCTTATTCTTTCGTTGAGTCTTATTCCTTCTAGAAGTCTTACTAGAAGAGGCTATATGACCTAGTCCAGCACCATCAGTCTGTGCTGAAAATCCAGCAATCAGTGGAAGAACTGTCTTAGGCTTGGAGAAGCTCTCAACAAGCTTCTTCTCAGCCTCAAACTGCTCTTCCAGTTTCTTAATGACTTTTTCTTTTAGACTGACGAGACTAAGTGTCTCATTCAATTCTTCTATGGCAGAGTTAAGCTTACCTTTGAGTGATTCCATCTCAAGAACTTCTTCTCTCAAAGAGCTTTCACTTGCCTTAAGAGACTTAATCTCTTTGGCTTGAGCTTTCACGACCTTTCGACATTTGTCGTAGGCCTTGATCAGCTCTCTGTACTGAACCATGAGTTCAGACTCATCGTCATAAGAGCTGTCCTCATTCTCATGTTCAGAACTCTCAGATTCAGAAAGAGGTGTGTGAGAGTTTACCTTCCCAGTGTACTGGGGTTCTGTCTCCTCATCAGTTTGAGCCATCAGCCCAAAATATGCTTCTTCTTCCTCACTTGACTCCGAGGAGTCTGAATCGCTGAGGGTCTTTGTTTTCTTAGCCACGAAGCTCCTTTCATTCTTCTTTTGGTGAAAGGGTTTCTTGCTTTCCTTCTTTCCTCCTTCTCTTTTCTTATGAGGGCATTCAGCAATCATATGACCTGGCTTGTTGCAACAATAGCAAACTATGTCAGATGAAACATGTTTGTTCTGTTTAGGAACATACCTGTCATGGCTGCTTGAGCCTTTCTTTCTTCGATCACTTTCATAATGTGATCGTCTATGTGAGGCATCCTTGCCTCTCCAATTCTTCTTTTTGTTCAGAAACTTCTTGAACTGTCTTGATAAGAGAGAGAACTCTCCTTCAGACATCTCTGAGCCTGATGAACTGGGCTCTGAACTTTCTTCACTCTCAATTGTTTCCTGAGCAGGAGTAGATGATTGAGCTTTGACCTTTTTTGTGCTTTCTGCCTTCAAGGCAACAGTCTTATCCTTTGAAGAGGATCTGCTCTTCTCTTCTTCGGCTTTTCTTGTATTTATTTGCATCTCATAAGACATCAGCTTTCCGAAGAGATTCTGTGGGTCAGTCTCTGCTAGTCTGCCAAACTCCCGAATGGCACATACTTTGGTATCCCACTCTTTTGTCAGAGATCTGAGGAATTTGTCATTCAGCTCACCATTAGTGAACTTCCTGCCATACCCCTTCAGACCATTAACAATTTTGCTGAAGTTCTCAAAAGTATCTGTGATTGAATCCTTTGGTCCTTGTCTGAAGGCTTCATATTTTTGATTCAGAAGGGATCTTCTGTCATCCCTTACTTCTTCAGTGCCTTCCATCAGGACTATCAGACACTGCCACATTTCCTTAGCACTTTGGCAATGTATCAGATTCAGTAACATAGAGTCATCAACTGCACTTGCTATGATGTTTTTAGCTTTCTTGTCCAACGAGACAAGTGCAATCTCATCTTTGTCAAGATCCATTAGTTTCTTTGGTACCTTTAGAGTAGGATCTATTGTGGAGGTTGTCATGGGAACATAGGGACCTTCTTCAACTATCATAAAGATCCTTGGATCCACAGCTTCCATAAAGAATTTAATTCTTTCTTTCCACATGGGAAAGTTTGTCTTGGTGCACAGTGGAAGCTTTGCAAAATCTTTTGCCTTATCCATGCTTGGCTAACTTCTTAGACAACTTAGGGCAGATCTGATCAAGGTGTTAACCTTTATATGATCAACCTCCCTCTGATACCAATTGAAAGTTGACTAGTTGTCTAAATTATCACCTAGAGGGGGGTGAATAGGTGATTGCGACGTCTTTTGCGGAATAAAATAAAACTAATCGCAGCACACACAAAAAGAACACAAGCACAGACGACACAAGATTTATAGTGGTTCCCCGATCTTGGGTACTCCACTTTCCCTCTCACCGATCTAGTAACGCACTAGACTCGGCTACTCCACTTATCTCAGATTAAAGAAATCTTACAACTCGATCCAACCCGGATCTACACTCGGAAGCACAATCTTCCTACAACAAATACTCGGAGTGAAAACTCCTACAACTCGGAGAAGAATCTCCTACAGAATAAAGATTTACAGAAAATTATGAGACTGTGACAGATCTAGAAAATCTTGACGTTTCTTCTTCCTTCAACAATGGCGGCTCTGTCAGGAATCAGTCGGAGAAGATACTGTCGTCGATCTACAGATCTGGTTCTTCGGAACACACGGAATCAAGAGATTCAAAAGAAAGTCGAGGTCGATCTCGATTCTATGTGTCACTTTGTCGATCGTTCTTCGTCGGCGGCCTTCCAGATGGAAACAGTGAGCGGCGGCGGCGGCGACCGGGAAGACGAATCGGGAACTTAGGGTTTGTCGGCCCTTTTTCGTTTCACGTTCTTGAAGAGAGAGAAAGGATAAACGATAATAATAATTCTTAATGAAAACAGAGACTGATTAGACCTTTTATAGGGAGCTTAATCGGTCAGAAATCAAATCGTATTGAAGTGATGCCACGTGGGCCAATAAGATGATGACAGATTAAAGATTGAAAAATAGAATGAATAGAAGGTCAACGATTTTGACAAATTCAGAATTAGAAAAAGATTCAAGTCAGAAGTACTCGAGAACTGAAGGTTGTTCTCGAGCACTGAAACAAGGAGTTCTCGAGAATAGAAATGATTGTCTCGAGATCTTGAGACTGGGAAAAATATACTGTCGAAAATAACTTTCTCGAGCACTAATTGTACTACTCGAGCACTTATACTTAGAAGAAAAAGTATATCTGGATTACTCGAGCATAAGCAGAATTTGCTCGAGAGCCTGAAGAAATGTACTCGAGAATTATTAAGATTTCTCGAGCACTAAACACTTAAAAACAAACTTGAGAACTGGAGTACTCGAGAAACAAGTCTCTTTCTCGATCACAAAGACTTAATCAAAATCCTGAAAACTAGAGTACTCGAGCAAATGGATTATTTCTCGAGCACTTGAACATAGAGGAAAATCTGGAGGAAAGTACTCGAGAAGCTAAAGTTGTTCTCGAGCACAGGAACTTAGAATTACAACAGAGAAATAGTTCTCGAGAAAGGTAGTCTTAGAAGAAGAGTTATATTTCTCGAGTACCTTTCCTTAGAAATATTTTTGCACAGCATTCTAGTTCTCGAGCAGCAAAGTCAATTTCTCGAGAAAGGAAAACTTTCTCTCGAGCATTAATGACAGCCAGATTTGAAAGAAAAAGTTCTCGAGCAAGCTGAGCTTTTTCTCGAGCACTTTTAAAAAACTTCTCGAGACCTAGAGATGTAATTTACTCGAGCACTAATGTATTTCTCGAGCAAAAATGACTTAGCAAAAATTCTAAGTTACAGAAAAATGTTTTCAAATAGAACTTCTTCAGCTTCAGCTTTTGTCCTTTTCTCCAAGTGATTTGAGGGTAAGTATATTCCAATAGAGAGGCTACACATGAGTCAACACCTTGGATTACACAGTGAGGGATTACACTGTGAAGTCCTGTGTTTGATGACCCATTGCAGACTGACATTGGTCTATACTTAAAGTGTACACCTGCAAGCATATGGCTAAAGAGAAATATCAAATACAACTGGATTCAACTTAGTTCATGGGTGACTTCATGCAAATCTAGGTGAGTGTGGATACAATACCCAACATAACCTTTACAAAAAGTTTCTAAACTTATGCAAGGGAAGTTTGAAATGAGCAGTATGGGCGAGTTGAAGTATTTCTTAGGACTTCAGGTGAACCAATCTAAAGATAGAATTTTCATCTCTCAAACGAAGTTCACCAAGGAGATTCTTAAGAAATTCAGAATGGAGAATGCAACCTCTATGAGGACTCCAATGGGTTCAACTGTGTCTCTGGACAAGGATGAGAAAGGGAAACCTTTTGATGAAACGAAGTATAAAAGCATAATTCGATCCTTGCTCTACATGATTGCCAGTAGACCTTATATAATGTTTTCAACATGTGTCTGCACTAGATATCAGGTGAACACTAAGGAATCTCATTACGTGACTGCAAAAAGGATTTTAAGATACTATAAGGGTACACCCAATCTTGGCTTATGGTACCCGAGAAATAATGATGTCGAGCTAATTGGTTTTTCAGATGCCCATTTTGTAGGAAGTGGGGATGATAGGAAAAGCACTTCCGGGACGTTTCAATTCCTCAGAAGACGTCTTATCTCATGGGGCAGTAAGAAGTAGAATTGTGTGGCAACTTCCACACCCGAGTCAGAGTATATCTCTGTGGGTAGTTGTTGCGCACAACTGCTATGGATCCAGAATAAACTAGAAGACTATAATTTAAAGTTCTGAGAAATTCAGATGTATTGCGACTCATCCAGCGCAATTGCAATCGCAAATAATCCAGTGTCCCACAGCCGAACAAAGCACATCGAGGTGCGCTATCACTTCATCCTAGAGCATGTGGAGAACAAGGACATAGCCCTCAGCTATGTCCCGACGGACAAGCAGTTTGCAGATATTTTCACGAAGCCGCTGGACGAGGCCAAGTTTTCATTTTTCAAAATGGAACTAGGCATACTTAAAATTGACTCTTGAATAAGCCTAGGAAAGCAGAAGATCTATCGGGTTCTACCTCAGAAAAGATGGAATATTTTCCAAAGGAAAATTCAGCGTATATCGGACAGGAATTTCACTGATTTGTCGAATATCTATGGATTCTCGCTGAATCATATTATACATCTGGTGAATCTCGCCAACTTTTACATGCAAGGAAATTCTCTTTCTTATTATATTGGATCTGAAGAACTGATGACAAATAAGGTACACACTTCTAGGAAAATTTGAAAATGATATCCATATATATATATATATAAAGGGGGCATTCGTAAAGACCATTCATCGAACTCCAGCCGAATCGCCGAAACAAGGAATTTGACCTTTCGGCTCCTGCGCTACAGTCGTCGTTCCCGTCGAAAATTTTTGTAGAGGGCGTGGTTCTTCTCCCTCGGCTAGGGTTGTCAACTCCTTCCAATCCCTAGGCGACAGTGATAAAAGATTGTCCCGAAGATTTCAAACTGTGGTGGATTCCCGAAAACTGAAAGCCGCTGATTCTGACAAAGTCCTATTTTAAGAGCAACAGAGAATTTTTCCTTCCTTCAGAAACCCAGATTTCAGATTCTTTATGGCTCTTAGAACCACCAGTGGCTTGCTAGGGGGAAGTGAATTTGTCCGAACAGGGTTTACTCATGCTTTAGATGAGTTCAGGAACGTCATTCTTATGTTGGAGACTGCATGACTGTCCTTTGTCCTAGAACACCCTTGCAAAGTTCTGGACAAGGAAATTCCTTAGTTCTTCCAGCACGCCAAGCTCAGACATGAAGACACAGTGATTAAGAGCAAGATTCAGAAGTACAAGGTAAAGGTGAAAGCTTCCTTTTTATCCAGGTATTTGTGGCTTCCAGCTTGTGAAGAAGCCGATTACCTAGATGAAGATGATTTCTCTAGAGCCCTGTTGTTTTGTGGACAACCCAGAGGTACCAAGGCCATTAAGAGGAAAGGGATGAACGAGGAAAGGAAACTGCTATAAGACATCGTTGGCAAAGTATTGCTATGTAAGACTGGTTAACATGACTATCTTTCTACAAAAATGTTCAAGGTGCTAGTTGCAATTATCTACAGAAAGAGGTTGGACTGGGGTGCCTTACTGTTTGACAAGATCAAGGATAGTCTCCGCACACCCAACTTTGGAAGGATTATCAGCCTGTACCTGAATGAGATGGATGGTGGCAGGTTCAATATGACAAAAGGAGTACCTATCCATCACTTAAAGAAGATCGACTCATCTATCTTCTCTCGATAGGATAAGAGGATAATCAAGCAAGGGGGATCCCCAGACTTGGCTTTGGAAGAGTAAGTTCGAGCTCCTGAGGTCAGGATTACCTCTTCTCACCCTAATAATATTCCTGAGAGTTCGAGGGCAGGAATAGAGGGGGAGTCAGTTACTCTAGCTGTAGAGACAGAGAATCTACTAATAGAGGTTGCTCAGATTGCTCATACTGCTATTGAGGAGTTGGTGTTTGAGACAATGACAGAGTTGTAGGATACAGTCCTGCCAGCCCCAGAGTCAGTGCCTGCTGATGCTTTAGAAGAGTCTACTGACAAAGAGGTTCCAACTCCGTCAAATCTAGAGGATGTTGATGAATTAGTTGATGAGAATGACCTAAGGGTTGATGATTATGATATTGAGGTTCTTGCTGATGTATCTGAGATTACTGCTGAACAGATTATAGTTGATTATGACAAGATTGCTGCTACTGACATTACTGAGACTGAGAGTACAAGTATTGATGTTGTTGCTGAGCCAATGTCTGTGGACAACCTACTAGTTCCTCTCCCAAAGATGAATCCTATTGCAGTTTCTGAGGGGAGCCATGGATATTTCTCCGATCGAAAAGTCCTCCAGTGATTCTGAGATTCCAGACGATGTTCCACTGCCACAGATTTTTGATATTCCATCCTTTAGTACAAATGACTCCATTCTGCAAGCAGTTGAGGTGATGTTGGCAAAGAAACAAGCTAAGTTCGAGGCCTCGTTGCAAAAGTTTTTGAAAAGAGTTAAGGACTCTGAAAAATATATGTTGAATGGCCTAGCATAGGTCAAAGTTGCAATTAGCAAGCTTGATAAGAAGTTGGATTCATGCTTTGTTCAGGGAGGCCAAACCGTCTATCATGATGTGTCAGGACTGAAAAATAACATGGTGGTATTGAAGAATGCTGATCCAAATGTTCTTACAATGATTGATGTTCGCAACAGATCCATGGCACACTTTGATTCCACAATGCACAACTATGCCAATTCCATCGTTGTCGAAGCCAAAAAGGGGGAAAAATGCCCTTACAGCTAAGGTGGATTTGTTGTCTACTTCTATGGGACAAAACTTCAAGGCAACAAATAACTACATATATGAAAATATTGAGTGGCTATGTAATCAGCTGATCGGAAATCAAGTTCCTGTTGTGCCTGTACCAGCATCTGATGAGGTTCATCCTTCCTAGGATTACTCTCAGTACTGGTAAGACACTCAGAATCTATAGAATTTTGATCAAGATTTTGCTGCTGCTACTGCGTTCTTTCCAGAGGTTCAGAGGACAGAAGACCTTGCTCCCCCAGTTAATAAGAGAAGAAGATATGGAGAAGGCACGTCTGAAGTCAGGCCAGATCCCGAGCCAAACAGACTAGATCCGAATAGAGAAATGGAAGAGGTCTGGAGCCCTACCTCCAAAGGAATCATATTGGATACATTCTCCTTGGTCGATCTTGGAGTAGAAAAGCATCAACATCACTATGACCAAGAGGAATGGAACAAATACAAGGTAGCATGCACAAAGAGGAGAATACATTTCAGGAACAACCACGGTTCTTATCCGATGCCCCCAGCTCCTCCGAGATACTATCTGAATCGTAGAGCTTATTTTGCAAGACAGCATGCGAAGAGGCAGAGCAGACAAAATCAATGAATCATATGTATATTGTTGAATGTTGTGGGCTGCCCTCCCAAAACTATAAACATTTTGATATATATATATGATTTCGTTAAATTGTCTGGAATGCGCAGTTATTTTAATTTCACTTATATTTCTATTTACATTATTATTTTAATATTTATCATGTGCAATTCACCTTAGCTTGTAGGATTTTGGCTTCTTCAAATAGGGGGAGATTATTGGGTATTGTATCCACAATAACCCTAATTTGAAGAAGGGGCCAGTCAAGCTAAGATGAATTGAGATTGTATTTGATGCTACTTTTCAGTTATGTACTTGCAGGTTCACATTGCTAAGTACACACCAATGTCAGGTTATAATGGGTCAGTAAACACAAGACTATACAATGTAATTCCTCCTTGTGTAGGCCAATGTGTTGACTCACATGTAATCTCTCTATTGGGGTGTACTTTTATCCCAAGTATAAGAGAAGGCTCAAGGATGGTCAAGGGTTAGACCCAGGAAAATAGAAATTTTACCTAAGTAAAATTCGGCGAGTATGGTTGAGCATACATGTCGAATTCGTCGAGTATCGTCATTGATACACGCCGAATTCGTCGAGTATCGTCATTGAAGCACGCCAAATTCGTCGAGTATACCTACCAATACCCATCGAATTTATCATATATACTTAGGGTAAATTCATTGGAATGCGAAAGATCTGATAAGTAATATTCGTCGAGTATCATTATGCATACTCATCGAATGTATATAACGATACTCGCCGAATTTGTCGAATATGCTAAGTGATACACATCAAACTCGTCGAGTCAAGTCGACACTACTTCTCTAGATTTTTCCAAATCTAAATCGTCATATATAGGCATGGAGTGTGTTGAGTCTATTATCCGATACTCGACGAATTCGTCAAGTATGCCTGGAGATACTCGACGAATTCGTCGAGTATGACTTGTTGTCATGGTATCGAGTGACCAGCCAGCCTGAGATGATTTGACTAAGGCATATTCATAGTATATTAAGATGTATTTGGCGAGTATCATTATGATACTCGACGATACTCGACAAATTTGACTTAGGTCATTTTTTCGAAAATTTCAAATAACCAGTGACGGGTTCCGTCGGCCATGCACAGTAAATTCCGTCGTTCGTTTTTGGAAAATTCCTTTGTACTGTTGGAGGATTCATCTCTATAAATACCTAGGGATGT
The DNA here is from genome assembly GCA_039513925.1 of Platanthera zijinensis. Lineage (NCBI taxonomy): Eukaryota > Viridiplantae > Streptophyta > Magnoliopsida > Asparagales > Orchidaceae > Platanthera > Platanthera zijinensis. Next base: position 123,370,404 of record CM077095.1, on the reverse strand, counting down.
TTTTATTATTGTCAATCTTGTTTTGTGCGAAATAGATCTCCGATTTAAACGAAAAAATATTCCTAATCAGCGACCACCGGCCTCCATTCCGTGCGACACATTTCGATCAGCCGATACCTGCGAGCACAGCAAGATATTGTCTTCTTCGACCTCTACATCTGGATTGTTGCCTTCTAAAGACTTCTATTCATCAAGATCTAGACGTTTGAAGACTTTAGTTTCAAGATCTCCGGAAGATTTCAGATTTCCCATTGTTCTCCAAGTGAAATCAAGATCAACCGTTTTCGAAGAACGAAGGACTGAAGTTTTTAGATCTTGCAAAGGATTAATTGTAATAATTATTGTAACTTTTATTTACTCTTGTATGAGAAGTTTCTCTGAGTTTGTAGATCCGTTTATGGATCGAGTGAGTAGATCCGTTTGTGGATAGAGTAGTAGATCCGTTTGTGGATCGAGTTTGTAGATCTGGTTGTGGATCGAGTAGTAGGAGCGTCGTCTCTGAGTTGTAGGAGTTGCGGCTCCGAGGTGTAAGATTGTTGATAATATGAGAAAGGTGAAGTAGCCGAATCTAGCCCTTCGTGGTAGATAGGCAAGGCGGGAAAGTGGACGTACCCAACTCGGGGAATCACTATAAAATATCTGTGTTTGTGTGCTTGTTTTTAAGTGATTTTTAATTCCGCGAAAATACACAAACATCACTTATTCACCCCTGTCTAGGTGATTTAGGTAGACGCTAGATACTTTCATGATCATTGATCGTTTAACGAAGGTGTCACACTTAATTTTGAAAAGGAAGGATGATTTAGTGGAAAAGCTGGTGAAGCTTTACGTTGACAATATCATACGATTGCACGGTATTCCTCGTAGCATCGTTAGTGACCTAGATGGGCACTTCACATCTAATTATTGGATGCTTATTCATCAACTATTAGGTACAAAACTGAATTTTAGTACGGTCTTTCATCCTCAGACGGATGGTTAGACTGGGAGGGTAAACATGATAATGGAGGATATGCTTCACATATGCGCCCTAGATTTCGGGAATAGGTGGGAGGACCACTTTTATATGATCCAGTTTGCCTATAACAATAGCTACCGAGCAAGTATTCAGATGTTGCCCTTCGAGGCCCTCTATGGTAGAAAGTTTCGTACTCCCTTAGCATGGCTGGAAACGGGTGAAACAAAGTTGTTTAAGAAAAAGGAAGTTGATGATGCTACTTCGACTATACGTACAATCCGGGAGAGATTATTGATTGCTCAAGATAGGCAGGCCAAATATTATAATGCCAAGCACAAAAATATCAAGTTCGCCGTGAGCGACTAGGTTTATCTAAAGATCAAACCGTTCAAGGGTGTATCGAGGATTCGACACTTGAAAAAGCTATGTCTGAGGTATCTTGGGCAGTTTGAGATATTTGAGCGCTTTGGCGAAGTCGCCTATCAATTGATTATTCCGGTTGGACTAAGTGGTTTGCACGATGTTTTCCTCATAATGGTGTTGCGGAGGGCGGTTCAAGAGCCTTTAAAAGTGGTTACGACAGATCAAGTGCCAATCAATAGTGGGTTTACAATGAAGGTCAAGACCAGTCGAATCGAAGACATGAAGGTCAAGCAGCTGCAGAATAAGTCGATCAGAATGGTCAAGGTCTACTATGACAACTGTGGTCGTGAAGAACAGTCAAAGGAGCATGAGCAAACAATGAGAGCGGAGTTTTACGAGCTATTTCTTTGAGGTATACATTTGTAATATTGATACCTCTGTGTTTTCCTGCAACGTATAATTTTGGGGCGAGATTTCTTTAAGTGGGGGAGATTTGTAACAACTCAAGTTTCCTATAGCTAGGAGATTGGTTCTGTGAGATACCGCCTGACGGTAAGGTTAGTGTCAGCTGCAGTATTGTGGAATTGTTGTAGGAGCTCTCTGCGAGATACCGCATAGATAGCGCATAGCTGTAGCACTTGACGCAGTCGACGCATTGATGCATCGAATGGTATCGCTCGGCGATAGTGAGCTACCATACCGTGGTAGCATCGGCAGAGCTCTTAGTGAGCTACTACCTGATCGTAAGGTTAGCACTGACAGTAGAGTGGCCGATTTATTTGGTAAAGCCCTCGGAGGGATATCGCATTGCGATAGTGTTGATGCGACGTGTCGCCTACAGTACGGCGGTAGTGAGTTACCGCGCAATGGTAGTGAGTTTCTACATGGCGTAGCAGGTCTATTACAGCGAGGCCACATGTCGGCGCGTGATTGGAGGTTTTGGGCAATGGGCTTGCAGAACAAGCCAACATTTGGGGTGTCGCGCGGCGGTAGATAGTTACCGTGTGGCAGTAGCTCGGTTTAAGGCTGGGAATGTTCAGTTCCACTTTATTTTCTCTTGGCATTCTCCTTCTATGTGAAGGGGAGAGAGAGAGAGTGAAGGAAGAGGAAGAGGAAGAGGAATGAGATATTCCATTATTGGAGCATCAGAGCTCCGAGTCGCGAGCCGAGTTCAAATCCACAGAGGCAAGTCCGTTGCGGTCATTTTCATCCGGCTAAATACTCCCCCATGACACTGAAATGAAAGTCAAGGGTAACAATCTTCCTTCTTAAACATGTGAAATCCTCTGTTTTGGCATATGAGGGTAGACGCTCCACGAGCATGTGGAGGCGAGCCTACCAACGGATTGATCGGTTGTATCCCTGGTAACTTTGCATTTAGAATCCGGAATCAAAGTACGAAATATGCATGTTATGTGAAGCCGATCTGGACAGATTGGTCTGGATTGGTGATGATTGTTTTGTATGTCGGAGTAGACTCCGTGGTAAACGTGTAATTTATGGAGTCACGGGGTGTACAGGTTGCTGCAATGAAAGTACCGGAGTAGGTCTCCCGGAAAACACCCATTTGGAGAAGAAACGATAGTTTGCCCGCTACTGCGCGGCGGTAGCGCTACCGCTGGCAGTAGATCCCAGTAAGCTTTGATTGTGAATCCTATCTCTTGGAGACTTGGGGGCCATTGTATTGAACTGAGAGCCTGAAGAGCCCAGCTTTGGTGGCCGTGAGTGCCAACCTTGGATCATAACGTGGTTATGTATGATTGGTATTACGGGAAAGGGTATGCTGACCCGCATCGATGTTGTTAATTTGCACGACGATCTGACCAATAGGAAAGAGTTGAACTGTACCCGCACTATGCTGTTTGCCTAAAGAGACCTAAAGTACGTGGCAGTTGTCGTTGGAATAGGAGAGAGTCGTGGCTTTAGGCCAGTCTAGTAATGCTCAGGTAATACCGTCCAGTCTGGGATTGAGGATGGTGCTGGGAATCATGAATGTGGGTTCTTTGACACCAGTGATTACAGTGATGGCAAAGGTGGGACCCTGAGCAAATAGGTACACCGATAATGTGGCCTGAGTGCACGGGGCGGTTAGCCGATCGTTCCATCGTCTGTGTTGGTTGGTGCTTAAGTTGCACTTCCACATATATTGTGATTATGCTAATTACTGTAGGGAAGGAGCACCGCCGCCCCAGGTGTGGGGTGGGGTCATTATAATTTGGCTAGCTAATCCTAACTTTTTCTTGGTTTGCCGACGTTAGGGTTGAATGCTTTTTTTCAGGTGCAATTAAGCCATGTGGAAAGTAGCGGGATGAAGCCCTATTTGCTATGCCGACCCTCGAAGGCCAAGAAAAGCCTGTTTTTACTGTTCATGTGTGGCCGGCTTGCGTGCTTATGTCTGTAAAACACCTATTTTTGAGAAAAACAATTGTAAGGCCTTAAGGACATAACGATTTATGTATTTGGGGTATCATTCCTATCTTTATTGTTAACAGACATTCTTGTGTTTAGGTTCCAAGCAATTTAATTACTTTCGCTAGAATGCACTCTGAGTTAGGATGCGCGTTTTTTTTTTCAATACATAACTCTAATATCTGTCCGTGGAATCTAGCATGGGGCCCCAACCAGACCTTCTGTTATATTTTATGTGACGAATGGGGGCGTTATAACTTGCCCGAGCTCGCCTCGCCTACTCGACGACAAGTCTGACTGTGCTACCCGGGCTCGTGCCATAAAATATGGGTTGAGCCTTGTCATCTTACTGAACTCACTCATTGAACACTAAGATTAGACCTGCTCTTACTATGTTTACTGATGCGGACCTTCCTTCTGATCACTGGATATGTGATGTACACAATCCCTGCTCTTCGTTAGAGATAAAAAAGAATCGTTCAACCCTTATTTAGCAACCATAGAGAGGTGAGATAAACGGGTCTGTCCACTCTCTTCCCCTATAAATAAAGTGGGGATGCTACCCCTATATTGACAATGACATGGCTTTAGAGGCGGTCCCTTCCGTTGGCGTGAAGACGATGTCAAGAGTCAAAGCACATGACGGCCTCCATTTCTTGGCTAATCGACAGGATCTCTTCAAAGCAATCACATGGGCGTAGTGAAAAGGGGTCAAAAAAAGGAAGACAATCATACCTTTTGCCAAGGAGAGACCCCCGCCTTCTGAATTGAATGTGAGGCAGGAGCCCTATGTCCAGAAGATCGAGATCTCGCTTGACACTGAACAGCATACCTTCAATCTCCTCAGTATGGCCAAACAGGTAATTTCAACTCATCATCAAGCGCTCTAAAAACCTTGATGCGAGATGGCCGACTTCATAATTTCATGAGTTCAAGCATGCTGACGATAGTCGGACCCTAATCTTGGCATTGTCATGCCCCTCGATTGATATAGCCAGGTCATGAGCAAGATAATAATACGAGTTCAAATGTCCCCTCATCGTATCGTCCTGTCATCATTCCAAGTAAGAAATTATATTTTAGTTGTGTTCGAGGACAGCGTATTAATTTTGCCCTTATTTTCAAATAGTTCCCTCCTTCGTTGACCTGTACACTGAACTGCGATAAGACAAGGTAACCTCTAAGAGTGTATTCCCTGCTTCCTCTCAAGATACAAGTCCAGCTCCCCAGCTGATGCCTCCAGACTCTCACAACTTTTGCAAAACATCCTAGGGTTAGCGAGTTGGCTAAGCGACCTTCTGGTAAAGATTCATTGTTGATGGGTCTACGTGGGCAAAATATCATGTCTTCATAGAGGACTCATTCCGTTGAGCGCCTCCGTCAGAACTACCCCGCCGCTAGGGTGGAGATCTAGGCTCCGTTTGGGAGGACTTATTTTCACCGTTCAAGCGGTTATGACCGCATGAACCGGGCCATAATTAAGGTACGGTTCATGCTATCGTAACCGCCTGATCGGTGAAAATAAGTCCTCCCAAACGGAGCCCTAGTGTCTTTGGCAGGTGTCTACTTACTCGCTTTTAGCTCATTTTTTCTTCACTAACCTCTTTCCACCTACCAACACTTTCAGGTTGACATGTATCAGCTTTGCCAAAACATTCAACAGTGGTGAATTCGCTTTCAAAATTTCCTTCTTGAATGATGATGACTCCTTTGAGGGACCTCTTTGTGAACTCACGGACTATCGATGATGAATTAGAGCCTGCCTTGTTGCCATCGTCATGGCCCATGACTACTTCATGGTCATGTCACTTGTTGAAGTAAACCAATGGCTTGTCAACATTCAGACTCTCCTTGATCGGGCAAAGAGATTACATCAACTGGTGGAGAATGATAAAGCATTATCTGCCAGTGTCCAAGATATGGACAAGAGACTATTTGATTGTGAGACTCTCCAGAACACTACTAAATATGAACTACATTGGTTCGATCAAGAGGTTGGAACACTGGGCGAGGCCTCCGAACTTGAGGAGTATATAAGATGAAGTGAGGAGCACCTTCGAAAAACCAAAGATGATATTTGCATTGCAAGGGATATTACTTGGAAAGCTTACTATCCATCTCGCTCATGCCACCGAGGTCACAACTTTGTGCGTCATAAATAATGTACCTATATTTCTTCTGTTTCATTATTCTACTGGTAATATTTTGTATTCGTCTTTTACAACTTAATGAAGATTTTTTTTCCATTAATTTTTCCTGTGTTTCAACTCTTGGCATGCTCAAGCATTGATAGGCGAGACGGAGAGCTCGCGTGCAAGCATATAGACTCATCCATGAGTACGCACAAAGGCCATATGCTATAAATAGGGGGTTACCCTTAGTGATAATCATACTTGCTTCCCTTTATCCCCCCCCCCCCCGTTTTCTTTTGTTATTGATAGGAGATCACTTTATGTTTGTGTGTGCCCTGCATTAGATGATCACAACAAAACATTCTTTCAAGATGAGCTTGCCTTACCTTCGGTGCATTTCTATGTCGGACTGAGGTTGCCCATGTGTCTAGAGGTCCGACTGGTTTTCAAATACTTCGGGTTGATCCCAGCACAGGTCAACCCTAATGCGATCAGTACCCTAATCGCATTAATTTATTCGCCCAAAATAGATTTACGTATTAACACAAGTGCACGAGCTAGATCAAATAATATAAAGTGAATAAAGATTATTTTCACGGAGAGGTGATTAATTTAACACTCGCAAATACTAGATAACATTTTCTTTAAATCCAAGTGAATCAATTTAAAGGAATTTTGAAAACAACTTAAAACTCTACGAAATTTAACGGCGACTTCCAAGAAATTACTTTTTATCAAATGATGAGAAAACGGTCTTATGTTTTGATTTCGTAAGTCTATTATGATAGATCGATAGGCGATATTTATGAGAAGCCTTGGTGCGCTTTCCTGCAATGATTTTAAGGCAGAGATCTATATCTCTTGATATCAGAAATCACCATATCCCCCTTTCCCTTATCAACTCTAACTCAGGCAAAACAAATAATATTAATAATGATAAAAATCAAAGTTGTTAACATATAGGTGAAATTTCTTTCTCCCTTCTACGATATATCGAGTTGATGATATATTTATGCATCTCCTCTCTTGAATTTTGAAGCACAGAAAAATGGGCCAAAAATTTGGTTAAAGATTTACGTAACTCATCTCTCGAATCTCGTTGCATAGTAAAATAATTTTTGTTCATATACTCACGCATCTCATCTCTCGAATCTCGATGCGGAAAATAGAATGAAAATATAATCCAAAGTTTTACCAATAAGATCAAAAACTAAATAAAGAAATCACACCAAATTCTCATAAATAAAAATAAAAATAGAGATCACACCAAAATAGAACAAAGTACTCTCAAAATACAAAACCTAAAAAATTAGTTCATGATTTGAGAAGTACACCATGAAATTTGAGAAATCTTACAAGACATGATGTTTAGAGACCTAAACGCTACAGGAAATTTTACTAAAACTTGCACAAAACCCCTCTTTGATGAAGATCTAGTGCAGTTCCTCCTTTTCCTCTTCAAAACCTTAGTTCTCCTCTTGAATATTTATGAAGATGAAAAGATTGTGAAAAGATGCTATTTTATTTCTCCTTAGCCTTTTTATATACATTCCTCCCTCAAAAGAATATTTTTAATGTTAAATAGAAGCCTCCCTTTGCCTTTAAAATAGCCCAAATTTGAATATCTTCGTATTCAAATTTCTAGTCCAGCCAAATTGTTGTAACAAATTTTTCTGAACTAAAAAATATGTTACAACAAATTATTTTGTACTATTAAAAACTGCTCCAAACAGCTGCCAAACTGTTACAACAATGATATAAATTTTTTTCTAGACTTCAAATGCACTCAACCCTCGACTCTTTGAGATGAATACTTCGAACTTCCCGCGATAAAAATATATCAAAATGACGATAAAACTCTAAATTTTCACCAAATACTAAATTACTCATATTTAATAATTTTTAACTCAAATTTATCAAATATTTTGACTAAAAGGGTAAGAATTAAAGCACAAGATAACTTATTTTTCAAAAGTTATCACACTCTCACACCTAAACCTTTGCTAGTTCCTAGCAAAAATATATTATTGCAAGCCATGGAATGAGCGAATATCTACTAAGTAACAAGTTCTGTCTCCTTACTCTTGAACATAACAATATTACTTAGGGGATTCACAATAATAATTGATAAATATGTCAATCATTAAAATTTCAAACATTCATAAATTCATTAGTTCAATACAAGTTAAAGCTCCATAACGATTTCCTAGTATTGTGTGTGTTATTCCTTAAAATTATCTACTCCAAAACAACTTAACTCATTAAATTTGCATAAGTAAGAAGAGATGAAAATATGCTAAGTCTTTGAGTTAGCCTCCACAAGAGTTTTGGTTGTTGAAAGAAAATCATAAGGACTTTAAATATGATGGGCTTTGGCTTGGTTAGGAATTCATGATTTAATTTTGATTTGATAAAGATATTTTCCTGGCTAATATTCTTAATAACTTTACCTACTACGGGATTTCTTTCACACTAATCATCATTTTTAGTCCATAGTTGGGATCATTCCAAGTACGTGTATGCACACTTAGGTTGCATATCACTATGACATAATTTTTTCTTTTTTTAATCTTAGTTGGGATCATTCCAAGTATGAATGCACATACTAGGCCCATGGGTAAATTTAGGGGGGGCTAGGGCCCTGCCCCCTCCCACCCCCCCTAATTTTTTTAAAAAACCTATTTTACAATGAGATTTTTATATAAAATTTACAATTTTACACAATTTAATGCATTCACCCCCCCCCCCCCCCAAATTAAAGGCGGATCAGACCAGGGCGTAAAAATTCAGCGATAAATGAAATATCAAATAGGCATCGACATAAACATTAAACCCCAATACCTTTTCTCCTCTTTCTCACTCTCCTCAGATCCTCCCACATTCATTCTCCTCTTTCAGACTGACCGACCTCAGCACTTCGCCAAAGGCTTCACCGCCGGCCACTTTACTTTGTTAGGCTCCTTGATCGCAAGTCCGGAATCCTTAGTAGTTGGATTTCATTCAGACATCGCTTCAGTTTTCAGGTATTAAGCATCACCATGACACCATCGCATTAGTTTTCTGACTTAGAAGTGTGTATTAATTTTCTGAAGTATTCAATTTTTTGAAGTATTCATTTTTTTGAAGTATTCATTTTTTTAAAGTATTCAATTTTCTGAAGTATTCAATTAGGTGATTGTTTTCTTTCCGCCACTGCTAAGTTGGTTTAGTTAACATTGAATTATTTTGATTAAGTTGTTTCCTAGTAGTCAGAATTAAGCATATTCGGATAGTATTTTAATACAATGTATTTTTCTTGAATCTTCAACTTTGTGAATTATTTCTTTTTGATAGTATAGTAGCACTTCTTTACTCATTGGAAATTATATCAGTGCGACATATCAACTTGTTTTTTTTAATTTAGGTCATTATGAAGAAGATGAAAACTATTAATTCGTTTTTCAATAAGATTTCATCTTCGGAAGCCTCCACACCTTCCTTGCCTGTTGATTCATCTATAGTTGAAAAGATTCCACTTGTTCTCGAGCGAGATCCTGGATTGTGACGTCAAATTTAGGAATATCCCATATATCAATAGGATGAAATACGATGAGCTTATGTTAAAGCTAGACCTTATCAGTACAAACTTCAAGAATATCCATCCTCAGTCTTAGGTGAACATAGTCAAAGATTTTAATATTCTTGGTTTGAGAAGTTTCTGTGGTTAGAGTAATCTCCTGTAAAAGATGCTGCATATTATTTTACATGTTATGTTTTTAATAAGCAACCTAGTGGTCATTTTGGATCAAGCACATTCACCATTGATGGATTCCGAAATGGAGGAAGTTAACTGGAAAAGATTGTGCATTTTTGACTCATGTAGTGAAGCATCATTGTTCCCCACACTATATTGTTGTTTGAAGATGTGAAGATTTAATGGTTCATTCTCAACATATTTATAAAGTAATTCAACGACAAACATCTCAACAAATCTTAATGAATCGATTACAGGTTGGAACTTCAATTGATTCCTTATGCTATTGTGCATTTCAAGGAATTGCATTTTGAGGCCATGATGAAACGTCATAATCTATTAATCACGGCAATTTTATTGAGATGATTAATATAACGCCCCAAATTTAACCGAAGTTATTTTTGTGTGCGTTTAGAGGGCGTGGTATGGGTATAGGGGTTATGAACTCTAAAGTCTACGAAGTCGGTGTGCGGATAGTGGATGTCGGTGTGCTGTTTGTGAGTTTTAGTGTGCTTTTAGGGGTAGTCTGCGGATAGCAGTTTTGGCTAGGGTTTTCTATAAAACCTAAAAATAATCCCTCCCCTCTCATTCCCTTTCTCTCAGCCTCCTGAGCCTGAATTTCCCTCTCCTGATCTCTCTCTCTATCTCTCAGTATTTCTCTCACGTAAGGCACCCGAGCCCAACTTCCCTCTCTCATTGCCGCTGGAAGGGCTGAGCCCGACTTCCCTCTCCCTTGTAGCTATTGTCGGAGCAACATCCCTCTCTCCCGTCAACGCTGGAAGGGCCAAGCCCGACACCCCTTCTTCTTCCCTGTCTAGTTCGCTACCAACAAAGAGAAACCTTGTCTCTCTCTCCCTTGCCGACCTCCCTCTCCTCTTGGCCGACCAAGAGGGGTTAGGGTTGGGCTTATGCTTGCGATAGGAGGTTGTTCGGAGGTGTTGGTGGGGAGCAACTAGGGTTTGGCTAGGGATCGTGATAATGTATTCGATTTGGAGCTCGGACCGGTATATGGAAACCAAATCCGTGACGACCGAGCTATGGCACCGAAATGCGCGTCAAGGGTAACAACTTTTCTTCTTGGGTGGGTGAAGCCCTTAATTCTATCATGTTGGCATGGAAGTCCCTCCCCATTGACAGGTGCGGGAAGGGTGCCCTCTAATGGGTCGATGTGCACATCCCCGCTATTTACTTTCATTTTGTACCTGGAAGCGCGAGTACGATTTTAGGAATGCTGTGTGAAGCCCATCCGGATGTGTGATCTGGATTGGTGATGTTCTGTGGGTTCCGGGAGAAGATTCCATAGAATTTGAATGTTTTAGAATGGGGTTCTGCCCAGAGCAGCAGTTAGTACTGGAGGTGTGCTCCAAGAAACACCATAATGTTTGCATATGATCAATGTATCGTTAGCATTAGCTCCCAGGGATTTTGTTGTGCTGTGTGCGTAATCGATCTCTCAGAGACTGTGTGCTAGCGTGTTGAGTTGCGCGCCTTGGGTGCCCAACTTTGGTGGCCATGAGTGCCAACCTTGGAACATAATATGTGTCATGTCGTGTACGGGAAAGGGGATGCTGACCTGCGCCATTGTTGTTAATTGGTACGATGATTTGAGCAATGGGAAAGAGCTGAATTGTACCCACTCTATGTTATTCGGATAAATACACCTAAAGTACATGGCAATTACCATTGGCATAGAGGTGAGTCGAGGCTATAGGCCTGACTAGTAATGCTCAAGTGGAACCATCCAATCCGGGACTGAGAATGGTGGTGGACTAGCGGAGTTCACCGTTGGGGTACTTTATGCACTATTGTATGCCTGTGATGGCAAAAGGTAGGACTCGGGGAAACTGGTAAACTATTAAGGTGCCCATAGTGCACGAGATGTTTGGTTGTTTGCGCCAATGTCTGTGATGTATGGTGCTAAGGTTGCACATTTATATTAAATATATAAACTTGCTAATTGCTTGCAGAGAAGAAGCACCACCACCCTGAGAAAGGGGTGAGGTCGTTATAATTTCGTCAGCTCTAGCTGACCGTTGCCTTGTTTTCCACTGCGTGGTAGAATGTTTTGTGTGCAGGTGTTGTAGAGCCAAGAGGGAAGTAGCGGGCTAAAGCCCTTTTTTGGAGCTAACCCTCGAAGGCCTAAGTGTTATGTTTAGTATTTTTCATGTGTTGCTGGCCTGCATATTGATGTATGGAATCCACTTTTGTTTTGGAGAAACATTATTTATGTAAGTCCTTAAGGGAAAATTTATGTGGTGTAAGTATTTTCATTCCTGGTGTCATGTTTAGTGGAAATTCTTATTTAGGGTCTTTGGTTTCATAACTCTTAAATGCTTATGTTAGAATGCAACTCTATGTTAGGGTGCGTTTTCAAAATAAAAAGAATTTATGGTTTCATTTCGTACCCCTTTAGTCTGTTTGTGTAATATGGTGTGGGGCCCCGGCCGGAACTTATAATTTTGTATCAGATTATAGGTGTCGTTTTATGTCCACTAAATTTATGGTCAATTTCTTTTAAGAGGTGAAGAGCACGTGTGTGCGTCACCTTAAAGACGTAAAATAGCCGATGAATGTCCACTTAGGAATGAAAAACACACATAAAGTGTGTTAAAAACACTATTCGTGGAACCTGAGCGTTCCTTCGTTAGAAATTTACTATGTTTATTAGTCACTAAATTGCATGTTGCGAAACTATAGGTGATAGGAGCTGCGTAGAGCAATCTCAAAATCAACACTCTGCAGAAAGCAATGTACCGTCTCAGGTGCCTACGCCTCCTCCTTCTGCCGAGATAATCCGTTTAGTTGCTGAAGCTGTGTTCGCAATGATCAATGTGCATCCAAGAGGGCAAGTACATCCCGTGGTGTCCCCGGTGTAGGATAGCGTAGTTGAGTTATTGGCGGTGAGGCAAGTGCCTACTGAGCCTTTGGCAGAGAGGAGAGCAATGGAGAAGCAATTGAAGAACTTTATGAGCTTCAATCTGTCTACGTTTATGGGAACGGGATATCCTAACTCAGGTCGAGGATTGGCTCTCATGAGTGAAGAGTATCTTGATGGCTACGAAGACAGTGGAAAGGCAGAAAGTCACGCTAGCCACTTTCTTATTGAACGGAGAGGCAAGGCTATGGTGGGACGAGCTAGAGTTGCACTAGCTTGCGAGATGGCTACTGTCTGAGGTCTCGATGGAGGAATTTTTGAGACTATTCCTTGCATGGTATCTCCCTTCCGTGCAAAGGATTGCGATGGAAAACCAATTCCAGTGGTTAACTCAGGGCGAGAGTCTAGTGGATGACTACTTGCATAAGTTCACTAGTTGGGGAAAATTGTAGGATACTAATTTGCTTATGAGGAGAGGAAGACCAACCGATTCTATGAAGGTCCGCGGGATGATTTGATGTTATTGTCGGTAGGTCCGATGATGCAGAGCTTTCTTATGTTGGTAAACATTGCCTGGTGTCTAGAACAGGATATGAAGAGAGTGCATGGTAAGAAGGACCTCTCAGGGAGGAACCAAGAGTTCAAAGTGCCAAGTTCTTCGAAGTTTGGGTTTCGCAGCAGGTGGAGACTTAATGGGACGGCTCCAATATTCTTGAGCATAATGTCTCACCATACGCCAGCGCAACCCAAAGTCTACAATCTTGGCCTGTAGGAGGCTATTAAACAAAGCGACATCGTGACAGGTACATTTACTTATAATTACTGGCATGTGTATTGCTTATAATTCTTGTGTATATTTAATTCTCTTGTACTCGTTAGGTTTCGTATTGGTATTCAATCATGTGGTGAAAGCATTGTTCGACACTGGTGCATTGCACTCCTTATCAGAAGACTTTGTGGTGCGAGTCGGAGTGCCTTGTATGTTGGCAGGGGCGAAATTGGATGCACTCTTACCAAATGGGTGCCTAATGAGTACGGGGAGGAAGTGCTGCGTGAAGGTTCGAATTGGAGAGTAAGACTTCGATTTGGAGGCCGTGCTGCTACCACTGTCAGAGTTCGGCATCATATTTGGCATGGATTGGCTGACAAAGCAGGGTGCGTGCATTGATTGCAAATCAAAAGAAGTCTTGTTAAACGGAGAATGCGAAGGCGGAACTCATTTTACGGGTCTACGGGGTGTGAGCAAAACCCTGATGTCCGCCCTCCAAGCGGTGAAAGCAATGTGAAAAGGCGCTGAGCTATTCTTTGCTTTATTAGAGGCTTCAGAGCAGAAGCCCAAGCTATGTGACTTGGCAGTTATAGCGGAATTTGTAGACATCTTTCCAGATGAGATTCCTAGGGCTCCACCTAAGAGGGAAATCGATTTTTGCATCGAGCTTATGTCGGGTGCCAAACCCGTGTCACATTCTCCTTATTGTATGGCGCTAAAGGAGATGGAAGAGCAGAAGATACAACTATAGGAGTTGCTTGAGCAAGGGTATATACGTCCGAGTTCATCACCATAGAGTGCACCGGTCCTTTTCGTGAAGAAGAAGGATGGTAGTTTGTGCCTGCGCATAAACTATAGGGAGTTGAACAAGTTGTCAGAAATGAATAAATATTTGATTCCCTGCATCGATGACCTGTTTGATCAGTTGGTAGGATCAACGGTGTACTCAAAGTTGGATTCGAAGTCTGGATATTATCAGCTCAGGATACGGGAGTCGAACATTGCAAAGACTACTTTCAGCATCCGCTACGGGCATTATGAGTTCACAGTGATGCCCTTTGGGCTCACAAATGCACCATTATTTTATGGATTTGATGAATAGATCGTTCCAGTAGTACCTGGATCTGTTTGTTATCATCTTCGTCGATGATATTCGGGTGTACTCGCAGTCCAAGGAAGACCATGTCGATCACCTTCGTATAGTTTTGACAGTCCTGAGGAGTCATCAGTTGTATGCAAAATTCTCCAAGTATGAGTTTTGGCTACAATCGGTGGCATTTTCGGGGCATAGTGTTAGTGGAGAGGGTGTTGGGGTAGATCCGGCGAAAGTTATGGTGAGCTGAGAGTGGCCTGTGCTGAGGAATGTAACGGAAGTCTGGAGCTTCTTGGGGCTTGCGGGTTATTATAAGAGCTTTGTGGAGAATTTTTCGTGGATTGCACTTCCCCTCACTACATTGACTAGGAAGGATCAGCGGTTCATCTGGATGCCAGAGTGTGTGCGAGCTTTCGAGGAGCTAAAATTCGATTGATTTTCTCCTCAATTTTATGTTCGCTGTGTAGGACTGAAGGTTACAAGGTGTTTAGTGATGCCTCGGGCAGTGGTTTGGGTTGTGTGATGTGTCAATTTGGGAAAGTTTTCTCTTATAGCTCACGCCAGCTAAAGGTGCATGAGAGAAACTACCCATTCTTTGATTTATAGTTGGCGACCGTGGTGTTTGCTCTGAAGTTGTTTAGACATTACTTATATTGCGTGAAGGTCGAAATCTTCACGGCTATAAGAGCCTGAAGTACTTGCTAGATCAAAAAGATCTGAATATGAGTTAGAGGAGATGGATGGAATTTTTGGGGGATTATACTTTTGACATACTCTATACCCCAGGGAAAGGGAACGTGATGGTAGACGCTTTGAATTGTCGAGCGTTGGCACATGCAAGTTGGATTGTGGCTCGCGATGAGCATTTGACACATGAGTTAGAGGCCTTGGAAATCTCCTGTGTGGATAGAGATTCATCTTCCACTGCCATTCTTAGCTTGATGGAAGTTCAGTATGACATTGTCGACCATATGAGATCTTCCTTGGAGTTCGATCCAAGCATACAGCGCAATTTGTCGAAGCTAGCCAGGGGCGGAATGCTGAGTTTCTACTTAGGGATGGGCTATTACAGAAGAATGGTAGGCTTTGTGTTCCTAATTATGGGAAATTGTGTGATGAATTGATGTATAAAGCTCATTTCACCAAGTACGCGATTCATCTGGGGAGCACAAAAATGTATCAAGACATGAAAGCATTGTTCTGGTGGCCAAGGATGAAGAAAGAAGTAGCTCTTTTCGTGGCAAAGTGCCAAACATGCGCGTTGGTGAAGGCCGAATGCCAACGGCCAGGAGGATTCTTGAAGTCATTGCCAACCCCGGAGTGGAAATTCGATGATATTTCCATGAACTTTTTGCACGGGTTGTCAAAGTCGCTGCAGAAAAATGACTCGATTTGGATGATTGTTGTTTGGCCGACTAAGGTTGCGCATTTCATTCCAAATCAGAAAAGTGATTTAGTGGAGAAGTTAGCAAAGCTATATATGGAGAACATCGTTCGATTACATGGTGTCCCTTGTAGTATTGTTAGCAACCGTGATGGACGGTTAACGTCCGGCAATTGGAGGTATGTTCATCATTTTTTGGGCTCGAAGCTCAAGTTTAGCACCGCCTTCCATACGCAGACGGATGGAAAGACCAAGAGGACAAATCAGACGATGGAGGATATGATGCGTATGTGTGTTTTGGATTTTGGACAACGTTAGGAAGATCACCTTTTCACGGTAGAGTTCATCTATAATAATAGTTATCAGGCAAGCATTCAGATAGCTCCGTTTGAAGCACTATATAGGTAGGAGGTGTCGTACTCCTTTAGCGTGGGAAGAGACCGGTGATACCAAGCTGTTGAAATGTAAAGATGTTGAGGAGGCGAATGACTCTATATGGATCATTCGAGAGCGGTTGTTGACTGCCCAAGATCATCAGGCAAAGTATTACAATGCCAAACATTAGAACGTGGAGTTTGCGGTTGGAGATTGGGTGTACTTGAAGATAAAGCATTTCAAGTGAGTCTCGAGAGTTTGACTCTTGGAGAAGTTGAGTCCCAGGTATTTAGGGCCATTCGAGACTACCGAGCGCATCGACGAGGTTGCATGACGTCTTCCACATTTCTGTGTTGAGGAAGGTGGTGCGGGAGTAAAATTCCGTATTGGAGGCCGATAGTGTGTCAGTGGATAGTTGTTTATCTACCAAGGTGACACCATTTTGCAATGTCGATAGCGACATATGACAGTTGCGGAGAAAGGTCATTGATATGTTGTAAATATACCTATTTTATATTATTTTTATTTAGTCGTTTTAGTTTATTTTTGTCATTTTTAGTTATTTTTGTTCAATAAATTGCTTCTTTTTTGTAAATATTTCCTAACTTAAGTTTATTTTGATTTTCTGAAATTTTCCAGAAATTGTCAAAAAATGACCTAACACGCCCGTGTCACGCCTCCCAACACGCCTGTGTCATGCCCTCGACGTTCGACTATCGTCGATCCTAGCTCGATGTTCGGCCTTTGTCAACCCGAGCAGGACACGCCCGTGTTCGAAGACTCGACACCCCCATGTCATGCCCTTGACGCTTCCAGCTCAACGCTCGACGCTCGGCCTTCTTCAACCCGAGAAGGACACGCCAGTGTTCCAAAAGCCAACACGCCCATGTCGCAACTCAAACTCAGCCACTGCCGACATCAAATTGTAAGGTGTCCCGACAGACCCGTGTCACGCCTCCCGACACGCCCACATGTCCGTCACGCCTCCCGACACGCCCATGTTCGTCATGCCTCCCGACACGCCCGTGTCCGCCACGCGTCCCTCACCAGCTGCCTCTAGAAATCGCTTAGTCAACCCGACCAGGACACGGCCATGTCCCATAACCCGACACGCCCGTGTTCGAAGACTCGACACGCCTGTGTCACTCTCTTTTTTTTGTCTATAAATTGAACTTTTCTGTATGAACTTATGTTCTGTTTTTTTGGACCATTTTGCCTAAGGGGCTGTTCTGTTAGATGCTTTCCAAGGTCATGTAAAGGAAATTCCCCCCCCCCCCCCTCTCTTTAGTTCTTGTTTTTAGCTTTCATTGTAACTCATTTTTACTTAATAAAATACGTGTTTTTAACTCTTTATATGGTTTTGGAATGGATTTAAGAACTTCTCTTAAGCAATCTTATTTTTGTTTATCTTTGTTTTCGTTCTTTTCTATGTGTGTGTGCGTGTATGAGTATAGATTTATGCTTTTATGTCTTTGTTATTTCTTTTACTTAGATTTATTTAGTCTTAGGATTATTTTTTCGTACTCTTTATATTGATCCTTATAAACTTATAAAAATGTTTTAAAGTGGCTTTACTTTCTTTAACTAAGGCTTTTTAGGATCGTAAAACTTTTCGTTCTCTTTTAGCTTTATTTTTACTTTTTATGCATTTTTATAAAGTTATAAGAATGAATATATTATTGTTTTTATTTTTCGCTAACTTTGTTTTTATTTTTAATTTTCCAATTTTTTTGCTCGTTTAATTTTTATTTCTTTTTTTTATGCATTTCTACCACGTTCTAGCGGTTGAAATGTAATTGTTTAAAATTTTCGAACACATCGGTTTTCGCCTTTTTTCGCTTGTGTGCGTGAGTGTATGAGTTAGATTTTATTGTTTTCATTCTTCATGTAGAGTGTGTGTGTGCGTTTTATTTTTGTAGAGTGTGTGAGTGTGTTTTATTTTTGTAGAGTGTGTGAGTGTGTTAGATAGCTTTTTCAGCTTTAATTTCCCGCCTACTCGTTTAAGTAGGACTCGTAATTTTCAGCTTTAATTTCCCGCCTACTCGTTCGAGTAGGACTTGACATTTTATCGCTTTCATTACCCGCCTACTCGTTTGAGTAGGACTCACACTTTACTGCTTTCATTTTACTGTTTTTTTTTCCTGCTTTAATTTCCCGCCTACTCGTTTGAGTATGACTCGCACTTTTCAATTATGCAATTTTCTTTTCAATAGCCGTCCTCATTCCGATGAGTGGCTAACCGCTCTTATCCCTCAGTATCGAAGAGAATTGGGACAGATAAAATAGCTTTATATAATTAAAGGTCTTATTTTTCGCTTTAATTAAAGCACTCAAGGTTTGCCCCGGGTATACGATGCGTAGGACCACATATCGGTGTGTGGGCTCTATTTTCGTTGTTCATACGCTAGCTAGCTGAGAGGCCGTGCGTATGGACCGATCACCCTTGGGTAAAGAGAATTGCGTGCATAACCTCGAGAGTGGAGAAGTGTAACTCTACCGGATTGGGCTCCCGACCCAATAGTGGGGTTCTTAGCGTAATGCGGGCATTAAAAGGAATCCTTCGTCGGACTAACGTTCGGTCAAATATTCTTTATGTTCAGGTGAGCGATATCCCTATAGCTAGGTGAGCTCATTCTTTTGGAGCCTCCACGGCCAAGTCTGCCCTTTAATTAATTTGAAATTTAGGATCTCTAGTTATTAAAAGTCATTTTCGTTCAAATTTCTTCGGTGTCGTTGCGCTATTTCTTCAACGGCATTTTCCGCTTTTATTTTCTGCATTATATATATATCCGTCATTAATTAAATATCACGACAAAATATCATCGGTAAAATAATAGTCCTTTCAGAGAAAGAGTAGAAATAATCAAACCGACCCCGAGAACAATACGACCCCGATGTTCCCCACCGGAATATCCTGTACTACGCGCGATAGGTGCACTTGCCTCCTTTTGTTTAAAACGAAATATCGCCCGCGAGCTCTGCCCTCTTACTAGTTAAATAAAAACCCTTCTCTTTTTAATAAAAATACTAGCGCTCATGGCGCGCATCAAGTTTTTGGCGTCATTGCTGGGGAACATTTTCGAGTTGCTATTTTTAATTCCTGAAAACTATTACTTTTACCTTTTATTTATATTTAAAGAAAACTGGCCAACCAAAAAAAATTATATATATAAAAATAATGATAATAATATTAATCATAATGATAACTACTTAAAATCTAAAAAATCTAAAAATCTAAAAAAACTAAAAAGTGGAAAAAAAATCTAAAAAATCTAAAAACTTAAAAAATTAAAAAATTAACAAAAAAACTAAAAAAAAACAAACAAATTTTTTTTTTTTATCATCTTAAAAACTAAAAAAAACTACAAAAAAAACTTATAAACTTAAAAAAACTTTAAAAAAAACAAATTAAAAATCAAAAAAATAATATATTTTCCCCCCTTATCTTGTTTTCATTTTATTTTATTTTTATTTCAAAAATCAAAAACCAATTTTTTTTATATAAGTACATATATATATTTTAAAACATAAAGACCGCCCGCCTCGCCTCGCTTCTTTTCTTTCCTCTTTTATTTTAGAAAATCTGAAAATCTAAAATATATATATACGAAAAAAACATTATCTCAAAAACAAACAAATTTAATTATATAGCCGCCCTTAAAATAATTTTCTCACTTCCCTAAATAACATCTCGCCTACTTCCCCCTTTTCCTTTTTTATTTTTATTTCCAAAATCAAAATTCCAAAAAATGATGAAAATTTCTAAAAAAACAAAAAAATTATATATATATATATATATATATATATATATATATATGTATAAAAATGCTCCTGGGAAGCACCCCAGGTTTATCTTTTGTCTTTTTGCAGGGTTCTAAAACGGGCCTCGAACGCATTTCAGGGAAGATTCCTCCCTCCTATCTTTTTTTTATATGTACATACTTGCTTTTTATTTTTTTCGTTCCTCATACTTATATTGCAACATTGGGGACAATGTTGGAACTAAGTATGAGGGTGTTTTCATATTTCTTGTACTTTTATTTTATGCACTTTTATTTTATGCATCGCTTTTAAAAAAATAAAAAAAATGAAAACAAAACAAATCAAAAAATTATAAAACAAAAAAATCCCAATTTTCTTTTTTATTTTGCAAATAAGTTTTATAAATATTCTCTTTCCTCTTCTTTTCCCCTCTTTTTTTTGCAAATAACACCTCTTTCTCACCCCTTTCTTGTAAATAACATAAAAAATCAAATCAATTTTTTTTTTGAAAATCCAAAAATCCAAAAAAAAGAGAATAACTCTAAAATATCCAAAAAGATAATAATAAAAAATACAAAAAAATGTTAAAATCCCAAAAATTTTGTTTATTATGAAACAAATAAATTGAATATACCATGTCTTAACCCTTTTTGCTTTCCAAAAATCTTGTTGCAAGTAAATTTATAAGAGGATTTTATTAATCTTTTATTTACTATTCGTTTATTAATTAAAATTTGATAGATTTAAGTATCTGGGGTTAAGTTTTAAAGAATTTTTTATGTCTTTTTCTTATAATAGAGAACCTGTTTTTCACCACCACTTCTAATTTTTATAAATAGAAGCTCGTATCTATGTTTGAAAATAATAATTATGGATTTCAATTATTTCTACTTCATGTTTTTAAAAACATAGGAACGTTCATTTTAAAAAGGTTGCTCTCAAAACTTTTTTATTAAAAACTAGTTTTCTTTCTGAAAACCCATCTCCCATTTTTTTCATGTCTTACTTGGCATGATTACCCCTATTTTATCCCTTAAAAGATCATATGTCAATGAGAATAAGATTTCGTTCCCTAAACATAGGCACCCAATATTTAAAAAAGATTATATGATAAGCAGTAAGAGGATAAAATTCATTACTCATATACATATACATTGGGTTATTTATTATTTATGAAGAAAAAATTATTATATGTTAGGAAAATAAGATTTCATTTTCCTTAACTTTCAAAAAATATATATGTAGAGGTTCGAGAAAAAATTACCTCGCCTCTAAATCCAAGCCCTCTTCATAAACCACCAAACCACTTAGCATATTTCAATGATTCTAGAATTAATTTAAATTTTTTTGAGAGCATAATTTTTAAATTGCATTATTTCCTTTAACTTCTTTTAAGCTAAAGTTTTTTTATATAATTTCAATCTATCTTTGTTAAACTAACGAAAATAATTTTTGCTTTCTATTTGTTTCATCTAGAAGTCTTTTTGAAACTCTTCTTCTATTTATAACATTTTCATAATTTTAGGATTTAACTCTAATACCCCGGATGTTTATTTTGATCTTTCTTTTAATTAAGGCAACTGTTTAAGGCAAACCCATTTTCGCTAGTCGCAAACCAAAATACGAAAAAACCAAAATTTTTTAATTTTCCGTTGCGCAAACCAAACTGTTAAGTACAAACCAAAAAACACTAACAAAAACCAAAATCAGAAATCAAAATATCACACAGTTTAGGCTTAAATAACATGTATTTTAAGCAACAACAAAACAAAATAAGTCTCTCGTTTCTTCCTCCTGATAACTGTGGCATATCGACCTCAATGCAAACCTGCGAGCATTAAGAAAATATCTCCAATATTAAGTAATAAAAGTTATACTAATGAGAGGGATTAACAATTTATATACAAAAATATGCTTACATGCTATTGCATCCGATACGGTGCAAAAAGTGATCAAAATCCTTCCATCCATAGAGATTTCTGTATGCATGAATGGAGAGCATGTTGAAAAAAATAGTAATGGTATTGCATGTTGAAAAATGTACTTGAATACCTCTTTTGATCTAGATTACTCCAATCCAGTCGTTGGACTGTCATCCACCCCCGGCCGCGAGAGTTTATTTCTTGATGCGTACCAATGTACCCATCCTTCTGCAATTGAGTCATGATACCTCGTCCAAGATGTGAATAACGGCGGCAATGGAGAATTTTCGGCTAGTTTAAGCAAAATGAAATGATTCCCATTGATGAAGCCTATGGAAATCATTTTGGGCGATGTGGGTGGCATAGAGTGAAGAGGTAAAAATGTAAAACTTTGATCACAGGAAAGCTCTATCATACCCACATTATAACATGATGCAATTACTAGCCCGAGATCAGGTAGGGACATCCAATTTTCAAGTGGTGCGGGAGTCACCGTGCATTCAAGGGATTTTAACAACTCCCTTCTCTTATTGTTGTCGAACACTGCCTCATAAAACTCCTTGTAATTTTCAAGTTCAACATGAAGCGATTTCCGCACCTGTACCCAATTGTCCCCCAAATCCAAGGCGAGACTAACAACCCGAAAACCATAATGTCCATCACCAAGGACATCCACTACTTCTAGTACATTTCCCGATAAATAACTTGGTAATTGATCACGAATCTGTCGCAGAAAATGATCATTTCTGGCCGAATGTTCCAGACGAATGTTAGTTCTCTTTCGTGCATTTAGCTTTCCCGACAGACTCGGTTTCTTAAAAATCTTGTTAGCCTCAGCTTTCAACACATGTTCAAAGTGTGAGGGGTCACGTTTAGTGGACTTCCAATCATCATTGAACTTCTTATAAGTGCCTCTTGGCCGACCTTTGATGTGTGCTAACTGTCCCTGTAACTTAATTGTTTGAGTGCTTGATGGATCTACAAATTCTTTTAGTTTTCATTTAAATTTTTTTTTTGATATTCATTGGAAATAGCAAATCGTTGTACAATGGCAGCCAATTCACTTGTAATGTAAACTGAAGGCTCTTCAGTTACTGGAGTCGCTTCATGCATTGTTAGCTGCTTCCAATGTTTATGTATTAACCATAACGGGCAAGACTTTGAAGTAGAAATAAAGTATACCAGTTCATGGGCATAAGGTATTCCCAATGACAACCTTGTCTTATGATTGCATTCAGTAGCACTACTGAGTTGAGTACTCTTTCTCACCAAGTCCTCTTCCAGCTTAATATACTGTAAGGCCTTGATAGATACAAAGCCCAAAAGCTCGGAATATAAAGGGCCTGAGTAATCCTTATTTACCTGTATAGAGCTCTGTCCGAAGTCCCGCTTAATGTCAGTATGCTGCAACTTGATCATCTGATCAAAGGCCTTCCATATAGTTCCAAAGTTCCCCACCAAAACCGCTAGGAATTTTTTCAGCTGGCTGTGAGCACTCTCCACTCGATTTGTCGTGGTGCTACTGAGATGCAGGTATTTATCAGCCCATGCACATATAAAATATTCCATGTAATTGTCTAGCCATGAATTGTTGACATAAGCCAAAGCTTCGGGATATTCAGAAAAATCAGCAAACATGTTGTTAAACCTCACAGTTACATCGTTCTCACATGTTGCCTCAACGACACGTTGTCATGCGAACATGAAACGTTCGAAATCCTTTCCCTTGCAGAAATATTTTTTGCAACTAGCCAGAATGTTTCTGTTTATGTGCACCTGACATAGAAGATTTTTAGTATGAGGGAACACAACCTTTATAGCATTCATTAAGGCAATCTCTCTGTCCGTCACCATTACAACTGGTATGCATCCTGGTTCTAGTACAAACTTGAAACAATCTAGTGCCCACCGGTAGCTGTCCTATGTTTCATCAGCCAAGAATGTGAAACAAGAAAAAAAATGACTGATTAGTAGAAGACACACCAACAATGCACAACAATGGCATCTGATATCTATTTGTCTTGTAAGTGTAGTCTAGTTGGAAAACCGTGGGAAACATATTGCTAAGTTTGATGCAAATTGGATGAGCAAAAAAAGACTACGCAGTTGATTGGTTCTCACATCTATTCTGTCGTAGCACACATAGCCTTCTGTAGTAATACATCGATACAAAAATTGCAGAGGGGTTGCTCCATCTAATTCCTTCTTCTGCAACATCACTCTCTCATTTTAAATAGTTCTTATGGTTATTGTGTTTCCTACCCTACTTTTTTTCACGACTGCTAAAAATTTTCGTGGTTTGACTCCGGAACTATACATCTGTTCCACTATCTTGCCCTCAGCCTCATTTAACCGGCCAACATACGTGTGTGCCTCCAAATGAACATTTTCATGGTTATGCTTACCACAAAGAACGATAACCTTCCATTCATCAACATTTGCTGATTTTTGGCCTTTGACATTGAATGGGCAACCACACCGCTTACTTGATGATTTTCTACATTTTTTGTTCACAAAATCCTTCCTATTTTGATTAGCCCGGTATTTCCCCCCTCTGTCACAACCCAAGAAAATACGAGGTGTGAGTCGAGCTGTTAGCTTGTCTGAACCTTTTACTGTCACAATGAAACCCAAACTTAAGCCAACACCTCGAACCCACTCAACAAGTGATTCTCTGGAGGGAAAGGGTTTTTCGGTCTCAAAACTAGATGCAACATCAACTTCCACTTCAAATACACAACAGAGCCATCACTTACAATAGCTCGGAGTACACAGCTAGTAGGAATTCACTGGAAAAACCATACAAAACAAACAAAACCATGCAAAACCATACAAAACCATACAAACAAGACAAAACCACACATCAGAGCATCCAAAACTATACATGAGCAGAGCATACAAAACCATACAAAAAACACACAGCATCAGTTTGGAAAAACCATACAAAACTATACCAAAACAACACAACAGAGCATATAATACCTTCCTTAGAGCATTCCTCTCCCAGCTTCTCCCCATCCGAATTTGGGTCTGAAAAAATCAAACAACCAACATCTTAGCAACAGAATTCAGATAGGAATATGGCCTGTTAAAATCAGTTTCATTGACAAGGATGATAAGGGAAGGAAGAAATCCCATTGTTGAGTTCAAAGAAAGGAATATGGCCTATTAAAATCATCTACCAACAACGCACAGCAATGCCATCAATTACAACAGCTCGGAATAGTAAACCCTAAACTAACGAAAAAATTGAAAGAACATGCGGGCGCGGAGCAATCGGAAGCAACAGGGAAGGCCAATAAGTACCCTAACCCTAACTGCAAACTGAAATGGGTAAAGAATCGAAGCTCTGTTTACCTTCTTGCCAACTACTATTCTCCATTGCATAACCCTTCCAGGTGTCTGGGGAATGGATGAACGATAGTAATGGGGACTGCGGCGGTGACTGGGGCGACGCGGGGCGTGACGATGGGGAAGCGGTCGCGTCTTCTCCTCTCGGCGTTTACCAGCGGGAGGAGAGGAAATCAGCAGTTATCGGGGTAACCGAAGGGTTTGCGATTTGGGCGCGAGAAGGTTTGCGTCGTAATAATAGGCGGAAGAAAAAATAGATGGTTTTTTCGTTTTTTGGTGTGCGACTATCGAAAATAGGTTTGCCTTTAACAGCTGTCTTAATTAATTTAAGCGGTAGCTAAATTTAGAATTTTTTTCAATTCCTTATAAGTTTATCTCGAACTTTTGCTCTGGAATAGCAAAAGCTTAAGTATGGGGGTATTTGATAAGTTTTAAATATACCTATTTTATAGTATTTTTATTTAGTTGTTTTAGTTTATTTTTGTCATTTTTAGTTATTTTTGTTCAATAAATTGTTTCTTTTTTTGTAAATATTTCCTAACTTAAGTTTATTTTGATTTTCTGAAATTTTCCAGAAATTGTAAAAAAATGACCTGACACGCCCGTGTCACGCCCTCGACGTTCGACTGTCGTCGATCCAAGCTCAAAGTTCAGCCTTCATCAACCCAAGCAGGACATGCCCGTGTTCGAAGACTCAACACGCCCGTGTCATGCCCTCGACGCTCGACATTCGACCTTCGTCCACCCAAGAAGGACATGCCCGTGTTCCAAAAGCCGACACACCCGTGTCACAAGTGAAACTCAGCCACTGCCGACATCAAATTGTAAGGTGTCCCGACACGCCCGTATCATGCCTCCCGACACGCCCATGTCCGTCACGCCTCCCGACACGCCCATGTTCGTCATGCCTCCCGACACGCCCGTGTCCGCCACGCGTCCCTCGCCATCTGCCTCTAGAAATTGCTTAGTCAACCCAACCAAGACACGGCCATGTCCCATAACCCGACACGCCCGTGTTCGAAGACTCGACACGCCCGTGTCACCCACTTTTTTTTGTCTATAAATTCAACTTTTTTGTATGAACTTATGTTCTATTTTTTTGGACCATTTTGCCTAAGGGGCTGTTCTGTTAGATGCTTTCCAAGGTCATGTAAGGGAAATTCCCCCCCCCCCCCTCTTTAGTTCTTGTTTTTTAGCTTTCATTGTAACTCGTTTTTACTTAATAAAATACGTGTTTTTTATCTCTTTATATGGTTTTGGAATGGATCTAAGAACTTCTCCTTAAGCAATCTTATTTTTGTTTTATCTTTGTTTTCGTTCTTTTCTATGTGTGTGTGCGTGTATGAGTATAGATTTATGCTTTTATGTTTTTGTTATTTCTTTTACATAGATTCATTTAGTCTTAGGATTCTTTTTTTGTACTCTTTATATTGATCCTTATAAACTTATAAAAATGGTTTTAATGTGGATTTACTTTCTTTAACTTAGGCTTTTTAGGATCGTAAAACTTTTCAATCTCTTTTAGTTTTATTTCCACTTTTTATGCGTTTTTATAAAGTTATAAGAATTAATATGTTATCATTTTTATTTTTCGCTAACTTTGTTTTTATTTTTAATTTTCCAATCTTTTAGCTCGTTAAATTTTTATTTCTTCTTTTTATGCATTTCTACCATGTTCTAGCGGTAGAAATGTAATTGTTTTAATTTTTCGAACACTTCGGTTTTCGCCTTTTTTTGCTTGTGTGCGTGAGTGTATAAGTTAGATTTTATTGTTTTCATTCTTCATGTAGAGTGTGTGCATGCATTTTATTTTATATAAGGTGTGTGAGTGTGTTTAATTTTTGTAGAGTGTGTAAGTGTGTTAGATAGCTTTTTCAGCTTTAATTTCCCTCCTACTCATTTGAGTAGGGCTCGCAATTTTCAGCTTTAATTTCCCGCCTACTCGTTCGAGTAGGACTTGTCAGTTTATCTCTTTCATTTCCCGCCTACTCATTTGAGTAGGACTCGCACTTTACTGCTTTCATTTTACTACTTTCTTTTCCTGCTTTAATTTCCCGCATACTCGTTTGAGTAGGACTCGCACTTTTCAATTATGCAATTTTCTTTTCAATAGCTATCCTCATTCCGATGAGTGGCTAACCGCTCTTAGCCCTTAGTATCGAAGAGCATTGAGATAGATAAAATAGCTTTAAATAATTAAAGGTCTAATTTTACGCTTTAATTAAAGCACTTAAGGTTTGCCCCGGGTATACGATGCGTAGGAACACATATCAATGTGTGGGCTCTATTTCTGTTGTCCATACGCTAGCTAGTCGAGAGGCCATGCGTATGGACCGATCACCCTTGGGTAAAGAGAATTGAGTGCATAACCTCGAGAGAGGAGAAGCATAACTCTACCGGATTGGGTTCTACACCAAATAGCGGGGTTCTTAGCGTAATGCGGGCATTAAGAGGAATCCTACATTGGACTAACGTTCGGTCGAATAGTCTTAATATTCAGGTGAGTGATATCCCTATAGCTAGGTGAGCTCATTATTTTGGAGCCTCCACGACCAAGTCTGCCCTTTAATTAATTTGAAATTTAGGATCTCTAGTTATTAAAAGTCATTTTCGTTCAAATTTCTTTGGTGTCATTGCGCTATTTCTTCATCGGCATTTTCCACTTTTATTTTCTGCATTATATATATCCACCATTAATTAAATCATACGACAAAATATCATCGGTAAAATAATAGTCCTTTCAGGGAAAGAGTAGAAATAGTTAAACTGACCCCGAGAACAATATGACCTCGATGTTTCCCACCGGAATATCATGTACTACACGTGATAGGTGCACTTGCCTTCTTTCGTTTAAAACGAAATATCGCCTGCGAGCTCCGCCCTCTTACTAGTTAAATAAAAACCCTTCTCTTATCTTTTTAATAAAAATACTGGCGCTTGTGGCGCGCATCAGCCATCAAGATGGTGAGAGTCTTTTGGGACAATTGTGGCCGTGAGGAGCTCTCTTGGGAGCTAGAAAAGGTCATGTGTGCGTAGTACCCTGATCTATTTTACTCATGTATAATGAATTTCATTTCGTTATTCATATTTTAAATTTTGGGATGAAATTTCTTTAAGGAGGAGAGAATTATAACGCCCCAAATTTAACTGAAGTTATTTTGGTGTGCGTTTAGAGGGTGTGGTATGGGGATAGGGGTTATGAACCCTAAAGTGTACGAAGTCAGTGTGCGGATAGTGGACGTCGGTGTGCAGTTTGTGAGTTTTGGTGTGCTTTTAGGGGGTGGTCTATGGATAGCAGTTTTGTAAAGGGTTTTCTATAAAACCTAAAACTAATCTGTCCCCTCTCATTCCCTTTCTCTCAGCCACCTGAGCCAAACTTTCCCTCTCCCTCTCCCTATCTCTCTCTCTCTCTCTCTCAGTATTTCTCTCACGCGCAGCACCCAAGCCCGACTTCCCTCTGCCTTCGCCGCTGGAAGGGTTGAGCCCGACTTCTATCTCCCTTGTCGGTGCTATTAGAGCCGCATCCCTCTCTCCCATCGCCGTTGGAAGGTCCGAGCTCAACCCCCCTTCTCCTTTCCTATCTCGGTCGCTGCCAATAAAGATAAACCCCATCTCTCTCTCCCTTGCCGACCTCCCACTCCTCTTAGCCGAACAAGAGTGTTTAGGGTTGGGATTATGCTTGCAAGAGGAGGCCATCCGGAGGTGTTGGTGGTGAGCAACTAGGGTTTGTCTAGGGATCGTGGAAAAGTGCTCGATTTGGAGATTAGACCGTGTTTGGAAACCAAATCTGTGACAACTGAGCTATGGCTCCAAAACGTGCGTCAAGGGTAACGACTTTTCTTCTTGGGCAGGTGAAACCCTTAATTTTAGCATGTTTGCATGGAAGCCCATCCCCATCGATGGGTGGGGGGAAGGGTGCCCTCCGACAGTTCGATGTGTACATCCCCGCTATTTAATTGCATTTAGTACCCGGAAGCGCGAGTATAGTTTTAGGCATGTTGTATGAAGCCCATTTTGACGTGTGGTCTGGATTGGTAATGTTCTATGGGTTCTTGGAGAAGACTCCATGGAAGTTGAATGTTTGGAATGGGGGTCTTCCCGGAGTGGTAGTTAGTACTGGAGGTGTGCTCTAGGAAACACCCTAATGTTTGCATATGATCAATATATCGTTAGCATTAGCTCCTGGGGAGCTTTTGTTGTGTTATGTCGGTAACCGGTCTCTCGAATACTGTGTGCTAGCATGTTGAGTTGCGCGCCTTGGGTGCCCTAATTGTTGGCCACAAGTGCCAACCTTGGAACATAACGTGTGTTATATCGTGTACGGGAAATGGGATGCTGACTTGCATCATTGTCGTTAATTGACACAATGGTTTGAGCAACGAAAAAGAACTAAACTGTACCCGCTCTATGTCGTTCGGCTATATAGACCTAAAGTACGCGGAAATTATCGTTGGTATAGAGGTGAGTTGAGGCTATAGGCCTGGCTAGTAATGCTCAAGTTGAACCATCAAGTCTGGGACTGAGAATGGTGGTGGACTAACGGAGTTCACCATTTGGGTGTTTATGCACTATTGTATGCTTGTGATGGCAAAAGGTGGGACTCGGGAAAACCCGGTACACTATGAAGGTGCCCTAAGTGCACGAGATGTTGGGCTAGTTACGCCAACATCTGTGATGTATGGTGCTTAAGTTGCATATTTATATTAAATATATAAACATGCTAGTTGCTTGTAGGGAAGAAGCACCACCACCCCGAGAAAGGGGTGGGTCATTATAATTTGGTTAGCTCTAGCTGACCGTTGCCTTGTTTGTCACTGCTTGGCTGAATCCCTTTTGCTTAGCTGGCCCTTGAAGGCCCAAGTGTTATGTTTAGTATTTTTCATGTACTGTCGGCATGTGTGCCGATGTATGGAATGCACTTTTGTTTTGGAGAAACATTATTGATGCAAGGCCTTAAGGCCAAAGCTATGTGGTGTATGTCTTTTCATTTATGGTGTAATGGTTAGTGGACATTCCTATTTTGGGTCTTTGATTTTATAACTCTTAAATGCTTCTGTTAGAATGCAACTTTGTGTTAGAGTATGTTTTCAAAATAAAAAGAATTTATGATTCCATTTCGTACCCTTTAAGTCTGTTCGTGTAATATGGCGTGGGGCCCCGACCGGACCTTCTGTTATATTATTTGCGACGAAATGCAATATACATCTCGCCTACTATTCAGAAAGATCTTTAATCTATTATGGCAAAAATGGTGCAAGAAGAAATTTGCAAAGAAATTGGCGATTCTAAATATTGCACTATAGTTGATGAATCTAGAGATGAGTCAAAAAGAGAACAAATGGCTATCGTTATTCGATTTGTAGACGTTTGTGGCTTTGTACAAGAAAGGTTTTTAGATATTTTTCATGTTAAAGATACAAGTGCGTTAACTCTAAAAAATGAAATTTCTGTATTTCTTTCTAATAATAATTTTAGTATTCAAGATATGGAAGGCCAAGGATATGATGGTGCAAGTGACATGTGTGGTGAATTGAGAGGATTGAAAGCTTTGTTCAGAAACGAATGTCCATATGCCTATTATGTTCATTGTTTTGCACATAAACTATAATTAGTTCTTGTTGCAACAAGCAGAGAAGTAAAAGCAGTGCATAAATTATTTAATTAGTTAATATGTATTATTAACACTATCAGTGCTTCCTCCAAGCGCAATGATTAATAACGAGCTACCCAAAAGGAATATTTTGATCACATGATTGCTCTTGGTGAAATTGAGACCAGCACAAGAGCAAATCAAATTTATTCACTATAATGACATAGTAACACTAGATGGTTGTCTCATTTAAACTCTATTTGTAGTGTGATTAATATGTATACTGCCACTTGCTTTGTATTACTTGATATCAGTGAAAATGGAGAGATGTCTGCTCAATGGGGAGATGTTCAGCCTTCAGAAAGATGGTTGTTTTTGAATTTGTATTCATCTTACATTTAATGAAAGAAGTTTTGGGAATTAGTGATATTATACACAAAGCAATGCAATATCAATCACAGGACATATTAAATGCCATAAATTTGGTTTCAATGACGAAAACTCTCATTCAAAAATTACAGGTTTCTTGATGGGAAAGTTTTTGCAAGATGTGAAGTTATTTGGTGAGAAAAATGAAGTCGAATTTCTAGACATGACTGCTCGATACAGTGATCATCGATTTCGAAATCCATGTGATATAATTATAGTATAACATTATTTTCGAGTAGATATTTTCAATGCAACTGTAGATTGTGGGTTTCAAGAGCTGAACGCAAGATTCAATGATAATTCTATTGAGATACTTCGCCTTAGCATGGCTTTAGACCCAAAATATAATTACAAATCTTTCAGTATTGATGATATTTGTGCCCTTGCAAAGAATTTCTACTTTTAGGATTTCAGTGAACATGAGCTTTTTGTGTTGAATACTCAGTTGTAACATTATGAGTTTGATGTTCCTGCTCATAAGAATTTAAAGAATTTGCTTACAATAACTACTCTATGTGAGAAATTGATGGAGACAAAAAACTCAAAGACATATTATCTTATTGTCAGATTAATTCCACTCATTTTTTCCCTTCTAATCTCAACGACAACTACAGAATGATCATTTTCCGCTATGAAGATTTTTAAAACAAGACTTTGTAATATGATAGAGGATGAATTTCTAACGAATTGCATGATTTTATACATTGAGCGGGAAATACCAGAGAAGTTTGACAAAGATTTGATCATAAATCAATTTTATGATATGAAAAACTGTCGTGCATAATTGAAGTAACTTTTATATTGTTGTTTATGTCTCCTTTTATTTGTAAGTATTGTTTCTTAATTCTAAAATGTTTAAACTAAAAATTAAAATAAAAGCTTTTTTTGCAAAAAAATTTAAACTTGCCTTATGCCCCCCCCCCTACTGAATTTCCTGGATCCGCCCCTACCTAGGTTGCATATGACTATGATACACATTTTTTTTCTATTTTTTTAATTATGGTTGAGATCAACCAAGTAGGTGTACACATACTTAGACTACATATGACTATGACACTTATACATTTTCCTCTTTTTTTAAACACCCATAGCTAGAAAACGTATTAACAAATAACTAGTAAAAATATAGGGAAATTATACATGGGCAATTTGCATCAAAATGGCAAGACTCAAGCTCAAAAGGCTATGGATAATATAAATAATTATACACTACGTGGGTTGAACTTATCCAAAGGCGACCTTAATCATCTTTATCAATTAACTATTTAAACTCAATGTCTTAGCTTACATCATTGACTCGGCTCTTGTTCACCCCTCCCTCATTATGTTTGGAAATTAATAAAATTACATTACAGGGTGCGAATATTTTTAAGAAATATTGTGCATAGGGGAAATACAAAATGAAGCTCTAAAAGGTCTTACTAAATTCAAAAGCAAAAAATCTGAATTTTTAGGTTTGACGGGTCTACCAATCAATTTAATTTGCATAATAAAAGCAAGGCTCCACAAATTAATATTTAGTTGGCTATTTGTCACTCAATCGGTGAAGGTTACTTCACACCATAACAACTAAGCTTTGGCTAGTCCCTAACAAAGATTTATCATAAAAATCGCATACCAATTCTCATAATTTGGGCAAATCAAAAATTTAGCCATCAAAGTAAAAGCAATCAAAATTAATGCAATCAAAATAAAGTACTCCCCTGAAATTTACAGCCCAGAGTATCAACCATTCTCATCCTTTTATCCACTTATATTAAAGTCATGGTTACGATGTTAAAATTATCAAAGACAGTTAGCTCATAGGTAACCTGCATAACATGCGCACAGAGCTAGAAAAAAACTAGTTGTCAAGTTTAGATTAACAAATTTTCAATATAGTACATAAGTTCAAATAAGCTAATAGATATGAGTTAATTCCATCCACAAGTGCATAGAAGAAATTGGCTGGCCAATCCATACTAAAGTTTGCAATAGGCATAATCAGTGAAAGGAAATATTGTAAATAATAACAGTTTTGACTTATGTTAAGGGTTAATATCAAAAGTGCACAATATACGCCATCAAATAAATGTTAGCAAGCACAATTTAAGTCCAACCATCTACTTGTTTAACAACTATAAAGAGCATCGCCGGGATATAATAAATCTAAGGTGGTGTCATCCAAAACGCCTAGCGTAGAGCAATGTCCAAAATATGTAGTAAAAGAAAAACAATAACACAGAACTAGTCTATCGAAAATAAGAGTAGTATGAATAAACTGAGCAAAATATGCATTTCACTCTACTTCTTCCTCATCCAAATTAATATACAATTAAATCCTTTATATTAATAAATCCAGCTTTAAGCACTAGTGATGGCAAATTTCAACCTTCCATTTTGTCAATGATGCTTACGAACTCATTGCAAATATTACCTCTCAGCTTATTAATCATCGCCTTCCTACTATCGTTCGCTGCTTTAGCCAAAAGAAAAATGTTATTTCTATCTTGACTAGGGTTATTAAACAATCCAAATAAAACTTTGCTGCTTAACTCAATAAAATCATAAATTTTATTTTGTTCCATCATTATGTCAATATTTTCAATCTCTTTAGATAGATTTTCTTTTATTATTATCACATTGATGGTAGTTGATATTAAAGCTCTGAATAACAATGTTGTGGTCGAACTTTCATAAACATAAACTATGTATTTTTTGCTTTCCAATGTCATTATCTAACTTGCTTCATCAATGACATTAAATCCTGATTCATTGACATAATTGAGTTTCTTTTTCACTTCAGTATTGGTCACAATTTCTCCTTCTCTCTTCGTCAACGTCTCTACCTTCATTACGCGATCAATTTTCTCTCTGCTTGCAACCACCAATAACCTAACTCTTTTGGTGTTTTCTTCTAAATTCAGTTTTGATCTAATATCTTTCTTCAAATTTAAATACGACACATAAGCCACACTCGTATTAATCATTTCTAATTTAATAAATTCCTCACCGGATTTGATTACTTGATCTATCAGACTTTTCTCGATTTTGACGATTTTTCCCAACAATACTTCTTCCTTTTTTCTAATGTCCTTGACGAGGTTTCTAAAAAATGGAGAAAGGCCGGGATTTTAGGGATGGGGATGAACCGACTTAGAGATTTTAGACTTTAGGTTTTAAATTTCACCTAATTGACTAGCAAAAACACTAGGAATGCTCTGGTGGTATCGTTGCTCGTGTAATCTCGTTGATCGCCGCTTGCAATATCGGCATGATAAGGTGAATGGGGGAAGGTCGGGGTTTAAGCAGTGAGGAGGTTAGAGCTTTCCAATAATCGTGGAGGGATTCGTCGCACCTGATTTCGCAGGCCACCTCTCATCGCTATCTTCATGCTAGAACTCATCGGGAACTCTCTTGATGGTATTGTCGCACTCTGTTGAAAACGCCACTCATGAGATCTCGCCCTAATGCAGTTTGGGGAGAAGTTGGGGTTTTGGAAAGGGGGAAAACTAGTTTTTTTTAGATTAAGGTTATAAGATTTTACTTGGGTGAACCAGCGATGTTGAAACTGAAAACTCGGTCTCCATGGAGTTCAACCCTTGGGGAAGGGGCGATCGCACACTTAATTCTCTCTCACAAGCTAAATGACCAAAGAATTAGCATAAAGAACAGACCCAAGGCTCCAGCACGGAGGTCCCACCACACACCCAGAATATCTTAGAGCGCTTCCACTCCATTGCCAAGTGCTGAGCTAAGGACACCTCAGAAAGCGCAAGAATTATAGGGCACAAGTAAGCATGCCTTCTGAGGTACCCCATTGGGTCTATTTATAGTTTTCTGAAAATGGTTTGCAAATAGCGTACCTCCTCTATTATAAATAGCTATATGCAGCCCTACAAGAGTACCCCGGTAATTTCACCTCTAGATCCCACTAGGCGAGTGGTCTATGAGGGCACCACTCTCCTAAAGGGGGTAAATGTTGGGGAAGCCAGGCACTCGCCTCCTCGACTTTCTTCTAAGAGGGCAGGTGCCCACACAGGCAAACAATCACCTAGCTAGGCGAGAAATTATCATGCATGCGCGCTGAGGCGCGAGGTCTGGACGAGTGCATGATGAGGATCACACTCGCCTGAGGGCCTAAGTGCCTCCTCCCTGGTTTAGGTGAATGCCCCCTTTAGGGGGGCTGGGAGAATGCAATTGAGCCTATCTTATTCGCCTAGCTGGTATTCCTAGTCCTTTCCCCAACAATGCCCTAAGCCTGCTTGGGAGGGCCTACTCAGTGAATACGGGGTTGGACACAATCCCCGCTCTTTGCGAGCATATATGAAGGTCAGAAATAATCATGCAACCCCAGGTATTCTATGGGCGCCTGCTGACCTAGAAGGGAATCTATTGCGGAGCCCCCTAGACTTATAAATAATCTGACGGGGGCAAAGGCATCCCTGCCCTTTCTCAACCTTCTTTGTTCTGGCCTCCACGGAGATGTCGCTCTCAAAGGAAGCTCTGGATCGTCTTAACACTGTCCGTGCCAAGGACAGGGCCTTGATGGGTTCATTCACCCCTTAGCTTACGCACAAAGTCCCCGGGTCATCCCCGAAGATGAAGAAAGCAAAGGTGGTCAGGCGCGATCTGTCTAGAGAAGAGTCGGTCTTGTAGGAGCCTTCCAACTCTGGGATTCCTCTGGTATGTTCACTCGCCTTCTACTGCTTGCTTGGATAAAGAATGACGTTGACGCTCTGATTGGAGATTCCGCCAAAGGAAAAAGAAGCTGGGGAAGCGAGTGTCGAACCGCACTCGCATGTGGCTGGGAATGATGAGACGACCCGCGAGATCACCCCTCCGCTCTAAATGTTGAAATCGGGTGCTCCCCTACGAGAGAAATGTAAGCCTTATTTTGTCTTCTAGCCCTTCACGGTATGACTCACACTCCTTTTCTTCGCAGTTCCCCCATTTGGAGTCGTGGGATTGGGAGTTCTCACGCCGATATCCTCTGCCCGCCAAATGCCTGTGGATCCCGTGGTGAGCCTTCCACCCCCAGTGGATACTGCACCCCACCTTCCTTAGCAAGTCAACACTTCTGCTGCTGAACCAACAACCTTTCCCCCAGAGCTTGGGAAAGGGAGCATAACATTTACCACTCCCTTCAAAGGACGACCTGGCACTTCTCGCCGACCTTTTGATAAGGATGCGAGCACCGGATCAGGTACTGGTAGTGAGCCCTTTCACTTTCCACTAAAGGCGTGAGAACTAGGCTCACCTAATACTATTTCGTGCGGGGTTCCACGAGATCTCATCCACTGATGCCGATATTGATCAGAAGTAGATCTTGTCTCTCCCTTCTCCAGGTTCGATTGTTGAATACTTGGGCGACCCAAAGGATGCCGAGGGGATGAAGAGACAGCTGGTGGAGATACTCCGGAAGCAATCTTTGCTGCTGCGCGAGATCGCCAACCAAATGCAAGAGATCCAGAAGTATGCCGAGAATCGGCTTCTTAGCTTAGAGAACAGTTATACGCAATTGATAGCCAACCTGGGGGGAAAAGCAGGCGATAGGTCGGACTACCCCAGCCTTCATCTCGCGTGAGCCGAGGATCAACTACACCTGGCACAGCGAGAACTTCAAACCACGCGTTCTCTTTATTATACTCGTGTGATGCCGAGGCGGGAAGGAGAGGTCGGGGTCGGTAGTAATGGCCCCTGGTGGGCCTACCGGCACTCTCCTTCCCGCTTGAACTTCTATTTTACCTGAGCCATGTAATAATAACTGTCGGCCCTTGCGCCGAGTATGAAAGATAAGCTGCGAATGTATATTCTTTTAATCTCGCTTTACTTTCTAGCTACTTATTCTTCCTATTGTTGCATATCTCTGCTTTTTGTTATTTGTGCTTAGATCTGTGGCGCGAATGAGGGAGCGCGAGATCGCTCCTAGGTCTAGGATGGGATCTGAGGCAAGATCTAGAAAATAGGCTATCCGCACCTTTTCATGTATGGACCCTTTCCCGCCCAAAATTTCTATAAATAGGCCCTCACCTACTGTGTTAATTATTGCATTCAATAGCCTCCAACCCCCGCGCCAACTTTATTTCTTTTGCACTCGCCTCTTTTATCACCTTCTCTTTCTTAGTGAGATAACAGGGGAAGCTGAAGGACGAACCAAGTGTGCGGCTGCATTCGCCGATTATCCTTTTTGTGAACTGCAACTTATCCAAGGAAGAGTATCAGTCGCTCGTCAATCTCTACATCCCGCCAAAATTCACCGCGTGACACCTGGGGAGAGATGAGGCGATCAACCAATTCTCTCCCTATGAGCTTGCCATCCCTGTCGAGCACTTTGAAGTAGGGTTGTGCCTCCCCATCTAGTCCGAGATACGATAAGCCCTCCGCTACTTTGGCGTGGTTCCCGCCCAGCTCAGCCCTAAATTTATAACGCTACTGGTCGCATTCGCCTGCTACCTGCGGTCAGAGCGAATGGAATTCAGTCTCTCCGTCTTCCACAAAATTTTTAACTTCCGCACCAGAGGGACATGGTCTCCTTCTTCTCCAGCAACAACCTAAAGGCGAAGGGTCTCGCCAACAAAAATAACAACTGGGTCACGAAATTCATTTTTGTCTCTGGAGATTTCGACAACCTCCTGCTATCCCCGATCCAATAGGAAGAATCTACATACCGCCCTCCCAGTCTCGACATTCATGAGGCCAAGCTTCAGCAATTCCACTTCGAGAAGGATTTCGACATTCCCTTCCTGAGGAGGAACGTCGACACACTGCTTCCAGTTCTCGCCGGGGAAGGTAGTTCTCGCATTCGCTCCTCTTAAATATTACATGCTTTTGAATTTTTCTAATTTATGATACCTGTGCAGGGGTGCGAGATCTCTCCTTCAACCCTCCCTTTGCTGCACTCTCTTCCAAGAGGGCACACGCTGAGGCTACCGCTGCGGCCTGCAGAAGCCCTGCGAAATCGCTACCGAGATCAAGCGGCCAGAAGCGAAAGCCCTACTCCTCCCTTCCTCCACCTCCTAAGAAGCAACAAACAACAACTCTTTCCAAAGTTAAGGAGATCACCTCAGATTTCCTCGCGGGTGCTGTTGGAGAGACTGTGGAGGAGCAAGTGGAGGTGATTTGAGGGACCTCAACAACAAAAAAGGGACCCACGCCAAAAGACCACAGGAACTTTTGCCTGGGCGAGAAGGTGCTGGATGACGTTAGCGAGCCCCTACTGGTATGGGATCGGGAAGCCAATAGGGCCTCCTTCTCCACCGTACTCCCCTCTTGGCAAGAGGGTGATATGGTCTCAGGCCAGGCCTATGCTCTCGCATTCAGCCTGTACGGGCAGGATAGCGCCGCTTACTATGATAAGGCGCTGATAAAATCACTCGCTTATAAGAGCTCGCGAGCTCAATTCCGCGCCATCGAACTCACTCATATGTCAGCCCGCCGCGGCATGCGCCTCTCGTGATAGATGGCGGATGTGAGCGAGGCACGATCCAAGCTGAACAAGGAAGTAACAAACCTGAAGCGGGATCTGGACACCGCCCAGAAGGACCTCGCTTTACGAGATGCCGGAATGATAAGCCTTTCCTTCTTATCATTCATTTACCAAATGTTGTTTTTGCGGAAACTCTTAATTGTTCTATAGGATGTCACGACTCTGGCCCATAAAGACGAGCACATTGCCCAGCTCGAGGAGGAGAACCAGAGAATAAGGGCCAAAAATTAGAAATGGATCGACTCGTTGATCCCTCCTCCCTCGGGCGAAAGGAAAAAGGCTATGTTGTACACACCACATGAGATTGAGCTAATGATGCAAGAGAATGCGATTGTGGCGGTTAGGCATTCGCTCCAAGTGATGAAGCGAGACAGATTCTTGAATAACGAAGGCGAGAAGGTGACGACCGAGATCTTACTCCCGGAGCTCTTCCTTCCTGTCCCTGAGCCTGAAGACAGTGTTGCATGCTCCGCCGAGAGCGAGTGGTCGGCGTCGTCACCGTGAAGTTCTTATATATTTTTTTTGCAACTTTCCTCTTTTTCGGGCTCTGCCCATAGTGACATCTAATCGTTTATTGATGAAATATAAAAAACGAAGTTTTGTTATGTTGTTTCTTTCTTATGCTCCGATTTTGAATGCTCTATTAGGAAAATACGCGCTCATCTCGCACTCCTATTAAGAGTTCGTAATCACAATATCTCACGAGACCATGTACTGACTTCTCACTGTGCCAACCCGGAAAATCATTGACTAATAATTCAACGTATAAGGCTAGATCTTGCATCGTTCTCGCCCAGTTGGTTCACGCGCGCTGGTAGATTTGTACTTCGAAATTGCTGCCTAGGATAAATCCCGTTATGTTCTCGCCTCGCCGGCTCACGCGCCTACAGATCATAGCCAAGGCTTTGCACCATTTTCGCCGCATAGGCTCACGTGCGAAAGGGACAATTTGCGAGAACAGGCTTCGAGCGCTTGCATTTGCCTATACACTTCCCTGCCCTTGACCTTTTTTAGGTGTTTAACATTTGACTGCCTTCTACTGGTTGGCGAGATCCCTGCTTGGCGAGATCTCCTTTAATTCTTGAATTTCCTCCCAAAATCCTCTAGGTTTTAAGCCTCCCTGGCTGGCATGAGCAGCCAAGGACTAGGTTTCAAGGTACTTTGCAATTTCTTCTAAGTTCCCAGCTGCCCTGCCAGCTGGGATGAAAGCCTGATAGTAGGAGAAGCTCGGGACTTAGCTCTAGAGCAACCACAACATCCACTGAGGACCCCTGCCCTGCCAGCTAGGTTATAGCCTAACAGCAGGAGAAGCTCAGGACTTAGCTCTAGAGCAACCACAATGTCCACCGAAGAACCCTTCCCTGCCAGCTAGGTGAAAGCCTGATGGAGGGTGTTGAGCATCAACCGGACTTTTCCTTGGCCAACCACCAGGCACTACCACCAACCCAATCAACTAGGTGAGAGCCAGACATCCTGTGTTGAGCATCAACCAAACTTTTCCTTGGCAAACCACCAGGCGCTACCACCAGCCCAATCAGCTAGGTGAGAGCCTGACGGTGAGTGTTGAGCATCAACCGTACTTTTCCTTGACCAACCACCGGGCACTACCAACGGCCCAATCAGCTAGGTGAGAGCCTGACGGCGGGTGTTGAGCATCAACCAGACTTTGCCTTTGCCAACCACCGGGCGCTACCACCGGGCGCTACCACCGGCCCAATCAGCTATGTGAGAGCCTGATGACAGGTGTTGAGCATCAACCGGACTTTTCCTTGGACAACCACCGGACGCTACCACTGGCCCATTCATCTAGGTGCGAGCATGATGTCGGGTGTTTAGCATCAACCGGACTTTTCCCTGGCCAACAAGCAGGCTCTACCACCGTCCCAATCAGCTGGGTGAGAGCCTGACGACGGGTGTTGAGCATCAACCGAACTTTTCCTTGGCCAACCACCGGGCTCTACCACCAGCTCAATCAGCTAGGTGATAGCCTGACGATGGGTGTTGAGTATCAACTAGACTTTTCCCTAGCCAACCACCGGGCGCTACCACCGACCCAATCAACTAGGTGAGAGCCCGAAGACGGTTGTTGAGCATCAACCAGACTTTTCCTTAGCCAACCATCAAGCA
Source organism: Platanthera zijinensis (assembly GCA_039513925.1). NCBI lineage: Eukaryota > Viridiplantae > Streptophyta > Magnoliopsida > Asparagales > Orchidaceae > Platanthera > Platanthera zijinensis. The sequence goes on along the minus strand of CM077095.1, from coordinate 123,329,664 downwards.
CTACCACCGGCCCAATAAGCTAGGTGAGAGCCTGACGGCGGGTGTTGAGCATCAACCGAACTTTTCCCTAGCCAACCATCGGGCGCTACCACCGGCCCAATCATCTAGGTGAGAGCATGACGGCGAGTGTTGAGCATCAACCCGTCTTTTCCTTAACCAACCACCGAGTGCAGAGCATCTCGAGACTTGGGTATACTCCTCGAGTGACGTACGGCCCTACTAGGTAGGTGGGAACCTGGCTACAGGATCTGCTCGGGATCTAAGGAAATCTTGATCTATCGCGAACACCATTGCCAAGAAAAGCTGAAAGATGAAGTATTTCATTATTTAGCAAAGGAAAGTGCGTACATGCTTCATGGATAGAAACGCTTCAAGTCATCACCACTCCAGGCATGACTTAAGGTCTCTCCCTCCACATCCCGGAGGCGATACCCTCCTGACCTTAATGCCTCATGTACAATGTACGGGCCTTCCTAGTTGGGATTGAGCTTCCCCGCGATGGATGATCTTCTGACTGCATCCACCTTTTTTAAGACCAAGTCCCCCTCAGCGAACTGCTTAATTCGAACGAGCTTGTCAAAATACTTGGCCATTCTCCGCTTGACCTCCTCTTGCCGGATAGTCGACAAGTCGCGCTGCAACTTCACCATATCAAGGGAGAGTCGAAGCTCGTCCTAGTTCTCGGCCTGCCATTCTTCCCTGCCTTCCTCTGTTGCCACCACCTGTGATGTCTGAACCTCAAACTCTATAGGAAGTACTGCTTTGTAGCCATGGGAGAGTTTGAAAGGGGTGTCCCTTGTGGCGGTGTTGGGGGTAGTCCTCAAGGCCTAGAGGACTGAAGGAAGCTGTTCTACCCATCTCCCCTCAAGTTCTCAACTCTCTTCTTCAAGAGGTTCATGATGATCTTTTTCGCCGCCTCCACCTGCCCGTTTCTCCTAGGATGATGGACCGACGCGAACCTAAGATCAATCAAAAGCTATCCACAAAAACTGATGAACTCGGCACTGGCGAACTGAGGCCCATTGTCCATGATGATGGCCTGAGGCAACCCATACCTACAAATGATCTCCCCCCATACAAAGTTCTTGATTACTTGGGAGGTCACTTTGGTCAGCGCATTCACCTCTAACCACTTTGAAAAATAATCGATCATGACTAATAAGAACCTCCTTTGCCTTCCGGCCTGAGGGAAAGGTCCCACTAGATCCATTCCCCAGACGGCGAAGGGCAAGGGCGTCGTGATGCTCCTGAGGCACTGAGCTAGTAGAAGTTGGAGAGGGGCGAACAACTGACACTTGTGGCACTTTTTTGTGAACTCAGCGGCATCATGGCCCAGGATCAGCCAGAAATACCCTTGCCTAATTATCTTCCCCTCAAGGGTCCCGCACCCAGAGTGACTCTCGCACTCCCCGAAATGGACCTCTTCCAAAATCCTCTCGACTTCCCTCTCGGCCACGCAACATGCCAACAGCCCCGAGAGGGTCTTCTGATATAACTGTCCGTAGCCTATGAGATAGTATGCCTACTTATGCTTGAATCGCTTCTTATCCATACCCTCCGAGAACTCCCCTGTGGATAGGAAAGTTGCAAAAAGATCCATCCTCGAGGGTTGCTGGTCTACCTCCATCAGCTCCCCCTCCTCGATGGATGGGCGGAACAAGTCGGTGATTGTGCCGCCCACCCGGGGTCCGTGCTTGGCCAATTAATCCACCTGCTCATTTTCTTCCTCGGAACATACCGGATGGAGAATGTTTAGAACACGTCGATTGTAACATCCCATTTACGGCTAGACCCCTAGGAGTGGTTTTGCCATGACTAGGTCATGACAAAACCCTAGGAAACCCAAAAGACCAAGAGAGCTTAGGTAGGAAGGTGAAAATCACCTTGGTCTGCAAATAGTAGGTCAGAAACTTGCTTAAAATAAGATTAGGACTCGGGCGTTCAGTGAGTCAAGTGCACTCAACGCCATAAGCAGAATGGAGTTAAGTGCACTAACTGCACTCAACGCCATCTTACAGGTGGGTTGGTGTTGAGTGCGTCGAGTGCACTCAACGCCATAAGTTGAATGGCGTTGAGTGCACTAACTGCACTCAACGCCATCTGGTTTTGTCTGGATGGCGTTGAGTGAGCTGAGCTCACTCAACGCCATAGTTTGGATGGCGTTGAGTGAGCTTAGCTCACTCAATGCCATAAACTAAACAGCGTTGAGTGCACAAACTGCACTCAACACTGTCTGCTGAGCTCTGGAATGGCGTTGAGTGAGCTGAGCTCACTCAATGCCGTAGTCTAGATGGCATTGAGTGAGCTCTGCTCACTCAACGCCATAAGCTAGACGGCGCTGAGTGCACAGACTGCACTCAACGCCATCTTAAGCAGGCTGGATGGCGTTGAGTGAGCAGAGCTCACTCAACGCCATTTTACTTAGAATTTTTTGGCTGATGGTTCAGTTGAACCGGGCCGGTCCAGGAATTGGGCCAGAATGCGTTATTGGGTTGTTTTCTCTTATTAAGACTTAGCTAAGTCTTATTTTATGATTTTGACCGGCAATGCCACGTGGCAGCCGTTTCCTCTTCCTTCCAGCCATGGCCAAGCATCGGTTTACATGGCCATTAATGGCTTTTAAAGCTCGGCTCCATCCTCTCCCACTTGAAACGAGTGGATTCAACTCCTCTCAGGGAGAGGAGGAGTTTCCAGCCTTCTCTTAGTTTTTTTTGAGCCATTTCCTCTCCCTTCAAGCCATGGCCGAAAACTCATAAAGGGAGATTTAATGGCCGTTACATCCAACCCCCACCCGCAGCCTTGTTTCTCCCTTAAAAGACTCCCTAGACTTAGAAAGGAAGTTTTCACCCTTGCCCGACAAAGCTAGAGCTTATTACCTTGCTGTTGAGGAATTCCGGCGACGCCACCACCGCGCAAATGGCATCCCGACGATCGGCTCGACTCCAAACCGCGAATAAGGTCCTCCTCTACCTCTTCTTCTATGGATAGATCTTAGGAATTATTAGGAGAGACATAGGGCTCAATAGAGCTAGATCGGGTGAGCGTTTTCATGGGTTTTTCCGAAATTCATGGTGGTCGGGTTCACCGGAAACCACCACCTCCGGCGCCCAAACCACCGCCGACCGATAGCCACCACCTCGATGGAGGTAGTGGTGGCGGTGGTTGGCCAGGGAGGTGGCCAAATGGCCGGCGGTGGCTCATGCAAAGCTACAGGTTTTATGCATTCTAATAGGTTGCTGGTTTCGCATTTTTGAGAAGAAGAACAGTGCCATATATTAAATCTGATATATATTTATAGATAATATATAGTAATTAATCACTTTTATCAAGCTCATTTTGATGCTATTAAATGAGGCACTTCAGGGCCGTTTTAGGAAAAATAGCCAGTCACAGAAGTTGTAGCCCTTCGAGTCTTGATTATTCTAAAATTTATTTCAACTCGATTAGGTAAGTGGTTTGACCACAGCACCCATTTTGGTGGGACCTGAACCTAGGGCTATCCTGAGATTCAAATGGATGCCCACCTTTCATCCCTTGCCCAAATGAGCTGAAATTTGGTCAGGGGGTCTACCTTAGCTATACCTAGAACCTGTCCAAAAATGGGAATTTTTGAAGAATACTTTTCTATAGTTTTTGGAAAACTTTAATAAACCATGTATAAATTATTTAGGTGTCTTAAACACCTCAAAATCCCCCCAAATTTGGGTGGGTAGTCTTAGAGGGCATGTTAAGGCTCTGGTAAAAAACTTCATCTCATTTGGAGATGTTTTAATTAGGTTTTTATCCAACCCTAGGTTGACCCTTATAGGGTTAATAAGGTCAAAACACCCCCTTGGGGTTTTGAGTGGTCAAATCACCTCAATAGAGGCTGAAATTTTGGTCACTGACTTTTTATGGTATGACACATCCTCCAATGGAATTTGGGGTGGTTTGGTGCAGGGTAGCCTTAGAACTCTAGGGTTGGCCCTTTTATGGGATTTTTAGGGTTTGATGGTCATTGGGTCAAATGACCTTGGACTGACCTGAAAATTGATGGAGAGGACCATAGGGTGTATATGGCCCTCTGGTTGAAGTTTCATTGAATTTGAAAGCCTTTAGACACCTCAAAACCCTAAACCTAGTTTTAGGGTAGAAGCTCAATTATGAAAACACAGCCACTAAACCTTAGTTAAAAGTTGTGAAACTTGGGTGGAGTAAGTTTTAGACTAGGTAGAATCCTTAATAATTTTATTAGAATTTTATGGATTATACTTCAAGTACTTTATTTGTTAGGTATCAATTTGCCCAAACTGGTGTTTTAATTATTTTGATTACCATGTTCATTTTAATATGATGAAACTTGGTCAGAAGATGATTTAGGTCTAAATGAATATCCCTGAATTTTGTTACAAATTTTAGTTGGTTATATCTAGTACTTCCTTCATAAGTTTCAAAAGGATAATTATGGTCAATTAATCATTTAGAGCAAATTACCTACTGTAAAATTATGAAACCTGGCCAAGGATGTTTTCAGATCAATATCTAGTTATATAATTTTATTCATGATTTTTAGGAGAATATTTACAGTACTTACTTCACAAATAAAATTTTTTTGAGATTTTGGTAATTATTTATTCTAGGACTAAATCCCCATTGAAGAATTATGAAATTTGGCAACTAATATTTTTAGGATAGTATCTGCTCTAAAAGATTAATTAAGAATTTTTGGATGATTATCTACTGCACTTACTTCATTAATGAAAGGAGATAGGATTTATTATCAAAATTAAATTAGAGTCCTTAAAATACTGGAAAAATTGGTATATCTTGGCTTTACTGTTAAAATTGTTGTTTAGAATTTATCATGATTTTATGAAGCTTTATACATACCTGAAAAGTGCACTTCATGTTCAATTGGTAGCCCTTAGAAGCTTTAAAGAAAATTAATTAAATGCTAGATAAATTAGGAAAATTACAATTTTCTGGATTTAGTCTATTTGTGTCATGATAAGTCCCCAGAAAATAATTTAGGGCATTTGGATGATTATTTAGATTGTCTCCTATCTAGTTTGACATATAGCCTAGACTGGTCTTCATATAGCAAATTGTTAAATTACAATAGGACATGATCTGGGATAGCTGTTGGAGTTTGTCATCTTGGCTGGGTGGATAGATGTGGATGATTTCACAATAGAAGGATATGAAGAGTAGGGAGAAGTGGTTTGGCTAGAGTTTAGAGGTGTTCGGGTTCGACGAAAGACCGTCTTCCCCGAGGAGAGGAAGAGTCAAAATCACCCAAGGATTAGCCTACTGTAATTTGAGAAGGGAATGGGTTAAGGGAATCAACCAATAACAATAAGTGCCTTGCGAAAGGGAACGATGGGCTTCAGCTACCATCATAGTTCCTAGTGCCCTTTGAGAGCCCTTCACAGGGAATACCGGGGGCAGTCCTGGGTTAACGTAAACTGTATTAACAAACTGATAAGAGTAACTTAGTAATTAGGGTTGCATATTTAACGAACACTGTTAGCACAGGAAGATAGTTGGGAGCTTCGGCTCGGTTGGTTAAGAGACAGACAGAATGGTCCGGGGAGCTTCAGCTAGGTTGGTTAAGAGACGGACAGAATGGTCCGGGGAGCTTCGTCTCGGGTATCCTGGGAGGTAACGGCTCTGAAAGGGGGAACTAAAGGTCTGTGTACACAGAGTCGGGTGTGTGTGTTGCACTTGCATGATTCATCATACCCACTTGCATGTCATGGCATAATCGATTCATTTAACCTCTGACACCTAATGTATAAGAGGAATGGGACGCTAATACAATAGGCCTTGCAAAACGATCCCTTGGTCTATAAGCTTGTGTGGGCAAGTTTATAAATTAAGGTCATTTTTGATATATATATACTGCTGTTTGATAATCGACACCCCAACGTATAAATTGGTATGAGACTTTTTATATGATGGGAGCCTTGCAGAAGATCCCTTGGCTTATGCGTTTCCGCGCATAAGTTAAGGTTATTTTTCCATACTTTACTTTACTGCCACATATATTTTTAGAATTGCTAGAATAGGTCCTCTGCCACCTGTTTTCTTTGATTTAATCTCCACCTTCATGTCCTTACCTTTCTTCCTCTCTGCTCGGTACTTAGGAGCCATGGGAGAAGAGGTAGGGGATGATAGGGCTTAGTTTTTATGACTAACAGTTTTCGGACCACATCATTTTGGGGATCGTGGAGCCCAGCATGGAGGAGCAGCCCCGGAGGTCGGCCCGCTTGGAGATAGGGCAGTCTAGCTCAGGAGTTCGGACAGCTTGGACTGTGAGTCCCGACTTATAGTAGATGTTATAGTTTGCTTCCTCTTGAGTGACCTATAGTGAGGATTATGATGTACCGGGCATAAGCCCTTACTTTCAGTACCTTTTATACTATTTCTATTGACTCTCCCTTCGTGGAGACTTTTATTTCTATACATGTGATTTCTGTGGACTTGCTTTTAATTTGTGTGCTATCTTTCTATGATCGAATTGGCCAGCAGAATCGGCGCCTTGTGGTGATGACCCTTCAGGACGTGAAGGTGATACCGCAAAGCGGTGATCCTTGGCCTAAGACCCCGGTGTTCAAAAAAAAAGGGGGTCTTACAAGTGGTATTAGAGGAAACCTCGATCAGAAGAGTAGCAGTCCACTAACCCTAGGACACCCCCGCTCGAGTTCTATTTGCGGACAAACTAAGTAGTGGAAGCATGGTGTGCCCATGTGGGGGTCACATGTAATTGTCCACTGTTAATTAGGCTTGAGTCAATTTCTTACAAACGATTTTTGATGTGCAGCCTCCATCACAGCCTACACCACGGGGCAAAATCCAGCAGACTCCGAATGATGCACCACCTCCCCCGGCCCCCACTCCATTCCTATAGTCGGAGATGGGGCAGACGCTGACAGCCATTCTGGAGTCTTTCAGGGCTCAGCAGGTTCCGGCTCCGCAGCCAAACCCGGGAGCCAACTAGCTGAGCATCTTCCGCGGACTCTCTCCCCCGTCCTACTTAGGGACAGAGTCAGCTGTCCGAACAGAAGAATGGCTGGACATTATGTACGAGATGTTGACAGGGATACGGTGCCCCTGGGAGGAGAGAGTGCCATTGGTGGTCTCTTTCTTGGAGTCTCACGCCAAGAGATGGTGGAAGACGTCACTGGTCACGACCTTTGCGGATATGGAGATTTAAGAGATTACTTGGGGGGAGTTCAGGGCCACGTTACTGGAGCATTTTTTTCCACAGTCAGCTAAGGATGAGCTGGAGGACAGGTTTTTACAACTGAAGCAGGGCACCAGGACGGTGGTGGAGTACCATCGAGAGTTCAACCACCTAGCCCGATTTGCGGACTCGTATCAGTTAGACGATGCTGGATATATCAAGAGATTCTAAAAAGGCCTCCGAGAGGAGCTGAGGGATGCACTGATGTTTGTATCTGATGGGCCCATTTCCCGGATACTACAGATGGCTAAAAGGATAGAGGCTGATTGGCAAGCTACTCGGGGCTGGAAACGGCCAGCGGAGGATCAGGGCCGAGGAGCAAGGAACGATCAGAGACGAGCCCGTATCACGGACGGGAGAAGGGTCGAGGACCAGCCTCGTCAGGAGGCAAGACAGGAGACAAGGGATCCAGTGGTGGTGGCTCCACCACCTCTTTAGGCACGGGAGGGACAGAGACCCGGGGGAATGGCATATCTCCCGCCAGAGTGCTTCCACTGCCATCAGGTTAGTCACATCCGCAGAAATTGCCCCATGAGGGGGGCACCCCCACCAGCACCACTGGTTGCCCAGCCAGCGCAGTATTTTGGAGGCCAAGGTCGTGGTCGAGGACGAGGATACCAGGGTGGGGATCGTAGACAAGGAAGAGAGCAGGTATATGCTTTGGACCTGACACAGCCTCGGAATCCAGAGCAGGTCATAGCAGGTATGCTGCAATGTTTCATTATTTTCATAGAATTCCCCTCTTGGTTGTTAAATTATAAAACTGCACTAGATAGAATAAATAGGAAAGAAAACTCGTTATAGAATTCTAAGACATTTAATCGCCCCAGGTATAGTATTCATCCGCGGCAAGCCTGCCCGTATGCTTTTCGATACTGGATCTTATCACTCCTTCGTGTCGTAGACGTTCGTAGAAGGATTGGAAGACGTGGAGCGATTCACGGGCTCGGTGATGAGGGTGCGACTACCCGATGGATCTGAACTCCTACCTCGGACCACTATAACATGGAGGTAGAAATCGGTGGAAAGGCATTTGAGGCTCCGGCGACGCTTTTGAAGTTGATGGACTATAACTTGATCTTGGGCATGGTATGGCTGCACTGGAACCATGCCCAGATTGATTGCCAAGCAAAGAGGATCACCGTGAGACACGGGGACTCTTTTATTATTATTGAAGGTATAAGACTTGCCTCCCGTATTCTCTTATCATCAGTTCAGGCCGTTAAGGCCCATCTACAGGGGGAGGAGGTTTACCAGGTTCTATTTAAGATGGCGGAGGTTAAGGAATCTGTGACAGACATTCCAGTAGTACTAGATTTTGTCGACGTTTTTCCAAAGAAGCTGCCAGGTCAACCTCCGCACCGGGAGCAGGACTTTAGGATACAGCTTGTGTCGGGGGCCAAGCCGACATCTAGGGCCCCTTACCGGATGGCCCCGAAAGAGTTGACAGAGTTCTGAAGTCAGTTGTAGGAATTAGTAGAGGCAGGCTTTGTCCGGCCAAGCTCTTCACCTTGGGGAGCCCCGGTATTATTTGTCAAGAAAAATGATAGAAGTCTTCACTTGTGTATTGATTATCGAGAGCTGAACAGACTGACAGTCCGTAACACATACCCGCTGCCATGGATTGACGAGTTGTTTGATCAACTGGAAGGAACACATTTCTTCTCGAAACTCGATTTAAGGTCAGGGTACTACCAGCTACGGATTTGAGGGGAGGACATTCCGAAGACTGCCTTCAGTAGTAGGTATGGACTGTACAAGTTTACAGTGATGCCCTTTGGGCTCACAAATGCACCTTCAGCATTTACGAGCCTCATGAACCGGGTATTCGAAGAGTATTTGGATGTTTTCGTCATAGTATTTATTGACGACATCCTCGTCTACTCAAGGACGAAGGAGGATCATGCACGATACTTGACATTGAACTTAGAGAGGCTACGAGAGCACCAGCTATTTGCAAAGTTAAGCAAATGCAAGGTTTGGCTAAAGGAGATTGCCTTCTTAGGTACTATTATCAGCGGAGCGGGGTTAGCAGTAGATCCGGCCAAGATTCAGGCAGTGCGGGACTGGCCACCGTTGAAGACAGCGACGGATGTACGGAGCTTCCTGTGACTTGCCGGATATTACCGGAAGTTCATCAAAGGATTCTCCCGAATTGCGCTCCCTCTTACTTCCCTGACGAAAAAGGAATCCCCTTTCATTTGGACGCAATAGTGCGAGGCGGCCTTTGTGGAGTTGAAAGGTCGGCTTACCTCGGCTCCCATTCTCGCTCTTCCGTTAGGAAGGGAGGGATTCCAGGTATACACGGACGCCTCCTATCAGGGGATGGGTGTCGTTCTGATGCAGAACGGGCACGTAATAGCCTACGCCTCCCAATAGCTGAAGATTCATGAGAATAACTATCCAGTGCACGATCTGGAGATGGGTGCAGTGATCTTTGCTCTGAAGATTTGGCGACACTATCTCTACGGGGTTCACTGTGACATCTTCTCAGATCACAGGAACTTTAAATACGTGGACACACAGAAGGAAGTCAACATCAGACAAAGAGATTGGGTGGAGTTCCTGTCGGATTACCAGTACACCATGCACTACCACCCTAGGAAGGCGGACGTGGTGGCAGATGCTTTGAGCCGGAGAGGAGATACCTCAGGGAAGGGACCACAACTGATGTCCATGAAGCTAGTCTGGTCCTTCAGAGATATGCAGATATCCCTAGTGTCCGAGAATGATCCAGAGCTGTATATGGAGTATCTAGCATCGATGGTTGCCATAGATGACATTCGGGACCGCATCCGGGACGGACAGAAGATAGATATATGGGCAGAGCCGATATTCCGAGCCTTGGAGGAGGGTTCGATAGGGGATTATTCCCTGAGAGACGGATTGCTATATTTTAGAGGCAGGGTCTATATACCCGCAGGAGGCTAGATTCGGGAGGACATCATGGCGTAGGCGCATTGTAGTAGATATTTTATACACTCGTAGATCACCAAGATGATGGCAGACTTGAAGAAGATGATGTTTTGGTCAGGGATGAAGAAGGACATTACATACTTCGTGACTCATTGCGAGGCATGCCAACTGGTGAAGGCGGAGTGCAGGAACCCTGCAGGATTGCTACAACCACTCCCGGTACCGGAGTGGAAGTTTGAAGACATCGCGATGGACTTTATTCAAGGGCTTCCCCGATCACGGACGGGAAACGACTCGATTTGGGTCATCGTCGATCGGTTGACGAAGGTGGCCAGATTCATTCCGATCAGGAAGGATGACTCTGTGGGAGTACTAGTGCGGAGATTTGTGGAGCAGTTTGTTCGATACCACGGGGTGCCCAGGACGATCGTGTCGGATCGGGATGGCCGGTTCACTTCCAGGGAGTGGAGATCCGTGCAGGCTTACTTAGGAACGCAATTGACCTTCAGCACCACATTCCATCCCCAGACAGATGGGCAGACGGAACGCACCAATCGGACGTTGGAGGACCTCCTGAGGCTATGTATATTGGACCGTGGAGAACCTTGGGAGAAGCTCTTACCACTGGTCGAGTTCTCCTATAACAAAAGCTACCAGTCCAACATAAGGATGGCTCCTTATGAAGCCATGTACAGGAGGAGATGTAGGACTCCGTTTTCATGGATTCAGGATGAGGATCCGAAGGTGTTGGGATCAGATTTTGTTGAAGACACCGAGGCTCAGATGAGACTGATACGGGACAGGATGCTGGAAGCGCAGAGCTGACAGGCTAAGTATTACGATGCCCGACACCGTCAGATAGAGTTTCAAGTGGGAGATCGGGTTTTCTTGAAGATCCGGCCCATGCTCGGAGTTTCACGGGTGCGGGGTCGAAAGAAGAAGCTCAGCCCTAGGTATATTGAAAGTGAGGGTAAGATCAATCCTTCACTCTAGAGGGGGGGTGAATAGAGTGATTTAAAATAATTTTGGTAAATTAAAAATTATTTTAGCAGTGGAAGAATTGATTTAATAAGTGTAGAGTGCTAAGCAAAAACTGAAAGAAAACAACTAAAAAATGATTAATTTACGGCACACAGCACAAGAAAGAGCAAGCAATCTAGAAGACACAAGGAACTATAGCGGTTCCCCAAAACCTGGGTACATCCACTCTTCTACCACCCTTGGGAGGAATCCACTACAGAATGAGTTGATCAGGTGTCCTGGGCACCAATGAGCTTTTGATCAGGTGCTAAAAAACCAAACAAGATTTTTTGATCAGGTGTCTTGCCACCACTGAGTTTTGATCAGGTCTTAGGAACCAAAGCAAAACTTTTGAAGGGAGTTTAAAAAACCATTTACAGGAAAGGAAAAGAAAAAGGTGTGAAGTTGTCTTCTCTGTCAACTATCAAAGAGAAGCACTAGTGGATGAGATGTTGTCAAAGCTCCCCCTGAAATGTAGCAAAAGTTCAGGAACTGGAAGCTTTGCAAGGGTGATAGATCTTCAATTAGATGATTGCTCCAGCACTGGATGATTTCAGCAAAACTAAAATGTTTGTTGTTTTGAGTGTGAATGATGAAGACTTGAGAAAACTTTTGAACAGCAGGAATCAGAAAGAAAACTTGTTCAGTTTTTCTGAGTTATTGTTCTTCTTTTTCTTTCTCTGTATGTCTCTGTATATTTTTGAGTATACTGTTGTGTCTACTTTTGTTCTCTCTGAATGATGATACTAAGAAATCCAGTCGACAAATCTTGAAAATTGTTGTTAGCAAAGTCATAAATGCTTTCTTTAATTGTCAACTGTCTCTGGAGGAAATAACCTAAGTACATTTCTTCTTTGTTTCCTTGAAACTTGCTCCAGATTTATTATAATGGCTAGAAATCTTATGCAATAAATGCTCTGATTTGAAATCCTTAACAAGCTGACAAAATCCAAGAAATCGTCGATCTCAAAATGAAATCGTCGATCTGAGCTCAACTATCGTCGAACTAAGCTCAGAGAAATTGGAATTTTATTTGGACAAAAATCGTCGATCTGAGCTCAGAGATCGTCGAATTGGGTTCGACTCCTCGTCGACTTGAGCTCAGAGATCGCCGAACTGAGGTCGACGCTTTGTCAGTCTGAACTCACAGATAGTTGAACTGAGTTCGACGCTTCGTCGATCTGAGCTCGATGACAACTTCAATTCTTCTTCTTGGCTTCTGCTTCTGAACTAGGAGGTCTTGGGGAAATCTCTAATCCTAAGTCCTAAGCCTTAGACCTAACTAGTTGACCTTTTCTCTATACAATTAGGTCAAAGCAGCAATCCTATTGACATAGTTATCCTGACCCAAATTAGTAATAGGGTGTTCCAACAATCTCCCCATATTTGGGTTAGGATTATTATTTACATGAGTTATAGAAAACAATAATTAACAGAAATACAGAAACAATAATGCAGAACCATAGATATGATTATATCACAGCACAAAAGTAGTTTAGCAGAGATATAACATAGTTTTCAGCTTACATCCAAATTAATGCTTGTCATCAGTTCTTTTCCTGATAATGATTTCTCTGTTTGGATTTTCTGAGTCTTTCTTTGATCTGAAATCATCAGCAGCACTAAGAGTCCTTTGGCTTTTGCTTCTAGGAACTATAGCTTTTGGATGTAGCTGCATGTATTCCTCAGTATTAAAGAATCTCTTGGAGCTGTATCTTTCAAGTTCATGTCTTCTTTGTTCTGATAGAGTAGATATATTGGATGTGTCTTGGCCCTTCTCTCTTGCTTTCTTAATCTGATCTAGAGCAGCCATTTCTTTAAGTCTGGTTGTCCAGGAAGCTGGATTGTTCTCTGGATCTTCAAAAGGAACTGGTGGCTCATACCTGTTTATGGTGTCAGTAGGAGGAGCTTTTGAATGAAAACTTTCTTTGAGCTTGTAAGGAAAGGGACCAGAAGTAGAGTCAATTTGCCCTTGTCCTTTCCTAAGATAAGATTGCTGTTTGGGCTGTCCTCTAGAATAAACTTGACAGTCTGTTTGATTTCCTCTAAACTGTCTTCCTCTAGGCTGATTTCCTCGTTGCTGATAACCTTTGGATTGAGATCTTCCTTGATAGGTTTGTTGGGGTTGACAAATGTTGGAAGCTTGAGGAGCTGAGACTCCACTAGATCCTGTGCTTGGAGAAGGAGGAGGAGGAGGAGTTCCTTTGTCATACTTTCTTCTCTTCTTCATTGCTTTCAACTGGTTCTTAGAATATTGCATCCAATGCTTAGTAATAGGGCAATTGTGCAGAATGTAATATGGTATGTCATGATCAGTTGTAGCTTTGGTCAATTGAACCTTTTTCATAGCCTTGCTTCTGGCTTTCCTCTTCTTTGCAATGGTTGCTGAGGAATCATCTGAGTCAGTCCTGAATTCATCATTATCATCAGAACTTTTAGGCTCATCATATAAGACACCTATTTCCTTGAAAGCTGCTTTGGAGGTGGAAACAGGAGCAGAAGCAAAAGGAGCAGAAGAAGAAATAACAACATCAGCACTTGAAACAGCAGTTTAAACAGCAGGAGGAGCAGTAACAGCAGGAACACCAACTGAAGTAGTAGCCTCAGTAACTGAACAAACTTGCTCTTCAACAGCCTCTAAAGAATCAACAGCAGCAACAACAGACTCAAGAACTACAGAATCACTCTCCACAGATTTAACAGAATTTATGTACAGCTCTATCAAGGCTGGATCACAGCAGGAGAGGGGAACAATAGCTCTGGATAAATCTTCAGCAGGGAGAGGTGCTAGAGGACAACAGCTATAAATTGAATCAAATAAAGATAATAAGGAATGTATATCTACTGTAGGACTGATGGTTGGAGCTGAAGCTGAAGCTGGAACTGAAGCTTGTTCTGAAGCTGGATTCTCTGAAATCTGCATTTCTGATGCAAAATTCTCCGAAGACAGCACTTCTTCATAAGGCATCTCCCCCTGTCTAGTTTCAGTGATAACTGAATCTAGGCCCCTAGAAGAAGGGGTGGCCTGGAAGGAGAAGGAGGAAGATACTCTAACAGATAGATCATTCAGATTCTTGACTAAGGGAGCCAAGGCTGAATTCAGTAAGAGTTGTAGATTGGGGGCCAACAACTCATACAGTCTATCTGACAGAGGAAGAAGGTCTACTTGCTTAAGGTTGACTTGAGTAGAGGTAGAGGGGTGTGCTGCAGGGATGGATGGAATGAATGTTGGGTGAAGTGGTATGGCTAGTTGAGAGATGGGGATGGATGTAATAGATGGAGCTGGGATGGTGACTGGAGGTAGAGATGAGGAGATGATAGGTGAAAAAGATGGTTGAGAGATGATGTCATGAAGCATTTGTTGGAATGATGTTGAGGTGGATGGGATGTCTGGAGGTGAAGAGGGGGAATCATCCATGAATGAATCATCTAGGAGATTGAAGGATGGAAGATGGGAGGATGATTCTAAGTCAATTGAGGAGAAGAAAGGTAGAGATTGGAAATCTTCTTGGAAAGTGGCTGGAGGAGGTGAAGAAGCTATATGAGATGGAGAAATGGATGAAGTAACTGGAGGTGGAGAGGGAGGAGAGGATATGGAAGATGTAGCTGGATGGGAAGATAGAGGAGAGGAAATAGAGGTGGATGCCAACACTTCTGCAGGGGCAGTGGTCTGAGGAAGAGTGACTGAAACAGTCCTTGTGCCTGAAGAAGTTTGTGCTGCAGGACCCCTGCTTGGTTTGACAATCTGCCTCTCCCATTTGCCAAAGATAGCAGAAGAAAGTCTCTTGGAAGCATTGATATGCATTCCATTTGACACTAACAGCTGAGGGCACCTATTCTGCAGGAATAGGCCCAGAATTCTCCCAAAATTCACAAAATTCTTATTGATTTTCTTCTTAATCAAATCAAAGAAGATAGCTCTCCAATCCAAATGCTTCTTATTTACTAAGGCAACCATTAAGCAGAACTGATGTCTTGATATTGTGTCATGAGCTGAGTGTTTGGCCAAAATTACTTTGCCTACAATGTCTGCTAAAAATCTATACTTCATAGACAAATTTTTCTTCGATAACTTATTAGGGTTTTCAGAATTTTGACCCATTCTGTCTAATATCTCAGTAAATTCTACCCCTGATAGGTCTATACGATCATGTCCAGTACTTAACCAAAAAAATTCTATAAGAATGGTCGGGGTTAGGGATACCTGAGTTCCTGAGATGGTGCCAATGACTGTATGTTGATCCAGATTATGGTCAGTATAGACCCACTCTTTAATTTCATCTGCTGCTAGTTTGACTCTGGTTGTCATTATGTGTACAGGTTGTTGCTCCTTAATAAGTTCCAGAATATCCTTGAACATTTGATCAGTTCCTTCAAACGAATCCATATCAATGTCAAACCCAGTATCGAACTTCATTGTTGCTAAAACGGCGACTGAAATAGACATGTTTCCTGCAAAAACAAACACGATCAAGTGTAGAGGAGGTTTGAGGGAAAGAGAGTTCTTGCAGAAAGTATGAAAGCGAAAAGGAGAACGATGCCTGAAAATTGATTTTATATTAGAGTTCGACGCTGAAAAGGAAAGATCGTTGAACTTAGTTCGACGATCAACGGTTCTAGGAGAAACTGAAGGGTCTCAACATCGTCGATCTTCATTCGACGATATTTAACATCGTCGACCTTCATTCGACGATAATCGAGATCGCTGACCAAAAAGGATAGTCCAGCACTATCTAGAAAACGTCGAGCTTCGTTCGACGATTCCTTACATCGTCGATCTCCGTTCGACGGAAAACAAAAGATAGTTAAATACTATTTGGAAACGACGAGCTCCGTTCGACGATCTTCAGGGAAATCGTCGAGCGCAGTTCAGAGACATAGAAAACTTATAGACACTAGAAAATCCCAAAAAAATTTAACCTAATCTTTGTCTCTTTTTAGGTTTAAAGGTCTTGGAACTTAATTAAGACTTCCTCCATCTAACATTCCTAACTGATTAAGGAAGAAGGTGTATTTCTTTTCATCCAAGGGCTTGGTGAAAATATCTCCCCTTTGTAAATCAGGTCGGATATATTCTAATTCAATTTTATTCTTCTCTATATTATCTCTTAAGAAATGATGCCTAATCTCTATGTGTTTTGTCCTACTATGGATGACTGGATTTTGAGCTATTGAAATAGCACTAGTGTTATCACAAAATATTTTGGACTTTTCTAAGTTGTAGCCATAGTCTAGGAGATAATTTTGAATCCACAATATCTGTGAGCAACAACTTCCTGCTGTCATATATTCAGCTTCAGCAGTTGAAGTAGACACAGATGTTTGTTTCTTGCAAAACCAGGAGACAAGTCTATCACCAAGAAACTGAGAAGTTCCACTAGTACTTTTCCTGTCTACTCTACATCCAGCATAATCAGCATCTGAAAATCCAGTTAGATCAAATCCGGAATCAATTGGATACTGGAGACTTAGATTTGGACAACTTTTCACATACCTAAGAATCCTTTTAACTAATGTAAGGTGTGACTCTCTAGGGCTGACTTGGAATCTAGCACATATGCATGTAGCAAACATTATATCAAGTCTACTAGTTGTAAGATACAATAAGGAGCCAATCATTGCTCTATATGTTGTCTGATCAACTGGTTTCCCATGTTCATCAGCATCTAATACATCATTAGTAGGCATAGGTGTTTTCATAGAGGATGCTTCAGACATACCAAATTTGTTAACCAATTCTTTTGCATACTTGGTTTGAAAAATAAAGACGCCATCAGCATGTTGTTTGACTTGCAATCCTAGAAAGAAGGATAGCTCACCCATGCTACTCATTTCAAATTTGGAATGCATTAGGTTGGAGAACCTTTTGCACAAGTTTGAATCAGTAGAACCAAAGATAATGTCATCTACATCGATTTGTACTAGTAGGATATTGGACTTATGAGTTCTAATAAAAAGAGTTTGGTCTACTCTACTCCTTTAAAATCATTTTCCAAGAGGAAGCAAGCTAGGGTCTCATACCATGCTCTAGGAGCTTGTTTGAGACCATATAATGGTTTATTCAATTTATAAACAGAATCAGGGTGAGTTAGAGAGATAAAACCTGGGGGTTGTTTTACATAAACCTCTTCCTTGATGTCACTATTGAGGAATGCACTTTTGACATCCATTTGATAAACTTTGAACTTCTTGTGAGTTGCATATGCCAGGAAGATTCTTATGGCCTCCAACCTTGCAACTAGTGTAAAGGTTTGGTCATAGTCTATGTCTTCTTCTTGAGAGTATCCTTGAGCAACCAGCCTTGCTTTATTTCTCACTATAACTCCTTGATCATCTAGCTTGTTCCTGAATACCCATTTTGTTCCAACAATGGGGTGATTCTTTGGCTTTGGCACTAGCTCCCAAATTTTGTTTCTTTCAAATTGATTGAATTCCTCTTGCATTGCAATGATCCAGTTTGGATCTTGTTCTGCATCTTGTATGGATTGAGGTTCAATTTGAGAAAGAAAGCAAGTGTGCATCAGATTTTTATTGAATTGGTTTCTAGTTTGCACACAAGCTGAGATGTTTCCAATCACTTGGGAGATTGGATGATCTCTTGATGTTACTAAATCAACAATGGGTGTTGATTGTTCACCAACCTGTGTTGTTGTTTCCTCTAGTGGAATAACAACTGGCTCTTCATTTAGATTGTCACCATGGCTTGCTAAGATCTGACTGTCATCTTCATTTTCACCGCTTTCAGCTTCTTGTTGAATGGATGAAAGTGATGGATCTTGTTCAATGATATATAGCCTGTCCAAATTTTCTTATATAGAATGTACCTGCAAAGGGTCTATGGTAAAAGTGCTCTTCTCCTTGTAAGACATGTTAGTTTCATCAAAAGAAACATGCACAGTCTCTTCAATTTTATGAGATGATTTATTAAAAACCCTATAGGCCTTATTGATCATGGAGTATCCCAGAAACACTCCTTCATCAGCTTTGGCTTCAAATTTTGCTAAGTATTTCTTGTTATTGTTATAAATGTAGCAGATGCAACCAAAAATCCTAAGATAATTAACTTTAGGTTTCTTCCCTTTGAGTAATTCATAGGGAGTCTTGCCCTTTAGCTTATGTATCAAACTCCTATTCAAAACATAGTTTGAAGTGTTCACAGCCCCTACCCAAAAGGATAGAGGAAGGTGAGAATCTGTCAATAATGTTGTGGCAGATTCAATAAGGGTTCTATTCTTCCTTTCAGCTACCCCATTCTGTTGAGGAGTTCTAGGAGCTGAGAAAGTGTGTCTGATCCCTTCCCTCTGACAGAACTCTTGCATAAGAAGAGAATCAAACTCTGTCCCATGATCACTTCTGATCAAGACTATGTGAGTATTGAACTCAATCTGTATACATTTGAGAAACTCTGTCAAACACTTGAAGTTATCAGACTTTTTTCTCAGAAAGAACACCCATGTGAATCTAGAGAAGTCATCTACAACTACTAAAGTGTAAGATTTCCCTCCTAGGCTTTGTACAAAAATGGGTCCAAGTAGATCCATATGTAATAGATACAAAATCCTAGGTGAATCACTCTTATTAAGTGACTTAAAACTGTTTTTAGTTTGCTTGCCTAACTGACAAGACCTGTAGAGTCCTTCCTTCTTGTAAGGGACAGAAGGTAGTCCTCTAACAAGGTTGTCCTTGGATAGCCTAGCAATGGTTCTAAGGTTGATATGTCCTAATCTCTTATGCCACAGTTCATTGGGTTTGCTAAGAGAATTAAATAAACATATGTCTACCTTGGTTGAATGAAAATCTACTAGATAGATGTTACCTCTTCTGTTACCTGTCAGCACAGTTGTGTTGTCTTCTGATTTGATGAAGCATGAACACTTGTTGAATGTGACCTGGTAGCCTTCATCACACAGCTGACTGATGCTGATAAGATTGTGCTTCAGTCCTTCCACATATGCTACCTTCTTGAATATTACTGATCCTATTTGGACTACACCAAATCCTTTGGTCTGTCCAAAGTTTGAATCTCCAAACATGACTTTGGGTCCATGTTTAGCCTTGAAGGATGTCAGGTTATCCTTGCTTCCTATCATGTGCTTGGAGCACCCACTATCCAGATACCAATGCTTGTCCATGGTTGGATAGGTCTTCACCTGCACAGATAGCATTTCATTTGTTTTTGACCCAGTTTACCTTGGGTCTAGCTTGATAACCTTTGAAATCAGAAATGAAAAACACCTCTTGTTGACTCTTATACCCTTCAGGATGATATCTCCTTAGAGGAATTATCCATTCAGTATGAGGGTTGAACCCCTGAGATGTAGGATATCTAGAATCAACTTTGGATGTACCCTTTGAGAATTGGTCACATCTCTGAGCTCCGTATAACGATCGTGGATCTGAGTTCAACGATCTTGGGTCAGATCATCGAGCTCCGTTCAGCGATCGATCTTGCCTGTGTTCAGAGATGAGAGATCGTCGACCTGAGTTCGACGATTCAGCATGAAAATGCTGAGCTCTGCTCGAAGATCGTCGAGCTCTGTTCGAAGATCGTCGAGCTCTGTTCGACGATATCTGTTGAACTTTGTTCTTTTTGGGTAGATCAGAATTTTTTCTAGCTACCTCCACAACTCCTTTTCCTTTATCAGAGATAAATTTAATGGGAGTTGTTAACACAATAGCCTGGCCGGATGAAGCACCCAAGCCCAGTGTACTATTGAGTCTTGAGTTCACTGTGTTTGTGATGTCCATCAGTTTGATACTTCTCCCATTGAGGATTTCTTCAAACTTCTTGGCCTCATATAGTTCACTTTTCAGTGAATCTATCTGCTCTCTACAGCATTCTATCTCATCTGAGAGTTTGAGGTTATCTAAACTTAAGGTACTGTATTCAGATAATTGATTTCTGAGAGAGATAATTTCTTCCTCAGAATTGAGTAGATCTAAACACGGTGCTTTAAATTCAGACTTGAATTCCTCAGAATTAAAATCAAATGAATCAATTACCTGATCTTCTTCTAGCTCTGGTTCAGATTCAGATTAAGATTCATGTTCTGAATCAGTATTGTTCTGAGATGCATTGATTGCCATCAGACAAAATTCCTTTTCTTGTGCATCATCTTCATCATCACTTGAGCTTGATGATGCATCAGATTCTTCTTCTGTTGCACTCCATGTTTCAGCAACAAATCCCTTCCTAGTGTTCTTGTTCTTTCTGGAAGAGGATCTGTCATGATGATTTCTTCTAGAGTCTTTGTCTTTTCTCTTTTCCCTCTTGTCCTTTTTGTCCTTATTTTGATTTTTTGGACAGTCAGGAAGTATGTGGCCTGGTTTTCTACAACCATAACAGATAATTTCTTTTTTATTTGACATGTCATACTTTGGCTTCTCTTGGCCTCTGGATGACCTTTTTCTGAAGTCTTTCCTAGCCATTTTGTAAAACCTTTTGGCTAGAAGACTCATCAGTTCTTCATTGCCTGTGATTTTGTCTTTAGGCTGTTCTTCTGTGGCTTTAAAAGCAATTGACTTCTCCTTCCTGACTGCTGGAGAAGTTGTCTTTTGTTCTTCTTCTCTGTTCTTGATGAGCTGCTCATAGGATTTAAGCTTGCCCAATAGAGCTTCTTTGGTAATCTCATTCAGACTTCTAACATCCTTGATTGGCCAGATTCTTGAATCCCAAGTGCTGGGGAAGCACATTAGAATTTTGTCATTGATCTCTGTGAGAGAGATCTCCTTGTGCAAAGTTTTGAGTTCACTGACAATTAAGCTTAGTCTGTTGTACATGTCAGCTATTGACTCATTTTCTGCCTTCTTGAAATTTTCATATTTGGTGATGAGATGAGATCTTTTCGTCTTTCCTCTCATCAGCTGATCCTGATATAATTTCAGATAGTTTGTCCCAAATTTCCTTAGCTGAGTTGCATTCAGCTACCTTTTGAAAGATGTCATCAGACATTGTCTGTGCCAGGATGTTCATAGCTTTGGCATCAGCAACCTTCCATTTCTTTATATCAGTATCTGTTCCTGAAGGAGGTGGAACAGCATTTGTACTTGTGCTTGCAGGAGGCTTTGGGCAATCTGTCAAAACAGAATTAAAGATATCTTCATCAATAGAATTCATGTATAATCTAATCCTTGCCTTACAAAGTGCAAACTTGGAGAGATTGCACACTGGAGGTCTGGTGCTAACATAATCCTTGTTTTGTGCCATGAATTTAAACTAAAATAGATATATATAAAAAATAACCCTCTATAAGGATGGATCTTAAGATTGATCTTTTGGTTCAGATGTTAGTCTGTATTAACAACCAATTTGGCTGAGCAACCAACCTCCCTCTGATACCAATTGAAAGTGAGGGTAAGATCAATCCTTCACTCTAGAAGGGGGGGTGAATAGAGTGATTTAAAATAATTTTGGTAAATTAAAAATTATTTTAGCAGTGGAAGACTTGATTTAATAAGTGTAGAGTGCTAAGCAAAAACTGAAATAAAACAACTACAAAATGATTAATTCACAGCACACAGCACAAGAAAGAGCAAGCAATCCAGAAGACACAAGGAACTATAGTGGTTCCCCAAAACCTGGGTACATCCACTCTTCTACCACCCTTGGTAGGAATCCACTGCAGGATGAGTTGATCAGGTGTTCTAGGCACCAATGAGCTTTTGATCAGGTGCTAAAAAAACCAAACCAAATTTTTTGATCAGGTGTCTTGCCACCACTGAGTTTTGATCAGGTCTCAGGAACCAAAGCAAAACTTTTGAAGGGAGTTTAAAAACCCTTTTACAGGAAAGGAAAAGAAAAAGGTGTGAAGTTGTCTTCTCTGTCAACTATCAAAGAGAAGCACTAGTGGATGAGATATTGTCAAAGCTCTCCCTGAAATGTAGCAGAAGTTCAGAAACTGGAAGCTTTGTAAGGGTGATAGATCTTCAATTAGATAATTGCTCCAGCACTGGATGATTTCAGCAAAACTGAAATGTTTGTTATCTGGAGTGTGAATGATGAAGACTTGAGAAAACTTTTGAACAGCAGGAATCAGAAAGAAAACTTGTTCAGTTTTTTTGAGTTATTGTTCTTCTTTTTCTTTCTCTGTGTGTCTCTGTATATTTTTGAGTATACTGCTGTGTCTACTTTTGTTCTCTCTGAATAATGATAATAAGAACTCCAGTCGACAAATCTTGAAAATAGCCGTTAGAAAAGTCATAAATGCTTTCCTTAATTGTCAACTGTCTCTGGAGGAAATAACCTAAGTACATTCCTTCTTTGTTTCCTTGAAACTTACTCCAGATTTATTATAACGGCTAAAAATCTTTTGCAATAAATGCTCTGATTTGAAATCCTTAACAACCAGACAAAATCCAAGAAATCGTCGATCTCAAAATGAAATCATCGATCTGAGCTCAACTATCGTCGAACTGAGCTCAGAGAAATTGGAATTTGATTTGGACAGAAATCGACGATCTGAGCTCAGAGATCGTCGAACTGGGTTCGACGCCTCATCGACTTGAGCTTAGAAATCGTCGAACTGAGGTCGACGCTTTGTCAGCCTGAACTCACAGATAGTTGAACTGAGTTCGACGCTTCGTCGATCTGAGCTCGACGACAACTTCAATTCGTCTTCTTGGCTTCTGCTTCTGAACAAGGAGGTCTTGGGGAAATCTCCAATCCTAAGTCCTAAGCCTTGGACCTAACTAGTTGACCTTTTCTCTATACAATAAGGTCAAAGCAGCAATCTTATTGACATAGTGATCCTGACCCAAATTAGTAATAAGGTGTTCCAACATATATGGGCCCTTACAGGATCCTGGAGCGGATCGGTCCCCTAGCTTACAGGCTGGAGTTGCCACCAGAACTGCCAGGTTTACACGACGTGTTCCATATTTCTTCACTTAGGAGGGCTCTACTACGCCCGGAGCAGCAGATTTTGACCACAAATGGACCGATAGCTTCAGACCAGTCAGTTCACTTGGAGCCGGTTCGGATCGATGACAGAGGAGTACGGACCTTGCGTCGCAAGAAGGTTCTGTTAGTCAAAGTTCTGTGGAGTAACCACGGTCAGGAGGAGCATACCTGGGAATCGCAGGACCTGATGCGACAAAAGTATCCGGAGCTGTTCAGTCAGGTATACCTCACAACCTCTCAGTACGTTCAATTTACTTTCCTATTTTAAACTATTAGGACTGAAATTTTAAGAATAGGGGCTAATCTTTTATTTATTGGGGTCTAAACTTTGTTAATTGGGCGAATTGGTCTTAGATTTGACTATCGCCTTCAAACCTCACATAGCAAACATGGCGTCATGATGTAAATCATTCAATTCTCATAGGATGTTACAAGTTTCTTTCTCCCGGATAGGAGCCCCGTAGGCTTAACCTTGATTTCGGGGACGAAATCTTTGTTTTGTTTATTGGGATTTGTAACATCTCATTTCCGGCTAAATCCCTAGGAGTGGTTTTGCCATGACTAGGTCATGACAAAACCCTAGGAAACCCAAAAGACAAAGAGAGCTTAGGTAGGAAGGTGAAAATCACCTTGGTCTGCAAATAGTAGGTCAGAAACTTTCTTAAAATAATATTAGGACTCAGGCATTGAGTGCGTCGAGTGCACTCAATGCCATAAGCAGAATGGCGTTGAGTGCACTGACTGCACTCAACGCCATATTACAGGCAGGTTGGCGTTGAGTGCGTTGAGTGCACTCAACGCCATAAGTTGAATGGTGTTGAGTGCACTGACTGCACTCAACGCCATCTGGTGTTGTCTGGATGGCGTTGAGTGAGCTGAGCTCACTCAACGCCGTTGTCTGGATGGCGTTGAGTGAGGTTAGCTCACTTAACGCCATAAACTAAACAGCGTTGAGTGCACAAACTGCACTCAACGCCGTCTGCTGTGGTCTCGAATGGCGTTGAGTGAGCTGAGCTCACTCAACGCTGTAGTCTGGATGGCGTTTAGTGAGCTTAGCTCACTCAACACCATAAGCTAGACGGCGTTGAGTGCACAGACTGCACTCAACGCCATCTTAAGTAGGCTAGATGGCGTTGAGTGAGCAGAGCTCACTCAATGCCATAAGCTAGACGGCGTTGAGTGCACAGACTGCACTCAACGCCATCTTAAGCAGGCTGGATGGCTTGAGTGAGCAGAGCTCACTCAACGCCATTTTACTTAGAATTTTTTTTAACTTTGCTGATGGTTCAGTTGAACCGGGCCGGTCCAGGAATTGGGCCAGAATGCATTATTGGGCCGTTTTCTCTAATTAAGACTTAGTTAAGTCTTATTTTATGACTTTGACCGGCAGTGCCACGTGACAGCAGTTTCCTTTTCCTTCCAGCCATGGCCGAGCGTCGGTTTGCATGGCCATTAATGGCTTTTAAAGCTCGGCTCCATCCTCTCCCCCTTGAAACGACTGGAATCAACTCCTCTCGAGGAGAGGAGGAGTTTCCAGCCTTCTCTTAGTTTTTTTGAGTCATTTCCTCTCCCTTCAAGCCATGGCCGAAAACTCATAAACGGAGCTTTAATGGTCGTTACATCAAACCCCCACCCGTAGCCTTGTTTCTCCCTTAAAAGACTCCCTAGACTTAGAGAGGAAGTTTTCACCCTTGCCCGACAAAGCTAAAGCTTATTAACTTGTTGTTGAGGAATTCCGGCGATGCCACCACCGCGCAAATGGCATCCCGACGATCGGCTCGACTCCAAACCGCGAATAAGGTCCTCCTCTACCTCTTCTTCTATGGATAGATCTTAGGAATTATTAGGAGAGACATCGGGCTCAATATAGCTGGATCGGGTGAGCGTTTTCATGGGTTTTTCCGAAATTCATGGTGGTCGGGTTCGCCGGAAACCACCACCTCCGGCGCCCAAACCACCGCCGACCGATAGCCACCACCTCGATAGAGGTAGTGGTGGTGGTGGCTGGCCAGGGAGGTGGCCAAATGGCTGGTGGTTGCTCATGCAAAGCTACAGGTTTTATGCATTTTAATAGGTTGCTGGTTTCGGGTTTTTGAGAAGATGAACAGTGCCATATATTAAATCTGATATATATTTATAGATAATATATAGTAATTAATCACTTTTATCAAGCTCATTTTGATGCTATTAAATGAGACACTTAGAGGCCATTTTAGGAAAGATGGCCAGTCACAGAAGTTGTAGCCCTTCGATTCTCAATTATTTTAAAATTTATTTCAACTCGATTGGGTAAGTGGTTTGACCACACCATCCATTTTGGTGGGATCTATACCTAGGGATATCCTGAGATTCAAATGGATGCCCACCTTTCATCCCTTGCCCAAATGAGCTGAAATTTTGTTAGGGGGTCTACCTTAGCTATATCTAGGGCCTGTCCAAAAATGGGAATTTTTCGAGAATATTTTTTTTATCGTTTTTGGAAAAATTTAATAAACCACGTATAAATTATTTAGGTGTCTTAAACACCTCAAAATCCCCCCAAATTTGGGTGGGTAGTCTTAGAGGGCATTTTAAGGCTCTGGTAAAAATTTCATCTCATTTGGAGATGTTTTAATTAGGTTTTTATCCAACCCTAGGTTGACCCTTATAGGGTTAATTAAGTCAAAACACCCCCTTGGGGTTTTGAGTGGTCAAATCACCTCAACAGAGGCTGAAATTTTGGTTTCTGACTTTTTATGGTATGACACATCCTCCAATGGAATTTGGGGTGGTTTTTTGCAGGGTAGCCCTAGAACTCTAGGGTTGGCCCTTTTATGGGATTTTTAGGGTTTGATGGTCATTGGGTCAAATGACCTTGGAATGACCTGAAAATTGATGGAGAGGACCATAGGGTGTATATGGCCCTCTGGTTGAAGTTTCATTGAATTTGAAAGTCTTTAGACACCTCAAAAACCTAACCCTAGTTTTAGGATAGAAGCTCAATTATGAAAACACAGCCACTAAACCTTAGTTAAAAGTTGTGAAACTTGGGTGGAGTGAGTTTTAGACTAGTTAGAATCCTTAGTAATTTTATTAGAATTTTATGGATTATACTTCAAGTACTTTATTTGTTAGGTATCAATTTGCCCAAACTGGTGTTTTAATTATTTTGATTACCCTGTTCATTTTAATATGATGAAACTTGGTCAGAAGATGATTTAGGTCTAAATGAATATCCCTGAATTTTGTTACAAATTTTAGTTGGTTATATCTAGTACTTCCTTCACAAGTTCTAAAAGGGAAATTATGGTCAATTAATCATTTAGAGCAAATTACCTACTGTAAAATTATGAAACCTGGCCAAGGATATTTTCAGATCAATATCTAGTTGTATAATTTTATTCATGATTTTTAGGAGAATATTTACAGTACTTGCTTCACAAATATAGTTTTTTTGAGTTTTTGGTAATTATTTATTCTAGAACTAAATCCCCATTGAAGAATTATGAAATTTGGCCACTGATGTTTTTAGGATAGTATCTGCTCTAGAAGATTAATTAAGAATTTTTGGATGATTATCTACTGCACTTACTTCATTAATGAAAGGAGATAGGATTTATTATCAAAATTAAATTAGAGTCCTTAAAATACTGGAAAAATTGTTATATCTAGGCTTTACTATTAAAATTGTTGTTTAGAATTTATCATAATTTTATGAAGATTTATACATACCTGAAAAGTGCACTTCATGTTCAATTGTTAGCCCTTAGAAGCTTTAAAGAAAATTAATTAAATGCCAGATAAATTAGGACAATTACAATTTTTTGGATTTAGTCTATTTGTGTCATGATAGGTCCCCCGAAAATAATTTAGGGCATTTGGATGATTATTTAGATTGTTTCCTATCTGGTTTGACATATAGTCTAGGCTGGTCTGCATATAGCAAATTGTTAAATTGCAATAGGACATGATCTGAGATAGTTGTTTGAGTTAGTCATCTTGGCTGGGTGGATAGATGTGGATGATTTCACAATAGAAGGATATGAAGAGTAGGGAGAAGTTGTTTGGCTAGAGTTTAGAGGTGTTCGAGTTCGACGAAAGACCGTCTTCCCCGATTAGAGAAAGAGTCAAAATCACCCTAGGATTAGCCTACTGTAATATGAGAAGGGAATGGGTTAAGGGAATCAACCAATAACAATAAGTGCTTTGCGAAAGGGAACGATGGGCTTCAGCTACCATCATAGTTCCTAGTGCCCTTTGAGAGCCCTTCACAGGGAATACAGGGGGCAGTCCTGGGTTAATGTAAACTGTATTAACAAACTGATAAGAGTAACTTAGTAATTAGGGTTGCACATTTCACAAACACTGTTAGCACAGGAAGATAGTTGGGAGCTTCGGCTCAGTTGGTTAAGAGACAGATAAAATGGTCCGGGGAGCTTCGGCTCGGTTGGTTAAGAGACGGACAGGAATGGTCCGGGGAGCTTCGGCTCGATTGGTTTGATACGATAAATATTGCATGTGCATAGTCAGGAAAGAAAATTAAGGTGGTGGGTCTTCGGTATTGGAGGGTGGATGCACCGACGCCAATACGCTGACTCGGCAAGTGTGGTTAGCACTTCGCCAACAGAAGTTCGATGCGCCAGCCGGCAAAAGTACGCAGGAGTCCTCTTTGTGCACCAAGCGTTGAGGCGTACGATAGGTCTGATCGTAGTGCTTTACTGGTTTAGAGGTGGGCGAGGCCCAACCCACCGCCTCCGTCTGCCACTACGGAGGTATCCTAGAAGGTAACAGCTCCGAAAGGGGGAACTAAAGGTCTGTGTACACAGAGTCGGGTGTGTGTGTTGCACTTGCATGATTCATCATACCCACTAGCATGTCATGACATAATCGATTCATTTAACCCATGACACCTAATGTATAAGTGGAATGGGATGCTTATACAATAGGCCTTGCAAAATGACCCCTTGGTCTATAAGCTTGTGTGGGCAAGTTTATAAATTAAGGTCATTTTTGATATATATATATATATATATATACTGCTGTTTGATAACCGACACCCCAACGTATAAATTGGTATGGGACTTTTTATACGATGGGAGCCTTACAGAAGATCCCTTGGCTTATGCGTTTCCGCGCTTAAGTTAAGGTTATTTTTCCATACTTTACTGCCACATGTATTATAGAATTGCTAGAATAGGTCCTCTGCCACCTGTTTTCTTTGATTTAATCTCCAACTTCATGTCCTTCCCTTTCTTCCTCTCCACTCGGTACTTAGGAGCCATGGGGGAAGGGGTAGGGGATGATAGGGCTTAGTATTTATGACTAACGGTTTTCGTACCACATCATTTAGGGGATTGTGGAGCCCAGTATGGAGGAGCAGCCCCGGAGGTCGGCCCGCTTGGAGATAGGGCAGTCTAGCTCAGGAGTTCGGACAGCTGGGACTGTGAGTCCCGACTTATAGTAGATGTTATAGTTTGCTTCCGCTTGAGTGACCTGTAGTGAGGATTATAATGTACCGGGCATAAGCACTTACTTTCAGTACCTTTTATACTATTTCTGTGGACTCTCCCTTTGTGGAGACTTTTATTTCTATACATTTGATTTCTGTGGACTTCCTTTTAATTTGTGTGTCATCTTTCTGTGATCGAATTGTCCAGTAGAATCGGTGCCTTATGGTGATGACCCTTCAGGACGTGAAGGTGACACCGCAAAGCGGCGATCCTTGGCCTAAAACCCCGGTGTTCAAAAAAAAGGGGTCTTACATCGATGACCCCTTTCACTTTGGCTAAGTATAATTAGAGAGTTGGATCCCTTTCCTCAAACTCCCCATTGATCTGGGAGGCCACCACCATCATGTCTGTGAGGACCTCGACATCATGCACTCCTAGCTCCCTGGCCAGGCGCAATCCTGCAATCACTGCCTTTCACTTGGCTTGGTTTTTGGTGATGGGAAAATGTACTACCACCATTTGCTCGATCCGTGTTCCCTGGGAGCTCTCCAAGATCACCCTTACCCCCAAGGAATGCCTTCCTGAAGAGCCATCCACCATCACCATCCAAAGGACTGGTGGGTGAGTTTCACCTCTGCCACGTCGTCCACATAATCAGCAAGGAAGTCGATTATGTCCTGGGCCTTGATCGAGAGGCGGGGAAAGAAGGATATGTCGAACTCACTCAACTCCACCAACCACTTTGCCAACCTCTCGTAGTGCTCCACCCCCTCAAAGATATTGTGGAGGGTATGGTCAGTCACCACTCGGATGGAGTGCGCATGGAAATAGGGTTGGAGTCTCCTGGCTGATATGAATATAGTGAAAGCGATCTTCTCTAAGATCGTATATCAGAGCTCCGCCTTCCTCAAGACCCTACTCACATAGTAGATAGGAAACTTCTTCTTCCCTTCTTCTCGGACCAAGACGGAGCTCAAGGCATCGATTCCCACCCCAAGATACAGGGACAAGTCCTCCCCTTTCTTGCGCCCTTGGAGGAGTGGAGCCTAGGTCAACTGCCTCTTCAGGGCTTGGAATGCCTCCTCGCACTCCTTGGACCACTCAAACTTCTAACCCCCCTTAACGCTTTGAAGAAGTGGGAGCACTTCTCTCATGCCCGAGAGAGGAACTTTCTCAGCCCGACCAACTTTCCTATCAGCCTCTGGACCTCCTTGGCGTTCCGAGGCGACCCCAACTCTATGATTGCCTTAACATTGTCAGGGTTGGGCTCCACCCCTGCAGGAGTAAGGAAATGGCCTAGGGACTTACCCCTGCTTGCCCCAAATACACACTTCAAGGGGTTTAGCCTCATCTTATACTTCTGCGGGGTTCCGAAGGTCTCCTCCAGATCCCGGAGATTAGAATCCACCTCCCGGCTTTTGAACATAAGATCATCTACATACACCTCCAAATTCCTTCCCTTTTGCTCTCAGAAGACCTAGTCCATCATCTTTTGCTGCGTCGCCCCTGCATTTTTTATCCCGAAGGGCATCATCTTGTAGCAGTAGCACCCATCCCCGATGATGAAGGAGACATCTTTGATGTCGAGTGGATGCATCCTAATTTGATGATAACCTAAAAATGCATCCAAAAAACTCATCACAGAAAAACCGACGGCTGAGTTAACCAGCGCATCGATCTGAGGCAAGGGATAACAATCCTTAGGACATGATTTATTTAATAAAGAAAAATCAACACATATCCTCCACCGGCCATCTCATTTTTTAATCATTACAATATTAGAGACCCAGTCGGGGTATTGGATTTCGGATACGAAGCCAGCCTTGAGGAACTTGGCCACCTCCTCCCTGATGGGCTTGGCCAACTTGTCTGTTGTGGACCTCTTCTTCTACTGGATGGGGCGGGCTTCTGGATCTAGGTTGAGGCGGTGGCAGGCAATGTCTGCATCGATCCCCGGAATTTCTACCGCGCTCCATGCGAAGATGTCCGCGTTCTTCTAGATGCATTCCAGCATCCTCCCATGGTCCTTCGGGCTCAACCCCCCACTGATCTGTACCTTCTCCACCCTGCCTCCCTGGGTGAGAACCTCCATCTCCACCACCTCCTCAGATATCTCCAGCCGGGATTGCTCTTCCCACTCTCCAACGACTCCCTCACCTGGGACTGAGACCTCCTCCTACACTTCCTCTACAGCCATTGCCTCGCCTGCTCCACTAGAACTCCTTCTACAACCTCTACCTGGGTGCGGATCTCTTCCACTTCCATCTCCTTAACCTCTCCTTCGGCCTCCTGCCTAGATAGCTCCTCCATCCTCCTCTCCATCTCCTCGGCTCCTCCCTGCCAAGAGATGGAGTTCACCGCAGTGACATAGCACTTTCGTGCCACCTTGGGGTCTCCCCGGACCCTGACCTGGATGCCCTCAGTGTTGAAATTCAAGCACTGATGGAAAGATGAGGACACACAGCGGAAGGCACTGATGAGTGGCCATCCAAAGATGGTGTTGTAACTACTGGGAGCATCCACGATGATGAACCTACAGTTTCTAGAATGCCCCCTAAGGTAACATGGATTCCTACTCATCCATCCACCTCCTTCCTCTCTCTTGAGAACCCGAAGAGAGTTCCATCCGAGGCCAACACCCTCCGGGCCTCTACCTTCATCGCGTCAAATGCTTTATTGAATATGATGTTGACCGAACTCCCGTTATCAATGAGGATCCGGGAGACAGTAAAATTTTTGACCGCGGTCTGGATGACCATCGCGTCGTAAAAAGGATCCTCATGATCTGGCATGTCCTTCCTGGAGAAGGTGATCTTCTCCTTTGGGGGCAGGGCTAGAGGTGTGGAGGCAACGATCTAGCGATACATAGTGTGGAGACTCGCCTTCCGGGCAGCCTCAACCACCACCACCACCCCCCCCCCCCCCCCCCATGGATCACCTCGATCCCTCCTCTGGCTATGACATCGGCCCGGTCCTCGCACCAGTCCTCCTCTCCTCTAGGCAAGACCTCCTCAATCCGTACCTCCTAGCGGGGTTGATGCAGCTGCTCCCTAATCCCCCTCAACTTGAGGAACTCCGGGCACATGGTCGTGGCATGGCCCTCTTACTAATGGAAGTCGCGATAGGGCAACTCCACCCTGACCTCCAGCCTTCTACTCGGTTGGCCTCTCCTCCTCCCCTAGGCTATCGCCATATCCTGACATTGATCAGGGAGAGGAGGCCTCTGGCCCTGCCTCCAACCTAGGGGGTTGAACTTACCCTGGCCCCCCTGGCGGTTACCTCCTCCATGGAAACCTCTCCGCTGGCCTTGGTACTGCAACTCCTACTGCCTCCAACCTTGCCGATTATTCGGCTCCTGATGACTCCACCTTAGTTGTTGATGATGCTGCTGCTATTCACTTTGCCTGGGTTCTGCTCTTCTCACCTCTTTACCTCTGCCACCTCTCGGCTCTTTCTATTCCTATTTCTATTGGTAGGATCCTTCTGGATCTGAGCTGTAAGACCTTTGGGTCTGAGGTAGGGCAAATTTGCCTGAGTTGTAGGAGAGTGCTACTGTCTGAGGTAGGTAAGTTTTACTCACTAAGTAGTAGGGCAGTTTTGCCTGAACTGTAGGAGAGTGCTTCTCTCTGAGTAGTAGGAGCAAGCTTGCTCTGAGATAGGGCTATCCTTCATAGCCTGAGTGGTAGGACTTAAGTGCCTGAGGTAGGTGATACTTGTATCACTGAGTGTAGGACTTTATGGCTGAGGTGTAAGTCTTGGAGGAGACTAAGAGATCCCGAGTG
Organism: Platanthera zijinensis; assembly: GCA_039513925.1. Classification (NCBI taxonomy): domain Eukaryota; kingdom Viridiplantae; phylum Streptophyta; class Magnoliopsida; order Asparagales; family Orchidaceae; genus Platanthera; species Platanthera zijinensis. The sequence continues at coordinate 123,297,393 of CM077095.1, read as the reverse complement.
ATCTGAGGTGTAAGATCCTTGGAGCATTGGTTTAGAGAAGTGCCTTGACTAACGGGAAGTTAGCAAGGTTGGAGGAGAGTGGATGTACTCATAATTTTGGGGAACCACTATAAAACACTTAAGCTTTTCCGTGTTTACTTTTATTTTCTTAATTGCAGGTGCTAAGGACAAGATCTAGATCACTCTAAGCTGAAAGCTAAAAGAAATAAACTAGTGATTTAAAAGACTATCAAAAGACCAGGCAAACCTATTCACCCCCCCCCCCTCTAGGTTGCTAGATACCTTGAAAATAAGATCTTTCACGTGGTATCAGAGGGAGGTTCCTCAAAAAGAATTTAACAATCTGAGTGATCCTCCAAGGTAGCTGTTGTTAAGTGGTCATGGGCTCAGGAGAGAGCCAAAGAAAGCTGAGTTCCATGAAACTCCCCATCTGCAGAAAGGAGCAGTTTGGAATATGGAAGGAGAGGTGAGGCTATTCATGGAAGCCTATGATCCAAGAATTTTTTCAACTGTTAGGGAGGGACCTGTCATTTCAATGATAATCTCTGCTCTGCATGCCAACATCCAGACACCAAAGACACTCTCTGAAATGACCAAAGTGTTGGTATTACCATTGTGATCTGGAAGTGATCAAGCATGTAGCCTCACAGCCAACTCAGTATGAGCCTATCAGGGTCGCACATAAGATTGTGGAAAATTGGGAGTTTGGATCTGTATTGTATAACTCATATGATGAGAAAATGGACTTAAAATATTCTAAGGCATTTGGCATAGAGTGTGTTTAGCTCACTAAACTTCATAGCGCAGGTGCGTTGATAGAGTTAAGCTCACTTATAACTTTGGCGCTGAAAGCGTTGACATAGTTAAGCTCACTCAACGCTTTGGCATAGAAAGCATTGACAGAGTTAAGCTCAATCAACGCCAGGGCGCAGATGTCCTACACCGTTCGACGAATGAGGTTCGATGTTCTGGACTTTGGCGCAGAGTTCGTCAAGCTGAGTTCGACGAATGACGTTCGACATTCTGGCCTTTGGCATAGAGTTCGTCGAGCTGAGTTTGACGAATGACGTTCGACATTCTGGCCTTTGGCACAGAGTTCGTTGAGCTGAGTTTGACGAATGACGTTCGACGTTCTAGCCTTTGGTGCATAGTTCGTCGAGCTGAGTTCGACGAATGACGTTTGACGTTCTGGCCTTTGGCACTAAGTTCATCGAGCTGAGTTCGACGAATGAAATTCAACGAATGCTGTCCTTTGGCGCAGAGTTTCTCGAGCTGAGTTAGACGAATGGCATTCAACGTTCTACCCTTTGGCACTGAGTTTGTTGAGTTGAGCTCGACAAATGCCCATTCTGAGTCAAATGTTGACTTGCTGAATTCTAGAATGAAAGCTTTTGGTCTGCGGATAGCGACGGGAGCTGTTCTATTTATCTTATGGAGTATAAATATGAAGTTTTAGGGTTTACTGTTGACGGTTCCTTTTCTTTCTGTCTAAACACACGAGCCGATACTGTGCGATAAGAAGATAACCCTAGAAACCCGACGGAAGCGTTCCGTCAATCCCGTCGCCGATTCTGATGCCGATCCCGGCGAGTGTTGTCGCCGCCTTTCCTTAAATAGACCTAGTAGTCTGTGGAGATGCTAAGTGTCCTCTCCCGACCTAGATCTTGTGCGACAAGTTGCTGCGGGTTCTCCCGATCGTGTGGATTATTGTAGAGGCGCGGATATACTTTCTGCGCTCAAGACTCCCTCAAAGGTAATTTTTATTACAGCATACTTTACTTCTTGATTCATGAATGTTGTCAGATCCGAACTCATTTGGGTTTTTCTTGTTCTTATTTCTGCTGCGTGCACAAGTGTTATGCCATCCCCAAAAACCCAACAGTGGTATCAAACCAGGTTCCGACAATATTCATTGTTTCAGAAGTTGTTAAATCCATGGCGTGTAGATTTGGAATTTTAGAAGTGTTCTAAATGCCCAAATCTATTCTTAGATGTTGCCAAGAATGCATGTGATTTGTTTGAAGTTTACTCCTTAACAGTAACCGTCACTTTGTTGGTTTGAAAAACTAAGCATGTGTTAGATTTTGAATCTCACATGAAGTGACGAGCTTGTCTACTGTATAAGTGGAGTTGGTGTTGCTCATGTCCTATGCATGTAAATATGAAGATTAAGAAGTGTCTTTGATATTCAGATTTAGCCCGGCTCATCAAGTGTTGATGATCTTCTTGTGCACATCTGGGATGCATTTAAATTATGATTGTTGAATTCTATTTTGCATGATGTGCACACTGGTTAAATGTTAACCTTGATTAAAGAGTTAATCAAGAATTAAAAATCCCTTAGGGTCCGTTCGTTTAAACGATATTGATATTAAAGTATTGGTTTTAAGAAAATGAAAGTCATTTCCGTTGTTCGTATCAACAATTGTAGAGTGGAATTGGCTTTCTGGTGGAAAGCCACAGATATTCACACAAAACTAAAAACTCATTAGTTCAATGTCTATCTCCAGTGCGGATATTGAGATTGCTAACATCGGCTTTTCGAAAGAAGAGTAATTTTTTCTGCATGAATGCGTTTTTTTTTTATCAGACGTGATTTTTTCGTTCGAACGCGACTTTTTGCTATGGACGCAATTTTCTGGCCAGGACGCTAATTTTTCGCCAGGAAGCTATGTTTTTCGCCCGGACGCGCTTTTTTGCCCGGACGCGCTTTTTCCGCCCGGATGCGATTTTTTCGCCAGGGCGCGATTTTTTTGACCAGACACGATTTGTTCGCACGAGGACATTTTCTTCGCCCGGAAGCGTTTTCCTCGCCCGGACGCGGTTTTTTAGCATGGGCGCGATATTTTTGTACGAACGCGATTTTTTTTGCCCCGAGATGTTTTTTTCGCCCGGAAGCAATTTTTTCGCCCGGGCATGATTTTTTCGACCGGGCGCGATTTTTTTGCCCGAGGACGTTTTTTTCGCCCGGAAGTGATTTTTTCGCCAGGGCGCGATTTTTCTGCCCGGGCGCGATTTTTCTGCCCAAACGCTATTTTTTAGTCTGGACTCAATTTTTCGCCCGGACACAGTTTTTTCGCCCGGACGCGAGTTTTTTGGTCGGACGCGACTTTTTCGGCAGGACGCGACTTTTTCGACAGGACACGTCTTTTTCGGTCGGACGCAACTTTTTCGCCCAGACGCGATTTTTTCTTCTAAACGCAATTTTTTCTCCCAAACGTGATATTTTCGCCCGGACGTGATTTTTTCACCCCGAAGCGAAAATTTAGCGTTGGGGCGAAAAAATCGAGTACTGGCAAAAATAATTACGTCCGAGCGAAAAAGTCGCTCCCGGGTGAAAAAATTGCTTCTAGGCGAAAAAATCGCGTCAAGCCAAAAAAATCACGTCGAGTACATTGAAATTGCTTGATATGAATCTTTCATTGAAAAAGGGGATGAAAAACCCCCATTTGAAAATCGCGTCATGGCGAAAAAATCGCGTCGGGCAAAAAAATCCCGTCCAAGCGAAAAAAATCGCGTCCGGGCGAAAAAGTCGCGTTCGGGCGAAAAAATCACGTCCGGGATTAAAAGTCGTGTCCGGGCGAAAAAGTAGTGTCGGAGCGAAAAATTTGAGTTCGGGCGGAAAAATCGCATCCGTGCGAAAAAATTATGTCTCAGCGAAAAAATCGCGTTCGGAAAAAAAAATTTGCGTTCAGGCCGAAAAATTTTAAGCCCGAGCAAAAACATCGCATCATGATAAAAAAATCGTGTCTGGGAGATAAAATTGATGTCGGGCGAAAAATCCGAGTTTGTTATTTTTAATTGAGAGCATTGACCAATGTCAATTCCTATGATTGAAATTTTTCTGCAAACGAACAATAAAAAGTGATTAATGTCAATTCCTATGACAGAAAATCATGCGGCCGAACAAAAGAATTGGATTTAAACTCAATGTTATTTCCCATGTGTATTGATATTGGATTAAAAGTCAATACTTCAATATCAATATCGTTGAAACGAACGGACACTTAAGCAATATTAAGCATTCGGATGCTTTTCGATGGATGACCCTCTTCCTGCCTCGATCGATGAAGTGTGAGCTTGTTGGACCTAATCCTAATCCTGTAATCATTGTCGGACAGTTATGAGCAGTTCGTCTTGAACTATAACATGAATGAAATAGACAAGACACTGTCCGAGCTCTTAGGCATGTTAAGAAATGTCTAAATCAACATGAAGAAGGCCAAGCCTGCTAGCCCCATATTGATGGTGCATAAAGGCAAGGACAGGGCCAAGGGCTTCAATAAGATAAAGGTAGGACCTAAGTCTGGACTGGAGCCCAAGTCTTCAGCATTGAAAAAGAAAGGCTTGATGAAATAGGGAAAGTGCCACCATTATGGCAAGGCTGGTCACTGGAGGAGGAATTGTCCTTCTTATGTGGAGGGTCTGCACAAGATGAGGGGAGGTATGACATCTGCTTCATGTATTTATGTTATAGAGATAAACCTTTCTACTCCTTCATCCTGGGTATTGGATACCGAATGTGGTTCTCACATTTGTATAAATGTGCAGGAACTGGGAAGGAGAAGATTGCTGAGTAAAGGAGAGGTGGACCTCCGTGTTGGCAATGGAGAAAGAGTTGTTGCTGTTGCTGTGGGGGTTTATCGTCTTACTTTGACCAGTGGGCTTGTAGTAGAACTAAATAATTGTTATTTTGTTCCTTCCATAACTAGAAACATTATATCCATTTCATGTTTGGACATGATGGGTTTTTCTTTTATTATTAAGAACAATTGTTGTTCAATATTTAAAAATAATGTTTGTTATGGTGTAGCTCAAATGTTTAATGGTATGTATGTTTTGAACTTAGACCATCCGATCTATAATATTGAAAATACTAAAAGACTAAGAACAAATGACTCGAACCCTACGTATCTTTGGCATTGTCATTTGGGCCATATAAATGAGAAACGTATATCCAAGCTCCATAGAGATGGACTATTGGACTCATTTAATTATGAATCATTTGAGAGATGCGAATCTTGTTTGTTATGCCAGATGACTAAAGTCTGTTTCACTGGCTTTAATGAGAGGCTGATGATCTCTTGGGTATAGTACATAGTGATGTATGTGGACCCATGAGTTCTATGGCTTGAGGTGGGTTTTTCTACTTTGTAATATTTATTGATGATTTTAGTAGATACGGATACGTGTATCTTATGAAGTACAAATTTGATTTGGATACGCATATGGACTGGGAAGCATCCCAGTATGTCGTTCATAAAGGTTTGGGGCTGTGAGGCATACATGAGACGTCTAATGCCTGATAAGCTAGAACCCAAATCAGATAAGTGTTATCTTGTGGGGTATCCTAGGGAAACTAAAGGGTACTACTTCTACCTACCGTCCGAGGGCAAAGTGTTTGTTGCAAAGACTAATGTCTTTCTTGAGAAAGAGTTCTTAAGTAGAAAGACAGCCAGGGTAGATCTTGAAGATGTTCAAGAACCACAAACAGTGAATGAATCGGTATTGGAACCTGAGTCAGGACTACAAGGTGTTATAGCTGGAGAACCTGCTCAGGAAACACAAGTTCCATGTTTTTCTGGTATACCAAGGTTTTAGCCTGAGAGATAGGGATTTCTCGTGTCTCAAATAGGTAATGTGTTGCTTATGGATCATAGTGATGATCCTGCAACCTACCATGAAGCAATGTGTGGACCAGACTCCGAGAAGTGGCTTGAAGCCATGAAATCTGAGATGGACTCCATGTATGAAAACCAAGTATGGACTTTGGTGGAACCACCTGAAGGGGTAATACCCATAGGGTGCAAGTGGGTCTTCAAGAAGAAGACCGACATGGATGAGAATGCACAGACATTCAAAGGACGACTGGTGGCTAAGGGTTTCAAGCAAATGCATGGTATTGACTATGATGAGACTTTTTCCCCTGTTGACATGGTTAAGTCCATCATAATTCTACTTGTTATTGCTGCGTATTATGACTACGAGATCTAGCAGATGGATGTCAAGACGGCTTTCCTTAATGGGAACCTCCTTGAGAAAATGTATATGACACAAATCGAGGGTTTTGTATCTCCGGGTGAAGCCACTAAAATATGCAAGCTGTAGAGATCCATTTATGGATTGAAACAGGCTTCTCGAAGTTGGAATCTTTGTTTTGATGAAAAGATCAAAGAGTTTAGTTTTCTCAAGAACGAGGATGAACCGTGTGTTTACCAAAAGATTAGTGGGAGCATAGTTGTCTTCCTGATTTTGTATGTAGATGACATACTGTTGATCGGGAATGACAAACCGACCCTGCAAGTTGTTAAGAACAACCTAGGGGACTGCTTTTCGATGAAGGACTTAGGGGAAGCTACCTACATACTTGGTATTAAGATCTATAGAGATAGATCGAAGAAGTTGCTGGGTTGACCCAAAGTACGTACATTGACAATGTGTTGAGAAGGTTCAGCATGCTTGAGTCGAAGAAAGGATTCTTGCCCATGTCTCATAGTGTGAGGATCTCTAAGGACCAGTGTCCTAAGTCTTGTGAAGATAAGGACCGCATGAAGTTGATTCTATATGCTTCGGCAAATAAGTCAATCATGTATGCAATGATATGTACTATACCCGATGTCTCTTATGCTTTGAGCATGACTAGCAGGTATCAGTCTGATCCCGGTGAAGGTCACTGGATAGTCGTCAAAAATATCCTCAAGTACTTGAGAAATACTAAGGATACATTCTTGGTATTCTGCGGAGAGGAAGAGCTCGTTGTAAGTGATTACACGTACGCTATCTTCCAAACTGATAGGGACGATTCAAAGTCTCAGTCAGGTTTTGTGTTTTACCTGAATGGAGGTGTTGTTAGTTGGAAGAGTTCCAAGCAGGATACAGTTGCCGATTTTACAACTGAGGCTGAGTATATCGCCGCTACAAATGCAGCGAAGGAGGCTGTATGGATTAGGAATTTCATCGGCTAGTTAGATGTAGTTCCTTGAATTGTTTGTCTTGTAGATCTCTATTATGAAAACAACGATGCAATTGCACTTGCTTCGAAACCTAGATCTCATCAGAGCTCCAAGCACATACTCCGGTGGTTCCATCTAATTCGACAGATTGTCGATCGAGGAGATGTGAGCATATGGAGAGTGCTGACTGAAGAAAATATTGCGGATCCACTGACAAAGTCTCTCGAACAAAGAAAGCAGGATGATCATGTTAGATCTATGGGTATACGATACCTGAATGATGAACTCTAGTTTGAGTCTTGTGGATTGTATGTTTATTGGCTGTTAAATTTTCATTTGATGAATAAAAGTACTGTATACATTTCATTTTATATATTTGGCAAGTTCTTTTATTGTGTTATTATTTTTATTATGATAGAATAGTTAACTAAAATAAATGCCCTTAGAATGTTTGTTTCCATAGGTCAAGTAGTGACTTTATGTGAGAACCTATGATCCCAGAAGCTTCATTCTTAAACAGTCCCTGGTCGTTGTATCATCTTAGAAGCTAAGGGCGATGATGATACCTTTAAGACTAACATGTGCGTTGATTGATGACCCATCCTCACAAGTCATGATATTGTGATATCAAGTCATCACATGGGTACTTATTATGAACAAGTTATACTGGACAGACCAACCATGAGAATACTTTGTGGATAGTTATATAAACGTGTCACAAGTATGGTTCAGGTAGCAATGGTGTTTGTGGTCCTTTGACCTGAAGTCACAGCACTCACTGAGTGAGGAAGAGCGTGCTTTGATGCCATCAAAAGTCCAGTCTTGAGAAAGTTGGATGATAAAGGTGGTTATTAGGTACGTTACGAGTCATTTGGGTGTTTGCGTGTGAGAAGAAATGGGATTTGTCCTCCTATATGACAGGAGTTGCATCCATGGGCCCCTTGATGGAATGGGACTGAGAAATGCATGGTCATGCTAGGTTGAGTCAATATATGATATTGAGCTCACCAATTTCTGAAAGTCCATTCTAGATCAGGAAACTGGATTGAACAATTATGAGGGCGACACGGTCTATACCTCTAGTTCTCTCCAGATGTAAGGGACATGACAACACTTTAACATTGGTCACAATGGCTTTTGAGTTTATAAACTCTTACTGTTTGGGGAGCAATGATGTATTGATAGATGCCGCTCATTATTTGTGAAGCTTTTGTTTGATACTTTCAAGATCAAGTGGGAGACTATTGGTATTACCATTGTGATCCTGAAGTGATCAAGCATGTAGCCTCACTGCCAACTCAGTATGAGCCTATCACGGTTGCACATAAGATTGTGGAGAAATTGAGAGTTTGGATATGTATGGTATAGCTCATATGATGAGCAAATGGACTTAAAATATTCTAAGGCATTTGGCATTGAGTGTGTTTAGCTCACTCAACGCCATAGCGCAGGTGCATTGACAGAGTTAAGCTCACTCAACTCTTTGGCGCTGAAAGCATTGATAGAGTTAAGCTCACTCAACGCTTTAGCATAGAAAGCATTGACAGAGTTAAGCTCACTCAATGCCAGGAAGCAGATGGCCTACGCTGTTCGACAAATGATGTTCAACGTTCTATCCTTTGGCATAGAGTTTGTCGAGCTGAGTTCGACGAATGACGTTCGACGTTTTGGCCTTTGGTGTAGAGTTCGTCGAACTAAGTTCGACGAATGACGTTCAACATTCTAGCCTTTGGCGTAGAGTTCGTCGAGCTGAGTTCGACGAATGACATTCGATATTCTGTCCTTTGGCGCAGAGTTTGTCAAGCTGAGTTCGACGAATGAAGTTTGACGTTCTGGCCTTTGGCGCAGAGTTTGTCGAGCTGAGTTCTACGAATGACATTCGACGAATGCTGGCCTTTGGCGCAGAGTTCGTCGAGCTGAGTTCGACGAATGAAGTTCGCCATTCTGGCCTTTGGCGTTGAATTCGTCGAGCTGAGTTTGACAAATGCCCGTTCTGAGTCAAATGTTGACTTGCTGAATTCTGGAATGAAAGCTATGGGTCGGCGGATAGCGACAAGAGCTGTTCTATTTATCTTTGGAGTATAAATAGGAAATTTTAGGGTTTACTGTTGATGGTTTCTTTTCTTTCTGTCTAAGCACACGAGTTGATACTGTGTGATAAGAAGATAACCCTAGAAACCCGACGGAAGCGTTCTGTCAATCCCGTCACCGATTCTGATCCCGATCCAGGCGAGTGTCGTCGCTGCCTCTCCTTGAACAGACCTAGCAGTCTGTGGAGACGCTGAGTGTCCACTCCTGACCAAGAGCTTATGCGACAAGTTGCTGCGGGTTCTCCCGATCGTGTGGATTACTGTAGAGGCACAGATATACTTTCTGCGCTCAAGACTCCAGCCGCTGTGTGACCGGCCTGATCCTTTTGGAGCATCTAGGTTGAGTTGAGACTCAATCCCTCAAAGGTAATTTTTATTACAGCATGCTTTACTTCTTTATTCATGAATATTGTCATATCCGAACTCGTTTGGGTTTTTCTTGTTCTTATTTCCGCTGCGTTCACAAGTGTTGTGCCATCCCCAAAAACCCAACACAAAGATGAGTTCATATTAGCTGGCCAGGACAAGAGAGCACAGAACATCATTGCCAGTGTTGTAAATGACTCAACATTCCTAAACTTGGTTCACTGCCAAACCTCCAAGGAGATGTGGGACACCCTTGTGGCCTACATGGAGGGTATTGATGAGGTAAGAGATGATAGGAAGTCTCTGCTCAACCAAGAGTGTGAGGCTTTCAGGCAAATCCTGAAGGAGAATATAACTACCTCTTATGAAAGATTCTCCAAGATCATAAATGAGTTGAAGACCTATGGAAGGTTCTTTAATAATTATGAAATAAATGAAAAGTTTCTCAGGTCTCTCACTAAAGACAGGGATACTAAGATCTGTGCCATAAGAGAGATGGCCAAGCTTGCTGACACTCCTCCCCAAATATTATTTGGGAAGCTGCTCTCCTATAAGATGCAGCTAGCTGCCAGAAAGGAGGAGGATGCCACCAACAAATCACTGGCCAAAGAAAATTCCTTGGCCTTTAAAGCTAAAAGCACAAAGAAAGGCAAGGAAAGGATTTCTCCTCCACCAAGGAGATCAGCTGAGTCAGACAACTCAGACTCAGAGGCATCAGACATCAGCATGACTGATGAAGATTTTGCATCCTTTTCCAGACAACTCCAGAGGTTGATGAAGAAGAAGTATTGGAAGAAGAGGCCTTCCAATTCCACTCATCACAGAAAGAACCATTCTAAGACTGACAGGTATGGTTCTAAACATAATAAATATAACTCCTCTAAAGTAATTTGCTACTATTGCAGCAAGCCTGGGCATGTGATAGTTGACTGCCCAGAGAAGAGGAAGGAGACTGAGGAGAAGAAGCAGCACCAGCACATAGGAAAGAAGGAAAAGACCTTTATTGCCAAGAAGGAAAAGAGTTGGACAGACTCATCATCTTCTGAGTCTGAAGAAGAGGAAGCCTATATTGGGCTAGTCGTTGCTGCTGTTAAAGATGAATCTATTGCTGTCAGACAGTGAGTTAGAGGTGGATGAAGATAACCGCAGCTACAGAGGGCTGATGGCAATGACAGATGAGGAAGGCAATAAGGATCATCCTGGTGAAAGCAAGGTACATCTATCACATAACTCTACTTATTTATCTGAGTTTGAGACTAGTCCTCACTCAGAAGCCTCTTCACCCTGTGGTGAAGAAGATTCTGGATCTGAAGGAGATGTCAATCAACTGATTGATAAGTATGGAGAACTTCTGAATTCCTTCAAGAAGGTCAAGAAGTTATCTAAGAAGCAAACTAAAGAGATTTCATCTCTTAAGATTGTAGTTGCCCAACAGACTATAACAACAAATCTGCTGGACCAGAAAGCTAGGGAAATTAGCCAACTGAAGTTCCTCTTGGATATTCAGGTAGCCTCCATCAAGCACAATAACTGTCTCATCAGGGAACTTGAAGATAAGGTTGAGAAGGAGAAAAGATTAGTGGTTAGATATTATAAGCCAAGTACTGTCCTCCCCTTGATAGACTCCTTCTCCTCTCAAAAGGACAAGAAGGGGTTGGGATTCAAGGGAAGCACAAGAGTTGATCCTTCCAATAGGAAGGGCATAGCTCCAGCTCCACCTCAGCCTATTGCTTCTAAGCCTCCCATTCTTTTCAGAAAAGTATTGATACCTTCTAGCAGGTATAACCAAGAAAGCTCTTATGGTCACTAGGAGAAGGGTTGTTCATATGGAGTGAACAAAGATGTTCATTATCATGGTGAAAGTTTTGGCAGTGTGTGTGCAGTCAAGGCAGCCAATGAGAAATTTCAAATGGCCCAATCTGGACCATTTGTCTTTGGTGCTTCTGCACCAACTCTCAAGAATGTTGTTGCAGCCATGGCTCAAAGTCTGACAACAAAGGTTCTAACTAAGGGCAAGTCTGAAAGTGAGGGATAAGATCAATCCTAACTCTAGAGGGGGGGTGAATAGAGTGATTTAAAATAGTTTTGTAAATTAAAACTTGTATGGAGAGAAGGCTTATATTTACTTAGTGTATGGTGCTATAGCAATTAATCAAAGTAAGAAGAAAATCACAGCACAAAGCAAAACACAAAGAAACAAGCAACCAGAATACACAAGGAGCTATAGTGGTTCCCCAAAATCTAGGGTAGTCCACTCTTCTATCACCCTTGATAGGAATCCACTTCAAGATGAGTTGATCATGTGTCTTGAGCACCAGAGAGTTTTTGACCATGGTTCTCACAAACCAAAGGGCTGATTTTTGACCAGGTTTCAGCAAAACCAAAGGTAACTTTTGAAGGGAGTTAAAACCCTGTACAGAAAGAAAAAGAAAAAGTTGTTGTTGTCTTCTCTATCAATAAGTAGAGAGAAGCAAGGTGGATCTGTTGATGTTGTCAAAGCTCCCCATGAGATCAAGAAGTAGTTCAGGAATGAGAGCTTTGCACAAGGGTGACAGGTCTTCAATGATCTGATCTGCTCTAGGAAAAGATGATCTAAACAAGTTGGATGGTTGTGTCTGAAGCAATCAGAATTCCTGTGTGTAAGCTTGAATGAATATCACAGAGAGCAAGAAGAAGCAGTCCTTGTGGTTCTCTGTTGACTGATAGAATTATATCTCTGTGTTCTTCTTCTAAGTCTTTGATAGCCGTTGGCAGCAAGCATTAAATGCTTTCCTTAAATGTCCATGTCTCAGAAGGAAGTGTCAGGCAAACATTCCTTAGAAAATTCCTTGAGCCATGCACCAGATTTGCTGTAACGGCCAATAAATCTTCAGCATTAATTGTTCTGACAGAAGGAATTTGAATTCCTATTTAAAACTGACGGGAGCCTGGAAAACGTCGAGCTCACAATAAAACGTCGATCTGAGCACGACACACGTCGGCCAGTGAGTGGTTTCAGAAAGCAGAACTGGGCTTGACGGGACGTCGAGCTGAGGTCGACTCCACGTCGAGCTGAGGTCGACTCAGCGTCGAGCTGAGGTCGACTCTGCGTCGAGCTGAAGTCGACTCTGCGTCGAGCTGAAGTTGACTCTAACTAACCTATGTGACCTTTATAACAACAAGGAGGTCACAACACAAAATCCCTATAGAAATATAGTCATCCTGACCCAAATAGTAATAGGGTGTTCCAACAATCTCCCCCTATTTGGATTAGGATTACTATTTACATGAATTTAGGGATTCAAAAAGAAGTAAAGTAAAACAAAACTGAATAAAATACAACCAGACATATGACAGAATAAAGCAGCATATATAACACTATATAGCAGCAATAATGTTTAATGTCCTGTATCCAGCAGAGAAAAAGAAATAAAACACGTTACATTACTTTTCCTTTGGAGCTTTGTCTTGATCACTTCCCTTGAAGATAATTTCCCTGTTAGGATTTGTAGCATCCTTCTTGGATCTGTAATCTTCAGCTGCACCTAAGGATTTCTGACCTTTTCCACTGGCTGGTACAGCTGCAGGATGAAGCTGCATATACTTATCAGAATCAAAGAATTTCCTTGAGTTGTATTTCTCCAATTCTTCACTCCTTTGATCTGACATGGTGCTGATGTGAGAGGTGTCCAGACCTTTTGCTCTAGCTCTGTCAATCTCATTCAGAGCAGCCATCTCAGTCATCCTGGCCTTCCAGTAAGCTGGAGTTTTAGTAGGATCTTCAAAAGGAATAGCTGGTTCATAGATGTTGGCAGAGTGTTCTTGATGAGTTCTTGGAGTGAAGTCAACTCTGGGTCTGTAAGGATAGGGACCAGAGGTTGGATCAATGGGTCCTCCCCTTTGGTAAGGTTGAGATCCTGATCTTCCTCTGGACTGCCTGCCTCTATTGTATCCTCTTTGCTGGTTATACCCTTGGGATCTTCTTGACTGATAGGTCTTGCCATGCAGAGATGATGGGGCAGGATTGGAAGAGAGGCTTGCACTTGCACCTGCATCTAGAGGAGGTGGAGGTGGAGGCTGATGGACAGGCTTGGAGGGGCCTTCATTGAACTTTCTTTTCTTCTTCATTGCCTTTCTTTGGTTTAGAGAGTATTGCATCCAGGGCTCAGTGATTTCACAGTTGTACTTGATGTAGTAAGGGATGTCATGATCTGTGACTCTAGCCGATGGAACTCTTTTCATTGCTTTGGATCTTGCTTTCCTCTTCCTTACAATGGTTGCAAAGGAGTCATCAGAATCAGTTGCAAATTCATCCTCTGAGCTTTGAGATTCATCATAAGGATCTATGTAAGTTTTCTTTGAGATAGGAAAATTGATGGGGGCTGGAGCATCTGAAGAAGTAACTGGAGGAAGGTCTACTGACAGTGTAGAAGAGGAGTCTAACACTGCAGGAAAGGAAATAGCCTCAGGAGCCATAGAGGCTGAGGTGACTAGTTCCTGAAGAACTTGGGAGACAATGGTCTCAACTTCATCTGGTGTCTCAATCAATTCACCTGAAGTTTCTGAGGGAACAGTCTTAGCAGCTACTACTGCTTCAACAACAACATCATCACAAGCAGGAGCCACAACTACCACTGCTTCATCAAGGATCATGGCATCAACAGCCAAGGAGGATGGAATGATCTTCTGAAAAGGGACAATGGCCCTAGACAGGTCTTCTTGAGGAGGCAGGAGGCTGTAGTTTCTGAAGTGAAGATGTGCTGGAAGGTAGAAGCTCTGGACAGAAGATGCCAAGGACTGAAAGTCTAAGGCACTGCTGATCATCTGAATTGAACCTTGAGGAGGAGCCTCAGAGGTCATCTGAACTTCTACTGCTGAAACTGTCTCTGAACAAACCTGTACTACCTGTACTGCTGAAGGCTGCAGCTCTTCTTCTGCTGACATCTCCCCCTGCCTAGAACCAGTGGCAGCTGACTCTAGGCCCCCAGAAGAAGGGCATGCCAGATAGGATGAGAGGGATGAGACTGAGACAGAGAGAGCTCAGGGAAAGGACTAGAGGAGCCAGCTTGGCATCCAATAGAGAGGAGAGCCTAGGGGCCAAAATATCAAAAAGCTTATTGGCCAAAGGCAAAAGATATACTTGCTCAAGTGGGACTTGAGTAGAGGTAGAGGGAGCAGCAGAGAAGGTGAAGGTAGAAGATGTTGTTGGTGGTGCAGACATGGGAGGGATAGCTGGTTCATGGATGGAAGATAGGAGAAGTTCTGAAAATGTTGATGAAGGGTGGAAGTCATGAGGAGAGGAGGGAGAGGCATCCATGAAGGATTCATCATGAATGTCAAGGGAAAGGATGTCCTCATGAGATGAAGAGTTCAAGCTCATGGGAGGAAAATAGTGGAGGGGATGGAAAGTGATGAGTGGTGGAATGGAGGATGCAATAGTAGAAATGGATGAAGGGATGGGTTGAGTGGATGAGATGATTGTTGTTGTTGGAATGAAAGAGGATGGGAGGATGATGGAGGAAGATGGCAAAACCCTTGCTTCTGGGCCAGTAGACTGAGGAAGAGTGACCTCTACAGTCCTGGTGTCTGCAGAAGCCCTCATTGCTGCAGCTGCCCTGGAGTTCACAATCTTCCTGTCCCACTTGCCAATCAGTGCACAAGTGAGCCTCTTAGAAGCATTGATGTGCTTCTTTGAGGACACAAGCAACTGAGGGCAACAGTGGTTCAGAATCAAACCAAGAACCCTTCCAAAGTGGACAAAGTTCTTATCCATTTTCTTCTTAATCATATCAAAAACAATCAAACCCCAATTGGGATGCTTCTTATCCAAAATTGCAGCCATAATGCAAAACTGATGCCTAGTAATGGCATCATGTGCAGTCCTCTTTGCACAAATTACCTTGCCTGTGATATCTGCTAACAGCCTAAACTCAATAGCTAGGTTAACTTTTAAAAGTTTAGATGGGTTACCAGAATTATGCCCCATTCTGTCTAGCATCACAGCAAACTCTTCCACAGAGAGTTCTATCTCATCATCTCCAACAGCAAAACCGAAAACCTCTGAAATGATTTGAGGAGAAATGGCTACCTCATTCCCTGAAATTGTTCCAGTCATCGTACTGTTTTCTGAATTCACTGCAGTAAAAATCCACTCTTTGATTTCAGATTCTGGAAGAGGAATCCTGGTTGTCATGAAGTTAACCAGGTGCTGCTCTTTGAATAGCTCCAGAATATCCAGAAAATTCTGCGATGATCCATCAAAGGAGTCGATGTCAATGTCAAAGCCTGAATCAAACTTCATTGCCGCCAATGCACCTGCAGCAATTGCCATTATCCTGCAAATAGATACCTTCCAAGATCAAGAGTAAAGGATTTGGAGGGAGAAAGCTTGAGCAGAAAATATGAGAGCGCAACTGCGAATGACGGAGAAGAATGATTTTATACTAGGGTTCGACGCAGAAATGGAAAGAACGTTGAGCTCAGGTCGACGCTCTAAGGCTCTAGGGGAACTGAAACGGCTCAACAGCGTGCAGCTTAGGTTGACGTTCGACGCTTGGGCTGATGCTATACGTCGAGCTCAGGTCGACGTTGAACGAAGGCGTCGACCGAAGGGAGAAAAACTCAAGAAGCCAGGGAGCTGTGAACTTAGTTCGACGCTAGAAGTTGAGGTCAACGTTCGACGCTTTTGAGGGCGACGGACCGTCGATCTTAGTTCGACGCAGCGTCGAGCTTAGTTCAGAGCTCAAAGAAACCACTCAGACAGAGGAATTTTAAAATGAAATTTTTCCTATTCCTGTTAATTATGGGTTTCAAAATCTTGGAGTTTTAATTTATACTGTCTCCATCTAGCATTCCCAACTGATTGAGGAAGAAGAAGTGCTTCTTTTCATCCAAGGGCTTGGTGAAAATATCTCCTCTTTGTAGTTCAGTGGAAATGTATTCTAGTGCAATTTTCTTCTTTTCTACATTATCCCTTAAGAAGTGATGTCTAATCTCTATGTGCTTAGTCCTACTATGGAGAACTGGATTTTGTGCAATGCAAATTGCACTAGTATTATCACAAAAAATTTTAGACATCTCTAAGTTGTAGCCATAGTCTAGGAGCTGGTTTTGAATCCACAAAATCTGTGAGCAACAACTGCCTGCAGCCATGTATTCAGCTTCAGCAGTTGATGTGGACATAGAAGTTTGTTTCTTACAAAACCAGGAGACAAGTCTATCACCAAGGAATTGACAAGTTCCACTGGTGCTTTTCCTGTCTACTCTACATCCAGCATAATCAGAATCTGAAAATCCAGTTAGATCAAATCCTGAGTCATGTGGATACCAGAGACCTAGATTAGGACAACTTTTTACATACCTAAGAATCCTCTTAACTAATGTGAGGTGGGACTCTCTAGGGCTTACTTGGAATCTAGCACAAATGCATGTAGCAAACATTATGTCTGGTCTACTAGCTGTTAGATAAATTAATGAGCCAATGATTGCTCTATAGTTTGTCTGATCAACTAGTTTTCCAGATTCATCAGCATCTAAAACAACATTTGTAGGCATAGGTGTTTTCATAGAAGATGCTTCAGACATTCCAAATTTCTTAACCAGTTCTCTTGCATACTTGGTTTGAGAAATAAAAATGCCATCCACATGTTGTTTAACTTGCAATCCTAGAAAGAAAGCAAGCTCACCCATGCTACTCATTTCAAACTTTGAATGCATAAGTTGTGAGAACTTTTTGCATAAGTTTGAATCAGTAGACCCAAATATGATATCATCTACATAAATTTGTACTAGTAGGATATGGGACCTATGGGTTCTAATAAAGAGAGTTTGGTCTACTCTACCCCTTTTAAAATCATTTTCCAATAAAAAAACAAGCTAAGGTCTCATACCATGCTCTAGGAGCTTGCTTGAGACCATATAAAGCTTTATGCAGTTTAAAAACGTGATCAGGAGAGGTTGGAGAGATAAAACCTGGAGGTTGCTTTACATAAACCTCTTCCTTGATGTCTCCATTGAGAAATGCACTCTTGACATCCATCTGATATACCTTGAATCTCTTGTGAGCTGCATATGCAAGAAAGATTCTTATGGCCTCCAACCTTGCAACTGGTGCAAAGGTTTGGTCATAATCAATCCCTTCTTCTTGGCAATATCCTTGTGCAACAAGTCTTGCCTTGTTTCTCACAATTATTCCTTGATCATCCAACTTGTTCCTGAATACCCATTTGGGTCCAACAATTTGTTGGTTCCTTGGTCTTGGTACTAATTCCCAAACTTTATTCCTTTCAAATTGATTCAACTCCTCTTGCATTGCAATGATCCAGTTTGGATCTTGCTCTGCATCTTGTATTGTTTGAGGCTCAATTTGAGAAAGAAAGCAAGTGTGCATAATATTATGATTAACTTGATTCCTTGTTTGCACACCTACTGAGATATCTCCAATTATTTGTGAAATTGGGTGATCTCTTGTTGTTGCTAAGTCAACAAGGGGTGTTGATGGTGCACCAACCTGTGTTGTTGTTTCCTCTTGTGGAACAACAACTGGTTCTTCAATTTGTTGACCATTTGAGCTTTCCAAAACCTGAGATTCCTCTTCATTATCACTAAGTTCAGCGTCTTGTTGAATTGTTGAAGGTAATGAATCTTTGTCTGTGATGGTAAGCTGCTTCAGATTTTCTGAAATTGAATGTTCCTGCAAATTACTTATGGTAGAAGTCTCCTTCTCCTTATAAGACATATTAGTTTCATCAAATGTAACATGCATGGATTCTTTAACTTTATTAGAGCACTTGTTAAGAACCCTATAAGCCTTGCTAATCATGGAGTATCCCAGAAACACTCCTTCATCAGCTTTGGCTTCAAATTTAGCTAGGTATTTCTTGTCATTATTGTGAATGAAGCAAATGCAACCAAAAATTTTGAAATAATTTACTTTAGGTTTCTTCCCTTTGAGTAACTCATAGGGAGTCTTACCCTTCAGTTTATGTATCAGGCTTCTATTCAAAACATAGTTGGAGGTGTTCACAGCCTCTGCCCAAAAGGTTAGAGGAAGGTGAGCATCTGTCAACAATGTTGTGGCAGATTCAATAAGGGTTCTATTTTTCCTTTCAACTACCCCATTTTGTTGAGGAGTTCTCGGAGCTGAGAAAGTGTGCCTGATACCTTCCTTCTGACAGAACTCTAGCATAAGAAGAGAATCAAACTCTGTCCCATGATCACTTCTGATCAGGGCAATGTGAGTATTGAACTCAATCTGTATGCCTTTGAGAAAATCTGTCAAAATCTTGAAGTTATCAGACTTCTTTCTCAGAAAGAACACCCAAGTGAATCTTGAGAAGTCATCTACAACTACTAAAGCATAAGATTTCCCTCCTAGGCTTTGTACATTAATTGGTCCAAAAAGGTCCATGTGTAATAAGTACAAAATTCTAGGTGAATCACTCTTATTAAGTGACTTGAAACTGTTTTTAGTTTGCTTGCCTAATTGACAAGCCTTGCAAAGTCCTTCCTTCTTGTAGGGACCAGAAGGTAGTCCTCTAACAAGGTTGTCTTTGGATAACTTAGCAATGGTTCTAAGGTTCACATGTCCTAATCTTTTATGCCATAGTTCATTAGGTTTGCTAAGGGAGTTAAATAAACAAATATCTACTTTAGATGAATTGAAATCAACTAGATATATATTATCTTATCTATTACCAATTAAAACAATGTTGTTATTTAATGCAATATTACATGCTGAGTTGGTAAACCAAACCTGATAACCAGCATCACATAGCTGGTTGATGCTGATTAAGTTGTGCTTTAGTCCTTCCATATAGGCCACTTTCTTGAATGTAATTGACCCTATTTTGACTTGGCCATAGCCTTTTGTTTGTCCAAAGTTTGAATCTCCAAAGATTACTTTGGGTCCATGTTTGGCTTTGAAGGACACAAGGTTCTCCTTGTTGCCAGTCATGTGCTTTGAGCACCCACTGTCCAAGTACCATTGCTGGTTCTCAATTGGATAGGTCTTTACCTGCACATACAGCAAATCAATTGTTTTTGACCCAGTTTACCTTGGGCCTTTCTTGATATTCTTTAAACTCTGAAATAAAAGACATCTCAGGTTGACTCTTATAGCCTACAGGATGATATCTCCTAGGAGGTATTATCCATTCAGCATAAGGGTTAAAGTGATGAGATGTGGAGCTGGAATTAAATCTTGAATTAACCCCTGAGAACTGACTTTTGCTCTGAACTTGGCTCGACGCACGTCGAGCTTCGGTCGACGGACTCTAGTGAGTGCGTCGAGCTCCATTCGACGGCGAAGTCTTGCTTTGTTCAGAAGGTAGAAGGCGTCGACCTGAGTTGGACGTTTTCTTGCGATTACGTCGAGCTCTGTTCGACCTCCGTCGAGCTTCGTTCGACGCTTTTTGTCCAGTTTCCTGGGTTAAGTCAGCATTCTTCCTAGCCACTATCAAGACTCCTTTACCTTTGTCACTGGTAAATTTGATTGGAGTTGTCAGCACTATGGGTTGGCTGGATGAAGCACCCAAGCCCAGTGTACCATTCAATCTTGAGTTCACTGTACTTGTGATGTCCATTAATTTGATACTTCTCCCATTAAGGGTTTCTTCAAATTGTTTGGCCTTAGATAGTTCACCTTTCAGTGAAGCTATCTCCTCCCCACACTGCTTCAACTCTTCTAAGAGTCTAAGATTATCTGAGTTAATGGATTTGCATTCAATCAATTATTCTCTAAGAGTTACAATTAACTTTTGAGATTCAATCAAGTCAATGCACATAGATTTGAACTCAGATTTAAATTCATCAGAATTAAAATCAAGTGAATCTATTACCTGATCCTCAGTAAGTTCCTGATCAGATAGGTGGTCAGCATCAAGCTCTGAATCAGTATTCTTTTGAGATGCATTGATGGCCATCATGCAGAATCCTTTTTCTTCTGCATCATCCTCATCATCACTAGAGCTGGATGATGAATCAGACTCATCAGAGTCACTCCAGGATTCAGCCATAAATCCTTTTTTGGTGTGCTTGCTGTTGCTGGAGGAAGGCTTGTCATGGTACTTCCTTGACTCCTTATCCTTCCTTTTATCTTTTCTTTCCTTCTTGTCCCTTCTGTTCATATCTTGATTTTCTGGACAGTTGGGGACAATGTGTCCTGGTTTCCTGCAGCCAAAACAGATAATATCTTTATTAGTAGATCTGTCATACCTTGGCTTGTCTTTGTCTTTGGATGACCATCTTCTGAAGTTCTTTTTATTCAGCTTATTGAACCTTTTGACAAGTAGGCTCATAAGCTCTTCATTTCCCAACACCTTTTCTTTAGGTTGTTCTTCCTGTGCCTTGAAGGCAATGGTTTTCTCAACCTTTTCAGTTGGTGTGGATATCTTCTGCTCTTCTTCTCTCTTCTTAATGAATTGATCATAACTCTTGAGCTTTCCTATAAGAGCTTCTGTGGATAACTCACAGACATTCCTTCCATCTTTAATTGACCAGATTCTTGAGTCCCAAGAGCTAGGGAAACAAGTCAGTATCTTGTCATTTATCTCAGTGAGAGATATGTCCTTATCTAGTGATCTAAGCTCACTGATGATTAGACTCAGTCTGTTGTACATGTCAGTAACTGACTCAGACTCTGCCTTTTTGAAGTTTTCATACTGGGTGATGAGGTAGGATCTCCTATCCTTTCTTTCATCTGCAGAACCTGATACAATTTCTGAAAGTTTTTCCCAGATCTCTTTGACAGTATTGCATTCAGCTACTTTATGGAAAATGTCATCTGACATGGTTTGAGCCAAGATGTTCATGGCTTTAGCATCTGTTGCCTTCCACTTTTTTATGTCAGCATCAGTTCCTGAAGGAGGAGGAACAGCTGATGTACTTGTTCCTGTGGGAGGCCTTGGACAATCTGTCAACACAGAATTAAAGATGTCCTCATCAAATGAATTCATGTAAAGTTTAATCCTTGCCTTCCATAGTGCAAACTTAGAGAGATTGCACATAGGAGGTCTGGTGCTAGCAAAGTCCTTGTTTTGTGCCATGAGTTTTAAGGATAAGTAAAACTAAAAGAAATAACCCTTTTGAGAGAAATGATCTTATCAGAGATCTTTTGATCCAGGTGTTAGCCTGTATGAATGATCAACCTCGCTCTGATACCAATTGAAAGTGAGGGATAAGATCAATCCTAACTCTAGAGGGGGGTGAATAGAGTGATTTAAAATAGTTTTGCAAATTAAAACTTGTATGGAGAGAAGGCTTAGATTTACTTAGTGTATGGTGCTATAGCAATTAATCAAAGTAAGAAGAGAATCGCAGCACAAAGCAAAACACAAAGAAACAAGCAACCAGAATACACAAGGAGCTATAGTGGTTCCCCAAAATCTTGGGTAGTCCACTCTTCTATCACCCTAGATAGGAATCCACTTCAAGATGAGTTGATCAGGTGTCTTGAGCACCAGAGAGTTTTTGACCAGGTTCTCACAAACCAAAGGGCTGATTTTTGACCAGGTTTCAGCAAAACCAAAGGTAACTTTTGAAGGGAGTTAAAACCCTGTACAGAAAGAAAAAGAAAAAGCTGTTGTTGTCTTCTCTATCAATAAGTAGAGAGAAGCAAGGTGGATCTATTGATGTTGTCAAAGCTCCCCCTGAGATCAAGAAGTAGTTCAGGAAGGAGAGCTTTGCACAAGGGTGACAGGTCTTCAATGATCTGATCTGCTCCAGGAAAAGATGATCCAAACAAGTTGGATGGTTGTGTCTGAAGCAATCAGAATTCCTGTGTGTAAGCTTGAATGAATATCACAGAGAGCAAGAAGAAGCAGTCCTTGTGGTTCTCTGTTGACTGATAGAATTATATCTCTGTGTTCTTCTTCTAAGTCTTTGATAGCCATTGGCAGCAAGCATTAAATGCTTTCCTTAAATGTCCATGTCTCAGAAGGAAGTGTCAGGCAAACATTCCTTAGAAAATTCCTTGAGCCATGCACCAGATTTGCTGTAACGGCCAATAAATCTTCAGCATTAATTGTTCTGACAGAAGGAATTTGAATTCCTATTCAAAACTGACGGGAGCCTGGAAAACGTCGAGCTCACAATAAAACGTCGATCTGAGCACGACACACATCGGCCAGAGAGTGGTTTCAGAAAGCAGAACTGGGCTTGACGGGACATCGAGCTGAGGTCGACTCCACGTCGAGCTGAGGTCGACTCAGCGTTGAGCTGAGGTCGACTCTGTGTCGAGCTGAAGTCGACTCTGCGTCGAGCTGAAGTTGACTCTAACTAACCTATGTGACCTTTATAACAACAAGGAGGTCACAACACAAAATCCCTATAGAAATATAGTCATCCTGACCCAAATAGTAATAGGGTGTTCCAACAAAGTCCAAGAGTCAGGTTGTCTAGGCATATCTGAAGCCATAAAAGCATGCTTTCTGAAAAGAAGCTAGTTACTGCTGGCACTCAGGGCAGACCAAATTAGCCAGCTATAAGACTTACGTTCAGTCAAATTCTAGATGAAAAAATTAGAAAAGGCTGCAGCACATCTTCCTCCTATCAAGGTTGCTGCTCATCAAGCTGCAGGGCCTTCACAGAAAATAAGATATAACATACATGATTGTCGGTGCTGTGGTAAGATTGGGCATTTTTCCATTGACTGTTGTCATAATTCCAATATGGCCAGAGCTAGGGTCAGTCTACCAGTCAGAAATTCTGTTGGTGGACATGTTTAGTTTCATGCTAACATGCACCTAGGACCCAATAGATATTGGGGTCCTAAGGTTAAGCAATATGTATATTACAGGATAGTCCAAGGTGGCATACCCCTATATAGTACTTGGACAGTGGTTGTTCTAGGCACATGACTGGAACAAGGAGCAACTTGAAGGACTTTACTCCAGTAAAAGATGGACCCAAAATCATCTTTGGAGGTTCAGATAGAGGTGTAACTAGAGGATATGGTAAGATTACCAATGGCATAGTCACCATCACCAAGGTGGCTTATGTTGAGGGGTTGCAGCACAACCTTATAAGCATTAGCCAGCTTTCTGATCTTTGCTATGTTATTGTCTTTCACAAGGATAAGTGCCTAATTAGGAGGTCAAGTGACCAAGAGGTCATCTTGATAGGCACTAGGAGTGGAAATGTTTATTGCTTGAACTTTCGATGTCTAGACACAGATTTTCCTATCTGTTTAGTGGCAAATAAGAAAGTCTCCTACTGTGTCGAGTGGCACAATAGACTTGCCCATTTGAATTTCAAGACTATTGGCAAGCTCTTTAGTCAAGATCTAGTTAGGAATGGCCCTAATGTAAAGTGCTATAAGGAGGGAATTTGCTCAGCTTTCCAAAAGGGTAAGCAGACAAAAGCCTCCTTCAAGGGTATTGGGACCAAAGACTTTGTGAGGTGCTTATACCTCTTGCACTTGGACCTATTTGGTCCTATTCCAGTTCATAGTATTGGTAGGAAAGTCTACACCCTTATGTTAGTTGATGACTTTTCCATGTTTACTTGGGTGTTCTTTCTTAAGAAGAAGGATGAAACTCTTGATGTCTTCATGAGGTTTGTCAAGCAAATTTAGAATGAGCTTGGCAGTTCTGTGGTCAAAACCAGAAGTGTCCATGAGACTGAATTCCAGTGTAATAGCATGACAAAGTTCTGTGAAGAGCATGAGATTCATCAAGAATTCTCTTCTCCTAGAATACCCCAACAAAATGGGATGGTTGAGAAGAAAAATAGGACTCTCATAGAGGCTGGTAGAACACTATTGAGTGACACATCTCTCCCAGAATATTTCTGGGCTGAGGCAATAAATACTACATGTCATGTCCTCAACAGAGCCTCTTTCACCAAAGGCCACATGAAGACTCCCTATGAGATCTTAAAGGGCAAAAAACCAAATCTGGGTTATCTTAGAATCTTTGGTAGTAAATGCTTTGTGCTTCACAATGGCAAGTCCTATGTGACTAAGTTTGCTGCCAAATCCTATGATGGAATATTTGTTGGGTACAACAATCATAGTAAAGCCTATAGGATCTACAACTTGAAAAACCAAGTTGTAGAAGAATCAGTTCAGCATGACCAGCATCGTCCAGCATGACCTTCCAAGGAACGGGGCAAGTGAGTTCCTCCTCCGCTACCTCTACCACATAGTCTGCTAGAAAGTCGGCCATTAACTGCGCCTCTATTGAGAGTTGGGGAACGAAGGAGATATCAAATTCGCTCAGTTCCACCGACCACTTGGCCAGCCTCCCCGAATGCTCCACCCCTTCAAAGATGTTGCAGTGGGGGTGGTCAATCACTACCCGGATAGAGTATGCTTGGAAATGGGGTTGGAGTCTCCGGGCCGAGATGACCAGAGTAAAGGCCAGCTTCTCCAAGATGGGATAATAGAGTTCCTCCTTCCTCAGGACCCTGCTGACGTAGTAGATGGGTAGTTGTTTCTTACCCTCCTCCCTAACCAACACAGAACTCAGGGCCTCTACCCTGATGCCTAGATACATGGATAGGTCTTCCCCTTCCATCGGCCCTTAGAGGAGTGGGGCCTAGGTGAGCTTCCTCTTCAAGGCCTAGGAATGCCTCCTCACACTCCTTAGTCCATTCAAACTTTTTGCCTCCCCTCAGTGCCTTGAAGAAGGGGGAGCACTTTTCCCCTACCCGGGAGAGGAACCTACTAAGCCCGGCCAACCTTCCTGTCAGCCGCTGGACTTCCTTGGCATTCTGAGGCTACCCTAGCTCCATGATCGCCTTAACCTTATCCGGATTTGGCTCTACCCTCGCGGGAGTAAGGAGGTAGCCCAAGAACTTCCCCTTGCTGGCCCCGAAGACACACTTCAAAGGGTTCAACCTCATTATATATTCCCTCAGGGTGCTGAAGGCCTACCTCCAGATCCCAGATGTGGGAGTCGACCTCTCGACTCTTTATCATTAGGTCGTCCACGTAAACCTCCAGGTTCTGCCCCCTCTGCTCCCAGAAGACGCGGTCCATCATTTTTTGGTAGGTCGCACCTGCATTCTTCAGCCCAAAGGGCATCATATTATAGCAGAAGCATCCATCCCCCGTGATGAAGGAGACATCTTTTACATCAAGGGGGAGTGCATCCGTATTTGGTGATAACCTTAAAATGCATCTAAAAAACTCATTACAGGGAAACTGGCGGCTAAGTCAACCAGCGCGTCGATCCGAGGCAAGGGGTAACAATCCTTGGGACATGATTTATTAAGCAAAGAGAAATCTACACACATACGCCACCGGCCATCCCATTTTTTTACCATAACAACATTGGAGACCCAGCCGGGGTACTGAATTTCGGATACAAAGCCGGCCTTGAGGAGCTTGGCGGCCTCCTCCCTGATCGGCTCGGCTAGCTTGTCCGCGGTGGACCTCTTCTTTTGTTGGACGGGGAGAGCCTCTGGGTCTAAGTTAAGATGGTGACAGGCGATGTCCGCGACGATCCCGAGCATCTTAGCCGCACTCCAAGCGAAGACGTCAACATTTTTCTGGATGCACTCCAACATCCTTCCCTGGTCCGCCGAGGTCATCCCCCCGCTCATGTGGATCTTCTCCACCCAGCCTCCCTGGGTGAGAACCTCCATCTCCAGTACCTCCTCCACTGCCTCCAGCCTGGACTGCTCCTCCCACTCAGCGGCGTCCCCCTCTCCATGGGCAGGAACCTCCTCCTCATCCATGGCGATCACCTCGGCCAGCTCTTCCAAAACCTCCTCCGCCTCCGTTGCCGGGATTGGGGCCTCCCCCTCTACTACCTCTACCTCCTCCACTCCTTCGGACTCCTGCCCGGCAAACTCTTTCATCCTCCTATCCATCTCCTCGGCTCCCTCCTACATGAGATGGAGTTCACGGCCATCACATAGCACTCCCTCGCCACCCTGGGATCTCCACGGACTCGGACTTGGACCCCCTCCGCGTTGAACTTGAGATATTGGTGGAAGGACGAGGGGACGCAGCAGAAGGCGTTGATGAGGGGTCGCCCAAAGATGACGTTGTAGCTACTGGGGGCATCCACGATGACAAACCTGTAGTTTCTGGACTCCCCCCCCCCCCTAGGTTGATATGGAGTCCCACTCCTCCTTCCACTTCCTTCCTTTCTCCGTAGAATCCGAAGAGAGGTCCATCCGAGGCCAGCACCCTCTTTCCCTCCACCTTCATTGCGTCGAACGGCTTTTTAAAGATAACGTTGACGTAGCTCTCATTGTCGACAAGGATCAGGGCGACAGTGAAGTTCTCGATGGTTGTCTGAATGACCAGCGCATCGCATAAAGGGTCCTCATGGCTTGGCATATCCTCCCTTGAAAAGGTGATCCTCTCGTCCGGGGTGGGGTCTGGGATATCGAGTCGATGCTCCTTCAATACATGACATGGAGTCTCGCCTTACGGGAAGCCTCGACTCCTACCCCCCCCCCCCCCCCCCCCCCCGTGGATCACTCTGATCCCTCCTCGGGTTTCGACATCGGCCCGGTCTTCACATCTAACTTCCTCCACCTGAGGTCGGACCTTCTCGATCCTCACTCCCTGCTGTTCCTGTCGCTGCTGTTGCTGCCTGTTTCCCCTTATCTCGATGAACTCCAGGCACGTTGATGTGATGTGCCCCTCCTCCTGATGGAAGTCGTAGTAGGGTAGGTCCACCCTGACCTCCCTCCTCCTCCTTGGCTGTCCTCTCCTCCCCCCCCCCACCAGGGAAATCACCATGGCCTCCTCCTGATCAGGGAGAGGTGTCTCTGACCCTGCCTCTCGCCCTGGGGGTAAAATGGATCGTGGCCACCCTGGCGATTATCCCCTCCATAATAACCCCTCTGTGGCCCTTGGTCCTGCCACTTCGGCCTCCACCCTAGGCGATTAGTCGGCCCCTAACGCCCCCACCTAGGCTGCTACTGCTGCGGCTACTCCCTCTGCCGGGGCTCAGCCCTCCTCTCCTCCTAAACTCGGCCACGCCTTAGCCTCTCCTCCTCCGTTGCTCAATAGGCAAACCTCCGGGCAAACTCTGGGTGCGATGCCTCCATGTCAGCCTCCCTGGACGTCCTCTCCATGAGCGCCTCAAAAGATACCGAAGGCATCCTCTTCATCTCCATGGAGAAGAATCCGGACTGCAGGTCCAAGGTAAAGGCTACCATCATGGTGTGCCCCGACATCTCCTGTACCTGGGGCAGTTCCTCCTGGAACCTGTCCATGTAGCTACCCAGGGTCTCGCCTGCCCCCTGCTTAATGCGGAACAAAGACTCCACCTCCTTCTTCCTCTTCCTAGACGTGGTGAACCTCAGCATGAACCCCTAACGTAGGTCCTCGAAATAGTAGATGGAGCTGGTCGGGAGCCGGTGGAACAACTCTCTTGCCTTCTACTTGAGGGTGATGGTGATGAGTCGGCACTTAAACCCATCTGGCATTTGTCGAATCAAAACCACGTCCTCGAACCATTGGACATGCTGGACCGGATATCCCTTCCCGGTGTAGTAGGTCATCTCCGACTCCCGGAACCCTTCTAGAGCTGGGGCAGAAGAGACAAGCTCGCTGAAGGGACTTCCACCCATAGCTGGGCGAGCTGGGTACTCCTCCCCTGCCATCTCACCAAAATGGTACTCGCTTGTCGATCCACGGAATAGAACTCGCCCCCGCAGCTCGCACTCACTGCCTTCAGCGACCTCCTTCCCAGCTCGCCGGATAGGCGCGTCGTCGCCCAAGGCTGGGACGACGACTACAGGAACTGCTGGTGTCGCGCTCTCGGCCCGCATGCTGAGTGCGTATTTGACGATTCCGAGGACTTCCTCTCAGAGCTCTGTCAACATTGTCGCTGCGGGAGGGGGAGGGTGTGGCGAGCTGCCCCCGCCTAAACCTCGTCATCTCTAGCCATCGAACTTGCGGGAGATTTTCTTTACTGATCACTCCCCATGCTCACCGCACCAAAATGTTGAAACCGAGAATTCGGTCTCGAGGATTTCACCCTTGGGGAAGGGGCGATCGCACATGTACTTCTCCTCCGTGAGCCCGAGGAACCAAAGAAGACGGACTAGGGACAGACCCAAGGCTCCAGCACGGAGGTCCCTCCACACACCCGGAAGTTCTTAGAGCGCTTCCCCTCCTTAGCCAGATGTTGAAGCTAAGTTATCTCTAAGAGTGCTAGAAGACAAAGGCACAAGAGAGCATGCCCTTCTGAGATATCCCTTGGGTCCTATTTATAGATTTCTGAAAATGACTTGCAAATAGCCAACATTCACTGTTCTGAACAGCTATGTGCAGGCCACTTGGGTTTGCCAACAGTGAGACTCCGCTGTTCTAACTGGATATGGGTTGGCCTGCATGGGCAAAATTGTAAAAAACACCCATCACAACATAGGGCGAGCAGCTCCCCATTTCCTCTACTCGGCAAGGGCGGCGAGTGCTCGATGGAGCTGGCACTCGCCGCCTCAGCTCGGCTCTTTGGCAAGCTTGGAAATATAATGACCTACTCGCCCCCCGTGGCCTCGACGATTGGCCCGAAGTTCATTGAGTTGGGCTCGACGAACTCGACCCTTTGGTCGCCCGGGCGAGCTGGACTGGGCACCGAGGAGGGCTAGGCTCGCGAAGGCGAGCTGGGAACTCACCACTAGGGTAGGGGCATCGAGTGGACTCGTCGCTAGGGCAGGGGCATCGAGTGGACTCGCTGCTAGGACAGGGGCATCGAGTGGACTCGTCGTTAGGGCAGGGGCGTCGAGTGGACTCGCCGCCCAGGATCCAGTTCTCCCTGGGCTTGGGCTGGGCTCAGTCAACCACACTCGTCGGATACGGGGTTGTATAGTGAGATTCTTTAGGATTAACTTGGAACCTAACACAAATACAGGTTGCAAACATAATTTCTTGTCTACTTGTTGTTAATTATAATAGAGACCCAATGATTGCTCTATATGTTTTCTGATCAATAGGTTTGCCCTGTTCATCATTATCAACTACAACATTAGTAGGCATGGGTGTTCTCATAGAAGAGGCATCTGACATCCCAAATCTTTTAATAAGCTCTTTAGCATATTTAGATTAAGATATAAAGATGTCATCTAATGTTTTCTTTACTTGCAAACCAATAAAGTAAGATAATTCACTCATGATACTCATTTCAAACTTTGAATGCATTAGGTCATAGAACCTTTTGCAAAGTTTGGAATCAGTAGAACAAAAAATTATATAATCAACATATATTTGAACTCGTATAATTTTAGTTTTATAATGTCTAAAAAATAAAGTTTTATCTACCATGCCTCTACAAAATTTATTTTCAAATAAAAAACTAGCAAGAGTCTCTCACACCAAGCTCTTGGAGCTTGTTTAAGACTATAAAGTGCTTTATTAAGTTTAAAGACATGGGATGAATGAGTTGAAGAGATAAAACATGGAGGTTGTTCTATATAGACTTCCTCTTTGAGTTCTCCATTTAGGAATGCACTCTTCAAATGTAAGACCCCCCTCCCGGAACACAAGACACGGCACGAGAGGGGTCTTATGCCCAGAACAGCCGCCTTGCAGTAACACTAACACTCGGGTCAGCCTGTACCACAAGACGCCTATCCTACCGGCTTCAACCAATATCAACATATAAATGTCAACCCAACCATACAATAAAAGAGAGTCAATCCACACCAAGCATAAGTCCATAAATATAGCAAAAGAGAAGCTAAACAAGCTTCTACATAATCAGAGTACGAAAATAAAATTGCCCCGAAGGGCTACAACAAAATCTCTCTCACTCACATCTGTAACTGACGGTAGCGACAGTACCGTCCCCTCAGGCCCTGTCATCCTGGCCTGGCTGTCCAGCTGCATAGCCTGCTGCTCCACCTGCGAGTTTTCCTGCTAAAATGGAAGACGTAGCAACCGTTAGTCATAAAGACTAAGTGGCTTCACATCCGCTCCCCCGGCGACTCCTCGGCACCGGGCGGAGAAAGGAACATGTACAATATATATATAACAGTAGTACAAGCAGGTGAAGTAAGTATACAAATCATAGGTAGCAATAAAAATGGTGTACAAATGAACAATCTCTTATTCTACAATTCTACCATCTACAGCAGCAAGAGAGTATAATGTTATAACAGTAAGTAACTCAACTTATATGGATGTCCATACAAACATATAAGTTGAGGGTCGTTCAGCAATAAGTAACTCATCGTATAGGAATGCCCATACAAACTTATATGATGAGGGTCTTGTGTATGCAATGAAGTGCAATGTTATGTATGCAATGCAATGACACACCCATGATCAAGCACATGCAATCGCTATGTCGACACAGATTTATAGTTCCCACTATTCGAGCAGGTAGCTAACCTCTCAGGCGTCAACCATCGTGGCCAAACGGTGACAGTAGAGCGGGCATCTCCACTACTAGGCTGGTCTCCACACTACCTGGCCTAGGCCTCTGTACGCCTCAACGCTAAGAACACAACAGCGGAGCTCACATGCGTACTACGGCTCAGCAGGTTCTCTTGGGTAAATGAGCACCAAGATCCTAGCCCAGAACTGGCCTATGCGTGACACGGAAGGAGCCTCGTAAATGAACACGAGGACCAAGCCCAACCGTTCACTTGGCACGGAAGGAGCCTCGGGACGTGAACACCGAGGACCAAGCCCAACCGTCCAAGGTCTAGCTATCAACTCCCATCGGTGTGACGATTGGCGAGCCAGTAGACCTGCCACACTATCCTTAACCCGGGATTACGACACCACGTGTCGACTCACACCACATGAATTCCACAATATCGTGGCATGGAGGGAGCCTCGAGACGTGAACACCGAGGACCAAGCCCAACCATCCATCAAATACGGGAGGAGCCTCGGGACGTGAACACCGAGGACCAAGCCCAACTATCCAACTTTACTCATCTCAGTCTCATTCAAACTATTGACGGTCAACACCGCACTCGTTACTTCCATAATGCTACCCGTAGGGAAACGACACTCTAAGCATTGGATTTCTAATTCCCTTTTATCCATTCAACATACATCATGGCCATAGTTAAATCATTTATACATTTATCAAATTATATCTACCCAATTATATCAGGTTCTTTCCTTCAATTAAACTTGTCCACATCTCGTGATACGAATTTAGATTTATAACCTCAACTTATCACGTCACTATGATGATTATGTGAAAAGAGTTCACCCAAGCCTCGAGTTGGATCGCAACATTAAATTCCACCAAATTGCATTCCACGTTACACAGCCCAGAATTTAGGTGCAGCCTTAATCTGGGCAGCAACTTCGACCAAGGATTCCCGAGGCTACCGAAATCTGACGAGTGCGTGTAACAACTCGTTGGAAAGATAATTTCAAGGGCTACAACTTTCGTGTTTAGTCGAAAGACCAGATTTGATCGCATCACACCAGAAATTCACTCGAAGCCTGCTGTGTACAGGATTTTTCCCAATCACAGCAGATTCGAACTGACTTTCCCATGGCTACAGGTATCGCCTGGAAACGTGCAACCACTCGTTGGAAAGATAATTTTGAGGGCTACGACTTTTGTGTTTAGTAGAAAACCCAGATATGACCAGAACAC
Organism: Platanthera zijinensis; assembly: GCA_039513925.1. Classification (NCBI taxonomy): domain Eukaryota; kingdom Viridiplantae; phylum Streptophyta; class Magnoliopsida; order Asparagales; family Orchidaceae; genus Platanthera; species Platanthera zijinensis. The sequence goes on along the minus strand of CM077095.1, from coordinate 123,265,473 downwards.
CCCCGAAATTGGCCACGAAGGTCACTAGGTGTAGAAAATAGATTTCTGCACGCATCTTAAGGCGAGATGAACGGCATCCGTTCATCTTCCTCCTTGCACCAATCTCCCAAAAACTCCTCCAGAAAATCATCCACCCTTATTCACCCTCACGAAGCCATATTTCTCCACGAATCACTCTCTCATCTTCACTTTGAAGAATGAAGAGGATGGAGGGGACTAAGCCTAGAAAACGACCTAGGCATGGCTTTTCCCTAAGAAATCTCCTCCTCACCATCAAGACTCTAAGGAGTCGATATCTCTCCTAGAATATTAACTACAAATCTAGCACCAAGGGAGAGGGGAGGAAGCTCACCTCGTTTCCAGTGATAATACCATATCCGGCCATGGATCTAGTCATTCTTCTTTGCGGCATCCCTTGCTTGGTGCAGTTATTCTTCACGGAAAAGGAATGAGAGAGAGAAAGAAGGCCGCCTCCAGGAACTCCGACTGCTTCCCGCGGCTCTGTCGGATTCACGAGGTCCACGATGACGACAAGAACGATCGGCTAGGGTTCGGCTTTATCTCCTCTTATAAACCGATGTATTAGGTTAAATCCTTCTGCCACGTGTCAACGCCTCATTGGACCGCCCCTAATGGGTCATATTGATGTGACCCGGTCTAAGGAATCATCATCAGCACGAATCCCGAAGTCCGGTTCGGTTCGCCTGTACAAGCCGATGAATCTGCCTGGGCGAAGAAAACGCACAAGTCAAATTCGACGGGAATCAACCGTCATTCTCGACGATCGGCGAGAATCGGCGAGCATTCTCGACGAATTTGTCGGGTATCAACAATGATACCCGGCGAATTTCACTTAGCCCACTTATCGGAAATTCCTGGCGTTGAGTGCGTTTAGTATCTGTCAGCGATACTCGACGATCGGTGGGTATCACCGGGCATTCTCGACGATCGGTGAGAATCGCCGGGCATTCTCGTCGATCGGTGAGAATCGTCGGGCATTCTCGTCGACTTTCACTTAACCTAATTCCCAATCTGCAGTTCTGAATCCGGCGGGTATCGACTATCGATACCCGTCGAATCGGCGAGTATCACTCCCGATACCCGTCGATCGGCGAGTATAAACTTCCATTCTCGTCAATTTTCCCTTGGGCCATTTCCTTTCGATTCGTTGGATATCACTCAACCCTACACTCCATTCAACGCACTTGACACCTTTTGCCAGTGCGTCCCGAGCCCGAGTCAAGTCTCTTGACTCAAAACTCGTGCGAGGGGCCTAGCGCGAATTGGGACGTTATAAATCCTATAAACAAAATAAAAGATTTCGTCCCCGAAATCAGGCTAGGGATATGGGGATGTAAGTACAAAATATTATGCGCTATAAAATGTTACCTTGGGAGAACAGCTCCGGGTAGCGCTTCTGCATCAAGTCCACCGGCTCCCAAGTAAATTCTTCCTTCCCATGATTAGACCATAGCACTTTTACCAGAGGCACACTTTTGCGGCGCAAGGTTCTTATTTAGTTATCAACGATCCGCACCAGCTCCAGTCGCACAGATCTGTCAGACGCCACCTTACCATCAGTTGTGGGGATGTATATTTCAGGCCGCAACAGCGCCTTCCGAAGCGACGATACATTGAACACATCGTGTAGATTTTCTTAGCTCGGGCGGTAGCTCCCGACGATAGGCCAAAGGGCCAATCCTTTCCACTATGACATAGGATCCAACATACCGTGGGCTGAGCTTCTTAACTCCCCGCACCCGTGACACTCCATGTATCTGCCGGATTTTCAGGAACACTTTATCACCGACTTGAAACTCAACCATACGGTGCTTTGCGTTATAATACTTCATCTGCCGACTTTGAGCCTCTAACATGCGATCCCTTATCAGCCTAACCACTGCATCAGTATCGTCAATATACTCAATTCCCAATGCCTTCAGGTCTTCGTCTTGCATCCAAGACAAGGGGGTTCTACACCTTCTTCCATAAAGAGCTTCATGGGGCGTCATGCCAATGCTAGCTTGATGGCTGTTGTTGTAGGAGAATTCCACTAAGGGCAAGAGTCTTTCCCACGGCTCTCCCCTATCTATCACACACAACCTCAACAGATCCTCCAATGTTTGGATGGTCTGCTCAGACTGCCCGTCTGTCTGAGGATGAAATGCGGTGCTGAAGGTAAGGCGCGAGCCCAAATACGCATGTACTGCCTTACACTCCTTGGAGGTAAAACGACCATCACGGTCCGAAACTATCGTCTTAGGTATGCCGTGATACCGTACAAACTGCTCCACAAAAAGGCGTACTAAGACATCCACATAAGCCTCCTTCTTCATAGGAATGAACCGGGCAACTTTCGTCAGGCGATCAACGATCACCCACACTGAATCATTTCCTGAGCGGGAGCGAGGTAGCCAATGTACAAAATCCATGGAAATATCCTCGAACTTCCACTTGGGGATTGGCAACGATTGCAACAGACCACTGGGGCTCCTGCACTCCGCCTTCACTCTTTGGAAGGCTTCACAATGCGTGACAAAGTATCGGACATCCTTCTTCATTCCAGGCCAACACATCATCTTCCGTAAGCTGGCGTACATCTTTGAAATTCCCGGGTGCACGGAATATTGAGAGCAATGTGCTTCTATCAAGATATCCTCCGGATTCTGCCACCTTTGGGAATGTAGAGCAGCCCGCGAAAGTAAACGAGGCTATCCTTTAGTGTGTACTCGTCGGTAGTCCCGTCTTCGATTAACTTTATTATCGGGGCCAAAGCCGCATCCAATCCTTGATCTACTCGGATCCGGTCCCGGATATCATAAACTATGCTCATGCTGGACAGGTACTCTGTATATTCCGAAGAAACCTTAAATATTAAGGTGATGTCCATCTCCTCGATCATCCTTGCCAACTCCATGCTCATCAACCGAGACTCTGGGCTCGAGCCGGGTACTTTCCTACTCAACGCATCGGCTACCGAGTTTGCTTTTCTGGGGTGGTAGTTAAAGGTGAACTCATAGTCGCATAGAAACTCTAACCACCGCCGTTGTCTTAAGTTCAATTCCTTCTGGGTATGGACGTACTTCAAATTTTTATGATCCGAGAAGATTTCGCAGTGGACGCCGTATAAATAATGCCTCCATACCTTCAAGGCGAACACCACCGCTCCTAGCTCCAAATCATGCACCGGGTAATTGATTTCATGCTTCTTCAATTATCTTGAAGCATAAGCAATTACGTGCCTGTGCTGCATCAACACCGCTCCCAACCCCTAATAAGACGCGTCCGTGTAAACTTGGAATCCTTCCTTCCCAAACGGAAGGACAAGGATGGGGCGGAGGTAAGTCTATCCTTCAATTCCTGGAATGCCGCTTCACACTGGAGTGTCCACTCAAATGGCACACCTTTCTTTGTCAAAGAAGTAAGCGGGAGGGCAATCTTGGAGAATCCTTTTACGAACTTGCGATAGTATCCAGCAAGTCCCAGAAAACTCCTCACATCGGCCGCCGACTTCAAGGGCGACCACTCCTTCACGGCACGCACCTTGGCCGGATCCACAGCTAGTCCAGCCCCACTGATTACATGACCCAAGAAAGCCACTTCCCTAAGCCAGAATTCACACTTGCTAAACTTGGCGAGCAGGGCGTGCTCTTTTAACTTTTCCAGAACTAAGGCCAAATGCCCGGCATGTTCCTCCTCCGACTTCGAGTAGACTAAGATGTCTTCAGTGAACACAATGACGAAGACATCCAAATAGGGCTCAAACACTTTATTCATCAAGCTCATGAAAGCTGATGGGGCATTTGTGAGCCCAAACGGCATCACTGTGAACTCATATAAGCCGTACCTTGAGCTGAAAGCCGTTTTTGGAATATCATCCTCTTGTATTCTCAATTGGTAATACCCCGAGCGCAAATCTAGCTTGGAGAACCAATGCGCTCCCACCAGTTGGTCGAAAAACTCATCGATCCGAGGTAACGGATAGGTGTTCTGTACCGTCAGTCGGTTGAGTTCCTGATAGTCTATACATAAACGCAGGGTTCCATCTTTCTTCTTAACGAATAGAACAGGGGCTCCCCAAGGTGATGAGCTGGGGAGAACAAACCCTGATTCTACCAACTCATGCAGTTGAACTCTAAACTCCGCGAATTCTTTTAGGGCCATCCGATAAGGGGTCTTGGAGACAGGCTTAGCTTCTGATACAAGCTTAATCTTAAAATCCACTTCTCTATGCGGGGGTAACCCTGGCAATTTTTCAGGAAATACCTCAGGGAAATCCCGTGCTACCCGCACATCCTTCACATCTACCTTCATCTCCTTTAGTTCGAAACATATCATGTAGACTTCATCCCCTCTCATATGAGCTTTCAAGGTATGGATTGAGGATAACAATATTCGTGGTGCGAAATTTATACCTTGGAAGACTACATCAGTATCCCCATGTATCAAATAAATGTGCTTCTTCGCGCAGTCGATTCTTGCATGGTGCCAATCCAGCCATGCCATGCCCAGAATGAGGTCGAATTCTGGTATTCTCAAAATTGTGGTGGGGGTATCAAAGGTCTTTCCCCCAATGGTTATCTCCAACTCACACTTCGCGGTTGCCGTCATCTCAGATCCGTCTGGGAGGCATACTCTTCGAGCAATACCAGTGAAATATTGTACTGCGTGTATATCCTTGATGAAGTCTTCAGACACGAAAGAATGTGAGGCACCGGTGTCAAATAACGTATAAGCCAGTTTCCCGCCGACCATCACGGTGCCTAAGTGTCATTTAATAATACTCAAGCTAGACATCTAGTATATCTTAAGCCACTAGAGGATATTAATGGAAGCAAAATGGCTAATTCAAATCGTACCTGCAATCATCTCTTGAGGATTCCGCTCTTGAGTCATGTCCAAGGCATACATCTGATCTCGAGCGGGTCCGGGGTTTCTTCCTCGTGGTCCTCGTCCTCGACCACGCACATACCCTCTCCCCCGCGGGGCTACTGGAGGGAGAGCAAAAGGCGCATCTTCAAACAGTTGCGGGCAGTAGCGTCGAATGTGGCCCGGTTGGTTGCATTTAAAGCACACCCGTTTCTGCCTTCCGCCGTGTTGCTGAAATTGTTGAGGTGGAGGTAATGCTGGCGGTTGAGGAACCGGGCGCTCCTCTCTAGAAGTTCTGGGGGAAACGCCTGCCACCCCTCCGATATCCTCTTCCTCTTCTATTGTCAAATCTCCTTCTGTTGCTGGGGCTGGCTTCCATCACGCCCTCCGCTGACCTGTTACCACTACCCAAGTGGTCCGCTTCCAATCTCTTCGCCATATCGATAATCTCCGCCAGACTAGAGTCCGCTATAAACAAAAGGGCTTGCCTTAGGGGATCTTGCAAGCCTTTGTAGAATCGTTTGGCGTACCCTCTATCATCCAACTCATAGGAGTCAGCGAATCTAGCCAAGTGCTAAAACTCCTGTTGGTACTCTGTCACCGACATGGACCTTTGCTTTAGTTGCAAAAATCTCTCTTCAAGACCATCCCGAGCGGCTGAGGGGATGAAATGCTCTAAAAAGGCTTCAGAGAATTCGCTCCAACTAATGTTTGTGTACACTCTTCCACGAAAAGTGGAGCCCATGAGGGACTTCCACCACCTTTTGGCATGCAGTTCTAAGAGTGTCACCACAAGGGTAACCGTCATATTGTTTGGATATCTTATTCCTGCCAACAATTCTTGTATAGTGTCGAGCCACTCCTCCGTATGCATCGCCGACTCTGTCCCAATATAAGCGGGAGGGGAGAGAGCTCGGAAAGTGCTTAACCAAGTAGATCCCGGACCCTGTTGTTGTACAGGTGCATGCTGAGATTGGGACCTAAAGGCGTCCAAAATAGCTGTGAGTGTCTGCCCCAGCTCTGATTGTTGGAATTATGTAGGCACGGACGGGGCGGGGGTGCCCCTCACTGGCTCAGCATATACTGGGATCTACACATAGGGTACAAACCTAAGGTTAGGTTGGCTAATCTAAGGTTAAAGATGGACAAACTTAGTGTGAATTACATATGGGCACACCACTCTTCCGCTAAGTCAGTTTGTCCCCAAAATGACTAATCAAACGGGGGTGGCACCATTGTTAAGTGACTTTCTCCTTGGAGGATCGTAGCAAGCTGATACCATTTGTAAGACCCCCCTCCCGGAACACAAGACACGGCACGAGAGGGGTCTTATGCCCAGAACAGCCGCCTTGCGGTAACACTAACACTCGGGTCAGCCTGTACCACAAGACGCCTATCCTGTCGGCTTCAACCAATATCAACATATAAATGTCAACCCAACCATACAATAAAAGAGAGTCAATCCACACCAAGCATAAGCCCATAAATATAGCAAAAGAGAAGCTAAACAAGCTTCTACATAATCAGAGTACGAAAAATAAAATTACCCCGAAGGGCTACAACAAAATCTCTCTCACTCACATCTGTAACTGACGGTAGAGACAGTACCGTCCCCTCAGGCCCTGTCATCCTGGCCTGGCTGTCCAGCTGCATAGCCTGCTGCTCCACCTGCGGGGTTTCCTCCTAAAAAGGAAGACGTAGCAACTATTAGTCATAAAGACTAAGTGGCTTCACATCCGCTCCCCCGGCGACTCCTCGGCACTGGGCGGAGAAAGGAACAGGTACAATATATATAAAACAGTAGTACAAGCAGGTGAAGTAAGTATACAAATCATAGGTAGCAATAAAAATGGTGTACAAATGAACAAGCTCTTATTCTACAATTCTACCATCTACAGCAGCAAGATAGTATAATGTTATAATAGTAAGTAACTCAACTTATATGGATGCCCATACAAGCATATAAGTTGAGGGTCGTTCAGCAATAAGTAACTCATCGTATAGGAATGCCCATACAAACTTATATGATGAGGGTCTTGTGTATGCAATGAATTGCAATGCTATGTATGTAATGCAATGACACACCCATGATCAAGAACATGCAATCGCTATGTCGACACAGATTTATAGTTCCCACTATTCGAGCAGGTAGCTAACCTCTCAGGTGTCAACTGTCATGGCCAAACAGTGACAGTAGAGCGGGCATCTCCACTACTAGGCTGGTCTCCACACTACCTGGCCTAGGCCTCCGTACGCCTCAACGCTAAGAACACAACAGCGGAGCTCACATGCGTACTACGGCTCAGCGGGTTCTCTTGGGTAAATGAGCGCCAAGATCCTAGCCCCGAACTGGCCTATGCGTGACACGGAAGGAGCCTCAGAAATGAATATGAGGACCAAGCCCAACCGTTCACTTGGCACGGAAGGAGCCTCGGGACGTGAACACCGAGGACCAAGCCCAACCGTCCAAGGTCTAGCTGTCAACTCCAATCGGTGTGATGATTGGCGAGCCCGTAGACCTGCCACACTATCCTTAACCCGGGATTACGACACCACGTGCCGACTCACACCACATGAATTCCACAATATCGTGGCATGGAAGGAGCCTCGGGACGTGAACACCGAGGACCAATCCCAACCATCCATCAAATACGGGAGGAGCCTCGAGACGTGAACACCGAGGACCAAGCCCAACCGTCCAACTTTACTCATCTCAGTCTCATTCCAACTATTGACGGTCAACACCGCACTCGTTACTTCCACAATGCTACCCGTAGGGAAACGACACTCTAAGCATTGGATTTCGAATTCCCTTTCATCCATTCAACATACATCATGGTCATAGTTAAATCATTTATACATTTATCCAATTATATCTACCCAATTATATCAGGTTCTTTCCTTCAATTAAACTTGTCCACATCTCGTTATACGAATTTAGATTTATAACCTCAACTTATCACGTCACTATGATGATTATGTCAAAAGATTTCACCCAAGCCTCGAGTTGGATCGCAACATTAAATTCCACCAAATCGCATTCCACGTTACACAGCCCAGAATTTAGGTGCAGCCTTAATCTAGGCAGCAACTTCGACTAAGGATTCCCGAGGATACAGAAATTCAACAAGTGCGTGTAACCACTCGTTGGAAAGATAATTTCAAGGGCTACAACTTTAGTGTTTAGTGGAAAGCCCAGATTTGATCGCATCACACCAGAAATTCACTCGAAGCCTGCTGTGTACAGGATTTTTCCCAATCACAGCAGATTCGAACTGACTTTCCCGTGGCTACAGGTATCGCCTGGAAACGTGCAACCACTCGTTGGAAAGATAATTTTGAAGGCTACGACTTTTGTGTTTAGTCTAAAACCCAAATATGACCAGAACACCCCCGAAATTTGCCACTAAGGTCCCTGCGTGCAGAAAATAGATTTCTGCACGCATCTTAAGGCGAGATGAATAGCATCCGTTCATCTTCCTCCTTGCACCAATCTCCCAAAAACTCCTCTAGAAAATCGTCCACCCTTATTCACCCTCACGAAGCCATATTTCTCCACGAATCACTCTCTCATCTTCACTTTGAAGAATGAAGAGGATGGAGGGGACTAATCCTAGAAAATGACCTAGGCATGACTTTTTCCTAAGAAATCTCCTCATCACCATCAAGACTCTAAGGAGTCGATATCTCTCCTAGAATATTAACTACAGATCTAGCACCAAGGGAGAGGGGAGGAAGCTCACCTCATTTCCAGTGGTAACACCATTTCCGGCCATGGATCTAGTCATTCTTCTTTGCGGCATCCCTTGCTTGGTGCAGTTGTTCTTCACGGCAAAGGAAGGAGAGAGAGAGAGAGAAGGCCACCTCCAGGAACTCTGACTGCTTCCCGCGGCTCTATCGGATTCGCGAGGTCCACGATGACGGCAAGATTGATCGGCTAGGGTTCGGCTTTATCTCCTCTTATAAACAGATGTATTAGTTGAAATCCTTCTGCCACGTGTCAACGCCCCATTGGACCGCCCTTAATGGGTCATATTGAAGTGACCCGGTCCAAGGAATCATCATCAGCACGAATCCCGAAGTCTGGTTCGGTCCGCCTGTACAAGCCGGCGAATCTGCCTGAGCGAAGAAAACGCACAAGTCAAATTCGACAGGAATCAACCGTCATTCTCGACGATCGGCGAGTATCGGCGAGCATTCTCGACGAATTCGTCGGGTATCAACAATGATACCCGACGAATTTCACTTAGCCCACTTATCGGAAATTCCTTGCGCTGAGTGCGTTTAGTATCTGTCAGCGATACTCGACGATCGGTGGGTATCACCGGGCATTCTCGACGATCGGTGAGAATCACCGGGCATTCTCGTCGATCGGTGAGAATCATCGGGCATTCTCGTCGACTTTCACTTAACCTAATTCCCAATCTGCAGTTCTGAATCCGGCGGGTATCGACCATCGATACCCATCGAATCGGAGAGTATCACTCCCGATACCCGTCGATCGGCGAGTATCAACTTCCATTCTCGTCGATTTTCCCTTGGGCCATTTCCTTTCAATTCGTTGGATATCACTCAACCCTACACTCCATTCAACGCACTTGACACCTTTTGCCAGTGCGTCCCGAGCCCGAGTCAAGTCTCTTGACTTAAAACTCATGCGAGGGGCCTAGCGCGAATTAGGACGTTACATCACATCCATTTGATATACTTTGAATTTCTTGAAAGCAGTAAAAGCAAGAAATATTCTGATAGCTTCTAATCTTGCAATAGGAGCAAATGTTTGATCATAATCTATTCCTTCCTCCTGAAAGTATCCTTGAGCTACCAATTTAACTTTATTTCTCACTATAATTCCTTGAGCATCCAATTTATTCCTGAAGACCCATTTGGTTCCAATTATTTGATAGTCTTTGGGTCTTGGAACTAAGTCTCAAACTCTACATCTCTCAAACTGATTGAGTTCCTCTTACATTGCAATGATCCAATGAGGATCTTGTTCCGTATCTTTTATTGATTGAGGTTCAATCTGAGATAATAACAAGTATACATCTGATCTTGATTGAGTTGATGCCTTATTTGCACATCAACTGATATGTCTCCAATCACTTGAGATCTAGGATGATCTCTAAGTGTGACAAAATCAACAGGTGGAGTTGGTTCTTCAATAACTTGTGTAGTTAATTCCTCTTGGAGAATTTCATTAGCTACAATTTTTTAGCATAAATTTCTGGATTGTCTTCATCACTGTCTTCAGCATTTTGTTGAGAAGGATGCAATGTATCCTCTTGCTTAAAGTTTAATTCATCTAACTTCTCACACAGAATTGGTACATGAAAAGAATCTATGGTAGAAGTATTCTTCTCCTTATAAAACGTGTTAGTTTCATCAAAAGATACATGTAAGGATTCTTCTATTTTAAGGGTAGATTTATTAAATACCCTATAATCCTTGCTGACTTGAGAATATCCAAGAAATATGTCATATGTAGCTTTGACTTCAAATTTTCTTAAATTTTTCTTATCATTGTTATGAATATAACATTTACACCAAAAAACTTTAAAATAATTTACTTTAGGTTTCTTATTTTTAAGTAATTCATAGGGAGTCTTACCCTTCAGTTTATGAATGAGACTTCTGTTAAGAACATAATTAGCTGTGCTTACTGCCTCTGCCCAAAAGGATAGGGGTAAGTGAGCATCTGCAAGTAATGTTCTAGCAGATTCAATTAGAGTTCTATTTTTCCTTTCTACCACCCCATTTTGTTGAGGAGCTCTAGGAGCAGAGAAACACTGCCTGATTCCTTCTTTCTCACAAAATTCTCTCATCAAGAGAGATTCAAACTTAGTGCCATTGTCACTTCTGATCAATGCAATCTGAGTACAGTACTCAATCTTGATGTTCCTAAGAAAGTCTGTAAGAACTTTGAAGTTATCTGACTTGTTCCTAAGAAAAAACACCCAAGTGAATCTAGAGAAATCATCAACAATCACTAAAGTGTATGACTTTCCTCCCAAACTTTGTATTGCAATAGGTCCAAAAAGGTCCATATGTAGCAAATACAAAATTCTGGGTGAATCACTTTTAGATATGGATTTAAAACTTTTTTTTAGTTTACTTACCTAATTGACAAGCCCTACAAAGTCCTTCCTTCTTGTAAGAACTAGAAGGTAGTCCTCTGACAAGGTTGTACTTAGAAAATTAAGCAATAGTTCTAAGGTTTATATGCCCTAATCTTGTATGCCAAGTTCATTATATTTACTTATCTGATTAAACAAGCATATTTCAGATTTAGCAGAATTAAAATTGACTAAATAAATGTTACCCTGTCTAACCCCAGATAAAATAATTTTGTTTTCAATAGATATAATAGAGCATACAGATTTATTAAATGATACCTTATAATCTTCATCACATAGTTGACTGATGGAGATAAGATTATGCTTAAGACCTTTCACATAAGCTACCTTTCTGAAGGTAACTACTCAAATTTTTACATTGTCATAGCCCTCTGTCTGGCCACAATTGAAGTCTCCAAATATGACTTTTGGTCCAAGCTTTGCTTAGAAGTCACTCAGGTTAGCTCTTCTTCCTATCATGTGCTTAGAGCACCCACTATACAAATACCACTGTTCCTCTATGGTAGGATAGTTCTTTTCATGTATAAAAACAAGTTAGCTATTCTTGACCCAGATTACCTTGGGTCCTATTTTTCTATTATTATTAATAGACATATAAGAATATTCAGGTTGATTTTTATATCCAAGTAGATGATATCTCCTGGGAGGAATGATCCACTCAGTAAAAGGGTTTATCAACTTTTGTGTTTGATTATTATTTTGAAAAGAGGTATATTTTCTGTTTGAAAAGTTTGAGTTAGACGAATTATACTGATTTCGTCGAGCTTCGTTCGACGAATAGTAGTGAGTTCGTCGAGCTCTATTCACAAAATAGTAATATTCATTTTCTATGTTCAGCGTTCGTCGATCTCTATTCGACGAATAACAGCGATTTTGTTGAACACCATTTCCAGTGTTCAGAGTTCGTCGATCTTTGTTCGACGAATAATATTGATTTTGTCGAGCTTGGTCCGACGAATTTTATTGAACATAGTTTTTCTGAAAGGATTTGATTTATTCTCTGGTTCATTGTATGATAAAGCTTCAGTGTCTTTATCTGTAATTACTAATATTTTTTGCTTTAGCAGATATGAATTTGATAGGGGTAGTTAAAATATTTTTCTAAAGGAGTTGAGGTCTACTAGATGAAGCTCTCAAGCCAAGTTTTCCATTCAATCTGGCATTGACTGTACTTGGGATATTCATCAGTTTGATACTTCTCCCATTAAGAGATTCTTCAAACATATTTGCCTCATATAATTTGTTTTCTTGAGAAACTATTTGTTCATTAGCAATTTTCAAATCTTCTTTAAGTTTAAAGTTTTCTAAAGATAAATTGTTCAGTTCATTTAATTTTTTTTCCGAGAAGTTTTATTTCCTTCTCAGATTGTATCAAATCTTTACAAAGTAATTTAAAATCTATTTTGAATTGATCTGATGTAAAATCAAAGGTTGAAATTACCTGATCTTCTTCAGACTCAGATTTAAAATCAGAATTATTGTTTGATGCATTGATTGCCATCAGACAGACTTCTTTATCTTTTGATTCTTCTTCATCTTCACTTGAACTAGATGAAGATTCAGTATCTGACTCACTCCATGTTTCAGCTACAAAGCCTCTCTCCTTCTATTTTTGTTTACTATAAGAGGGTTTGTTGGAATGCTTCTTAGAGACTTCTCCTTCTTCTTATCTTTCTTCTAATTTTCAGGACATTCTGGAAGAATGTGTCCTGGTTTCCTGCAATCATAACAAACAATTTCCTTAGTAGGTGTTTTGTCATACCTGGGTTTATCCTTATTTTTGGAAAATCTTCTCCTGAAGTCTTTTCTGGCCATTTTGTAAAATCTTTTAGCCAAAAGACTCATGAGTTCTTCATTCTCTGGAAGTTGTTCTTCCTCATCAGTTTCCTGGAAGGCAATAATCTTCTTCATCTTTACCGAAGATAGGGTCATTTGTTCAGCTTACCTTATTTTTATGAGCTGCTCATATGATTTGAGCTTGCCCAACAAGGTTTCTGTTTAAATCTCATTTACACTTCTGGCTTCTCTAATTGGCCAAATTCTTGAATCCCATGTGCTAGGAAAACACATTAGAATTTTGTCATTGACTTCTGTTAAAGTAATATCCTTTTCCAAGGTTTTCAGTTCATTAATTATGAGACTGAGTCTTGTGTACATATTAGCAACAGATTCAATTTCACCCTTTTTGAAATTCTCATATTGAGAAATCAGGTGAGATCTTCTATCTTTTCTCTCATCTACTAATCCAGCTACCATTGTTGTGAGGGAGTCACAGATATCTTTTGTTGAGGTGCATTCGGCAACCTTCTGAAAAATATCATCAGACATTGTTTGGGATAGTATATTCATAGCCTTTGCATCAGCAGTTTTTGCTTTTTTTCTGAGCCTTTGTCCATTCTGGTGGTGGTGTAGCATTGGTGCTTGTTGTTACTAGAGGTAGAGGTGGTCCCGTAAAAATAGAATTATAGATATCCTCATCAATAGAATTTATATATAACCTAATCCTTACTTTCTATAGTGCAAACTTATTAAGATTGCAAACAGGAGGTCTAGTGCTTGAGTACTCCTTATTTTGTGTCATGATAAAATCAAACTCTAGGTAAGATAAGATCTATCAGGATCTGTTAGTTCAGGTGTTAGCCTATAAAAACAAAAACCAACTCTGATACCAATTGAAAGTGAGGGATAGATCTAACTTTACTCTAGAGGGGGGTGAATAGAGTATTTTAAACTTTAATTTATTTTTATAGCGGATTTAAAGTTAGTGATATATATATATATAAAAGATAAAATTCATAGCACACAAATAAAGAAAGTAGCAATCACAGACGACACAAGGATTTTATAGTAGTTCCAATAAATCTAGGTACGTCTAATCTTCTACCACCCTGGTAGGTAACCACTACAGGTTTTTGATCAGGTGCCCTATCACTAGAAGATGGGGTCATCTTGGAAAGCCCCCAGGGGACAAGGATCGAGCAGACGGTTGTAGTGCATTTTCCCATCACCAACAATCACGCCGAGTATGAGGTTGTGATCACGGGTCTGCGCTTGGCCAGGGAGTTTGGGGTGCAAGATGTGGAGGTCCTCACTAACTCCATGGTGGTGGCTTCTCAGATCAACGGGGAGTTTGAAGTGAGGGAACCCACCCTACAATTGTACTTAGCCAAGATCAAGGGGATTATCGGGGTGTTCCAAACCTTCACCATCCGGCATGTACCCCTGGAAGAAATCAAACGGGTGGATTAGTTAGCCAAGCATAGCCCCGGGTGGGGGTACCATCACTGACTTGTTCCATCCGTCCGTCCAAAAGGGGGAGTTGATGGAGGTGGACCAACACCCCTCTTGGATGGATCCATTCACAACATTCCTATCCACAGGGGAGTTTGCGGAGGGGATGGATAAGAAGAGACTCAAGCATAAATCGGCATACTATCTCATACGCGACGGACAATTATACCAAAATACTCTCTCAGGGCTGTTGGCTCGTTGTGTGGCCGAGAGGGAGGTACCGAGAATTTTGGAGGAGGTCCACTTCGGGGAGTGCGGTAGTCACTTAAGAGGTCGAACCCTAAAAGGAAGGATCGTCAGGAAGGGATACTTTTGGCCTACCCTGAGCCATGATACTGCCGACTTCGCAAAAAAGTGTCACAAATGTCAACTGTTCGCTCCGCTCCAACTACAACCAGCTCAGCGACTCAAAAGTATCACAGCACCCTGGCCCTTTGCAATATGGGGGTTAGACCTGGTAGGGCATTTTCCTCAGGCCAGCGGGCAGAGGAGGTTCCTGTTGGTAATGATCGACTATTTTTCCAAGTGGTTGGAGGTGAAGGCGCTGGCCAAGGTGACCTCCCAGGTGGTCAGGAATTTTTTGGGGGGGGATATCATCTGCCAGCATAGACTACCCCAGGCCATATTCACGGACGACGGGCCTCAATTCGCTAGCACCGAGTTCATCAACTTCTGCGAGCAACTCGGGATCGACCTCAGATTCGCCTCAGTTCACCACCCCAGGAGAAACGGGCAGATGGAGGCAGTAAACAAGATCATCGTCAACCTCCTAAAAAAGGTGGAAAACTTGAAGGGGAGCTGGGTCGAGCAACTCCCCTCAGTCCTCTAAGCCTTGCGAACTACCCCAAACACAGCCACAGGAGAGACTCCCTTCAAGCTTTCCCATGGTTATGAGGTCGTGCTTCCAATAGAGTTCGAGGTCTGAATGCCTCGAGTGGCTGAAGCCCAGGAGGGCAGGGAAGAGTGGAGAGTCGGGAACGAGGAGGAGCTGTGTATCTCTCTAGACCTAGTCGAGGAGCTGCGCGATCTATCGGATGTCCGGCAGGAAGAGGTCAAACGCAGGATGGCCAAGTACTTTGACAAACATGTTTGGGTCAAACAATTTACCAAGGGAGATCTAGTCCTAAAGAAGGTGGATGTGGCAGGGAGGTCGGCCTCCATAGGAAAGCTTAACCCCAACTGGGAGGGGCCTTATATTGTACAGGAAGTGCTAAGGTCGGGAGGTTACCACCTACAGAATGTGGAGGGCAAGACCCTGAGCCATACTTGGAGTGGCGACGACCTAAAGCATTCTACCCTTGAGCCTTGTAAATCTGTCTTCTGTGAATATAAATAATCCCACTCTTTCAATCCCTTGCTTGGTTGTTATCTTCTAACAGGTGAAATTCTGACGCCCACCATCAATGAAAATTCTAAGTATTCTCGCTCTGGGGTTAGGTCTTGATTCTCCCGCTGTCAAGATCCCACCTAGCTGGCAGGGTTGGGGTCTCAAGGGACGTCGTAATGACCCTAGGGTTGAGCCCGGAGGATGTTCAACACTTGCTATCAGGCTCCCACCTAGCTGATTTGCCCGTTGGTAGCACCCGGGAGAGGCAGAAAATTCTAAGTATTCTCGCTCTGGGTTAGGTCTCGATGCTCCCGTTGTCAGGCTTCCATCTAGCTGGAAGGTCTGGGGGCTTGATGGACTTCGTTATGACCCTGGGGATGAGCCTGAAGGATGTTCAACACCCGCTGTCAGGCTCCCACCTAGCTGATTGGCCCGGTGGTAGCACTCGGGAGAGGAAGAAAATTCTAAGTATTGTCGCTCTAGGGTTAGGTCTCGATTCTACCGCTATTAGGCTCCCACCTAGATGGCAGGGCTGGGGTCTCGATGGACATCGTAATGACCCTAGGGCTGAGCCCGGAGGATATTCAACACCCGCCGTTAGGCTCCCACCTAGTTGATTGGCCCGGTGGTAGCACCCAGGAGAGGCAGAAAATTCTATGTATTCTTGCTCTGGGGTTAGGTCTCGATGCTCCCGCTGTCAGGCTCCCATCTAGCTGGTAGGGTTAGGGGCACGATGGACTTCATTATGACCCTGGGTCTAAGCCCGGAAGATGTTCAACACCCACCGTCAGGCTCTCTCCTAGCTGATTGGTCCGGTGGTAGCACCTGGGAGTGGCAAATGTTTCTAAGTATTCTCGCTCTGGGGTTAGGTATCGATGCTCCCGTTGTCAGGCTCCCATCTAGCTGGTAGGTCTGGGGTCTCGATGGACATCGTAATGACCCTGGGGCTGAGCCCGGAGGATGTTCAACACCTTCCGTCAGGCTCCCACCTAGTTGATTGGCCCGGTGATAGCACCCGAGAGAGGCAGAAAATTCTAAGTATTTCGCTCTGGGGTTAGGTCTCGATGCTCCCACTATCATGCTCCAATCTAGCTGGAAAGGCTGGGGGCTAGATGGGCGCCGTTATGACCCTGGGGTTGAGCCTGGAGGATGTTAAACACCCGCCGTCAGGCTCCCACCTAGCTGATTGGCCCGGTGGTAGTACCCGGGAGAGGCAGAAAATTCTAAGTATTCTCACTCTGGGGTTAGGACTCGATTCTCCCGCTGTCAGGCTCCCACCTAGCTAGCAGGTCTGCGGTCTCGATGGACGTCGTAATGACCCCGGGGTTGAGCCCGGAGGATGTTTAACACCCGCCATCAGGCTCCCACCTAGCTTATTGGCCCGGTGGTAGCACCCGGGAGAGGCAGAAAATTCTAAGTATTCTCGCTCTGGGGTTAGGTCTCGATGTTCCCACTGTCAGGCTCCCATCTAGCTGGCAGGGCTGGGGGCTCGATGGACGTCGTTATGACCCTAGGGCTAATCCTGAGGATGTTCAAGATCCACCGTCAGGCTATCACCTAGCTGATTGGTCCGGTGGTAGCACCCAGGAGTGGCAAATGTTTCTAAGTATTCTCGCTCTGGGGTTAGGTCTCAATGTTCCCGCTGTCAGGCTCCCATCTAGCTGGCAGGGTGGGGGGCTTGATGGACGTCATTATGACCCTGGGGCTGAGCCCGAAGGATATTCAACACCCACTATCAGGCTCTTACCTAGCTGATTGGCCCGGTGGTAGTACCCGGGAGAGGCAGAAAATTCTAAGTATTCTCGCTCTGGGGTTAGGTCTCGATTCTCCCGCTGTCAGGCTCCCACCTAGCTGGTAGTGCTGGGGTCTTAATGGACATCGTAATGACCCTGGGGATGAGCCCGGAGGATGTTCAACACCCGCTAACAGGCTCCCACCTAGCTGGTTGGCTCGGTGGTAACACCCGGGAGAGGCAGAAAATTCTAAGTATTCTCGCTCAGGGGTTAGGTCTCGATTCTCCCGCCATCAGGATCCCACCCAATTAAAAGGGTTGTGGTCTCGATGGAAATTGTAATGACCCTGAGGCTAAGACCGGAGGATGTTCAACACCCGCCGTCAGGCTCCCATTTAGCTGATTGGCCCAGTGGTAGCCCCCGGGAGAGGCAGAAAATTCTAAGTATTCTCACTCTAGGGTTAGGTCTCGATGCTCCCGCTGTCAGGCTCCCATCAAGCTGGCAGGGCTGGGGGCTCAAAGAACATCGTTATGACCCTGGGGCTGAGCTCGGAGGATGTTCAACACCCACCGTCAGGCTCTCACCTAGCTGATTGGTCCGGTGGTAGCACCCGGGAGTGGCAAATGTTTCTAAGTATTCTCGCTCTGGGGTTAGGTCTCGATGCTCCTACTATTAGGCTCCCATCTAGCTGGCAGGGCTGTGGTCTTGATGGATATAATTATGACCCTGGGGCTGATCCTGGAGGAAGTTTAGCACCCGTCATCAGACTCTCACCTAGCTGGCTGGCAAGGTGGTAGCACCCGGGAGTGAAAACATCCAAAACCCAGAAGGCAGAATGGGTGATCAAACTCGCAGGAGGGTTGAGCACTAATAGGCGAGTTGGGAGCTTGCGGGCGAGCTGGATACTCACAAGCGGGTCAGGCGCTCGCGGGTAAGGTAAGTGCTCGCAAGCGAGTCGAGCGCTCACGAATCTAACGACTGTGGGCGCTCCAGGTCCAACAGAAATACGCGTCCTAACTCGACATTCTACCAAAAGGAACGAACTTGGTAGGGTCACCCAAGGTGGCGACTCACAGATGAATGCATCGCAGCATGCAAGTACAAGAGAAAAGAAGATAGAAATATTTCACAAATGTTTACAAATGACTTTCATTCTTCAATATCTATTACAATGTCAAAACTCGCCTTCGTGAGGTTACGAAAGAGGGAGGGGGAGAAAAAGAAATTACAAATCAAGCTCAGCTCTCGTCCTCCTCCCCTAACATGCGACCCTCCTCGCCCCCGCGTCCCTGGCCCTTGTCCATATCCCCGAATAGCGAGGCGAAGTTGTCCTCCTTCTCGCCAAGCGGGCTCGGCGAGTACAGGCCCGGCATAAGTTCACGAACCACGACCTCTTCGCAGCCTTCTGCCAGTATCCCCGTACCCCTCATGGCGTCCAGGAGGCACTCAGCAGACTCAATCGAGTTGACTAGCAGCCGCTCCGCAACCTCCTTCTCGCCAAAGAGCCGCGACCTCAGATAAGGGTAGGGGGACACGCCGCCACCCTCTGGAAGAAGAAGTTCCGCCTACCGGAGGAGCTCATTGTGAAGCTCCCGGTTCTGCGCCTTCAGCTACCCCACCTCGGCCTACAGCTGGGTGGCGCGAGCCTCTTGTCTAGCGGCACGCATCTCCCGCTTGTCAGAGCCAGCTTCCTGCTCGGAAAGGCGAGCCTGCAGCCGGACAACCTCCTCCAATCTGGTGGTGCGGTTCTGCAACTCGTGCGTGGCCTCGGCATCCTGTAAATTGAAGACTGAGTGCCACTGCAAAAAGTATCAAGTAAAAATGACAAGAGGCAACCGACTCTTACGAACCCGCCTGCAGCTCTCGCGAGTAGGTCCTCGGCAATGCTGCACCGCCTCTCCACATCGGCGGCCTTGTCCTTCGCGATGTCGCGCTCCTGCTCGGCCTTCAGTAGGAGTCAGTAGAGGTTGAATCTACGACGCACCATCATGTGGTGCAGCTCGAAAGACTGCAAGTGGGCCCGCAGGCCCTCACAACCCAGCTGGCGAGGGGTCATGTTCTTGTAGGACTCGGCGCCGTCACGACCATAAAGGCCGAAGCCGAGTGCGTAAGCGTGGCCGGTGGGAGGTTGGCGAGCACCCTAGGAAGGGTGGCGAGTGGAAATGGATACCCGGTGGGCCAACCCATCCCACTTGATCATCGGCTCGCCGTCTGAGTCCTTGCACCTCTCCCCCATACCGAAAAGGGGGTGTTCCTTGGGCAGGCCCAACTCGTGGGGCGCAAACCCCTCCGCGACCCTGGGGGCGGGAGACTCACGCTCCCTTCGATCCTTGCCCGATGTTTCTTTCAGCGGGCTCTCCGGCGAGGCATCACGAGGGATCACAAGCGATTCCATGTATTTGGGGGACTTCCTCTCCCCCTGGAGACAACCTTGGCCCTCTTCTTCTTGTGATCCGGGGGCCGGCGAGACAAGTCTGGCCCCCGGTGACCAACCGCCTCTTGCTGGAGGAGGGCTGGGTCGTCGTCAGAACGTCTCGGCAAGCCAGCGTTGTCGCCCGAGCGAGTTGGAGCGGGTCAGAGTAGAGCCCCGAATCCACAAAGGGCGGATTATCGGGGATGAGCCGCTCCCCTGTTAGAAAAACTTAGTCAGATTCTTGATTTGATTCCTGCCGAGCTCAACAAAAGTAGAGGGAAACCGAGGCATACCTTCACTAGGGGGAACGGGCAGGAGAGAGTCGAGGCCGCGGCGAAGGTAAGTGACCTCGAAGTCCTTATGCAGGAAGAATTTGTGGAGCTCGGCGTCATTACCGGACACCGAGGGAGGGCGGTATACCTCATCGGCCTTCTGCTGGGGCGAGAAGGGGATGTTGCCGAGATCGTTCTTGATGAAGACGATCTTGGTCATCCAATTGTGGTGCTTGTTCGTGACCTCGCAAACTTTTATGAGGGAGCCGCCGAAGAAGGTGACCCCGTCATGGGTGGCTTTGTAGGAGAACAAATTTCGGAAGACCGTCAAGTTGAACTCTATCCGCTCGCAGTGGAGGTAGCAGACGAATGCGACCAGCATAGCGATGGCGTTCGGGTTCAGCTGCGCGGGCACCACGCCGTAGTACTTCAGCATCTGGCAGATCTCCGGCAAGAGAGGCAGGCGCAACCCCATCTCGAAATACGAGATGGGGAAGGCGAGTTAATCCGGGTAGAAGAAGTTGATGGCTTCATGCTTAGCCGGGAGGCGAGCTATGAAGCCAGAAGGGACGAAGTCGGCCACACATTCCGCGAGCTCCTCCGTGGTGGTGTTCCCCTCAAAGAAGCAGTGCTCGGCGAAGTGCTGAGCACACTTAGCTCGCCCATCAGAATCGGGGTTCCCCTTGCCCATGTCTGTCGAGAGCGAGAACGCGAGCACTAGAAGTAGCGTAAGCAAAGGGAGAAAGTACGGAGGCAATAAAGGCGTGATAGGGGTTGGTGGGAAGGCATATTTATAGAGGGGAAATTTGGGGCCAAACCGGCTGGCCTACCCGGCTCACCTACCCTAGCTCGCCTACCCCAGCTCGCCTACCCCAGCTCACAACCCCAGCTCGCCTACCCCGGCTCACCGCCTCCAGCTCGTCGATCGCCGCGAGCTAACCCTGCACTATGGCGAGACGGGACTGATGGGACGCAGATTACTATGCTTTAACGTATTAACAATAATAATAATGAAAATTTATTATCCAAGTTATTACAGATTCAAACAGCTCAAAGCGAAAATTAAAAACCCCCGACTCGTGCGGACCAGGGGAAAACAGGGGCGAGTACCGATAGGCCCATCAGGGGGGCTGTCTCTAGCTACCCCAGTCTCGTAACCCTATCGCCCCGGGTCACCGAGCACAGAGCTCACGGAGTCGTCCCAGGTTCTGGTGGACGGTCTGTAGACTCTCATCGATCTCATCCAAAAGTATGGAAGAAGACGCCTCCTCAAAGGTTGGGCTGACTCCCGCCATGTCCACGAGTCGTGTTGTAAGACCCCCTTTTTTTCTTTTTAAACCCGGGGTCTTAGGCCCAGAATCGCCGCTTTGCGGTGACACATTAACGTCCTTAAGGGTCATCACCATAAGGCGCCGATTCTGCCGGCTAATTCGATCACAGAAAGGTAGCAGAAAATGAAGTAAGTAAAAGCAAGTCCACTAGATAAATCACATATATAAAAATAAAACTCCACGAAGGGAGTGTCCACATAATAGTATATCAGTGTACTAAAAATACGGGCTTAAGCCCGGTACAATCATGTCCTCACTACAAATCACTCATGCGGAAGCAAAACAAGCATCTACTCAAGGTCGAGACTCACGGTCCCGGCTGTATGAACTCCGGAGCTAGACTGCCCTATCTCCAAGCGCACCGGTCTCTGGGGCTGCTCCTCCATGCTGGGCTCCACGATCCCCTAAATGATGCGGTTCGAAAACCGTTAGTCATAAAGACTAAGCCCTATCATCCCCTACCCCTTCCCCCATGGCTCCTAGGTACCGAGCGGAGAGGAAGAAAGGGAAGGACATGAAGGTGGAGAATAACTCAAAAGCAAACAGGTGGCAGCGGAAACTAATCTAGCAATTCTATAATAATAATGGCAATAACAGAAAGTAGGAAATGTAACCTTAACTTATGTGCGGAAGCGCATAAGCCATGGGATCTTCTGCAAGGCTCCCATCGTATAACGTATCTCATACCACTTATACGTTGGGGTGTCGGTTATCATACAGCAGCATATATATATTGAATTTAACCTTAATTTATAAACTTGCCCACACAAGCTTATAGACCAAGAGGTCATTTTACAGGTCCTAATGTATAAGCGTCTCATACCACTTATACTTTAGGTGTCAGGGTTAAATGAATCGATTATGCTATGACATGCAAGTGGGTATGATGGAACATGCAAGTGCAACTCACACACCCGACTCTGTGCACACAGACCTTTAGTTTCCCCTTTCGGAGTCGTTACCTCCCAAAATACCTCCGTAGTGGCAGACGAAAGCGGTGGGTTGGGCCTCGCCCACCTATAAACCAGTAAAGCACTACCAATCAGACTTATCGTACGCCTCAATGCTTGGTGCACTAAGCGGACGCCTGCATACTCTTGCTGGCTGGCGCACCGGACTTCTGTTGGCGAAGTGTAAAAACCACACTTGCTGAGTCAGCGTATTGGCGTCGGTGCATCGACCCTCCAATACCGAAGACCCACCACCTTAATTTTCATTCCTTTTATGCGTATGCAAATTTAATCGTAATCACACAAAACTCGAGCCAAAGCTCCCCGGACCAAAACGTCCGTCTCTTAACCAACCGAGTCGAAGCTCCCCGGACCATTCCGTCCGTCTCTTAACCAACCGAGCCGAAGCTCCCATCAATATTCCTGTGCTAACAGTGTTTGTAAAATGTGAGATCCTAATTACTATGTTACTCTTGTCAGTTTGTTAATACAGTTTACGTTAACCCAGGACTGCCCTCGGTATTCCCTGTGAAGGGCACTCAAAGGGCACTAGGAACTATGATGGTAGCTGAAGCCCATCGTTCCCTTTCGCAAGGCACTTATTGTTATTGGTAGAATTCCCTTGCCCATTCCCTTCTCATGTTACGATGGACTAGCCTAGGGTGATTTTTAACCTTCCTCTCTTCGGGAAAGACGATCTTTCGTCGGACCCGAGCACCTCTTTATTCTAGCTAACACCACTTCCCACTACTCTTCATATCATTCTATTGCGATATCATCCACATCTATTCACCCAGACAAAATGACTAACGCCAACCACTATCCCAGATCATGTCCTATTGCAATTTAACCATATGCCATATGCAGACCAACCTAGACTATATGTCAAACCGGTTAAGCAGTGATCCAATACTCATCCAAATACTCTAAATTATTTACTGGAGACTTATCATGATATAATTAGCCTAAATCCAGAATGTGGTAATTTTCTTAATTTATCTGGCATTTAATTAATTTCCTCAAAAATCCTAAGGGCTACCGGTTTGAACATGAACTACCCTAAGTTCTCAGGCAAGATGTCCAACAAAATTATAATAAATAGTATGTTATCTCAATAGGGTAAATCCAAAGTATCATAATTTTCTATCATCAAAAGGGCACTAAAACTATTTTAGCAATATCTTCTATATTTCGTTATTTGTGAATCAAGTACAGAGAATATTCATCCAAAAATTATAAATTAAATATACTATGCAGGTAAAGCCTTAAAAAATAGCATTGGCCCAATTTCATAATTTTTCAGCAAGTATTAATCTCTTAATAAATTATTTATCAAATATCTTCTTAAGGTGGACTTGTAAAGAAAGTACCGTAACTACAATTCTAAAAATCATGAATAAATGTCTACAAGTATATTTTGGCCTAAAAGTCTCAATTTCTAAGCCTCATATTTGTTTAACAGAAATATCATCCATAATTAATTTTTAAAACATAAAAGCCCTTTTTAACATTTGTGAAGGAAGTACAAGATTTACTCAACTAAAAATTGTACAAAAATTCAGGAGCAATCATTCTGACCTAAAACATTTAATTCCAAGATTTCATTGGGTTTCAATGAACAGAAAGATCCAAATAATTAAAAAATCAATTAGAGCTATAATCAACTTTACAAATAAAATGCTAGAAATAAACATCATAAATTCCAGTAAAATTGCTATAGATTTTACCCACTCCAAAACTTACTCTACCCGAGTTTCACAGCTTTTAGATAATGTTTAGTAACGGATTGTGCTTAATTAGTATTTTATCTTAAAGCTAAGATTAGGGTTTTGAGGTATTTACCTATCTCCAAATCCTCCAAGATTCCATCCAGATAATTCTTATCATGCTAATGTCAACTCTACATAGTTTCAAGGCAATTCGAGAGCAATTGCCCCCATGTCCTTCACAACCCTCAAAACCCTCCATTTAGGGTTTGAGAATGGATCCTAGGGTAAACCAACCCCTATTCACACCATTTTCTCCAAGTGGGTTATAATAACCCCTCCAAGTCAGTGCTCAAGATATCAGTCTCTGTTGAGGTGATATGACCATTCTAACCTCTAGTGCACTTTTTTCTCAAAAATGTCTCACTATTGCCTAGTTAAAAATAGGTGACTCCCTATCCAAAACTCATCCAAGTGAGTTGAAAATTTGTACATAGCTAATTTTTATAGCCAGGGACCACTCACCAAAATTTGGGAGGGTTTGGAGGTCATTCGACCACTTAAATAAATTCCTCTAACTTAATTAAATTAAAACAAAAACTTTAGGCAAAGTGTCTCCAAAAATTCCCATTTTTGGATTGCCTCTAAGTATGGCTAAGGGTAACCCCCTGCCAAAATCTCAGGTCATTTGGACAAGGGACGAAGCGTGGGCATTCATTTTAGTTCCTGCCCAACTCTAGGTATAGCCCCCACTAAAACGGGTGCTACGGTCAAACCGCTTACCCAAACAAGTGAAAATAAATTTTAAATTAATCTAGACTCGAAAGGCTACAACTTTCGTGACTGGTAATTTTTCCTAAATCGACCTCTAAGTGCCTTGTTTTGTATAATCAAAATACTCCCATTATATATATATATATATTTCCTTTATATACTATATAATTTTATATAATAAAAATGTTTTACTGTTCATCTCCCCTACCAAACAGAACCCGAAACCAGAACTCAGAAAATTATATTTCCTGTAGCCTTTCCGCGATCTGTTGTCGGCCGTCCGGTCACTTCCCTGGCCAGCAACCACCACCACCACCTCCGTCGAGGCGATGGCTATCGATTGGTGGTGGTTTGACCGCCGGAGGTGGCGGTTTCCGGCGTACCCGAAAAATATATTTTTCATAGTTTTCCATGAAAACGTGACATAGGTCCGGCTCCTTTGAACACGAACTTCATTTCTAAGATCCTAAGATCTACCCATAAGAGAAGAAGTAGAGGAGGACCTTGTTCGCGGTTTGGAGACGAGATGAACGTCGGATTGTCATGGCGCGGTGGTGGCGTTCCCGAACTTCTCCTACAGCAAGAGCAGAAATCTGAATTTGTTTTGTCTAGAGTGTAACCTTCTCCTCTTGCTCTAAGGGGGCTTTTATAGATCTCCAAGTGGGGAGGGGAAAGGATGAAACATTCATGGCCATGAATGCCCTCTCTCTCTCTTAATATTATTTCGGTTATGGTGCAGGGAAGGAAACGGTGGAAGATGAGAAGACTGATCCAGGTGGCGATTTCCTATTGGGTCAACTCTTCCCCATTTTATTAAGTATTTAGAGAAAGAAATGGCTCATAAATACTCCTGCTGTAAATTCCCATAATCATAATTGATTATGACTTCGGTTACAGAAATTTCCAGCCTGACTAACGTTTCGGCCTTGGTCACGGGCGTGACACATAGGTCACAGGCGTGATAGGTGTGTTGCAAATTCAGAGTTCGGCGATCGTCTTCCTGAGATCGACGATCGTCGAAGGTGGGTCACGCCCTAGGTCACGGGCGTGACACGTGGGTCACGGGCGTGACAGGCCTGGGTTGCAAAATCTGCACTCGACGATCGTCTTCCTGAGATCGACGATCGTCGAAGGGGTCACGCCCTAGTCACGGGCGTGACGGGTCGGTCACGGGCGTGACCAACCCGTTACTCCAAGTCTAGGTCGATGGACCTCAATTTTTGGGCTCCCTAGGGTTCTGTCACGACAGACCGACTCCTAGGGGTCTAGCCGGAAATGGGATGTTACAAATCCCAATAAACAAAACAAAAATTTCGTCCCCGAAATTGAGGTTGTGCCTACGGGGATTTCTACTTAAATAAATTAAGCTTGTAACATCCCATACGATTTTTTTCTATTGAGTCGAAGCGAGACTACTTGTTTGATAAACGAAGACAATCTCCCCAATAAACAAAAGATTAGCCCCTACTTTTCTGCGCATGCCTAGGTTCTCAATTTCCCTTACCTAGTCCTACCGGTTCAATACAAGAAGGTAATTTATAGTATACTGAGAGGTGGTGAGGTATACCTGACTGAACAACTCCGGGTATTTTATCCTCATCAGGTCCTGCGGTTCCCAGGTGTGCTCCTCCTGACCATGATTCCTCCACAGAACCTTGACTAAGGGGATCTTCTTGCGGCGCAAGATCCGTACTCCTTTGTCATCGATTCGAACCGGCTCCAAGTGAACAGACCAGTCTGAAGCTACCGGCCCTTCGGGGGTCAAAATCTGCTGCTCCTGGCGTAGTAGAGCCCTTCTCAGCGAAGAAATGTGGAAGACATCGTGCAGAGCTGCCAGCTCTGGTGGCAATTCCAGCCTGTAGGCTAGGGGCCCGATCCGCTCCAGGATCCGTTAAGGGCCCATATACCTAGGGCTGAGCTTCTTCTTCCGACCACGCACCCGTGAAACTCCATGCATGGGCCGGATCTTCAAAAACACTCGGTCCCCCACCTGAAACTCCACCTGACGATGTTGGGCATCATAGTACTTAGCCTGTCTGCTCTGTGCCTCTAACATCCTATCTCTGATCATTCTCACCTGAGCCTCGGTGTCTTCAACAAAATCTGATCCCAACACCTTCGGATCCTCGTCCTGAACCCATGAAAGCGGGGTCCTGCATTTCCTTCCATACAAGGCTTCATAAGGCGCCATCCTGATGCTGGACTGGTAGCTGTTGTTATAGGAGAACTCGACCAATGGTAAGAGCTTCTCCCATGGTTCCCTGCGGTCCAAAATGCATAGCCTCAAAAGATCTTCCAGCGTCTGATTGGTGCGTTCCGTCTGCCCGTCCGTCTGAGGGTGGAAGGCTGTGCTAAAAGTCAATCGGGTGCCAAAATATGCCTGCACTGACCGCCACTCCCTGGATGTAAACCGTCCATCGCGGTCCGACACTATCGTCCTGGGCACGCCATGATATCGGATATACTACTCCACAAAATTCCGTACCAGCACTCCCACCGAGTCATCCTTCCTGATTGGTATAAAGCGGGCCACCTTCGTCAACCGATCAACAATCACCCAGATCGAGTCATTCCATGTCCGAGACCGGGGAAGCCCATGTATAAAATCCATAGCTATATCATCAAACTTCCACTCCAACACCGGGAGTGGCTGCAACAGTCCTGCGGGGTTCCTGCACTCCGCCTTCACCAACTGACATTCCTCGCAATGGGTCACGAAGTACGTAATGTCCTTCTTCATCCCTGGCCAAAACATCATCTTCTTCAGATCTGCCATCATCTTAATGATCCCCGGGTGTATAGAATATCTGCTACAATGCGCCTCCCCATGATGTCCTCCCGAATCCGGCCTCCTGCGGGTATATATACTCTGCCTCTGAAATATAGCAATCCATCTCTCAGGGAATAATCTCCTGTCGAACCCTCCTCCAAGGCTCGGAATATCGGCTCTGCCCATGCATCTGTCCTCTGTTTGTCCCGGATGCGATCCTGAATATCATTTATTGCCACCATCGATTCCAGATACTCCCTAAACAGCTCTGGATCATCCTCGGACACTAGGGATATCTGCATATATCCTAAGGACCGGACTAGCTCCATGGACATAACCTGGGGCCCGGCTTCGAAAGTGGCAGCTCTCCGACTCAACGCGTCGGCCACCACGTTTGCCTTCCCTGGATGGTAGTGCATCTCATACTGATAATCCGCTAAGAACTCCACCAAGCGCCTCTGCCTGATATTCAGCCCCTTCTGTGTGTCCACGTATTCCAGGTTCTTGTGGTCGGAGTAGATGTCGTAGTGGACTCCATAAAGGTAATGACGCCAGACTTTCAGAGCAAAAACGACCGCTCCCATCTCAAGGTCGTGCACCGGGTAGTTCTACTCGTGCTTCTTCAACTGGCGAGACGCATATGCAATCACATGGCCCTTCTGCATCAGTACAGCTCCCATACCCTTGTAGGAAACGTCGGTGTAGACCTGAAAACCTTCCCTCCCCGTGGGGAGAGTAAGTATGGGAGCCGAGGAGAGTAGATCCTTCAGCTCCTGGAAAGCCTCCTGGCACTGCGGGGTCCAAACAAAAGGTACCTCCTTCTTCGTCAAAGATGTGAGTGGGAGGGCAATTTGAGAGAACCCCTCCACGAACTTCCGATAATAACCGGCAAGTCCTAGGAAACTTCGTATATCAGTGGCTGTCTTCAACTGCGGTATATCTCGAACTGCCTGAATCTTTGCCGGATCCACTGCCAACCCGGCTCCGCTGATAATATGGCCTAGGAAGCCCACCTCCTTCAACCAGAACTGACATTTGCTGAACTTTGCATATAAGTGATTCTCCCGCAGTCTTTGTAGGGTCAGTGCTAGATGGCGAGCGTGCTCCTCCTCCGTTCTCGAGTAGATGAGGATGTCATCGATAAACACAATGACAAACACATCTAGGTACTCCTTGAAAACCTGGTTCATGAGGGGTCATGAACGCCGAAGGTGCATTCGTGAGCCCGAAGGGCATCACCGTAAACTCAAACAATCCATATCTGCTACTAAAAGCAGTCTTCTGAATATCATCCTCTCGAATCCGAAGCTGGTAGTAGCCCGACCTCAAATCCAATTTTGAAAAGATGTGCGCCCCTTCCAGCTGGTCGAACATTTCGTCTATCCGTTGGAGCGGATAGGTATTCCGGACAGTCAGCCTGTTTAGTGCTCGATAATCGATGTACAGGCGAAATGTTCCATCCTTCTTCTTCACGAATAGGACCGGGGCTCCCCATGGCGAGGAACTCGGTCTAACAAATCCCGCCTCCACCAACTCCTGCAAATGAGTCCAAAACTCTGCCAACTCCTTCAGGGCCATCCGATAAGGGGCCCTAGATGTCGGCTTGGCCCCCGACACAAGCTGTATCTGGAAGTCCTACTCTCGGTGCGGAGGTAGTCCTGGCAGTTTCTCTGGAAAGACGTCAGTGAAATATCGCACCACCGGGATGTCTGTCACACACTCCTTGACTTCCGCCATCTCAAATAGAATCTGATAGACCTCCTCTCCCTGTAGATGGGCCTTAACGTCCTGTACCGAAGATAAGAGTATACAAGAGGCAGGTCTTATACCTTTGATGACAACGAAAGAGTCCTCGTACCTCACGGTGATCCTCTTCGCTTGGAAATCAATCTGGGCATGGTTCCAGTGCATCCATACCATGCCCAGGATCAGGTCGTAGTCCGTCAGCTTAAAAATCGTCACTGGAGCCTTGAACACCTTTCCACCAATTTCTGCCTCCATATTGCAGTGGTCCGTTGTAAGGAGCTCAGATCCATCCGGTAGTCGCACCCTCATCTTCGAGCGCGTGAATCGCTCCACGCCTTCCAGTCCTTCTACGAACGTCTCCGACACAAAGGAGTGAGTAGCTCCAGTATCGAACAGCGTGTGGGCAGGCTTGCCACTTATGAAGACTATACCTGGGGTGATTAGATGTCTTAGGGTTCTATAATGAGTTTTCTGTCCTTGCTAATCTATCTAGTGCGGTTCTAAGTTTTAACAACTGAAAGGGAAATTCTATGAAAATAAAGAAGCATTGCAGCGTACCTGCTATGACCTGCTCCGAATTCCGAGGCTGCGTAAGGTCCAAAGCATATACCTGCTCCCTTCCCTTTCTACGATCTCCCTCCTGGTATCCACGATCGCGGCCCCGTCCTCGGCCTCCGTAATGCTGAGATGGTGGGCCACCCTGTGGTGCTGGAGGTGGTGCCCCCCTCATGGGGCAGTTCCTCCGGATGTGCCCAATCTGATGACAATGGAAGCACTCTGGTAGGGGATACGCTATTCCCCCGGGTCTCAGCATCTCCTGCATCCGAAGAGGTTGAGGGGCAAATATCACCTACTCCCTCGACTCCTGCCTCACTTCCTAACGAGGTTGGTCCTCTGTCCTTCTCCCCTCTGGTATAGCACCTCGTCGTTGGTCATTCCTGACTCTCCGTCCTTAATCCTCTGCTTGCCGTTTCCGGCCTCGAGTGGTGTGCCAATCGGCCTAAATCCTTTTTGCCATCTCCAAAATCCGGGAGATAGGACCGTCGGATACAAATAACAAAGCCTCCCTCAAGTCCTCCCGTAGGCCCTTATAGAACCTCTTGATGTACCCTACTTCATCTAGCTGGTAAGAATCTGCATATCGGGCCAAATGGTCGAACTCCCGATGGTACTCCACCACCGTCCGGGTGCCCTGCTTCAACTGTAAGAACCGCTCCTCCAACTCATCCCTTGCCGACTGCGGAACAAAATGCTCTAGCAGCGCGGCCCTGAACTCTTCCCAGGTAACTTCCGCAATCTCCCTATCGGCAAACGTCGTGTCCAGCAGCGTCTTCCACCACCTCTTGGCATGGGACTCCAGGAAAGAGACAACCAGAGCCACCCTCTCTTCCCAGGGGCACCGTATCCTGGTCAGCATCTCGTACATAATATCCAACCACTCTTCCTCCGAACCGCCTACTCTGACCCCAAGTAGGACGGGGGAGAAAGTCCTTAGAAGATACTAGACCAGTTGGCCCCCAGATTTGGCTGCGGGACCGGAACCTGCTGGGCCCTGAAAGCCTCCAGAATGGCAGTCAGAGTTTGTCCCATGTCTGACTGAAGGAAAGGAGTGGGGATTGGTGGAGGTGGTGCGACATCCTGAGCCTGTTTAACTCCACCTTGTGGCATAGGCTGTGCTGGAGGCTGCGTAACAAAAACCCATACTGAGAAAACGTTCAATCTTTAATAAAAGGGGACAATTTATATGTGATCCCCATATGGGCACACCACTGCTTCCACTGCTTAGTTTGTCCCCAAACTAAAATCGAGCGAGGGTGACCCAGGGGTAGTGGACTGCTACCTTTTTCAGATCGATGTTTGCTCTGATACCACTTGTAAGACCCCTTTTTTTTCTTTTTAAACCCGGGGTCTTAGGCCCAGAATCGCCGCTTTGCGGTGACACCTTCACGTCCTGAAGGGTAATCACCACAAGGCGCCAATTCTGCCGGACAATTCGATCACAGAAAGGTAGCAGAAAATGAAGTAAGTAAAAGCAAGTCCACTAGATAAATCACATATATATAAATAAAACTCCACGAAGGGAGTGTCCACATAATAGTATATCAGAGTACTAAAAATACGGGCTTAAGCCCGGTACAATCATGTCCTCACTACAAATCACTCATGCGGAAGCAAAACAAGCATCTACTCAAGGTCGAGACTCACGGTCCCGGCTGTATGAACTCCGGAGCTAGACTGCCCTATCTCCATGCGCACCGGTCTCTGGGGCTGCTCCTCCATGCTGGGCTCCACGATCCCCTAAATGATGCGGTTCGAAAACCGTTAGTCATAAAGACTAAGCCCTATCATCCTCACCCCTTCCCCCATGGCTCCTAGGTACCGAGCGGAGAGGAAAAAAGGGAAGGACATGAAGGTGGAGAATAACTCAAAAGCAAACAGGTGGCAGCGAAAACTAATCTAGCAATTCTATAATAATAATGGCAATAACAGAAAGAAGGAAATGTAACCTTAACTTATGTGCGGAAGCGCATAAGCCAAGGGATCTTCTGCAAGGCTCCCATCGTATAACGTGTCTCATACCACTTATACGTTGGGGTGTCGGTTATCATACAGCAGCATATATATATGTTGAATTTAACCTTAATTTATAAACTTGCCCACACAAGCTTATAGACCAAGGGGTCGTTTTGCAGGTCCTAATGTATAAGCGTCCCATACCACTTATACTTTAGGTGTCAGGGTTAAATGAATCGATTATGATATGCCATGCAAGTGGGTATGATGGAACATGCAAGTGCAACTCACACACCCGACTCTGTGCACAAAGACCTTTAGTTCCCCCTTTCGGAGTCGTTACCTCCCAGGATACCTCCGTAGTGGCAGACGGAAGCGGTGGGTTGGGCCTCGCCCACCTATAAACCAGTAAAGCACTACCGGTCATACCTATCATACGCCTCAACGCTTGGTGCACTAAGCGGACTCATGCGTACTCTTGCCAGCTGGCGCACCGGACTTCTGTTGGCGAAGTGTAAAAACCACACTTGCCGAGTACGCGTATTGGCATCGGTGCATCGACCCTCCAATACCGAAGACCCACCACCTTAATTTTCATTCCTTTTATGCACATGCAAATTTAATCGTAATCACACAAAACCCGAGTCGAAGCTCCCCGGACCAAAACGTCCGTCTCTTAACCAACCAAGCCGAAGCTCCCCGGACCATTCCGTCCGTCTCTTAACCAACCGAGCCGAAGCTCCCATCAATATTCCTGTGCTAACAGTGTTTGTAAAACGTGAGATCCTAATTACTATGTTACTCTTGTCAGTTTGTTAATACAGTTTACGTTAACCCAGGACTGCCCCCGGTATTCCCTGTGAAGGGCTCTCAAAGGGCACTAGGAACTATGATGGTAGCTGAAGCTCATCGTTCCCTTTCGCAAGGCACTTATTGTTATTGATAGAATTCCCTTTCCCATTCCCTTCTCATGTTACGATGGACTAACCTAGGGTGATTTTTAACCTTCCTCTCTGAAGGATCAAGCGCATACCCAATTGCACCAAAAGCCCGGACTGTTGGAGAGGGTGCTACTTAATTTTTTATATAAGTAGCAGAGCGCCACGGGTCAAGTGAAGGAACGGCGGACCCAACAATCCCCCCCCCCAGCGTCCAGCACAACCCGTCGGCTCAGAGGTGGGGTTACCACATGGCCCACACGGCTTAGAGGTGGGGTTACCACATGTCCACGGTTGCCTGACCCACCGGACCCACACAGGTAGAAGGGAAAAATCAGGATTTAATAGCGCCCCCCCCCCCCCCCCGGTCTTGAACCCGTGACCTCCTCTGATACCAATTGATGGATCAAGCGCATACCCAATTGCACCAAAAGCCCGGATTGTTGGAGAGGGTGCTACTTAATTTTTTATATAAGTAGCAGAGCGCCACGGGTCAAGTGAAGGAACGTCGGACCCAACACTCTCTTCGGGAAAGACGATCTTTCGTCGGACCCGAGCACCTCTTAACTCTAGCTAACACCACTTCCCACTACTCTTCATATCATACTATTGCGATTTCATCCACATCTATTCACCCAGACAAAATGACTAGCTCCAACCACTATCCCAGATCATGTCCTATTGCAATTTAACCATATGTTATATGCAGACCAACCTAGACTATATGTCGAACCGGTTAGGCAGTAATCCAATACTCATCCAAATGCCCTAAATTATTTACTGGAGACTTATCATGATATAATTAGCCTAAATCCAGAATGTGGTAATTTTCCTAATTTATCTGGCATTTAATTAATTTCCTCAAAAATCCCAAGGGCTACCGGTTTGAACATGAACTACCCTAAGTTCTCAGGCAAGATGTCCAAAAAAATTATAATAAATAGTATTTTATCTCAAAAATTATAGGGTAAATCCAAAGTATCATAATTTTTATATCATCAAAAAGGCACTAAAACTATTTTAGCAATATCTTCTATATTTCGTTATTTGTGAATCAAGTACAGAGAATATTCATCCAAAAATTATAAATTAAATATACTATGCAGGTAAAGCTTAACAAAATAGCATTTGTCCAATTTCATAATTTTTCAGCAAGTATTAATCTCTGAATAAATTATTTATCAAATATCTCCTTAAGGTGGACTTGTAAAGAAAGTACCGTAACTACAATTCTAAAAATCATGAACAAATGTCTACAAGTATATTTTGGCCTGAAAGTCTCAATTCCTAAGCCTCATATTTTTTAAACAGAAATATCATCCATAATTAATTTTTAAACCATAAAAGCCCTTTTTAACATTTGTGAAGGAAGTACAAGATTTACTCAACTAAAAATTGTACAAAAATTCAGGAGCAATCATTCTGACTTAAAACATTTAATTCCAAGATTTCATGGGGTTTCAATGAACAGAAAGATCCAAATAATTAAAACATCAATTAGGGCTATAATCAACTTTACAAATGAAATGCTAGAAATAAACATCATAAAATTCCAGTAAAATTGCTATAGATTTTACCCACTCCAAAACTTACTCTACCCGAGTTTCACAGCCTTTAGATAATGTTTAGTAACGGATTGTGCGTAATTATTATTTTACCCTAAAGCTAAGATTAGGGTTTTGAGGTATCTACCTATCTCCAAATCCTCCAAGATTCCATCCAGATAATTCTTATCATGTTAATGTCAACTCTACATAGTTTCAAGGCAATTCGAGAGCAATTGCGCCCATGTCCTTCACAACCCTCAAAACCCTCCATTTAGGGTTTGAGCTTGGATCCTAGGGTAAACCAACCCCTATTCACACCATTTTCTCCAAGTGGGTTATAATAACCCCTCACGGTCAGTGGTCAAGATATCAGTCTCTGTTGAGGTGATATGACCGTTCTAACCTCTAGTGCACTTTTTACTCAAAAATGCCTCACTATTGCCTAGTTAAGAATCGGTGACTCCCTATCCAAAACTCATCCAAGTGAGTTGAAAATTTGTACAGAGCTAAGTTTTATAGCCAGGGACCACTCACCAAAATTTGGGAGGGTTTGGAGGTCATTTGACCACTTAAATAAATTCTTCTAACTTAATTAAATTAAAACAAAAACTTTAGGCAAAGTGTCTCCAAAAATTCCCATTTTTGGCCTTCTTCTAATTATGGCTAAGGGTAACTCCCTGCCAAAATCTCAGGTCATTTAGACAAGGGACGAAGCGTGGGCATTCATTTTAGTTCCTGCCCAACTCTAGGTACAGCCCCCACTAAAACGGGTGCTGCGGTCAATTTGCTTACCTAAACGAGTGAAAATAAATTTTAAATTAATCTAGACTCGAAGGGCTACATCTTTTGTGACTGGTAATATTTCCTAAATCGGCTTCTAAGTGCCTCGTTTTGTAGCATCAAAATACGCCCATTATATATATATATATATATATATATATATATATATATATATATATATATATATATATATATATATATATATATCCTTTATATACTATATAATTTTATATAATAAAAATGTTTTACTCTTCATCTCCCCTACCAAACAGAACCCGAAACCAGAACTCAGAAAATTATATTTCATGTAGCATTTCCGCGATCTGTTGCCGGCCGGCCGGTCACTTCCCTGGCCAGCAACCACCACCACCACCTCCGTCGAGGCGATGGCTATCGGTTGGTGGTGGTTTGACCGCCGGAGGTGGCGGTTTCCGGCGTACCCGAAAAATATATTTTTCATGGTTTTCCATGAAAACGTGAGATAGGTCCGGCTCCTTTGACACGAACTTCATTTCTAAGATCCTAAGATCTACCCATAAGAGAAGACGTAGAGGAGGACCTTGTTCGCGGTTTGGAGACGAGATGAACGTCGGATTGTCATGGCGCGGTGGTGGCATTCCCGAACTTCTCCTACAGCAAGAGCAGAAATCTGAATTCGTTTTGTCTAGAGTGTAACCTTCTCCTCTTGCTCTAAGGGGGCTTTTATAGATCTCCAAGTGGGGAGGGGAAAGGATGAAACATTCATGGCCATGAATGCCCTCTCTCTCTCTTAATATTATTTCGGTTATGGTGTAGGGAAGGAAATGGTGGAAGATGAGAAGACTGATCCAAGTGGCGATTTCCTATTGGGTCAACTCTTCCCCATTTTTTTAAGTATTTAGAGAAAGAAACGGCTCATAAATACTCCTGCTGTAAATTCCCATAATCATAATTGATTATGACTTCGGTTACAGAAATTTCCAGCCTGGCTTACGTTTCGGCCTTAGTCACGGGCGTGACATATAGGTCACGGGCGTGACAGGTGTGTTGCAAATTCAGAGTTCGGCGATCGTCTTCCTGAGATCGACGATCGTCGAAGGTGGGTCACGCCCTAGGTCACGGGCGTGACACGTGGGTCACGGGTGTGACAGGCCCGGGTTGCAAAAATCTGCGCTCGATGATCGTCTTCCTGAGAACGACGATCGTCGAAGGGGTCACGCCCTAGTCACGGGCGTGACGGGTCGGTCACGGGCGTGACCAACCGTGACTCCAAGTCTAGGTCGATGGACCTCAATTTTTGGGCTCCCTAGGGTTCTGTCATGACAGACCGACTGCTAGGGGTCTAGCTGGAAATGGGATGTTACACGTGCACACTCCCGCTGTTGCTTGAGGTTGTCCCTCCGCACCTCGTGAAGCTCGTGCACCAGCTTCTTGAGGACCAGCTATTCTCGCCTCGACCGTTTAGGGCCCTCCAGTTCGGAATCCAGGAAGGCATCTAGAGTACAAGGAGAAGGGAGAGGCGAGTACCGAATTTGGCCCGCGGACTCATCGTCCTCAGAATCTATGGTGAGGTCTGGACGAACAGTTACAGTGTTGAGCAAAGGGGGCGAGTACAACCAAAGCCAAATAGGATTCAGGGAAGTTAAAAACCTACCGTGCACACCCCGCTCCTCCAGGCCAACGCGAAGAGGAGTATTGCCTAGAACCTTGTCGCGACCATGTTGGGGATCCTTTGGAGATAGGCAGGCAAAGCCGGGGGTGGGGATGACCTCAGTACCTCCCCCCGCAGATGGAGAAGTGAAAGGCAGCTGAGGAGAAAGGCGAGTCTGCAACCTCGGCCTCTGCGAGTCCAGCCCCACAGTCCCGAAGCTGGGGAGCGAGGCCCACAGATGCGTGTCCGATGCCTAGTTCTGCGTGCTGTCGAGAGAGTTCTTGGCCTGCGGTACGTATATCTCGCCGTTGTGACCTCACCTTGCCTTGTCGGCGGAAAGGACGATGGCATCCTTATTCCGGGGTTCCGGAGTCGGCTGAGTGGAGGAACTGGACCATTTATTCAGGGCTATCTTGATTTCATTATAGATGGTTTCGGTGTCTTTGGGAAGTTTTCTTTGCCTTTTTGGTCGAACTAAACTCGGCAAGGTCCCGAGGCAGGGCGCTGAGGTCGATCAGGCCCACAACGCGAGTTGCAGTCTCCGCCCGGGATCGTGCCACTCGTTCCAAGACCTCCATGGGAAGCGGCATCTTGACGAGGCTTAAGTAAAGTGAAGCACAAAAGTCAGCCAGGTATGCAGGCGCAAGTATATATAGCCATTGGTGGACCCTACCGGGAGATTCCCTCAGACCCTGCCCCACTCGTTGAATCCTGTGGGGTTGGATGGTTCTTTACGAGCTTGTCCCAACCTCGTAAAGAGCGGGGATTATGTACAACCCAATATCCGGCGAGTGAGGTTGATCAAGCCCAGCCCAAGCCCAGGGCGAACTGGATCCTATGCGGCGAGTCCACTCGACGCCCCAACCCTAGCGGCGAGTCCACTCGATGCCCCTGCCCTAGCGGCGAGTCCACTCGATGCCCCTACACTAGCGATGAGTCCACTCGATGCCCCTTCCCTAGCGGCGAGTGCCCAGCTCGCCTTCGCGAGCCCAGCCCTCCTCAGCGCCCAGTCTAGCTCGCCTGGGCAACCAAATGGCCAAGTTCATCGAGCCCAGCTCAACGAACTTCGGTCTGATCGTCGAGGACACGGCAGGAGAGTAGGGAATTATATTTCCAAGCTCTCCAAAGCGCCGAGTTGAGGCGGCGAGTGCCAGCTCTATTGAGCACTCGCCTCCCTTGCCGAGTTGAGGAAATGGGGAGCTGCTTGCCCTATGTTGTGCGGGGTGTTTTTTACTATTTTTCCCCTATGGGCCTGCCCATAGCAAGTTAGAACAGCAGAGTCTCGCTGTTGGCAGACCCAGGTGGCCTGCACATATCTGTTTAGAACAGCGGAGGTTGGCTATTTGCAGGCCATTTTCAGAAATCTATAAATAGGACCCAAGGGGTATCTCAGAGGGGCATGCTCTCTTATGCCTGGTCTTCTAGCGCTCTTTGAGATACCTTAGCTTCAGCACCTGGCTAAGGAGGGGAAGCGCTCTAAGAACTTACGGGTGTGTGGAGGGACCTCCGTGCTGGAGCCTTGGGTCTGTCCCTAGTCCATCTTCTTTGGTTCCTCGGGCTCGCAGAGGAGAAGTATGTATGTGATCACCCCTTCCCCAAGGGTGAACTCCTCGAGGCCGAATTCTCGGTTTCAATACCTTGGTTTATCCTCCTTTCTTATTGATCTTCTTCTGAAGTCTTCTTTGCCATTTTATAGAATATTTTAGCTAATAGGCTCATTAGCTCTCCATTGGCAGGTAGAGTTTCAGATTCTTCAGATGCCTTGAAGGCAATGCTTTGCTCCTTCCTTCCTGAGGTAGGAATCTTTTGTTTAGCAGCTTTCCTGGTCTTGATCAACTGCTCATAGGACTTGAGCTTGCCTAACAAAGACTCAGTAGAAATCTCATTTATGCTTCTGGCCTCCTTGATTGGCCAGATCTTAGAATCCCATGTGCTGGGGAAGCACATAAGGATTTTATCATTAATCTCTGTTAATGAGAAATTCTTATCCAAGTTCTTCAGCTCATTAACAATCAGACTGAGTCTGTTGTATATATCTGCAACTGACTCTGATTCATCATTTTTGAAATTTTCATACTGTGAGATAAGAAGGGATCTTCTATCTTTTCTCTCATCAGCAGATCCTGCTACCATTTGGTTGAGGGAATCCCAAATGGCCTTTGTTGATGTACATTCAACTACCTTTTGAAATATATCATTAGACATGGTTTGACCTAGGATGTTCATAGCTTTAGCATTTGCAACCTTTTATTTCTTCTGTGCATCAGTCCACTCAGGTGGTGGAACTGCACTAGTGCTTGTAGATGTTGTTGCAGAAGGAGTAGGGGGACCTGTCAAAATAGAATTGTAGATGTCTTCATCAATGGAATTCATATACAGTCTATTCCTTGCCTTCCAAAGTGAAGACTTGTTAAGGTTTCACACTGGAGGTCTGGTCTTGAATATTCTTTATTCTGTACCATGATTTATAAAGACAATAGAGTAAGTGGGATCTATCAAAGATCTTTTGGTTCAGGTGTTAGCCTGTGAAACCAAACAACCTCCCTCTGATACCAATTGAAAGAGAAGGGATTGATCACACTAAATCGAGAGGGGGGTGAATAGAGTTTTAAAAACTTTGATTAATTTTTATTGGGTATTAAAATATGTGATAACTTTATATAAAAGCGCAGAAAACAAAACACAAAAATCATAGCACAACAAAATAAAAAATAGAGCAATCAAGACGAGACAAAGATTTTATAGTGGTTCCCCTAAAACTTGGGTACATCCACTCTTCTACCACCCTGGTATGAATCCACTATAGGTTTTTGATCAATTGCCTTGCCACCACAAGATCTATTTTCTAAGGGAGACCTTGCAACCCATTGATCTTTTGACCAGGTGCCCAAAAACCAAACCAAGTCTTTTGTTAAGGAGTCTTGACAACCAAATGATAACTTTTGAAGGGAGTTAAAAACCCTTTTATAGTGGTGAAAGAAAATAAAGATGATGTTCTTCTCTGTCAACAATCTGAGAGAAGATTAGTGGATTGTGTTGTTGTCAAAGCTCCCCCTAAGATGTAGAATGGTTCAGGAAAAAGAGAGCTTTGCTCAGGGTGTAGGCCTTCAGACTGCTTGAAGATCTTCAGAAAACTTTCAGACATATGTTGATGATTTTGTCCCTTGAAAATTCCTGAAGTAAGAATGTATTCCTGACTGCCTTTTCTCTGTGTATATTGATTTCTCTGTATGTGTTACTGTATTTCTTATTCACTGTATTGTTATGTGTCTTGAAGAAGAAGAAAACCTTATATATTCCTTGCAGATTATAGCATTTGAATTTTGAATTCCTTATCCTAGATTGACTGTAGAAAAACTGGGAGTTGAACGGCTAGAATTTGTATTAAATGAATTTCCTCAACTGTCTTAGTAAATAAGTCAAGTAATAACTCTGTGAAAACCATAATTAATGTTGTCATGGAACGGCTATATTCATAAGAATATTGAGCATTAATTACCAGAGCATTACAGACATAATATAATATAATTTGAAAAACTTTTGCCTTAGTCAAACTGAAACTGAGAGAAAATTGTCGACCTGAATCTAGATGAATATAGTCGAACTCAACAAATTTTGTCGACCTGAGATCCAATATCGTCAAACTGAAGATAGCAGACAAGAGATAGAAAAATGTCGAACGGAGCTCCAAATTCGTTGAGCTGAGATAACACTTCGTCGAGCTGAGTTTCTGATATAAGATGACAAATCGTCAATCTCAGCTGAACTTTCATCGATCTCAACTCAAAGAAGAAACTCTGAGTTCGTCAATCTGAGATCGACGATCGTCGAGCTGAGTTCAGCTATCGTCGAATGCTTTTTCTGACTCTTAAAAAACTACTTTCTCTGGAGGTCTTCTGTCTCTAAGTCTTTTAAAGGTGAAAATCAATCACTCTAAGTTTGCTGACTTGACCTAGACTCTGATAAAGACTTATGACCCTAGACTATACAATGTGGGTCATCTGAGAGTCCTAATAGTGAACCTATCCCAAATCAACCCTAAACAAGGTGGGGTTCCAACAGTATCTTTCAGATGCTTTCCTCTCCAAGAACTCCACAACAAAATAGAGTTGCAGAGTGAAAGAGTAAAACCCTTTTTGATGCTAAAAGAACTACGTTGAGTGACTACTCACTACCAGAATACTTCTAGGCTAAGGTTGTTATTATAGCTTGTCATATGTAAAATAGGGCATTAATCAATAAGAATTACAATAAGACTCCCTATGAGCTTCTAAAAGGCAGAAAACCAACCTTAGTCTAATTCAAAATCTTTGGAAATAAGTGTTATGTGTTAAACAATGAGAAGCATTATATAACTAAATTTACTGAGAAGACCTATGAAGGTATTTTTGTTAGATACAGCTCCTATAACAAAGCTTATAGAGTATTCAACGAGAAAACTCAAGGAGCAGAAGAGCCCATTAATGTTGTATTTAATAAGACTAACCTAATCTATAAAGGTTGTTCTAGTTCCTCTAATGTTGCAGGTACTGAGCTAGAGATAGAAGAATTGTCCATCAATGATAAGCTTAAAACTAGTAAAATTACCTCACTTGATGCAATTATCAGAGAAGAAACCATCCAATAGAAGAAGAATAGGAAGCTATAGAAAAGACATAACAAGTTGAAGCTGAAGTTGAAACTAAAGCACATGGGACTATAGAAAGATTGCCAACAAGTACCAGACATAGATCATCCCAAAAAACTTAAACATTGGCGATGCTAGCCAAGGAGTTACGGCAAGAAGAAGTGTTCAGAATAAAGAAATGTTTTTGAGCTTTCTTTCTCATGTTGAGCCCAAGAAATTTGAAGAAGCAAATTTTGATACCTATTGGATAATAGTTATGCAAGAAGAGATGAACCAATTCAAAAGATGCAAGGTATGGAAGCTGGTTCCTAGACCCCAAGGATATAATATAATAGTAACTAAGTGAGTCTATAGAAATAAGCTTCATGAGAGTGGAGTAATCATCAAGAATAAGGCTAGGCTGGTTGCAAAGGGCTATAGACTGGAAGAATGCATAGGCTTTGATCAAACTTTTGTACTGGTAGCAAGATTGGAGGCCATCTGGTTGTTTCTAGCATATGTAGCTCACAAAGGTTTTAAGTTATATAAAATGGATGTGAAGTCTGCTTTATTCAATGGAGACTTGAAAGAGGAAGTATATGTATAACAACCCCCAGGTTTTGTCAACTCAACATGCCTCAATTATGTCTATTTTCTTAAGAAAGCTTTGTATGGTCTTAAGCAAGCACCTAGAGCTTGGTATGCAACCCTATCTAACATTCTCATCAAAAATAAACTTTCAAGGGGAAAGATAAAGAATGCATTGTTCATAAAAAAATTAAGAGTCAAGACTTTGTTGGTCCAGATATATGTAGATGACATAATCTTTGGATCTATAAATGACAACCTTTATAAATGATTTGCCAATTTTATGTATAAGAAGTTTGAAATGAACAACATGGGAGAGCTGAAATACTTCTTAGGTCTCTAAGTGAAGCAATTTGAGGATGAGATATTCATCTCTCAAACCAAGTTCACAAAAGTGCTTATAAAGAGGTTTGGAATGGAGAGTACAACCTCAATGATGACTCCAATTGGCTCCATTGTGTCTCTAGAAAAGGATGAAAAAAGAGACCTTTTGATGAGACCATGTACAGATGCATCATTGGATCTCTATTGTACTTAACTGTTAGTAGACTAGACATTTTGTTTGATATATATTTTTGTGCTAGATATCAAGTGAACCCCAAAGAATTTCATTATACCTCTACCAAGATAAGTTTATGATACCTTAAGGGTACACCAAACCTTGGCTTATAGTAACCTAGGAGTAATGATTTTGAACTAACATGATTTTCAGATGTAGATTTTGCAGGATGCAAGGAAGGCAGGAAAAGTATCTAAGGGACATGCTAATTCCTTGGGGGAAGGTTAATTTCCTAGAGTAGCAAGAAGCAAACTAGTGTTGCTATCTCAACAACTGGGTCAGAATACATCTCTACTGGAAGTTGTTGTGCCCAATTATTATGGATTCAACATCAACTACAGGACTATAATATCCAACTAAGTAGAACTCCAACGGTCTGTGATTCATCTAGTGAAATCTTAATTGCTAAAATCCTATGTCAAACAGTAGGACTAAGCACATTAAGATTACATATCACTTCTTTAGAGAGCATATTGAGAAATAATATATTTTCCTTAAGTTTGTTCCCACTAACAAACAAGTGACAAACATCTTCACCAAGCCTCTAGATGAGGAGAAATTCAATTTCTTTAAAATTGAATTAGGCATGTTAAACCTATAGTAGTTTTCATGTCAGTCAAGATCCTTTCATATATATATATATATATATATATATATATATATATAGATCCCGTAAACATTAGGGTTAAATATACTGTAAAACCCCAAGAGTATTCTACAAGTCCCCCAGTCATGTTGAGGGGGAGCATCCTGAAGGATTTGAGCAAGAAAGGTCTAGAACTGAGATCCTAGATGACCTAAATAATACTACACCTGTAGAAATGTCCAGGATAGTTATTGGGATTGAAATGGAAGTTGTGACTGAAGGAGAAGTTCACTTAGAACTTTCTGTCCAAAATACTAAAGTTATTTTTGGGGAATCCTTCACCACTCCCTAAGAAACTGGAAGACTAGAAGAGGAGTTGACGGCTACTGAAGTTATTAAGTGGGAGTCTCAACTAATAGACTCTGCCCAGACTGTTCTTGACCTTGATGTTGTGGATCAGGTCATAAAGAAGTTTGATAGAGCCCATTCCTGAGCCAGTATAGGATGACACAACAAAAATAGCACTTTCTGGATTGAGGGGGAGGAAGCTATCA
The DNA here is from genome assembly GCA_039513925.1 of Platanthera zijinensis. Classification (NCBI taxonomy): domain Eukaryota; kingdom Viridiplantae; phylum Streptophyta; class Magnoliopsida; order Asparagales; family Orchidaceae; genus Platanthera; species Platanthera zijinensis. The sequence continues at coordinate 123,221,852 of CM077095.1, read as the reverse complement.
CACATCTTACTAGTGGTGTGAACATACTAAAACACAAGATTTATGATATTCAAGAAAACATCTGTTAGTACACATTTGAAGAAGTTAGAAAGGGGAAGGAAGCTATCACTCATCACACTACTAATCAGGCTATCTGGATCTCAAATGCAATAAGGCTTGCCTTGAATTTAACTTAAATAAACTACACTCTAGAACCTAAATTCTATGAGTCCTTAGCTGACTATGCAAAACAATCTTAGTTATCTCATAAAAGGAAAGCGATCCTAACTGAAGAAGAGTGGTTGGCTCGACAGAGGAGAATATAAGAAATTCAGAATCATTTAGGTTATGAAGAATGGAGTCCCAAGTCCAAACATATCATCTTAACCACATGGGAAAATTTTGGAAAGGAAAATCTTCACATTTCAAGATTTTACAGCTCTGTGGAATGGGACAAGCATGAAAAATAAGAATCAAAGAGGAGGAACTAAATGGGAAATTATCCCAATGGACCACCTCTTTCTCCAAGATACATCCCAAAGCCTCTGAGTTATTTTTAAAGATAGGGGAGGAAAGTTGTTTGAGACAGTGATTGAGAGTGGAGAAAGAGCTTATAATGGACTAGACACTGTAGTGATTTACATTAATATTTTTCCTAATGTAGGCATCTCTTTGATTTCAATATATATGAAATGGAATGTTTGCTCTATATATTATTTATTTTTCGTTATTATTTATGTTTATGTGTGTATTATTATATGAGATTCTGACTTCTTCATATAGGTGGAGATTGTTGAGAATATTGACCATAAGATTCCTGATATGAAGAAGCACCTTGGATGACAGCAAAAACATATTATATTTTATGTTTGTGCAAGTTGTTGATATGACATGCACTACAAAAATGATTGGCTAATGTAATGTTAGGCTTATGGTCACCCAAACAGGGTTTTGCCCTTATTATCTCTCAAGGTGCAAAACTCATGTTGATCTATATTTTAATCATATATTAGGCATGTCATTATCAAGAAAAAGTCCAGTGGCTAAAGAAACTTGAAGGCAAAGACAAAAAACACACTAAGTAAAATATAAACTATATCATCTGGAAGACTAAGGAAAATATCAACTACATCGTATGGAAGACTAAGGAAAATATCGAATGCATCATGTGGAAGACTAAGGAAAATATTGACTGTATGGCTAAGTGAAATATCGACTGCATCGACTGAATGCTAAGAAAAAGTTATCTACTACATTGACTAGATATTAAGCAGAATGTCGATTGCATCAAGTTGTTGACAAAAGAAGAAGTATATCAGCTAGATCATCTTGAATAAAAGTGTTGAAGCACAATATCGACTACATCCACTAAGACTAATACTAGAAGGTAGGACTATAAGCCAAAACCAACCGAACCACAAAACAAAACTGAACCAAACCAAACCACTGTTTGGTTTGGTTTCAGCAGGTCGCGGTTCGATTACTGTTTAGATTTTAGAAAAACCATACGGTTTAGTTCGATTTATGGTTTTGTGTGGCAAAATGAACCGAGTCGAACCAAACCAAACCGTTGTATATAAAAACATTTAATTTATTAATTAAATTTCATTAAAACATATGGTTAATCATACAGCAGGTATTTCTATTATATATTTAAAGTTTTCTATTTTTTGTTTTGATTAAGCATCTAAGTTATCGTTGATCTCTAGTCTAGATATTTCTCAAATCTAGATTTTTCTCCAAACAAACAATGCTGATGAATATTTCATTTTCCATTCATTTGATTTTGGAGTCCTGAAATGGTTAGGTGATAGGAATTATGTTCGGACAACACTATCATGTTCTGTGGTTGAGCCTCATTCATAGTACCATCCCTGATCTCTATCTATAAATCTTTTGGCTTTATCACATTATTTAAACCACCAAAACTGAACCAAACCAAACCAAACCATTCGGTTCGGTTCAGTTTCAATGTTTGAGTGGTTCAGTTTGGTTCAAAAAAAATTTTGAACCAAACTGAACCGTTATAGCTCTATTGGAAGGCCATGCCAACTATATCAGCCTGAAGAGTGACTCACAGTTTGCTACGGTGATTATGTCGTAGATTGTACATGTATTCAAAGTTCATTTTGAATTTTGCCTTTTGATGCATTAATCAAGGAGCTTCATAAAGAAATGATTAATGCAAATTTATTCTCGAATTTAGCCGTTGGAGGAGAATTCCATATTCATATTTTCAAGTCGTTGGTGTGTTTCATTATCAATAGCATAGACTTCTGTCGACCAAGACAACTATAAAAAGGGCTTGAAGAATTGAAGACAAAAAACATACAGACACACTCATATATATATATATATGGAGACTTTGTAGGTGTTCAAGAATTTGCAGGTCCTCAGTAGTGGCTAACCCTAGAGGGAAATCTTCCAGAGACTCTACAGAATTATAATCTTTCTAAAGATTTCTTCACAGTTAGAAGAATTACTGATTCAGTCCAATCTATTCTAAGAAGATATATTCAAGTGTGGATCAAGGATGAAGAAGCCATTATAGTGTTTCTACATAAGACTCAAGAAATTGTGTTTGAGTCAAAGTGTTTTGTAATTATTTTGTTCTCTCACTCTGGAATTGTAAGATCCTTTTAGATCTGAGTTTGATGTAGGATTCCAGTGAGAATTTGAGTTTAAGATCATCGTGATATGAGATTGTATCTTTAGAGAAGATCTGAGTGTAGATCTTTAGGTGTAGGGATTGAGGTAGGGCATTGATAGCTTGAGTGTAGAACCATGTGTTGGAGGTTTGAGGTTTAAGATTCAGTGTGTGGATCTGAGATAGTAGACTGTTTGTGTTCCTGAGTTATAGAAGTCAAGGACTCTGAGTGTAAGATCATTGATCTGAGAAAATTGGAGAAGTTGGTTGAATCTAACACACTGCTAGATAGGTGAAAGGGGAAAGTGAATGTACCCATAATTAGGGAACCACTATAAATCTTAATACGCTCTCTGTGATTATGATTTATTGTTTTTGATGTTCTTAAGTTCAATAAATTCTAAGAAGTCTTAAAATTCTTAAAACACCTCTTCACCCCCCCCCCCCCTAGGTGATTAGACTTCCTTTAATCTTTCAAGAGTCTCCATAGAGTCCCTACTTAAAGGGGTGGAGATGTGGTAGTTGTTAGTGGTAATATCGTCATAGCACCTGAAGCCCGGCTAAGGCCTAATAATTAATGATGAGATTAGCGAATTCGTCATTTTAGATCGTTAATAATATATAATATAACTTGCATATTATCTTTTGAATGCGTTGTGGGGATGTCGGCTCACCTTGCACCGATGATGGATCAATATCATTGTGAGTTGGATCAACAGTCGACCAGGGGTAGGTCCTTTTTTCTTCCTTTCCCTCTCTTTGTTCTTCTTCTCATCATTATGATGGTGAGAGGGATGCACTTTGAGGACACCAAGGAGAAAAGCATACTTTGCAGCTACCTTAATTGATTTGGACTCCATCTCATCAGTTTGAAGTCGAGGTTAGTGCTGTGAAGACCCCGCCACCTATTTATAGAGTTAGAAACCTCAGAACTAGCCAACTCAAGTAAAAAACTCGGAAGATGCAGCTCATCGAATAATGGTTGGACAATTCTTTCTGATCTTCAAGAGAGCTCACAAAGAGCGGGGATTGTGTACAACCCATATTTTCCGAGAGAAGACCAAACCAAATTATAAGCCCATGACAACCCATATTTTCCAAGGGAAGACCAAGTTAGCGCCCAGCACAATCTACCTTTTGGGGAGTGTTGCGCACTCCCCATCAGGGAGACATGGGGGAGAACTACCACCCCTCCCTCGATGGGGTGGTGTGGCTATTGTCGGGGGACTCCGACCATGCGATGACCATGTGTTCCCCCTCTCTTCCTCGGACGTTGCGTCCCTTGCCTCCCGGTGCTAGCCACCAACGCTCACCGCTCACCGGTATCCTCCTCCACCATCATTGTCGGTCTCCTCCATTCACAGGCCTCCTCCTCCACCGTCATTGCTAGCTTCCTCCGTCGTCATCGTCGGTCTCCTCCACCATCATCGTCGACCTCCTCCGTCATCACTGCATTCACCACCATCGTTACCGCTGTCACCCTTCTCTTCCACCGACGTTACCACTGTCACCCTTCTCTTTCACTATTATCGAAGCTACCACCGTCTCATCTCGACACCGTATTCACCATCGCCGGCCTCCTCCCCCTTTCCTCTTGGCTAACCTTCTCCTCCGTTCGGCCGTCTTTTGCCGCCGACCAGATATCATTGTCGGCCGGCCCCCGCCAGCCGCATTCTTGGTCAACGTCAATTCTCTACTATCTGATCGCACTCCCACGATTACCGCCATCGATTACGTTGGTAACCATCCATGTAACCGCTTGCATGACCTCCCATAGTGGGGAAAATACGTTGCCAAAAATAGGACCGGCATGCATTTAATAAAACTAATAAGATAATATGCGCGTAATACGTTATATTATAGGTATGCCGTCAGTATATATGTTGGTTATGGTCTGCAATTAACCGGATAACCATTGTAACTACCTCTGGGGCCTATAAATAGAGTCTCAGGCCCCCTCTCATTTCATCCTCTTCTCCCCCAAAAAATCCTCCTACGTATTTTCTCTCTGCTCCTCTTATAGATTTTCTCTCTATCCCTCCTACGGATTTTTTCTCTCCTCCTCCTATGGAATTTCCCTCTCCTCCTCCTACAGATTTTCTCCCTCCTCCTTCTACTAATTTTCTCTCTCCTCCACTTCTCTTCTTAGCGTGCTCTCACGCATGTCTTTTCCTAGCGTTCTCTCGCGCGCGCCTCTTCCCCACTCATTCTTGTGTGCGCCTCTTCCTTGCGCGCTCTTGCGCACATCTTATCCATGTGCGCTCTCGCGTGTGTCTTTTCCTTATGCGCTCTCGTACGCTACGCTTCCTTGATTTCTCCTGCACATTCCGCTTCCTTGGGTTCTTCCTTGTGCCACCTCCCCGTACGCTCCCGCATGCGCCACCTACTTACACGCCTTCCTTGTTTCTACTTCCCCGCGTGCTCTCCTCCAACAAGCACTATGCGCACTCTCCGCCAGCAAGCGCTCTGCACGCTCTCTGCCAATAAGCACCTCGTGCGCTCTCTGCTGGTGAGTGCCCCGTGCACTCTTCGCCAACGAGTGCTTCGCGCTCTATCCTTCAACCGCGCGCCATACGCCAACAAGCGCTTTGCGCACTCTCCTCCAGCCAGTGCTTCGTGTATCCTCCTCCAGCCAGTGCTTCGTGTATCCTCCTCCAGTTAGCGCTTCACGCGCTCTCCTCCAGCAAGCGCTCCGGCACCAAGACTCCTCCAAAAGACAATTAGAGACAAGCCGTAGAGGACAAGGCACGCATAACGAGTTGCTCAAACTTCCAAGGTGTCGGATCCAAGACAAACCAAACAAGCAGCTCTCATTTCCAAATAACAGTCAAAGACTCAAAAGCATCCGGATCGTGAAGCTTCCTACAGATGCAAGTAAAATACTTAACTCTGTGAGTAATGGTCTGTCATCTTCCAAGTAACTCTCTCTCTCCCTCAAATTATAACGAGAGGCGGTCTGTCGCCCTAAAGTTCTTCAAAAAATCCCTGTAACATCGCTCAGCTCTAGTGGAAGTTCGGTCGACATAGTCTCGACCACGTGATTTTTCACTCAGTTGACGGGTTTTCCATGATAAAAAAATTTCTTGTCAGCTTTCAATTTTCTATGACTGTTTGTGCGCTCAACCACTCCCAGGCTAAGACATTGCAAATTAGTTCGGTCTATCGGAACCTCGAGTGATCCCAACAATACTTAAAAATGTATTTTTTTAACAATGTTATTTAATAATGTTTGAAACCGCTTGAATATTATCAATATATTTTTTCAGACAATATGCTAGAATTTTTCTAATGATTTACTAATAACAAAAAAAATTTTATTAACCACTTTCAAAATAAATAATTAGCTAATAACCATGATTTATAATTTATAAGATAACATAATTTTTTAATTGAAGTGCCCCCCTAAAAGCGTTAGCCGCACCCCATGCACGGGGTATGGATATCCCAAAAACCCCAGCTAGCGGCGTAACCGTCTGAGCCGTAATCACCACCGTCGTCGTTATTGCCGCTGCTAGACTACAACCACCCGATCCAGGCAATTTCTTTCTTGCTCATCCCTCTGTCGGCGCGCGGAGGGTTGTCCTCTTACTGACCTAGCCAGGCAGCGATTCTTCAGCCCGGCCTTGCCGCCGCCCCTAACCAGGGCGACCACCCGATTCACACGAATCGGGGGCCAAGCTGGCCGCTTGATTCCTACTACTTCCCCTAATAGGGGCGGCCTCATACAGCCCTAACCAGGCAGCAATCTCTCCACCCGGTCCTTTCATCACCCATAATAGGGGAGACCTTCTTGCTGCCCGAGACGGGCGGCCAATATGGCCGCCCGTCCTCTTCTTGCTGCCCCTAATAGGGGCGGCCTCCTACAACCCTAACCAGGCGGCAATCCTGTCGCCCGGTCGTGCCCCGCCCCTAATAGGTGAGTCTTTCTTTCTACCCAAGATGGGTGGCCAATATGGCCGCCCGTCCTCCTCCTACCGCCCCTAATAGGGGAGGCATCCTTCAGCCCTAATTGGGAGGCAATCCCGCCGCCCGGTCCTGCCACCACCCCTAACAGGGGAAGCCTTCTTGCTGCCCGAAACGGATGACCAATATGGCCACCCGTCCTCCTTGTCTCCCCTGTGAGGGGCGTGCCCCGTCCTTCCATCTCCTCCCCTAGCGGTGGCGGCCTCTCCCCGTCGGCCTCCACCGATCGCCTCCCTCACCAGGCCGCCTCTCCCCTTACGGGAGAGGCAGTTACTTTTTCGGCTAGAGCGGTTATTTTCCAGTCGGGGACATTTTCGTCATTCGTGTAAATATGGCGATCCATATGCTATAAACGGAGTGGTCTTATTCGTTTAGCTGGTGGTTATGGTGAGGGGGGATTACGGGCTTGCTCGTCTTGAGATCTATAAAAAGACCCCCTTCCTATTCATTTTCATCTCTCCATCGGCTGAAAAAACCCTCCTACGGATTTTCTCTCTCCTCTATCCTCCTCATGCGAATCTCCTCTTTCCTCCTCTCCTCTTCCTTGCGCGCTCCCGTACATGCCGCCTCCATGCGCTCTACCGTCAAGATCATCCTAGCACGCCTCCGTGTGCTCCGCCGTCGAGATCTTCCTAGTGTGTTTTTGTACGCTTCGCTGTCAAGATCATCCAAGCGGGCTTCCGTGCGCTCCGCCATTAAGATCGTCCCAGCGCGCCTCTGCGCGCTCCGCAGCCAAGATCGTCCAAGCTTGCCTCCACCTTGCGCGCTCCCGCGCGTGCCTCTTCCTTGCGCGCACCGCCTCTTAGTGCGCCTCGTACGCTCTCCACCAGCAAGCGCTCCGTGCGCTCTCCTCCAACAAGCGCTTTGTGTGCTCTCCTTCAGCAAGCACGCCTCATGCGCTCTCCTCCAGCAAGTGCTTCGTGCATTCTCCGACCGCAAGAACCTCGTGCGCTCTCCGCCAGCAAGCATCCTGTGCACCCAGGAACAAGCGTTCTAATCACCGACAGGACAACAGTTCCAGACTTCTCCAAAAGGCAAGTCGAGACAAACTACAGAGGATAAGGCGCGCAAACCGTGCCGCACAAGCTTCAAAGACACAAGAGTCGAGACAAGCAAAGCAGGTCTCTCCTGCATCTGAGCTTCAAAGGAAAACTGTAAAGCACAACGATTTCACCATCGCAGTACAATAAGAAGTTCATAGCTCCGTGAGAGGTGGACTGTCACCCTCCGAGTCCAGCTCTCTCTATCTCATAACTTATAACGAGAGGCGGCATGTCACCCTCGAATTCTTCAAAGCAGCTGAAAGATAAATCTATGGGTAGTTAATGACCTAAAGGGGGGTGAATAGGTGTCTTTAAAATTCTTTGTCACTTTTACTAAATATTTCAGCAGATACTTGAAAGTAAATATTCACAAGAACACAACACAAGCAATCCACAGTACACAGAAATTTTATAGTGGTTACCCTATCTAGGGTACATCCACTTCCCCCTTCTTCCTTACTAGCAATGTGCTAGATAAAGTTATATCTCCTCGTCTTCAACTCAGCTCAATGATCTTACAGGCTCAGTTTCTGTTAAGAAACCTACAACTCAGACCCACTGGTTCTACCTCAAAGATCCACCCAATCGCCTACCTCAGGTCCCTCAAGAACCCTACCTCAGACTATACAAGTCTTACACCTAAGTGATCCCACACAAATCACCTACCTTAGGTCCCTCAAGAACCCTACCTCAGCCTTTATAACACAGGTTTATAACTTAGTGATCCCACACAAATCACCTACCTCAGCCTTTATAAATCAGGCTTACAACTCAGAGATTAAATCTCCTACAAACTCAGATCTCAAAGATATCTTACAGGTTTAATAGGAAAATTAGAAATAAAATAGTCTCAGAAAATAGCAACTCTAAGATCTGACTTATCTGAGAATTCAGATTCTTCAATTCAGCAACATAGGATAGATTCTTGATGAGCAGACTGGCTGAAATGATTCTTCACTAGATCTGCAAGTTCTTGATGTTGATCGGCTTGATTTCCTTGAAGAACTTGTAGAACAGATCCACTTTAATCCTCTGATCAACTTTTTGAAAGGATCGGAGGACTTTCTTGAAGACCTGCGTCTTCCTTCTTCTTGGATTTGTTGCCCTCCTCTAACTTAGAAGAAATCAGAATGAGAGAATTGATTGATTTTTCTAATTTTCTAATTCTGTGTAGACGATCCCTCTATTTATAGCCTTCGCTGGTTGTTGGCTTCGGATTGATGATGTCATCATCATGTCATCATACTCCAAGTCCTCCTTCAAACAGTTTATGTCGAGATATCAAGTTACTGTAGCTAACATGATACTTCTGACTTGACTTGACACTCTTGTGTTGACTCTATACAACTTCAGAATCATAAGTGTCGAGATGTCCCAAGTGTCTCGACACGATAATACTTAGTGTAAACTGCAAGGTGTCAAGACATCTTAGGAGTCTTGACACATCTATACTTGATAGAATTTCCAGTCTAAACTTGAAGGTGTCGAGACAGATGACTTGTATCAACACAATTGTCTGCTGGGTGTTAACATCTGCTTTAAATCTTCACTGTGTCGAGACAGTTGAATTATCTCAACACTATAGTCTGTCAGGTGTCAACATCTTTAAATTTTCACATAGTAGATACAGTTGAATTGTCTCGACAATACAGTCTGTCGGGTGTCGACATCTTTAAGTCTGCACTTCAGTCCTTCATTGTGTCGAGACAGTTGACTTGTTTTGACACTACTGTCCTAAGCTTTAAGGTGTCGAGATATCTTACTTGTCTCGACACTGCTGTCTTGAATCTTCAAGGTGTCAAGATAACTGAATTGTCTTGACACAGCTGTCTTGAATCTTCAAGGTGTCGAGATAACTGAATTATTTCGACACAGCTGACTTGATTTATCGACACTTCTCCTTCAAATGTGTTGACATAGTTGTGAAGTATGTCGATACTTTTGTACTTAGTCATTTCTTGCTTTGACTGTCCTGACTTCACTCAGCACTATTAGTTGTATGGCGTTAAGTGAACTCAACACCTGTGGACTTAGGCAATTTCTTGTCTTTCCAGTCAACTTCTTTGGGTCTATCTATCAATATCACTTGGACCACATGTCCAATAAATATGATATAGACTAACCTGTATGCATGAACTAAAGCATACATCAAATACATACTTGTGTATATTATTGAGTTGAAGGGGCTTATTCAAATCAAGTACATTATTTCCAATGTACCCAACAATTTATCCCTATTTGGAGAAGGCATAACCCCAATTCAATGATATACACCACAATACCAAAATAAGATAATTGTGATGTACATGAAAAATGCTGAACAAAATTATAAAGGAAATAGATATAATAAAGTGAGCCTACACTTTTTCATTCCAATTTGTTCAAAGATTAAACTTTTCAGTTTTTACAATGTTCTTAAAACAAAATTACATAGTTTCTAGAAAAGAGAAATAATCTAATACTGTTCTGGCTCTTTGATGACAATGTCTTTTCCTGATTGTATCTTGGCCCTTAACATCTTTGGACTTCAAGATCTCTTCTTCCTTGAGCCTTTGCATTTCAGCATAATGATATGGCTTGGGAAAGTACTTGTTGGGTACAATAGAATCAGCTGAGATCTTACCTGCCTTCAGATCTTTTCTTAATTTATAGATGATCTCCTGCTGCTTTGTATGCTCTACCCATTCTTGTTCTGAGTACCATTTTCCCCTATCAGCTGTATTATTGTTAACTGTTTTCCATGCAGTGAGTATAATAGATCTGGAAGTTGGACTCCACTGCTCAAAATCTGGCTTTACTTCAGCCTGCTCCCTGAATCTCTTCTTAGATAACTTAGCTTCTTTTTCTTTGAGCAAGTCATAAGCAGCCATCTCCATCTCCTCACATACTACATTCTAAATCTGTGGTGGAGGACTATAAATAGACTGTACTGCAGCTTGAATAGCCTCAATCTGGGCTGGTTAGTAGCAAGACTCAGCTGTTTGATCTTCATCATAATTTATGGTAGGAAAGCTTAGAGTAACTCTGATGCTATTGGAGGTCCAAATAGCATGCTCAGAGCTTGACTTTATCATTACTCTCTCCCCCTTTATGACTTCTCTCTCAATATAATTTCTTAAGTCATCCTCACGAAATCTTACTTGGTCTACAAGATAAGTAACTCCTGAGGATAAATGATTCTTTACTTTAAGCAAGTGATCATCTAGTTCTTTGTTAGAATTCTTGACTTCCTTAACAAAAGAGGTTGTGTGAGTAGATAGCTATGATTCAATATCTTTGGAGGTAGAGCCTATATTTGTCTCTGGAGCTATAGTTTGCTCAGCTAGCTTTACCAGTGAAGTATCATGCATTACAATCATGTTTTCATTCATTCTTGTCTAGTTTTCAAGGACAAATCCTTGTTTAACAGCTACTTCATCTAGAGTTTTCTTTAAATCCTACTGTTGTTGAGTAAGATAGACTAGAACATGTGTTCCTCTTTGGAAGAAGTCAGTCACATCCTTCTTCAACAAGTTGACCTCAAATCTAATGGATTTGATATCTTATGCTAGCTGGAACTGCAACTCCTTATTGCTTTCATCCACATATTTTTCCAGTTGTCTTCTTTGTTGATCTAGCAGTATTTGCATTTGAACTAATAGGGAGTTGAAATCCATAGGAGGAGGAGGTGTTGTTCCATATTGAACTATTTTCTTATAGCTCATACTCCTCTTCCTGAGTTCCTCAATTTTCCTTTTCTTAAGCTAAGAGGCTTCCTCCTCATCAGAATCTGAATAACTGATAACTTCAATTAAAGTAGGCTCTTTAGCTCCTTTAGTTTTTGGGGCCAGATCTATTATCTCCCCCTCAACACTTACACCTACTTCACTAAGATTGAGTTCCTCTATGGTTTCATCCTCTAGTTGTGCTGAAGCACCAAGATTATGATCATCTGGGAGTATATCCTGTAACTCCCCCTAGATATCAGCTTCTTTAACCATAGGAAATTCTTCCTCAGTCTCCTTAGAGACTGCATTCTCATTCTCTTTATTATACATTTGCACATCTTGTGTAGGAACATTTTCTAAGTTTGGAAGATCATTGGGGTTCTCCCCCTCAATGTGATCCTTCTCTAGTCTTGTCTCCCCCTGCATCTAATCTCCAGTATCAGGAGAGGTCCTTGGAGAATTTTTTGGTGCTGCATCATTATGTTTTTTGTGCTTGAGCTTCCTTATTCTTCAGAGCCACTAGAAGATTCTTCTTCCACAACCACTACTTTCTTCTTCTTCTCTTGTACTGGTGTCTCTTTTGTTAATACTCTATCCCATCTTGTTAGGATTCTCATGTCCATTCTTCTCATGTGATTGATCTTAGATCCAATCTTGAGATTAAGACTATCAGGAAGTGCTTGGACCAAATAGAGGCTTATTATCCTGTCCATATTGGGCTTCTTGATGCTCTCTGCTATTTTGTCAAAGAAAATTTTGCTCCAGTTGATCTTGACTTTGAATATTAGCCTTTTCATCAGCTCAAACATTTGAGCAGAGATTCTATCATGTGCTCATGTTTTGCATAACAGCACTTTTCCTATAATCTCTGACAGATATTTACCTTGAGTATTCATTCCCTTCCTAACAAGGGTGCTCTAATCTTTGTGGTTGGGACCGATCCACACCACTCCAAAGCTTCAGCAATGAAAGTATTAAAAATCTTTTGATTAATTTTTATAGCGGATTAAAATAAGTGATATCTATATGTAAATAGGCAGAAATTAAACACAGAAAATCACAGTAGAGTAAATAACAAATAGAGCAACCAGACGACACAAAGATTTAATAGTGGTTCCCCTAAAACTTGGGTACATCCACACTTCTACCACCCTGGTAGGAATCCACTATAGTTTTTGATTAGGTGCCCTGCCACCACAGGTTTTTGCTCAGGTGCACTGTCACTACAAGATCTATTTTCAAGGGAGATCTAACTACCTTTTGAGCTTTTGACCAGGTACTCAAAAACCAAACCAAGTCTTTTGATCAGGAGACTTGATAACCAAAGGGATAACTTTTGAAGGGAGTTAAAAACCCTTTTACAGTAAGGTAAAAAGAAAATTGATATTGTCTTCTCTTTCTCAATGTTCTGAGAAGACTAGTGGATTGCTGTTGTTGTCAAAGCTCCCCCTGAGATGTAGAATAGTGTAGGAGAATTGAAGTTTTGATCAGAGTGTAGGCCTTCAGATTGCTTGTTGATCTTCAGGAAGCTTTTAGACAGATGTTGATGGATTGTCTCTTGAAAGCCCTGAAGTAAAAAACTAATGAAGAACTTGAGTTGTATAAGAGTTGTTCTTCTTTCAGTTTTCTGTGAATTATTCTTTTTGTCACAGCTGATTAACTTGATGCTATCTTGAAAAATAACCCTTATATATTCCTTGCTGATTTTAGCCTTTGAATTTTGAATTCCTTTCCTTGACTGACTGCAGAAATTCTGGGAGTTGAACGGCTAGAATTTTTCTTTAATGTGTTTCCCCAACTGTCCCAGAAAAATAAGCCAAGTAATAACTCTGTGAAGACCATAATTAATGCTGCCATGGAAAGGCTATATTCATAAGAATATTGTGCATTAGTTATCAGAGCATTACAGACATATTATAATATAATTTGAAATTCATCTGCCTTAGTTAAACTAAAATCATCAAAGAATTAGTCGAACTGAACCTGGGAGAAGTTAGTCGAACTCAGCAAATTTTCGTCGACCTGAGATCCAAGTTCGTCGAGCTGAGAATTCTCTTTCATTGAGCTGAGCTCCGAGAATGTCGAGCTAAAAAAGTACTTGCCAAACTGAGCTCCAAGTTTGTCGAGCTGAGATAGTCCTTCGTCGAGCTGAAGTTCTGATGTGAGATCAGAGATCGTCGATCTCAGCTAGACTTTCATCGAGCTCAACTCAGAGAAGGAACTCTGAATTCGTCGATCTGAGATCGACGATCGCCGAGCTGAGTTCAGCTATCATCGAGCGACTTTTTCTACAATCTTTAAACTATCTTGTCTCTAAAGTCTTGAGTCTCTGAAGTCTTCTGAAGGCAGGTTTCAATAATCTAACCTAATGTGACTAACCTTCACCCTAGAACTAACAAATGAACCTAGGCAATACATGTTGGGTCAACAAACCTAATAGTGAACCTAGCCCAAATCCAAACTGGGGTTCCAACATGCAGTCTTGGCAGAATCTAGGTCATCTTCTTGATCAATCCTATACAAGTGAAATATCTTGGTCAGTCTTCTAGTTGTGATTTTGACATTTGTTCCATTCACTTTGGACTTAATCTTTTATGTGTTTAAGTCGAGATGAGCATTGGAAAAGAATTCTAGAACTTCTCACTTCCAGACATTTGAAGGTTCTGAAAGTAGATATTCCAATCCTGCTTCAGCAATTAGGGTTATTACATTTTTTATTTCTTCAGATGCCGAGTTGAATCCATTTCGGACAAGTTCATAACCTTTGAAGATGTTATCGTCACTCTTGGGTGCCATGAGAGTGGAGAGAAATGGTTGATGAGTGTCGACTAATCTAGGTTCGAAGGCTCGACACTCAGAAATCAACAGTTCACAATATCAAGAAAGCGTAGTCGACTTCTACTCTCACACCCTATTTATAGTCTAATCTTTCCTGAAATCGAAAAGGCGCACTCCATTTAGACTGTTCCAAATTTTTAGGTAAAGACCTAGTGTCGACACTGGAAAATTTGTCTGCCGAGATATGTCGACACAAGTCAACACAAGGATAATGTCTCTCGACATATACCTTAGGGTCTCGACACCCTTTGATGTCTCGACACTTACTTTGGTGTCTCGACACAATACTTTGATGTCTTGACACATTACTTTGGTGTATCGACACTTACTTTGGTGTCTCGACACAACTTTTTACTTAGCCGAAAATTGTGTTTTCAGAACTATAGATACTTGACACTTTGAGGTCTTCTCTTAATATTTAGGTAAGTAAACTTAATTACTGACTAATATTTTATTATTATTTTTATCAGTCTTTATGTATGCATAAATTATTCTAGATTCAACATGCCAAGTTCAAACTTAAAGAAATTAAATTTCTCTTCATCTAGGGGCATAGTGAAAATATCAGCAATTTGTTTATTTGTAGGAACAAATTCTAGATTTATGTCTTCCTTTTCTACATACTTCATAATAAAGTGATATCTAATCTCAATATGTTTAGTTCTACTATGTGGCACATGATTATTTGCAATTGAAATGTCACTAGTAGAATCACAATATAATGGAGTTTTACTTAGCTGAATGTTAAAGTCTTGTAATTGACGCTGAATCCAAAGCAATTGTGCACAGTAACTTCCAGCTGAAATGTACTCAGATTCAACAGTGGATACTGCTACACTTGTTTGTTGTTTACTGCTCTATGACACTAGCCTTCTTCCAAGGAACTAACATGAACCTAAAGTGCTTTTCCTGTCTTCTTTACAACCTACATAATCTGCATCTGAAAAGCCTGCTACTTCAAAATCACTATTCTTGGGATACCATAGGCCAAGATTAAGTGTGCCCTTTAGATATCTCAATATTCTTTTAACCGTTGTATAGTGAGACTCCTTAGGGCAAGCTTGATACCTAGCACAGACACAAGTATTATTTATTATGTCTGGTCTACTGGCAGCTAAATAGAGTAGTGATCCAACTATGCCCCTATACAAGGTGATATCAATTGGCTTGCCAGCACCATCCTTGTCTAAAGACA
This sequence comes from Platanthera zijinensis, assembly GCA_039513925.1. Lineage (NCBI taxonomy): Eukaryota > Viridiplantae > Streptophyta > Magnoliopsida > Asparagales > Orchidaceae > Platanthera > Platanthera zijinensis. Next base: position 123,206,480 of record CM077095.1, on the reverse strand, counting down.
TACTGGACCCCATAGGAGTTCTCATGGAAGTGGTTGTTTCCATGCCATACTTCTTGATTAACTCCTTGATGAACTTAGACTGACTAATGAAAAGTCCTTCAACAGTTTGCTTAACTTGGAGACCCAAGAAAAACTTGAGTTCACCCATACAACTCATCTCAAACTTACCTTGCATAAGTTTGGCAAACTTAGTGCAAAGTGACTCATCAGTAGAACCAAATATAATGTCATCTACATATATTTGTATTAAGATGGTCTTGCCTTTGACTTCCCTTCGGAATAGTATTTTGTCTATTTTCTCTCTTGAGAATTTATTATCTAGAAGGAATTTAGATAGAGACTCATACTATTCCCTTGGGGTTTGTTTTAACCTATAGAGAGCTCTTAATAAAAGATAAACATGATTAGGATGAGTAGAGTCAATAAAACCTGAGGGTTGCTCAACATAGACCCTTTCTTTGAGGTTACCATTAAGGAAGGCTGACTTCACATCCATTTGGTAAACCTTGAATCCTTTGGAGGCTGCATATGTCAGGAAGTGTCTAATAGCTTCAAATCTAGCCACTGGTGCAAAGGTTTGATCAAAATCTATATCATCTTCTTGTTTATAGCTCTTTGTAACTAATCTAGCCTTATTTCTGACTATAACACCATTCTCATCCAGTTTGTTCATGTAGATCCACTTGGTTCCTATGATGTTACAGTCATCTAGTCTGGGAACTAGCTTCCATACATTACATCTCTTGAATTGGTTCAATTCTTCCCGCATAGCCCCTATCCAAAATGGGTCTATATTGGCTTCTTCAAACTTCTTTGGTTCTGTTTGAGACAGAAAACTTGAGTACATTACAATGTTGTGTTGTCTACTTCTTGTGGTCACACCATGAGCTGCATCTCCAATGATTAGTTCCCTTGGATGATCCCTTTGATGTCTGACAACAACTGGTAATGTGACCTCTTCTCTTTGAACAGCTTCATCTTGTTGTTGAGTCTCTTCTTCTGGTTATTCATGTGCAAGTTCTTCATCAACAATGTTGACTCCATCTTGTATACTTTGGCTTGCTGGAACTGAGTCTTCTATTAACAGCTCCTTTAGCTTCAAGTCTTCTCCTATTGTGCTTGATATACCTGGCTTATTATTGTAATACATAGAACTTTCATCAAATACAACATGAACAGACTCCTCTACAACTTGATCCCTCAATTTGTAGACCCTATAGGCCTTATTGTGGTTGCTATAACCAACAAATATGCATGCATAGTACTTTTCAGCAAACTTAGTTAAGTATATTTTCCCATTATGAAGGACAAGCATCTACATACAAAGATTCTGAAGTAGGTCAAGTCTGGTTTTCTGCCCTTCATTAGCTCATAAGGAGTCTTATTCAAGCTTTTATTGATTGAAGCTCTATTAAGAGCATGACATGTTGTGTTAATAGCTTCAGCCTAGAAATATTCTGGGAGAGAAGAATCACTCAGCATGGTTCTTCCAGCTTTAATAAGAGTTCTATTTTTTCTCTCAGCAATCCCACTTTTCTAGGGTGTTCTTGGAGAGGAAAACTCTTGCTGAATCCCAAGTTCTTCACAAAACTTTGTCATGCATTCAGATTGAAACTCAGTTCCATGATCACTTCTGATTCTGACCATAGAACTGTTTAATTCATTCTGTATTTGTTTGACAAATGTCTTGAAGACATCAGGTGTTTCAGACTTTTTCCTTAAAAAGAAGACCCAAGTAAATTTTGAATAGTCATCAACAACCACAAAGGTGTAAACTTTCCTACCTAGACTATGAACTGGAATAGGACCAAATAAGTCCATATACAAGAGGTATAAATGCATCATAGAGTCTTTGGTTTCAATGTTTTGAAGGAAGTTTTGGTCTACTTGCCTTTTGGCATGCAGAGCAAATGCTCTCCTTAATGCATTTAATGTTAGGACCATTCCTAACTAGCTCTTTACTGAAAGCTTGCATATGGCCTTATAGTTCAAATGAGCTAGCCTTGTATGCCGTTTGACACAGTATGAGGCTTTCTCATTTGCAACTAGTCATATAGGAGAGTCATAATTTAGACAAAAAAAATTTAAATAATATACATTCCCACATCTAGTGCATGTCAAGATGACATCTTAGTCACTTGACTTCTTTATGTGGCACTCATCCTTATGTAATGAAATGTCATAGCCAAGATCATAAAGTTGTCTTATGCTTATAAGGTTGTGTTGCAACCCTTCCACATAATCTACTTTAGTGAAAGTGACTAAGCCATTTGAAATTTTACCATAACCTCTAGTAATCCCTTTGTCAGCTCCACCAAAGATCACATTTGGTTCATCCTTTACTAGAATAAACTCCCTCAAATAGCTCTTTGTTCCAGACGTGTATCTGGAACATCCACTATCCAAGTACCAGATAGGCCTATCTCTAGTGCTTGGACATACCTGCAAAATAAAGATTTATTTATCCTTAGGAACCCAAATTATCTTGGGTCCTAGGTGCTTGTTATTTGGGGCTCTATTGAGACCACCTAAAAATTTCTTAGTTGGGTACATCTTCTGCCCAATCTTTATTCCAGACACAGTGTGATTGAACCAACAGTCTAGGGCAAAGTGTCCAATCTTTCCATAACACCAACACTCATATCTGTTGTATCTCCTCTTTGTAGGAATAGTAGGAACTTTATGTTGACATTCCTTAGGACAGGAATCAGCAACTTGACAGTTGCATTTTGACTGGGAGCAAAATGGTTGTTTTGCCTCTCATTCACAACAGTCCTCGTTGGAGCAAGCACATTAGGAATAGCTTTCCTATTCACATATGAGTTTTGTCCTACTAGTCCAGACTTTTGGATTTCTTTTCCCTTAGTGTGAAACACAGGTTGTGGCATGACTGGACCCTTTTGTCCTGTCAGCTTTTTGCCTCTCCTTCTCTTAGGTTTAACATAACCAAGTCCACTTCTAGGAGTTCCTGAGAAGGTATTTATAATGAAGAGCACAGTCTTAGGTTTAGAAAACAACTTAACAAGTCTTTTCTCATTCTGAAGTTTGAGTTCTAACTCCTGAATGGTTGCTTATTTTTATTTTAGCAACATGATTTGATCATCATTGATCTTAGTTAGCTTAGCTAACTTTGAACTTTGAAGACCAATCTTCTGAGTAGCCATCTCATGATGGTACTTAAGACCTCTTAGTGATGAAATCTCGATGGCTTGTTCTTTGACAAGCTTTTTGCTCTTTGCAAGAGCCTCTAGCAGTTTTCCAAACTTAACTGTGAGCTGTTGCAGTTTAGTCTCAAAGTTGGACTCATGTGAATCAAACTTTGGGTTACATGAGACTGACTTATCCTCAGTCTCATGAACAGAAGTTGTAGAACAAATAGAATTGTTTACCTGAGTATCCTGACATTCAACAATTTCTGTTTCTGGATTATCAGACAGTGTCATCAAGTTAACCTCCATATCATCTTCAGAGTCACCATGGAGTGATGAAGTTATGGAGTTATTGCCCTTGTATATGGCCTCTCTGATGAATTCCTCTTCACAAGAGAACAGTCCAATGTATGCATGTTCTTCTTCTGATTCGGTTGAATCAGCATCACCATCAGATAAAGTCTTTGGCTTATTTGCCATCAGACCCTTTTCTGATTTCTTGTCTTTATAGAACTTCTTTTCTTTGGACTTCCTGTTCTCCTTTCTCTTTATTGGACAGTCAACAATGACATGTTCAGACATGTTACAATAATGACAAATAATGTCAGTCTTAACTTATTTATTCTGGTTTGAATCATACCTAACCACAAATTTATTTCTGTGTTTTTCTTTATTTTTGCTGGAACTTGGACCAGATGATGTCTTCTTGTTCCATTGCTTCCTTCTTCTCATCATCTTCTTGAATTGTATGGTGAACAATGCCAATTCACCATCTAACAATTCTTCTGATGAAGAACTAGTCCCAGTGCTAACTGTATCTTCATCCCCTCTTGGTGATGATGGAATTTCTCTTCTAGCCTTCTTTGATGTGTCTGCTTTGAAATCCATAGATTTAGTCTGATTTGAACTTCTGGCAGATTCATTTTCAGCTTTTCTAGAATTTAACTGAAGCTCATGTGACAACAGCTTCCCATACAAATCTTGGGGTAACATTTTCCTCAGATTGCTCATTTCTCTTAAAGTATAAATCTTTATGTCTCATTCTTTGTTTAGGGATCTCAGAAAACTTGTCATTAAGCTCATAGTTTGAGAATTGTCTGCCATAATTCTTTAAGTCATTGACTATTCTAAAGAACTTTTCATAATAAAGTTCTATAGAATCAGTCTTCCCTTACCTGAATGCCCAATACTACTGGTTGAGTAGAGACTTCTTTCATCTCTGACTTCTTTTGTGTCTTCCATATAGACTATTAGAGTGTCTCACATCTCCTTGGAGTTTTTACAGTGTACTAAGTTCTGAAAGGTTGAATTATCTATTGCACTGGTAATTATGTTTTGTGCTCTTTTATCCATGGTGGCGAGAACCACCTCATCCTTTTTCATCTCAGACAGACTCTTAGGGGTTTGCACATTTGCATCTAAGATAGATACTTTCATGGGAATATATGGTCCTTCTTATACAGTAACAAAGATTTTTGGATCTGATGCCTCCATAAACAATCTCACCCACTGCATCCAAATAGCAAAATTATCCTTTGTATATATATAGGAAGCTTCATAGAACTGAGTTCTCTGTGAGATTCTTAAGCCATGAGATCTGATATGTATCAATCACCCTTAAGATCTTTTTTTAACTATTAGGTCTTTCTTTGAATAACCTCCCTCTGATACCACTTGAAAGATAAATCTATGGATAGTTAATCATCTAGAGGGGGATGAATAGGTGTCTTTAAAATTCTTTGTCACTTATACTTAATATTTCAGCAAATACTTGAAAGTAGATATTCATAAAAACACAGCACAAGCAATCCACAGTACACAGAAATTTTTTAGTGGTTCCCTTATCTAGGGTACATCCACTTTCCCCCTTCTTCATCACTTACAATATGCTAGATATGGTTATATATCCTCCTCTTCAACTCAGATCAATGATCTTACAGGCTCAGTTTCTGTTAAGAAACCAACAACTCAGACCCAATAGTCCTACCTCAGAGATCCACCCAATCTCCTCAAGAACCCTACCTCAGACAATAATAGTCTTATATCTCAGTGATCCCACCCAAATCACCTACCTCAGGTCCCTCAAGAACCCTACCTTAGCCTTTATAACACATGCTTACAACTCAGTGATCCCACACAAATCACCTACCTCAGCCTTTATAAATCAGGCTTACAACTCAGAGATTAAATCTCCTACACACTCAGAACTCAAAGAGATCTTACAGGTTTAATAGGAAAATGATAAAGAAAATAATCTCAGAAAACAGCCACTCTAAGATCTGACTTATCTGAGAATTCAGAATCTTCAATTCATCAGCACAGGATAGATTCTTGATGAGCAAACTGGCAGAAATGATTCTTGTTGGGAATTGTGCCCTTCAATGTTCCTTAGGATTTGAATAGGCATCACTAATCATGCTAAGGGGTATAATTTATTTGATGTATGCTTGAGTTATTGCATGCAGGTTGTCCTTGATTGGACAGGTGAACAGGAAGAGGAAGTTGGAAGTCAGATAATTTGACTAAGGCATAACCGCTGAGACAGTTGAGAAGAATGTCTCAGCATAACCGCTGAGAGAGCTGAGAAGCTCAACACATATCGATAAGAGAAGTGTTGGTCTCAGCTAAACCGATGAGACAGAAGACAGTCTCGGTTGTGAAGAAATAACCGTTGAGATAGAAGACAGTCTTAGCTATGAAGAAGAAATCGCTGAGACAATTGAGAAGAAACCACTGAGACTAAGCCGGCAGAATTTCTCTAAGTCCATAAGCGTTGAGTGAGGTAGGCTCACTCAACGCTTCTAAAGAAGAAGCTCAAGTTAAAGGTTGAAGTTCAGAGTTCGTCGAGCTCAGCTTATAGATCGTCGAGCTCAAGTTAAAGGTTGAAGTTCAGAGTTCGTCGAGCTCAGCTCACAGATCGTCGAGCTCAAGTTAAAGGTTAAAGATTCAGAGATCGTCAAGCTCAGCTCACAGATCGTCGAGCTAAAGTTAAAGTTTGAAGATTCAGAGTTCATCGAGCAGAGCTCACATTTCGTCGAGCTAAATATAAAGGTTGAGATTTTGAAGTTCGTCGAGCTCAGTACAGAGTTCGTCGATCTCATATCGACGATCGTCGAGCTCAGTCAAAGTACTTCATGCCATTGCGGAAAAGCTACAGTAGCGCTGGAAACTACTATTTGTCTTCTTCTGAGGCAAGTGGTGCTCACCATACTTGACTGGGCCCACATTCAAATTGTATCGTTGATTCAAATCAACAGATATAAAAGGAAGAGAAAAAAAGAAGATTATGGTTAACAAAAACGAAAATGAAAAAGGGGCGGCTAGACTTCATCTTCTTCGACAAGCTTGAAAGTAAAGTTCAGCAGTGAAAGCTAGAAGACAAAGATAGCTGAAGCTTCTTCCAGTTCAGAAAAAGTGTTCCTTGAAAAACAAGTTGGCTGATTTAATCTATCAGTGAGAGGAGTTAGCTGTGTGAAGGGCTGTAAGCCTTCAACATCAGTTAGTTGTCTTCAGTACAGCAGAGAAATTGATAGTTGTAAAAGAAGACGAATTCCTTCTACAGCAAGTGGGCTGGACTGATATCTGCTCAGTCTAGCAAGTTAGACTCCGAGATTTATCTCTGAGCCAGTATTTCAATTTTACTGATTACTTTCCTATAGGATTCAATTTATTTGAATCTGAGTGTAAGGCACTTTGTGTCTGAGTGGTAGGTGACTAATTAGTCACTGAGGTAGGTGCCCTGCTGGGGTACTGAGGTAGGATCCAAGTGTGGATCTGAGCTATAGGGCTTAAGTTACTGAGGTAGGACAGTGCTGCTCTCTGAGGTAGGATCCTAGTGTGGATCTAAGGTAGGGCTGTCCTCCCAGCCTGAGTATAGGGCCTAGTGTCTAAGGTAGGTGACTAGTGAGTCACTGAGTTGTAGGTAACAAGTGTGTCACTGAGTTGTAGGCCTTGGAGGAGGCTGAGCTGTAAGTGCCTGGAAGGGCACTGAGGTAGGTACCTGGATAGGTACTGAGTTATAGGAGTGATGCAGCACTCTGAGAGTAGGGCTATGTGCCTGAAGTTGTAGGGCTGAGAAGCCTGAGCTGTAGGCTTTAGAAATAAGGCTGAGGTAGGTGGTCAATGGACTACTAAGCTCTAGGAGCAATGCAGGGCTCTGAGTAAGGAACCCTTGTGGTTCTAAGTTTGGATTCTGAAAAGAATCTGTGTGTAAGGCTGAGGGCCTGAGATGTAAGCTCTGAGGATTATATTGGTGGAGTTTGTGCCTAGTCTAACAAATCAGTTGGATAGGTGGGAGGGAAAGTGGATGTACCCAATTGGTAAACCACTATAAATATTTGTGTGTTTGTTGTGTTGCTTGTTTCTTTCTTGTATTATAGTTAATTAGGACAAGCTCTAGATCACTAAATTTATAAGCAGCATAAAGTTCTAAGAAAGCTTAAAAGACCTATTCACCCCCCCCCACTAGATAACTAGATAACCATGAAGTAATAACTTTTAAGTGGTATCATAGAGGGAGGTTGCTCAAAAAGGATTTAACAATCTAAGTATACCTCCAAGGTTAGCTATAAGATATAAGTATGGGGTTAGGAATGAACTATAAGGAGCTAGGGGCCATGAAACTACCAATCTGCAGGAAGGAAGGATTTGGCCTTTGGAAGCAAAGGGTCAGACTGTTCATGGAAGCAACTGACCCTAGGATCTATGAAATAGTTGTGGAAGGTCCTTTATCCCCACAGAGGCTTCCACCATAAATCCAACTCTGAGAGTGCCCAAGGCATATACAGAGATGGATAGAGATGAGGTAGTATTGTCTATCATGGACAAAAGGGCACAAAATATTATAGCCAATGCCATTGATGACTCAACCTTCCAAAATCTTGTACACTGTAAGACCTCCAAGGAAATGTGGGACACTCTTGTGCTCTACATAGAAGGCTCTGAGGAAGTTAGAGATGATAGGAAGTCCATGCTCAACCAAGAGTATGAGGCTTTTAGACAAAGCCAATCTGAAAAAATAGCTGACTGCTTTGAGAGGTTCTTAAGGACAGTCAATGAAAAAATAGCAGGGTATTTAACAACTATGAGTTGAATGACAAGTTCCTTAGATCTCTCACTAGATACTGGGATACCAAGATTTGTGTCATTAGGGAAATGGATAAGTTGGCAGACACACCTCCACCAACTTTGTTTGGAAAGCTGCTATCTTATGAAATGCAGCTGGCTACTAGACTAGAAGAGGAGAAGAGCAACCAATCCAAGTCCAAGGATAAGTCTATGGCATTCAAGGCAGAAGCCTTAAGAAGGAGCAGAATAAAGACTCCCTCACCACCAAGGAGGGAAGCTGAATCAAGCTCGGAAAATTTTGAGTCACGCTCATCAGGCAACCACATGTCTGATAAAGATCTAACTGCCTTCTCCACGCAATTTCAGAAGTTCATGAAGAAGAATGACTGGAGGAGAAGTCCATCTTCATCCTCTTACCACAGGAAGTCATCTAAGGATGACAGGTATGCCCCTAAAACTAGTAAATAGATTTTTTTTTCTAATGTCATCTGTTATTGTTGCAATAAGGCTTGGCATGTCATTGCTGACTGCCCAGTCAAAAGGAAAGAAGAAGATAACAAGAAGAAGAAAAAGCATCACCATCACCACAAGGACAAGAAGAAAGAAAAGTCCTTTGTGGCTAAGAAGGAGAGAAGCTAGACAGATTCTTTCTCCTCAGAATCTGAAGATGAAGAGGAAGAAGCCTATATAGGGCTGATATTTGTTATTGCAGATTCAGAAGAAGAGGAATATCCTGCTAACAGGATAGGGATAAGAGCCACTCTGTCATACTCTAATAGTGACAATGAGGAGGATGAAGAAGACTGTGGATGCCAATTGCTGATTGCAATAATTGAAGAGGAAAGAAGTCAAGCAGATTCAGAATCAATCAAGGTACAACCCCTCTCCATTCTTTCATCTTCCTCTGAGTATGAAACCAGTCCAAACACTGATGCATCTTCATCATATGATGAAGATTGCTCAGATTCTGAGACTGATGTCAATCAATTGATTGACAAGTATGGACTACTCCTAGATGCTCTAAGGAAGAGCAGAAATCTTGTCAAAAGGCAAGCAAAGGAAATTGAAGTCCTGAAGCCTTATAAAACTCTCTATAACAATAAATCTATTGAGTTTATAAGAAGAGTCATGAGGTGTCTGAACTCAAGAAAAGTCTTGAGTGTAAGACCAAGCTTCTAGAAGAGAAGAATAATCATATCAGATATCTGGAACAAAAGTTCACAGAGAGATTGGGGATTGTAATTAACCCTTCCCAGTCACAGGGTCAGTTGCCAAAAGCTGCAACTTACCAAGTCCCTGAGAAGCTGGGTATTAATCACATTAATCATCATTTCAAAACTGAATTCCAGATAAGAGGACAGTATTTCAAAAGGTGAATTTTCCTTTTAAAACTATCAAGTTTGCACCTCCCCTTGAGGATCAATCAAATGTGTGCTCTACCAGTGGGGTAAAGACACATGATCTTAGAAGGAGTGTTTCTGTACACTCTAGCCATAAAGCTCAGGATAAGCTCTTCAGATTTGGATCCAAATATCCTGTATCTAAAGAGATGGGAGAGGCCACTAGATGGCAGGCTCCAAAAATACAATTGGCCCATCCAGGACTAGCTGTATTTAGTTCCTCAGCACCTTCATTCGGGAAGAAGGAAGCAACATCATACAATGCTTTTTCAGCAAAATCTGGAGCTGCTCACATCTCTCATGGATAACAATTCTGTGATGTCCTGAAGAGAAGATACAACATTCATAAATGTTGGTGATGTGGGAAGGTGGGCCACTTTGCCATTGATTGTTGGCACAACCTGAATGTGGCTAGTGGACAAAAAAGTGCTCAGTCCATGTAGAGAGTTAGGCAAAAGTTGTTTAATCCTAACAAGAACCTAGGACCCAACTATTGTTGGGTGCCTAAGGGTAAATGAATTCTATTTTGCAGGAGAGTCCAAGTACCTGTCTAAATAAGACTTGGTACTTGGACAATGGGTGTTCCAGGAAAATGTCTGGGACAGGATGATTGCTCAAGGAACATGCTCCATGTAAAGCAATAAACAAAGATTGAGGTTGTTAAGTGTGTAATTCTCAAAAGCTAGAGGCATTAAGCCTCAAGGTATGTCTCTCTCTCTCTCTCTCTTGTTAAGAGACTAGGTTTGCATATTCATGAATTAAGTTAGATGTGTTTGGGATAAAACTGATCAAGCACACTAATGCGTGGAAAATACGGCAAGCGCACCGGTCGCACAAGTAATAAAGTTTGGGAATAAATCCCCGAGTGTCGGTCTCTTGAGGAACACAGTAAGGGATGAGTTAATGTCGAGGAGGACTTGAGATTGAAGTCCTCGGGTCGGCTCAAAAAGGGGGGTTTTGATTGTTGCGGAAACAGAAAATAAAACCTACAAGCTACTCCTATGCAACGCCGCTATGCGATGTTTCGCCAGGCGGGATGGAAACTACACGGGCCGCTATGCACCGAATCGCTTGGCGGATGGACGAGTAGGCTAGCGGATGAGGTGGAGAGAACGGCGAAATGAGGGTCGTAAGCACCTCTTCGCAACGCGCGCCACTAGCAATTGCTAGTGCGACAAGGGTGGATGGAGGTGGATGGAACAAGGCGCACCTCAAGCAATATATAACGAAAATACAAATCATATAGACATGATATCGTATAAACGTATTCTACAATTAAGCGTACATCATCTATAAATGAAGTTTACAACAAAACATAAACAACAACAAAGGAAGAACAAGACAAGAGATCGACCGTATCCGAAGTCTTGCTGAGGATTCACGGTTGGAGTCATCAGGTTGTCAATCCGCGTCCAAGCTCGGTCCTCAACTGCGTCCGGGGTAGAGAAGGGCTGTCACCACCTTCCAATGGCCCGTCTTCTTCGTCTCACGACAGCGGAAGAAAGTTGCAAGCTTCCCTTTGCTTGATGGCCATGGCATTGAAGCTTGAAATAAGCCCAAGAGATGATGGAGGAGGCCGAGAGGAAGCTCCGGCTATGATTTGGCGTTGAAAGCTTGCCCGGAGCCTCTCCCTAAGGTGGAGGATGAAGGGAAATGGAGAAACCCTTCGTCGGGGACGAAAAACGGCGGAAGAAATCGCGGATCCCCGGTTTAGGGCGAGACCTGCGTATTTATAGAAAGTAGAATAAACAGTGCGCACGATCACTGGCGCACGACCAGTGATCGTGCGCCCTGTGGTCAGTGATAGTGCGTGAAGGCCAGGCAGAACTCCAGGAAAAAGTGGAATCAACGCGCACGATCAGTGGCGCACGACCAGTGGTCGTGCGCACTGAAGTCAGTGGTCGTGCGATTTGGAGGCAGAAAAGTGGAAAAAGATGTCATGACTGCGCACGACCGGCAGCGCACGAGCAGTGATTGTGCGCGGTATAGCTGGTGATCGTGCGATATGGCAGGGGCAGAACTTTCATAAAAGAGGGCAGACTACGCACGACCAATGATCGTGCGCCAAAGAGGTCGATGGTCGTGCGTGGGTAAAAACGCACGACCACTGGCTCCTTTGTCAAAAATGGTGAAAGCCCTAACCCGGACGCCCACACGATCCCAGAACCTGCAGTAAAACTGGACGAGATATCGACATGGCAGTCACAGACAAAAATATAATGCACAGCAAAAGGGAAATACACACACACACAGAAATAGGCTAAAAAGGGTGCACAAGACATGGAAAACCGTAGCGAACCCAAAGGAGTGCAAATGACGCTAAACGGTGTGCAAAAACAAGAAAATAAGCCTAGATGAGTCCGGAATTAAGTATAAAATATGGACTCATCACACCCCCAGACTTAACAGTTTGCGCGTCCCGAGCAAACAAAACCTAAGCAGACGGGGAAAATGAACTAGCTAACAAAGAAATTGCAAAACGGAGTACCATGCGAAGTCGCATGCTCGCGTGCATAGAAATAAAGTAGAGGAAATTTTTAAGTATACAAAATATTTTATATTTTTCACAATGCGTATCAAAAATTTATTATTACTCAAAAGTGGAATCACGGTGAATCATCCGGTCCTACGCAGGGAGAAAGTAGACAGGCCACTAAGGTGAGCATTGCCGAAGACCGGGGTTTAGGATCACCTCCAAAGGAAACCACCAATGTCGGAAACCATACGCTTGCCCGTTCGCACTCTCTCCACGGCACTAGTCAACTCAAGCGCAAGTCCGTAGGACTTCGGGTAATAATGGGGCTTGGGTTACGGTGAGGAAAACAAGGATAAACATGAAGGATATGCACCTAACCCAAATGAGCTAACGTACAAAACTAGTACCCGCTGCCCACAAAATAAACACGGGTACACCACACCCCTAGACTTAACTTTTACTAAATGGGTGTGTGCACCGCCTACTCCAAATCCAAATCATCTCAAATAAAGATTTTCAATCAAACTTTTTCTTTCTCTTTTTCTTTTCTCTTTTTCTCTTTTTCAAATATTTTTCTTTTAAATATTTTCTTTTTCTTTTTACAAAATCAGCACATTTTTCTTTTGCGTACAACCACATATCACAAATACGAATCACCACATCACAACCCAACATAAAATGTAAACTACTAAAGCTCGAATTGGGTGTGCGACTAGGATCGGCTATAAGGCTTTGGCGAATATAGTGGAGCTGAATCAAAAGGAAGGGTAGGCACAAAGGGGCTAGCAAGGGCGATGTTAGGAATGGGTACAAAGCTCAACCAGGCCAAAAGGTGGCCTACATCACTCTCACGCTAGACTAACCGTGTACCAATGCTTCAAGAATAGCTTGGGGCAAGTTCTTAGCAACCGAGAAAGATAATCCTTCCTCCCGACTTAAGCAATACGAGTCTAGTGGCGGCTACACACATTTCTACGCTACCGTTTGATTCACACCGGATTCACCAACTTTTGAGTAGAATAAGAAATATTTACGCAAATAGAAAAATATAGAACTATAAGCATACGAAAAAAATTAAATCTATACAAATTTCTATACAAAACGAGAGCAGTTGACTAGAAACACAGCAAGGCCAACATTTTACTCCGTCGCATAATCCTAAACTAGCACAGAAATTTTCCAAATCTGACAAAGACACGAGTTTAACTCGCAACACGCAAAAAGTTAAGCACGCGCTCATGTGGGTGCAGTGGTGTGCAAGAAATGAACTAAACAAAATAATAACTATAAAAGCTTCTAGTATGCGCATGCAATGTGCACGTGCAAAAGGCAACAACTAGTAGCTCTCCCCCAGACTTAAACTAAGCAGCATAGCATACGATATAGAAATTTAAATCAAAAAGAGCTAAGGGAAGAGGTTACCTAATGCTCAGCTAGTGAGCATACCAGAAGACGCATGAAAAGTAGAAGCAGGTCCGCCAAACGAAGGATCACAACCCCGCCAGAATGAATTCGCAATGGAAACCTGCAGGGGTGAGCTCCGCAAAAACAAAAGAAAAGAAAAGACAAAAAAAACAATAAATACTAAACTAAGCTAGACATAAAAAAATAAAAATTGCAGAAAGTGAAAGATAAGTACTGGGGTTATTGTCATCCCAGCACGACTTATTCAGCAAAAGAAAAGTTCTAGCTAATGGGCCTATGAAAAGAAAAGTGCACAGGCAACTGTCCTAATATCCGTTGCGGTAACGGGTACCGATACGGCGATAGCACAGTTACCCCTCTGCCTAAATAATCATACCTGCTCCTCGCAGGCAGAGGGAATAGGAAGTAAGATGAGGAGGTCTGGTCCTCACTCATCCCACCACAAAAAATATCCTTGCCTAGCAAGGTATCGTCCACCACCGGTTTGTAGGAAGCGACGGCAGCGGCAAAAATGTCAGGCGCATCGACAACCTCACATACCCGTGGAGATTCCACCTGCACAGGCTCAGATAAAGAAGGGGGATCAAGAAATAAAGTAGAAGAAAAACTAAAAGAATCAGAAATAGGGAGAGTGATCCCGGAATCACTCTCAGCAGGATCCAAACATATATCACTGTCGGTGTCATGTGAGTCATGGCGAGGGGAAACTGAGACCACGAGGTCCTCGGTGGTGGTTTGGACCTCCTCATCCAACAAGGAAGTAGAAACCTCCTCACCGGCAAGGATTTCCTCATCACACCTCGGTACGTCACGGTGTTCCAAGACATAGTATTCTCCATTGACGAGAATAATGTCCTCGTCACACGATGGCGCATCCTCATGTTCCCAATCTCCAAAGGGCACAACATCATCAACCAACTCACTAAAAAGAGGAGTAGATGATTCTTGCAAAGAAAGCGGAGGAGCAACATCATCAGAGATAATATGCACAGGTTCCTCCGGGGGTGAATCAAAAATAGGGGAAGAAGGCACAAGGAGAGAAGGTGCCGCAATGTCGTCGCACTGACTAGTGAAAGGTCTAATGGGTGTATCCACAGCAGTCCCCCATAGACAAGGTGGTACTGCGGATACATCATCAGAATCAGAAGGAGCGGCCATTTGAGAGGTGGATGAGACGATCCAGATATCCGGTTCATCATCCGCCTCCATCTGGCGCTGAAATTCTGCGCAATCTTTCAACACATGGTCGGTGCTATGACAACACAAACACCGTTTCCCATTACCTCTCGGTCCAGAAGGGACCGGGGAGGAATATGAAAAAGGTGGAGGCGGAGACGAGTAGTGACCATAAGACTGTGGTACCGTGTATGGAGTACCGTGAGACAGCGGCGCTGCATACACGGGACCATGAGAATTATACTCAGTACCGTCAGTGGGGCACTCATCACTACCATGCCCATAATCCCCGCACCAATGACACTTGATATACCAATTTGAATACATGGTGCAATAGAAAAGAATTCACCACAAGAAATTTTCTAAGCAGAAATTAAATACTCGCAAGCAAATAAAGAGTGGAACAGCCTGCTATAGCAAAATAAAAACTAGAAAGGGAATAAAAAAAAACAACAACTAAAAACCAAAACAAAAATAAAACATGAAATATACAAATGGAAAGGGCAACTATCTCAAATCTTCCTCTCCAAAAACTCAAACGACTGTGTTCCCCGGCAACGGCGCCAAAAACTTGATGCGTGGAAAATACGGCAAGCGCACCGGTCGCACAAGTAATAAAGTTTGGGAATTAATCCCCGAGTGTCGGTCTCTTGAGGAACACAATAAGGGATGAGTTAATGTCGAGGAGGACTTGAGATTGAAGTCCTCGGGTCGGCTCAAAAAGGGGGGTTTTGATTGTTGCGGAAACAGAAAATAAAACCTACAAGCTACTCCTATGCAACGCCGTTATGCGATGCTTCGCCAGGCGGGATGGAAACTACACGGGCCGCTATGCACCGAATCTCTTGGCGGATGGACGAGTAGGCTAGCGGATGAGGTGGAGAGAACGGCGAAATGAGGGTCGTAAGCACCTCTTCGCAACGCGCGCCACTAGCAATTGCTAGTGCGGCAAGGGTGGATGGAGGTGGATGAAACAAGGCGCACCTCAAGCAATATATAACGAAAATACAAATCACATAGACATGATATCGTATAAACGTATTCTACAATTAAGCGTACATCATCTATAAATGAAGTTTACAACAAAACATAAACAACAACAAAGGAAGAACAATACAAGAGATCGACCGTATCCGAAGTCTTGCTGAGGATTCACGGTTGGAGTCGTCGGGTTGTCAATTCGCGTCCAAGCTCGGTCCTCAACTGCGTCCGGGGTAGAGAAGGGATGTCACCACCTTCCAATGGCCCGTCTTCTTCGTCTCACGACAGTGGAAGAAAGTTGCAAGCTTCCCTTTGCTTGATGGCCATGGCGTTGAAGCTTGAAATAAGCCCAAGAGATGATGGAGGAGGCCGAGAGGAAGCTCCGGCTATGATTTGGCGTTGAAAGCTTGCCCGGAGCCTCTCCCTAAGGTGGAGGATGAAGGGAAATGGCGAAACCCTTCGTCGGGGACGAAAAACGGCGGAAAGAAATCGCGGATCCCCGGTTTAGGGCGAGACCTGCGTATTTATAGAAAGCAGAATAAACAGCGCGCACGATCACTGGCGCACGACCAGTGATCGTGCGCCCTGTGGTCAGTGATAGTGCGCGAAGGCCAGGCAGAACTCCAGGAAAAAGTGGAATCAACGCGCACGATCAGTGGCACACGACCAGTGGTCGTGCGCACCGAAGTCAGTGGTCGTGCGATTTGGAGGCAGAAAAGTGGAAAAAGATGTCATGACTGCGCACGACCAGCAGCGCACGAGTAGTGATCATGCGCGGTATAGCTGGTGATCGTGCGATATGGTAGGGGCAGAACTTTCATAAAAGAGGGCAGACTGCACACGACCAATGATCGTGCGCCAAAGAGGTCGATGGTCGTGCGTGGGTAAAAACGCACGACCACTGGCTCCTTTGTCAAAAATGGTGAAAGCCCTAACCCGGACGCCCACACGATCCCAGAACCTGCAGGAAAACTGGACGGGATGTCGACATGGCAGTCACAGACATAAATATAATGCACAGCAAAAGGGAAATACACACACACACACAGAAATAGGCTAAAAAGGGTGCACAAGACATGGAAGACCGTAGCGAACCAAAAGGAGTGCAAATGACGCTAAACGGTGTGCAAAGACAAGAAAATAAGCCTAGATGAGTCCGGAATTAAGTATAAAATATGGACTCATCACACACCAGTTTGGTAATAATGATTCAATTATTCATCATATTATCTACATTATTAACTTATGTAGCATTTTCTCTCAAGCCCAAATAACATATAAATCAGTGAATTATAAGGTTGCCAATAAAATTAACTTACTAGCATGTTAGGTCTCCATCATACTTAGAACTGAGAAAATATCTGTATAATGGTGTCACAAATAGATTGAACATCCAGACAATGAGGGAAGCTACAAATTAATCAGGCACTATGTGCCCTGTATCATAACAAAAATCATAGAGCAAGCCGTAAAGTCTAAAAATGTTTAATTGGCTAGTCAAATGAAAAAGGTAATTAAACGTTTCCATTACATATATAAAGGGGACAAGAAACGAAAAGCCACATCGCTCTCAAAAGCCTTAACCCTAGCCGTCGAGACTGAAACCTTCTCAGCGTCTTGCCGCACCGACTCAATGGCGTCGAAGATCTCTATGGAACTTCAGGAGGGCTATGAAATTATGAGGAATGGATTCAGTCATGCCTCGCCAGAGATTAAGGAAGTGTTGAGGATGATTGAGACCGCAGGTTTGGTGTACGCCCTTTCTGAACCCTCAACCATTCTTATAGAAGAGGTAGTAGAATTCTTCTCCAACGTCAAGGTGTCGTCCTCTCAAAACTCACTGAAATTTAAGATTGGGAACATCAAGATCAAGATAAATCCAAAGAGACTAGGCAAAGCCCTTCATCTACCCTCCATTAACCCTAGCAAGGAAGAAGAACACACCATCATGGATAGAGACAATGCTCTCAAGTGGTGTGAATACAGTGAGGCCAAATTCGGATCACTTAAGAGGAAATTCTTCAATCAGAGAGGAAAACTGCTGGCAGATATAGTAGGGAAAGCCCTCATCTGCAATCCTGGATCACATGATACAATCTCCAAGTCAATTTTTGATGTCATGACCAGGATGATCTTCAGTAAGCAGACATCTTGGTCATCAATCATCTACAAGAGAATAGTAGACTGCCTACACACTCCAAACATTGGAAGAATTCTTTCCTTATACCTGGTGAATACCTACCCAGATACATTCAAGTAGGAACAAGGAATGAAGATTCACTACCTAAAAAAGAATGGACATAAAAACTCTGGACAGATTCACTAGGGTCCTACAAATGAGCCAACCTTCAGCAATAAAGAACTCCTCTAAGGACACAAGGAAGAAACCTGTTGAGGAGGAAAGAACTGCCAGCTTTAAACCAGAACTTTGAACCTTCTCTCCAGCTAATGTTGGTCTGCAAGTTGACTTATCACTCAGTCAAACCTCTACAAACTTCCAACTCCAAGTTAGTGATAAGCATGTTGATAAAATCCATGCAAGTCCTAAGTCAGGACAAGTCTCAAAGAATGCTAGTGAAGAAGTGATTGATGCAGAAGATGAGGCAAACATGACTGATACTGATGATGTAGCTGCAGTAGAAGTTATCCATGTAACAAAAGATAATCATGAGCCTCCTGAGGCTTTAGATACTTATCTTGATGGTTCAAGCTCACAAAAGAATGCACAGTCTGAGGGGGGCATGATCAGATGGATCTGACAACCTTTGATCAAGTGTTCAACAGAGTGGTTGAGTCTGTACCCACTGCGGGTACTACCAATACCCTCATATTTAATAGTGTTAAAACAACTTTAGCTAAGGAATTTTTTTTTCTTTCCTTCCATAGGTGTTGTAGTTGAGGGGGAGTCTTCACAGGCCCCTGCTAAGGAAAATGTCCCTCCTCTAGTAAGCCAACCAACCACCACTCAAATCTCAAATGAGTTACTCCAAAATAATATCAAAGAACTGCTGGATGCCCAGACTGCAACCTTCAAGGAGTATGTTGACCAATCTATTGCCAAACTGAGAGATGAATTGTTAATCAAGGTCAATGAAAACAAAGAAGAAATCTCTCACCTAAATCAACAGGTCACCACCTGGTTTGATAGGGCTGGAACTGTTGGCATCAAATTGACCACCATCATGAAATCCTTAGACACAAGCCAAAAACTCTCTGCAGTTGACATGGGATATGTCAAGAATTATGTGAGTACAACTGATGAGGTGATCAAGGGTGCAATAGATCATGTAAATCAGTATGTCACCAATATTGCTTTCCACTCTATGAAGGAGGCACTACTTCTGAAAAATGAGCTGCTTGCTGACAATGAGAGAATATTCCAATCCATATCAAGCAAAAATGAAGCCAACACCACCCTACTGCAAAATACAATCTGTGAAGAAGGAAGAAAGGGGGAGAGCAGCCATGCAAAGACAGTAGTACTCATTGAAGAACAAGCCTTCAATGTAATTCATGGCACCAGGGTGGCACTACACCTGCCCCTCCTGGATAGAAAGAGGTTAGGGGACCTAGACTTCCCAGCACAAGCTAGAGTTGCACAGGATGCACAACTTGTTGCCTGAAGAAAGAGGGAAGGAACTCAAATGGCTGAAGAGTTCATGGCAAAGAGGAGAGCTGAGAACAAAGATGATCCAGATTATGAACAGCTAAGTGATGCCTCTGAATCCATCATTATAAATGCTTGGGTAAGCCATGAACAAATTCTAAAGAATATTGATAGTGTATATCTTTCTGAGGAATGGATAAAACATTTGGAAAGAAATTCTCTGAGGGAAAGAGTATTCAAAGAAAATCTTGTAAGGAAGATCAATCCTAAGAAAATGTCTTCCAGATATTTTCCAAAACCTTTCTTTTACTTCAAGAGGCAGGAGAACAAAGCTGAAAACTTGAAGAAAATAGCTGTCACCAAGGATGCTGCTTCAAGTTCATCAAAGAAGAGATAAGATGGGACTACAAGACTTAGGATGCTTTAAAACATGTAATAAATGTCTTGTAATGAATATCAAAAGTGTAACAATGCCAAATCTTTATCAATAAAATTACTATGAGTTGGCCATGACTATATTAATATGATAAATGTGTAATGCAGCTCTTATTTATGTATCTGTGAAAAATGAATATGATGTTCTTTCATAGATATCTTGTAATCACAAGTTTACTACTGTTGCTTGGCTAAGTTAATGATTTGGTAGATCTTAATCAAAATGTTTACCTTATAAATGATTAATAAAGCTGTTGCTACTAATCATACAGTTACACTGATAGTGATTGATAATTCACTAGTGCTTTTGGTTAGTCAAACATAGTGTTATGCCATCCAACCTAGGGGAGTTATCCTATACTGGGATGGCCAGTTGTCATGGTAATGTCTCTTTAGGCTCATCATGATATGTTTTTGTATAAATGCACCTTAGCATGGATGGGTGTTCTGCCTTCTTCAAATAAGGAAAGATTGTTGTGAATTGTGCCCTTCAATGTTCCTTAGGATTTGAAGAGGCATCACCAATCATGCTAAGGGGTATAATGTATTTGATGTATGCCTGAGTTATTGTATGCAGGTTTTCCTTGATTGGACAGGTGAACAGGAAGAGGAAGCTGAAAGTCAGATAATTTGACTAAGGTATAACTGCTGAGACAGCCAAGACAGCTGAGAAGAATGTCTCGACATAACCACTGAGACAGCTGAGAAGCTCAACACATATCGATGAGAGAAGTGCTGGTCTCAGCTAAATCGCTGAGATAGAAGACAGTCTCGGCTGTGAAGAAATAACCGCTGAGACAGAAGACAGTCTCAGCTGTGAAGAAGAAACCGTTGAGACTAAGCCGACAGAATTTCTCTAAGTCCATAAGCGTTGAGTGAGGCAGGCTCACTCAACGCTTCTAAAGAAGAAGCTCAAGTTAAAGGTTGAAGTTCAGAGTTCGTCGAGCTCAGCTCACAGATCGTCGAGCTCAAGTTAAAGGTGGAAGTTCAGAGTTCGTCAAGCTAACTCACAGATTGTCGAACTCAAGTTAAAGGTTGAAGATTCAGAGTTCGTCGAGCTCAGCTCACAGATCATCGAGCTCAAGTTAAAGTTTGAAGATTCAGAGTTCAACGAGCAGAGCTCACATTTCGTCGAGCAAAATATAAAGTTGGAGATTCTGAAGTTCGTCGAGCTCAGTACAGAGTTCGTCGATCTCAGATCGACGATCGTTGAGCTCAGTCGAAATACTTCATGCTGTTGCGGGAAAGCTACAGTAGCACCAGAAGCTAATGTTTATCTTCTTCTGAGGGAGGTGGTGCTCACCATACTTGACTGGGCCCACATTCAAATTGTGTCGTTGATTCAAATCAACAGATATAAAAGGAAGAGAAGAAAAGAAGATTAGGGTTAACAAAAATAAAAACGAAAAAGGGGCGGATGGACTTCATCTTCTTCGACAAGCTTGAAAGCAAAGTCCAGTAGTGAAAGCTAGAACGCAAAGATAGCTGAAGCTTCTTCCAGTTCAGAAAGAGTGTTCCTTGAAGAACAAGTTGGCTGATTCAATCTATCAGCAAGAGGAGTTAGCTGTGTGAAGGGTTGTAAGCCTTCAACAGCAGTTAGCTGTCTTCAGTACAACAACAAAATTGATAGTTGTAGAAGAAGACTAATTCCTTCTACAGTAAGTGGGCTGGACTGATATCTGCTCAGTCCAGCAAGTTAGACTCAGAGATTTATCTCTAAGTCAGTATTTCAATTTTACTGATTACTTTCCTTTAGGATTCAGTTTATCTGAATCTGAGTGTAGGGCACTTTGTGCCTGAGTGGTAGGTGACTAATTAGTCACTGAGGTAGGTGCCCTACTGGGGTACTGAGGTGGGATCCAAGTGTGGATCTGAGCTGTAGGGCTTAAGTGCCCTAGGTAGGAGAGTGCTGCTATCTGAGGTAGGATCCAAGTGTAGATCTGAGGTATGGCTATCCTCCCAGCCTGAGTGTAGGGCCTAGTGCCTGAGGTAGGTGACTGGTGAGTCACTGTGCTGTAGGTGACAAATGTGTCACTAAGTTGTAGGCCTTGGAGGAGGCTGAGTTGTAGGTGCCTGGAAGGGCACTAAGGTAGGTATCTGGATAGGTACTGAGTTGTAGGAGTGATGTAACACTCTGAGGGTAGGGATGTGAGCCTGAAGTTGTAGGGCTGATAAGCCTGAGCTGTAGGCTTTAAAAATAAGGATGAGGTAGGTGGTCAGTGGACTACTGAGCTATAGGAACACTACAGGGCTCTGAGGTAGGAACCCTTGTAGTTCTGAGTTTGGATTCTGAAAAGAATCTGTGTGTAAGGCTGAGGGCCTAAGGTGTAAGTTCTATTGAGCATATTGGTGGAGTTTGTGCCTAGTCCAACAAATCAGTTGGATAAGTGGGAGGGAAAGTAGATGTACCCAATTGGGGAACCACTATAAATATTTGTTTGCTTGCTATGTTGCTTGTTTCTTTCTTGTATTGCAGGTAATTAGGACAAGCTCTATATAACTAAATTTATAAACAACATAAAGTTCTAAGAAAGCTTATAAGACCTATTCACCCCCCTCCCCTCTAGGTAACTGGCTAACCTTGAAGTAATAACTTTCAATTCTTCACTGCATCTGCAAGTTCTTGATGTTGATCGGCTTGATTTTCTTGAAGAACTTGTAGAACAAATCCACCTTAATCCTCTGATCAACTTTTTGAAAGGATCAGAAGACTTTCTTGAAGACCTGCGTCTTCCTTCTTCTTGGAGTTGTCTCCCTCCACTAACTTAGAAGAAATCAAAATGAGAGAATTGATTGATTTTTCTAATTTTCTGATTCTGTGTAGATGACCCCTCTATTTATAGCCTTCACTGGTCATTCGCTTCAGATTGATGACGTCATCATTATGCCATCATACTATAAGTCGTTCAAATAGTTTCTGACGAGATATCAAGTTACTGTAGCTGACATGACACTTCTGACTTGACTTGACACTCCTGTGTTGACTCTGTACAACTTCAGAATCATAAGTGTCGAGATTTCCCAAGTGTCTCGACACAATAATACTTAGTGTAAACTACAAAGTGTCGAGACATCTTAGCAGTCTCGACACATCTGTACTTGATAGAATTTCCAGTCTAAATTTGAAGGTGTCGAGACAGTTGACTTGTCTTGACACAATTGTCTGCTGTGTGTCAACATCTGTTTTAAATCTTCACCGTGTCGGGACAGTTGAATTATCTTGACACTACAGTCTGTCGGATGTCGACATCTTTAAATCTTCACAGTGTCGAGTCAGTTGAATTGTCTTGACATTACAGTCTACAGGGTGTCGACATCTTTAAGTCTGCACTTCAGTTCTTCATTGTGTCGAGACATTTAACTTGTCTTGAAACTAATGTCCTGAGCTTTAAGGTATCGAGATATCTGACCTGTCTCGACACTGCTGTCTTGAATCTTCAAGGTGTCAAGATAATTGAATTGTCTCGACACAGTTGTCTTGAATCTTCAAGGTATCGAGATAACTAAATTGTTTCGACACAGCTGACTTGATTTGTCGACACTTCTCCTTCAAAGGTGTTGACATAGTTGTGAAGTGTGTCGATACTTTTGTACTTGGTCATTTCTTGCTTTGACTGTCCTAACTTCACTCAGCGTTATTAGCTATATGGCGTTGAGTGAACTCAATGCCTGTGGACTTAGGTAATTTCCTGCCTTTCTAGTCAGCTTCTTTGGGTCCATCTGTCAATGTCACTTGGACCACCTGTCCAATCAATATGACATAGACTAACCTGCATGCATGAACTGAAACATACATCAAATACATACTTGTGTATATCATTGAGTTGAAAGGCTTCTTCAAATTAAGTACATTATTTACAATGTACCCAACATCAGCTCTGTACAACAACCAGCAACTACTAAAAGTTTGGTCAACATAGTTCCAACCACGCAGTTTTTCACCCTGTTATGAGGGTTTTCTTCATTAAAAAATTGCCTTGTCAGCTTTCCCTCTTTCTGTGACTGTTTGCGCGCTCGACCGCTCTCGGGCTAAGGCAATTTAATTTAGTTCGGTCTACCGGAGCCTCGAGCGATCCGCAATAGTTTGACATTTTTTTGTGGGAATACGGTTCCCATCATTCCTAGAAGACCTAAAAGACAGTACCCACTACACAACGGTACTCGTGACTAGAGAACATGGGAGGAGAAGTTGTCTGTGCAGTTGAAGGATTAATCCATTGGGGGCACACAGATCGGGCTCCCCTCCGCCCGTTCATCAGCATACCCGAAGGAGAGCTCCCTGGCACAGCCATCTCGGTGCACCCAACTCTCAAGACCATAAAACTCGGAGATCATCGTCATCACTTCCCAGAAGTTGTGTGCCTAGAACCTGTAGGTAAAAGTCTCACGCGCGAGGAGGTTTGCGACATCATTACTGAAGAACACAAACAAGCTGAGCAGCGGGCAGCCTTAGCTAGTCTCCCTCTCTATCGTCACTCACCATTCACAACCAATGTCCTAGAACATCCGATCCTTCGCGGCTTCAAGCTCCCAAAGATCGATACATACGGCGGGACGAGTGATCCATCGGAGCACATCAGGCACTTTGCGATCATGATGGAACTATGCAGTGCTCTAGATTCATTGATGTGTCAAGCTTTCCCAGCAACCCTGAAAGGACAAACTCGCACTAGGTTCCTTTCCTTGAAGGATGGAGAAATCAAGAATTTCACGGAGCTGGCACAACAATTCATTGACCAGTTCATCGCCAACCGATGAATAGTCAAAGACCATTCCCACTTTTCTGGGATCCGCCAAGGGGAGAGGGAAACCCTTAGAGATTTCTTTTATCATTTCACCATAGAGGCGCGACAGGTCCCGAGAGTCAACATCAAGCTCTTAAGAAGCTTTTTCTTAGGAGTACTCCACCCCCGAAAACTTTTGTTCAGCATTAATGAAAGAAGCACCTCCAAGATACCATGACTTAGTGCGGAGAGTCAAAGCCCAAATCGCTGCCGATGAAGCAATCGAAGCACATTAACAACAGTTCGACAGAGGCATGAAAAGGCGAAGGGAATAGGAGGCTTCATCGGTCTTAAGAAAGAACGCTGAACGTTGTGGAAACCCACAACCTCGGCAGCACCATAGATGCACTCCCCTGAGTACCTCCAGAGTAGACATACTATGCACAATCTAAAACAGCGAGTCGCTCCGCAAGCCCAAATCCCTTACCAAAAATACAGGGGACCAAATAAAGTATCGTGGGTTCCACCAAGGACAGGGACACGACACGAAAAATTGCTCAAAGCTTAAGGATGAAATCAAGCGCCTCGTCAAGAAAGGCCTTCTGGGGAAATTCTTACAAAATTAGGCGTCGAGCCTGCCAATAGGTCAGCTAGCAGTACACTAGGAAGGGGACTGGGGGGGGGGGGTAATCCCTAAGGCGATCATCCCAGGAAAAAGCTTCATACCTAACAGTGAGGCTCTACTTGTGCCACCACAATGTTTTACATACTTCATTTTTCTATGAATGCTTTGTGTAAATTACCCAAGTGTCTCTATTAGCTTATAAAGCTCGTTCATTTCAAGCCTGTATAAGGCAAACATCGTCTGCGCTGATAAAGCTATGTACTCAATTCGCTCAAATAGAAAGATGCACGTTTACATGAACAACAACTGCCTCGGGGCAGCACGCTATGAACAACAACTTCCTCCGAGCAGTGCGCTATGAACAGCAACTGCCTTCGGGCAGCGGGCTTTCAACAACAACTTCCTCCGGGCAGCACGCTATGAACAACAACTGCCTCCAAGCAGCGGGCTATCAATAGCACCTGCCTTTGGGCAGCGCGCTATGAACAAGAACTGTCTATGGGCAGCGCACTATGAACAACAACTGCCTTCAGGCAGCGCGCTATGAACAACAACTGCTTTCGGGCAGCGTGCTATGAACAACAACTGCCTCTGAGCAGCGCGCTATGAACAACATCTGCCACCGGGCAGCGCGCTATGGACAACAACTGCCACTGAGCAACACATTATGAACAGCAACAGTCTCCTAGCAGCGCGCTATGGACAACAATTGCTTCCGGGCAGCGTGCTATGGACAGCAACTGCCTCCGAGGAGCGCCCTATGGACAACTCCCTCCGGGCAGCATGCTATGCACAGGAATTGCCTATGGGCATCGCGCTCACAATGGCCTATATGCATGCGATCGAAGGTTTGCCCTTCTCCCATAATTAGACACAGTGTCGCCAGGGCTTGTTCCCCTCGCGTTCGCTAGGGATCTGCAAGTTTCCGAACTTTGCTGTTTTTAGGGGGCCCAGCCCTTGTTGCCTCTCTGTCTGCGATCGAACGTTCGCCCTTCTCCCACAATTGGTCATGGGGCCGCAAGGGGCCTGCCCACCTCATGTTTTCCGGTGATCTGCAAGTTTCCGAACTTCGCCATTTCTTCAGGTCTCCCAGCCCCTTGCAACCCGCAATGCCTGCGATTGAAGGTCCTCCCTTCTCCCGCAGTAGGTTGCGATGCCACCAGGGCGTGCCTCCCCCTACAGTAGCCCAGGATCAAGGGTCTTCATCGCCTCGCTCAACAACATTACTAGCTCTAAAAGCCCGACGCCAAGCCTATCCGGTTCAAAGCATCCGCTATCCTCAAAAGTGCAACTTATAGTTGTCCGCACATCACCATAACCCAATACAAAAAAATATGTGTCAAACAACAACCAGTAAATGACAAGACAACAAAAAATACAAAGCTGCAACAAAATAAGTACACCGTTATGCCGCAAGAGCTAACAAGTACACAAGACAGTACCAGGAACAACAAACTGGGGAGACTGCTCCTTCTCGCCAACGTCAAGCTTGGCGTACCCATCCTCAAAAAGGTTGTTAAAACACAGATAAGCAACGACACACCCACTCCCACAAAATACCATCCACCCTTCGCCCAGGTAGTAGATCGGGCATCGTCTGAACTTCGCCTTCCAATTGTCAACATCTAAGAAGCAGAACAGGTCTGCCTACGCAGAACAATGGTTCCAACACCCCTAAAGCTCGGTCATCACCACGAGCATGTGTACAAAGTAATACAGTGGACAAACAATAAAGCAATGCTCGAAGAACCACCAAAGCTCCGCAAAAAAATATATGAAGTCGCTACATAAGGCAAATGCACAAAGAAATAATAAAGACAGAGTCACACCTCATCTATATTAACACCAGAGCCCCTCACTCATCTTTGGAAGGATCTCCAATGACGGGTTCGGCTACGACGCAATAACTCTTCATCACCGTTGTATGGATCATCACATCCAACCTCGCAGGTATATCATACTGTCTCGTGCACATTACACACTATGTGCACTACCCACGTTGTGCCCTGAGCGCACGTCCCACACATTGCACCCCACGCACGCATGGCGCACACCCCGCTTTGCACACATATTATGCAAACTTTACGGTTACACACGTATAGCTCCCCCCGCACATTGCGCCTAGCGCGCACTTCACACACATTATGACTTGCACTATGCACAATGAGCGTCACGCGCGCAGCATGCACTTCACGTACACTGCACCAATAGTGCACACCTCATGAACACTGCTTCCATCGTATGAGGCATCCCATGCATATTTCATCTCCGCACATTTTGACATAAGCACACACCACCATGAGAGAGCATTTCAATCGGTGGATAGTTCACCTTTCGCACCTCTGCCGCCCTGATCAACTCCACCTTGATCACCGCAAGTTATTGTATGCACGACTTAGGGAAAGTCTCCGCCCTCCATTCGCTTCGACTCTGAGTTGCCAAGACTTGGAGGCAAATGATGTGCCCACTAAAAACATTAGCTGCATCCCATGCACGGGGTACGAATATCCGAGAAACCCCCGCTAGTGGCGTAACCGTCCGAGCCATAATCGCCACCGTCATCATTGTTGCCGCCATCACACTGTAACTACCCAATCCAGGTGGTTTCTTTTCCACTCAACCCTCCGCCAGCGCGCGGAGGGTCGGCCTCCCACTGCCCTGGCCAGGCGGCAATTCTGCCGCCCGACCTTGTCGTCACTCCTAACCGGGGCAGACTCCCGCTTCGCACAAATCTGGAGGCCAGGCTAGCTGCTCGATTCCTGCTGCCGCCCCTAATAGGGGATGTCTCCTGCAGCCCTAATCGGGCGGCAATCCCGTCCCCCGGTCCTACCACTGCCCTTAACAAGGGAGGCCTTCTTGTGTCCCGATACGGGCGGCCAATATGGCTGCCCGTCCTCATATCGCCGCCCCTAATAGGGGGCGGCCTCCTGCAACCCTAACTGGGCGACAATCCTGCCTCCCGGTCCTGCCGCGTCCCCTAACCGGGGCGACCTTCTTACTACCCGAAATAGATGACCAATATGGCCGCCCGTTCTCCTCCCGCCACCCCTAATAGGGGGCAGCCTCCTGCAACCCTAACAGGGTGGCAATCCTGCCGCCCGGTCCTACCGCCCCCTAACAGGGGCAACCTTCTTACTGTCCGACACGGGCGACCAAGATGGTCTCCTGTCCTCTTGTTTGCCGCCCCTATAAGGGGCGCCCCCTGTCCTTCCATCTCCTCCCCTAGTGGCGACGACCACCCCCCGTCGGCCTCCTCCGGCCGCCGCCCTCGCCGGGCCACCTCTCCCTTCGCGGGAGATGCAATTACTTTTCCGACAAGGGCGGTTATTTTCCGACCGGGGGCAGTTTCATCATTCACGTAAATATGGCGATTCATGTGCTCTAAACAGAGCGATCCTATTCGTCCGACCGGTGGTTACGAGGGGAAATTACCGGCTTGCCCCTCTTGAGATCTATAAATAGACCTCATTCCTATTCATTTTCATCTCTCCCTTGGTCGAAAAATCCTCCTACGGATTTTCTCTCTCCTCTCACCTCCTCCTGCGGATCTCCTCTCTCCTCCTCTCCTCTTCGTTGCGTGCTCCCAAGCGCGCCACTTCCTTGCGCGCTCCTGCGCGCGCCGCCTCCGTGCGCTTCGCCGTCAAGATTGTCCTAGCGCGCCTCCGTGCGCTTCACCATCAAGATCGTCCTAAGGCGCCTCCGTGCTCTCCGCCGTCAAGATCGTCCCAGCACGCCTCGGCGCGCTCTGCCGCCAAGATCTTCCAAGTGTGCCACCACCTTGCTCGCTCCCGCGCGCGCCTCTTCCTTGCGTGCTCCCGCGCACACCCCTTTCTTGTGCGCTCCCGCCTCTTAGCATGCCCCATGCGCTCTCCTCCAGCAAGCGCTCCGTGCACTCTCCTCCAGCAAGCACTCCATGCGCTCTCCTCCTGCAAGCGCGCCCCGCGCGGTCTCCTTCAGTAAGCGCTCCATACGCTCTCTGCCCGCAAGCTCCCCGTACGCTCTCTGCCAGCAAGCATCCCGTGCGCCTAGGAACAAACGTTCTAATCACCGACAGGACAACAGTACCAGACTTCTCCAAAAGGCAAGCCGAGATAAATCGCAGAGGATAAGGCGCACAAACCGCACCGCACAAGCTTTAAGGACACAAGAGTCGGGACGAGAAAAGCAGGTCGCTCCTGCTTCCGAGCTTCAACGGAAGACTTCAAAGCAAAAGGAGTTCATCCCTCGCATCACAAAAAGAAGTTCATAGCTCCGTGAGAGGTGGTCAGTCACCCTCCGAGCCCAACTCTCTCTCCCCCCAAAACTTGTAACGAGAGGCGGCCTGTCACCCTCGAATTCTTCAAAGCAGCTCTGTACAACAACCAACAACTAGTGGAAGTTTAGTTGACACAGTTCCGGCCACGTGATTTTTCACCATATTCAGAGGGTTTTCCACGTTAAAAAATTGTTTTGTCAGCTTTCCATCTTTCTGTGACTGTTTGCGCGCTCGACTGCTCTCTGGTTAAGGCGATTCAATTTAGTTCGGTCTACCGGAGGCTCGAACGTTCCGCAGCACTAATAAAAATATCCTTAAATTATTTCAGTGATTTTCCATTGCTCAGACTCCATTTGTTAGGAGTTATTTGATTAGATGAATTTGAACAAAAATGTCATTATCATAAAATATAATTTGAGACGAAAGTGATTTTGACCTTCACCAAGGAAGTGAGAACTAGTTTTAAACTTAAAAAAAGTAGTAGTTTATGTGAGATTGGGGCCACGGACGTTAATGAACAACTCTCTCTCCCCCACTTTGCTAAACGAACGAAGCCTACTTCACAGATTTGTCAAATTCTAATATTTACCGCTGCTTCTCCGGCTAGCCAAACGGAGCCGAATTAACCAAAATTATTCATATCACCGCAATAGTGACGACGAATTCTACCTATTTTGGGCGACGCCAACATTACCCTCGGTTAAGAACTTCGGTTCCGTTTGGGTTCGCCGGAAGCCGAGGGGGGAGGGAGATGGGTTCAGGGGAGTGGCTGGAGAAGGCTCTCGTGGAGATCTGCGGGAGATCGGAGGCTAGCTTTGAACTGGGCGCTGATCTCATATCGGGTCTCGTCTCCTACTGCGAGCTCGCGCCTCCTCCTGATGCAGCCGAGTACCTCATGGTATGTGTCTCATTACTGGAACTGGTTTCATCTGTGCCATATGGCTTCTTCTATCACTTTCATTTATATCATATTCATTGAAGGTTTTACTATCTCGGAATTGAGTTTCGTTGGTTATCTAATGTAGTTCGTTCGCCTGTTTAAGTGATCAGGGAACTAGTGGTATTTGATGGCAGCTTTTTCACCCTTGATGCTTCTTTATTCTTTTCATTCTTTCCACTGATAGTTGGTCTTTCTTTTGTTATGGTGTTCAACTTAAATAATTGGTTCGATATAAATTAGGGTTTATGAGCATAAAGTAAGCCTAGAGGTTTCTCTTCTGCCAAACAGTGATGTATGCAAAGAAAAATAGTGTTGGACAAGGAAACTATCCTGTTGTTACTGGAAGTTGAAACGAGCAATACATACTGAAGAAATATGTTAAGAATCCCGACCCTATTTATAAAAAAGATGAACTTTATGCCATCTTTGCTATTTATTCTTTTTTCTTCGAATGAATCTGATTTGATCCTTTTATGTTTTAATTTGAAAATACTTGTTACCACCAATGTGGTGTTCTTTTAACTGTTGGCGCCTGCCTTAACTGTTGCTGCCTGCTTTAATTGTTTCCGTCTGCGATAACTATTCTCCCGCATGTGTTTAAATGTCTTTGTGACTGTCAACAAGATGTTATAAATACCTCTTTTGTGTGAACAGTGAATGATTATTATGAATGAATTGAGTAATCTTGTTCTTGTTTATCTTCTTTCCCTCTCCCTGGTTCTATTTTTCTACTCTGCAGAACTACCACAATCCCTTCTGGTTTAAGCATTGGCTTAGGGAAGCCCCCATTCCATCACCACCTAGAATCAATAAGGTTCATATTGGTGGTATTAGAGTGGTGTTTACCTCCGTCTGTCATTGCAATGGAAGACGACGAAGTTAAAGTACCACATACTGTGATGGGACATCAAAGAAGTGAAGAAAATGATGTGAGAAGTGTACCTGACACAATCGAAGATGATAAAGGAACTCTGCGATATGATCCCAATGCGTGGTGTGCACCATATGTCGACTTCTTTCTCCCACCCTGTACTGATGAAGGCTCATCAACAACACTCTGGCCCTGACTTCATACTAACTCACTGTGGAAGTTGCTCGAAGCATCCGGATGGGGATCAAAGTGGAATCCCCTACCCGTTGCCCCTAGGTGGGTATAAATAGGCAAACCCTTAGGAGTTACTACGGGTATGGGTTAACCGTCTACCCGACACGACCCGTTAAGCCTCCGAACCCGTTAATTGTCCAAATATACACTAACAATCTCCTCCTATATTTGTGACAAATAACGTATACGTTTCGGAGTGCAGAAAGTGGAGAATAATAAAAACATGTTTCCGACTTTACACATTTCTATAAGAGTTAGCACAGTTTTTAAAGAAACATAAACATGAATTTTAAAAAACAATAATATAATACATGCTACGAAAAATGTGCTACTCAACAATAAATAAGTCTGGAAAAATAATAAAATGACTACAGATAAACATGTAACAATTTTACTCAGAGAGTAGATCATCATCATCTATGTCAAAATCCACTTTCTCTCCTCCATCTTCATCGGTGCCTGCAAGGAATTTCATGAGTCAGACTCTATGAATTCATAAACATATGCAGTGACGTATCAAAGTAAACTAGCTCTACCTAAATGAGCTTAGTACTTGTAGCAGTAGTGAAGTAACACTGTCAGCATCTCTATCCAGTCTAGCTTGGACCAGTCAAGTTTTGATTTTCAATAAATCAAACGTTGTTATCTTACTCATTAGTGACCACTATGTGCCTTGTTATATGACTTGACACACTGTCATTTGCAACATTATCAAATATGGAATAATGTGCTATGACCACTAATGTTAGATTAACTCATGCAACGACTTTCTATTCCCAGTTGAATAATTCTCAAATTAGCTTACAATGAGAAAGATGTTAAGTCATCAGGTACGAAATGACTAGCATCTGACCATCTTGGGCTTTCATCAAGAAATTATTTGGGGTTTTCAGTCTGTTATTAGATGCTTGAATGTTGCGACTATAGGTTCTTACCATAAAACATAAACCTTGGAGGAAGTTTCATATTTCTATGAACTTTAATCCCATCTCCCCCGATGTTTTAATTGTGAGAACTCTATTTAAGCCTTTTGTTAAGGCGTCTGCAACATTATCTTTTGACCTCACATCAACGAGGTTCACAATCCCTTGACTCGTAAGGGAGGTCAACCAGACTTGTTTCATCCTGAGTTGCCTTCTTTTGCTGTTGAACAAAGTGTTCGTAGCAATCGTTTTCGTAGTCTGATTATCGCAGTAAACTGCAACAGAACTCAACTTCAGGCTCGACAATGAAATGTCCATCACCAAATCTCTTATCCACTCCGCTTCTTCTCCCGCTGAAGCTAGGGCGTAGAGTTCGGATTCCATAGAAGATAGTGCAATACATGATTGCCTCTTGGACTTCCAGGCTACAGCTGCTCCTCCTAGTGTGAATATAAATCCACTAGTGGACTTGCTGTCGTTTAATTCTGAGCACCATGATGCATCAGAATATCCTTCCAAAACTGGAGGATGACCATGGTAACATAAAACATACGTTTGAGTGTGCTTTAGGTATCGCATCAGCCTATCGAGGGCATCCCAATGGTCTTGGCTAGGATTACTAGTGAACCTGCTCAACATGCCGACCGTAAAGGCTATGTCAGGTCTTGTGCAGACCATAGCATACATGAGACTACCAATCAGTTTGGCATAATCTGACTGTCGAATCGCAGCTCCATCATTGGGCTTCAAGCGATTATTATAATCGTAAGGTGTCTCCACTGCTCTACGTTCACTGTATCCCCACGTGTCCAACATGGACTTTATATAGTGACTTTGACTTAGGGAAATGCCATTTTTCCCAAAGCTCACCTGCATGCCTAGGATAGTCTCAGCTACACCTAGGTCTTTAATGCTAAACTCCTTCATTAGTTCTGACTTAACGTCATCCACTACGGATTGATCAGAACCAAGAATCAGCATATCATCCACATACAAACATATTATAGCGACTTTGTCCGATCTATGACGTATGTAAAGACATTTATCCGAGAGACTCGACATGAATCCCATGTTCCTTACACTATAGTCAAACTTCTCATGCCATAATTTTGGTGCTTGTTTTAGTCCGTATAGCGACTTGATTAGCTTACAGACCTTATTTTCGTGACCGTCTACTATGAAGCCTTCAGGTTGGCTCATGTATATTTCTTCGGTCAGATCTCCGTTCAAGAACGTAGTCTTAACATCCATTTGATGAACAATAAAGTTCTCAATAGACGCAATAGCAAGTAGGATCCTAATGGTTGCTAAGTGACACACTGGTGAATATACATCAAAGTAATCCACCCCACTAACTTGTGTGAAACCTTTAGTCACCAGGCGTGTTTTATACTTAACTACGCTACCATCAGGATTGAGTTTCTTTTTCAGAATCCACTTACACCCTATAGTTTTAGCCCCTCATGGCTTATCAACCAATGTCCAGGTGTTGTTCTGAAGTAGAGAATTCATCTCTTCATCAATGGCTTCTTTCCAGAGTAGTGAATCCCTTGATCTCATCGCATCCTTATAGGTGGATGGATCGGCCTCAACGTGGTAAGTGACAAAGTCACTACCAAAGGTTCTGGGAGTTCGCTCTCTCACCGAAGTCCGTCTAGACTCTATGACACTACTGTCTACCGGGACTGAATAGGAGGTGCTCGGTACTGATTCAGGGTCTTCCTCAGTAATAGTTGCTTGCATACCTGAGATTGTCAGGTTTTTATCTTTAAGGAACTTATCCTCAAAGAACACTGCATCCCTTGATTCAATAATTATATTATTAGACAGGTCTAAGAATCTATCTGCAGCACTATCTTCAGCACAACCTAAGTAGACACACGTGTTGGTCCTAGGTCCAAGTTTAGACCGTCTAGGGTCAGAGACCCTGACATAGGCTATGCAGCCCCAGGTCTTAAGTCTAGTTATTGTCGGGGGTCTCTTAAACCAAAGCTCGTAGGGTGTGACATCTAACTTAGCATGAGGTACTTTGTTCAGAATGTTGTTTGCAGTTAAAACTGCTTCTCCCCAATAGGCGGTAGGCATGCCAGCAGTGAGGAGCATAGAGTTTAACATTTTTGTCAACGTTCTATTCTTTCTCTCGGCTATACCATTCGATTGGGGTGAGTAAGGAGCAGTGGTTTCTGCTATGATCCCTTGAGAGCCAAGGAAACCCCGGAACTCACTGGACATGTATTCTCCTCCTCTATTACTTCTAAACCTCTTAATTCTCATGTCTAGTTGGTTCTCTACCCTGGTTTTGAAAAGACAGAATTTTTCAAACGCTTCATCTTTAGTTTTAAGAAGATAGATGTGACAGAACCTAGAGCAGTCATCTATAAATGTGATCATATACTTCCTTCCTCCTCTGGTGACAAAACTTTTAAAGTCTCATATGTCGAAATGTATAAGCTCTAGCGGTGTTGTGCTCCTAGTAATCGCACTAAAAGGTTTCCTAGTGATCTTAGTCTGAGCACACATGTCACATTTCTCAGGCGGTGACTTAGTGTCTAATGTGATCTGGTGAGTTCTAGCTATTTGGAACATCTTCCTATAGTTCACGTGTCCTAGTCTCTCATGTAGAGTCTTAGGGTTAACTAAGTTTGTTTAAACTTGTTGAACTAACTCGTTTGCTAGACTTAGTCGGTACATCCTATTTTGGACGTATGCACATCCAAAATAGTGTGAGTTAACTGACAGTGTTACTCTACCGCTACAAAAAGTGAAAGACATAGCAGCATCACATAATAAACTTATAGACACTAAGTTAGCAGCTAGAGAAGGAATAAACTTAACATTTTTAAGAGTTAGAGTCTTACCTGAGGATAGCAGCAGCGTTGCATTCCCCACCTTCAAGACGTCAGCTGTCTCGCCATTTGCAACTGTAACAGACTCTTTTACAGCAGTGAGCCCTGTCATAAGATCAGCATTGTTGCAAACGTGGCACGTCGCCCCCGAATCCAAGTACCACTCCGTGCTGGCCTTAGCGTTTCCGGCCATCCCAACAAAATCGGAAGACTCAGCTAGGCTAACCATATTGGCTTGGTTGCCATCCTGTGGTGCTTTGGTTCTTTCCCGTTTAGGGAGCCTGCAATCAGATGCGCTGTGCCCCCACTTGTTGCAGTTAAAACACTTGCCCTTGAACTTTTTGGCGCGTTTGCTAGGGCCTGCAACCTGGGAGCTACCATGGGAGGGTCTGGTCCTCTTAGGGTTCGGCACGCGTTTAGAACTGAGAACCATGTTAGCCGCAGCCTTCTGCTTGCTAACAGTTTCTAAAGCGTGTCGAGTCCTATTTTCATCCTCAATGCGAATAAATCGCTTGAGGTCATTGAGACCGACCTGCATCTTCTTGCGGTACATTTCAGTTTTAAAGTTGTACCATATAGAGGGCAATTTAAAAATAATCGTGCCAGCAACAAAGCTGTCTGGCAGGGTAATATTCTCACTATGTAAAGAATCTACTAAAACTTCAAAATCCGATACCTGAGGGAGAATCGCCTTCTCCTCTTCGAACATGAAGGAATGGAATTTGTCCACCAGGTGCGCCTTGGACAGATCCTCCTCTTGCCTGAAGTGCTCCTCCAGTGCTTCCTAGATTTCCTTGGCGGTCTTCATCTTGATGTACGTCTTCGCCAGGCTGGAGGACAGACAGTTCAGCAGGTAGTCGCGGCAGAAGTCCTCATCAGCAATCCACTGAGTCTCCTCTTCAGTCCCCATAACGGCAGCACGATCGCACTGAACTGTGTAAAACACGTTCAGATACTTCATTCCAAACTGTGTATTCAGCTTCCAATCGGTAAATTCGGTCGCCGTAAATTTTTCCAGCTTTATCATGGGCACCGGAGACGAGAAATTGGTCACCTTCATTATTGTGCGTCTCTTTTCAAACAATTTTTTGCGCTCCCTTTCCGACTAACACGGTTGTCAAGGGCTAGTGTTGCTCCAGGTGCTGGATTTTTAGAAATTGGCCTGGATCTGAAAAAAAAAGCTATGAGAACCACACAAATCCTCTGATTTGCAGCAAGATGAAAACATGTGCGTTCTTCCTCACTGACTCAAAGACAGCCAGACAAAACCAAAAAAACTTTTTTTTTTCTTCTGTTGAAGGCTGGCGAAATCACTAAAGCAAAAAAAAATTCTCCCTGTGAGGGGCTGCCTTAGACCAGCAATCTCTTTTCTCCCAGGTGGCGTCTCTTTCTCCCAGACGGCCAGAAGGAATTTTTGCGGCAGTGCACCGGAATCCTGCAGCGACGGCGAGCGGTCACTGGAGAGACTGAAGTTTTTCTCCTTCCCGATCCTAACACCGGCGGTTAACCCTTTCTTCCTCCCGATTTATGCAAGCGGAGGCATCCGACAACGCAGGAACGGCGATGTTTTCCTTTTCCTTTTTGCGATTGAGCGACGGGAGGGAGAAAACCTTTTCCCGATCTGGATCCTCACCCTTTTTTCTTTTCTCGATCACGGACGAACGACGACGGCAGAGATCCTCACAGGAACGGCGACTTGAGGCTTCCTTCTTCCCGCCAGAAATTTTCCCGATCTGAAAAAACCAGGCGGTGTGGTCTGTTCTTCCTCCACGAGCAACAATGCCGGCAACAATGAAGGCAGAGATTTTTTTTTTCGATTTCAGCGGCGGGATAGATCTCTGCAGGCGGCGGGATCAAAATCGCGAAACGGCGTCGACCGGGAGCAACAATGCCGGCGGAGTTTCTCTTCCCGATCCCTGCAGCGGTTACCAGCGGCGGCGAAAAAATCAATCGCGATGGCTATCCCTTTCTTCCTCCGCTTCCGATCAAACTCACCGGCTCCGATTTTCACAGGCGCGGCGGCACAAAACTCCAAAACACGGAAATCGGGAGCAGCGGTTACGGGGACGAACGAGCAACTTCGGGCAGTTACTTCGAGTTTGTGGAAGTTGCTCGAAGCATCCGGATGGGGATCAAAGTGGAATCCCCTACCCGTTGCCCCTAGGTGGGTATAAATAGACAAACCCTTAGGAGTTACTACGGATATGGGTTAACCGTCTACCCGACACGACCCGTTAAGCCTCCGAACCCGTTAATTGTCCAAATATACACTAACACTCACAATATTAGCGGCGAGAGTCGCGAGACATGTGACTGCTTCGCCTTTAAATCCAATTCCTTGGGAGACATACCAAAAGTCCGTTGGATCCTATTTCATTCTCACCGTAAACAATCAATTTAATGGCATCATTAGATCGCCGGATCACCATTTGTCATCTCCTACGAGTCAACAATCGAGAGATATCAGTCGGGAATCCTTCAGTCCTAGGAGATCAAGCTTTGGAAAGAACGTCTGGTTGGGCAATGGAATTCAGTGTGTTAGAAATCCAACGAAGTATCCACAAGTTCAAGCAAGCAAGAAGTTTGAACATGGTACTGAAGGTGGCAGGTATTATTGGAAGCATAACTACATCTGCTTTATCATGGAAGCAACTGATCATTGCCCTGATGGGTCCACCTGCAAATTTCTTCACTTGAAACGACGTCCCTACACTTATTACGATCTTGGGAAGGAGGGTTCACCTTCTTTTGAGTTTTGATGACAAGGATCTCTCGAATGAGTGAGTATTGATATGATCCTTTTGTGCTTTAATTTGAAAATACCTATTACCGCCAAAGTGGCATTATTTTACCTGTTTCCGCCTGCGTTAACTGTTGCCGCCCGTGTTAACTGTTTCCGTCTGCGTTAACTGTTGCCTCTTACATTAACAGTTGCCGCATGCGTTAACAATTGTCACCTATGATAATCGTTCTCCCTCTTATGTTTAAATGTCACTTTAAACGCCAACAAGATGTTATAACTACCTCTATGTATGTATTGTGAATCATTATTATGAATGAATTGCATGTTGTGTTCCTGTGTATCTTCTTTACCTCTCCCTGGTTCTGTTTTTATACTCCTTTGTAGAATTTACGCAACCCCTACCCATTCAGGCATTGTTGTAGGGAAAACCCCATTTTATTGCCACTTAGTCGGGTTCATATAAGTGGTATCAGAGCGAGGTTTACCTCCGGATGCCAGTGCAATGGAAGATGAAGTTGAGTACCAGGCGCTACGATGGGACGTCGAAGAAGTGAGGAAATGATGTAGAAAATGTACCTGGCACAATCAAGGATGATCTACTGAAGGAAATGAATCTCAGGCCTTGGTGCGATAATCTACTGAAGTTGGCTCTCTAATGGCAACAAATCAATCCACATGTCTTGTATGGATCTGACTGAGATGCGACATCAGAACGCAGCTACTGCGGGCGGCTTTGTGTTCACCAAGCTGAATGTCGGTGTCTATCTGTTATGGTTGCACAATTGCTGGAGGAGCCACTCCTCACTGGGACCACCAAAGCGCGCATATGGAAACTGCCTTAATTATTTTGTGTAATTAATTGGTATTAATTAATTAATATCAATTAATATTAGTTAATTACTTAAATGCATTTTAATTTCCTTGTATGTTTCCCTCCCTCATCTATATAAGGGGGATGAGTCTTAGGTGTTGGATATCTTGATTGTTTTAGGGTTTTAGCTCTCATTTTAGAGAAGGTTATTGGAGGACCTAGCTTCCTTGATCTTGGCCGGAGTTCGCTTCGGATTGTATCTGTGTTCTTTCAAGTTAATGCAACCGCAGTTCCTGTTTGTATCAATGATCCGACCTGCCGCCCCCGCCTGCTCGTTGCACGTCGTCGGGGCTCGAGCCGTGTTGGACACATTGGCCTCCATCAAACGCCACCTCGACTTTCAAGACGGTGTCTTTGCCTCGCTGTCTTCCTTCTTGCAGGCACAACTTCGGCATCATGCCGACTGCACCGCACAGCCCGACGCCCAGGATGCTGACCGTCTGCTGCTGACCGTGCTGCAGGAGTAGGTCGTTGACCCTCCTTCCCCACGGCGGGGCACCCCGGCCCTCACCGTTCCTACATCACCGGATCTGCTTCTCGCGCCTTGGACGGATCTGCTTCTCGCACCGGATCTGACTCGCGCCTTCCCGCTAGAGGGACGACGAACTCCCAGCACGCGCCCGTCGGGCTCCTCGCCGTTGCGCCGACCATCTTCCCCGTCCTCGGTAGCATCGACGCTTCTCGCAAGATCTTCCAACAAACCTCCCCAACAATCTTCCCTTCCTCTCGTCTCCCCGACCAACACGTCATTTCCTTCACATCGAGCCGCGTAACCCCTTTTCCCACTCCCTTACCCATCTCAAGCCCCCTCCACACGCATTTGTTGTGTCTTGCAGGGCAGTGGGGCCCAGTTTGGAAATTTATTTTACTTTTACTTTTTTCTCTCTTTATTATTTATCCTCTTATCCTCTCCTTTTAAAACCACCGTTGCCCTCGTTAAA
Source organism: Platanthera zijinensis (assembly GCA_039513925.1). Classification (NCBI taxonomy): domain Eukaryota; kingdom Viridiplantae; phylum Streptophyta; class Magnoliopsida; order Asparagales; family Orchidaceae; genus Platanthera; species Platanthera zijinensis. The sequence goes on along the minus strand of CM077095.1, from coordinate 123,166,791 downwards.
AGCAAACAGTACCCCCTCTTATTTTCTCCCTCCGCTTATTCTATCTTTTCTATTTATTTTCCCCCAACCATTACTCCCTCTTTCTATCTTTTCTCTGGGTGTCAGCCCCATCCTCCTCTTCATTTCACTTTAACACCACATTTCATTTTTATTCCAGTCATTTCCCCTCCTTTATACTTAACGACAACGAATTCTATGTCCCTCCCATTATTAAAGACCCCGACAAATCTTATAATCTTGGTCTTGGAGACAAGGTCAATTTTCGAGACGGGTATATTGTTACCGTCGCACAATTGCTGGAGGAGCCACTCCTCACCGGGACCACCAGAGCGCGCATATGGAAACCGCCTTAATTATTTGGTGTAATTAATTGGTATTAATTAATTAATATCCATTAATATTAATTGATTACTTAAATGCATTTTAATTTCCTTGTATGTTTCCCTCCCTCATCTATATAAGTGGGAGGAGTCTTAGGTGTTCGATATTTTGATTGTTTTAGGGTTTTGGATCTTATTTAAGAGAGCGGTTATTGGAGGACCCAACCTCCTTGATCTTGGTCGGAGTTCGCTCTGGATTGTATCTGTGTTCTTTCAAGTGCAATCGCACTTCCTGCTTGTATTACTATCTCTCCAAGGAAGGCAGGGATTTGACGACAAAGGATCACATACTAGGGATCTTCGCGATGGATGATGATGAACCTACTGATTCTGTGGACTCGTTGTAGTAGGATGTCGTGAATCTCAGCTAGTCATAGATTGCAAACTTCTGCCAACCAATGTCATTTTGTCTTTAAAATTTGTTGCTAAGTTAATTTTACATATAGAGGGTAAACCCTTTTTTAACTTTTTTGTTGTAATGTTTTGCCATTGTAGAAAGAAGGAAATGTTACTTATATATGATCTCTTTGCCTTCTGTTTCTTATTACTCGCATATCCATGCAGCTCGTGCGAGTTTACTATACGCTAGGCTCTTGGGAACACACATATGCAAAATCAAATTACATCCATAGGGCTCCGGGGGCCACGAGTGGCGGGTGCGGCGTTGAGCTGGTGAATTGCGTGGAACCGGGCAAAGCCCGCTTCTATTCGACCGAAGGCCGCCGCGAGCATCAAGCACAGGAAAATCCTGTGCTGATCCTGGCGAAGCTTGGCTGGATGCGGCTGAATGTCACTGGAGAGCATCGAGCACAGGCGTAGCCTGTGTGAAGATTCTCGTATATGTATATCTTTATACTATAAGCAAAGAGGTTTTTTGTTTTGGTGTAACATTCAAATTGCCCAAAGTACCCTCAGCTATGTGTAACTTTAATAAACCCCAAATTGCCCTTCTTTTTGGCTGCTTCCCCCGCCAACATTACCCACCGTTTTGAATCAAAAACAATCAAAGGGCCCGGATCATTTATAATCGGAGGCCACGGATCAAGATTTTCCCACCGCACGATCTATAACAATCACCGGCCACGGATTCCTACAGTCGAGAGCCACAGATCGAGCCATTTCCTACGGGTTTTTAGCTTTACAGTTTCTCAACCATTTCCGCTCGACCCGCTCTTCGCTTATTCGCCGCCGGCCAGCCAGAACCCGATACCCCTCTTCTCGGTCTTCTTCTTCTACGCAGCAAGGGCATCGCAACCCCTCCTCCCGCGATTTCCAAACTCGATTCTGCGCAGGCCTACATTCCTCTACATCGCACACAAGGACACAACTCGCTACTAAAAGCCATCGTTGCTTCCAAATACAAAATCTCAGCCGTAAGCCATCGCTATCAGATCTCCACTGTAAGTTCTTCTTCCCTCTTGCTCACGGTTTCAAGTTCTAGGTCTTCTAAGTTTTTATTGCTAAAAAAAAATTCCTCATCATGGTTCGTCCTGCCACTAAAAGCCATCGTTGCTTCTGATAGTAGAATCTCCGCCGCAAGCCATCGCCATCAGATCTCCACTGTAAGTTCTTCTTTCCTCTTGCTCACGGTTTCAAGTTCTAGGTCTTTGAAAAGCATTGATTGTTTTATTTTCATACCATTCTCTTTTCTCTGCTTTTTTTAAGTTTCAATCTGCTAAGCTATCACATGAACCTTACCTCTCCTCTCCCCATTCAATTTGGTAAATAATGCATATCACTTGCTTGATATATTGTCTAAATGAAAATAGAAATAAACCCTTTTAACTACAGGTAAAAAAATAGAGAAAAAACAGAATAACTGTACTAACCATACCGCAGAAAATAGGATTTGCTGGATTCACCATTTCAGTCACTTGAATTTCCATCTTTGTTATTCATTATTATATTCATGTGATTGGGTGTTATGTTGTATTTATATTTGGTGTTTGCTATGTTGAATTATTTTGTAGATTTAGTATAGATTCTAACACCATGGAGTCCATGGAAAATAAGTTACCTCCCCCATTTGCGCGTCCTGTAATTTCTCTTCCCCACTCAAATCTTTTTTGTATCGTTTAAACCCTGATTCATGGTGTTAATAGATGAATGACACTTAACATTAAAAAAAGATTCAGGTTTGGTGTTGATTAGTTATTCCTCACATGTTAATATCAGACAACTTGCTTCTCTAGAATGGATAGAATTACGCAAACTACTGATTTTACCTTAATTATTCCAATCTGAATTGGTGATATATTATCAATCTTGCCATTTAGTTGACCTTCATGCGGAGATGAGTTTGGTCTCATTTTGTGAGTCAAATATTGACCTCAAGTATTGGGGTTTGAGTGAGTTTTTCAGACATTACTTAAATTTTAGTTCTTTATATGTGAATGCATCATTCTCTCCATGCCCCTAGAACCCCCTCTGCCTCAGCGGATGACATTTTTCCTCATCATGGATTTATATGGAAGACTGGATCCTCATAGATGAAGCATTTGATTTTGAATCAAAACTTTTGATTGAAGCCTCCAAATTTGTATGGGGACCACTACTCTCTTTGTGCAGGAAACACATAAATCTCAAATTAGGAGATTGAGGTTTGGTGTTGATTAGTTGTTCCTCACATGTTAATATCAGGCAACTTGCTTCTCTAGAATGGATAGAATGACGCAAACTACTTATTTTACCTTAATTATTACATTTGAAGTTGTTGGTTTACTCTTGCTTTTTGTAATTTTGTCTACTTTATTTGTAGCTCATTTCAGCTTGGATTTCATATTTATTGTTTGTTTGTTGCTTTGTTAATCATTTCTTTTTAACCTTTCCCCATGCAGCATTGTTAATCCTCATAGTACAGAACTCTCTCCCCTGCTCACTCCGCCAAAATTATTCAGGCTGCTCATTTCTCTTGCTATAAAATGCAGTGTAAATGCTGCTTATTAAGGGCTGTATATAATTTTGTTATCACCATAAGCAGTAAATGCTGCCAAACAATTTCAAATGTTGGAGTATATTTACCAAATGATGTTTTTAGCCATGGACAACTGTATGTGGCATTGTCAAGAGGAGTTTCTGCAAATAGCACTAAAGTGATGGTTAAAAATGGTACATTGGAGGAGCACGAAGGAGTGTACACTAGAAATGTGGTGTTTAAAGAAATATTTACAAAATTACATGTATCGAGCCAAAATACATAGATTGTATGGATCAATGTAACATTTTTAATATTCAAGAAATATATTTTTCCTTCTGTTTCTGTATTCAGTGTACTATTATGAATATAGTATAACGATATATCTGTATTTTTTTCTTGCATTGTATTACTTATTCTAGACATGTTTGGAAGTTTTCACAACTGTTATCTCTGTCCACGATCGATATCTGAGACCACAAATGATATCGCCGCCCATGACCAGGTTGCTTCCACGACAGATGTTGCCCCCGCCGAATGTCGCCCCCAAGACGAATGTCTCCACCACGACGAATGTCGCCACCACGACGAATGTTGCCACCACGACGAATGTTACAACACTATCAAATGACGCTCCCACGACAAACGTCGCACCCACGACGAATGTCGCCCCCTCGACAAATGTCGCACCCTCGACAAATATCACCTACTCGACAAATGTCGCACACACGACGAATGTTGCACCCTCGACAAATGTCGCATCCACGACGAATGCCGCCCCCCTCGACAAATGTCACATCCACGACGAATGTCGCCCCCTCGACAAATGTCGCACCCACGACGAATGTCGACCCCTCGACAAATGTCGCCCGCACGACAAATGTCGCCCACATCCACGACGAATGTCGCCCCCTCGACAAAATGTCGCACCCACGACGAATGTCGACCCCTCGACAAATGTCGCCCCGCACGACAAATGTCGCACCCACGACGAATGTCGCTCCCACGACAAATGTCGCCCCCCTCGACAAATGTCGCCCCCCTCGACAAATGTCGCACCTCGACAAATGTCGCACCCCACGACGAATGTTGCCCGCACGGGTCCCCCGTGCACGACTGCTTGTATCTATATAATATACAAGTGACAGGCAGGCTCCGCCCGATGACCACGGCCCACAGTACCCAGCCGGCGACAGCGGGCTCCCCCCCCCCCCCCCGGCTCCCCCCCCCCCCCCCCCCCCGGCGGGCTCCGCGCCCCCCCCCCCCCTCCCCCCCCCCCCCGGCCCCCGGGCGGGCTCCGCCCGCCCCCCCCGGCGGGCTTCCCCGCCCGCCCGGCGGGCTCCGCCGCCCGCCCCCCCCCCGGCGGGCTCCGCCGCGGGCTCCGCCGCCCGCCCCCCCGGCCTCCGCCCGCCCCCCTCCCGGCGGGCTCCGCCCGCCCCCCCGGCGGGCAGGCTCCGCCCGCCCCCGCCTCCGCCCGCCCCCCCCGCGGGCTCCGCCCGCCCCCCCCCGGCCCCCGCCCGCCCCCCCCCGGCGGGCTCCGCCCGCCCCCCCGGCGGCTCCGCCCGGCGGGCTCCGCCCGCCCCCCCCCCCCCCCCCCGGCGGGCTCCGCCGCGCCCCCCCCCCGGCGGGCTCCGCCCGCCCCCCCCCCCCGGGGCTCCGCCCGCCCCCCCCCCGGCGGCTCCGCCCGCCCCCCCCGGCGGGCTCCGCCCGCCCCCCGGCGGGCTCCGCCCGCCCCCCCCGGCGGGCTCCGCCCGCCCCCCCCCCCGCCCTCCCCCCCCCCCCCCTCCCGCCCCGCCCCCCCCCCCCCCCCCGGCGGGCTCCGCCCGCCCCCCCCCCCTCCGCCCGCCCCCCCCGTGCTCCGCCGCCCCCCCCCCCCCCCCCCCCCCCCCCCCCGGCGGGCTCCGCCCGCCCCCCCCCGGCGGGCTCCGCCCCCCCCCCCCCCCCGCCCCCCCCCCCCGGCCCCGCCCGCCCCCCCCCCCCCGGCGGGCCCCCCGCCCCCCCCCCCCCCCCGGCGGGCTCCGCCCGCCCCCCCCCCCCGGCGGGCTCCGCCCGCCCCCCCCGGCGGGCTCCGCCCGCCCCCCCCCCCGCGGGCTCCGCCCGCCCCCCCCCGGCGGGCTCCGCCCGCCCCCCCCGGCGGGCTCCGCCCCCCCCCCCCGGCGGGCTCCGCCCTCCCCCCCCGCCCGCCCCCCCCCCCCCCCGGCGGGCTCCGCCCCCCCCCCCCCCCCGGGCTCCCCCCCCCCCCCGGCGGGTTCCCCCCCCCCCCCCCCCCCCACCCCCCGGCGGGCTCCGCCCCCCCCCCCGGCGGGCTCCGCCCGCCCCCCCCCCCCCCCGGCGGGCTCCGCCCGCCCCCCCCCGGCGGGCTCCGCCCGCCCGCCCCCCCCCGGCAGTCATGCAATATGAAAGCTTATATACGAATATTTTCTATTCAAAATATGGTCTGTATGGGAAGAGCGACAGTACTTTAAACAATTTCCCTCTGCTCAAATTTGGGAACTACACCCGGTAAAAGAAGCGCCGACACACCGAAAGACTGTATTCTCTAAAAAAGAATTCTGCGAAGAACGTTTTTTTTGCTGCAACATAATTTTTTGAAGAACTTTGGGACTTGTGTCTCTCTGCAAAATGTGTCAAGAATGAGGACAACATCCTTTTGTGCGATTTTCTCGCCAGCGAACAAGATAATATGAAAAAATACGGGTAACAAAAGAATATTTGGAGACACTGAATTTGAGAAGAGTAGGAATAAAAGCTCAAAATTATGTAGAAACTCAGACAAAGAAAGCCCAGATGGAATTAATACATCCGTAACAGGAACAACTATGCGTGTATACCTTCCTTCCATCAGAAGAAAGGAATTTGATCAACTTTTGCATTCAAGAAGAAAATTCCAATAAAAACACTATGCCGAGATGCTCATACAAAGCAATTACTATTACAACACAGTTCGGAGATGCTCCAACAAAACAGATACTATGTCAACACTATTGTGCAACTATTCAACAATTATGCCAACAGATGCTCCCATAAAGCAGATGCTTGACTTCTCCTGCAAGAAATAAAGAGGCAGATGTGTCAATGAAATGATTATTGTAGCTATATGATGCCAAAAAGCCTATATAAGGGAACCTCTTCTGATGTAATAGAGATTGAGAAATAGAAATTGAGAAAGTTTCTCTAACTTCTTTTGAGATACTCTTGAGTTATTGTTTGTTCTTCCACTTCCGCTCTTAAGTTCTTCTGATCCTCCAGCCCCTGAGAAAGAGAGATACTTACGAACTACACCGCACCTGGTATCATCAACACTATTGTGCAACTATGCAACAAATGCTCTAATAAAGTAGATTCTTTTTTGAAGACTTCTCCTGCAAGAAATAAAAAGGCAGACGTGTCAATATCTTTCGTATGAAATGATTATGATGTGTTAACAATAATTATGATATTGTTGCCTGTTGATGACAAGTATTATGTGATATTGTAGCGATATGATAACAAGAGGCCTATATAATGGAACCTCTTCTGATGTGTCAATGAAATGATTATTGTAGCTATATGATAGCAAGAGGCCTATATAAGGGAACCTCTTCTGATGTAATAGAGATCGAGAAATAGAAATTGAGAAAGTTTCTCTAAGTTCTTCTGAGATACTCTTGAGTTACTGTTTGTTCTTCCACTTCCGCTCTTAAGTTCTTCTGATCCTCCATCCCCTGAGAAAGAGAGATACTTACGAACTACACCGCACCTGGTATCAGCAACACTATTGTGCAACTATACAACAGATGCTCCAATAAAGCAGATTCTTTTTCTAAGACTTCTCCTGCAAGAAATAAAAAGGCAGATGTGTCAATATCTTTCGTATGAAATGATTATGATTTGTTAACAATAATTACGATATTGTACCTAGTTGATGACAATTATTATGTGATATTGTAGCGATATGATGGCAAGAGGCCTATATAAGGGAACCTCTTTTGATGTAATAGATATCGAGAAATAGAAATTGAGAAAGTTTCTCTAAGTTCTTCCGAGATACTCTTGAGTGACTGTTTGTTCTTTTACTTCCGCTCTTATGTTCTTCTGATCCTCCAGCCCCTGAGAAAGAGAGATACTTACGAACTACACCGCACCTGGTATCAGAGGGTCGTTTTTTCGTCCCCCGAGGGTTTTTCGTAAGTTTTTTTTAATGTTCTAAGTTCCGCTGGATCCTCTCTTTGCAGACTGATTTAATTTTTTTGCCATGTAGAAGACGTTTAAATCTTTTTTTCCTACACAACATTTGCATTTTTTCCATTTATTTTCCGCTACGCTTTAAGGTAGAAAACGAATTAAAGCTGTGCTCTCTCTATGAAGCGGTCGGATAAGCCTTTGGTATGAGTTTGCCGCCTAACCCAACCAGAAATCCAAGGATTGGGGTCCGACGTCCAGCCGTAGAGAACAGAGTCAAAACCGGAATTTAAATGATATACGTTGTAATTTTCCAGTTACAATCGCATAATTTTTCAAGGGAAAATTATTTTTAAAACATAAATTACTTATACTACGCAAATTAATTATTTTTTCCGTATCGACGGATCTATTACACAAACATGCAAAATATCGGCGGTTCACCAATAATTTCGATGGACGACGACTACTGTTGTCCTTCTAACATAACCATTCCCCAACAAAATTGGTTTCACAAACTACGAACTCAATATAATACTATCTGCCAACAATTGCAAATTCTTTCTTCTCCTCATGACACCCTACCACCACCAACACCTGAGAACTACTATATCACCAAGCCCTTTTCTTCCAATCAACCCCCTAATATTTGTATGGTACGTTTTTCCGCCGACAATATTGACGAAGAATTTGAGGCATATGAAAATAAACTTATATAAGATGCATATCTTTAATTACAACACAAAGTATCACAAAGAATAATAACACTCACCAACGTATCCGAATATTATGTAAAACACAAATCCATTATTGATCACGTTCAAACTAATGCATATTTTACACAGGTTTTTCAGACTAAACGAAAATTTCTAGACTCTCAGGATAATTGGGATACCAAAAAACAAAAATCACATTCAATCCATACAATCAATTCCGTTGATCTAAAAAAAAGAGCGCAACTCTATATCTATCTTCCTCTGACTCTCAAGCTACCAAACATTAAAGAATTCACTATTCATGCTTTTCTTGATACTGATGCCGAAGTAAGTTTAATTCAACAAACATTTATTCCAAAAGAATACCACCTTTCGTTACATAAATTTGGACTTTTAAATAGCTTTATGGGGCAATCGACAAAAGTAACACATAAAGCAATGGACATCCCTATCTCGATACAAGATCTATATGTCACATAACATAATTTTTCTTTCAATTTTGCTATTCTCCCACCTGGCCTAGAGCAAGATTGCATACTAGGCATGGACAACCTCTATAAATTCGCTCCTTTCAATTGTTCTTTTATTGAAATAAATGAGCATGCTTTTCCTCGAATACACTTCCATGTTCAAATTGCCCAGAACTATACGCCCACACTGTTCAAAACTAATGATATCATATTAATTTGCACAATACAAAGTCAGCCCATTTTATCAAAAATATATACATACCCGATACATTAACACTCAAAATTTGAACAACTAATCCATACTATGCTCGAACCCTTATACGATAACAACTCGTTAAAAGGCTTTAATAAAGCACCACGATATTGTAAGATCGAACTCTTAGACCAATATAAAAACACAAACGTCCGCATTAATAGTATAATGGTTTTTCCCACTGATAAAATAGAATTTTCCAAGCAAATTACCGAACTATTAAATTTAAATCTAATTAAAAAAAGCTCCAGTCCGCATAGTTCTCCTGCCTTTCTCGTACGAAATCACGCTGAACAAAAACGAGGAAAAGCTAGGATGGTCATCAATTATCGTAAACTAAATAGTTATACTAAGTTTGATGGCTAGTTCATACCGTCAGCCGAAACCATCATAACACAAGTACAAGGGGCAAAATATTTTAGTAAGTTCGATGCAAAATCTGGATTTTGACAAATCAAATTAGAGGACAAAAACTCAATAGAATTAACCGCATTTAGTTGTCCGCATGAACACTTTGAATGGTTAATAATGCCTTTCAGTTTAAAAAATGCCCCACAAATTTTCCAAAAATGGATGAATACTATCTTTGGGCACTCAACGTTTGTAGTCGTTTATATCGACGATATATTAGTCTTTTCTTTTTCATTAGAAGAACACAACCAACATCTTTTACAAGTTATACAATTACTACACGATAATGGTATAATTCTTAGTCCAAAAAAATTTGAGTTATGCAAATCCGAAATTGATTTTCTCGGAAAATACATTAAAAATGGACGAATTGAATTACAACAACATATTTATTCAAAAATAAAAGATTTCCCAGATAATCTTCAAACCTTAAAAGAACTCCAATGTTTTCTCGAACTTTTAAATTATGGGCGCAAATTCATTCCAAATCTCTCGAGCAGAGTAAAAGGTTTACAAATAAAACTTTCTGAATTTCAAGAAAAATATAAGCTTGAAAACGGTGAACCTCGGCGATGGAACACTGATAAAATTTTAATCACTCTAAACGATGTAGAACGAGAAGAAATACAACAAATAAAAAAATTAGTAATCGATCAAAAAATCCTCTACCATCCATCCACACAAGATCAAATTATTTTACAAACAGATGCATCTGAATATTTTTGGCAGAAATCATAATTGCAAAAACACCCACTAAAGATATTGAAATTGTAACATATTCATCAGGTAAATTCGGAAAGACTGAACAAAAATACTCTGCATACGATAAGGAACTTCTAGCTATTAAATTAGACATAAAAAGTCTCAAAGTCTATCGCCTGGACAGACACTTTATTTTTGAAACTGACAACAAAGCTGTCTCTCAATTTCTAAAAAAACTAACAATTAATGATTCCGAGTCTAATCTAAGAAGGATTCGAATTGCAATGTATTTAGAAACTTTTGTTTATATTCCCGGCTACACTAACTTTGCTGCTGATTTATTTTCTATATTATGTTAGGAACCGATCTTAACAAACGGCTCGAACGTCTCAAAACAACAATAGAGCTAAAAAAGGAACTAATGACTGAGAAACTGATGTAGGGTAGGCTGTGTAGTGCTGTCCTAAGACGCCCGTTAGTGTCGTGAGGGGTGGACTCACCCTAAGCAATGTCTATATGCCGACACAAAATTGATCAGGCGAGCTAATCAAGATAAGCAACAAAATATTAAATTAAACATGACGTTTATTCATTAGGCGGCATAGCAATTTCTTTTGGCGTTACGCAAAAGCACTCCTCCGCACGGAGGCCTAAAATTAGCGCGCGGCGAATTAAGCGACCTGCAAGTTAGAGATCTTCACAAGCGAATGATAACAGGCTGTAATTCCAATACGGCACAAACACCACAGAGCATACAATATTCCAAAACCAAATATCACATACAAATCCCAAAGGAAATAACAAAATTCTAAATTAAAAGTTAGGGCTGCAGGAAATCAGTATAGATCTGAAATTTCGGAGGCTAGGAGGGACTTCCGGGTGGTGGCGAGACGAGATCGGGCAAGGGGGAAGGTGGATCCACGTGGGGAGATGAAAGGGCTGCTGTTTGAAGGGTGGAGGGGGCTGTTTGGGGGTTGCCGGACTGGTTCCGGCGGGATCCAGCCCGATCTGGACAGATCTGGTCGGATCTGTCCAGATCCGGTGATGGCGGACTATGGGGCTGGTGGGGGCTGATTAATAGGTGGCAGTGGAGGGGGAAATAAGGGGTTGCGGTAGGGGGGGGGTGTTCGGTGGTGTGCTGGGCGGTGGAGAGGGCTCAGGCAGCCCAAAATCTGGGCGGTAATGGGTTTCAGGCGGCTGGCTGGTTTCAGGCGGCTGGCTGGTTTCAGGCGGAGAGCAGGTGGGGCTGGCGGGTTGGATGGGGGAGAGGAGGAGGGAGGGGGAAGAGCAAGGGAACTTACCCGAGGCGTCGACACCAAGGGCTCCACGGCGTCGGCACCGCGGAAGGACCACCGGAAGTAGGGAAGATGAACTCTCCAACTTCAGCAATAAAATTCCTGCAGCCCTAACACTTCTATTTATAGGAGAATGGAATTAGGGCAACCGGAATCGACGGCTATGATTGACCGGCGGTTCCGATCCCATAAGTACATGAAATAAAATCCAAAATATAAAATGTCATATATGAAACTGAGTCGAAACGACGAGCCGGACACATCCGCGGTGGCGGATCGCCGGTCCGATCAAGCCCGTCGACGCGAATATACGAAGGTGGGGCCTGCCTTGCGCCGAGATGCGCCCGATGGTCCCCCATCAACTCCCCCCGACTGAAAAGCCTTCATCTGCGATGAATGGAGACGATCGTACTGTAGTCGAAGTCCGGGAGCGAGTTGATCAAGCTCAGCAGCAGCAATCCAAGTATCGTCGGAAGAAGAACGTCCAAACCAGCGAACCAAGTAGCGGCACACGAGTCCATCCGTAGAGGGGACGAACTCATGCGCAATGATCTCCGTAACCTGCTCGACCCTCAGCTCTCGGGAAAAGTGGTCCGGTGGTGGAGGTGGTGCACTCGGTGAAGCCAATGGTGGTGAACTCCTGGGGAAGTGGGAAGCAAGGGGAGGCCGGGTGGTGGGGGAAAGGGGTGGTGGTGGAAGCTTGGGAGGGCCGCCAAGGTAGGGATCAGGGTACTCGTGAGGTGGGAAGTAGGGTGTCAGGTCCTCAATATTGAACACAGGGTGGATACCCATGCTCGTAGGAATGTCCAGCTCGTAGGCATTCAACCCGATCCGCGTCAAAACAGTGTAGGGCCCAATTCGCCTGGCGCTTAATTTCTTAGCAGGCCCCTGAGGGAGCCGCTCCGCACGAACTCGCACCATCACCTGTTCACCAACCAGAAAATGTTTTTCCCGCCTATGCATGTCTGTCTGTTCTTTATAATGTTCGTTGCTCAAATTGATTTTACGCCTGATAGACTCATGCAACTCATGCAAATGACGTGTGAAGGACTCAGCAGACTCACTAGGACGTGACTCAGTCGGGATGGGTATAAGATCAATAGGCTTCCTAGGGTCATAACCTGATACTACCTGAAACGGACTTAGACCAGTCGACCTATTGTTGGAACTATTGTATGCAAACTCCGCTATAGGGAGCACCGAGTCCCAACTAGATGCGTGCTCTCCAACTAGACATCTCAGCAGGCTACCTAAACTTCTATTCACCACCTCAGTTTGACCGTCCGTCTGAGGGTGGTATGCGGACGAGAACTTAAGAGTAGTTCCTGTTTTCCGCCACAACGTCTTCCAAAAATAACTAACGAACCGCACGTCCCGATCGGACACGATGGACTTTGGGAGACCGTGTAATCTAAAGACCTCGCTCATAAACAAGGCCGTGACGCGGGGAGCATCGGCGGTCTTGCTACATGCAATAAAGTGCGCCATCTTAGAGAATCGGTCGACCACAACAAAGATAGAATCGTGTTTCCGCAGGGTGCGCGGAAGTCCCAGCACGAAGTCCATACTAATGTCCTCCCAAGGACGGTGGGGAACGGGTAAAGGAGTGTATAAGCCCGTGTTCTGCTTCGTTCCCTTGGCTGTTTGGCATACACGACAATGTCGGACAATACGAGCCACATCTTTCTTTAGACTCCGCCAATAGAAACGATCCTCTACCAGAGCAATCGACTTATCCTGCCCAAAATGACCGGCGGCACCCCCGACGTGCAGCTCCCAAACTAAATAATCGCGATACGAGGTGTTGGGCACGCACAAACGGGAGCCCCAGAATAAATAACCGTCGATGATCTGAAACCCCTCAACAGGATCAGGAGGGTCCCTCGACAACGCAGTGTGGGCCTCAGCGAAATCAGGACAAGTAGGGTAGTCCATGATCAACCTCTCGAAACCATCCACCTGGGCCCGCAGTGTGTGAAGTAGAGAGACTCGACGACTGAGTGCGTCGGCGGGCTTGTTCTCAACACCAGCGCGGTGCTTGAGAACGTAGTGAAAATCCTGTAAATACTCTACCCACTTCGCGTGGCGGTGACTCAGCTTCTTCTGAGAGTCGAGGTAGCGTAGGGCCTGGTGATCCGAGTACAACACAAACTCCCGGGGTAGGAGGTAGTGTCTCCAATATCTCAGTGACTGGACGATAACATAAAATTTTCGATCGTAGGTCGAGTATTTTTGCTTGGTCTCGTTCAGTTTCTCACTAAAGTAAGAAACTGGGTGTCCCTCTTGACTCAACACTCCTCCAATACCCACACCCGATGCATCGCACGCGACCTCGAAGGCCCTACTAAAATCGGGGAGTCGTAGAACGGGGGCGGTCGCCAGCTTGTCCTTAATCTCTTCAAATGCTCGAGTGGCCGCGGCGGTCCACTGGAAATCTCCCTTACGCAGGCAGCTAGTAAATGGGGCCATGATCGAGCTAAAACCTCTAACAAATCTCCTATAAAAGGTCGCCAGTCCATGAAAGCCACGGGCCTCATGAATGGTCGAAGGTATGGGCCACTCGCGGATGGACTGGACCTTCTCAGGGTCAACTGACACGCCTGAGGAGGAGATAATAAATCCCAGGAAGTGGACGGACTCCGATAAAAAGGAGCACTTCTTCAGATTGATAAACAGCTTCTCCTTTCGGAGAATATCGAATAGGAGCCTCAAGTGCTCAAGGTGATCAGGCTCAGTGTGGCTATAGATCAGAATGTCGTCAAAGTAAACGACTAGGAATTTGCCCATATAGGGCCGCAGAACCTGGGTCATGACTCGCATAAATGTGCTCGGGGCGTTCGAAAGCCCAAATGGCATGACCAACCACTCATACAAACCGTCTTTCGTCTTGAACGCCGTATTCCACTCGTCTCCCTCTCGGACCCTAATCTGGTGGTACCCGCTTCGGAGATCGATCTTCGAGAAGATCTGGGCTCCGGACATCGTGTCTAATAGGTCATCTAGACAAGGGATCGGGAAACGATACTTCACAGTAATCTTGTTGATAGCTCTACTATCAATGCACATGCGCCAACTGCCGTCCTTCTTAGGGGTAAGAAGGGCGGGGACGACACATGGACTCAAGCTCTCGCGGATAAACTGCTTCCGAAGAAGCTCATCAACCTGCCTCTTGAGCTCAGCGTGCTCAACGGGATTCATGCGATAATGTGGCAGATTGGGGAGCGAGGCCCCCGGGGCTAAGTCTATAGCGTGCGTGATGTCCCGCAGAGGGGGTAACTCATCAGGGAGCTCCTCTGGCATAATGTCCGCAAACTCATCTAGTAACGGTCGCACGGCAGGGGAAACCTCAGGTGTAGGGCAATCAGAAGCCATAGTGGCTGCCACTACATACATGATACCAGCATCAGTGCTATCTCTCAGAAACTCACTACGCCTCAGGATATGTACGGGTCTCGAAGCAATCGTGCTAGTGGACGGCTCGACCCGGCCCTTAGGCCTCTCTCTGGGCTGGGTGGGGGATAAAGTGATCTTCCGCCCCTTATCATAGAAGACACACGTGTTCGATCGACCGAAGCACGTGACATCGCGATCAAATAACCAAGGGCGGCCCAGCAGGATGTGGGCGACATCCATAGGGATGACATCGCACCAAACTCGGTCCTCAAAAGATGCTATGGTGATCGGAACGAGACAGCGCTGGGTAACCTGGATCGCGGTCTTGTCGACCCAGACGACACGATAGGGGTGGGGGTGAGGCTCCGCCTTCACCTGCATGCGGTCTAGACCCTTCTGGGCCACAATATTCACACAGCTCCCACTATCGATAGCTAATTTGCAGGGACCGCCTGCACTCGGGAAACATGTGTAGAAAATGGTAGTGCGGCGCCAATCCTCATCGGCTCGTGGGGTATGCAGAAAGCGCCTGACCACTCCCACCTCTAACGACCGCTCAGCGTCGCTCTCCCAGCCCTCCTCAACGGTGGCAGTGACCTCCTCAGTAATCTCCACATCTCCCTCTAAGGCGGGCTCCTCATCCTCAATCAACAGACTACGTGTGGGGCAGTGGGCCGCCACGTGTCCTCTACCTCCGCACCTAAAACACTGTATACCCCCAGGCCTCTGGCCCTCGGTAGCGACAGCCTTCCCCTTCAAGTCAGGAGTGACTCGGGGGGATGAGGTGGCTGCAGCAGTCTGGGCGGGAGCGGACTTCCTAAACGTTGACGAATCCGTCCGGGAAGGAAACTGTTTCGTACTAGGGGCACAAAGGTACTGCTCATACTCTAGAGCGAGCTGGAATATCTGATCTACAGTCTCCAAGCGATGGGGAATCAACTCTCTCCGGAGATCCGAGCAGAGGCCAGCCTTGAATCGAGAGGCGGTGGCAATAGGCTCCTCCGAAATATCGCTCCTAACAACTAGCTCGTCGAATCGAGCCATATACTCAGCTACGGAAAGCGACCCCTGATGTAAGCTCTGCAGCTGATCAAGTAGTTGGTCACGGTAGGAGGCAGGGAGGTATTTATCCCTAAGCCTCTCCTTCATGTCATCCCATCTGGTGATGGGGTAGTAACCGTCACGCTCTAGGGCTCGCTCAACACTAATCCAATACACCTTAGCCTGTCCGACTAATTTCATCTTGGCGAACCAGACACAATGATCATCACTCATATCGTACCAATCAAAATAATGATCCATGTCCAGGAGCCAATCGCTAAAGGCCTTTGGATCCAAGCAACCATCGAACGTCGGGGCATCGAGGCGAATCCTACGGGTGATGTCAAAGCCGCGATCACCTCTCCGCGGGTCAGGGTAATCATCCGGATCGTCGTCCCGGTCATGGTCGTGCCGAGCGGGCGGGGGCTCGCGCTCACGTCGACCCGGCGGGTAATACTCGTCTCGACGATGGTCATGGCGACCGTGTGGAGGGACACGGTCCCTCGGGCCAGGATGACGTGGCATGCGGTAATCTTCCCGCAGGGGAGGGGGTCGGCCACGTGCTGGCTCAGGGTTCCGCCTTGCTGGCGGGGTGGGGGCTCTCACGGGGATCTCACGGTGGTAGCGGTCTGCCGGTAGCGGATCATCTCTGACCCGCTGACCGCGACGGGGAGAGTCGCCCGGGTCACCCGCGATCTCATCGTCATGAAGGGAGGGAGTATCTCTAGCGTGCTCTATCAGATCTAGACGACGAGTCACCGCGGCGATATCGTGACGCACATTCTCGAACTGGGTACCCATTGCGTCAAAACGTTCTAGAATAAGACGCTGGAAGTCTGTGGTAGCGGTGCTCGAATTCGAGCCCGCTGCCCGGTCATTGGTGACTGGAGGATCTACCATGTTTCTAAATGTCCTACCACTACGGAGCATGCACAATGGCCCAACCTTGGGCTCTGATACCAACTGATGTAGGGTAGGCTGTGTAGTGGTGTCCTAAGACGCCCGCTAGTGTCGTGAGGGGTGGACTCACCCTAAGCAATGTCTATATGCCGACACAAAATTGATCAAGCGAGCTAATCAAGATAAGCAACAAAATATTAAATTAAACATGACGTTTATTCATTAGGCGGCATAGCAATTTCTTTTGGCGTTAGGCAAAAACACTCCTCCGCACGGAGGCCTAAAATTAGCGCGCGACGAATTAAGCGACCTACAAGTTAGAGATCTTCACAAGCGAATGATAACAAGCTGTTATTCCAATACGGCACAAACACCACAGAGCATACAATATTCCAAAACCAAATATCACATACAAATCCCAAAGGAAATAACAAAATTCTAAATTAAAAGTTAGGGCTGCAGGAAATCAGTATAGATCTGAAATTTCGGAGGCTAGGAGGGACTTCCGGGTGGTGGCGAGACGAGATCGGGCAAGGGGGAAGGTGGATCCACGTGGGGAGATGAAGGGGCTGCTGTTTGAAGGGTGGAGGGGGCTGTTTGGGGGTTGCCGGACTGGTTCCGGCGGGATCCAGCCCGATCTGGACAGATCTGGTCGGATCTGTCCAGATCCGGTGATGGCGGACTATGGGGCTGGTGGGGGCTGATTAATAGGTGGCAGTGGAGGGGGAAATAAGGGGCTGTGGTAGGGGGGGTGTTCGGTGGTGTGCTGGGCGGTGGAGAGGGCTCAGGCAGCCCAAAATCTGGGCGGTAATGGGGTTCAGGCGTCTGGCTGGTTTCAGACGGCTGGCTGGTTTCAGGCGGAGAGCAGGTGGGGCTGGCGGGTTGGATGGGGGAGAGGAGGAGGGAGGGGGAAGAGCAAGGGAACTTACACGAGGCGTCGACACCAAGGGCTCCACGGCGTCGGCACCGCGGAAGGACCACCGGAAGTAGGGAAGATGAACTCTCCAACTTCTGCAATAAAATTCCTGCAGCCCTAACACTTCTATTTATAGGAGAATGGAATTAGGGCAACCGGAATCGACAGCTATGATTGGCCGGCGGTTCCGATCCCATAAGTACATGAAATAAAATCCAAAATATAAAATGTCATATATGAAACTGAGTCGAAACGACGAGCCGGACACATCCGCGGTGGCGGATCGCCGGTCCGATCAAGCCCGTCGACGCGAATATACGAAGGTGGGGTCTGCCTTGCGCCGAGATGCGCCCGATGGTCCCCCATCAGAAACCGTCACCTCCAAAAGAGGAAAGACATCAGAAACATCTTCCACTGAAGAAAATAGAGACCATATCTCTACCAAATTTCTTATCAAAACAAATATTCCCATCGGAATATATGACTCATCGGTCCGAGATATGACCATTTATAATTCTCCCACTGGAGAAATGCAATAACGAATTCCCACAGAAATTAACCTTGAATCTCCCACAGGAGCAAACAAGCATACTGGGCTCCCAGTAACGGCAAAACCGTATACATTACAAACCTCACAAAGGCCTAACGGTCTGCCACAAACATTTGCGAAAGCAATAATCAAGGACTGATATAATATACTATTAAAAGAAATGGTCCCAAATGACTGTGTTATTCAATAATTTGTATAAATCTATACAAATTGGGGACTCCCAAACAATAAATTTTCATTTAAGTATGCTTGAAAAAACATATTTAGCCAAGGATCAACAAAAGATTGTGATACAAAAAGGCTATCATACTGCTAAAGGGCTTGTTGAAAAGATGGCCAAATTTTTCTCGCTCGCTCAGTCTGAAGCAATGTCCGAAAGGATAGGAAACATGTTCAACGGAAAAACAACCGAACAACGAAAGTTGTTTGAAATTTTTTGTACTATTCAAACTGCAGATCTGATTAAGTTAGACATTTCAGATTTTTTAGAATTATCCAAATTCTTTAAAATTGAAAATGAAAAGCTCAAATTACTTGAGTCTGAAGTTACTTTTCATAAAATTTTGGAAATGTATAATAAAAAACTTATTGAGAAAGAAGAACTCCTTGAATTTCTAAAGGTTCTTGAAGACATAGAAGTGGAAGCACTACTACATGAACCAAGTAATTTTATTATATTCAACAAAAATGATCGGATCAGAATATGTTCTCTTTTCGACCAGACCATGGAGCTAGAAGCCGCCATTAAAGTCGGCCTCGTACACGAAATATACTTAAATACAAGCACACAAATGGATTTCAAAAATAGTCTATCATCAATTTGCTTCCAGGCAGTCATGCAATATGAAAGCTTATATACGAATATTTTCTATTCAAAATATGGTCTTTATGGGAAGAGCGACAGTACTTTAAACAATTTCCCTCTGCTCAAATTTGGGAACTACACCCGGTAAAAGAAGCGCCGACACACCGAAAGACTGTATTCTCTAAAAAAGAATTCTGCGAAGAACGTTTTTTTGCTGCAACATAATTTTTTGAAGAACTTTGGGACTCGTGTCTCTCTGCAAAATGTGTCAAGAATGAGGACAACATCCTTTTGTGCGATTTTCTCGCCAGCGAACAAGATAATATGAAAAAATACGGGTAACAAAAGAATATTTGGAGACACTGAATTTGAGAAGAGTAGGAATAAAAGCTCAAAATTATGTAGAAACTCAGACAAAGAAAGCCCAGATGGAATTAATACATCCGTAACAGGAACAACTATGCGTGTATACCTTCCTTCCATCAGAAGAAAGGAATTTGATCAACTTTTGCATTCAAGAAGAAAATTCCAATAAAAACACTATGCCGAGATGCTCATACAAAGCAATTACTATTACAACACAGTTCGGAGATGCTCCAACAAAACAGATACTATGTCAACACTATTGTGCAACTATTCAACAATTATGCCAACAGATGCTCCCATAAAGCAGATGCTTGACTTCTCCTGCAAGAAATAAAGAGGCAGATGTGTCAATGAAATGATTATTGTAGCCATATGATGGAAAGAGGCCTTATATAAGAGAACCTCTTCTGATGTAATAGAGATCGAGAAATAGAAATTGAGAAAGTTTCTCTAAGTTCTTCTGAGATACTCTTGAGTTACTGTTTGTTCTTCCACTTCCACTCTTAAGTTCTTCTGTTCCTCCAGCCCCTGAGAAAGAGAGATACTTACAAACTACACCGCACCTGGTATCATCAGCACTATTGTGCATCTATGCAACAAATGCTTCAATAAAGCAGATTCTTTTTTGAAGACTTCTCCTACAAGAAATAAAAAGGCAGATGTGTCAATATCTTTCGTATGAAAGGATTATGATGTGTTAGCAATAATTATGATATTGTAGCCAGTTGATGACAATTATTATGTGATATTGTAGCGATATGATGACAAGAGGCCTATATAAGGGAACCGAGAAATAGAAATTGGGAAAGTTTCTCTAAGTTCTTCTAAGATACTCTTGAGTTATTGTTTGTTCTTCCACTTCCGCTCTTAAGTTCTTCTGATCCTCCAGCCCCTGAGAAAGAAAGATACTTACGAACTACACCGCACCTGGTATCAGAGGGTCGTTTTTTCGTCCCCCGAGGGTTTTTCGTAAGTTTTTTTTAATGTTCTAAGTTCCGCTGGATCCACTCTTTCCGGGATGATTTAATTTTTTTGCCATGTAGAAGACGTTTTAAAACTTTTTTTCCTGCACAAAATTTGCGTTTTTTTCATTTATTTTCCGCTACGCTTTAAGCTAGAAAACGAATTAAAGTTGTGCTCTCTCTCTATGAAGCGATCGGATAAGCCTTTGGTATGAGTTTGCCGCTTAACCCAACCAGAAATCCAAGGATTGGGGTCCGACGTCCAGCTATAGAGAACAGGGTCAAAACCGGAATTTAAATGATAAACGTTGTAATTCTCCAGTTACAACCGCAAATTTTTCAAGGGAAAATTATTTTTAAAACATAAATTACTTCTACTACGCAAATTAATTATTTTTCCCGTACCGACGGATCTATTACACAAACATGCAAAATATTTTAGTAAGTTCCCTTTGTATCCCTTATTTTGCGAGAGAAGAAGGGAAAGTGAAATGCCTCAACCACGCGTGAATGAAACTCCTCCGCTGTTTGATACCTGGTGGAGGAAGGCGAAAGGCTCTTTGCATGTGCAGGAGGCGGATACCTAGCGTGTGGGAGTGGGAGATGAAGTAAAGGCGCTCCCTTCGTAGCCCTTATTTCGCGAGAGAAGAAGGGAAAGTGAAACGCCTCAACCACGCGTGAATGAAACTCCTCCGCTGTTTGAATTATAAAAGGATCGGACGAAGGCGCTTTAGATGGCTTAGATCGGATAACTTTCATGTATTTTATGGTCTCGAGGACCATTGATGGTCACATAAGTATTTCTTTTTATAATATCGATAGATATATATATGTATGCATGTATATATATATATAGATAGATAGATAGATAGATACGAGCATCTTCGTATGGGTTACGCTCGTGCTCGATGCTTCCGGGCGGCCTTCGACCGTTTCCAGGCGGGCTTTGCCCGGCTCTGCACGGGCTCTGCACGGGCCTCGCCCGGCTCCGCACGGGCGCCTCCCGGCTTCGCACGGTCGCCGCCCGGCTCCGCCCGGCTCTGCTTTCAACGAACATCTTCCATGATACCAAACCAGAGGGAACCCTCCCTCCTCTGTCTCTACCGAGAAGTCAGCCAAGAAATCCACTACTGCTTGCACTTTGATTGCCACCCTTGGCAAGAAGGTAATATCGAATTCGCTAAACTTTACCGACCATTTTGTCAACCGCCCTGAATGCTCCACCCCATCCATGAGCTTTCGAAGAGGATGGTCTGTCACCATGTGGATGGAGTGTTCTGAAAGTATGGTTTGTGCTTTCATGCTGAGATGACTAAGGCGAATGCCAACTTCTTGAGAATCGGATACTGCAGTTCTTCCTTCCGGAACACTCTGCTCGCATAATATATTGGCTGCCCCTTCCTTTCTTCCTTCACTGGAACTGAACTTCTTTTGCCCCCACACCTAGATAGAAGAGTAGATCTTCTCCTTCCTTTTGCCCTTAAAGTAATGGTGCTTGCGTCAGCTGCCTCTTCAAATTCTTGAACGCCTTTTCACACTCTCCCGTCCATTCAAACTGTTGATACTGCGAAGAGTTTTAAAAAACGGGGAGCACTTCTCTGTTGCCTTTGATAAAAAGTGACTTAGGTCATCCAACCTTCTGGTTAAGCGCTATACTCTCTTGGTATTCTTTGGCGATGCCATCTCCAAAATTGCTTTGACTTTGTCTGGGTTGGGTTCGACTTCGTTTGGAGTGAGGAGATGCCCAAAAACTTCTTTCTTCCTGCTTCGAACATGTACTTTGTCGAGTTGAGTCTCATTTTTAACTTCCGAAATGTTGGGAAGGTCTCCACCAAATCACTGATATGCCCGTGGGTGCTTTTGCTCTTTATCAAGAGATCATCCATGCATACCTCCAATTTCCGCCCCTTTGTTACTTGAAGACGCGTTCCATCATTCGCTGATTGGTAGCCCTCTTTTTTTCAATTTGAAATGCATCCTCTTGTAGCTATAATATCAATCGTTCGTGATGAAGGAAATATCGCACCGATCGAGAATGCATCCGGATTTGGTGGTATCCTGAAAAGACATCTGGAAAACTCATAACAAAAAAAACCAATAGCCGAATCAACCAACGCGTCGATTCGAGTCAGGGGGTAACAATCCTTTGGGCAAGCGTTATTAAGCAAAGAGAAATCCACACACATTCTCCAACCCCTTTGTTTTTTTTGGCCATTACAACATTAGAGACCCAGCCTAGATGTCGAACCTTCGAAACAAAACCTGCCTCAAGCAGCTTCTTCGATTCTTCCCCGATGGGCTCAGCCAACATAGTGGCTATTGCCCTTTTCTTCTGGCAGATAGGATGAACCTCATGGTCGAGATTGAGTCGATGGCACACAACCTCAACATCGATCCCAGACATCTCTGCAGCACTCCAAGCGAATACATCGACGTTGTCCTTGAGTCGCTCGACCACCTCTATCTTCTCTTCAGTATTAAATCCCCCGCCGATCTTTAGCATCCCAGGCATCCCACCCCTCATCACCACCTCCACTTCTTTCACTGCCTCCAAATGTGTCATTCCCTTCAACACCTCTTCCATTGCCCTGCTTCTTCTATCCATTCTAAGGTATTCGCGACGTCAGATAGCACTCCCAAGCTATCGTAGGATCACTCCTGATCCTTATATGTAGCCCTCCTTGACAATACTTTAAGCATTGGTTGTAAGAGGAGGGAACGACCTAGAAAAAGATGATGAGAGGCCTCTCAAAGATAGCGTTGTAGTAACTTGGCCCGCCGACAATGACAAATCAACAGTTCTTCGAGGTGCCGCTGAGAGTTACCAACAGCTCCGCTCCTACCTTCTTATTTTCCCCTGAGAAATCAAAGAGAGGATCATCTGAGGCTACCACCCTGCCTGCTCCCACTTCCAACACATTGAACGCCCTTTTGAAAACGACGTTGACCGAACTTTCATTATCCACCAGAATCTAAGCGGCTATTAAGTCGTTGATTGCCGCCTAGATGACGACATCATGGAAGGGATTCTCTTTCTCCAACATATCCTCTTCTGAGAAGGTGATTTCTTCCAACCGAGGAGGTGTTTGGGAGGTCAAAGCGATACTTCGTCGATAGATTGTATGGAGACTACCCTTTCGGGAAGCTCCCACCCATGCTCCTTGATGGATAAGGCCTTCTCCCTCGCGGCCTCCTGAATCCACCCTGTCTTCACATATCCTCCCGTACTCCAACCCTGAGCCTGAACGGGCCCTCCTTCCACAGGAACCGCCTGTTGCTGGTCTTCTCCTCCTCCCACTCCTCATTCTTCGGCTCTTCGCCTTGCCTCCACAAAGTCAGGACATGTCACGGTGGCATGCCCTCTACCTGGTACAACTCACAGTACAATGAGGCCAACTCCAGTTGGTTCCTCTTGTGTTGATGTCTCCTTCGATGTCGATTCCCTTGTCGTGCTATCACCATCGCTTCTTTAAGGGGGATCTATTTTGCCTCCCCCTCCTCGAAACCTCTCAGTTTGGTTTAAATAGTTCCTCCTCTCAGGGGAGAATCTCCTCCCAGACCCATCTGGTGGGGCCTTCATGCTGATCTCCACGGTGGCCTGTTCTTCAGAGTCTGAAATCTTCTATCCGGCCCTCAATTTTCTAGAGCCACATAAGGCCTCCTCACCTGCTATCTTCTACTCTTCTTGTCTCCTTGGCTCTCTTGCCTTCTCCCATCCCGCTTCCTTCCTTCCTGCCTCTTTTGCTCCACCTTCCTCTCCCCCGGGGCCTCTTCTTCCTCCTCCCAGGTTAGCTTTGTCAGCTTGATCAAGAAGCCGATGTTCGTCACCTCCCCTTGGATGAACTTGCATGCCCGATCGTTCCAATCTTCAAAGGAAATCGGAGGATCTCGCCCTCCAACCTAAAAAGGCTCTCGCGCAGTCCGAAAGTAAGGGTTAATTGTAGAGCGAAGCTGTTCACCTCCTAGATGTTGAGGTCTGACTCCTGAAAGTAATCAATATAGCCTTCCAGTGTCTCGTTGATTCCCTTCTTCAGATGAAAGATAGTTGTCAACTCTCTCTTTCTCTTCTTCGAGGTGGCCAATTGCAACGTGAGTCTTCGACGTAGGTATTCGAAGTAGTATATCGAATCTCCCAGCAGTTGATAAAACAAATCTATCGCCTTTATCTTGATGGTGATGACAAAAAACCTGCATTTGAAAGCATCCGTCATGTTTTTGGTAGAAACTACGTTTTTAAACCACTGCAGGTGCTGAATCAGATCATATTTCCCCGTATAGTAACTCAAGGTGGGCTCTCTGAACCCTTCAGGAACCGTGTCTGACGGTACTTCATCATAGAATGGACTCCTTTCTCCAGATTGGTGAGTTGCGACCCACCCAACTCGCCCAGGAGAGTTTCTTGATAACTCGCCAAGTGCTTTACTTCTCGAAATTGAATTCCTGGGAACTCGCTGGGAGATACCTCGGCTGTACAAATCGCTCTGGCTCTTCTATCGCGACTTCCTTACCTGGTCGCCGAGATGGCTCGCCATCCTCCGAAGGAGTGATGCGGCGCGTCGAAGTTGTTGTTACCTCAATGCGAGGAACAAGCACTGCTCGCAATGTGTCCTCGATCCTTCGGGCAAAGTCCTTGAAATCTACCTGTGTCACATACTCTCCTTCCACTTGCGAGTTGTCGATGATCACCTCTTGGTCGCCTTCTTGAACAATGTCGCCTTCTTGCCAAACTCTCTTCCTCCGACTACGGTCAACGCTCATCGCATCAAAGTATTGGAACCAAAAAAATCCCTGTTCCCATTGCTAGGACCAAAGTGTAGCAAGAGAGAGAACAAAACTGTCTACAAATATGACCTGAGTGCTGTAGCGAGGAGGTCTCGCCATGTACTCGGAAGTCAAAAAGAGCATCCTCTCCAAAACCAACGGGTTGAGCTAGGTACTTGGAAGGCATAAACCGGAGGTAGAGAGCTTATGGGGTGGGTTGGGGGGGGGGGTCAAAAGTGTCATTCCTAGTACTCATGAGGTCTTATTTATAGAGAAATCTTGGGGAGGGGGGTGCGAGAATAACCTCCTTCTGCAATATACCTGACTTGTAACTTCATGAAGATGCTCACCCACTCTATGACTATGGACCGGTAGCCTCCTATGGCGAATGTTGATTTTAGGATAAGTCTTTCTGGTGACGAGCTGCAGGGGATGCTGCCTATATGGTGAGTAACAAGTGATACTCATCCTTCGTCGAAGGTTGTCGCTGATCTTTGATTTTGACAAGTTCTGTTTATGTGGCCTAAACGGGTCCATCCTCGACGAATACGGATTGTACACCGAATCTACGCAACCCAATTAATTAACAAAGTTTGGATTTAAACAAACTCTCTACAATTACGTAATGTTTTGAATATTATTTTTTAATCCATTCAATTGGTAAGAACTATTTAAATAATAAAATTTGAAATTTAATAATAATAATTAAAAATTCCTCATTATGTGAAGATCGATAAACATGGAGACTCTTATTTTATGCTGTTTGAAGCAATGAATTATTGAAAAAAATTCTCCACATGGAGATTCTACTGGATTAGTACAACCATAATAAATATAGTCAATACGATGGATGGTTGTTCGTCTAATATGTAATAATTTGGCGCTTTCCATTTAATAAGGATGGCCAACCTCCTCTTCATTTGTATAAAATAGGGTGTAATTCGGAATCAACTAAACCGCCTAAGTCCTAACCAAACCAAACCGTACGGTTCAGTTTTAGTAGGTTGCGGTTCGGTCTCGGTTCTAATTTTTGAAAAACCACATGGTTTTATTTGGTTCACGGTTTTGAATGTCAAAACGAACTGAGTCGAACTGAACCAAACCAAACTCTATTAGTACTTACATTAACATTAGTAATTTATTTTGTTTGCTTTATTTGGGTGTCACACTAGTAGTTTAATAAAAACATAATTTGTGTTGCATTATGTTATTAACTGGAGTCATGCATTGCTTCTCTTCTCACGCAAGTCGTGGTAATTTATATTTCATACGCAACTCACGCAGCCGTAACTCACGCCTTACGCTAATGTATTCATATTTTTTAAACCACCGAAAACAAACTGAACCGAACCGAACCATTTTTATCAGTTCCGTTCGGTTCCAATGGTTTGCACGGTTCGGTTAAGTTCCAAATTTTAGGAATGATATAGGGGTTGTTTGGTTTACGATTCTGCTTAAAAATCGAACCAAACCGAACCGTTATAGTCCTAGTATAAACAGTGTTTTTAAGCAATATAGATGCTTTAAAATTTGAAAAAATGTTTGATTAAGTAATAACTGTTTATAATCTGGCAGCTTCCAACTAATATGTATGCTGTCTTCATATATTTTTTATGCTTTCCAAGTGAAATGATTACTGTAGAAGAAACATGTAAAAGGCCCTTGCAAGGGCCCATTTTTCTCATGGAGAGATTAGTCCCACATCTTCGTTTGAAGTTGAGTCTTCACTCCTTCCAATAAATTTGTGTTCAAATACATGTATTATAAATTTTTTAAGGTGAAATAATATAATATTGGAATTTAACATTCTCATTTTCTACATAGTATCAGAACCACTCGATTTTTTTTAATTGGGCTCTCACCGATTGAGTGATTTTTTTGTTCCGTGTGTTTTTTAAATTTCTGGTACTCACACACTACATCCGGGTACTCACACCCCTATGTTGTTAAAGGTGCGCCTAAGGCTCAAGGCTTATTATGCTCAGAGGTTTACGCCTTCGACCTTCGTGCGCCATTTTTGCGCCTTTGGGCATTAAAGGCGAGATTGAGTGTGATTTGTTGTAAAACTTTTTTCAAAATATTGAAAAAAATAATCCAAGAATTCAATATTTTTGTATGATTTAGTGTTTTTGAAACATAATTGACCGGTTGAGACTTAGATATGATGCAAACAGACATATTGATTTTATTTTTTAAGAGATATAAATGATAGTAATGAATGATTAATGCGTAAAATATATGAAAAATATGTTCAAAAAGATGAACTGATGCTTGATGCTGATTATTTAAAATGAATGTGGTTGCACCTTGCCTTCTTAGGGCGCGCGTCTGCTCCTTGAGCCTTGCGCCTCGGCTCTAAGACTCATTTGCGCCTTGGTGCGCCTTGCACCTTCAATAACTAAGTCACACCTTACATTTGGGTAATCGTAACATTCATCCAGAGCTCGTCCCTTCCATGTCTTTCGCCTCCCCAAGATTAGCTAGTCCACCCAGACTTTTATAGCAATCGAAAGCTCAGAATACTCACTGCCACCTTTCCGTTCTCGCGGTACTACCTGCCTCTGTTTGGGTGATCACATTCTCCTTCAATCGTCCTTGTCATTCCCCCGAGCCATAGTAACCGTATCTCCTCTCCAGCCTCGACGTACATTATCTCGCATTATGTACTCGCATGCTTTTGTCTTATGCTTGCACTCACGGCCTCCTCCCCGCTTCCAGAGATGCTGCATTCCGAAGTCGCGTCAAGTCCCATCTTCAGTACTCGCACCCTCTTGTATCCAGAGCTCGCATGGGATTATGTCCGTCGCATCCCAAAGCTACACCAATACCTGCTTGCGGCGTCGCCTCTTCTCGCATATAGAGTATACGAAGAACTTGTCGCTCGCTCCTGGTGCTTCTCTCGCCAACCTTGGATCTCCATCCTTCGCAAGCCTCGCTGCTAGAAACTCATCCATGTCCCTTGTTGTGAGGCGCATGTCATATTAGTCTCACATCGTGTATCTTTTTCTTATGATGTTTCTTAATAAGTATATATAGACAAGGTGACCTCTATGGAGGTACTAAGTTTTTCCTCAATACGCGTAACATGGTATCAGAGCGAGTTTAGGGTTTTTGCTCGATCGCGTAATCCCGCCGCTCTCTCTCTCGCGTAATCCCGCCGCTCTCGCCTCGCCCCTGCGGCTCCCTTGCGGCTCGATCCCGCCGCTCTCGCCTCGCCTAACTCCCCAATCGCTGCCTGCCGCCAATCGTAGATGCCTGCCGGCGATTGGCCGCCGATCGTAGATGCCTGCCGCCAATCGCTGCCTGCCGCCGATCGTTGATGCTTGCTGCCGATCGCTGCCTGCCATAGACTGTTCCGTCGACTGTGATGCCGATCGTGATGCCAACAGTGTTCCGTGATGCAGTCGTTCCTTCTAGTGCCGATCTTTCCGTGATGCAGTCGTTCCTACTGCTGCAGTCGATCGCGATGCTGATTGTTCCCATTGCCTATTGCTGCTGTTTCTGCGGCTCCTTCTAGTGCCAGCCACTGCTTCCTGCGTGTACCGACTGCCTCCTCGTGCTAGCTTCAGCCGCTGCCTCTTCCTCTACCGGTTCCTTCTCCGATCTTCTCTACCATTGAATTTGGTCATGGGTTCCCCCGTGACAAGTACCACTCAGTCGTCGGTTCCTCAGACGACCGTTCCCTCAGGGGATTCTACTAATACCTTTCCTCCCAATGCGAGGCTTGCTACTACCATCCTTACCTCCTCCAATTTCCAACTGTGGAAGAAGGGGGTTACTATGTCTCTGTCAGGTATTCGACGCACACACCACCTTACTCGACTTCCAACTCATGCCGTGGGAAGTACAAAATACGATGATTGGTATAGTGATGATTGCCGCATCTTTGCTCTTCTCCTGAGTTCCATGGACCCATCTGTCCAGCAAATGTGCAAGAACTGCGACAGCACCAAAGAACTGTGGGATACCCTACACATGATGTTCTCTCAAGCGAACAACCTCTCTCGTCTTGGTGAACTCTTCCCAAAAATAGCCGAGCTGAGGCAAGGGGCACGTCCTGTTACAGAGTACTTCGCCGAATGGAAGGTTCTAGCTGATGAGATCTTGGATCTGTGGGAGATACCCTCTACCAGGGAAGGGCATCAGGCCCAACGTGAACACCTCGTGCTCCTTTGACTTTTAAATGGATTGGACCCACACTTCTCAACAACGAAGACTGAAATGCTGGCGAGTCCTACGACTCTACAAACGGCTAGTGTGTACCATCGCCTTACTAAAGCTGGATCCATTGGTACTTCTTCCTCTGCTTTACATACTTCCTCCGGAGAGTCGATGACTCTTGCGTCTCGGGGTGGCAGGGGAACTGGTAGGGGGGCCGATATGGGCGTGGTCGTGACACTGACACGAGACATTGTGCCCATTGCGGGCGTCGGGGACACACAAAGGATACATGTTGGTTGATTCATGGGAAGCCAGACTGGGCTTCCAAACCTTCTACTCCATCTCGGTCGGCGCACCTGGCCAACGCCACTTCTATCTCTCCGGGTCCAAGAACTGTTGAAATATCTGAGGATGAGTACCGTCGACTGCAGGCTCTCCAGATTGACTCCCCGACTCATAGTGCGGCTGTGGCTCAAACCATTCAGCCTGTTTGTACCTCACAACGTCCGGTCCAGTGGTTGGCTGATTCTTGCGCTTCTGATCACCTGACTAGTTCCTCAGGTATCTTACACTCATACAAACCCCATATTGGAGCTTCCATTACAGTTGCGGATGGCTCCTCTGTTCCTATTGTTGGTTTTGGTAGTTGCAGTGTGACCCCTGACATAACACTCTCCTCTGTGGCTCATGTCCCTCAATCTGCTTACAATCTCTTATCTATTAGTAAGCTTACAAATGATTTGAATTGTATTGCTATTTTCACATCTTCTGGTTGCATTTTTCAGGAACAGTCGACGAGCCGTATTATTGGTAGAGGAAAGCTGCGAGGTGGCGTCTATGTGCTGGATGAAGTCTCCCACCTCGCTTGTTCTGCTGCCTCCCCAAAATTCTTGGATCTTCATTATCGTTGTTGGAACACCCTATTACTAATTTGGGTAAGGATCACTATGTTTGTCTTAGGAAACCAGGTTGACCTAGTTGTAAGTTGTAAAGGTCAACATTAGAATGAGTCTAGGGCTTAGAACTTAGGTTTGAAGCTGCCCCCAGGACCATTCCAATATCAAGGATATAGAGCCAAGTCTAAGGCAATTTTCGTCGAGCTCCGGTCGACGAAACGTCGAGCTTAGTTCGACGCTCTCTGAGCTCAACTTCGATAAATCGTCGAACTCCAGTCGACGATCTTCGAGCTCAGATCGACGATCTGCTTTCAGACAATTTTGGTTGGTCGTCGAACTGCATTCTACGTTTTTCTAGCTCAGTCGACGATCTCTCTTAAGCTATTCTTCAGGTCGCTGAGCTCGGTTCGACGATCTTCGAGCTCAGTTCGACGTTTTCTGTCTGTCTGATCTGTTTCCATCTCTGAGCTCAGTTCGACGATAGTAGAGCTCAGATCGACGTTTTTTTGAGAGATCAACGATTCTAAGGATTCAAATGCTGCCAGTCTTTGGAATGTTTTTGAAATCCCTCAGCATTTATGTTAAGGAGATCTGCCAGCCGTTTGTCTTTATTCTAGAGCAAGTTTCAAGGAATTATTCAGGGAATGTTTTATTGGACCTTCCTCTAGAAGACAAGACTTTTTATGGAAGACATTTATGCCTGCCAACGGCTATCTTTGACAAGATTCTTTTTGAGAATAAGATCTTCCTTTTCATCTTTAGTCAAAAGAGTACACACAACAACATACACAGAGAACACAACAAGAAGAATTAAGCTGTGACAGATAACAAGTGATCAATTCTGAAGAATCAGAATAACAGTCTTTTTGCTTACAGAAAAGTGATCGCAGCCTCATCTCAAGAACTCCAGACACCTCATCTTTCAGCCTTTTTGCTGAAACAATCCTTTGCTGGAGATCTAAAGTTCTGAAGGCCTATCACCCTAGAGCAAAACTTCCATTCCTGTACCTGTCTACAACTCAGGGGGAGCTTTGACAACAAAAGATCCACTAGTCTTCTCTCATTTGATTTGAGAACAGAGAAGACAACTTCACCTCTTTATCTTTTCTTTTTCTGCTGTAAAAGGGTTCTTGAACTCCCTTCAAAAGTTCTGTCTGGTTCTGAGAGCCTTGTCAAAACTCAGTGGTGACAAGACACCTTATCAAAAAATCCAGTTTTGGTTTTTGAGCACCTTAACAAAAGCTCATTGGTGTCAGGACACCTGATCAACTCATCCTGAGTGGATTCCTACCAAGGGTGGTAGAAGAGTGGATGTACCCAGGTTTTTGGGGAACCACTATATTTCCTTGTGTCTTCTGGGTTGTTTGTGTGATTGATTTGCTGTGCGCTGTGCTCTTTACTTCTTTGTTTTTAACTCTTCATTAACACTCTACACTATACTATAAATTGAATTTTATATTTGCTGATCAATTTCAACTGTGAAATTAATTTAAATAAACTCTATTCACCCCCCTCTAGAGTTGAGATAGATCTTACCCTCACTTTCAATTGGTATCAGAGGCAGGTTGGTTGCTCACACAGGCTAACACCTGAACCAAAAGATCCTTGATAAGATCAATCTCTTAAGAGGGTTATTTTCTTTATATCTTATATTATTCAAAGACATGACACAGAACAAGGATTATGCAAGCACCAGACCTCCAGTGTGCAATCTATCTAAGTTTGCACTCTGGAAGGCAAGGATTAGATTATACATGAACTCTATTGATGAAGATATTTTCAATTCTGTCTTGACAGTCTGTCCAAGTCCACCTGCAAGCTCAAGCACAAATGCTGTTCCACCTCCCTCAGGAACAGATGCAGACATAAAGAAATGGAAAACTGCAGATGCAAAGGCCATGAACATCTTAGCTCAGACAATGTCTGATGAGATATTTCAGAAGGTAGCTGACTGCAACTCAGCCAAAGGAATTTGGGACAAGCTCTCTGAAATTGTCTCAGGGTCTGCTGATGAAAGGAAAGACAGGAGATCCCATCTGATAAGCCAATATGAGAACTTCAAAAAGGGAGAAGCTGAATCAGTGGCTGACATGTACAATAGACTAAGTCTGATTGTCAATGAGTTAAAGACTTTGGATAAAGAAATCTCATTGACTGAGCTGAATGACAAAATCTTAATGTGCTTCCCCAGCACTTGGGATTCAAGAATCTGGCCAATCAAAGATGCCAGAAGTCTAAATGAGATTACCACTGAAGCTCTCCTGGGCAAGCTCAAATCCTATGAGCTGCTCATTAAAAATAGAGAAGAAGAACAAAATGCTACTTCTCCAGTCACAAGGAAAGAAAGGACCATAGCCTTCAAAGCTGCAGAAGAGGAGCCTGAAGATAAAGCTACAGAAAATGATGAGCTCCTAAGTCTACTGGCCAAAAGATTCTACAAGATGGCCAGAAAAGACTTCAGAAAGAGATCATACAAGGGTCATGATAAACCAAGGTATGATAAATCAAATAACAATAAAGAAATCATATGTTTTGGTTGCAGGAAACCAGGCCATATTGTGCCTGACTGTCCAGAAAATAAGAACAAGGACAAGAAAGATAGAAGAGAAAGAAGAAAAGAAAAAGACTTCAGAAAGAACAGCTCAGACAAACCCTCCTTCAGCAAGAACAAACATACAAGGAAGGGATTTGTTGCTGAGACATGGAGTGAAACTGAAGAGGATTCTGAAGCCTCATCCAGCTCCAGTGATGATGAGGATGATACTGATGAAAAGGAATTCTGCATGATGGCTATCAATGCCTCTCAAACAGACTCAGAAGCAGAAGAGTCAGAATCAGATTCAGAAGCTCAACTAGAAGAAGATCAGGTAATCAATTCATTTGATTTCAGTTCTGAGGATTTTAAACATGAGTTTAAGGTACTATGCCTAGATCTGTTGGAGTCTGAGAAGGAAATCACTTCCCTCAGAAAACAACTATCTGAGTATAGCACTATAAAATCAGAGAACCTCAAACTCTCTGAGGAGTTGGAATGCTGTAGGGAAGAGATAGCTTCACTGAAAAGTGAATTATCAAAAGCCAAAAAGTTTGAAGAATCCCTAAATGGGAGAAGTATCAGACTGATGGACATTACAAGCACAGTGAACTCTAGACTCAATAGTACACTGGGCTTGGGTGCTTCATCCAGTCAACCTATAGTATTAACAACTCCAATCAAATTTATCTCTAACAAAGGAAAAGGAGTAGTAGAGGTAGCTAGGAAGAATGCAGATCTGCCAGAGAAAATTTCAGTTCAACAGATTGCGTCGAGCAGAGCTCGACGATCTAACCCAAGATCGTCGACCTCAGCTCGACGATATCCAAACTCTGAACTCCAGAATAATCGATCTTCGAACAGAGATCGACGATCTGACCCAAGATCGTCGACCTCAGCTCGACGATCGTCGAACAGAGATCAGGTCTGTGAACATTCCTTCAATGACACATCTAGATTCAATCCCAGAAGTCCCACATCCCAAGGCTTTAACCCCTATACTGAATGGATAGTACCTCCTAGGAGATATCATCCTGAAGGTTATAAGAGTCAACCTGGGATGTCTTTCATTTCTGAATTCAAAAGATATCAACCTAGGCCCAAGGTTGACTGGGTCAAAAACAAATAAGCTGTTCATGTGCAGGTGAAGACCTATCCAGTATCTAACCAACAATGGTATCTGGATAGTGGGTGCTCTAAGCACATGACAGGGAACAGGGAAAACCTATCATCCTTCATAACCAAGCTTGGACCCAAAGTGATTTTTGGTGATTCAAATTTTGGTCAAACCAAAGGATATGGTGCTGCTCAGATAGGCTCAGTCACTTTCAAGAAGGTGGCATATGTAGAAGGACTGAAGCACAATCTGATAAGTATCAGTCAGCTATGTGATGAAGGATACAAGGTGACTTTCAATAAATCCCTGTGCAAGATCAAGTCAGAGGATAACACAACTGTGTTAACAGGTAAAAGGACATGTAACATTTACTTAGTAGATTTTCTTTCATCTAAAGTAGATATCTGTTTATTCAATTCCATATCTAAGACAAATGTTTTATGGCATAAGAGATTAGGACATCTAAACCTTAGAACCATTGCTAAGCTCTCCAAGGACAATCTTGTTAGAGGACTACCTTCTGGCCCCTACAAGAAGGAAGGACTTTGCAAGGCTTGTCAGTTAGGCAAGCAAACTAAAAATAGCTTTAAGTCACTTAATAAGAGTGATTCACCTAGGATTCTGTATTTGTTGCATATGGATCTTTTTGGACCCATTACAGTACAAAGCTTAGGAGGGAAATCTTATGCTTTAGTGATTGTAGATGACTTCTCTAGATTCACATGGGTATTCTTTCTGAGGAAGAAGTCTGATAACTTTAAGTGTTTGACAGAGTTTCTCAAATGTATACAGATTGAGTTCAACACTCACATTGCCCTGATCAGAAGTGATCATGAGACAGAGTTTGATTCTCTTCTTATGCAAGAGTTCTGTCAAAGTGAAGGGATCAGACACACTTTCTCAGCTCCTAGAACTCCTCAACAAAATGGGGTAGCTGAAAGGAAAAATAGAACCCTAATTGAATCTGCTACTACATTGTTGACAGATGCTCACCTACCTCTATCCTTTTGGGCTGAGGCAGTGAACACCTCCAACTATGTGCTAAACAGAAGCCTGATACATAAACTAAAGGGCAAGACTCCCTATGAATTGCTCAAAGGGAAGAAACCTAAAATAGATTATTTTAAAATTTTTGGGTGTACTTGTTATATTCATAATAATGACAAGAAGTATCTAGCAAAATTCCAAGCTAAAGCTGATGAAGGAGTGTTTCTGGGATACTCCATGATCAGCAAGGCCTATAGGGTATATAATAAATCTTCCTGTAAAATTGAAGAATCTGTTCATGTTATTTTTGATGAGACTAACATGTGTTATAAGGAGAAGCCTACTTCTACCATAGAACCTTTGCAGGTACACTCTATTTCAGAAAGTATGGACAGATTATAGGTTAAAGAAGAGGATACAGCCACTCAACCTATTCTGCAAAAGAATGAGAGCAGTGATGATGAAGAAGAAGTTCAACCTCTTGAAGAAAATCATCCTGAAAAGCCAGTTGTTATTCCACAAGAGGAAACAACAACACAGGTTGGTGAACAATCAACATCCCCTGTTGATCTAGTAACAACAAGAGATCATCCAATCACCCAAGTAATTGGAGACATCTCAGCTGGTGTGCAAACCAGAAATCAGGTCAACCAAAACATGATGCACACCTGCTTCCTATCTCAAGTTGAGCCTCAATCCATTCAAGATGCAGAGCAAGATCCACACTGGATCATTGCAATGCAAGAGGAGTTGCATCAATTTGAAAGGAATAAGGTTTGGGAACTAGTGCCTAAGCCAAAGGATCACTCCATTGTTGGAACAAAGTGGGTGTTCAGAAACAAGCTGGATGATCAAGGAATTATTGTCAGAAACAAGGCAAGGCTAGTTGCCCAAGGCTACTCTCAGCAAGAAGGAATAGACTATGACCAGACCTTTGCACCAGTTGCAAGGTTAGAGGCCATTAAAATATTCCTAGCTTTTGCTGCTCACAAGGGATTCAAGGTCTATCAGATGGATGTGAAGAGTGCATTTCTCAATGGGGACATCAAAGAGGAAGTCTATGTTAGACAACCTCCAGGTTTCATCTCTCTAACTCACCCTGATTATGTTTTCAAATTGCATAAAACATTATATGGTCTCAAGCAAGCTCCTAGAGCATGGTATGAGACCCTAGCATGCTTTCTTCTGGAAAATGATTTTGTTAGGGGGAGAGTAAACCAAACTCTTTTTATTAGAACTCATAAGTCTCATACCCTACTAGTACAAATTTATGTAGATGATATCATATTTGGATCTACTGATTCAAACTTGTGCAGAAAGTTTTCCAACCTGATGCATTCCAAATTTGAAATGAGTAGCATGAGTGAGCTCTCCTTCTTCTTAGGATTGCAAGTAAAACAGCATGCTGAGGGCATATTTATTTCCCAAACCAAGTATGCTAAAGAATTGGTTAAGAGATTTGGTATGTCTGAGGCATCTTGTATGAAAACACCCATGCCTACCAATGCTGTATTGGATGCTGATGAACATGGGAAACCAGTTAATCAGACAACATATAGAGTAATGATTGGCTCTCTATTGTACCGTACAGCCAGTAGGCCAGATATAATGTTTGCTACATGCATATGTGCTAGATTCCAAGTTAGCCCTAGAGAGTCACACCTAACTCTAGTTAAAAGGATTCTTAGATATATAAAAAGTTGTCTAAATCTAGGACTCTGGTATCCAAAAGACTCAGGATTTGAATTAACTGGATTTTCAGATGCTGATTACGCTGGATGCAGAATAGACAGGAAAAGCACCAGTGGAACATGTCAGTTCCTTGGTGACAGACTTGTCTCTTGGTTTTGTAAGAAGCAAACATCTGTGTCAACCTCAACTGCTGAAGCTGAATATATGGCTGCAGGCAGTTGCTGTTCACAAATATTGTGGATACAAAATCAGCTCATAGACTATGGCTACAACTTAGAGAAGTCTAAAATTTTTTGTGATAATACTAGTGCTATCTCTATAGCACAAAATCCAGTCCTCCATAGTAGGACAAAACATATAGAGATTAGACATTACTTTCTAAGGGATAATGTAGAGAAAAACAAAATAGAACTTCAATATATCCCTACTGATTTGCAAAGGGGAGATATTTTCACCAAGCCCTTGGATGAAAAGAAACACAGTTTCTTCCTAAATCAGTTAGGCATGTTAGATGGAGGAAGACTAAACTAATTTACAAGATTTTTGAAAAGATAAAACAGAGCAAGACTAGGCTAAAAAAAATCAGTTCTTTTTGTGTCTGTAGAATAGGCTTGGTCTCTGAACTGTGCTCGACGTTTTCCCAGAAATCGTCGAACATAGATCGACGTTTTTCTAAAAATCGTCGACCAGAGATCGACGTTTCCAAAATCGTCGATCTGAGTTCAGCGCCTCCGTTAGCTCTAGGTTTTCTCTCCTTCTGTTCAGAGACCGTCGAGCGGAGCTCGACGCTTTTCAACATCGTCGAACGGAGATCGACGATATTGACGTCTCTTCAGATTCCCTCTGTAGCCCAAATCTTCGAGCTGAGATCGACGTTCTGTCGAACCGAGCTCCACGATTTTCCGTTTCGCCGTCGAACCCTAATATAAAATCATTTCCGCGGCCGTCGTTCATCTTTGCGCTTTCATACTCTCTGCAACTTTCTTCGTTTTCCCTCCAAATCTTCTACGCTTGGTCGTGTTTGGTTCTTTGTTGCAGGTAAAAATGGCTGGCTCCAATGCTGCAATCTCCAAAATGAAATTTGACACCGGATTTGATATCGACATGAACTCGTTTGATGGAAGCGATCAGCGCTTCAAGGATATTCTTAATCTATTCAGAGATCAGCAGCTATCGCAAATAATGACTATCAGAATGAAGATTGCATCCGAAGAGATAAAGGAGTGGTGTTATACAGCGACAGATGAGAACGAGAACTCTGTCGTCGGCTTCATAAAAGGGACTCAGGTACAATTGTCCCCGGCCCTTTTAACTGAAGTTTTTCATCTTAGTTCTGGAGAAGATTCCATAGAGTTATCTGGAGAGGAATATGACTCCCTGCTTGATAGAATGGGTCACAATGCTGTAAACCCTAACAAACTGCTGAAGAAAAATCTGTCGATAGAATTTCAGTTTTTGGCTGATGTAGTTGGGAAAGTGCTTCTGGCCAAGCACTCAGCCCATGATACCATATCAAGATATCAATTTTGTCTAATGGGAGCTCTGCTTGATAAGAAACATCTAGACTGGGGATCAATTTTCTTCAACCTGATTAAGAAGAAGCTGAGTAAGACTGCTGTCAGTTTTGGGAGAATTCTAGGGGTCTATCTGAATTCCAGATGCCCTGAGCTGCTAACCTCTTCTGGGATGTTCATTAATGCATCCAAGAGGCTCTCCTGTGCCATTTTCAGCAAATGGGACAGGCAGATTGTAAACCCCTCCAGAGCTGCTGCACCACTATCTTCAGGCACTAGGACTGTTTCAGTCACTCCACCTCTGGTCTCTGCCCCAGTAGAAGTGTTGCCTGCTTCTCCTCCTCCTCCAGCTGTCTCTACCCCAGCCACTTCATCCTCACCTCCTATCACCACCATATTGATATCTTCCCCCATTAACATTTCTTCATTAGTTTCAACCCCTCCAGCATCTACCTCAGAGGAATTCCATCCTCTTTTCTCTTATCCAAGCTTCACCTCTCCATCATTTTCCTTGGCAGATGATTCCTTTATGGATGATTCCCCCTCCTCTCCTCTTGAGCCTCCCTCTACCTCCTCATTCCAACAAATGCTGCAAGAAATTCTATCCCAATCATCCTTCACACCTTCCCTTGCCTCACCTATCTTCACCTCAACATCTTCAATCTCCTCCATTCCCCTCTCAGAGCCATTCATTCCCAGACCCCCTATACCATCTCTCTCCATGCCACCAGCTCCAGCCATCATCCTTCCAACAACATTCTCTCCTACCTCTGCTCAAGCCCCTCTTGAGCATGTAGATTTATCAGCCCTGGCAGACAGGTTATATGAGCTGCTAGCTCCTAAGCTAACCTCATTACTGGAGATCACTCTGGCTCCACTCCTGACCCATGTCAAGGAGCTGTCTTCCAAGCTCTCCTCCTTCTCTCCCTCTCAGGCAATTACCTCTTCTGGGTGCCTTGACTCAGTTCTCCCTGAATCCAGGCAGGGGGAGATGCCTTCTGAAGTAGTGGTTGTGCCTGAGTCTGCTCCTGCTTTTGCAATGGACCTCCAGAGCTTGCTCTCTGTGTTTGATACAGTTTACCTCAGATCTTTGCCAGTTCCTCATGCTGAAGACTTGTCTAAGGCCATTGTGCCTATTTCTGTCTGTGATCCCAGCCAAATTGAAGCATATGTAAATTCCTTGAAGGCTGTGGATGTTTTTGTTTCCATCTCTGATGCTGCTACTAAGGCCATTGTGCCTCTTGTTGTTGAAGCTGCTGCTGCTGCTGAAGATACTGAAATGGTTCATGTATTTGAAGATACATCTGCTGCTGAAGAAGTTGCTTCTTACCTAGAAGATCTTGCACCTGCTGTTGTTACTGCTCCTACTGCTGCTGTTGCTTCAAAAGTTCCTTCTGCTCAAATTTCTGATGCTGCTCCTGCCCTGACTGCTGATCAATTGAAGTTACAAGAGAAATACATAAAAAGCATTGATGATTTGTATGACAATCCTCAAAGTTCAGAGAGTGATCAATTTCAAACTGATTCAGATGACTCTGCAAATGCTATTGCCAAGAAGAGGAAGGCCAGAAGCAAGGCCATGATGTCAGTCCCCCCAGCTCAGGCAAAGGATTCTAATGACATTCCCTACTATATTCTGCATGACTGCCCCATATCTGAGCCCTGGATGCAGTATTCCAAGAACCAATCAAAGGCTATGAAGAAGAGAAGGAAGCTGAATAAGTATGAAAAAGGATCTTCTCAGTATCAGCCTCCTCCTCCTCCTCCAGATTCTGGTTCAGGCTCAGCCTCTCAAGCTCCAGCTTCCAGGCAAAGCTCCTCCTAGTCGTATCAGAAATACTATCAAAGGGGGCAACATCAAAGGGGATATCAGTCTAGAAGGGGCCAATATAGAGGAAGCCAGAGAGGGCACAGATTTCATCAAAAGGAAGGACAAGGGCATACTGATTCTACTTCAGGTCCTTTCCCTTATAAGCTAAAAGATGCAGTTGTCTCCAGGACCCCTCCTACTGATTCTGAGTCCATCAACAGATATGAACCTCCTGTTTCATTTGAGGATCCTGAGAACAACCCCTTGTCCTGGACAGCTAGAATGAAAGAGTTGGCTGCTCTTGATCAAATAAAAAAGGCCAGAGAGCAAGGCAAGGACACTTCAAGCATAACAACTCTATCAGATCAGAGAAAGAAAGAACTGGAGAAATATACATCAAGAAAATTCTTTAATCCAGAAGATTATATGAAGCTGCACCCTGAGGCTGTAGTTCCAAGACCCAGATCTCAAACTTCCTTAGGTGCACAAGATGATAGAAGATCCAAGAAAGAAGCCCTCAATCCCAACAGAGAAATTTTGTTTAAAAAGGGAACTGAGAAGAAGTGAATTGTGTAAGCTGAACAATCATCCTCCTTTGGATATTTGCTGACTTCTTATTTGTGATCTGCATTGCTGCTATATCTTTTCTTCTGCATTGTTGTTTTAGTTTCTGTCTTGAATGTATGCTTATTTATTTCCTAATTCTGTCTGTAAATAGTAATCCTAACCCAAATAGGGGGAGATTGTTGGAACACCCTATTACTAATTTGGGTAAGGATCACTATATTTGTCTTAGGAAACCAGGTTGACCTAGTTGTATAGTTGTAAAGGTCAACATTCGAATGAGTCTAGGGCTTAGAACTTAGGTTTGAAGCTGCCCCTAGGACCATTCCAATATCAAGGATATAGAGCCAAGTCTAAGGCAATTTTCGTCGAGCTCCAGTCGACGAAACGTCGAGCTTAGTTCGACGCTCTCTGAGCTCAACTTCGATAAATCGTCGAACTCCAGTCGACGATCTTCGAGCTCAGATCGACGATCTGCTTTCAGACAATTTTGGTTGGTCGTCGAACTGCATTCTACGTTTTTCTAGCTCAGGTCGACGATCTCTCTTAAGCTATTCTTCAGGTCGCTGAGCTCGGTTCGACGATCTTCGAGCTCAGTTCGACGTTTTCTGTCTGTCTGATCTGTTTCCATCTCTGAGCTCAGTTCGACGATAGTAGAGCTCAGATCGACGTTTTTTTGAGAGATCAACGATTCTAAGGATTCAAATGCTGCCAGTCTTTGGAATGTTTTTGAAATCCCTTAGCATTTATGTTAAGGAGATCTGCCAGCCGTTTGTCTTTATTCTAGAGCAAGTTTCAAGGAATTATTCAGGGAATGTTTTATTGGACCTTCCTCTAGAAGACAAGACTTTTTATGGAAGACATTTATGCCTGCCAACG
The DNA here is from genome assembly GCA_039513925.1 of Platanthera zijinensis. Classification (NCBI taxonomy): domain Eukaryota; kingdom Viridiplantae; phylum Streptophyta; class Magnoliopsida; order Asparagales; family Orchidaceae; genus Platanthera; species Platanthera zijinensis. The sequence continues at coordinate 123,125,642 of CM077095.1, read as the reverse complement.
GCTATCTTTGACAAGATTCTTTTTGAGAATAAGATCTTCCTTTTCATCTTTAGTCAAAAGAGTACACACAACAACATACACTGAGAACACAACAAGAAGAATTAAGCTGTGACAGATAACAAGTGATCAATTCTGAAGAATCAGAATAACAGTCTTTTTGCTTACAGAAAAGTGATCACAGCCTCATCTCAAGAACTCCAGACACCTCATCTTTCAGCCTTTTTGCTGAAACAATCCTTTGCTGGAGATCTAAAGTTCTGAAAGCCTATCACCCTAGAGCAAAGCTTCCATTCCTGAACCTGTCTACAACTCAGGGGGAGCTTTGACAACAAAAGATCCACTAGTCTTCTCTCATTTGATTTGAGAACAGAGAAGACAACTTCACCTCTTTATCTTTTCTTTTTCTGCTGTAAAAGGGTTCTTGAACTCCCTTCAAAAGTTCTGTCTGGTTCTGAGAGCCTTGTCAAAACTCAGTGGTGGCAAGACACCTTATCAAAAAATCCAGTTTTGATTTTTGAGCACCTTAACAAAAGCTCATTGGTGTCAGGACACCTGATCAACTCATCCTGAGTGGATTCCTACCAAGGGTGGTAGAAGAGTGGATGTACCCAGGTTTTTGGGGAACCACTATATTTCCTTGTGTCTTCTGGGTTGTTTGTGTGATTGATTTGTTGTGTGCTGTGCTCTTTACTTCTTTGTTTTTAACTCTTCATTAACACTCTACACTATACTATAAATTGAATTTTATATTTGCTGATCAATTTCAACTGTGAAATTAATTTAAATAAACTCTATTCACCCCCCTCTAGAGTTGAGATAGATCTTACCCTCACTTTCAATCGTCATGGTCATCCATCTATGCAGGTCATGAGTCGTCTGTATCCTGAGTTTGGGAAAGTCTCCCATCTCAATTGTGAGTCTTGTTTGTTTGCTAAACTCCACAGAGTTAGCTATAGTCCTCGTCTTGATGTTCGTGCCTCTGCACCTTTTGATTTACTTCATTCAAATGTTTGGGGGCCGTGTCCTGTCCCTACGTTGTTAGGACACAAATATTATGTCACTTTCATCGATGATTTTTCTCGTATGACTTGGGTTTATTTAATGAAAAATCGTTCTGAGTTGCCTTCTATTTTTCAAAATTTTTGGAATGCAATATTTACTCAATTTTCTATTCGTATCAAATGTCTTCGTACTGATAATGGCCGGGAATACTTGTCTCAGTCTATGTCTACTTTTCTCTCAGAGAAAGGCATTCTTCACAAAACCAGTTGCCCAGATACCCCTCAACAAAATGGTGTTGCCGAGCGAAAAAATCGACATCTCCTTGAAGTCACCCGGGCCATCCTTCACCACAAGCACGTACCCAAACACTTCTGGGGTGATGCAGTCCTTACTGCTGCACATCTTATTAATCATCTTCCCACTCACATCCTTCAGGGGGAGACACCATATCACACTCTGTATCCTGAACATGATGCCTCCTGCCTCCCTTTGCGGGTTTTTGAGTGTGTTTGCTATGTTCGGGATGCTCGTCCCTCTGTCTCCAAACTTGATCCCCGTGCTTTGAAATGTATCTTTCTCGGGTATTCTCGGACTACTAAAGGGTATCGGTGTTACTCTCTTGATCTCCGACGATACATTATTTCCTCCGATATTGTCTTCCTGGAGTCGGAAAATTACCCCTTTCATGGATCACCCAGTCCTGACCTCTCTCTTGATGCTCTTTTAGTCCCTCGACATGAACCTGCTATCATTTCGCCGACTGACCTGTTGACCCCCTGTGGGGGCACGTTTACTCTCGTCGCCCTTCTGATAGTACAGGGATGCCACCATCTCAGCCTACCTCTGTCTCAAATGATACAACGACTGTTCCTACGGAAGCACCTGCGAGTGTACCTACTACCCTCACGCCAGCCAGTCCAGATGTTCCTATTGCTGTCCGGAAAGGCAGTCGCACTTGTCGGGAGACTCCTCTTTATGTTAGCTCTTACAAGGGCTTGTCTACTTCTCATACGGCCCTGCACTCGACTCTGGATCGATATCGTCTTCCCTCCACGGTGGCAGAGGCCAAAGCTCATCCTGGCTGGGCAGCAGCCATGCAGGAAGAATTGACAGCTCTTCAGCTCAACAACACCTGGGACCTGGTCCCCTTACCTGCCGGCAAGCGGGCGATTGGATGCAAATGGATCTATTCTGTAAAGGTGAATGCAGATGGTTCTCTTGACCGCTTGAAAGCTCGCTTGGTAGCCAAAGGCTATGCTTAGACTTATGGTGTGGATTATGATGAAACGTTTGCACCGGTTGCCAAGATGTCCTCTCTTCGTATTCTTCTTTCTCTGGCCGCCTCCCGCCAGTGGGCCTTACACCAGTTGGATATTAAGAATGCTTTTCTTCACGGCCTCTTGGAGGAAGAGGTTTACATGGAGCAACCACCTGGGTTCGTTGCTGAGGGGGGGGGAGCGTACCAAGGTGTGTCGTCTCCTAGCATCATTATATGGATTGAAACAATCCCCTCGGGCTTGGTTTGCCCGGTTCTGAGCTGTGGTTACTCAGTTTGGACTTATCAAGAGTACTAAAGACTCGTCCCTCTTTTATCAGAACTCCTCGGCCGGTACTATTCTTTTACTGGTTTATGTCGACGATATTGTTATCACAGGCAACAACGTTGAAGGGATATCAAATCTCAAAGCATTCTTACACTCCAATTTCCAAACAAAAGATCTGGGTCCTTTACGGTATTTCCTTGGGATTGAGGTTACTCATGATGATCACTCTCTCTTTATTTGTCAACGGAAATATACTCTTGATCTTCTATCTAATCTTGGAATGTCTAACTGTGGCCATGTGGATTCCCCGCTTGAACCTGGGGAAAAGAGCCTTCATGCCGAAAGCAAACCTTTTGATTCACCCGAGAAGTACCGTAGGATAGTTGGAAAATTAAACTATCTTACCATGACTCGTCCGAACATTGCATGTACAGTAAGTAAAGTCAGTCAGTTCATGGCTGCTCCAACAGTGTCTCAATGGAAGTCTGTTCTCTGGATTGTCAGATACGTGAAAAAAGATCCAGGTCTGGGAATCTCATACAAGGATAGAGGTCATTCCAATTTAGAGGCATACAGTGACTCTGACTGGGCAGGATGCTTAGCTACCCAAAAATCAACCACGGGATTCAGTCTTTATGGGTGGAAATCTTGTCTCCTGGAAGAGCAAGAAACAAACTACAGTTGCTAGATCTAGTGCTGAGGCGGAATATCGGGCTATGTCTCACACTGTTGCTGAGATCATGTGGGTAAGGCAAATCCTCTGTGAAATAGGGTACCCAGTTCAGGATCCCACTCCTCTATGGTGCGATAATCAAGCTGCAATCCAGATAGCCACCAATCCTGTGTTCCATGAACGCACAAAACACATAGAGGTCGACTGCCACTTTGGTAGAGAGAAGTACGAAGAAGGCCTTATTTCTCTTACTCATGTGAAGACCGGAGATGAAGTTGCAGATATTCTTACGAAAGGGGTTACGGGGACTAGAATGAACTTTATATGTAACAAGTTGGGTCTGGGAAGTTCCCACGATCCAACTTGAGGGGGAGTGTTGTGAGGCGCATGTCATATTAGTCCCACATCGTGTATCTTTTCCTTATGATGTTTCTTAATAAGTATATATAGACAAGGTGACCTCTATGGAGGTACTAAGTTTTTCCTCAATACGCGTAACATCCCTATTTCAAAAGTCGCCCCTTCTCGATTCCATGGGACTCGTCGGTCTTTATCCACTGTACTCGCTGCATCTTCCTGCTCGTGCTCGCCGCATACCCTCACGCCTTGAGCGTATTCACCGCTTCAACTCATGGTTTCCAGCCCTTCCCACTATCTCTTCCAAGGTCACAGACTCCTTTATCTTCGCTCTCCCTACTTTCTTGGGAACGAATGCTACATCCACATCCTTTACTCTTCCAGCACTCACTCGGGATCCTATCCCCGACGTCTGAGATGAATTGCGGATTACCACTATCTCCCTTAATGAGATTTTTTTTTGTATGGGTACACTTAGTGAACCGTGTCCTTCAAACTATGGGATTGCTTCTTCATCTGACCCGTGACCCGCTTGTTGAGCCTATCGAGCAATGGATCTGGGATAATGGCTGGGTTCAATCATGGATTTTTAATTCTATGGAGAACGATTCATATCACATGGCTATGTACCACGAGGCTGTCAAAGTCATACGAGATGAACTTTAGTCTCTATACTCTGGGAAGGATAACCTTCAACTTTTGTTCGATATCATTACAGACCTCTAGACAGTTAAGCCTGGTGTGAATGGGATCTGACATCCTTTGTTCCAAAGTTCAAGACCCTAGTCGTGGTGTGGATCCAACACCAGCCATTGATTTTGGATTTCGCAACCCAATGAGCTCAAAAGGAAGTTGTTGGCATAACATTGATGATGGAACGAGGCCTCCCATATCTATATAGTGTCCGTGTCAACAACTTATAATCTCTCACCATTCCCTCCCTATCTGATGCTTGCTCTATGATTTTGAAGGTGATGCCAGCCACCGATATCTCGGTGACTCCCTCTCCCACCCTCCAACAATCTACTGAAGCTCTCCCTCCCCCTACTAGGACTTGTGGAGCCCGCCACGGGTCTTAGGGCAGTGGGCGCGATGGTTGGGATCTCTACACGCTTCTCCTGCGGTGGATTTTCCTACCACATATTGCTCAGACATTGACACCTTGCGAGATAAAATCAAGCATCTCCGGGGTTGGTTACTCGAACTTCCGCTCCGTTGATTATATCCCGAACGAAGGTATATCATGTTTTTCCTATAATCCCTCTTGGATAGTGAACTCTAGGGCCACAAATCACATTACTCTGCAGAGGCCTTCTTGGTACATGAACTCTGCTTGTCCTAAGTTTATTATGGTGACCAATGACGACACCACCCTGGTTTGCGGCTTTGGCAACATGCCTCTCTCTCCGCCCCTCTATCTGCTCTGTTCTTCATGTTCCTTGCTCTCAATTTACTTTCCTTGTCGTCAGTCATCTTATTCTTGACCATGGCTGCTCTGTCACCTTTTTTACTTCTTCATTTGTGGTGCATGATCGATTGATTCAGAATATCATTGATAGAGGGCGACTGTCAAATTATCTATAAACTTTGAATCTTCCCACCTTGGTTATCTCCTCCACCACCTCTATTGATTCGTACTGACGTCTTGTACATGCTCCTCTTCCTATCTTGTAGAAAGTTCTTTTTGATTTTTTTTTCTGAATTTACATGTGAATCATATATCTACGGGAAATATCTCTCTACCTTGTCCCCTCATTGTACTCGAAGCTCTGATCCTTTTGATTGAGTGCATTCAAACATTTGTGTCCTAATATATCTAGATATCATTATTTTCTTATTGTTATTGATGATCATTCTCGCATGACCCGGTTGTATTTGTTGTGCGATTGCTCTAGATTACTACGTGTCTTTCGCTCTTATATCGCTGAGACTCATACTCAATTCTCGCACTCAATTAAAATACTTCGGGCCGATAATGCGTGGGAATATACAAGTCACGACTTTTAGGAAACTTGCACTACGTTAGGCATAATCCACCAAACATCTTGCGCTTATACACCACAACGAAGTGGTGTGGTTAAGCAGAAAAATCATCATCTCTCTCATTATGCCTCCTTACATCGCTTATCCCCTACTTTCACAGGTTTGCAACTTCCTTGTCTTCTATTTTCACCCCCTTTTCTGTGCAGGAAGCTCTTCAACATCCGGGGTGATGGTTAGTGATGGATGAGGAAATGGCTGTCCTCTGGGCCTATCAGACCTGGTACCTTTTCCACTTCCTCTTGACCAATCACTTGTATGATGTAGATGAGTTTTCACTATGAAGCATCGTCCTGATGGAACTGTTGAGCGCCTCAAAGTTCGTCTTGTGCCTCGCGGTTTCACTTAACAATATGACCTTAACTATGAAATGACATTCTCGCCCGCCACTAAGTTGAATATCGTATGGGTCCTGATCTCTTAATCGTCCATCATCATTGGCAATTGCATCAACTTGACATCAGTAATGCCTTCCTTAATGGCGATCTCACAGAGACTATGTACATGCAACAATCTTCTGATTATGAAATCACGAGGTAGTCTCTTGTCTGCCATCTTAAGAAATCTCTCTTTGGCCTCAAGCAGTTTTCTCGGGCTTGATTTGATAAGTTCAGTCGTATTATTCGAGATATTGGTGTACAACCTCGGGCTCGCGGGTAAGAGGGCCCAGGCGAGAGGGCCCAGGCGAGAGGACCCAGGCGAGAGGGCCCAGGAGAGAGGGCCCAGGTAAGGAGAGCCAGGCGAGAGGTGTTATGCGAGACGACCCAAGTGCCATGTGGCAGGAGATTGGCGAGTGAGTGCCGAGAGGGGAGGCTTTCCCGACGAGTGGCCAGTTCACCACGCGAGAGGACTCCAGGGGCGGAGCTCTCGCCAAAAGGCGGTCCTCTCGTCAGGCGAGAGGACCCTATAGGGGAGTTCTCGCCAGGTGCCATTTTGGTTCAAGGCCGGTTCAGATAGGGCCGGGCCCACCCTTTTGGGCCCCAGGGGTGTTTTACTCTTTTACCCTGGGTGGTCTGCATTTAGCCCTTTAGAACAGCGGAGTTTGGCTGTTGGCAGGCCTAGCCAAGGGTATTCTAGTAATTTCAGGACGGTTTAAGTGGGTTATTTGCAGTCCCAGTTCAGAAGCCTATAAATAGACCGGTAAGGTGCCTTAGAAGGGCAAACCTTCTCGACTCTTTTCACTTCTTCTAAGGCACCTAGCTCAGCATTGGCTAGGGAGGGGGAGAGCTTTAGCCTCTTCCGGGTACGAGGTGGGACCTCCTCGCTGAAGCCTCCGGTCTAGTTCTTCGCCTTGAGTGTAATCCTAAGGGAGTAAGCGTGAGCTACCTCTTTAGTTCCGAGCTTTAGGAGGAATCGACCTTGTTGGTTCCAACAATTGGCTTCACTCAGAGCTCATCAGTTTTCTCCCTCTTTACTCGTCTCCGCCCAATAAACATGATGATACTTGTATATATTGATGATATTCTCATCACAGACAATGATCTCAACGATATAACTGTGATCAAAAAGTAGTTGACCTCACATTTTCAAACCAAATATTTGGGTCGCCTCCGTTACTTCTTGGGTATTGAGGTCCTCGTCAACCTGATGGACTTGTCTTGTTTCAACGAAAGTATGGACTCAACCTTCTTCATGATGCAGGCTTCTCAGGGTGCAAGCCTGCTGACACACCACTGAATACCAATCACAAGCTTTGCACTCATGCATCTGACTCTGATTTACTTCTCCCTAATTCAAAGTACTGTCGTCGCCTTGTTAGCAAGCTTATTTACCTGACTGTCACACGGCCCGATATATCCTTTGTTGTTGCAGTGGTTATCCGCTTTATGCATGCTCAGATATTTCACCTCCAGATTGTCGAGCGAATTCTTTGGTATCTGAAAAAAGCTTCGGGACAAGTACTTATGTATAAACCCTCATCTTCTAATCATCAATTGCCTACTCTAATGTATATTATGTCCGTTCCCTCGATGATCGTCGGTCTATGAGTGACTATTGCATAGTCTGCACATATTCTGGAGGACACTTGGTCACCTAGCTAAGCAAGAAGAAAACGATGGTAGCATGCTCTTCTGTGGAGGCTGAGTATCGTTCAATAGCCTAAACTATTTCTGAAATCACGTGGTTGGAAAGTCTTCTTACTGATCTTGGTGTAAAACTCGCCTCTCCAGCCGTTCTCTAACGCGATAGTGAAGCAACCATCCATATCACTGAGAATTCCATGTTTCATGAACATACTAAGTATATTGAAGTCGATTGTCATTTCATTCGCGAAAAAGTTCAACTTCGCAAACTGGACTTGAGACATGTGCCTTCTACCGAGCAAGTTTCCGATGTCCTCACCAAGGCTCTTCTGATTGGCGCTTACGATCTGTATACTCCAACTTACAGGGGAGTGTAGAAGAACTAGAAAATCTGAATAAATGAAATTAAAATACTTATTCAGACATTAATTTTATTTACATTCCACTTAAACCTTGTTGTGCTTGAATCATACCCGGCTTTAGCTTCAACATTCATATATTTTTTATGTCACAATTTTATCTTTATTAGCTTCATCAATTTGATTTCTCAAGACATTCTTGCAATTTTGCCCTGACGCTGATGGTGCAGAATATTATTGGCCCCGGAATCGGTCAAGATATTATTAAGGGATATTTAGAAAGGAGAGGCTATAATGATTCTAACACTAGTAGCTCAGAAATACAAACACCGTTTCAAGCCTATATGAAGCCTCCTGCAGATGATGGTTATATTGTTGCAAATAAGAAACAAAACAGAGTACCAAAAGAAGAATCCATGCCCAGTACAGAGTCAAGAAACACTCAAGGAAGCTCTAATATCTCTAAGAAGAAAAAGGCTGGAAAGGTGATATCGCTTGCTGAGGCTGCGAAAGGGTCTGTGGTATTCCAGCAGGGAAAGCCATGTTCTTGCCAAGCTCGTCGGCACAAGCTCGTGAGCAATTGCTTATCCTGTGGTAAGATAGTTTGTGAACAGGAAGGCGAAGGTCCGTGCAGTTTCTGTGGCGCACTTGTGCTGCGAGAAGGCAGCACGTACGCGGGTTTAGACACTTTGTCAATTCCTATGTCAGATGTGGAAGTTACTGCTGAAGCATATGCCAAGAGACTTGTGGATTATGATCGAAACTCTGCTGCCAGAACTAAAGTCATTGATGACCAGAGTGACTATTATGGTTTTGAGGGGAATAGTTGGATTTCTGGACAGGTTTTATTCTTCTTCACACTCTCTTATCAAATGGTTCATTATATTAGTTCTGGTAAATCCTTGTCATAGATTTTCTCCTTTTAATTTTTTTTATTAACCATCATTATAAATGGTCATCATCATAAGACTATTTACAACTTTTTGTGCATATGCAATGATTTGCCTGAGTGTTTAACCTGAAGCACTATTAAGCGCTAGTGAATGTTATGCACCTAGGGAAGAAGGGAGAACTAGAGAGGAAGAAGGAGAGGAGTTATGGTTAGGGAGAAAGAGGAGAGAAATACCTGAGTAATCTTTGCTTGCCTTCCAAGATAGAGAGCCCGGGTATAAATACACCCGGGCCCAAGAGGGTCCGGTCGGCCCCTCCCCACACGGCACTGAACCTGCGGTTCAGCCCCAAGCCGCCCGAATTCAAAGAGTGGGGGATGAACCAGTTGGTTCATCCCCGTTGCCGCCTGCGTTCTCCTTCCGTCTGCGAGCATAGTGATCCCCCGAGAACTGTGCCATGCCCGGGGGCGTAACATTCCCCTCTCCATCAAGAACTAGCTTGTCTCCAAGTTGGTAGTCCGGGTAGAGCTCCTTGAACTCCAGTAGATCAACCCAAGTATTGTGCGCTTCTGGCCATTGTTTCCATTTGACTAGGACCTCTGGGCGGTACTCAGTGCCCCTCTTTTTCCATTTGAGCATCAGGATCACCTCGGGTATCGAGCGCAATTTGCCCGCTGTTGTCGCCTCCGGTAGGAATGGGCAGACCGGAATTGTGTTGCCGATTTTCTGTTTAAGTAAGGACACATGAAAGGTAGGATGAATGCGCGACCCTTCGTGTAGCGCTGAGGTGTAAGCGACTGGCCCCACGCGGCGGGTAATTCGAAAGGGCCCATAGTAACGTGGAGCCAATTTCTGATTCGTCCTGCGAGCAACTGACAACTGGTGATAAGGTTGGAGCTTGAGGAAGACGTCATCATCGACCACGAATTCCCTTTCCTTGTGATGTTTGTCCGCTTGGACCTTCATGCGATCTTGCGCAGTTTTGAGATTCTCACGTAGAGTGGCTAAAGTGTGATCCCGGTCACGAAGCGCCCGATCAATGATCGGTAAGGCGGTATTGTCCGGTTTATAACTACCCAAGGATTGCGGAGGACGGCCGTAAACGACCTCAAATGGGGTCAGCTTGCCTAGCTGAATGGTTGGAAGTGTTGTAGCAATATTCGGCCCAGTGCAACCAGCGGGTCCATGTCCGAGGCTCGTCCATCACAAAACAACAGAGGTATGTTTCCATGGCCCGATTGAGAACCTCCGTCTGACCATTAGTTTGGGGGTGATTAGCCGTGCTAAGGCGTAAGCAAGTCCCCTGAAGTCAAAAGAGCTCCCGCCAGAAATTACTCACGAACGTCGGATCTCGGTCGAAAATGATGGCACGCGGAATGCCGTGAAGGCAGACAATCTCCTTGGCAAAGAGATCGGCGATTGACTCGCCGGTGTACGGGTGGCTCAAAGCCAAAAATGTCCATATTTGAAAAGCTTATCCACCACGACCAAGATAACAGACTTGCCCTGAGACTTGGGCAACCCGTCGATAAAATCCATAGACACCGTGTCCCAAATATGATGCAGGATCTCTAGAGGAGTAAGAAGGCTGGCATGGGTGGTCGTCTCGTACTTCTGTCGTTGGCATATCTCACACTGGCGAACAAACTGTTGAATGTCATGTCGTAAGCCCGTCCAAAAACATTTGCCCGAGCCCGTTGGAGAGTGCGGAGAATCCCAGCATGGCCTCCAGTCGGGGAGGAGTAGAATTCATGCATCATGACTATTTTTTAGGTGGAGTTGGGTGGGATGACCACTCGTTCGTGATAATAAAGTCTTCTGTTATGTTGGTGATAGCCCGGTGTAGTGACTTGCCCTTGTTGGAGAGCTTCCACGAGGGCCCGTAGTGCGGGATCTCGCACGATCTCCTCCTGTATATCATCTAAAGAGTCGAATAGAGGGCCAGAAATTTGGGCGAAGGTGCTCTCCGGTAAGCGGGATAAGGCTTCCACGACCACGTTTTCTTTGCCCTGCCTGTAGATAATCTCATAATCGTATTCCAACAATTTTGTCACCCACTTCTGCTGGAGGGGAGAGGAGACCCGTTGCTTCAAGAAGTGCTTCAAGCTCTGATGGCCAGTACGGATTTTGAAGTGTTGCCTCAGCAAATAAGGCCGCCACACGGCCACCGCATGGATGATTGCCAGCATTTCCTTCTCGTACGTGGAGAGCCCCAAGGTGCGGGGAGCCAATGCCTAACTATAGAAGGCTAATGGTCTGCCCTCCTGCTTCAATACCGCACCAATGCCCATGCCCGACGCATCAGTTTCAAGCATAAACTCCTTGTTCAAGTCGGTAAGAGCGAGAACCGGTGTGGTTTTCATGGCCCCCTTGAGGGCCTGGAATGTCGCCTCCGCCTCCTCCTGCCAAAGGAAGGCGCCGTTAACGACCGAGCAATCTTGCCATAATCTTTCACAAATTGCCTATAATACCCAGTAAGTCCCAGGAGGCCCTGTAAAGCCCGGACCGTCCGAGGGCGAGGCCATGATATCATGCTCTTGATCTTCCTGGGGTCGGCCTTGACGCCGTGAGCGAAGACCAAATGCCCTAGGTACTCGACTTCCTCCTGTCTGAACGAACACTCGGACTGCTTGGCGTAGAGCTTGTGCTGGCGGAGGATGGTGAAAACGTTCTCTACGTGGGTCAGGTGTTCCTCCCAACTGGTGCTATATATGAGAATGTCGTCAAAAAATATCAATACTGAGCGGCGGAGAAGAGGGCAAAAGATCTCATATCATAACTGTCTTGTCGACGTCCTCCTTCATTCGAATCTGATGGTAGCCCGATCGCAGGTCGAGCTTGGTAAATAAAGAAGCGTCGTGCAGTTCGTCTAACAGCTCTTCGATCAAAGGAATGAAAAACTTATCCTTGATCGTTGAGTTGTTCAAGCCAGGATAATTCACACAAAATCACCACGACCCATCCTTCTTCTTTACTAGGATGGTGGGAGAAGAGAAGGAACTAGTACTGAGACCGATAATCCCCGCGGAAAGCATTTCCCTGACGCTGCGCTCAATCTCGGCCTTCTGGATATACGGATAGCGGTATAGTCAGATGTTGGTGGGTTCGTCCCCCGTCTTGAGTTGGATCTGATGGTCTCTGAATCTCGGTTGTGGGAGTGTACGAGGTGCTTGAAATATGTCTGCATACTGAGTTAACATCGCCTGCATCTGTACTGGTACTACTGGTGGAACTGTGAGAGTGGAGGCAATTTCCATAATCACTGCCATCGTGCTGCCCTGATCCCCTAGTCGCTCCAAGCTTCGAAGGGAGATCTCCTTGATGATTTGAGGGCCCCCTAGACAATACTATTTCCCGTGTTGTATGAACTCCATTGTCATCTGATCCCAGTCAAAGGTTACCCGCCTCAGTTGCCGCAACCACTGTACCCCAAGCACCATGTCAGAGCCTCGGATAAGCAGGAGGTAAACGTCAGTGCAACCCGTGTACCCCTGTATTCGTAGCTCCACCCCTTTCATAACTCCCTCGCACTATAGTTTGCTCCCATCTGTCGCCATGACCTGAAAGACGGCTCCCCGATCGATCACATGTCCCACTCGCTGTGCCACATTCGAGTGAATGAAGTTGTGGGTGCTCCCACTGTCCACTAGAATTGTCACCCGTTCCTGTCCGACCTTCCCCACAATCCGCATAGTGAGAGGGGAGTTGCATCCCTCCATTGCCTGTAAGGACACGCCAAACTCGGCCAAATCCAAGTCCTCGTCCAATCCTGGTTCGGGAATGAGCTCGTCCTCCACATCCTCATGTGACATATAAACCTGGATCTTTTGACATTTGTGTCCGGGCGCGTACTTGTTATCACAGTTGAAACACAGACCCTTCTCCTTTCTAGCCTAAAGCTCGGCTCATGATAGTCGTGTCATAGTCGGTTTGTTAACAGCCGGTGGCTCTCTCCTAGTGACCGCCGGGCAGTCGTGATTCTCCCCGTGGTGTGAGTTCGTTGTCTGTTTAAGCGTTCCTCTTGAATGCGGGCCAAACTAATGACATGGTTTAGACTGCGGGGCATATGTGCCTGAACCTCATCACGTAAATGTTCCTTGAGTCCCGAGACAAAACAACTGAGCAACGTTTTTTCTCCCCATTGCATCCGATTGGCCAACTTTTCGAATTTCGTACGATACTCCATCATTGTCCCCTTCTGGCACAACTTCTGAAGTACAACCTCTAAATCCTCGTACTCCAAGGGCCCAAATCGGGCGGTGAAGCCCTCCACAAATTCAGCCCACGACACGTAATCCCTGCCCCTCAAAAACCACTGCGTCCGCTGAAAGGCATCTTCCTCCAGGTGGAAGGATGCTAGCTGCACCCATTGGCCCTCCGGCACCTCCTGATAATTGAAAAAAAGTTCAGCTTTCTGCACCCACTCCAAAGTGTCTCCACCGTTGATCTTGAGAAAATTCATCCGTGTCAATTTCGGAGGGTTGTACGCTCTCGGGGCGGCTTTCCCGTGCCATCCCTGTTCATGCCCATACCATGCTGGCCTCCTTTGCTCCATAGGCTCCACATGTGCGTCCGGGTACCCTTGGTGATGCATGGCGCCCATCAGAGGATGTTGTCCGCCCCACGGAGCGCCGACTCCGTAGCCCTCGGTCGGTACACAGCCTCGCGGGTGAGGAAGGATACCACCCGCTCCTCCCGATGGAGGAACCAGATTCCCTGGAGCCCGTCCGGGCCCTTCCTGCTCATTGTCGAACCCACCCTCTCCACTATTCTCTCCCGAACTTGATGTCACCGGACCCGACCTGGGTCGATCCCGCGCCCTGTGAAGGCCCGTGGCTTCCCCATCCCGCCAAGGCGCCGACAACTCCGGTCGTCCCTGCCCTGGCGCTGCCTTGTCCCGTCGATCCGGTCACATTGCCCGCTGGAGGCATGGGCGGATGAGACCCGACTGTCTCTAGCGCCAGGTTGTGTGAACCGCCGGTCTCTTCGCTTGCCGGTGCCTTTCCTTTCAGATTTTGCGCAATCGACGCTTTGATTTCTTCCATCCGGGCGTCAATCTGTTCCTCCAACCGTTGTGTAGAATCCCTCATCTTTTCCTCGATGGAGACTACCGAATCTGTCAATCCAACGTAGTTTTCTTCTAGGGTTTCCAATCGATTGATTTTTTTTGCGAGCGTGTGGTCACCATGGCCGTAGGAACGATGTTCTGATACCAAATGTTATGCACTTTGGGAAGAAGGGAGAACTAGAGAGGAAGAAGGAGAGGAATTAGGGTTAGGGAGAAAGAGGAGAGAAATACCCGAGTAATCTTTGCTTGCCTTCCAAGATAGAGAGCCTGGGTATAAATACAGGGCTGGACCGGCGATTCAGCCCCAAGCCGCCCGAATTCAAAGAGTGGGGGCTGAACCAGCTGAACCAGTTGGTTCAGCCCCGTTGCTGCCTACATTCTCCTTCCGTCTGCGAGCATAGTGATGCCCCAAGAACCGCACCATGCCCGGAGGCATTATAGTGAACAGTTGCATCTATTCTTTTTTGCATTCCTTAAAGTTGACTTCCTATCAAGTTCGGGGTGGATAAATTTATAAAATAACATGACTGTTCCTTGGGAGTTTGTGTAACTTCTTAAGAAGCGTTTAAATTCAAATAAAGTCCTATATACATTGTGCTTAACCAAAGGTTGGTTTCATCCACTAATTTCATATTGATAAAATTCTAATTTTTTTTTAACAATTTTATATTAGAGCTCTTTAACACACAAGCTAGTAGTCGTGCACTAATTTATGTATGCGCCCGCTTGGTCTTGGTTCCGAACGGGTGCCCATCGGCGGGTTGATTTGGGTGCACACCCAAACGGGGAACACACTGGATTTAAACGTTTGTAACCACTTTATGTGGGCACGGGCTTCGCCCATGCTCAGCTGCTCCCGACTTACAGGCCATGCGACTTCTCATGATCTATTGAAGTTGCCACGCACGGGCTCGTCCATGCATGAAGGCTTTTGAGATGCATATAACGGATTTCTTCCATGTGCTACTACTTAAAGAACGACAATCATATAATTTCTTAAGTGTATAAAGTACAAAAATATTACCTTTTTCTTGTTTCTTTGAAAATCTTTATATAACAAGTAACCTTAATAGAAAAATTAAAACATTGCAAACCAACTAAATAATTGGAGCACATGAAGGTCCCGTTTGTTTAGGCTGATTTGCTCCAGTCTGGTAGGTTGAAAAGGGAGGAAGGGGAGATACGCCCGTCTGGGAGGAGAAAAAATGAAAACACTGTTTTTTAATTAAGCATGACCTATGTTAAATTCCAGCCACTGCCCCGAGCTCCATTCCACATCATTCCAAACAGTGTCTCATATTCCTCATCTCGATCCCGAACTCCTTCCATCGCTGCTCCAGGAGGATCCTGATGCTTTCAGGCGGGAAGTTCAAGTAAATGACGATAGTATAGTAATGTGGCATATTTTTGAGTTTATAAATAGATGGTTGGATGGGATAGTGGTTATGCATTTTGAAATTGAATCGTATCCTTCTTTTTAGAGTTCCAGCTCGGGTTGAGCTGTGTGCTGTCATCAATCTGTTCAGAGGAGTTCTTCCTCTTAGGTTTGATTTTTACAGAATCGTATTTTATTATCTTTGATATTTTGTTTGTGATTCATGAAACAAAGTTCTGTTTGAATCATTTAATTGAATGTTGATTGTCATTAGCTGTTTCATCTGTTTTACTCTTTTTCGTTTAGCTCAAGCTGTGTCCACCAGGAGGTAATTCCTAACTGTACTGATCATTTGTTCAGGAGCTTTTCCTGCTCCTTAAGATTGATCTCCACTGTTTGATGAAATACCATTTGTTGTTCTATGTTTGAACTACAAGAGTTGATTTCTCATATCCCACATACACACCAACATGAAGAGAGCTTATACGACTTGTTTCTCCCCGAATGTAATGGGCAACAGTCTCCAAATCAGGAACAAAATCTCTTCCTAACATCTGAACTTTTTGTAATTCAAGTTTGAATGGAAGGCCAGAGAGCATTTCAAATATTCTTCGTTGCATAAGTTTTGTCTTGTAATCTTTAATGGTCTTAATAGCAGAGTATTGATCAATTTCTACTCACTTATGAGTCAGTTTGCTATAATACTCCTTGAAGCCATTCATACCTGTCATGTATTTGTTTAGTTTAAAGTTGATAGATCCTTGTTAAGTCCTTTTTAAATTATTTTCTTCAATTAATTCTCACATGTCCTTTGTAGTCGGACAGAATAAGAATTGACTGACAATCTTAGGTTTCATAGAGTTGACAAGCCAATTGATCACAATAAGATTCTCACCTTCTCACCTTCTCATTCCTCGTGAGACGGATCAGTCTTACTTGGAGTCTGTTTATATTCGGTAATAAATTCAAGTCGTTGATGGATCCCAATGAATATCCACTTAAATTGTTTCCATTGGAAGTAATTCCTTCCATTCAATTTGATATGAGTCACGCCATGAGTGAAATCCAGGATTGCTTAACAACTCCTTTAGGGACATTAACAATCCTTGATTTATCCCCCAGTTAGTGCAGGGTCATTGAGGCCATTACTCATATTGAGGGGATGACTTCCTGTGGGAGAGTTTGTACATTGAGTTTATATATGTAGTGGTCACTACCCTGGCTATTGAGACTCCTACTGACATTGTGATTACTGATCCGATTGCTCGTTGCTTGTTGGATGATTATTCTGATAGCTTGCTTGAGGAACTTCCCGATGAGCTTCCTCCCATGAGAGACATCCAATACACCATTGATTTAGTCCCCGGAGCATCATTGCATAATATTCCTTATTATCACATGAACCTGACTGAACATGTTGAATTGAAGCGACGGGTCTATGATCTTCTTCACTACCTATGTAAGGGAGATTTTGTATGGACGAAGGAGGGCACTCAGGCGTTTGAAAAAATTAAGGAGAAGTTATCGTCCGCTTCCGTTCGGTATCTCCCAAATTTCTCCAAAGCATTTTGGGTGGCTTGTGATGCATCATGAGTTGATATTCTTGGATTGCTTAGTCAAGAGGGTCATTTGTTTGTTTACTTCAGTGAGAAGTTGAATGATGCCCAACAATTTTTTTTTGAATTATGACTATGAGTTTTACACCGTAGTGTAGGTACTTTACTATTGGTGTCACTATTTCCTGCATAAGGAGTTCATTTTATGCTTTAACCATGCGGTCGTGCGATACCTTGATTTGCTGAAGTTCAGACACCATCTTGCAAAATAGTTAGAGTTTATGCAGGACTACCGTTGCATTTTCAAGAACTTAGCAGGTGTTGAGAACAAGTCGGGTGACTCCTTGAGTCATCGGGTCAGTATTTTGCATACCATGGGCACTTGTGTTGTTGGCATTGAGTGATTAATATATGATTACCTGGAGTGTCCTGATTTTGGCGACATTTATAACACACCGACGAGAGATCCCCTTGAGCCCCAAGAGGGCTAAATGGTTTTTGTGGTTATTTATTCTTTGGCTTCCGCTTCTGTGTAACACAAATATCCCTCAGAGATTTCCTTATTTGAGAGCCACATGCAGGCGGCGTTACGGGGCATTTTGGTCGAGATAAAACATTTGCGTTAGTTGAGGATCGCTTCTTTTAGTCAGGACGTCACGAGAGTTATTATAGATTGTCGAGTCTATCCGACTGTGAAGGGATACGACAATCCATTGGTTTATACACTGCCCTCCTTATCCCTCACAGACCATGAGCTAACGTTAGTATGGATTTTGTACTCGGGCTCCCTCTTACTCAGAGGAAGCACGATCTATTTTTTGATGTAGTGGTCTGTTTTTGAAAATGGTCCTTTTCATTCTTTGTCAAAAAAATGATGACGCCCTCACCCCTATTTTTTAGGGGGGTTTTCAAGTATCACGGGATTACAGATGTCTATAGTTTTTTACCACGACATTAGACATGTGAGTTATTTTTGAAAAACGTTGTGGAAAAAAATCGGTATGATTCTGAAATTTTCTACCGCCTATCACCCACAAATGGATGGACAAATTGAAGTTGCCAACCGTACCTTCGGAATGCTTTTGCTATGTTTAATAGGATATATCCCCATCACCTAGGATTCTTTTCTGCCCATGGCGGAATTTGAGTATAATAGTTCACGCAATGGGAATATGGGTGTGAGTCCATTTTGCATTATGCTAGGTTATGATTTTAGGAAGCCCATTAACTTAACCCATATCCCCATAGAGTCTCAGTGACTCTGCAAAGTCTTTTATTCAACACTTGTATGAAATTCATGTAACAGTCAAAAAAATTGTAGTAATTAATTGTTATTATAAAACTCATGGCGCGTAACTTTATTTATCGCGTCTTTCTTTTATGTTTATTGTTGTGAGCCCCCTTCCTATATAAGGAAGTGGTATGAGAGTGTTAGGAATCTCTTATGTTTTAGGGTTTTAGGTCTCCTCTTGTAGAAAGGCTTCTTGGAGGAACCAGCCTCCAGAAGAAGGGTACGAGTATATCTCGTGATTGTATCCGGTGTTTTCATCTAGTGAAGTATTTTTCTTGTACTCGTATCATTAGTCCGACCTGCCCTTCTCGCCTGCATAGCGCGTGCCGTCGAGTTCCGTACCGTCACTTCCAATCTCCCGTCGCATCACGCCATTTGTCGACCGTTCGCCTGCATCGTGCCCTCTCGGCGTAACCTCCGGACTTCATCGCGCGCCTGCACCGCGTCCTCTGCTCTCCTCTTCTACATCACGTCTTCGCGTCCTCTGCCCCGCGCCCCTCCAGTCCGTTGATCGTGCATCCTGGTGTCCAGATCTCGATGCCCCATCACAGCTCCAACCGGCCCAGATCCTCCCTTCCTCCACCAGTACGGGGCCATCCCGCCGCCGCTAGCTATTCCGCAGCGATCGTCCGCCGCTAGCGCTCCTTTCCCGACGCCGACACCCTCCTACCAACCTCCTGTTTGGTGCACTCGTCCTCTTATGCCAAGGAGACTGATGGAATCCCGCGTTGAAGCCCTCAAACACACACTCTCCTCCCTCAACTCTCATTTCGAGGCTCATACTGAGCAGCTCATGACGATTATGGCCATGCTCCACAACTTGCAGTCCGACCAGCACTCTGGTCCCCCTACTACTGCTTCCGCCTTGGGATCCCCCAGCACAGTGGACCTCGCAGATCCCGCCTTGACGGGCTTCCCTCCATAACTCTCACGTTTTGACATCCCCACATTCAACGGGATTGACCCCCTTGGGTGGATTGCCCGCGCCGAACAGTTTTTTGACCTTCACCAGACTCCTCCGGCATAGCAGATCCCCATAACAATCGTCGGCATGGAAGGGTCCGCCCTCCATTGGGTCCGCTGGCTCTGTCAATCCTCCTTTAGCCTCACCTGGACGGCCCTCGCCGTGGCCCTCATTCAGCGGTACGACCACCTCTACTCCGACTCCATGATCGAGCGCCTTTGTGGAGTCCGTCAAACCGGCTCCATTAACTTGTACGTTGATACGTTTATTGAGCTGGTCACCCATGTCCCAGGACTTTCCCCCGATCACTACTTGGCATACTACGTGCATGGCCTGCAACCCCATATCCGAGCCCGCCTCTGCACCCTTCAACCAGTCACTATGAACCAATCCATGGACCTCTCCCCACTGATGGAGGCTGAATTCTTCACGTTGTCCGAACCTCCATACCATTCATACTTTTCTCCCCTGACGCACCAACTGCCATCACCACCTCCTCTACCTCATCCACCCAATATGTGCCCACGCAACAACCTTCCTACCCCACTAACCACCTATCCACCCAAGAGTATCATGCCTTACGGAGCAAGGGCCTGTGCTTTTGTTGCCGACAGCCTTACTCGCCTACTCATGATTGTCCTATGAAGGAGCTCCGGTGCCTCATCGAGGAGGACATGCACGAGCTCACCGCTGCTGACTTGGACGCGCTGACGATCATCGATGTACCTCCAGACGGTGCTCCGGGCACCTCTATGCTTGGCCACCCGCGACATATCACTACTAGTTGGAGGACGACGCTCCGACATTGAGGGCAAGGTCGTTTTTCTGGCGGAGTGTATTGTTACGCACGTGCGCGTAACTTTATTTATCGTGTCTTTATTTTATGTTTATTGTTGTGAGCCCCCCTCCCTTTATAAGGAGGTGGTATGAGAGTGTTAACATCTTTTATGTTTTAGGGTTTTGGGTCTCCTCGAGAAAGGCTTCTTGGAGGAGCCAGCCTCCAGAAGAACGACACGAGTATACCTCGTGATTGTATTTGTTGTTTTCATCTAGTGAAGTATTTTTCTCGTACTCGTATCATAAGCACAAGAGAGCGAAATTTTGATGAATTGGAGCGAGTAATGATTCACATATGATCTGAGAGGTTCCCTCAAGGAACAACAAAGATATTAAATGCTCGACCGGTGGGCCTCTACACAGTCATACGAAGGATAAGGCCAAATGCATATGAAATTGATATCCTTCAAAATATGAGGATAAATCGATTAATCAATGTAGAGGACCTGATTCATTATGATAAGCGCCCGTATATGTATCCTATCTCCACTACCACGCATGAGACTCATTCCTTCCTATCCTTCCGTACCCCACCCCAGTCCCAGTGTAACACCCTCATCCGTCACGTAAAATATAACAGAAGGTCCGACCGGGGCACCACACCATATTCCACGGACAGTCAGCGAAGTTACACATTGATCCCAAACTATTTACGTATGTTAACTCAGAGTTTAATTTTAGCGGAAGCATTTAATTAAAAGACAACCCAATACCAGGAATGTCCACTAGCACCATTTGAATGATATAAAATACACAGAGTTTTTGGCCCCTTACAAATTGTTTCCTCATCAAAAGTATTTTACAAACATCGGCACACAGGCCGATCACACATGAAAATAGTAAAACACGCTTCGCTTGGCCTTCGAGGGCCGACATAGCACAAAGGGCTTCAGCCCGCTACTTTCCACTTGACTCCCCAGCACCTGCATAAAAACAATCCACAAAGATGTGAAAAACACGGCAACGGTCAGCTTTAGCTGACCAAATTATAACGACCACACCCCTCACTCGGGGTGACGATGCTCCTTCCCTACAGGTAAACAATATGCACATATATTGGCGACAGAACGTGTACCTTAAGCACAATTCACTAGAGACGTTGGCACGGCCGGCCACACGCCCCGTGCACTCAGGGCGCATTATCAGTATGTTGAGATTCACGCCCCACCACTGTACTCAGTGTCGGTCCACATTTGAGCATTTCTAGTTTTTTCGGCCCATAAGACTCTTCCTCGTATGCTACGACAAAGTCAAAAGCGCTCCATTACCTTTGAATACATGCCAGTGACTCACTTCAAGTCGATCACCATAGGGTGGGTATAGGTTAGCCACACAGCCCGTTGTTCAAACCGTTAGGCTCGCAAGCCACGACACGGGTCAGTCTTCCCTTGCCCATTCATCCAATACATAACCGCATTATGTTACAAGTTTGGCTTTCACGGCCACCATAACGGAGCAATCTAAGCTCATATTGGCCCCCTAGTCTCCACGAGACAGGCTTCACAAATAGCTCAATGGGAGCTACTGTCGACGGTAGCACTACCGCCGCGTAGTAGGGGACAGAACACGATTTCTTCCCCAACCTTGGGTGTTTTCCTGTAGACCAACTCCAATACTCTCATTGCAGCAACCTGCACACCCCTCGACTACGTAAACTACACGTTTAACCACAGAGTCTTCTTCGGCATGCAAAGCAATACATCACCAATTCAGATCAACCTGTCTGAATGGGTTTCACACATCATGCCTATTCCGTACTCCGATTCCGAATTCTAAATGCAAAGGCACCGGCGATAAAACCGATCGACCCGTCGGGAAAATCACCTCCACGTGCTCGTGCAGCGTCTACCTCACATGCCAAAACAAAGGATTTCACATGTCCAAGGAGGAAGATCATTACCCTTGAAGTTCATTTCAGCGCCATGGAAGAGAAATTAGCCGGATAAAAACGACCGCAACGGACTCGCCTCCGGGATCTGAACTCGACTCGTGACTCAGAGCTCCAAAGCTCCAACAATGACGGAATCTCCTTCTTCCTCTTCCTTTTCTCTCCCCTCTCTCTAACTTCTTAGAAAGAGAAAGCCCTAGGTTAGAATGAGGAAAAAACCCCATCCCGCGGACTTAAACCAATAAAAAACACTGTCCACCGTCGGATCGTTGACGAATGACCCTGATTCAAAACAGTTCCTGAACAGAACGCTTCCTCCCGCAGTAATAGGCTACCGCCGCGCGGTACCTCATACGGTGGCTTGTTCGGCAAGCCCACCGTTCATATTCTCCAACCACACAACGACACGTGACCGCGCCGTAACTGTCATGCTACCGCCCCGCGGTACCATACTACCGCCGCGCGGTAGTCACTCGACGCATCATCGCGTCGAGTGCGTCGTGTGTTATCGCTGCGCGGTAGCTCTCAGAGAGCTATTTTTGTTTAAGCTTCGGGGCGTTACACCCAGTCCGATGAGTCACATCATGAGTCACGTCGCAAAACTGACGGTTCCACCAGTTCATTTGTCAGACAGAGATACATTTTATTCAGAGATACCAACGATTGTAGGATACAGTTCATATTGTTATTGATGACTTCGCATCTATAGGCATACGCGATATGCTTAGATATCTTGTCTATTGGAGCGGTCTCCCGACCTCAAATGATACTTGGGTGACCTCGGAGGAGCTTGAGCGACTCTCCCCTAGGCTGCATCAAGAGTATCACCATCTTCACTCACCAAAGATGAGTACTTTCAATCAAGAGGGAGTTGATGGAGATCGACGGCCCACATACATTTATTCCCCTAGGAGGCAGTGATCCGCTATCCGCTCGGACTATCTGAGTCAATAGATGTGTCTAGATAGTCGTTTTAAGTCTATTTTATATATTTACTTTTTTTTTTTAGTTGTATTTAATATTGGATTGATTTGTGCATTATGAGACGTCCGATTTGAGCGCCCTAGTTGTTATCCTCTTTTTATAAATGTGCAGCAGTAGTGTTGGGGATTGGAGTTTTGGTGTCTTTCTTCCAAAACCGTCAGTCTCCCTCTGACGTGATTCCGTGAGGTCTGCTCGGTGCGACGCATTGGGCATTTACCTTCCGCTTCTCCTCTTCCTACCTTAGCCTTAATCCCGACCCCATTCCGGTCCGCAAGTCGTAGCCTCCTTCGGCTTCTCCATCTCAAACTGTTGCTTCTTCCTACCACGCCATCGCAGACCGCTGCTTCTTCCTACCACGCCATCGCAAACTGACGCTTCCTCCGACCTCTCCACCACCTGGCACGACCTCTCCACCACCTGGCACGACCTTCCTCGACTCCCCCTTCGCATGCCACAACCTCCTCCGACTTCCCCGTCACAAACCAGCACCGCTCCAGTTTTCCCTGCCACATCCACCACTTCTCCCCACCTATTTCCTAGTTTCCCCACTGCTGATCCACCTCCAGTCACCCATTTGTATCTGCCTCCCCACTCTATCCCCTTTCGACCTCACTTCCCCTTCTTGACACCAAGTCCTAGCAGTTGCCTCCCTCAACTACCTTTCTGTAGCCCCCCAACAACCACGAAGTCAGTCCATGCCACCTCAAACCCACAACCACAACAGCCCTCAAATCTTTGTCATAGTGTCATTGCCACTTTTCGCTGCCACCTGCATGCGTAAGTCATATTTTCGTGTTCTATTCTTCTACTACTGTGCACTTGTTATATTTTATTGAATGTCATATCATATGTTTTCTTTGCACAAAATTATTTGATTTGTTGGGCTTAGTCGTCGCGCGTTTGAAAATACTTGTGTTCGAATTGTGTGTGAATTATTGTGTGATGTTCTAATTTCTATTAATTTTCTTTAAACGACCGTGCTCTTGAACCGGTGTTATTTTAATCAGCTATTTGTTGCTATATATTAATCAAGTTGTTTCTATTGCACCAACATCTACATTAGAGCTTGTCTGTAATCACACTGCATTTCACTTAGGGTTGCATCTTAGAACATCGACAATCACAACATACCATGTGTGCCTGCATCAAATCTTAAGTGAAAATTAGAGAAAAGCAGGTTTGGTTTGGAAGATAGAAGGTTTTGAATTAGAAGATATAGACCAAGTACATGATATGCAATTTTAGTATGGAATATTAGCAATCTCAATTTCTTATCAGATGACGAAGAAATACCCAAGTGTGATATGTTTAAGTACCTTTGATCAGTGTTGTAGATGTCGGCTGACATGTCCGACATGTCTGCCGATATAAAAGTTTTGGGGGTAAAATGCCACGACATCGATATCTTTAGCAAATATGTCATTTTTGAATATAACACCCGATATATCCGTTTAATCCAACATATCAGGCGATATTTCGCGACCGATATATCGTCGAGAGTATTACAAAAACAAATTTCTTTTTTTTGAAGAGACCAAACACCAGTTAAGGTGTTGTCTTGTGACCTTGAGGTCACGAGTTAGAGTCCTAGAAGCAATATTTTGCAGAAATGCAGGATAAGGTTTGCCTCATTACACCCTTGTGGTAGGATCCTTCCTTGGACCTTTGTTGCGCAGGGATGCTTTGTGCACTGGGTTGTCTCTTCTGAGGAGACCAAACATAAATAATTTGTTTTCTGCATCTCTCTAAGTCTAGTATCGACTACTTTCTCATCTAGCTCTCATTTGTTGATCTTTATCTCGTTTATTACACTCGGCGGCTCTTTTTTGTGTAGTTTATAAACATACACTATTTGTATATATGTGTTAATTATGTAATTTATAAACATACATTATGTATAAAAATTATACATATCTATAAAAACTATGTAATATATATGAAGACATTTATTTAAATATTAAAATCTGACATTATAAAATATCCCCGATATATCTCCCGCAATCCGACATCCGACATTTCAAACTCAAACCGACATTAACCCAACATCCGACATCTACAACCTTGCCTTTGATCAAAGATTCAAAAAGTGAGGATGTAGTTGAGAATATAACCTCCAGAGGTATGGTTGGATGTATAAGTGGAGCCTTGAGAGAACTATGGTATGAGAATATAACACCTAAAGGTAAATTTATAAAGTTGCTATTAAGAACGCAATGATCTGTTATATGCACTTATGATGCTAGTTTCTAAAATTAACTACATTTTTCCATAACTTGTTTCTTTGCAAATATTGCTGCTCAGAAAAAAAATCCATGAATAGTCTTACATTCTGATGCAAAATTCTTGAAATAGTTTACTCCCGCTAACTTCCTTTAGTTGTTAAAAATTGCTTGTGCTTAGGAGAAGGAGCTCTTGAAGAAAAAACAAGAGGAGATTGAGGAGGCTGAGAAAGCCCAAAAAGGAAAAGTGATTGTGACGTTTGACTTGGTTGGACGCAAGGTAATAGTTTTATCTTGTTGAAGTTTTTGCAACTATATGAATTATAGCTAGGTCACTAATGCTTTTACCATGTATTTTGCGAGCAGCTTTTTACCCTTAATATTTTTTTGATGGATTGTTGCAGCATTGTTTAATTTTTCTAATAAAAAAAATATTTTTTTCTAATTCAATCAGCCCATGAAATGATTATTCATGAATGATTATGTTTCTAAAGAGAATTATCCCGAAATAAATATGTGCAGACTATTGAACCTGATTTACTAAGTAAACTTCTGATGACTAACATGCAAGCTACTGTTGGGCTGAAAGCTGGAAATCTAATATTAGTCTGCAAACAGTATTATTTTTTTCAGAAATTATATCATTCATCATATTTCTCCAAGTTATATCCTTGTCATCAAATAGGATTGGCATTTAATTTACGGTTTTTATGATTAGTGATAATACTAACCTCATTTCTAATTCAATAATTACATATAATTGTACTTTCAATCATAATGTACATACCTGGATTTGGAATTGACTGTCAACTACATTGATAAAGTACATAGATCAAGATGGATATTGTGTGATGAGGTTCCCTTTAACCGGTCAGGACGAATTGCGAATCCAACGAGCGCAAACCCGACCGTCGACCGCACCCACGCACACGCCCCCCTTCCACGAGCACCATTACGCAATCACGAAGACGCATAAGCGCCCCCTGCCTACGCATGGCTTCCGGCCGCGCGCAAAGGTGTGCGAGGCCCCGCCTGACCGCGCGCACCCGCATGCAGTCTGGCTGCGCGCACTCGCTCGCGGCCCTGTCTGCGTACACCATCGCGCAGCATGGGGCCACGCGCGCCTGTGTGCAGCCCCAGGCCGTACGCGCGCAGGATCCGACTGCACTTAATGCGCGGCCTTCCTCTCGGAGACGGGCGGCCTCCCGGCCGCCCTTCCCCCCTTGACCGCCTGGATCCGGCGACATCTTGGCCGACTAAATCCAGGCAACCCCCTTTTTCCGCTGAGGGAGCTGCCCGGATCGGGCGGCCTCCTGGCCGCTCAGATTCGGGCGGCGGCCCCGCCTTGCTGCAGGAGGTGGGCGGTCCCCCAGACTGCCCCGCCCCTCTCGCCGCTCGGATCGGGCGGCCTCCTGGCCGCCATATTCGGGTGATGTTTGCTGGAAGCGGGCGGCCCCCATGCCGCCCCGCTTCTCCGGCCTCCCGGATCAGGCGGCCCCGTTTTCCAAAGAGGGCAGATGGCCTCCAGGCCATCCCGCCGTCTGGCTGCTCGGATTGGGCCGCCCAAATCCGAGCATCCTCTCGGCCGCCTGCGGCGGACAGCCCCGTGGTGGCCGCCCGCTCGTTCGGCCTCACGGCCTTCGTCGCCGAGCCTCCGCCGACCGACCATTCCCGCAATCGGCCGACCCCTTTGCCGTCATAAACTCTCCGTCGTCCGATCGCGCTTCTGCGTTCACCGTCGTTGGTTACGCGGGTAACCACCCACGTAATTGCTTGTGTAACCTCCCGTAGTGGGGGAAGTGCGTAGCCGAAATTAGAGATGGCCCGCGTTTAATAAAATTAATAGAATAATGTGTGCATAATGCATTATATTATCGGCCTGCAATTAGTAATTACGGTTGTTACAGTTTGGGATTAACCGGATAACCACCGCCACTACCTCTGGGGCCTATAAGTAGAGCCCCAGACCCGCCTTCATTTCAACCATTTTCTCTCCCCGGAATTCCTCCTATGAATTTTCTCTCTCCTCTCTCATTGGGCCACTCCTACAGATTTTCTCTCTCCTCTCCCACTCCTACGGATTTTATCTCTCCTCACTAATTTCTCCTACAATTCCTCATTCTCCTCTTCTAAGTGCACGTGTCCCTTCGTGCACACATTCTTCCTTCCGCGCGCTTCTTCTTTGTGCGCGCCTCTCCTCCTAGGTGTGCGCATCCCTCCGTGCGCACATCCCTCTTTGCGCGTGCTCCCTCTTGCGCGCATCTCTCCGCCAACGTGCGCACGCCTCTTTGTGCGCACATTCCTACTCGCGCACGCTCCCCCTCGCGCGCGTCTCCCCCCCAACGTGCGCACCTCCTTTTGTGCACACTTCCCTCCTCGTGCGTGTTCCTCCTTGTGCGAGTCTCTTCACCATCACGTGTGCGCTCCTTCGTGCGCACGTTCCTCCTTGCACACACTCTTTCTCGCGCACGTTCCTCCGTGCACCCGTTCCGTCGTACGCACATTCTTTCTTGCGCACATCCTCCCGTACGCCCATCGCTCCAAGTGCGCCACCACACTCTCTGCTCTCAAAACCGCTCCAAGTGTGCTCTGATCTCAAGACTGCTCCAAGTGCGCCTCCGCACGCATCTCTCCCAGGATTGTTATAAGCACTCAGCATTCACAATTCAGGAACATGCTTACCAGTAGCCGGTGAGACCAACGCCCCGGACTCCTCTAAACACAGCAAGAGACAAGCCGCAAAAGCCCGTCTCCAAGCGACAGTCAAAGACTTTAAGTCCTTCAAAGTATCCAAAGCATCCCTTGTGTGAAAGTCCCTATTGTAGCAGTTGGAAAAGCCCATGTATAGAGGCCCATGATGGAGCCCTTTTGTTTATGTTTTTTCTTCTCTCCTCTTTAGTTCCACATCATGTATAAGGATCTCTTCTCTCTTTCTCCCTCCTATAAATGTGTATTCATACCTTGTATTTGATAATTGAGGAAGCATATACAAGTTTGAGGTTTTATCCACATGGTATCAGAGGGAATAGGTCCTCCGTGCGGTTAACTCATTTTCTAACCGTTGCTTCCCGTGCGGTTAACTCCCTTTCTAACCGCTGCTTCCCATGCGGTTAAGTCTTCTCTAACCGCTCCTCCTGCTCTCTCTCTCAATCTCTTTCTCTCTCGTGGCTTCCACCTCACTTTCTTCCTCTTCATCGTGGCCCTTTTATAACTCTCTCTCTGTCAGGTGGGGTCATTTCTCTTTTCCCTCTAACCGCGCGGTTTCTTCCCATCTACCCGCTCCCTGTCTACTCGTTGCGGTCTCCTTGTCTACCCGCCTAGTTCTAGCCTTCTTGCTGCGTGCTTCTTCTACTCGCCTCCTCGCTGCTCTCCTCTCTTCTCGCCGCGACCGCTGCGGGCTCCGCATCTTGGTCGCTGCATCTTTCCTTGTCGATGGTTTGCTCACCGTGACCGTGCGGACTTCTCGTGTGGTTTCTTCTCTGCTTAGTCGATGCGGCTTCCCTAACCGCCGCGGGCTCCGCACCTTGGTCGCGACATCTTTCCCTGCCGCTGGTGTGCTCACCGTGACCGTGCGGACTTCTCGCGCGGTTTCTTCTCTGCTTGGTCACCGCGGCTTCCCTAACCGCTGCGGGCTCCGCATCTTGGTCGCGGTATCTTTCCTTGCCGCTGATGTGCTCACCGTGACCGTGCGGATTTCTCACGCGGTTTCTTCTCTGCCTGGTCGCTGCGGCTTTTCTTATCGTTGCGTCTTCTCCTCTCTGTTGCGGGCTCCGTATGTTGGTCACGACATCTTCCTTGCAGCTGGTATATTGTCACCATGACCGTGTGGCTTTTCCTCTTCTCTAGTCGCGACGGCTTCTCTCCTTTAACCGCTCCGCATTCTGGTCGTGGCCTGTTGATTGCCTTGTCGCTGGTGTGTTCTCACCGAGACCGTGTGGTCTTCTCGCGCGGTTTTACCGTGCGGCCTCCTGCTCGCTGTTCTGGTCGCCCGATCTGCTCGCGCGGTCTCCTCTCAATTCGCTGGTCTTCTTGCCGCCGATCTAGCCACCTGACCGCCTTGCCATGGGGTCCTCTCTTTATTCTACTGGACAGGCGGCTTCCTCTTCTGCAGACCGCTCAGCCCTTGCCCCTAAACTCCGGGATGAATTGCGCATCACCACTATTTCTTTAGCCGGGAAAAAGAACTTTGTGTAGTGGGTGCACTCTGTTTGCCGTGTTCTTCAGTCCAAAGGATTCCTACATCACTTGACTCAAGCTGTTCCCGCTGCTCCCACTAAAGACTGGTTGCGCAACGATGGTCGCGTTCAGACGTGGCTCCTCAACTCCCTTGATGGCGAACCTTATCGCATGACTATGTATCACGAAATGGCTAAGACGATGTGGGATGAGCTTCATTCTCTCTATTCTGGCAAAGATTGTCTCCAGCACTTGTATGACATCATAACAGATCTTTAGACTCTTGACGTTGGCGGGGCCGCCGACCTCACCTCCTTTGTTGCTCGGGCCAAGACTTGGTTGAAGTCTTGATTCAACATCAGCCCCCTACGATGGATCTTGCTGCCCAACGTGCCCAAAAAAAGCCGTCGGTGTTGCCATGATGATGACTCGTGTCCTGCCTCATCTTCAGAGTGTTCGGGCTCAGATCCTCTCCTCTGCTGCTACTCCGTCCCTATCTGATGTATTTGCACTCTCTCTTTTCCTCTCATGAGAGTAGATAGCCTTCCTCACCCTTTCAATCATTGTGTCTCACATATCATATACTAGGTGAAGACAAGACTTATCTGTATCGCAAAAGGGAATCATGTTATATATTGGAGCGATGAATGAAAGAATATACTCAATGGAATCTCATCAACCATCATCCAAGACCTTCTCTTTCACATGTCTTGCCTTTTCCATACCATCATCACGATATAGAAGCCAATGATCACTAATAATCATTCTTTGGAGTCCATTCTCTATAAGTTTGAATCGTTTTAACATGATAATTGATGCAAAATAAGTTTCGGCAATAGATAATAATTTCAAGCTCACAAACTCATTAAACATAGCTATTCTCATGGAATGATTCATTATATAGTTTTTAATGAACCTGACATCATCATCAATATGGGTAATCCACGAACATTCTTTAAACGTAACCGTATTATTCTCTAAATTTTTAGCGGCACATATGTTCTTCAAAGCTAGATTGATAGAGTGCACCATACAAGAAGTCCAAAAAATTGATGGAAACTCACTCTCAATTAGTTGGCCCGCCCCCTTGCAATTCGCTGCATTATCCGTTATTAGTTAAACCACCTTTTCATATCCAATTTCTAAAATGACCTCTTTGATCAAAGAGGCAATGAAACACTTCTCCTCGGTTTGACCTTCACAATTAACCATCTTCAAGAAAATTGGATTCTTTTCTCTACCGCTTGGATCATCATTTATTCTCCGCTTATCACCAACACTCTTAACACTTTCAACTCCACTTGAAGTAGTTGGAGCCTTGTTACATGCTCCAATTCCGCCACTTTTGATCCTCAATAAATGACCCTTCACACGAGTGTATTAAACAATAATGAAATTCATAACAGAAGTTATGTAAGAGATCATTTTTAATGGAAAGAAGAATCACAGAATTGGGAAAAATATAAAAAATTCAAAGCAAGTTGTAGAAGAAGTGAAAAACCTAAACCAGTGAAACCCGTGAATCGTGACTTTGGGCAGAAAAAGAAAAAGAAGAAGAAGATGAAGAAGAAGACAAAGAAGATGAAGAAGAAGACAAAGAAGAAGAAGAAGAAGAGGCGAAGGAGGAAGAAGAAGAGAGGAGCTTACCTGCGCACCGACGGGTCAGAAGCAAATCCTCGAGCGGCAACGACAGGGCATGAGGGATGAAAACCTAAACCCATGAATCTGGTTATTCCTTTTCGCTGAATCGCGTATCCTACGTGATCCCGAATTTATTTTCTTTTTTTATATGAAAAAACGTTTTTTATAGTTTCGGAAACGCGTTTCCAAGCATTTCCGGACGTTTCCAGTATCTGAAACGCGTTCGAGCCGATGCGTAGAACCTTTTTAAGTATCCGTGCTTCGTAGGCCGTCTCCATTCATCGGAGGAAGCTTTTATTCCGGAGGAGTTGATTGGCGAGGACACTTTTCCAGCGACGACACTTCGATGGCCTCTGGTGGACCTCTTTGAACTTTACCTGACATACAATGAGAGAATTCTGATCCCTATTCATCTGGAGATGAATTCATTCAAGTCAGGCAGAGTGATGCGGCGCAGAGACGAGGACATGTAGTGGAGAACGAGTTTTGGGCCCATTCAAGGCTGATTTGACGACTTACCATATATGGCATGCCCGGATCGACGATCCGACTCCGTCGATACGTCCGGATTCTTGTTGTGAATCAATTTCATATATAGCCTTGTACTTTTCGGGTTTTATTTTATATAGTTTTGGCCCCAAGAAAACGGTCAATCGTAGTCGTTGATTCCAGATGCCTTAATTTCAGTTTATTATAAATACGTTGTTAGGGAAGCCGTCATCCTCATTGCTGCATGTTTGGAGAAGAAATCTCTTCATTCCGGTGATCTCCTCCGCGGTGCCTACTCCGTAGAATCCCTTGGTGACAACTCGGGTAAGCTTGTATCCTTTGATTTTTCCCTCCATATTTCCCCTTTTGTCCTGTTGTCCAGTCACCGACGGTGCAGTTTTTCTGCCCAGAATTCAGCCGGCCGCCCATTTCCTCCAAAAGCCAGCCGGACACCCCCTTCCTTCAACAGATCCAAGCATCCACCACCTTCAGGCCCCCCAGCTAGCCATCCCCACTTCAGGCCTCCCTGTTTTCTCCCTCCAGCCACCACATGTTGAAGCCACCCTGTCCAGGATCAACCGCTCCTCCTTATTCCTGTCCAGGTTCAGTCGCATCCCTGTTTTCCCACTCAACCAGCCCGCCACCTCAGAACCGCACCCCCCTCCATTCAGGTCGCCACCCCAAAAGCAACCCTGATCTGTCGGCTCCGTCACTGTTCCGGCCATGCAACAACTCCCCCCTCATCAAACCTCCACCCGTGAGCCCCTTGAGCCAACCGCCTCCTTCTCTCAACCCCCATGTAGCCCTTCCCCCTTTGGTTGCCAGACACCTCCACCTCCTAGCATCAATTCCCCACCGGATCTCATCAGATTTGGCCTTCCAGTCCGGGTCCGGCCTTCCCCTTTCCCTATCCGGTCCACCAACCACCGGAATCCCTCGTTAAGCCCTCCAACAATTAGATCCGTTTATATTTACAGCAACCTCAATACTTGTATTGTGTTTTTGTATTAGTTTTGGGTTGTAAAATATTGTCACAGTTTGCTTATTACATGTTAGTTTGGATGTTCATTTTATTATAGTTATTTGTGTCTGGAGTAATCTCTAACTGCAGGAAGAATTTACTCGCCACGCGCTCTTGCTTTGGCCCTCCACGCGGAGGAAAGACTAAGCTTGTCTCGCTTAAATAAATTATTTTTGTCTTGCTTTGAATATTCTGCGTGGGATGATATTATTTGTTATTCAATTATGATTTTATCCATCGGACTTTGCATAGCATGTAGGGTTAGGTCACCGAGTTTCCCGCCTCTTATAGATCCGCCTTGCGTCAAATACCATATGAAAAATATATGTAGCTATGACGTAGGTGCCTACAACCAATGAGTGTCGAGCCCGAAAACGTGGATACAAGTAATGACTACAATCAAAACAAAGGACGAAAGAAACTAATACAGATAACCACTCTACTTTCATAAAGCGTGCGATTGCAGTGCAACACGATGTTAAACCCCCAAGCTGCCTTAGAGGATGAGTGTTGTTTCGTGAAGGTTTTCAAAGAATACCATCCACAAAATGCATCTCGAACTAATGCACTATTCCCTGTTATGTATGTGGTTTTTTCCCCGGATTTGGGGTTTTTTCATGTTAAATCCTTGTGTGTTTTTTACTTGATTTTCTGCGATTCTTGTGTGTTCCGCGAGCGTCGTATTTCCTAACAACTGGTATCAGAGGCGAGGTTCTTCGCGGGAAGATGGGAGACGACACAAGGTACAAGATCGAGAAATTTGATGGGGCAAATTTCGCATTATAGAAGATGCAGATTGAGGATCTGTTGTACCAGAAAAAATTGTTCTTGCCTTTGGGCGGAAAAGAGAAGAAACTTGAAACGATGAAGGATGATGAATGGGAAGTTCTCGATAGAACAACCCTAGGTACGATCCGACTCTCACTATCCTCTTTTGTTGCTTTCAATATTATAAACGAGATGACCACAGAAGATCTCATGGCCTCCTTGACAAGGATGTATGAGAAGCCGTCGGCCTCAAATAAGGTTTTCTTGATGAAACGGTTATTCAACATGAAGATGTCAAATGGTGCTTCGATTCCAAAGCATCTGAACAGTTTCAACACCGTAACAAATCAGTTAAGTTCTGTCGACATCAAGTTTGATGACGAGGTTAGAGCTTTGTTACTGCTTTCTTCGTTACCGGATAGTTGGGATGGTTTAGTTACTGCAGTTAGTAACTCCTCTGGAAACTCGAAGTTAAAATTCGACGACATTGTTGGACTGGTGCTGAACGAAGAAGTCCGCATAAAGGAAAATCCTTGAACTTCTAATTCTACCTTGAATGTTGAGAGTAGAGGAAGAAACTTCGACAGGAACTCTGGCAGAGGACGTTCCAAGTCTGCGCGGGGAAAATCCAAACCGTAGAAGGGGAAGTTTGAATGTTGGAACTGCGGGAAGAAGGGTCATTTAAAGGTAGATTGTACTGCCCCAAAGAAGATCTTCGGTGGGAAATCTGGGAAGACTGCTGCAGCGAATGTTGTTGTAGATGATCTAGAGGACGCTCTAATCCTATCTTTAGACAACACCGAGTGCTGTGTGGTTGGTTCATGCGCGTCTTTTCATGCATGCCTAAACAAGAGTAGTTTCAAAAACTTCACTGAAGGAGATCTGGGAAAGATTTACTTGGGAAACAATCAAGCATGCGATATCACCGGAAAGGAAGACGAGGATATTCGTCTACCAAATGGATTCGTATGGAGTCTTACGGATGTGAGGTACGTATCATGTCTGAGGAGAAATCTTATCTCGGTCAGTCAACTTGCAAAACAGGGTAGCTTTGCTTCTTTTGGTGACAAAACCTTGAAGGTCGCTAAGGGTTCAATGGTCGTTGCTCGAGGGACCTTGGATGGTACCTTATATATTATTAACAAGGAATCTGATTCTATTTCTATAGCAAAGACAGATGATGATGCAGAACTATGACACAATAGACTCAGGCATATGTGTGAGAGGGGAATGAAGTCTCTCATCTCAAATGACAAACTTGCTGGTTTGAAGTCCGTTGATTTGGACTTCTGTCAAGAATGTGTTTTCAACAAACAAAGAAGAATGAGTTTCTCAAAGGCTGGAAGAAAGTTAAAAACTCAAAGACTGGAGTTAGGCTCCGTTTGGGGGGACTTATTTTCACCGGTCAAGCGGTTACGACCGCATGAACCGGGCCTTAATTTTAAGGTCCGGTTCATGCGGTCGTAACCGCTTGACCGGTGAAAATAAGTCCCCCCAAACGAAGCCTTAGTTCACACTGATGTGTGAGGGCCTGCTGCTTTTAACTCTCTTGGTGGCTCTTCTTATTTTGTTACCTACATCGACGACTGCACGAGGAAGGTTTGGGTATATTTCTTAAAACACAAATCTGATGTTTTTTCTGTTTTCAAAATCCGGTTGCCTATGATTGAAAATGAGACGGGTTTAAAGCTGAAATGTCTAAATTT
The DNA here is from genome assembly GCA_039513925.1 of Platanthera zijinensis. Lineage (NCBI taxonomy): Eukaryota > Viridiplantae > Streptophyta > Magnoliopsida > Asparagales > Orchidaceae > Platanthera > Platanthera zijinensis. The sequence continues at coordinate 123,090,770 of CM077095.1, read as the reverse complement.
GATAATGGTTGACTCAGAGTTCAAGGAGGTCTGTGCCAAAGCAGGAATTAGGCGTGAATACATTGTTCCAAGGACGACACAACAGAATGGCGTTGCGGAGTATAAACAGGACCATCACAGAACGTGCTAGGAGTATGAAGTTGCATGCTGGTTTGCCAATACAGTTTTGGGCCTATGCAGTTAACACTGTTGTTTACTTGATAAATTGTGGACCTTCAGTTCTGCTGAAGGAAAGTTTACCCGAAGAAGCATGGAGTGGAAAAGCGATAAAATTTTCTCACTTGAAGGTTTTTGGTTGTACAACTTACGTTCTTGTTGATGCAGGATCCAGAAGTAAGTTTGATGCAGGATCTAGAAGTAAGCTTGATGCAAAGTCCAAGAAGTGTACCTTTGTTGGTTACAGCTCAGATAAATTTGGGTACAAATTTTGGGACTATAAGAACAGGAAATTCATCAGGAGCAGGAACGTCATCTTCAATGAAAAGGAGGTGTACAAGAACTGGAACAACACTTCAGAAGGAGCATCAATGAGTCCAGAAGAATCACCAAAATTCGTGGAGTATGATGGAAACAACGTGCAGGTTGAGTAGTTCGACAATCTGATCATGCAGAGGAAGGGGAAAGAGTAGAGGAAGTAGTGGTGGCTCCACATACCCCTACGGTGGAAGTACAGAAATCTGGTAGGGTCAGTCGAGCCACCCAAAGGTATTTTCCTTTTCTCTATTACTTATGCTAACAGATGGTGGTGAACCGGAGTGCTTCAATGAAGCGGTGAAAGCTGAAGACTCCATTAAGTGGGCGTTGGCCACGAAGGAAGATATGGACTCTCTTATGCTAAATCAAACTTAGGATTTAGCCGAACTCCCAAAAGGTAAGAAGGCACTTCACAACAAAAGGCGCGCGCCTGGGTCGCCGGGCGCACCAGGCGCAGCCCGCCGCGCCTACAATGTGCCCCACGCGCCTGAGGCGCGCCTAGGCGCGCGCCTTAAGGCTCCCAGGCGCGCCACGCGCCGGGCCTTTTAAGGTGGGAACAAACGCACCCGAGGCACCCCCTACACTTGGGCCCAGGCAATTCGGAAATTGGGCGAATTGGGCGCCCAATGGTGAAAGGATTTCAATTGGGCGCCCAATTCGAAGGAAGGGCGCCCAGTGAAATATTCGCTCAATTTCTGAATTCGCTCATCTTCCCCCGGTCAATTTCAGGTGGGCGCCCAATTCGCTCATTTCAGATTGGGCGCCCAATTCCTCATTTCAGCGAATTGGGCGCCCAATTGTCAATTTTCTTTTTCCCCAAGCGCCTCATGCCTCAGGCGCGCGCCTTGCGCCTTGCGCCTAGTGGGGCCCTTTGCGCCTCGGTGCGCCTTGCGCCTTTGATAACTTAGTTCACAACAAATTTACAAACTGAAGGAAGAACAAGGTGGGAACAAACGCTACAAGGCAAGGCTGGAGGATTTCAAAGAAGGAAGGAGTGAAATATACTGAAATCTTCCCCGTGTGAAAACAACGTTCTAAGCATGGTTGCACGGCGGGTGTGAAAACTTGCACGGCGACTTGCAAGAAGAGCTGTGCATGCTACAACCAGAGGGATTTGTTGAGCCTGGAAGAGAAGAAATGGTCTGCAAACTCAACATGAGCCTATATGGTTTGAAGCAGACTTCAAGGCAATGGTACAAGAAATTTGATAAGTTTATGTCAATAAATGGGTACTCGAGATAGGCAGATCATTGTTGTTATCTGAAGCACTTTGACAATAATTATATTATTCTCCTTTTGTATGTTGATGACATGTTGATTGCAGGATTTGACATGAGAGAGATCTAGCATTCGAAGGGTCTATTGTCTGATGAGTTTGAGATGAAAGATTTGGGTAAAGTTAAGCAGATCCTAGGCACGAGGATCAAATAAGACTGTAATGCAAAGACTTTGAAGTTGTCCCAAACAAAGTATATTGAAAGGGTGCTTCAAAGATTCAATTTGAAGGATGCAAAGCCTGTGAGCACTCCTTTGGCTGGTCATTTTTGGCTCTCCAAAGAGCAGTCACCCAAATCAGGAGAGGAACAAAAGCTGATGGAGAGAGTCTCCTATGCCTTTGTCATTGAGAGTCTGATGTTTGCAATGGTTTGCACTCGCTCAGACATTGCTCATGAAGTGAGAGTCGTCTGCAGATTCATGAGTAATCCAGATAAACATCATTGGGAAGCTGAAAAATGGATACTCAGGTACTTAAAGGGAACTTCAGACTTATCTCTTTGTTTTGGAAGTCCAAAGATCTCACTACATGGATATGTAGATTCGGATATGGCTGGAGACATTGATAGTGGGAGGAGTACCACTGGGTATGTCTTCACCTTGGGGCGCGTAGCAGTGAGTTGGATCTCCAGATTACAGAAGATGGTTGCTCTTTCTAGCACTGAAGCTGAATACGTTGTCATCACTGAGGCAAGCAAGGAGATGATATGGTTACAAAGTTTTATGAAGGAACTTGGCAAGGGGCAAAAGAATGGGAGGTTGCATAGTGATAGTGATAGTATGAGCGTCATTCATCTAGCCAAGAATGCCGCTTTTCATTCAAGGACAAAGCACATTCAGTTGAGGTACCATTTCATCAGGCCGCTTTTGGAAGATGAGATTCTAACGTTGGAGAAGATTCACACTTCGGAGAATCCAGTAGACATGTTTACAAAATGTGTGAACATGGACAAACTGAAGCTTTGCTTGGCTTCTGTTGGTCTCCAAGGTTGAAGACAAGGTGGAGCCACCCTCCGCCATTCATTGCCACTGTCATGAAGATGCTTGATGGGAGCCGCTCTTGGAGGATCATTACTGGTCAGTCTCCAAGTGGGAGATTGTTAATTTGTGGAGCTTGGCTCTGTCTGGGAGTACTGGGCACTCGTCACGATTGGGAGTACTGGACACTCACCACGATTTCACCGGTCGGTTGCAGGGTGGCAGCGCGCCCCTTGCTCAGGGGTTCGGGTGCGAAGCCCCCGACCAAAATTTCTGTCAGGGGCATTTATGTAATTTTCTCCTATTTATTATGCTACGTGTATAAAAGGCCTTTTTCGGCCTAGGGTTTCGTGTGTGAAAAACCGAGGAAGAGAAGCGGCGGAAAAAGAGAAGCGATGTACTGTTGATCATTCTTCATAGTGGTTGTGGTTTTTCCTCGGATTTGGGGTTTTTCCACGTTAAATCCTTGTGTGTTTGCTTGATTTTCTGCAATTCTTGTGTGTTCCGTGGGCGATGTATTTCCTAACAATGTACTCGTTGGATTAAACAATTTAGGCCTAATTTCACTCAGAGAAAATCAGCACATCTTCAGTTTTGTCGGTTGCATAGAAGAGTGAGTTTTGTCTATTAAGCATGAATCTAGTGGCACCTTGGCTTGACCGGTTTTTCATTTTGAACGCCCGAGGGGCTAATGATGACTCCTCTCAATTCTTCGCGTCTATATACAATACAATTTTCGTCGAAATTTGTTTTCCAGTATAGCCTCGGTGCACCGGTTAAGGTGTTGCCATGTGGCCTTGATGTCACAGGTTCGAGTCCCGATTCCTGAAAGCACCCTCTTGCAAAAGAGAGAATTTTTTGTGCGCTGAGGACACCATAAGCATGGTGCGCGATCATGTTCTTGCAAAATTATAGTTGTAGCATAATTTACAGTTGTAATGAACTCTATTTTAGACTAATTTTTTTGCAAAAATACAGTCGTAAAAGAGTTAAAAAAACACACCATGAATGTATTTTACACATTTTATCCCAAAACTTATACATATGAATACATAAAATGACCGTAAAAATACATAGATTAATATTTTGTTTATTATTTCCTTAAAGAATTTAACAAATAAATTTGTTTTTTCTTTTAAAATTTTTTTTTTACTAAACCGCGCACCATCCTCCACCTCCATATGTGTTACCCGTATAGAAAATTTCCTTGCAAAATGCACGGTAAAATTTGCCTACATTTCACCCTTGTGGGACCCTTCCCCGACCCTTGCTGTGCGGGATGCTTTGTGCACCTGGCTGCCCTTTTATTGTATTCATGACTAGTTAAACTTCAATATAGATAATTAATCATTAAGTTTAGGTTCTCACTCTTACCTGAAAGATTGCATTTTTCAGCCCTTTTCCTATTTGCTTAGAAGCCAGTAAATCTGTAGTTTGAAATATGTTGTCTTTTTTCGTTCTACAGGTAGTATTAAACAGGGAAGAAGCTGCGGAATCTGGATCTGACTACAGATTACTGAGACCAGCAGAGGAGAGAGAACAAATCCGCGTAAAGCCTAACCCCAGTGTCAGAATACAGCCAGTTTTCATCAAAACTGGACCCAGTCGGCCGCAGAATGCCTTGCCGGCAAATGCTGTCCGCCTCGAAATAACCGGAAGGGTGCAGCATGATAACAAAGAGCTACTTCGCCTGGTTAGCAACCATTCGAAGCATGGCGCTGCCCAAGAAGCAGACGATCCTGACTGCTCGCTAGATTATGATTGAGGACTTCTCTTTCCCCAGGTAGAAGATTTTCCCTACACCAGCTCGTGTTTTATTCTTAATCTTAGGAAGATTGAAGGACGTGGCTTGGGTATCCGAGGCGGCAGTGACGGTTTCATTTATTTGTTCATGTCATTTACTTGTTCATGTCATTTACTTGTTCATGTCATTTACTTGTTCATGTCTTGTTCATGTCTACGCTCTTGCTTGTAATCCTGAACACTTGGGCTTGGAGTAGATCTCTATCCTGGAATTATGATGTTGAGTTTTTTTTACATTGCCTGATTTTGCTGATATTGCAGTGTGCCCTGTCTGTAATAGAGTGCACAGGTTCTGCTTTCGGTCACTCCTGTTAATACATGCCTCCCTGTGCTCTTCGTTTCTCCCTTACCCTCTGGTTTGACACTCCCTTTATGTTTTTTTTAAACTTCGTTTGGCATGGTGGTTGCGGTCGTGAACGTGGTGGTCATGAACCGTCGTTCGTGAATGCCCGACCTCACCCAAAAAATGCATGCATTTTATGCTCAAAACTAGTTTAATTTTTGACAATGGTCATATAGCCTGTCTTGCCAAACATACATTATGTTTTTGACCTAACTCGCCGGAGCAAATAAGCCGTGCCAAACGAAGCCTTATGTTTCTCACTTTCTGGATGGACGGCAGCGATCACCACTTTTTATTTTAATTATATGCACCCTTCGTCCCTTACACCGTCAGTGGTATGTTCATGTAAATTGTTTTGATTGTGTTACTCAATATACATTGTATTAATTTACATATGTATTATGGTGCAGTGCAAAATTTAATAAAAATTTAAAGAATAAAAAATTAAATAAGAATAAAATTGAAAAATAAATATTTTCTTAAAAGGATATTTATTGTTTCCCCCCTTATATAATAATATATACAAAAATATACTTTAAACATATTAATATTATTTATAAAATGTAATATTGATTTTTATAATGTATTTATTTATCATATAAATATAAGAATGATTAAAATAAAAAATAGAAGGCAACATAAATACATAATTCGACCATATTTTCTAATACGATCGAATTTAAAAAGATATCATATACCGTTGAAATAACAATCGTGCAACTGTATTTCCTCCTACATATACGTTAGTTAAACATACCAAATTTTTTCTCCTGTGAGGGGGATCTTGATGCCAAGTATTTCACAGCCTTCAATAAGTTTTGCTGACAATAATCAGTGTTGTGATACTAAGAGCATCTCATCTCAATAATTCTGGGCTCTTTTAACTGTGCACAAAATACAAATCTAAAACTCTGGGCTCTTTTAACATCCTGAATATTACAACATATATGTGTATATATATTATATATAATAAAATAAAAACATTAACATCCCCATCAAAGCATTGATGGGTAAACTGTAACCTCAACAGTTTTGTACATGTAAATAACATTAGAACAATTGAATTTTTTGAGAAAAATATGGGATCCATGCATGCATCTTCATTGATGTGGCTCTTGTTGAGGGGTTGCAGGTGTATCTGGCGCAATCGTGAACTGCAAGCTCCTTCCTCGTCCCGACTGCAGAATAAATGCAACTTCCGCTGCTGCCAATGCCGCCGCCTCTTCCTGGTCAATGAGCAAAAACAAGGGCTCAGATCATATTATATAATAGATTCAAATGGTCACATAACGATGAGAAATTATGCGTAAAAATAATGCAAATTGGATCATTTACACTAAAAAACATACTATGTTTTGAACCAAAATGATCCCAATACCATTTTCCGTGTTACCATGTAAATTTTACTCTATGTTAAGAAACTTGTGAGACATTTCATTCCATTATCATTTCTTACCCGTCTCTGTCTTCTCTGATTCAAAATGCTTATGGCCCAGGCCATAATGTAACATGGCAGTAAAAAACCAGCAGCCCGAAGCAAAAAGAGCTGCAATTAGATCAAAAAGGAATTTAAGATTACATAATTTCATTATATATATGTATACACATATTGTAAAAAGATGTAGAGCATATAAAAACTCACAGAAAAATAGGTGGATGCGTCATCTTCGTCATCTCCATCAGTAGTTACACTCAGAGCATGCCTCAGTAGAAGGAGTGCCATCAACTGGACAAATAGTTCAAGACAGGAAAGAACATATTTCATCAGCTTAGTAATAAAATCATAAAATTAAAAGGCATTGGTGTGAAGCCTTAATTTGTCTTTTTCTTAAATATGAAGCTTACAATTAGAGCAGCGGAGCGGCAGAAGGCGGCGCCACTAGCATTAGTACCGGAATACTCGTCATACTCGGCTTCCAAAAAGTGGCGCTGAGACGCTGCTATTGAGATAATGCGAGGATCGCGCAAGTCTATTGGTGCGCCAGTAATTGTCCAGCCGCCACTGTAGAACATAACGATATCAGAATGATTTTCCAAATAAGCTCTCTACATTCTATAATCAATACTTTGGTGTGAACAAAATTAATACATGAAGAGAGAGAGAGAGAGAGAGAGAGAGAGAGAGAGAGAGAGAGACTTGCCTTATGTCAATAGTAGTCTCATCAGGCGGAAGAGGAGGTGCAGTGTAACCAGACTTGTATGTCTGTAAATTAGAAGAAATACTCCCATAAATCCAATGAATATCTAACAAATGTCAACTCAGGTATGAATGGAGGTGTTCCAAAATACACCATTTATGGGATTCACTTATAAATTGTATGTTTAATTGTCAACCTAGCAATAACATTCAGCATTTCTCTTTTAAACTTAGAGATAAGTAATGGTGTTTTCATGTGATCTTGAGAAGATAGAGACGCAAGAACCTCGAATCACAACTAGTTCTAAAAAAATCTCTAGAAATCGTTTTATAGTACGGTAATGGTTCACAGAAACAAGTAGAAAATTGTCTTAAATTTTCACTCGAAGAAAGGCATGGCGGTAGAGTGGGTTCATGCACATCCTTACGAAAGTACGACTATGAACACAACATTTTATGTTGTTAAAGGTGCGGCTAAGGCACAAGAATCACTAAGCGTAGAAGTACGCGCCATAGCATAGTAAAGGCAACGACCTCACCCAGGCGCGAACCTTTTTTGTGCCTTTGAAGCATAAAAGGCGGGAAATGTTGAGGTTTATGTTAAATAAAATGAAATGTTGAGGCTTCGATATGATCCAAGTGACTAAATTGATCTCATTTATATGATAATAACGAATGATTGATGAGTAGAATGTATGAAGATTTTGATCAAGAAGATGCATTGATGTTTGATGATTATTTAAAATGAGATGCGGTTGTGTCTAACCTTTGTCTGGCGTACGTCTGCCTTATGCCCTCGCCTATGCCGCAGGACTCCTTTTGCATCTTGAGCCTTTAACGGCTATGACCCACACATATAGAAAGGTTTCTTTTAAATACTTTGGCAGACATGGATGCAGTCGGTACTCATCAGCCTAGAACATGTGGTAACTGAACATTCCCTTGTGCTTGTTATTGGTATAATAGATACATGCTCAACAAGAACATATTCAATTTCTCGATTAGAAGCTTCGAGTTCTTTAGAATGTAACTCAAGGGCTTTAAGTAGATCCATGCTTCTCTATCATAAAAATAATTTCATCACCATATCACTGTTTTTTGGCTCGGGCCATCGGTCGTCTCAACTTATACATTACATTCATCCCGTTGAATCTGATCTTGATATGATGTAACATTGTGTTGATCTCATAAATGGATTGCCATATTTTATACCATAACTATATCCACCGTCATAATCATAATAATGTGTATCTTCATCATAACTTAGACACCGACAATTTTTTACTTCTCAACACTCACTTATCGAGACATTTCTTTGTTCTAACCACTCAATTTTATTTCAGAACATTATATCATCTACATCCTCATTTTCTAAATAATTGATTGAGGAAACTTAAAATTATCTCACATGGATATGGCTTTTAAGTTTTAATAAAATATAATGATAATTGATAATGACACCCCAACTAAAATCGCATGGCATGCAGTTTATATTTTTTTACTAATTCGAAGAATTTTATCATCCAAACGATATCTCAACTGTTCTAATTTTTCAGAAAACTCAATAGATGCATGATTGATTAGAACTGTTATCTACAAAATCAGAAATTAAGGCACCACATTTATATATCTTTTTAAGCAGCTCCATAACCATTGCAAAAACATATGGAACGAATATTAATCCTTCGATGCAAACGTACTGTGATTTTATTTTCATGTCTTCTTAATGTCTTCATCTTGGCAATGATTTTTAAGATCAATAAAAATTAGATGTTGAATCTTTGATTTGCTCTCTACACCTTTTTTATTAGTTATCTTACCACAAATTTTGCTTTTATCATAGACCTTCACCTTCCTAACATAAAACCAAATAAATTAGTTGAAGTTAACATAATGTTTCCTAATCTATGCTCAACAATTCTTACTTGCAGCTTCAATGTCTAAATCATATCTTTGATTCCTCTATAATAACAAATCTTAAACATCTTCTTTGCTCTTAAATATCAGTTCCATAATACTTCTTCAGTCACTTGACATCCTCATGGTCATCAAAAGTTCAGCAAAAATATTTGTCAATCATAACTCCCGATCTCAATAAACAGGACCTAAAACCTTGTATTTATACATCTTCAAAGGATATTTCATTTCATTTCTGAATAAATTTATAGTATACCTCATTATTTTATTCATCGTGTTTTTCCAAAGAACTTTCTTCCTGAGAATTCCAATTTAATAACATCTCAAAATAGCATTTCATCTCTTCTTAATATCTTCATGTTTAATTAAATTCTTACTATATTCACTTATATGTATCTAACTTGATCAAAATATTGTAAGTTGTAGTTTTATCTTAATTATAAACTCATTTTCTCTTTGGTATCAAATTATTTATAATTCATCAACATAGGTGACTATGGACTACTATTAGCTAAATTAGTTTCTATAACCATCTAACAGAATGGGCACTAAGTTACTCATGCACAATATCTAATCCGTGGCATCAATTCTCTGATTGTGCACATTATCCATTGACAATAGTACAGTTTTCATCGCATGCTTTTCTCCCTCTTTATAGTTTTCTAATTATCTATCCTTTGTATTATATTGTCAATAGTGGAATCATCAATAAACTGGTCTTTCTAATTCAACTTTAATAGAATCCAACAAATCACATCAATGAAAATTATCCATGCAACCTCATGAATTTGAGCGAACTTCACTAACGAAGATGAAATAATACATAAGTTTCACAATCACGCCCTTGGAAAAAAACAACCCGATTGCACAATTTGTTAGATAAATCCCAAATATTAACTATCAAATAATGTAATGCAATTAAATCCAAGACATTCCAATATCAAGACAACAATTATAGGATACCATTGACATTTGTATGTTAATCACATTAACATACTAGCGAGTCCTAGATAAAGTGTTTCTCAGACAGTATGTTAGATTGTTAGAAGAAAAAGAGTAATAGCACCTATAAAGTTTAAGTGCAAAATAGACTTTTGAATATGATTTGAGAATGAACAGTGGCAGATGAACAAATCAGACATACAGATAAAGATAATGTGAAACTATAAGTTATGTAAAAAAAACAATTAAGCAAATAATGACAACACCTAAGGCATAACTCAACAAGAATGAATAAAAAAAGAAATTATAAACACGGCACATGCATTAGGGATATTCCACTGGCAACTGCATCTTCCATTTATCCAAAAACCAATGTCTGGATAATTTTTTTGTGTAAACCTACTTATCCTAAAATAAATCAAAAAGTAGTGGTTTTCTTTTTACAAAGAATCTACATATACTATAACTTATCATAAGCCATGCCAAATGGTGATTGATCTTTGCCTGAATGGAAAGAGGCTGTTTCCATGAATCAAACCAACCGACATCAAAATCAATCCTCATAACTTTATGTAAAAAACTAGAGTTATTAACACTTATCAGACTATATTCACCCACATGAATGGTTTAGACGTTTGGTACCTAAGGCTCCGTTTGATGTGGCGTTTTTGCTCCGGTGACTTTGGACAAAATCGCTACCTTCGTAGAATTTATGTTTTACATGACAACGGTTATGACAAAAGATGGGGCACAATGGCAACAAAGGATCCATATAGCAAACCCCACTATAGTGGGATAAAGGCTTGAGTGTTGTTGTTGTATGACAATGGTTATGACCGCCACCAAGAAAAAAATTATTTTTGAACATAAAAGTGGATGAAATTCCTTAGGTAATGTTGGGTGTTCATGAATGATAGTTCATAACCACCGCGTTCACGATCACTACCGCCGTGTGAAAACGAGCCAAAGTAACACATTTCCAACTCTTTAAAACCTAAATGTTGCATAATTATGATGGTTGTTATGCACTTAAACTTATCAGTGGTACATTGAGAGAAAAAAGAAAAAAGTATTGCTTTGGTCCGTTATAATGAAAGTTACGGTACTGGTCAAGTTGATGAAAACATTGGATAAATCTACCAATCTGCTAAAAAGAGAATCCAGAAATAAAGAAGATGGATGATGCGGAGCAGAGACGAGGACGTGCGGCGAAGGACGAGTTTTTGGCCCATTCGGGGCTGATTTGGCAACTTACCATATATGGCATGCCCGGATCGACGATCCGACTCCGTGGATGTGTCCGGACTCACATTGCGAATCAATTTCATATATAGCTTTGTAATTTTCGGGTTTTATTTAATGTAGTTTTGACCCCGAGACCAACGGCCAATCGTAGCCGTTGATTCCGGGTGCCCTAATATTTTAGTTTCTTATAAATAGGTATTAGGGTTGCTGATTTCAGCCATTGCTGAATGTTTGGAGAAGAAATCCCTTCATTCCGGTGATCTCCTCCGCGGTGCCGACGCCGTGGATCCCCTTGGTGACGACTCCTTGGGTAAGTTTTGTGTTTCTTGATTTTCCTTCCACCGCCACCCTTTCCTATTGCTGTCCAGCCACCTTCAACTGGCCGGCCAGCCACCCCTCATCAAACCGCCGGCCGGCAGCCCTCCTCCCACACAGCAGCCCCAAATTTTGGGCTGTAACCAGCCACCTGCGGCCCTGTTCAGCCCAGGAACCAGCCAGCCGGCCTCCTCCCAGTGCCCCCAGCCCACTCCCCTCAGACCGCCTCCCCCCTAGCTCCTCCGACCACCTCCAAAACAGGCCAGCCTCCCTGTTTTGGCCCAGATCCAGCCACCACCGCCCCTCCATAACCGCCTCCACCACCCGGCCTTGCCCCAACAGCCCCCTTGGCTGTTTTCTCCCTCAACCAGTCCAGATCTGGACTCCTCCAGCCAAATCCAGCCACCCCGCCAATTCCCCTTTGCTGCCATCACCCCCCATCATGTGGAACCACCCCTAAACAGCCTACCAATCACCAAATCCGTCCAGATTTGGGTATTCCAGCCAAGATCCAGCCACTACCCTCCCCGATCCAGCCCTCCCCACCCTCGACTCACCCCTCCCTTACCCGATCTAGTCCCTCCGGACACCGGAATCCCTTTTGAGCCCTCCAACGTTCAGATTTCGTTTATTTACAGCAACCCTAATATTCGTATGGTGTTTTGTATTGGTTAAGTGGTTGTAAACATTATATGGTTCGGATATTATGTGCTTGCTTGGGATTATAGTTTGTTAAAGTATCTGCTCTACGAAAATCTTTAACTGCAGGAAGGATCGATTCGCTGCACGCTCTAGCTTTGGCCCTCCACGCGGAGGAAAGCCTAAGCTTGCCTCGCTTCATTAAAATATTTTGTTTTGCTTTGAAATATCCGCTTGAGATTTAATTATTTATTAAATAAATGTGGCGTAATCGTCGGGCTTTGCATATCATGTTGGTTAGGTTATTAATTTTCCGCCGCCTATAGATTCGTCCTGCGTCAATTGGTATCAGAGGGAGGTTTCGCGCTCTCTTGATACGCAGTCGTAGAGTCTATAGGATTTTTTTTTTCATTATGTCTATGTATTACAGTTGTTCCTCTCCTCAATTTGGAGGTTTCGAGTCCACTTCCACCCGCTCTCACAGAGCCACGTCAGGGATATCCTCACGTCACTACGACGATTATTTACGATTGCATCACACCACTTTTAGAGATCGAGTTGATCCACCGACACGAACCCACTACACTAGAGACGATCAGTATGAGGATTGTCGTCGTTCATATCCTCGCACGCGAGCGGATCGTGTTTATCCTTCGGCTCGATTCAGTTATCTTAGGGATGATTATTATGAGAATAGTCGTTCTGAGAGAGATCTCGAAAGTCAATTTCGCACCGTTGCCCCTTCTTTTGACGGTTCATCGAGTCACGAGTCTTTCAGTTATTGGCTCGTGGATATGGAGTATTATCTCGATTATTTTGAATTATTCGGTGAGCGTCGCATCAAGTTTGCGAAACTTAGGCTTTTAGATCAGGCGAGAGCATATTGGTCTAGCGTAGAGAGGACTCGCGAACGAGATCGTCTTCATCGTGTCACGAGTTGGGTGGGCATGAAACGTATTTTGTGCCAGAGGTATCTGCCTTCATCATATCGGAGTCGCTTGCTCGACGAATTATTTTCCCTTCAGCAAGGACCTATGTCTGTCGCTGAGTATAGAGATCGTTTTGATGAGTTGGTTGTGAGGAGTGATATCCGAGAGGACCCAGCCATGACCACCACCCGATTTCGGTCTGGGCTTCGATCTGATATACGTACTGAGGTGTCTTATCACAGTTCGAATTCCCTCGAGCAGACATATCAGCTTGCCCTCCGTTATGAACAGTACTTGAGATCCGCAAGAGCTGGTCAATGGGATTCTCTCCTTGACCTCCGCAGTACGAGTCCCTCCCCTATTGAGGACACCACGATGCCTGGTGCGGATTGCTCCCACCCCAGTGAGGTGCTTAGCCCAGTGAGTAACCTACCTTTGGTTTCTGACGCTCTAGTGGCACTGACTGAGAGTGAGCCCGAGCGACCTCTCGAGCCTATAGTGTCGTGCCCCTCACCCACACCACCACCTATGACATGTCATGGGTTGATTAGCACCCCAACCCTGGACTCACGTCTTGACACCGCACCCACAGATACATTCTTGAGTGTAGGCCTATGTCGCTCTCCCATTGTCCTTACCCCGAGTCACATCACGACCCAGAGCCCAGAGCCTGGTGTTGATCTCGTAGTGGTCATGTCATCCATTCACAGGGACACTGCCCCTTATGTTAGTACACATCTGGAGGACCTTGATCCTAGTGACGAGTTCCATGACGAGCCCCCAGTTGAGCCCCCTGATGATCCGCCACATCCTGGTGAAGAGGAGGTTCAGGTGAGGCGCTTGTTTATGAGTTCCGAGTTATTGACGCCTCTCTCATTATCATCTCTGGCCTTGCCCCAGCGGATGGGTCTTGAGTGGAGTATGACGTATATAGGGCCTACCTTGAGCACACTAGAGTCTACTCATATTGTACGGACCTACCTTATGACGCATCACACTCGTGATGAGTTTTGGGACACACCACCCGCTGACCCACCCGATGAGCTCTTCCTTGTCGGAGACACTCACCACACTCGAGAGTCACGACTTTTAGTCGGTATACATGATTTTCATTCAGATGGTCGTCGCACTCGGGATGACTTTTCTTACACACCTCCCGCTGACCCCCCTGATGCGTTACGCCCCCTGAGAGACATTTCGCTCTTTACGAGCTTATATGTGAGTATAGATGCCTCACACAGCCACCTGAGCACTCGTCGTACACGGGATGAGTTTTTCTACACTCCACCGAGAGAGCCTCCTGATAGGCCACCACCCTCGATAGATTTTCCGGTTATCATTAGATTTTCTCATAGAAGGCATGTTGTGCTTGTTATGCTTTATTTGCATCACTTACATTATTTGCATGAGTCTGTTGAGTCGTCTCGTCATCATTTGCTTGAGTTTGCTGTGTTGCCTGTTCATCGATTGCATGGGTGTCATGAGTCGGCCCGACGAAGAATCCATATTGGTAATAAATTCTATAAATCTGGTGCGGATATTCGTTGGCAAGTGCAGGTACTTCATGAAGGCGAGCAGGTGATGGTGGAAATCTGCGTTGTGAGGCTCCGTGCGAGGCTTGCTAAAAGTTTGAGCGTTCGACGAATGGATCCCTACTCAGTCCTGAGATGCATCGGGACAAATGCTTACGAACTGGACATCCCCGCGAGCATGGGTACCCATACTGTGTTCAATGTCGAGGACTTGATGCCATACTTTACACCTCACGAGTATTCGGGCCCATATCTTGGCGGCCCTCCCGAGCCTTTACTACCATTCTTGCCACCCACCACTCAGTCTATCCCCGAGCCTTTGCCACCACATTTATTGTTCCGTGCTCAGCCCATCCCTGACCCCCACTTACCCGGGATCCTGTCTCCAACGGCTTCACCATCGGCACCTCGGATCCCACCGGATCCTTCTACTAGTGTGTTGAGAGATGAGCTTATCACTGAGATCATTGTGCATGAGTTTGACCCCGCTACAGATAGTTTTGTATGCCGCTACCTGGTTTGCTGGTGCGGACGATTCTTCAGCGACGACACTTGGATGGCCCCTAGTGGACCCCTTCGAGTTTTACCCGGCATACGGCGAGAGAATTCTGATCCCTATTCATCGGGAGATGAATTCTTTCAAGCTGGGGAGATTGATGCGGAGCAGAGACGAGGACGTGCGGCGAAGGACGAGTTTTTGGCCCATTCGGGGCTGATTTGGCGACTTACCATATATGGCATGCCCGGATCGACGATCCGACTCCGTGGATGTGTCCGGACTCACATTGCGAATCAATTTCATATATAGCTTTGTAATTTTCGGGTTTTATTTAATGTAGTTTTGACCCCGAGACCAACGGCCAATCGTAGCCGTTGATTCCGGGTGCCCTAATATTTTAGTTTCTTATAAATAGGTATTAGGGTTGCTGATTTCAGCCATTGCTGAATGTTTGGAGAAGAAATCCCTTCATTCCGGTGATCTCCTCCGCGGTGCCGACGCCGTGGATCCCCTTGGTGACGACTCCTTGGGTAAGTTTTGTGTTTCTTGATTTTCCTTCCACCGCCACCCTTTCCTATTGCTGTCCAGCCACCTTCAACTGGCCGGCCAGCCACCCCTCATCAAACCGCCGGCCGGCAGCCCTCCTCCCACACAGCAGCCCCAAATTTTGGGCTGTAACCAGCCACCTGCGGCCCTGTTCAGCCCAGGAACCAGCCAGCCGGCCTCCTCCCAGTGCCCCCAGCCCACTCCCCTCAGACCGCCTCCCCCCTAGCTCCTCCGACCACCTCCAAAACAGGCCAGCCTCCCTGTTTTGGCCCAGATCCAGCCACCACCGCCCCTCCATAACCGCCTCCACCACCCGGCCTTGCCCCAACAGCCCCCTTGGCTGTTTTCTCCCTCAACCAGTCCAGATCTGGACTCCTCCAGCCAAATCCAGCCACCCCGCCAATTCCCCTTTGCTGCCATCACCCCCCATCATGTGGAACCACCCCTAAACAGCCTACCAATCACCAAATCCGTCCAGATTTGGGTATTCCAGCCAAGATCCAGCCACTACCCTCCCCGATCCAGCCCTCCCCACCCTCGACTCACCCCTCCCTTACCCGATCTAGTCCCTCCGGACACCGGAATCCCTTTTGAGCCCTCCAACGTTCAGATTTCGTTTATTTACAGCAACCCTAATATTCGTATGGTGTTTTGTATTGGTTAAGTGGTTGTAAACATTATATGGTTCGGATATTATGTGCTTGCTTGGGATTATAGTTTGTTAAAGTATCTGCTCTACGAAAATCTTTAACTGCAGGAAGGATCGATTCGCTGCACGCTCTAGCTTTGGCCCTTCACGCGGAGGAAAGCCTAAGCTTGCCTCGCTTCATTAAAATATTTTGTTTTGCTTTGAAATATCCGCTTGAGATTTAATTATTTATTAAATAAATGTGGCGTAATCGTCGGGCTTTGCATATCATGTTGGTTAGGTTATTAATTTTCCGCCGCCTATAGATTCGTCCTGCGTCAATGGAGCTCAAAAGCTCGCACGGAAAATTTTGCCTGCGAGAATATGTGAAAAACTGAGAACCAACATAATATCAAAGCAAACCTCATGGCAAATCTCGCAAATTATATCGCCTTTCTCATTGCACCATCGCTGCACGCATTCCCTATGAGCATACTGCATATAAGAAGCCCAAAAGCGGAAAATGAGAACCATACAGAGACAATCCAATGCATATTAATATGTGAACAAAATATAGTGAAGGGTTAAAGACGAAAAGAACCACCGAAACTGCAAGAATAAGTGAAATATCTGTCAGATATACTTCTACTTTCTTTACCAATGACATGATTTGGGAATTTTGGAAGGATGAAAAGCAATAGAGTAATATGTAAATAAGCACTGTAACTGATTCCATCCCACAGAGGTCAAAATACATACTACATTACAAGACACGGATGAAAAAAAGGCAAATGCAACATGATGATAAAACATAAATCATAAAACCTCTTGCTTTTAATATGAATTTGGCAGAGAGAACTAGAAAGTTCAAAATAAAAAGTTTGGCAACTACAAATGATCCTTATGATGTACTTTAAAATAATTCCAATGAATCATCTACTAGTATGAGTACAATTCTAAAACTTAGCAAACAAAAAATAATCCAGGTAATTCATAACATAACAGAAATATGGCTGCAGGTTTTCGGCGGAGAAAGTCCAATGCAAAAGGCATGTTTTTTTGTGTGTGAAGGGGATGGCTATCAACTCATAATTAAGTATAATAGCATATCTCCTTCTGGTTTATATTTGTAGCCATCTCTTCGCTTTCACTTTCGCCATTCTCTGGCCCGCGTACCCAAGAAGCCCCCCGTCTCCCATCGACCTTCACGCCGCACGTCGACCTGGAAGCTTGCCACATTTCGTTGTGCAAATAGCCAAAATAAGGTAGTTCGGGGTGCAAAGTGCCAAAATGAGCATTTTGCATGACGCCTGGACCTAAAAACCTTTGAAATTTTATCCTTAGGGTGCAAAGTTCAAAAAATCAGTAATTGGGGGTGCAAAGTGCCAATTTTAAAGATTCGGAAAGCAATGTGCCAAAATAGGGTAATTCGGAGGTATAAAGTGCCAAAAAGCCCTGCCAGAAATGGCACTCTGGTTGGGGCAACCATTACCAAAAGATGATAAGGAGGGGTAAAAACACAGGAAACCTTAGACGGCTTTAAAAAAAAAACATTTAAGCACAGCAAATGTTTCCTTAAGATGAAGCACATTAGGGGCTAGTTTGGCGTGGCGGTCACGCGGCGGTGGATTTCGCCGCACCGCTGGACCGCTGCCGCAGAAACTGCTGTGCGGACGAAATCCGCGGGTTTCCTGCGGCGGAGCGGAGCGAAACCGCCAGACCGCCGCCCAGCCAAACAGGCGGTACCCGCGGCGGGGCGGTTTTGTCCGGGCCACCAGCACGGATCCTCCCTGCAAAACTAAGCCTGGAAGTAATTGAAGGAAGGTTTGAAAGAGCAGGAACCACAAAAACAAAATATTACTATTTGCTTGTACAAAGCCTGGTATAATACCAACTAAAAAATTTCAATCAAGAAACGATTAACACAACAAGCACAGCAAGGAAGCTATAGATCAAACTCCGGTGGGTTATCAACAGAAACACAAGCGCAGTAGATTTGAAGATAAACCTTGAGGCTGCCTCTGCAAGCGCAAGGGGTCTCGAGGTTCTTGACATGATCCTCATCCTGGCAAATTCGACATTCAACCAGCTGAATCAGAGGCTCCTCCTCCTCTGTAACGACCTTTTCCACCGGCGCCGAAGAAGAAGGCGGGTGCTCTCCGGCTTGCACCGTCACGGCCGCCTGAGTAGCTGTTAGACGATCCACACACAACACGACATGGTCCCCCATCTATGAACCCTCGATCCAATTGAACAGAATTTTTCAATAGAGACAAAATCAGGCGAAATCACCACCTGAAAGCAAGCAAAAAAACGACTTTAAGAAGGCTAGCGAGAAATCGGCCTTCTTCGCAACTCAAATTCCGATGTCATTAAACTAAAAAGGAACCCGAAGAAACTTTTGCAGGCCATAAATTATAGCGGAATCAACAATTAATAGAAGAAAAACAATCGGAGAAATGAGAGAGAAGATTGCAATCCTGCGGCTACTCACCAGAAGGTCTTCAGCGCTCCAATAATCTCTGTCTTCCCACTCTTCGATATCAACAAGGGCGCGGAAGAAAGAAAGAGCTCGCTTTTATTATAATTCATTCAAGCAAAGGCCGAGCCTTTGTTGACCCACGCGTTGTAAACGGCAGCTGGTCATTTGGCTTTCTCGATGACGGAACCATAACGACCGTGTCCTCGCTGACGGCTGCGGCACCTTCTTTCCTCCACGCGTCATTTAAAGAACGGAGAATTCGGTAGGAGCAATGTTCATATACCGGCAAGGAAGAAGGTGTTTGTTTTTTCAATTGTTAGGGCTAGGGCTGAACATATTATTCGAAACTCGAAAGTCGCTCGAAATTTGAATCGAATTGTAATCGATTAAAATTGATTTGATTCTATTTGAGTCGATTCAATTTGACTCGAATCTGATTTCGAGTCGATTTTGACGCAGCCCTGAATCACTCGAAATATGATTCGAATTAACTCGAATTAATTGAATATATTATGTATTTATTCATATATTCTTATTTTAAATTAAAAATAATAAAATTTAAATCAAAATAAAAATAATGGAGTTTTTAAGTGTTTTGTTTACTAAATTTATACGTTGTCCAATTTAATTTTGAGCCAAATAGGAATAAAGAAAAAAATGCTCAATTTCGAGCCGACTCGATTCCATTTCGAGCCGACTCGATCCGAGCCAAAATCGCTCGAACTCGACTCGATATCAGCCCTAGTTAGGGCTCGTATTTTTCTCCGCAGCATGATCAAAAATTTTGCTCCTCTCTTTTGTCGAAGACTATTTTCTCTCTTCACTGCCGCCAAAGAGCATTAGGGCTGAAAATGAGGGCGTAATTATTGGCTCCGTATCACGTTTAAACATCTATGTCCGGGATAAATTATATGCTGACACATGGCAAAATCGTGAGGAACTAAGAAAATGGCGTCAAATATTTCTAAGATGCGTTTTTCTTCTTTGTTATTGACTTATCGTTACCCAGCCCTCCTAGGTATTTCTATGGTGCGCATTTTATAAATATTTGTGTTGTTGGTCTCTCTGGTATTTCCATTAATGTCTATTTTTAAGATCAGAGATGACTTCCGTGGAGATAGAAATGACCTCAGGGATGATTTTCGTGGAGATAGAATTGATCTCTGTGGAGATCAATTTGATCTCCACAAAAATCCTTTTGTTCTCCACATTGAGATTAATTTGACCCCACAGTGAGGTCAAATTTGTTTTTGTGAAATTTGTAAAGTTGATTCATTTAATTTGATAGGCTGCAAACAAAATGAACATCCATATATTTGAAGTAATCAAAACTGAAGATGGATCATATGAGATGTATTACACCTATGCGAGTAAGGTCGGTTTAGCGTACGTAAGAACACAGAATTTGTTGGTCTGACACAAAAATTCTTAAGACGCGTGAATATTGTTGTTATAAGGCCGAATTAAAAAGAATGGACAAGGTTCTAGCAACACATTTCAAATATAGGGAATGGAGGTGTTATGACAGATGGTTTCATCTTCTTGAGCTTTGTTGGCGGTGGTGTAAACATGGATCTCTCGTCTTCTTCTGCTCACTTGGCAAAGATAAAACGTCTTCTAATGGTTTCTTCTTTTCATCATTCAATATGTCTATTACATTGCAAGCATGAGCACACACATTGGAAAAATAACATCTGGAGCTTAGAACATGCAGTTTGGATGTATACTTTTTCATCTCCATGACCCAACATAAATATTTCAAACAACATTCAGTTTGAACCAGCCTAAAATCAAGTTTTATCTCCATCGTAAGCAGCTTATATCTCCATAGAGATCGATTTCAATCTTCATAGATATTGAAATGCAGTTATCGATCTTCATAGAGATCGATATAATTTCGAACTCCATAGAGATCGCTTCCGATCTCCATCGAGATCGATTCCGATCTCCATAGAGATCACTTTCGTTTTCCTCGGGAGAAATTTAAACTTCCGCCTTAATATTATATTCTCAGCTTTCTGTTTAAAAAATTAGGACACCTGTTATAATCTTATAAAACTCGGACCAATATCTTCCTCCGCGACACAGAGTCAAAAAATTTCCGAAATGAGGAGGTTTCTCGAGCAGAAAGGAGACAACATGGCATGCACGAGCACTATCCACTCAACTCCGACCAACATCCTTTTTGCGCAAGGGTGAAGACCATATTACAGACTCTTACGCAAGCGAGAAGATCTAATAGAATTGTTTTTTAGAGCAACAATACTCGGAAGTCCTTTTGAGTGTGAAACATCAGATATCCTGATTCTCCAAATGTCGATCAACGAAATTCAACCTCGTCGACAAGATCCATTTTGGCTTGAGTTGTTATTATAAGTTTTAAAAATAGAAATAAAATTTTTTGAAAAATTCTTAGAAAGACAAGTATCTAGCTGAACTCTAGAAATTTTTTAAATTTTTAAATAAAAAACTACAACTTAATGAGATATGACTGATGAAAATAATAAGAAATTTGGCCACTCTTCAACCTGTATGAGAGAAAATACAGTATATTCTTGTATACATATGTAATATGATAGACATATGACAAGTATATGACCGCATTTTTAAATCAAATCATACAAAAATAATAATACATGTTTTGCAAGTTGCAGATCCTGAAGGCCAAAATAAAACATGTCTAGAAAACTAAGTAGTACTACAACAGTCGGTCATTCATTAATTATTATTCCTTGAGCATTTTTTTGCTCCTATAGGGCATCAATGCCGACTGATCTTAATGTTGCAAACGTCGTGTAGAAGAGGGAAGTCGGGAGAGGGTTCTCCTATTCGTCGACATTGAGGGAATAAGGAAGTCGTGAGAGGCGGCGATGTTCCGTCGGAAAATCATCCACATTTTAACCCTAATCGACTTAGGCAAAGTCGGGAGAGGCGGCGATGTTTGTCAGCGTTGAGCGAATAGGGAATCAGGAGAGGCGGCGATGTTTCGTTGGAGAAACATTCACATTTCAGCCCTAATCGACGTAGGCGGGACAATGGAGAAAAAATTTTGAACTGTGAGAAGGGGATTAAATGTGGGTCTCGCTCGAATAGGAGAACCCTATTTAATTCCCCACGTAGAGGAGCGTAGGTTATGCCTACCTAAAATTTTTTGTTTAAAGAAATTAAATAAAAATTACTTTTATGGCTACACAGAGATGGCAGTACAAAACCGACCAAAATAAGTCTGTTTTGTGGATAGCGTAAATTCTAAAGTCTCAAACTTATAGATTTTGAGTGAAAATCAATTCCGTCCCAAAAACTACTCAAACGAACACAAATATTGGTATTGACTCAATTCTTTTTTTTTTAAAACCAATAGACCAAATTCCATCCTACAAAAATAACAAACAAACACAAATATTAGAATTGGGTGTACCAAAACTAATTTCCTCCATACAAAACCCCTAAAACGAACACATCCTTGTGAAAATTCATTTACTTTTATGTTCAAAACAAGCTTTTTTTCCTGGTGGCGGTGATTACCGTTTTCATGTCAAACATACATTCTATAGTGGTGACAATTTTGTCCAAACTCACCAGAAAAAATGTTATCAGAGCCTATATATCTCCATTTTCTCAATAGCAACAATTGTTTTTTTTAATATTATCTATTTACACATTTTCAAGAAATATGTATATTTAGGATTTAATTTTTAAGACACAAATTTTATAATATTAACTAGACGTGCATAAAAAGCCGGATCAGGGCGGGCTTTGATTGGGTCGGTCAGGCCCATGCTTTTTGCCAACCGGGCTCAGCCCGGGCCCAGCTTGGCTCGGGCTCCCTCTCAAAGAGGGGGTCCGATAGGGCCCTCTAGGCCGGCGCGAGCTTGCCTGGCCTGATTTCCCAACAGGCGTATAGGCGGGATTTAGGCGGAATTTTAATCCCACCCGGATTAGGTGGGATTTTAATATTAGGCGGAATAAAAATCTAAAATCCCGCCTGCTGGCGGGATTTTCAATAGGAAATCCAGCCAGTGGTAGGATTTCCAATTGAAATCCTGAAATCCCGTCAGCAGACGGGATTTTTAAGGAAATCGCACCAGGTGGCCGAATTTCCAACCGGCCCGGGTGTCGGGCCCAGGCTAGGCACGACGCCCATGCTTTGCACGTCCCCGGGCAACCGGCTAATATAGGCGCCCGGTAAGGCTCCCAAGCCCGGCCTTGGCCCGGGCCGGGCTTTTCCCGGGCCGGGCCTAGCCAGGCTTTTTCGGGCGGGCTTTCCAGGCAAGTGTTTTTTGTGCACGACTAATATTAACCAATCAACTAGCGGATATATGATTTGAGTTTCTTGTCTATTAGACGAGAAAAGTAATCTCCATACAGAAGTAACAAAATTATGTATATGAATCGTTACGGTAAGCATGTGTTGTGCAATTTACAATGAAAGTTGTTATCATATTATTCATGTGGGTCGCTGCTGTACACACCACGCATGTATATGCAGCCACCTGCCCGGCCGAGCCGCACTGTTTGCTTTTCACCCTAATTTTGAACCAAATTCGACAACAGCAAGAGAAGGGATTATAGAATTTATGACGGCCCGTCCAAAATCCTCAACTTCCAAGGCATTTTTCACGGCCTATAATTTCCTATTGGCAGCCATTTCATATTATATAACTTTGAGAAACTAAACTTAAATCTTCCCTCCATCATTTCTTGTGCAAATCCAATTAAATTTAACGGTGCTAATTAATTAATAGAAGGAAAATTTAAAGCAAAGAGAATGTTTTAAATTAAGGGCGCTCATATTAGCACCGTACTTTTGACTACACGGACAAATAGAGGTGGGCATAAAAACCAGGCTGGCCTAGCCCCGGCCTGGAAAAAACCTGAAAGGCCCAGGCCCGTGCAGGCCCGATTCAGGCCCAGGCCGGGCTTTGAAGGCTTAACCATGCCCACTTTTTAGCTTGTAGCCCGGCCTGGTGCCCAGCCCGGGCTAAGAACGGGCAAAACCCGGGCTTTAGCCTGGCCTGGGACCAGGCTGGGCAAAGCCTGGGCCAGGCTTGAAAAAGCCTGACAAGCCTGTCCCAATGCAGTTATTCATTTATATCCCTTAACGACTCTTTAAAAAGAGTCGTTAAGGGCTCGGATTTCCTGGCAGCTGAAAAACGGCAGCCTATTGGCTGCCTAGGCTGCGATTTATTAATTTAAAAAAATAAATAAATTTTTAATAATTTTAAATTATATATATATATATATATAATCCCTTCACTTACCTCTAACCCCCCATCCAAAATTTCAAAAGACCAAAACTCTCTCTCTCTCTCTCTCATACTCTCTCTCTCTCTCTCTTACTTCCCAAATTGTTCTTCCTCTTTGATGACATCTTCCTCTTCGATGTCAGTGTCCTCGACATCCGTCGCACATGAAATTGTGGAGCACAAGCACACTGCTCCAGTCTGGGAGTACTTTGAAAAAGTGTGTGTGGGCGAAGAATTTAAGGCGAAGTGCAAACACTGCTCCAAACTTCTGACCGTCAGCGGGAATTCGACGCTCACGCAATATATCAAATCGTGTCTGGCTAAACAAGCCCCAGAGACAAGTCAAGCACAAATTGCGGCAGGCGGGAAAATTTGGACGTACAATCAAATGCATCAACGAGAGCTGCAAATGGAGAATGTCATCAAACGTTGATTACGGTTCAGCACTACGACAATGAGGACGAGACATACTACATACATGCAGGACTTCAACCAAAATATCAGCAGATAAGTAGATCTACACTGAAAAGTGATGCATATAAAGTTTATTTACAATCAAAATAATATTTAATTAATTATTTTGAAACTTTCGACGGTAGAGTTAGTCTAATAAGTGATGTCTGGACTATCAATATTAAAGCAGGAATATCGTATATGTATATTACGTGTCATTGGATCAATTCCGATTCGTGGGAGCTAAATAAACATATTATATTTTTTGAATGTTTTGAATATCCACATACAGGTCAAGTTATTTATCACGTAATTACTAAATGTATTCGTGAATACATAAGTAAAGATAAAATTATTAGTATTTCTTTCGATAATGCTACTAATAATATGATAGCAATCGAGTATTTAAAACGAGATTTGAAATCAATATTAAATGGAATTTTTTTTCATACTCATTGTGGATGACATGTTTTAAATCTAGTTGTGTAGGATATTTTAACATATATGGAACCTTATATTAATAAAATCCGTATTATGTTAAAATACATTTACAGTTCTAAAAAACGAAAACAAGATTTTAAAAAATTTGTAACTGCACAAGGTCATAAATTTTTAAAACTTGAATTTGATATGTGAAGGATCAAGCGCATACCCAACTGCACCAAAAGCCCGAACTGTTGGATAGGGTGCTACTTAATTTTTTATATAAGTAACAGAGCGCCACAGGTCAAGTGAAGGAACGCCGGACCCAACAATCCCCCCCCGGCGTCCAGCACAAACCCGTCAGCTCAGAGGTGGGGTTACCACATGGCCCACACGGCTCAGAGGTGGGGTTACCACATGTCCACGGTTGCCTGACCCACCGGACCCACACAGGTAAAAGGGAAAAATCAGGATTTAATAGCGCCCCCCCGGTCTTGAACCCGTGACCTCCTCTGATACCAATTGAAGGATCAAGCGCATACCCAACTGCACCAAAAGCCCGGACTGTTGGATAGGGTGCTACTTAATTTTTTATATAAGTAGCAGAGCGCCACGGGTCAAGTGAAGGAACGCCGGACCCAACAATATGCCTATAAGATAGAGTTCAACCTATAAAATGTTAAAACGAGCCGTGCGTCAAAAAACACAACTAATGGAATTTTATAGTATGTCTGAAATTCATGATCTTCAAGATTCTGATTGGGATGTGATTGAAAGTTATATGAATTTACTAGAAGTTTTTTTATAGATCAACAACTATTTTATCCGGCGTTTATTATCCGACGAGTCCACTGGTTATCAAAAATTTTGTATTAATTGCAGAAAAATTTAGTGTTTATAAAAAATATGAAAGTTGACGTCCGTTAATTAAAAGAATGAAAGAAATTTTTTTAAAATATTATAGAGAAATGCCTACTATGTTTTCATGCGCTTCGACTTTAAATCCTTTAATAGGTGTAGATGACGTAGAAAATCTTATAGAAGAAATAAATAGTAATTTGAATTTAAATCAAACATCTATGTATTATGATAATGTAAGTGTTTCAAAATTTAATAATGATTTTACCGAATTTTATAATTATTACGATAAGCAATATGGATCGCGACCTAGAGAAGAAAGCACACAACCTAAAATAATAGATAGTTTTAAAAAAAAATTTAGAATTAGCAGCCTACAAAAAATAAAGAACGTCAAGTACTTTAAATGAATTAGGATTATATACGAAAACACAATTTCAAGATTTTATGAGTTCAAATAAAATAGAAAATTTGGATATTTTAGAATGGTGTAAAAATAAAGTTAATGCGTATCCTGTTATGGCCTTCATGGCCCGAGGTTTACTAATAATCCAAGCAAGTATAGTAGCTTTGGAGTCTGCATTTTCATTAAGTGGCAGGATTCTGAACGAGCGAAAGAGCCGCGTGAGCGACGAGTCTTTGGAAATTTGCATATGTTATAAGGATCACCTGAATGCTATGAAGAGAAGACAACACGTCGCATCGATGGAAGATAGCTCGTCCGATGTTGAAGACAAGCTAAGCGGCCTAAATTTGGCCGGTGAAGATCAAATCTGAACGACACCTTCGAGTTTCGAGTGATTGAGACATCGAGTATTGTATTTTTCTTAAGTGTAATTTTTTTGTATTTTTAGATTTGTATTTTTAAAATTTTATTATAAAATTTTTTGAGCTTATTGTAAATTTGTAATTATTTTTTAAAATAATAATATAATTGTTTTTTTAAAATTTTGACTTAAATAAAAAATGTTAATTTTATTTTAAAAATAAATATTTTATTTAGTCGGGCCAGACTCAGGCCCGGCCTGGGCCTGGCCCAGCCTACAGGGCCTAAGCAGGCCTCGTCCTGAAGACGAGGCCTAAGCCCGGCCCGGGCCTGGCAAAAACCAGGCCCGGGCCCAGGTTTTTTTGCAAAGGCCCGGGCCTGGCCAGGGTCTGCCAGGCCTTATGCCCACCCCTACGCACAAATGACTGGTTGCAAACATTGTTTTAAGAGGTTAGCTATACTGTTGGAACCCCATGTTTGATTTTGGTTAGGTTCACTCCTAGGTTATTTGACCCACTTGTATAGTTAGGGTCAAAGTCTAGGTCTAAGTTAGTTTTAGTAGAGCAGACCTCATAAAGACCAGCATTGGACTTCATTTCAAAGACCAAGACTCATAAGTAATCTGTGGATCTGATATCAGCTCGACTTTTGTCGAACTCGGCTCGAAGATCGTCGATCTCCGGTCGATGATCGCAGAGGTAAAATCTCTGAGCTGAGCTCGATGATCTCAGAACTCAGATCAATGATTTCCAGTCTCAGCTCGACGATCTTCTATCTCAGCTCTGCGATTATTTGTCTGTGTTCGATTACCTTATTGCGCAGCTGTCTTGAAGATTTCATTCTTATTTTGTCAAGGCTATTTATGACATCAAATCTCTAGTAGTTAATGCTAATGTTATCAAGGCTTATAGCCGTTTCTATTGCAGCATTAACAACAGGTTTTCATAGAGTTATTATATTGTATTATATGCCAAGATAGTTGGGGAAATCATTTATTGCAGATATTGTAGCCGTTTTCTCTCCTCGATTCCTGCAGAATAATTAAAAGAATGTTTTTAAAATTCAAGTCAGGATTTTTTTATCCTACTAAAAGAAGAAGGCTGTCGATTCCATTACAGAGAAATACACACACAAAAAAGACACACAGAGAAAGATAGAAAATCATTCCTGCTAACATCCTAAAAACATTCTGAAGCAGATCTTCATCAGTTTTTCTCATTCTGTCAGTGCTCTGAAGAAGAAGCAAGAAGAACAACTTTTACAAATCAAGAGTCTTTTTGTTCTTCTCTTCCAGGACCTTGCTAAGACATTCCAGCACCATCTTTCTAAAGCTCCTGGACCAAGTCTCTCAGTTAAAGACCTACTCACCCTGTGTAAAGCTTCCCAGCCTGAACCCTTCTACATCTCAGGGGGAGCTTTAACAACATCTCTGAATCCACAGTCTTCTCATTATTTTGAGAAAAGAAGACTTTCATCACTCTCTCATCCCCACCTCTGTACAGGGTTTTAATTCCCTTCAAAATTATTCTGGTTCAAAAGTTTTCTTCCAAAAGACTTGGGTTGGTTTTTTTGGCACCTGATCAAAAGCTCATTGGTGGCAGTCACCTGATTAAAACCTGCAGTGTATTCCTATCAAGAGTGGTAGAAGAGTGGATGTACCCAGTTGGGGAACCACTATAAAAATTCTTGTGTCGTCTGGTTGTGCTTTTTGTGTTCTTGTTGGCCTGTGTTGTGGTTAAGAATAGCTTAGATTATTTGCTTTTATCTTTTCTGTAAAAAGATTTTTTATAACTCAATTCCCCCCCCCATAGAGTTATTCAGAGTTTATTACCACTTTTTCTTTCATTTTATATCAGAGGGAGATTGGCTATTCTTATACAGGCTAACACCTGAACCAACCAAGACCTCTAGATAAGCTCTGAATAATTATTTTTTGTGTTTTTAATTTATCTAATACCATGGCACAAAACAAGAAATACACTAGCACCAGACCTCCAGTGTGTAACTTGTCAAAGTTCACTATCTGGAAGGCAAGAATCAAGTTATACATGAACTCTATTGATGAAGATATTTTCAATTCTATCTTAACATGACCACCATCTCCAGGATCTTCAACTCCCTCCACATCATCAGATCTGAGTGTTGTCCCACCCCCTGACTTAACAGATGCTCAGAAGAAAGCCAAGATTGCAGATGCCAAAGCCATGAACATATTGGATTAGACTATGTCAGATGACATCTTTCAGAAGGTGGCTGAGTGCACCTATCCAAAAGCAATCTTGTATTCACTCAACCAGATGGTTGCTGGCTCAGCAGATGAGAGAAAAGATAGAAGATCAACTCTCATCTCACAATATGAGAATTTCAAGAAAGATGAAGCTGAATCTGTTGGTGGCATGTACAACAGACTAAGCTCCATCATCAGTGAGCTGAAGACATTGCATAAAGACATCTCTCTCACAGAGGTAAATGACAAGATCTTAATGTGCTTCCCAAGCTCATGGGACACCAGGATCTGGCCAATCAAAGAGGCCAGAAGCTTGAATGAGATTTCAACTGAATCTCTCCTAGAAAAGCTCAAATCTTATGAGCAGTTAATCAAGTCCAGAGAAGCTGTAGAACAAAGGACTCCTCCTCCAGCAAGGAAAGAACAATCCATTGCATTCAAGGCTGTTGAAGAGATTGAAGCTCCAATAGTCAATGAAGAGCTAATGAGTCTCCTTGCCAAGAGATTCTTTAAAATGGCAAGGAAGGACTTCAGGAGGAAGTCATCCAGAAATGACAGCAAGCCCAGGTATAAAAAAAACCCCCACTAAAGAAGTAGCGTGTTTTGGATGCAAGAAACCAGGACACCTCATGTCTGAATGTTCTGAAAATCAAAAGAAGGAAAGAAGAAGAGAGAAGGAATCTATGAGCAAGCATTACAACAAGCACTCTTCCAGCAAGCACAAAAAGAAGGACAAAGGATTTGTGGCTGACACATAGAGTGACACAAAAGATGAATCCACATCTTCCAGCTCTAGTGAAGAAGAAGAGGAGGCAAAGGCAAAGGAATTTATCCTCATGGCAAATGATGCTAACAGTAGCAGATCAGATACAGATGAATCTGACAATGAAGAAAACCTGTCAGCTGAAGATCAGGTATTAGCATCTTATGATTTTGAATCTGATGAATTTAAATTTGAATTTAAAAATTTATGCTTAGATTTGATAAGCTCTGAGAAGGAAATCAAACTTTTCAGAGAAAAATTAACTGATCAAGATAAAATCACTTCTGGAAATGCTAATCTATCTAATGAACTAAATTCTGCAAATGAACAAATTATCTTTCTGAAATTTGAGCTTAGCAAAGCTAAGATATTAGAAGAATCATTAAATGGCAGAAGTTTAAAATTGCTAGATATAACCAGCACATTAAATGCTAGAAATAATTACTGCAAACTAGGATTAGGAGCTTTATTCAGTGAACCAACCCTAATCCAAAATAATCATCTTTCTAAACCTGTAAATTTTGTTTCTGATAAAGGAAAGAAAAACACTGAACATGTTAATAAGGTTAATGAAGTTCTTGAACAAATTGAAACTAAGAACAAACTTAAAAACCAAAAGAATAATAAAAGTAATAGTGTTCAGCAATTATCGTCGAACTC
Organism: Platanthera zijinensis; assembly: GCA_039513925.1. Lineage (NCBI taxonomy): Eukaryota > Viridiplantae > Streptophyta > Magnoliopsida > Asparagales > Orchidaceae > Platanthera > Platanthera zijinensis. The sequence continues at coordinate 123,060,690 of CM077095.1, read as the reverse complement.
AGATCGACGATATATGAACAGATCGTCGACCTCAGAACGATGATCTCTGAACGCAAATTTCAGTAATAATCATTCTTCGATCTACGATCGACGATACCAGTATGGTTCGTCGACAAGAGATCGATGATTTTGGTGCCCCAAAAATGAATATCTTCATTCTTCGAGCAGAGATTGAAGATCTCATCCAACATCATCGAGCTCAGGTCGACGATCCCACCAGAAATCGTCGATCCCAGATCCTAATAACAGAAACCTAAATTTTAATAGTAACATTAATCCTTTTAATCAATGGATAATACCACCAAGAAGATATCATCCTAAAGATTACAAGAATCAACCTGAATGTTCTTACATTTCCAGTTATAGTTATGTAAATCAACAAGGACCCAAGGTTACCTGGGTCAAGAATAACTAATTATCATCCTTGCAGGTAAAGAGCTGTCCAATATTTAATCAACAATGGTATCTGGACAGTGGTTGCTCCAAGCATATGACAGGCAGCAAGGACAACTTAAGTGATTACAAGTCCATGCTGGGAACAAAGTTTATCTTTGGTGATTCAAACTGTGGCCAGACCAAAGGTTATGGTAAAGTCAAGATTGGAGCAGTGAATTTCAAGAAGGTTGCTTATGTAAGTGGATTGAAGCATAACCTCATCTCAATAAATCAACTTTGTGATGAAGGTTATCAGGTAACTTTTAACTCTAGCTCTTGTATTATTTCATCTAAAGAAAACAAAATTATTTTAATTGGGAATAAACAAGGAAACATTTACTTAGTAAATTTTCAATCTGCATCTTCTGACATATGCCTGCTTAATATAGTTAGTAATCATAGTATTTTATGGCATAATAGACTAGGTCATGTTAATCTGAAAAACATTGCTAGGCTATCTAAATACAACCTTGTTAGAGGCTTATCTTCTGGTTCCTACAAGAGGGAAGGCCTATGCAGGGCTTGTCAATTAGGCAAGCAAACTAAATCTAGTTTTAAGTCAATTAATAAGAGTGATTCACCTAGGATCTTGTACCTGCTACACATGGACCTTTTTGGTCCTATTGCTGTACAAAGCTTAGAAGGGAAATCTTATACTCTAGTAGTTGTAGATGACTTCTCTAGATTCATTTGGATGTTCTTTCTGAGATCCAAGTAAGATACCTTTAAGATTCTTACAGATTTTCTCAAGACCATATAGATTGAGTACTCAACTCAAGTTGCATTGATCAGAAGTGATCATGGCACTGAGTTTGAATCTCTTCTTATGCATGAGTTCTGTGAGAAGGAAGGTATCATGTACTGTTTCTCAGCTCCTAGAACTTCTCAACAAAATGAGGTAGCTGAAAGAAAAAATAGAACACTCATTGAAGCTGCAGGTACATTACTTACAGATGCTTACATGTCTCTATCCTATTGAGCAGATGCAGTGAGCACATCAAACTATGTCCTGAATAAAAGTTTGATACATAAACTTAAGCATAAGTCTCCCTATGAATTACTCAAAGGGAAGAAACCTATAATCACATATTTTAAAATATTTGGTTGCATATGTTATATTCACAATAATGACAAGAAATACACTAGAAAATTTGAAGCAAAGGCTGCAGTGGAAATCTTTCTAGGATATTCCCAAGTCAGCAAAGCTTATAGGGTATTTAATAAATCTACCTTAAAAATTGAAGAATCTATGCATGTTTCATTTGATGAAGCTAACATATTTTATAAGGAGAAAGAAATTTCTACCAATAACTCTTTGCAGGTACCTCACTTGTGTGAAAAATTGGATGACTTAAACCTTACTCTAAATATTGTATCACATCCTTCTCCACAGGCTAATGAAGACAGTGAAGAAGAAACTATGGAAGCAACTGAACTTTCCCTAACAATAGAAGTAATTCCACACGAAGAATTCACTCCAATTGCTGTTACTGAACCAACTCCACCATCTGATTTTGTCACACTTAGGGATCACCCTAGATCCCAAGTAATTTGAGACATGTCAGTAGGTATACAGACAAGGCATCAACTCAACCATGATGTGATGCATGCCTATTTCCTCTCTTAAATTGAGTCTCAATCCATAACTGATGCTGAGCAAGATCCCCATTGGATCATTGCAATGTAAGAGGAACTCAACCAATTTGAGAGATATAAAGTTTGGGACTTGGTTCCAAGGCCTAAAGGCTATCCAGTAATTGGAACTAAGTGGGTTTTCAAGAATAATCTTTATGCCCAAGGTATGATTGTGAGGAACAAGGCTAGGCTTGTTGCTCAATGATATATGCAAGAGGAAGGCATTGACTATGATCAAACATTTGCCCATGTTGTCAGGCTAGAATCTATAAGGATATTTTTGGCTTATGCTGCATTCAAGAAGTTCAAAGTCTACCAAATGGATGTCAAGAGTGCATTCTTAAATGAAAAACTTAAAGAAGAGGTCTATGTTGAACAACCTCCAGGTTTTGTTTCTCTAACTCATCCCTCCTTTGTTTTCAAATTTGTTGGTACCCTAGTTTGATTTGAGTTTAGTCTTCTCCTTTTGTCCCTTGACCCAAGAAATATCTATGGTCAATGGTTAGTGGTCTAGCTGTAGAGTCCCCGCTTTTCCAGATAAAGAATTTGGTTAAGTAGTTTTTCGTTCGACTATCGTCGAACGCCGCTCGACTATCGTCGACTAACTGTTCGACGATCATCTATCAGTTGCTCGACGTTCTGTCTGCGAGGATAGTTCGACTATCTGTTGATAGTTCGACTATCTGTTCTGCATTGATAGTTCGACTATCTGTTGATAGTTCGACTATCGGTTTTGCTTTGATAGTTCGACTATCTGTTGATAGTTCGACTATCTGTTTCGCCTTGATAGTTCGACTATCTGTTGATAGGTCGACTATCTGTTTTTGCTTGGTAGTTCGACTATCTGTTTTGATAGTTCAACTATCTGATAGCTCGACTATCTGTTGATAGCTCGACTATCTGTCGTTCTCTGATAGCTCGACTATATGTTGATAGGTCGACTATCTGTTTTGCTTTGATAGTTCGACTATTTGTTGATAGTTCGACTATCTGTTTCGCCTTGATAGTTCGACTATCTGTTGATAGGTCGACTATCTGATAGTTCGACTATCTTCTGATAGTTCGACTATCTGCTGTGATAGTTCGACTATCTCCTTTGATAGTTCGACTATCTGGATCGTTCGACTATCTGTCCGATAGTTCGACGATCTCCGTGCGTCGGTCGACGATCTCCGAAGGTCGTTCGACATTTTCTGTCTGCCTTTATATTTTGTATTTATTTATTATATTTAATTAATTAATACATTATCTGGCATGTTTTATTTCAGTTGTTTTGTGATAATATTTCCAGGCAATATCTGCTCCATCCCTTCTGCCTGAGTAAAATCTTTTCAGATAAAGTTGTTTGTCTTATTAGCTGACATTGTATTTTACTTTATCTGCTGTCAGTCCTTTATAGCCGTTAGACTGAAAAGTCTTTCTTTTGCTATAAAGAGTTTGTTTCTGATGTGACTTTATTTAGTACTTTATTATCAGATTGCTTCCTGCAGCTTCCTAGAAAAAGGTTTATCCCTTTTATAGAATGTTTCTGCTGCAGAGATTGTTTTGTCTTTTTGATATTTGCAGCCCAGGTCTCAAGTTTCAGAAGAAGACAAACAATTCAAATTGAAGAGAGCCGTTGCTTGTTGTTGTTATAAAAGGAATCCTTTGGAGAAGGATTTCAGCTAGCTAACTAGCTACCCAGTTATTCATTTAAGCATTCAAGCCTTCATCAAGACGAAGTTCATTTTGCTCTCAGCAATTTCCATCCAACTGAGAAGTGTTAAGCTCTTCCACTCTTCTTCAACCTGAGTTCTCCTGCTTCCAGGAAGATTCAAACTCAGAGTTCTTTTGAAGAAGAAGAAGAAGAAGACAGCTGCTTGAAGATTTCTAATTTTATTATTTATTATCTTCTTGTAGTTTTTCCTTCAGATCTTTCTGAAGAGTTTTCTGCACTGAAGCAAGACTTCACCTGGACATCTTTGAGCTAGTGGGAGCCTTGATTCTTTAGAGCTTTCTAGCTCAGTGCAAGTCCTTGTGCTTCTCTAATCTTTTGTAAAATAGAGAAGACATCTTAACCTTCTTTCCCCCTCCTGTACAGGGTTATTACTCCCTTCAAAAGTATCCCTTTGTGGCAGGGCACCTGATCAAAAACCTGTGTTCGGTTTTTAGACACCTGATCAAAAGTCTAAAGGGTTTCTGGATCTACCTGAAGCAGATCCTGTTGGTGGCAGGGCACCTGATCAAAAACCTGAGTGGATTCCTACCTTGTTGGTAGAAGAGTGGACGTACCCAAGTTGTTTGGGGAACCACTATAAATTCCTTGTGTCGTCTGGATTGCCTTGTTTAATTCCTGCATTGTGACTGTAAATAGATATAACTAGGTTTGCTAGTTGCTGATTAGGTTTTCCAAGCCTTAACTGTAATTACAGTTAGCTTGAGTTTGTGCACAACACTTGTGTTAGGCTTTAGGGTTAATTCTATATCTATAATCTTTTCATTCCGCATTCCACTTCAAGGGAGTTGGGTAGACCATTAAGTTTTGTCTAGTGCAAAATTTGATAACTCTATTCACCCCCCCCTCTAGAGTAGTATCTATCCCTTCACTTTCAAAATTGCATAAGGCTCTCTATGGTTTAAAGCAAGTTCCAAGAGTTTGGTATGAGACCTTAGCCAGTTTTCTTTTAGAGCATGGTTTTTCAAGAGGCATGGTAGATAGAACTCTTTTTACAAAGTTGTATCATGATAAAATTTTAGTAGTATAAATATATGTAGATGACATTATATTTGGTTCTACTGATCCCAAATTGTGCAAAAGATTTTTTGATCTAATGCATTCCAAATTTGAGATGAGTAGCATGAGAGAGCTATCTTATTTCCTTGGTCTCCAAGTGAAACAATCTCCTGATGGAATCTTCATTTCCCAATCTAAATATGCTAGTGAGCTTATTAAGAAGTTTGGGATGGCTGATGCCTCCTCTATGAAGACTCCTATGGATGCCAATGCTGTATTAGACTCTGATGAATATGGAAAACCTGTTGATCAGACCAGGTATAGGGTCATTGTTGGATCCCTACTATATCTAACAGCAAGTAGACCGGATATTATGTTTGCTACATATTTATGTGCTAGGTTCCAGGTGAACCCTAAAGAATCTCATCTTATTTTTATAAAAAGGATTTTAAGATATATAAAAGGTTGTCCAAATCTAGGACTTTGGTATCCAACAGAGTCAGAGTTTGAGTTGACTGGATTTTCAGATGCTGACTATGCTGGATGTAGAGTGGACAGAAAGAGCACTTCAGGAACTTGTCAGTTCCTGGGTAATAGACTCGTGTCCTTGTTTTGCAAGAAGCAAACTTCTGTATCAACATCAACTGCTGAAGCTGAATATATGGCTGCTGACAGTTGTTGTTCACAGATTTTGTGGATACAAAACCAACTCTTAGATTATGGTTTCAATCTAAATAATTCAACTATTTTTTGTGATAGTACAAGTGCTATATCTATAACACATAATCCAGTGCATCATTCTAGAACAAAACATATAGATATAAGACATCATTTCATTAGAGATAATGTAGACAAAAAGAAAATTAATCTTGACTTTATCTCCACTGATTTTCAAAGAGCAGACATTTTCACCAAACCTCTGGATAAAAAGAAACACCTGTTCTTCCTGAATCAGCTTAGAATGATCAATGGGGAGGATTAATTTAATTTTTCTATCTTAGGTTTTTGATCTGTTCCTAAATCGTCAAACGAAGATCGACGATCTTCGAACTAATCTTGAGCTAAATCGTCGAACTGAGATCGATAACAACTCTGTGAAGTAAAAATCATCGACCAAAGATCGACTCTTATACTTTAGAAGATAAATCGTCGACCTAAGATCGACGATCAATTTTCCCTCTTCAATCTGAGACCGACGATAATATTTAATTAAAAATCTATCGTTGACCTGAGATCAAAGTTTCTCTTTATTTATCGTAGGACAGAGACCGAATCTTCACATCCCGAAAAACCTATATTATGGGTTTATCGTCGTGCTTTATCCCGCGCTTTCCAATTTCCCCTCCTGCACTTGATCTTGTGTTTTCCCTTGCAGGTTTCTAATGGCAATTCCGTCGGCTATCCTGTCAGCAATGAAATTCGACGCAGGGTTCGACATCGATTTTGACTCCTTCAGCCATTGTGATCAGATCTTCAAGGATATGCTACAGCTCTGTGAAGTTCAAGGTCTGAGGAAGATTATGTCAAAGAGAATCAAGTTACCAGCCGCTGAAATTAAAGAATGAGTTTACTCGTCAACATGTCCAGATGAATCAATCATGGTTGGAACTATTTCTGGAACCCAGGTTATTCTAACTCCATCTATACTGTTTGAAAATTTTGAATTAGTAAATGGGGAAGATGATTTAGAACTATATTCCTCTGAGTATAGTTCAATGCTGATCAGAATGGGTCATCCAGAAGGAACACCATCAAAACTTCTTAAGAAAAACCTTTCTGTAGAATTTAAATTCTTGGCAGATGTTGTTGGTAAAGTTCTGATGGGCAAGCATTCAGCTAATGATAACATTAACAAGTAGCAGTTCTCTGTGATGTCTGCTTTAGTAAATAGGAAATCTATAAACTGGACAGTTCTTTTCTTTGAATTGATTAGAAGGAAAAACTCTAAGAAAGAGGTTTATTTTGGGAGAATATTGGGCATATTTCTCCAGGCTAAAGCTCTTGAATTGATGGTCTACCAGACCCAATTCATCAATGCCAGTAAGAGGTTGGACTCCTTTTTGTTTGGAAAATGGGAGAGGACCATTCCTAGGCATTCCAATGCCTCCAGGACTTCTGAGGATACAAGAGCTGATGCAGCTACTTACCCAACCCCAAAAGATTTTCCTCTCTCTGTCTCCTCCTCAGTTCCCTCCCAAATCCAATCCTCTCCAGTTCCTTCACCTCCACCTCCTGCTTCACCCATCCTCATCCAGACCTATGCAGATAATCCTGCATCTCCTCATGAAGATCATCATGAAGATCCTCATGATTCTCCTCAGCATATTGCTTCCCCAATCATTTCTCCATCCTTGTCCTCTTAGATTCCCTCTGAGCCCATCCAAGAGGATGTTCCATCAACATCTCTTCCCTCTGCTGTCCCTTTATCCTCCTCTTTTCTTGAGTACACTCACACAGATTTTTCTTCTGCATTCTCAGTTTGCTCAAACTGTGGACATAAAACTCCTTACACAGCCTCTGATCCTGAACCCCTAAACCTCAACTTCTCAGATATAGCTTCAGATCTTCTGAAATTCATTTCTCTCTCCTTAGAGCTCCTTATAGCACAAGCTTTAGCTCCTCTAACTGCCTCCATCAACACTCTTACCCATAGAGTTGCTTCTCTTTCCTCTATCCCTTCTTCTAGGGGCCTGGCTACAGATGCCTCTGCAGCCAGGCAGGGTGAGATATCCAATAAAGAAGCTCCTTTGCTCTCTCCAGCAACAGTAGTTTCAGCAGGTATGCAGACAGATGTCTCTATAGATAATCAGATAGTATTGTATACTGAACTTATTGATATTGATACTGATTTATAAGAAATAGCTCATCCAGAAGTTGTGACTGTTGGTGAGTGTTGCATCAATCCCATAGTAGATATCTTTGAGTTATTGAGTTCTTTCTGCACAAGTTTTCTCAATTGTCTTCCAAGGCCTAAGATATTTTCTTTGGCTATTGTGTGTCGCTCTCCTTCTATAAGTCCTAAAGTTCTTAGACAACTAAAGGCAAGTTTTATAGTTCCTCCAGCAGAAAAGTCTGATGATCAGATGTCAAGATCTCCTGGGCCATCCTATGTTATGGATGATAGCCCCATTCCTAGTCTTGATGATATCTTTGCTCAAGATATTGTTATGGAAACTGAAGCAGTCCATGCTGAAGTTATCCTTCCTCCAGCTGATAAGGAAATTCCAAAGGAAGTAATCAGAGAGATTGATGCACTGTATGATAATCCACAAGGCTCATCTAATGATGATCAATTAGATAATTTAGTTTCTGATGACAGCAAAAAGAAAGTGCCTAAGAAAAGGAAAGATCCACCTAAGGCAGTTTCAAAGCCAAATCCTCATAATGACACTCCATACTACATACTCCAGAAGATTACTCCTTATTAAGGTATGTCTCATTGGATGTGGCTATCAAAGAATGAGCAGAAGGCTAGGAAGAAAAGTAGAAGGTACCATCCTCCTCCTCCTCCTCCTCAAAGGTCCAGGAGAGGTCCTCCTCCTCCTCCCCCTCCAGCAGCAGGAGCCTCTGGTTTAGCAGCTCAAAGGTCTACTTCTATTACCCAGACCTATCAGAGGCAGGACAGATCTTCAAATCCTCCACTTCCAGCTGGATCCTCAGACAAATATTCTTCTTCTCAAAGGCCTATATCTTATGGAAAGCCTAAAGGAAAACTTAGTGAAGTTCCTCCTCCCAGATCTTTATACTCCAGTCAGAAGAAGCAGAATCCAGTGTCTGCAAATTTCCAGGCTCAATCTACTCAGTTAAGATTTTCATCTCAAAAGTCAGTTCAGGAAGCTAGTTCAGAGAGACCTTCTCCTCCTCTTGATCTTGAGCTTGACCCCAACTTTAGAATGGCAAGGTTGAATGAATTAGTTGGGCTATCTCAAATGAATAAAGCCAGGAAAGAAGGTCAGGATCCCTCTCAATTCACAACTATGTCATCATATAGAGAGAAAGAGCTTGACAGATTACAAGTTAGCAAGAAAGTATTCAATCCATCAGAGTATATGTCTCTTCATCCTGAGGCAGTTGTGCCTAGAGTGGCATCTCAGAAGACTCTAGGAGATCAAGATATGAAGATGACAAAGAAAGAAGCAGAAGATCCTTCCAGGAAGATTATATTTACTAAACCCTCTTCTGCTCCTCCTTCTGATAAACCCTAAGTTCTCTGAACCCTTTATTGTTTATCTATTGTTATTGCTCTATCTGGAATATATGTGAATTACATGCTATACTATATCTGTTGATTATTTCAATACCATATCATATATCTATAACATTGTATTGCTTTTTGGTGTTTCCTTTATGTTGAGTGACCTCACCCAAATAGGGGGAGATTGTTGGAACCCCATATTTGATTTGGGCTAGGTTAACTCCTAGGTTGTTTGACCCACTTGTATAGCTAGGGTCAAAGTCTAGGTCTATGTTAGTCTTAGTAGAGCAGACCTCATAAATGTTGGGTTTCTCTATGAGGATGGCACAACGCTTGTGCACGCAGCATAAGTAATAAAAATCAAGAACAACCCAAAGAGATTGAGATCGGGCCATGAATGTTGAATCAAGAAGTTAACAAACAACTAGGTAAAAGTTACCTTTCCGGTGTTGAGTCAAAACTCAACAGAGATGCTCCAAGCTTTGAGTCCTTGTCGGTGGTGAGTTTCACGTAGAATAATGCCTACGTCTTTGCAGAAATCCACACGAGCAGGAGAACACCGAGCTTCGTCGCACGAAGGGTCGAGAAGGAGATCAACCGCAACTTGCACTTCCACGGACTGTTAGGTCCGCGCCAGGAATAGCAACACCGACGACTGTTGGCGGAGAGAAGGTGATCGGCGGAGCGAACGAGGCGGCGGAAGCGGAACTCTTCCGTCGGCGGGGTTCGGGAATCGGCGGAGCGAGCGGCGGAACGCTTCCGTCGGGTTCGATCCAGCCACACGATAAAAAGGCCGATCTTATTCTTCCCAAAACCCTAAGTCTCAATTTATACCAAAGGCATAAACAGACCTAAGAGTATCGCTATCCGCAGACCACCCAAAATAGGGTTTCAGAATCATTCGCCGAGAATCAGCACAGGTTCGGCGAGAATCAGTCGGCAGGATCCAGAAGACAGATTCGGCGAGAATCAATAGACAGATTCAGCGAGAATCAGCAGCCAGATTCGGCGAGAATCAGCAGACAGTCTCGACGACCCTGTTCTCGATTCTCGACGAATTAGCAGATTGATTCTCGACGACTTTGCCTTAGCCGGCGAGACATACTCGATGACTCCCGTCGACTCTCGACGACTTTTCCTTACTCGGCGAGTCATACTCGACGACTCCTGTCGACTCTCGACGACTTTGCCTTAGCCGGCGATTCATACTCGACGACTCTCGACGAAATTCTTTTGGCAACGTTTGCCCTACCCCATTCTGTGTGGTGATTGGTAACCCTTACCAACACAGTCAATCTTCCAACTTCTCCACATGCTCTTATGTGTGACCCTGCAGGCTCATATCGCGTTGGCAGTGAGATTACATGTTTGACCACTTCTAGATCACCATGGTAACTCCAACAATAAAGACCAGCATTGGAATTCATTTCAAAGACCAAGACTCAGAAGTAATCTGTGGATCTGATATTAGTTCGACTTTCGCCAAACTCGGCTCGAAGATCGTAGATCTCTGATCGATGATTGCAGAGGTAAAATCTCTGAGCTGAGCTCGACGATCTCAGAACTCAGATCGACGATTTCCAGTCTCAGCTCGACGATCTTCTATCTCAGCTCTGCGATTATTTATCTGTGTTCGACTACCTTATTGCGCAGCTATCTTGAAGATTTCATTCTTGTTTTGTTAAGTCTATTTATGCCATCAAATCTCTGGTAGTTAATGCTGATGTTATCAAGGCTTATAGCCGTTTCTATTGCAGCATTAACTATAAGTTTTCACAGAGTTATTATATTGTATTATATGCCAAGATAGTTGAGGAAATAATTTATTGCAGATATTGTAGTCGTTTCTCTCCTCGATTCCTGCAGAATAATTAAAGGAATGTTTTTGAAATTTAAGTCAGGAATTTTTTTTATCCTACTAAAAGAAGAAGGCTGTCGATTCCATTACAAAGAAAGACACACAAAAAAAGACATACAGAGAAAGACAGAAAATCGTTCCCGCTAACATCCTAAAAACATTTTGAAGCAGATCTTCATCGGTTTTTCTCATTCTGTCAGTGCTCTGAAGAAGAAGCAAGAAGAACAACTTTTACAAATCAAGAGTCTTTTTATTCTTCTCTTCCAGGACCTTGCTAAGACATTCCAGCATCACTTGTCTAAAGCTCCTAGATCAAGTCTCTCAGTTGAAGACCTACTCATCCTGTGCAAAGCTTCTCATCCTGAACCCTTCTATATCTCAGGGGGAGCTTTGACAACATCTCTGAATCCACAGTCTTCTCATTGTTTTGAGAAAATAAGACTTTCATCACTCTCTCATCCCCACCTCTGTATAGGGTTTTAATTCCCTTCAAAATTATTTTGGTTCACAAGTCTCCTTCCAAAAGACTTGGGTTGGTTTTTTGGGCACCTGATCAAAAGCTCATTGGTGGTAGTCACCTGATCAAAACATGTAGTGGATTCCTACCAAGGGTGGTAGAAGAGTGGATGTACCCAGCGGCGGAACTAGAATTTTGAAGTCGCACGGGCACAGTCTAAGTACTATCAATTTGGGAGGGGGGGGGGACAGCGCACCTTGAGCGGGGGTTCGGGGGCGGCGGCCCTGAATTTTTTTTTGTAAATATTTCACACCGAAATATGGACTAAAATCAGTCCAGATTTCACAGTGAAATCTGGACTGATTTCAGAGAAATCCGGACTGAAAACTGGACCACTGCAGCCCGCCAGACTTCGCACCGATGCAGCCCGCCAGACTTCGCACCGCTGCAGCCCGCCAGGATTCGCACCGCTGCAGCGGTGCGAAGTCTGGCGGGCTGCAGCGGTGCGAAGTCTGGCGGGCTGCAGCGGTGCGAAGTCTGGCGGGCTGCAGCGGTGCGAAGTCTGGCGGGCTGCATCGGTGCGAATCGTCGTCGTCGACGTTTGGCGGGCTAGGGCACGGGAGGAGCGACAGGCTAGGGCACGGGAGCAGCGACAGGCTAGGGCACGGGAGCAGCAAGCTTAGCGACGGGATTCCTTCTCCCCCGGTGAAAATTGCAGAAAAAACAGCTCGGGCACGTGCCCTACCGTGCCCAGGGCTAGTTCCGCCCATGGATGTACCTAGTTGGGGAACCACTATAAAAATTCTTGTGTTGTCTGGTAGTGTATTTTGTGTTCTTGTGGGCTTGTGATGTGGTTAAGATTAGCTTAGATTATTTGCTTTTATCTTTTCTGTAAAAAGATTTTTTATAACTCTATCCCCCCCCCCTGCATAAAGTTATTCAGAGTTTATCACCCATTTTTCTTTCATATATACAAGAAGTTTTCAATTAGCAAGCGTTCTTTTAAGAAGTTGGTTATCCGCAAGAATTCTATCATCATTCACAAGACTTAAAGAAATTGAAGGATCACCAATCGCATGCTCTTCTTTTTTCCATTTCTTCTAGAAACTGAAAGATCAAACCCACCATCTTAAGGGCCTGTTTGGGAGGACTTTCTAGCTCCTTTCCGTTTTCTAGAAAACGCTACCGCACCTAATAAATCGTTTGGAATGTGTTTACCGGTGGGAAAATCTAACACAAAAAACTCATTTTTTCCCTCTATTTGAAAAGTCACGAGTCTCCTACTTTTCAACTTTTCGAAAAGTTTTTTTTCATCCCAATACACAGTTGATGCTACGAAAATATTTTAATCCTCTGCATCAAGTTCGACAACACTGAAAAAACACCAACAATTACCTAGACGAATATTTCGCTCGGGCGCGATTTTTTCGCTCGGACGCGAATTTTTTGCCGGGGCGCGAATTTTTCGCCGGGGCGTGGAATTTTTGCCCGGACGCGAATTTTTCGCCCGAGCGCGAATTTTTCGCCGGACGCTAATTTTTTGCCCGGGCGCAGAATTTTTTTCCCTGACGACATTGCTCGGGCATGAATTTTTTGCCCTGGCGCGAAATTTTCGCCTGAGTGCGCATTTTCCGCCCGAGTGCAATTTTTTTCACTCGGGCGCGAAATTTTTGCCCGGGCGCGAATTTTTTTGCCCGCGCGTGAATTTTTTGCCCAGACGCTGTTTTTACGCCTGATAGTGCATATTTCACCCGGGAGCAGTTTATCCCCCGGGCAAGGTTTTTTCGCCCGGGTGTGGTTTTTCCCCCGGTCGAAGTTTTTTCGCCCGATCGCAATTTTTTCACCTGTGCGCGATGTTTTCGCCCCGGTGCGAAATTTTTGCCCGTGCACGAAATTTTCGTCCGGGCACAAAATTTTCGCCCGGGCGCGAAATTTTCGTCTAGGCGCGAAATTTTCGTCTGGGCGCAAAATTTTCGCCTGATCGCGAATATTTTGCCCTGCCGCGAATATTTCGCTTGTGCGCGAATATTTGCCCGGGCGCGAATATTTGCCCGGGCGCGAATATATCGCCAGGAGGTGAAAGTTCACAAGTATCTGTGCATGCGGGCACAAATATTTCGCCCGGGCGCGCATTTTTTGCCCGGGCACGCTTTTTTTGTCCGGACGGGTTTTTTTCGCGCCCCGACGGAAAATTCAGGCCCGGGCGGAAAGTTCGCGCTCTAGCAAATAATAAACGCTCGTGCGTAAAATGCGCGTCCGAGCGAAAAGTTCGGCCCCGGGCGGAAAATTCTCGTCCGTCCGGAAAATTCACGCTTAGGCGGAAAATGTGTGCAATTTTAAAAAAGTCATTGCAACGGAGATTTGCCAAACAGTTTATAAAATGCTCTTTTCTGAAAATCTCTGCAAAAAAAGTTCATCCAAACAGATCTCCTTTTGCAATATATATTTTCCAAAAACTCATTTTCCAACATTCATTTTGCTATCACTCATTTTCCTTTCCGAAAAGCCCTCCCAAACATGGTCTTACTTTTGGAAGTTTTTACTAACAAAATTTAACTAAAATGTTTTTTTAATGCATGTGAAGAAGGGAAAGATGACATGTTTATTGCAGGCATAGACGGTGGTGGAGAATTTGGAGGTGCCTCCAGCGAGCTTTACATCATCGAAGTCTGCGGAGGCAGGTGGATGGTATTACATCCGCGCAACGAAAGATTCAGCAGTATGATTCTAAATGAGTGCGATGATAATAGGAATTTTAAAAATATAAGAAAATTCAATAATTTAATACGGATAGCGAAAAATGGGATGCTATTATCAACACCCTTAATTAATTAGTATTCCCAATAACTATTTACCATTAAAAAGGGCCGTTTGCAACTTTACGTCGGATGGTTAAAACCGGCGTTCTAATAAGAACGGTGTTTGAAATTAGGTCATTTCTTTTCAAAAAATAACAGATGGTAATGGCATGATAAATAATGATTAAAATATTAAAATATCCAGGAATAATATCACGTTGCGTTTAATTAATATATAATTGATTATATTATCTGACAAACCTATTTAACGCAACGTCTGGGAACCGGTAGTTGCTAGAGCTTTCACTTAAAACCGAAAACCGTAAATCGAACCGGAACCGCAAAGAACTGGACCAAACCGTTCGCAAATTATTCGGGTTCCGGTTTGAATTTTGGAACCGTGAACAACATTGGTCTGGGTGTGGTTCTAACATTTTATTATCCGGACCGGAACCGGAACCGGAACCGCAACATACAAGTCTCAAGCGGTTTCAAGATTTTTAGACCCGATCCGAACCGAACCGAAGTAGAACCGAACCACACCTCGTTTATTATTATTATTATTATATTGTTATTATTTTATAATTTATCTATAATATTTATACTTACTATCACGAGTGAAGCTGATGCAGTTTGAATCCAAATCGCAATCGCACTAAAGGAGGTCGATTTTGGACCGAACAAAACTTCACCGCATAAAATCGTATGGTATGGTTTGACATTGGTGCGGTTTGGAGTCAAATTTTGCAGTGCATTTTTTATTTTTATACAGTTATATAATATATATTCAATTTTTCGTACATTTTTTTTGAAATATTTTATTTTAAAAATATAGAAGATATACAACTACTATTTATTAGTAATCATGAAAGACAACAAATTGTAGGTGGTTATTATAGTTGAGCATGCAAATGAGACGTTCGCAAGCCAACTAGAATTCGTGGCAAGTCTACACGCGTAGGAATATAATTGATATTATCCCACCGATCGCGGAAAAGACCGTCGAGAAGTGCGCAACATAATTATTTTTATTTTGATATTGTTTTGAGTTTTACTTTTTGCAGCCCGTTTTTATTTCATTCCGTCAAGCTTGATTTTGGTTTTAGTTGGAACCGATTGGAACTGGACCGAACCGCATGGAACCGGACCGAACCGATAGTGGCCGGTTTGATTTTGGTTCTTGTTGAACCATAACCGAAACCGTTGACACGACGGTTCAAAAAATTAAGCTGGAACCGGAAGAAGAACCGGAACCGGTCAAACCAAATAAGATTTTTGTTCTAATTTGAAGAACCGTTACCTTAATGGTTCGGTTCATGATTTTAATAGAACCGGAACCGAACCGGAACCGTGACAGCTCTAGTAGTTGCATTTCCACCCTTTTCCGGTTACGACTTTCGACGTGAAAATAGCATATTTATTAATCGGGCAATTACTTTTTAAGTAATGATTTAGGGCCCGTTTGGGAGGGCTTTCTAGCTCCTTTTCATTTTCTAGAAAATGTCACCGCACATAATAAACTGTTTGAAATGTCTACCGGTAGGAAAAGCTACCACCAAAAACTCCTTTTTCTCCTCTATTTGAAAAGTCACTAGCCTCCTACTTTTCAACTTTTCGAAATGTAATTTCTCATCCCGATACACAGTTGATGCTATGAAAACATTTTACTCATCTGGATCCAGTTCGACAATACTGCGAAAACACTAGTCTTTCTCTAGATGAATATTTCGCTCGGGCGCAATTTTTTCGCACGGGCGATTTTTTCGCCCAAACGCGAATTTTTCGCCCGGACGCGAATTTTTTGGCCCGGGCGCGGAATTTTTCGCCCGTGCACGAATTTTTCTCCCGGGAGCGAACTTTCTGTCGGGACGCGAATTTTTGGCCCGGTCATGAATTTTCCGCCCGGACGCGAATATTTCGCTCGGGCGCGAAATTTTTCGACCGGGTGACATTCTTTCGCCCTTGAGCGAATTTTCCACCCGGGCGCAAATATTTTCACCCGGGCGCGAATTTTTTTTCCCGACGCAAATATTTCGCTCGGGCGCAAATTTTTTGTCGGGGCTCGAATTTTTGGCCCGGTCGCTAATTTTTCGCGCGAACGCGAATATTTCGTCCGGGCACGAATTTTTCGCCCGGGCGCGGAATTTTTCGCCCGAGCGCGGAATTTTTCGCCCGGGCGACATTCTTACGCACGGGCGTGAATTTTTCACCCGGGTGCAAATTTTTTCACCCGGATGCGAATTTTTTCTCCCGGCGCGAATTTTTCGCCCGGGCGCGAATTTTTCTCCCAGGCGCTTTTTTTTCGCCCGATTGTGCATTTTTCTCCCGGGAGAAGTTTTTTCCCTGGGGGTGGTTTTTTCGCCTTGGAGCGGTTTTTTTTCCTCCGGACGCAGTTTTTTCGCTCGAGCGCAGTTTTTTCGCCCAATCACAATTTTTTCACCCGTCCACGATGTTTTCGCCCGGGAGCGAAATTATCGCCCAGGCGCGAAATTTTCGCCCGGGCGCGATTTTTTCGCCCGGGGGCGATTTTTTCGCCCGGGGGTGATTTTTCGCCCGGGCACGATTTTTTCGCCCAGATGCGGTTTTTTCGCCCGGGCGCGATTTTTTTCTCTCGGGCGCGATTTTTCGCCCGGGCACTATTTTTTTCGCCTGGGAGCAAATTTTTTTCCTCGACGTGATTTTTTGCCCGTTCGTGATTTTTTTGCCCGGTCGTGTATTTTTTTCGCTTGTAAGCTATTTTTTTCCGCTCGAATGTAATTTTTTTCGCTTTCGAGCGGAAATATTGCGTCCGTGCGAAAAATTCTCGTCCGTGCAAAAAATTCGCGTCCGAGCGAAATTTTCCCGCCTAGACCAAAAATTAGTGCCCGTCCGAAAAATTCGCGTCCGTCCGAAAAATTTGCCGTCATCCGAATAATTCGTGCTTGTCCGGAAAATTCGCGCCCGTTCAAAAATTTCGCGTCCGTCCGAAAAATTGGCACCCGGCCGAATAATTTGGGCCCGGCCGAAAATATAGGTCTCGGCCGAAAAATTGGCGCCCAGGTGAAAATATCGCGTCCGGGCGAAAAATTCACGCTCGTGCGAGAAAAACCGCGATCCGGCGAAAAATTCACTCCCGGGCGAAAAAACCTACCTCGGCGAAATAATTGCGTCTTTTCCCCCGAACGCGCATTTTTAATAAAAAAATTACTGCAATGGAGATTTGTCAAACGGTTTATAAAGTGTTTCTCCTTTTTGAAAAGCTCTGCAAAAGAAGTTCACCCAAACAGTTCTCCTTTTCTAATAGACATTTTTCAAAAGCTCCTTTTTCTACCATCCTTTTGCCACCACTCCTCCTTTCTGAAAAGCCTTCCCAAACGGTTACGATCGCATGAATCAAGCGGCTCCGTTGGGGGGACCTTAATTATGGTCCGGTTCATGCGGTCATCAAGCGGTTACGATCGCATGAATCAAACCTTAATTATGGTCCGGATCATGCGTTCGTAACCGCTTGACCGGTGAAAATAAGTCCCCCCAAACGGAGGCTTAAGCACTATGTTATTAGTTAATGACCGCGAAGCTTTACATCAAAAAATGATTATATTTTTGGTGCTATAGCCTATTTTTGACTATCCGTATTATCCATTATTCGCATGTATTATTTTGAGATAAGGGCCCCGTTTGGGGGGACTTATTTTCACCGGTCAAGCGGTTGCGACCGCATGAACCGGACCTTAATTGAGGTCCGATTCATGCGGTCGCAACCGCTTGACCGGTGAAAATAAGTCCCCCCAAACGGTACCAAGACCTTATGCAAGCAAAAGGTTATTTACACTGTCTTTTTTAACTTGAAAAAACAGAAATTTCCCGCCGGACAATGCCTACAAAATGAGTCCACCTTGGTCTCCATCTCCACTTGACGTTTCTCTAGCAGCTAAATGTATACCACTGTCTGTTGAGGATGCGGAACTCATGAAAACACCTGCTGATGGCGCCGACCTAGCATAACTTGACAACGTGGCGCACCACTACAACCTCCCACCCAACACGAGAAAGGCTTATCGCGACAGGGTTCTCTAGAACGAGCACTTCTCTAGTTCATTATCTTATACAACTTTTTCGTTACATTTATATTTGTTATTGCGAGTCCGATTGACCAAAATGTTAGGCAGTCGCGGACTACTTTTAATTTCTTGCATTTTATTTAAGGTTAAACATTTGGATGGCTAGGATTAGGTCTTGAAGATGTGTGGTTAAGACTTAAGAGTACTTCCACTCGAGGACTATAAAAACCTTGATCTTATTCTTGGCTTTTTGCCCGAATGAAAAAAAATCTGAAGCTTTGAATCCTTCGGTCTACCGAACAGTCGGGCCTCTTCGTGCGACGCGAGATCGGTGCTCCTCCTTTGGCCAGAAGCAGCCCCTCTGGTGTGACATCAGAAGTTCGTGGTGGTGTGACACCTCCTCCTTCCCATCGTGGTGGTGCGACACCATCTTTTCCCCCTTTTGTGTGATGTGACCAACCCGACGTGAGACTCGCCATTCATCTTGGTTGGGGTATAACTTTCTTCTTCATCCCTTGGTGTGATTCTTCTCTATTTTGATTCTTGCGCGTGTTATGGTTCGGTGTGTGTTCGAAAAACAGTGAACAAATCAGGAATGTGAGAGTCACACAACGGAAGCTCGGTATCCTAACTACAGGGAGTCTGTCCGGTAACGAACCCTTGTTGGGATTAACTACCCCTCGTTGGAATCTCCCACATAGAAGGTCTATTTTCTGTTGGTGTGGTTGCCGAATTGTTGCAAGACCGATTAGCACCTAACTTGTGTAGGAATCTCTTACGTTTCGTTCGACCCCCCGGAATTGGAATTGAGGAATTGAAATTCAGCAAAATCATAAATCGACAGGAATTGGAATTGGCTGAAATTCAATTCTGTTGTTCGGCAGCTGCGTAGAATTGGGCATCTGACATTGGGATTGGATAATTCTGCTATTCGGATGTAGAATGGAATTCAAATCTTTAATTGAAATTAACAGAATAGAAAAACTGAGTGCACTTAAAATAAAGTTTAAACAAAGTTCATAAATATAAAACCAAACATCAAACAAAAACTTGATGAACATACAGTCCACAATTAAAAACTCGATAAACATAAAGTCCGCAAACGAAGCTCAAAAACATAAAGGCCACGAGCAAACAGTCCATTGAAATACTGCTACTTAAAAGGCATGTGCTATTAGAAGCAACATGTGCTGGTTCTTTTGGAATGGTTTGTAGAGCAGCTGCAGCTGCAGCAAGTGTTGTCAATACTGCACCTTTAATAATGACTTCAAATTCATATTCAGAATCCGAGTCTAATTCCGTTACATCCATCTACAAGCATATGAAAGTATAAAAACAATTGTTATTTGAACCGTTATAAATACGAGCTAGTAAAATAGATCGCAACACATTTTTAGATGCAGGTGGTACTGGATCTTTTGGAATGGTCTGTAATGTGGCTACTGCTACAGTAAGCACTGTCAAGACAACACCTTGGACTAGGGGTGGGCATAAGGCCTGGCAGACCCAGGCCGGGCCCGGGCCTTTACAAAAAAGCCCGGGCCTTTACAAAAAAGGTTTTTTGCCAGGCCCGGGTCGGGCTCAGGCCTCGTCCTCAGGACGAGGCCTGCCTAGGCCCTGTAGGCCGGGCCAGGCCCAGGCCGGGCCTGGGTCTGGCCCGGCTAAAAATAAATAAAAAAATATTTTTAAAATAAAATTATTATTTTTTATAAATCAAAATTTTTAAAAAACAATTGCATTATTATTTCAAAAACTAAAAACGTTATTACAATTTTACCGCTCAAATTTAAAAAAAGTCATTACAAATCTAAAAATACAAAAAAGTGCACTTAAGAAAATACAATACTCGATGACTCTATTTCTCGAAACTCGAAGGTGTCGTTTAGGTTTGATCTTCCCCGGCCAAATTTAGGCCGCTTAGCTCGTCTTCAACCTCGGATGAGCTATTTTCGATCGATGCGACGTGTTGTCTCCTCTTCATAGCATCCATGTGGTCCTTATAACATATGCACATTTTCAAAGACTCGTCGCTCAGGCGGCTCCTTCGCTAGTTCAGAATCCTGCCACTTAAAGAAAACGCGGACTCAGAAGCAACTGTACTTGCTTGAATTGTTAGTAAATCTCTGGCCATGAAGGCCATAACAGGATACGTATTAACTTTATTTTTCCACCATTCTAAAATATCAAAATTTTCTATTTCATTTGTACTCATAAAATCTTGAAATTGTGTTTTCGTATATAATCCTAATTCATTTAAAGTACTTGACGTTCTTTGTTTTTTGCGGGCAGCTAATTCTAAAATTTTATTTTTAAAATTATCTTTTGTTTTAGGTTGTGTGCTTTCTTCTCTAGGTCGCGATCCATATAGTTGATCGTAATAATTATAAAATTCGGTAAAATCTTTATTAAATTTTGAAACGCTTACATTATCATAATACGTATATGTTTGATTTAAATTTAAATTATTATTTATTTCTTCTATAAGATTTTCTACGCCATCTACACCTATTAAAGGATTTAAAGCCGCGGCGCATGAAAACATAGCAGACATTTTTCTATAATATTTTAAAAAATTTTCTTCCATTATTTTAATTAAGGGACGCCAACTTTCATATTTTTTATGAACACTCAATTTTTCTGCAATTAATACAAAATTTTCGATAACTAGTGGACTCGTCGGATAATAAACGCCGGATAAAATAGTTGTTGATCTATAAAAAACTTCTAGCAAATCCATGTAATTTTCAATCACATCCCAATCAGAATCTTGAAGATCATGCATTTCAGACATACTATAAAATTTCATTAGTTGTGTTTTTTGACGCACGGCTCGTTTTAACATTTTATAGGTTGAATTCCATTTTATCGGCATATCAAATTCAGGTTTTAAAAATTTATGACCTTGTGCAGTTACAAATTTTTTAAAATCTTGCTTTCGTTTTTTAGAACTGTAAATGTATTTTAACATAATACGAATTTTATTAATATAAGGTTCTATATATGCTAAACTATCCTGAACAACTAGATTTAAAACATGACATACACAACGAGTATGAAAAAAAATTCCATTTAATATTGGTTTCAAATCTCGTTTTAAATACTCGATTGCTACCGTATTATTCGTAGCATTATCAAAAGAAATACTAATAATTTTATCTTTAATTTTAAATTCACGGATACATTTACTAATTACGTGATAAATAACTTGACCTGTATGTGGATATTCAAAACATTCAAAACAAATAATACGTTTATTTAACTCCCACGAATCGGAATCGATCCAATGGCACGTAATACACATATACGATAATCCTGCTTTAATATTGCTAGTCCAGACATCACTCGTTAGACTAACTCTACCGTCGAAAGTTTCAAAATAATTAATTAAATATTATTTTGATTGTAAATAAGCTTTATAGACATCACGCTTAAGTGTAGATCTACTTATCTGCTGATATTTTGGCTGAAGTCCTGCATGTATGTAGTATGTCTCGTCCTCATTGTCATAGTGTCCGAGCGGTAATCCACGTTTGATGACGTTCTCCATTTGCAGCTCTCGTTGATGCATTTGATTGTACGTCCAAATTTGCCCGCCTACCGCAATTTGTGCTTGACTTGTCTCCGGGGCTTGTTTAGCCATACACGATTTGATATGTCGTGCGAGCGTTGAATTTCTGCTAACGGTCAAGAGTTTGGAGCAGTGTTTGTACTTCGCCTTAAATTCTTCGCCCACACGCACTTTTTCAAAGTGCTCCCAGACTGGAGCCGTATGCTTGTGCTCCATAATTTCATGCGCGACGGATGTCGACGACACTGGCATCGAAGAGAAAGACGTCATCGAAGAGGAAGACGCCATCGAAGAGGACGAAGTGTTTGGAAATAAGAGAGAGAGAGAGAGAGAGAGAGAGTAAGTGAGAGAGAGAGAGAGTATGAGAGAGAGAGTATAAGAGAGAGAAGTAGAGAAGGGGATGAAGATTGAGGGGGAGGGGTTATATATAGATTATATATATTATATAAATTATAAATTATTAAATTTATATAATTTAAAATATTAAATATCTTATTATTATATTAAAAAAATAATAATATATTAATATATATTATAATTTATATAAATTATTAATAAAAGGCAGCCTAGGCAGCCTTTTAGGCTAGCCTAGGCTACCGTTTTCCTGGCACCTTGCCAGAAAATGACATTTCCTGGCAAGGTGCCAGGAATGAAGAGCTTAATAGCTCTTAAAGAGCCGTTAAGGGATCTTAACGGCTCTTTTTAAAGAGCCGTTAAGAGCCCTTAACGGCTCTTTTGTTAGGGGCTTCAAGCCTGGGCCAGGCTTTTCAAGCCTGGACCAGGCTTTGCCCGGCCTGGTCCCAGGCCAGGCTAAAGCCCGGGTTTTGCCCGGCCCGGGCACCAGGCCGGGCTACTCGTTAAATTCCGGGCATGGCTGGGCCTGAAAAGCCCGGCCTGGGCCTGGACCGGGCCTGCCCGGGCCTGGGCTTTTCAGGCTTTTTTCAGGCCGGGCTCAGGCCGGGCCGGAAGGCCCGGTCTTTATGCCCACCTCTACCTTGGACATATATTTCAGATTCATATTCCGAATTCAAGTCATAATCAAAATCATCCATCTAAAAAAGAAATGAATGTACAGATTAACATGACAACTCTTCATTGATTCTATTCTGAGTGAGTTATTTGTACATGGTGAGGGAATTAAAACACATTGAACATCATACTATAATAAATTAAAAAAATTGAAACATAATGCATTCAGAAATTGAAATAAAGTTACTACAAAAAATTAAACATCTACTAGTTTAGGTGGAATAACCTAACTGCAGCACATGGTACTCAAAATACACAGTTAGAACATGAAGTGGATCTAACTGCAGCACATGGTACTCAAAACAACTCTATCTCATTTGATATTGTCGAGGATCTAATCTAACCGACGATGATGAGATCTGAGCAGCGTTACTAGTTGATATCAATGGGATCTAACTGCAGCATATCATACTTGTTCAGATCGACGAGATCTATCCTAAGTGGAGGAGAACATGGTATCTCATTTGATACACCGTTGAAAAAAGAGCTTCTACCCTAACAGGTGCACCGACGGGCGGCGAAGGATCGACAAAATAGGTTCGTAAATATAGGAGGATGGATGAAGATGATGTAGAAAAGGAAATAGAGGAGGAAGGAAGAAGATCTTACCTCCGGCGATGACAAGATCAACAGGATCTGAGCAGCGAGCAGGTTCATCGACGAAGAAATGTCGCCGCACCCGTATTGTGAAACACGGGAGAAGCAAATCGGGTGAAAAACTAGGCAGACCCCTAAGAATTGAGCTACACCTATTTCTAAAAATTTGGAATCCGCCCCAATTCTAATTCCGCCTTAATTCCCTCTTGCCGAATACTGAAAATGACTTCCGCGGCACTGAATTCCAATTTCGAAATACATTTTCTGGGGGCGATCACAACATTAGTGAATGCATGCTACGTGTTCGATGAAATAGGTCAATAGGCCTATGAAATCGTGCTCACATTGAGAGCCCAGCCGGTACCACATCAATTTGATATAAGCATTAGGCGCAAAAAATTCTTAATCTTTGCCATTCTTGTTCACCCTCACCGCCCACTGCCTTTTCTTTTCGTTTTTTTTTTTGATTTCAATATATTTCCCTTTTTCTTCGGTTCCACTGCCAATGTTGTCATCTATCGAGGTTGTTTCACGTGTGCTCCGTGTTGCACACTTCTTTTATATACACACGTTTAGGGAACACTTACTTTTCACACTCATCTACATCTAATAACATGGACGAAAATCCGGATACAGGAGAGGTTACGTAAGCCCAACTCGCAGCCGTTCAACGTAATCTTATTGATCAAATAGCTCAACTCACCACAACGTTTACCAAATTGACCCAAACAATTCAGAACGGTTTCCAACCGCACCAAAACCATAACACTCCACCTCCCAATCCTCCACAACGTCATCCACATCCAAACAATGACCACGACGAGCATGAACAGAATGGGGATTGACACAATGACCTCACCGGTAGAATTAAAATAGATGCCCCGACTTTTGATGGCCTAGGTGACCCTAAAACCTTTAAGGATTGACTCATGAAACTGGAATGCTATTTTGATTGGCACAAAGTGGATGATACGAACCCAAAAGGTTGTTGTTGCTTGGATGAAGTTAGAGGGATGTGCTCAAGTGTTTTGGATGAACGAAGAGCGTCATGTAGGTGGTGTTGCTCCCACATAGCCGCAAATGCGTAACTCACAACTTACTTTGTCCGCACATACCATCACACAAATATGTTGAATGAATTCACCTCGTTGCGATAAGGCAATCCTTCGGTAAGTGAGTACATGGAAGAGCTCAATGAATTAATGATCCGTTGTGATATTCAAGAAATGTTCGAGCTTACCGTATCACGATTTCGTAAGAGCCTTCATTCGGAAATTCAAAGCTAAATCTTGCGGTATGATCACCATGATCTATGCTCTGCCATGAATGCTGCCCTTGACATCGAAAAACATCTTTTGATGACCACAACTCAACGGGCATCCTCCTCCAAAGCCTTTTTATACTCCAAAACATCTTTCACACAACTTCATAATTCACGAAGCAAGAATATTTTCGTTGAAACCTCAAAATCTGTTATCATCACAGCTAGGAAAGCCAACGCCACATCGGGGAGCGCATTCTTATTGTAAAGATCAACAAGGCTAACGTCACATGTTATGCTTGTAACACAACCCGGGCACTATGTAGTTGAATGTCCTACATGAAAAAAGTTAGTGACCTTTATTGAACCCACGGTCGATGGCGACGATCTCATCTATGAAGAACATAGTGACATTGAGGAGTCGTACATTCCTAATGACATAGAAGAAGAACATCATACACTCAACCTTACGGTTATGATTGCATTTTGAACCCCCCATAGTCTAATTGATTGGAAGTGTTTTAGCATTTCTTTCTTTGTATTTCAAAAGCGACAAAAAATCTTGCAAACTCATTATTGATAGTGATAGTTGTATGAAAGTCGTCTCAGAAGTTGCTAATCTTCAAATGAAATTGACAACAGAGCCCCACCCCACCCCGTAACAAGTAGCATGGGTCAATAAGACCTCTATTATGATCACCCAACATTGCCTTGTCTCTCTTGTCATTAAGGAATAGGTTGGCAAAATTTGGTGCGACGTTATCTCTATGCATACGTGTCATGTCTTCCTTTGTCGCCCTTGACTTTATGACTACAACGTTACCCACTTTGGTTGCGCAAATACTTATGAATTCAAATTTAAGGATAAAAAAATCACCATACACCCGACCGCTCCAAAAGATCTCAAAACCAAGGATACCTCCCTCCCTACAGTCAAACAAACATTAAGCTTACTAAACGATAAGGAATTTGAGAATGATACCTTCTCCGGTGATATGTTGTATGCCTTATTATTTGTTGGAGTCAAAAGATGTCACCAACTCTCCGTGCGTCATCCCCGAGTAGAGTGGCCGGCAGAGGAAAAAGTGGTTCATAAGTGGTCGGTTACTTGCCCTGCGTACGGTGTGAGCGAGTTAGAAGAGTGAAATGAGAGTACTGTTGGTAGCGGCGAACACTAGACTTTACCCACCACAGAGAATATCATCCTTGCCTTGATTCACGGTAAAAAAGGATTACGAGAGTATTCATATGAATATAAGGGGGAATAAGAGAGAAAACTCGACCAAACTTGATATCCGCCCCATCAACTAGGCTAGTTATTGACTAAGTCTACCTCCCCTTCCAAGCACCTCTGGTCTTCCTTTTAAACTTGAGGGTAGACCGTGTGAGCGGTTCACGAATCGACGAGCATTTAATGTCTTATTAATCATGACATTAAACGCATAGCCTCCCGAGGTACATGAAGAGTCGGGTGGCGGGGACTAAAAGAAGAGGCTACATGAAATCACACGACATTGCCTGAGTTGGATCAAAGAAGAAGAGTCCACACGGGCTTGGCTGTAGCATCCGTGCGCACTCCAGACCGAAGCTTCCAAACTGCACTATAGGAGGCTGCCCAAAGGCCGCTTGCCGACTGTCAGTGCCGAACATCGTCGAGCCCCCCAAGGGAGTGTCCGTGGGTACTCCAGAGTGTTTTCCCGGGAGGCCGGCAAACTCCGAGAGTGGTCTCTTGGCAAGTAGTCTCTACTTTTGCATCTGCCGGATTATCTCCTTCGTTGTCGTGGGATTTGGGTTAACATAATTCCAGCACTTTTTGCTGACCGCACAGGCTCCAAAAATATAGACTGGTAACCGCAAATACTGCTACCAAAAGCTTGCGGCGCAGGCCTTTAAGTAGGGCAGGATGGCCAACCTCCTCTTCATCTTTCTTGGAAATTTAGACCTTGCGAGCTTCCTCTGGTGAAAATGACCGACATGAACTAGAACGTTCTAGACAAACTGATGTCGTGGCTAGAAAGCTAGCCATAGCTCCTGCGTTATGTCCTCTTTCCAGGAAACCGCCAACTAAAATAGGTCCGCTGAAACACTTGTGAAAAGTGGTGGTCAAGAGGGCCATCACTGTTTGAAGGAGAGCGTCTGCTGAAAGTCCTACCTTGAAGATCAATGTTCCTAAAGGAACTCTTTGAGCGACGATTGACCCGATGAGAGGACCAATTATCTGCAATGTTGTTAGGGAAGAGATATTGATAAAGGCACCGTCTTTCCTACGGATGCCTGTAGGTGCGACCACTACCAGGAACACGCTAGCTGCTAGTGATTCAATAGAACCCCAGGATTTAATGCTACTGAAGGTATTATTTCCCACACAGTTTTTGTAGAATTTGAGAAGAGCAGGAGGGAGGTCGTGATGAAGGCCCAGCTCAGGATGGCACAGCTGGAGGAAGAGGCCACACAGGTACCTGCGTAGGATAAAAAAGTACCAAAAAACTTACCTGGAGGCGAATTGTCGTCCAAGCGGGCAAAGTTTGCGGATGCCCTTGGTTTTTCAGTAAAGCATACAAGAGTCAGTCATCATTCCCCCTATAGGTGGGGGCAGATCCCGACGAGTAGTCGTGCACCCATGCACAACTATAGGCCACTCACAATCATGGAGAGTTATGGCAACAAGCCTACCTAAAGTGTATAGACCCTGAGATAAAGCACCCCATGTTTGGCTCTGCGCGGTCATTGGTCCCACCAAGGATCGTCTTCCAAGACTTCAGCTCCTCCAAGGGACGTGACCGTTCAGTTAGTCCGCCAGTGCTCGTGGTCACCTTAACCGATGTATTTTGGGATATGGATGTGGAGATCGAAGGGTTGTTGCTTTTTGTTAGAAACAACTAAGAACAAACCGGAAGTGGATTAACAGAAATTTTATTATCCAAAAAATGTGTCTATTACAAAGGTATGTCCTCCCTTTTATAGAATGGAGGAGAAGTGAGAGAATACAAACTAGAGACGTGGGATTAAAAAATTACAAGACTAAGCGACTATACAAAAAACAACCCGCACAAGCCGCACGGTTAGATGAGAAGGGCTAACCGTTCGGCTACCACCAGAGAGAGAGAAGTCTCCATGGGAGACCGCTAGACCGCCCGGTCTCCAAGTCGCCTGCGACAAACCGCTAGACCGCTCTGACTCCAGACAGCAATAACTCATCAACTAAACCGCTGAAGGGAAACCGCTAGACCGCGCGATCTTCAACCCGCCAAGACAGACCGTCAGACCACCCGGTCACCAACTCCAACACTCCCCCTCAAGATGGAGCATATATATTGATCATGCCCAGCTTGTTGCAAATACGAAGAAACAAGGTGGATACTGGCTTGGTGAAGATGTCAGCCAACTCTTTATCAGAAGTGACGAAGGGAGTGCAAATTTGTTCCTTCAAAATCTCTTCATGAATGAAATGACAGTCGACCTCAATGTGCTTGGTTCTTTCATGGAAGACCAGATTTTTGGAGATGTATATGGCATGCTTGTTATCACAGAACATAGGTAGAGGATGGTTGTAAACCTCTCCTAAATCCAGCATGAGAGCCCGTAACCATTTTAACTCACAAGTGGTCGACGCCATACTACGATATTCTGCTTCTACACTGGACATAGAAACAACAGACTACTTTTTGCTCTTCCAGCTCACCAGATTTCCCCCAACAAAGGTGCAAAAACCCGAGGTGGACTTGCGATCCCCTTTGTCATCAGCATAAATCGCATCTGAGTATGCTTCAACCCTCAGATGACCATTCTTCTGAAAGAGTAATCCTTTCCCAGGCGCTGCTACGACATACTCCAAGATCCGCAAGGTAGACTATAGATGGCACTCCCTATGAGCTTGCATGAATTGGCTCACCTTTTCCCACCACATAGGAAATGTCGGGCCTGGTCACTGTGAGATATATGAGCTTACCAACCAGACGCTTGTACCGCGTAATATCTGAAAGAGGAGGCGAATCATCTGTTAAGGTTTTGTCTTCTCTTGTTGCCATGGGGCATCAGACAGGTTTTGCTCTAGTCAACCCTGCCTCTTTTAATAGATCAAGAGCATACTTACGCTGGGAGAGGACTGAGGAGTTGGGCTTCCGAGAGATTTTGATCCCCAGAAAGTACTTCGGAGGGCCCCTATCTTTCGTGACCAGATGTTGACGAAGATGCTGCTTTGTCAAGGCTACCCCTTCTTGGTCATCGCTAGTGAGAAGAATATCATCGATGTATACAACAAGAACTACCAGTCCCAAGGAGGTTTGGCGAATGAATAGCGAGTGATATGCAGAGCTTCACGCAAAATCCACGACGGTACGATGCCGCTGAACTCGTCAAACCAAGCTCGAGGGCTCTGCTTGAGGCTATAGATTGCCTTCTTCAACCAACATACTTGTGTCTCCCCCTGAGCAATATACACAAGAGGTTTCTCCATGTAGACGGCCTCCTGAAGATCAACATAAAGGAAGGCATTCTTGACATCAAGCTAGGAAATATGCCAATATCTATTGACCGCCACAGTGAGGAGAACCCAGATAGTTCTGAGATGAGCCACGGGAGAGAAGGCGTCAAAGTAATCAACCCCATAGGTCTGAGTAAAGCCCTTAGCAACAAGGCGAGCCTTATAATGATCCACATGGCCGTCCGAGCCAAATTTGACCACAAAGACCCAGCGGCAGCCTACAACATCTTTGCCGAAGGGAGGAGGAACAAGAGTCTAGGTACCCCACTCAGTGAGGGTCTCCATTTCCTCATCCATGGTCGTCTTCCAATGAATAATAGCAAGAGCCTCTTAGTAGGAGCGGGGTGTGGCAGTAGCAGAGATAGCCAGTGCAAAGGCCCTGCGAGAAGAGGTAAGATGATCATATGAAACAACAACAGCAAGGGGGTGCAGGGTACACGTCCGCACCCCTTTACGAAGAGCAACAGGAAGATCCAGGTCGACGGGTCCCTCGGCATCCAGAGCATCCGTGGCGGAGAGAGCTGGCCCGGGAGTAGAGGGCGATAACGTCGGAGAGGAGGGAGATGGTGGCGGAGGAGAGGGAGAGAGAGGTGGAGGGAGGGGATTGGATAGAGACGGTGTAGGAGGTGAGACCACAGTAGAAGACGAGGGGACGAAGGGGACAACAGGAGTATCAGAAGTCGGAGAAAGAAGAGAGGAGTCATCCAAGAAGTAGGAGGCATTCTTAAAGAAGGTGTGGAGACGAACTGCTTACGAAGAACGGGGTCAAAGCAACAATAGACTTTCTGAGTGGTGGAGTACCCCAGAAAGACGCATTTGGTGGAGCGAGGGGAGAGCTTATCATGGGTGGTAGATGGAGCATGCACAAAGGCAGTGCACCCAAAGATCCGGAGAGGGAGAGGAAAAGGCTCCTTGCCTGGATACAGAATGGAGAATGGGGTATGCCCGTGGAAGACTATGGAGGGAATGCGATTGATGAGGTAGAAGGCAAGGAGAACAACATAGCCCCAATAGGAGCGAGGAACATGCATCTGGGTCATCAAGGTGCGAACGACATCGAGGAGGTGACGGTTTTTGTGTTCCGCCACCCCATTTTGCTGGGAGGTATAAACACAGCTAGTCTGATGAATAATGCCATGTTGCACATAGAAAGAGGTAAAAGCATGACTCAGATATTCTTTAGCCTTATCTGAGCGAAAAGGTTTTAATACAAACACCAAATTGAGTTTTAATTAATTGATAAAAAGAGAGCCATACATCAAAAAGTTCAGAGCGATCTCGTAAGAGATACACCCAAGTACATATAGAAAAATCATCAATTAAGGTAACAAAATAAGAACTACCCCGACCAATGGTGAGGGTAGGAGCAGGTACCCAGACATCGGAGTGGACTAGATCAAACAAACGGGTAGAACCCCGACCTTGCTTCGGCGGGAAGGAGGAACAGTGATGCTTGCCAAGCTGATAAGCGTCGTAGTTGAGAGGAGTACTGGAAGGAGGGAGGTGGGGCAGAAGCTGACGTAGAAGCCGTGGAGGAGGATGACCGAGGCGGAGATGCCACTGGAGAAGATCCGTACAAGAAGAGGAGAAGGCAGACAAGGAGGAAACGTTGTCGAGGAAGTAGAGGCCACCGCTCTCAGTCCCAATAGCAATCATCTGTTGGGAGCTCGGATCCTGAAAAGAATAAGAAGTCGGAGTAAACGTCATAGAGCACTGAAGCTGCTTGCATAAAGAGGTAACTGACAATAAATTGCACGGAAACTTGGGCACATAGAGAGTGTCCGCTAGGTGAAGAGACGGAGTAACATGAACCACTCCCGACCCATAAACCAAGGAGGGAGAACCATCTACAACGAGGACCGGGGGCAACCGATCATGCTATTCGAGGAGAGACAAGCACTTAGGATTACCCGTTATGTGATTAGTCGCACCAGAGTTGATTAGCCATTTACCTTGAGTCACCACGTGGGCACTACCTGATGATGTGACCACGGAGGCAGATGACTTGGAAGAGGAGGCAGAAGAGTTACCCGAGGGGCGAAGATGGGGATGCTTCATCCAGCAACGATCCACAGTATGGCCGATGCGGCCACAGTGAGAGCAAAGGTAGCGGGAAGGAGCACGTCCGCCGGACTGGTGACTGCGGCTACCAGAGCCACTCCGCTGAGTTTGGTGAGCATAGTTGTCCGGTGGAGGAGGAGCGGGCAGAAGAGGGCGTTGAAGGAGAGAGGTGACAGTGGCGATGCGGGCAGCGGTGGCATCTAAGGTAGGAGATTTCGCCTCACCAAGAATTTACTGGCGGATCATATCATAAGTATCAGGAAGCCGCAGAAGATAACACACAACCAGAAGCTCCTGGAAGTGCTTGTGTTGTTGAGCCAAATCCGCAGAAAAGGGGCGATTCTAAAAAATCTCAGACCCGAGATCCTGAACCTGTTGGTAGGTAGCAGCAGGAGACAAGGTAGGATGGGAAAAGAGTTACGCATACAACATATTGATGCGGGACGTCTGAGCCCCCTTGGAGTACAGAGAAGCAAAATGAAGCCAAGCTACCTTGACCATCTCATCATGACGGATGAAGAGAAAGCATTCATCGGATAGGCTGTTAGCGAGCCAAGTATGCACAAGCACGTCGCTCGCATTCCAGTCATCAAACAGAGGGGAAGTAGGAGGAGTAGGGTCATCAATGAGATGGTGGCATTTGCGTTGTGAGCGAATGTGAAAGGTGAAGGAGACACTCCAATCTGGGTAGTTGGAGCCTACAATCTTGGAAACGGTGCCAAGGTTCCCAGAAGGAGTAGGAGGAAGAGGCGGAGGCAGATTGGAGACAGGAGTAGTGGCAGTAGAAGCATCAAAAAGATCCATAGGAGAAAAACAAGGAAGCTGCGTGGTTAGGAGACAAGCCACGCAAACAGGGAGAAAACACGACGGCTAGGAGAAAGAGAGCTGCAACGGTCACGGTGTTAGACACCAGTGGCAAGAAAAACCACGACCAAGACGCAGAACCAAGCAGAGGGAAAGAAGTCGAGCGGCTAGAAAGCATCCTACGCGAATAGAAGGAAGAGAAGACCACACGAACAGAAAGGAGTCCGCGGGAAAATGAACAGGGCCTGCGAGCAGAGAAGAGGTCGCACAAAAAGGCCGCGCACACAGAGGGCAGCGATAAGAAGAAGAGAAAAGAGACCGCGTGAACAGACAGCCAGAGAGGAACAAGCTGCGCGGACAGAAAAAGGAATCGAATCAGGCAGAAAAGATCGAGTCCTCTGATACCATGTTAGAAATGAACAAGAACAAACCGGAACTGGATTAACTGAAATTTTATTATCCAAAAAATGTGTTTATTACAAAGGTATGACCTCCCTTTTATAGAATGAAGGAGAAGTGAGAGAATACAAACTAGAGAAGTGGGACTAAAAAATTATAGGACTAAACGACTATACAAAAACAACCCGCACAAGTTGCGCGGTTAGATGAGAAGGGATAACCGCTCGACTATCACCAGAGAGAGAGAGAAGTCGCCATGGGAGACCGCTAGACCGCCCGATCTCCAAGTCACCTGCGACAAACTACTAGACCGCTCTAACTCCAGACAGCAATAGCTTAACAATCAAATCGCTGAAGGGAAACCGCCAGACCGCGCGGTCTTCAACCCGCCAAGACAGACCGCCAGACCGCCCGGTCACCAACTCCAACACTTTCGACAAGAGGTATATCCCTACAAAGCACGTTAATACTATTTGCAAAAGAAGACTAATTTTACTCTTAACTACAATGTCTACTAGCGAAGGGGAGATACTAATGCTATTCTTGTGCACCATCTGGGATGCCCTAACACAGATCAGAGCACGGGTCGCCAGGCTAGAGGCGGAGTTCTGATAGGTTGTAAATATATGCATTTTTTCTATGTTTTTATTTTGTTATTTTAGTTTAGTTTTGTCTTTTTTTGTTTGTTTTATTCAATAAATTATTTCTTTTTTGTAAATTTTATTTCTAACTTAGTTTATTTTGATTCCAAAAAATTTTAGAAAAAGTCAAAAAAATTGACTTGACACGCCCGTGTCACGCATCCGACACGCCCGTGTCATGCCTCTCGACGATCGTCGGGCTCATCCCGGCACTCAACGCCTCGCCTTAGTCAATCCGAGCTCAACACGCCCGTATCCAAGCTCGACACGCCCGTGTCGACACTCAACATCGTCGACACTCAATGCCGTCGACACTCAACGCCACTCAAAGCTTTCACTATTCACCTCTCAACGCCACTCAACGCCACTCAATGCCACTCAACGCCGTTGCCGGGGAGTCTGGTTATTATTTCGAATTCCAGAGTCTATTACTTTTACTTATTTCTAAAAAACTAAAAAAAATATCTAAAACAATAAAAAAAAGAGTTTATTTAGTTTTTATTTTAGGGTGTATGACCCGTGGACAACCCTCGGTGTCTGAAAATCTTGATTTCGACCATGAGATCGAACGCTCACTTGCGCGTATTCGATCTCAATGCCGAACTCTTCTTTTAGACCCCGACGAATCTATCGGAGAACCCTCTATAGCTGATATGGCCGACTAGGTTCCAAACATGGCTGCGGAGCGTACAATGTCTTATTACGCCCGACCAAATTTGGACAATACTGGGTCGAGTGTTGTTCTCCCTACGGTGGCGAATAACAATTTTGAAATAAAGTCAAGTGTAATCCAAATGATCCAAAACTCCGTGCAGTTCGATGGATTGCCGGATGAGGACCCTAATGTCCACTTGTCCAATTTTTTGGAAATTTGCGACACGTTAAAAATCAATGGCGTCACTGATGACGCCATTCGTTTGTGCTTATTTCCCTTCTCCCTCAAATACAAAGACAAGGCTTTGTTGAATTCCCTCCCACGAGGATGTATCACCACCTGGGCTGAGTTGACGGAATGGTTCCTAACGAAGTACTTTCTGCCCGCAAAAACTGCAAAGTTGCGGGCGGACATTTCTTCATTTGTACAAAATGATTCTGAGTCTCTATATGAGACTTGGGAGCGGTTTAAGGAATTCCTACGCCGGTGCCCGCACCACGCGCTGCCAACGTGGTTGTAGGTACAAATCTTTTATAACGGCCTTAACTTCCTGACGCGTCAAATGATTGACGCGGCAGCCGGGGGCACCCTTAATAATTAGACCCCCGAGGCCGCCCAGACTTTATTCGAAGAGATGGCTATGAACGCCTATCAATGGAACGTCCTGCGGGGACGCCCAAAGTCGGCGGTTGGCCTTTTTGAAGTGGATTCCATTGCTCTGTTAACCCTTCAAGTCGAAAGGTTAACAAAGCAGGTGGCGGAGATGACTTCTACCTCCTCCACTCCGCCTTGTTTTCTTCCCCCCTCTAATGTCTGCATAGTCGGTGAGTTCGTGAACTACATGGGAAATCCGGTTCGTCCCTCCTTCCCCCAAAATAACCCTTATAGTAATACCTATAATCTGGGTTGGAGGAATCACCGGAATTTTTCATGGAGCAACCCGAACAATGCGCAGCGCCCTCCTCCTCCTTCTTTTGCGCCAGTGTTTCCTCCTCCCCCTCCTATGAAGCCGTCTCTGGTGGAGCAAAATTTTAATAAATACATCACTTCCAACGAGTCCAATATCTGGAACATCACCGGATCGCTAAAAAATTTAGAACTACAGATTGGAAAGTTGGCGCGACTCATTTCGGAACGCGCTCAGGGGGCACTGCCAGGGAACGGAGTCTAACCCGCAGGAGAAACTCAACGCTATAACCCTCCGTAGCGGTAAGGAGGTGGTCGATCCAAAATGGACCGACCCTCAGGTACATATCTCTCCTCCGACCCCTCTTCCCTCTTCTTCGTCTACGCCGCCCTTACCAATTTTAAACGAAAAATTACTTTAAACAAGGCCTTGCCGTATAACCTTATGTTAGAAAACGAGCGTAAGGACGTGCAATATGAAAAATTTATTTTATTACTTAAACAAATTCACATTAATGTTCCTTTTTGCGAGGCTATCTCGTAAATGCCCAAGTATGCAAATTTTTTAAAAGAACTACTTTCTAATAAACGCAAACTCGAGGATATTTCGCATATATCTCTCAACGCTGTCTGCTCGGCGGCTCTTACTAATTAGTTGCCCACAAAACAAAACGACCCGGGACGGTTTTCCATCCCGTGCCTTTTTGGCAATATATTAGTGAAATACGCCTTAGCTGATTTAGGGTCTAGCATTAATCTGATGCCGTTCTCGCTCTTTCAACGTTTAGGTTTGGGTACTCCTAGTCCAACGAATATGCGCATCCAATTAGCGGATCGCTCGGTTAAGTTCCCTATCGGGGTAATGGAGGACGTCCTTGTCTGAGTTGACAAGTTTACCTTTCCGATAGACTTCGTCATCTTAGACATATAAGAGGATGCCGAGGTACCAATAATACTCAATCGCCCTTTTCTCTCCACCTCCTGCGCACTAATAGATGTTAGTAATGGTCGTCTCCTCCTCCGGGTAGGAGATGATCAAGTTACTTTCTCTATTAATCCCTCGATGGACAATTTGTCATCGAGCGATGATTTCTGCTACTCTTTAGATACCTTTTTCGGAGATCGTTCTTCTCCCGTTTTCAAGTCCGTATTTTTAAACGACGATGTTTTTGCGCTCGAAAATTTTTATTGCGACGAGGAAACCTCTATAGACTTGCATTTCGAACCAATTGGTAAGAAAGACGTAGGATTTAAAACCTCCCTAGAAGAACCACCCACCCTCAATCTAAAACCCTTACCCGAATCACTCAAATACGCCTTTTTGGGAAAAGGGGATACACTTCCTGTTATTATTTCTTCGGACTTGAGTGATTCAGAGACTTTCAATTTATTAGAAGTTTTGTTCAAACATCGCCACGCAATTGCGTGACAAATCTCTGACTTAAAGGGGATTAACCCCTCATTTTACACCCATAAAATATTTCTTAATGATAATTGCCGCAAAACGATACAGCCGCAGCGACGTCTTAACCCAAACATGAAAGACGTCGTTAAAGCCGAGATCATTAAGTTGTTAGATGCGGGGATTATCTACCCTATTTTGGACAGTGCATGAGTTTGTCCCGTGCATGTCGTGCCCAAGAAGGGCGGTCTAACCGTAGTGGCAAATGAGCACAACGAGCTCGTCCCAACTCGTACTGTTACGGGTTGGCGTGTGTGCATCGATTATTTAAAACTTAATGATGCCACCCGCAAGGACCATTTCCCGCTACCGTTTCTGGACCAGATTTTAGAGCGTCTTTCCGGTCATCCGTACTACAGTTTTCTTGATGGTTTATCGAGGTTTTTCCAAATCCCCATTTCCCCCGATGACAAGGGAAAACAAATTTTACTTGCCCGTTTGGCACCTTCGCCTACCGAAGGATGCCATTTGGACTCTGCAATGCGCCGACTACATTCCAAAGATGTATGCTAGCAATCTTTGGCGAGCTAGTAGAAGACATTATGGAAGTCTTCATGGATGACTTCTCCTTTTTCGGACGCTCTTTTTCCCATTGCCTTAAAAATTTTGATCGTGTCCTCCAACGGTGGGAGGACACAAGCCTTGTTATAAATTAGGAAAAATGCAACTTTATGGTCCGAGGAGGTTTGGTCCTCAGTCATAAGATTTCGATTAAGGGGATGGAGGTAGATAAGGCCAAGGTAGAAATCATAGAAAAACCTCCGCAACCAACAAACGTAAAATCTATTAGGAGTTTCTTAGGCCATGCAGACTTTTACCGACGCTTCATTCAAGACTTTTCAAAAATATCAAAGTCGCTAACTCACCTCTTGGAAAAAGAATCACGCTTCATCTTTAGTAACAAATGCGAGTCTGCCTTTAATTTAATAAAACAAAAACTTATCACCTCACCCATTTTAGTGGCCCCTAATTGGTCCCTACCGTTCGAAATCATGTGCGATGCTAGTGATATTCCCTTAGGTGTCGTTCTTGGCCAACGCATAGAAAAACATTTTCATCCAATTTATTACGCTAGCAAGACGCTCACTTCCGCACAAGTGAATTACACGGCGACGGAAAAGGAACTCTTAGCCGTCATTTTCGCTTTCGATAAGTTTCGATCGTATCTAACGTTATCTAAAATTATCGTTTTTACCGATCACTCCGCCCTTAAAAATTTATTAGCCAAAAATGATGCGAAGCCCCGCCTTCTTCGATGGATTCTCCTCCTATAAGAGTTTGATTTGGAGATACGAGATAAGAAGGGTGCGAAAAATCTAGCGGCAGACCACCTCTCCCGCTTAGAAAATCCGAGTGCGGAAGCACTTGTCGAATCTGAAATAAATGACAGATTCCCCGAGGAACGCCTCCTAGCCATTCATTTATCTTCGTTATCTTCGCCTTGGTTCGCAGATTTTGCGAACTATTTAGTCGCGCGGGTACTTCCAAAAGAATTTTCAAGTCATCAAAAGAAAAAATTCTTTTCTTACTTGAAAAATTTCTTTTGGGAGAACCCATTTCTTTTTTGTATCTGCGCGGACCAAACGGTCCGAAGATGCGTTGCGGGTGTGGAGTGCACGCAAATACTTAGGCACTGCCACGAGGGTCCTGCTGGTGAGCATTATCAAGCCAACCAAACCGCTAGGAAGGCACTAGAGGCGGGCTACTTTTGACCCACTCTCTTCAAAGACGCTCACAATTTTGTGAGCGCATGCGATAACTGTCAGCGGTCGGGTAACATCTCTCGTCGAGACGAGATGCCCCAAAACATGTTTTTAGAATGCGAAGTCTTCGATTTATGGGGCATAGATTTTGTTGGCCCCCTACCTCCGTTTTTCAAAAATTTGTACATTTTAGTGGCGGTCGACTACGTATCAAGGTGGGCGGAAGCGCAAGCTCTCCCCACCAATGATGCGCGAGTCGTCGTTACATTTCTTAAAAAACTATTTTCTCGCTTCGACACGCCTCGCATAATTGTTAGTGATAGGGGAATGCATTTCTGTAATGCTCTTATGGCTAAGACGTTAGCTAAATACAGAGTCACACACAAACTTGCCAACTCCTACCACCCGCAAACAAGTGGCCAAGTTGAGGTAGTAAATCGAGAGATTAAACGCATATTAGAAAAACTGTTTCAATAAATAGGAAAGATTAGTCCGTTAAACTTGACGACGCGTTATGGGCGTATCGTATGACATACAAAACCGCCACTGGTTGTACTCCGTTTCGATTAGTCTATGGTAAAGCGTGCCATTTACCCGTAGAACTAGAACATCGCGCACTTTGGGCTTTAAAACTTTTAAACCTCGACGCTAACTTAGCCGCTCAAAATAGAAAACTGCAACTAAACGAGCTCGATGAATGACGTGCAAACGCTTATGAGAGCAATAGGTTCTATAAGGAGCATTCTAAGTTATATCACGATCGAAAAATCAAGTCCCCAAAATTTTTTTCTCCGGGAGATCTTGTCCTTCTTTATAATTCTCGTCTTAACTTTTTCCTGGCAAACTCAAATCTCGTTGGTCCGGTCCCTTCTTAGTTGAAGAAGTTTTTCCATATGGGACCGTACTCGTCTCCCACCCGTAAAAAGGCTCATTTAAAGTAAACGGTCATAGGTTAAAGTCTTACATAGCGGGCGACCCAGTGATCGAGTATAATGAAACCTTATCCCTCCTCGACTTATAAACCCGCCAATATAGTCAAGCTACGCGACTATAAACAAAGCGCTCCTGGGAGGCACCCCACGCTTATCTTTTTCGCTTTTTATTTATCATGTTTGCTACTTTTTCTAATAATGTAGGGTTTCTAAACGGGCTTCCCCGCACACGCATCAGGGACGCTTCTACCCTCCCTCTTTCTTTTTGTACATATAGTTTTTTTTTCTTTCTCATACCGCATACTTATCTTACAACATTCGGGATAATGTTGGAACTAAGTATGTGGGTGTTTTCGTATTTTCCCTGCTTTCTTTTCTGCACTTCTCTTATTTGCACTTTTATTTCCAAAAAAAAAAAACAAAAAAATTTATAAAACAAAAATTCCAAAAATATTTTACTTAAAATACAAAATTTATTTTAGAAAACTTTAAAATTTTTAAAAACAAAAAAATTCCAAAAATATTTAATGTTACTTTGTAAATACTTTTTCTTTAAAAAAATTCATGTAAATATTTTTTGTAAATACTCTTCTCTTTTCCCTTTTTCTTTTCTCTCTCATCCTTGTAAATAACTTTTCTTTTTCTCCAAATTTTTGTAAATAGATGAAAATTTTCTTAAAAATTCCAAAAATTTACAAAACTTAAAAATCCAAAAAAATTGATTTTCGCATTTTCCTTTCTTTAGTATGTATATATTAAAGAAATAAATACAAAAATACAAAAAAAGATAATAACTTTAAAAATTCAAAAAAATTTAAAATTTAAAATATATATTTTATAAAACAAATAAATCAAATATATCATTCTTAATTTTCTTGCAATCCAAAAATTTTGTTTTGAGTTTATTTATATGAAAATTTGATCAATTCTTTTTTCACTATTCGTTTGTTAATTATAGATTGAAAAATTTAAATAGCCGGGCTTAGGTTTTAAAGAATTCATTATGCTATGTTAAAAATAGCAAACTCGTTTTAGGCACTACTTCTAATTTTTCATTGATAGGAGCACGTGTATTATGTTAGAAAATAACAACTATAGAATTTAATTATGCCTACTTTTAGCTTTCTGAAAAATTGGAACGTACAATTTATAAAGGTTGCTCTCAAAATTTTTTTAATTAAAAATCTAGTTTTCTTTTCTCCCCTTATTTATCATGATCTACTTGGTATGATAAAGAAAAAAATTTTATCTCTAAAAAGATCCTATGTCAATGGGAATAAGATTTTATTCCGTAAACATAAGCACCCAATAATTAAAAGATTATATGTTACGGAGTAAGAAGATAAAATTCATTACTCCTATACATAATTTTATTTTTATGAAGTTGAAAAAGAACGAAAAAAAATATTAGGAAAATAAGATTTCATTTTCGTAATCATCCAAATCAGAAAAAATGGAGGTTCGAGAAAAAATTTCCTCGCCTCAAAAATCCGAGCCACTTCATAAACCATCAACCCCTTTAGCCAATTTCATGATTCTAGAATTAATTCAAAAATCTTTTTGAGAGCATAATTTGTAAATTGCATTACTTCCCGTAAAACTCCTATAAGCTAAAGTTCATATAATTTCAAGCTATTTTTGTTAAGCTAACCAGTTAAACTATTGCTTTCTATTTGATTACATCAAGAAGTCTTTTGGCCAAAAACCTTTGCCCTATTTAAATCATCTACATAATTTTAGGACTTAACTCTTATACCACGTATATTTATTTTGATCTCTCTTACAATTAACTTAAAACGGTAGCTAGACTTAGAGTTTTTTTATTCCTTATAAATTCACCTCAAACTTTTGCTCTGGAATAGCAAAAGCGTAAGTATGGAGGTATTTGATAAGTTGTAAATATACGCATTTTTTCTATGTTTTTATTTTGTTATTTTAGTTTAGTTTTGTCTTTTTTAGTTTGTTTTATTCAATAAATTGTTTCTTTTTTGTAAATTTTATTTCTAACTTAGTTTATTTTGATTCCAGAAAAATTTCAGAAAAAGTAAAAAAAAAAAAGACTTGACACGCCCGTGTCATGCATCCGACACGCCCGTGTCATGCCTCTCGACGATCGTCGGGCTCATCCCGGCACTCGAAGCCTCGCCTTAGTCAATCCGAGCTCAACACGCCCATGTCCAAGCTCAACATGCCCGTGTCGACACTCAACGCCGTCGACACTCAACGCCGTCGACATTCAACGCCACTCAACGCTTTCACTTTTCACCTCTCAATGCCACTCAATGCCACTCAATGCTGTCGCCACTCAACGCCACTCCCGCCAGCTGTTCAGTCACGCCCAGCCGACACGCCCGTGTCTGACACCGGACACGCCCGTGATTACTATGTGTCACTTCTCGAAGCTCCCAGAAATAATCCAACTGCCTGATTTCGCTAAGTCAAACACGCAACCTTCGACACGTCCCCTGTCACGTCTGTGACTAGGGCGTATCACACCCGAAAAATTTGTCTATAAATAAAACTTTTCTGTGAGGTCCAAGGTTTCACTTTTTTGAGCCAATTTTAGTGTATTTTGTGGGCTGCCCTTGTGGACTCCATAGCCATGTAAGGAGAACTTTCTCCCCCCTCCCTTTTATGTTTGCTTTTGCTTTTGCTTTTGCTTTAGCTTTGTATTAGCTTTGTAATAGTTCTTTTCAATCAATAAATCATGTTAGCTTTTCTCTTCTTTCTTGGCTTTGGAATGAACTTGTGTGCTCATTTTTCTTATTCTTTTCATTCTCATGTTTCTCTCTGTCTTTTCTCTCTATGAAAAGTGTGTGTGTGGTATGAGTTTAACTAGTTAATTTTCTTCATGCCCTTAATTAGTTGTCATGATAGGTTTAATTATAGCTTTTTGCCTAAAAATGAATTATTATAATGGCAAAATTTTGTTTAAGTCTTTTTTTCAAAATGAAATGTTGTATTGAAAACTTTTTAAAGTCCTATATTTTCATTCCTATGAAATTGTAAAAGAGGTTTTAAAGTGATTTTTTGATTTTTTTTACTTAGCTTTGTTTTAGGATTGTAAAACTTTTTGTTCCTTTAATTTTTATTTTCACGTTTTCATCACTTTTATGGAATCCTAAGAATGAAAATATAAACATTTTAATTTTTCAACAACTTTGATTTTAACTTTGTTTTCAAAAAACTTTTGCTTCTTTAAATTTTATTTCATCTTTTTATGTGTTTTTAGCATGTTCTAAGAATAGAAATTAAGTTGTTTTAATTTTTAGATAACTTTGTCTTTTTTTTACTTAGTGTGTGTGAGTGTATGAGGATAGATTTTCATTATGTTCTTTTAACTTCATGTTAGTGTGTGTGAGTGTATGAGGATAGATTTTCATTATGTTATTTTAACTTCATGTTAGTGTGTGTGAGTGTATGAGGATAGATTTTCATTATGTTCTTTTATCTTCATGTTAGTGTGTGTGAGTGTATAAGGATAATTTCATTGCTTTTATTCTCCCGCCCACTCATTTGAGTCGAGACTCGTAATTTTATCGCTTTCTCAAATATGTAGAGTGTGTGCGTGTGCACATCTATTTCCGCCTACTCTTTAAGAGTTAAATGACGTTCTGCTTTCATTTCCCGCCCACTCATTTGAGTGGGACTTGTCTTTTAATTTTCCTCCTACTCATTTGAGTAGGATTTGTAATTTTCATTTTTTGTAACTTAGTTTCTTTTTATTTATGCATTTATTTCCGCCTACTCGTTAAGAGTTAAATGACACATTATTTTAATTTACCGCCTACTCGTTTGAGTAGGACTCGTCATTTACCGCCTACTCGTTTGAGTAGGACTTGTCTTTTTCATTATTTATGGTTTTGAAGTGTGCGTGAGTTTTAATTATAATTAGCATTGCAATTTTTCTAAATGTTGTTTTGTTTGTCTCCTTCTTATAACTGTTTAGTGTTAAATTTCGTACTCACGCCTGGTTAAAACCATAAAGCCGTCCCCATACCGATGAGTGGCTAATCGTTATTAGCCCTCGACATCGAAGAGCATTGGGACATATAAAATGATTCAAAATAATTAAGGTTCTTTATTTTTATTTTAATTTAAGGACTTAAGGTTTGCCCCGGGTTCACGACGCACAGGACCACATAATCGATGTGTGGTCTCTATTTCCGTTATCCATACGCAATGCCGAGAGACTGAATGTATGGACCGATCCCCCTTGGGTAAATAGAATTGCGTACATACCCTCGAAAGAGGACGAGCGTAGTTCTACCGAATTGGGTTCCCCACCCAATAGCGGGGTTCTTAGCGTAAAGAGGGCATTAAGAGGAATCCTTCGTCGGTCTAATGATCAGTCGAATAGTCTTAATGTTCAGGTGAGAAACATTCCTAGAGATAAGTGCGCTCATATTTACGGAACCTCTACGGCCAAGTGCCTTTTATTAATTTAAAAACTAAGTTCAATAATTGTTAAGAATTATTTTAGTCTTAATCCGATTCGATGCCGAGCGTTAACCCGTCATCGAATAATCTAAGAAATTTTCTGCCTTCTTTTTATATCCATTTTTAGTTAAACAAAAATCCACCTTACTTTTAGTTAAATAATAGTCCTCCCGGAGGAGTAAGAATAATCAACATGACCCAGAGAATAATACGACCTCGGTATTCTCCCGAATATCGAGTACTACATGCGATAGGTGCAATTGCCTGCTTTCGTTAGAAAATTCGATTTTCTAGCAGTCTGCGACGGTCGACTCATCGAACCAACCATAATAAGAGTTTGATCGCGGGCCTATCAAGTTCGCCAAACTAAAGGTAGGGCTTGGTCGCCCTGATAGATAGTTGAGGTCGTGGCGGCCATTCTTTATTTCCTTCTTATCAAATATAATTGCAACAGTAAAAGATAATAATAATTTTTTTAGTATATTTAGTTCCCTCGCTGCATATTTTATTGCTGATATTGCCTACGACCTACCGTCAGACGATATATGGTCTCTAAGGTAAGCGAAAGGGTGCCTTATGATGCCGCTTCTCTTTCTTTGATGACGCTATAAATAGATGACCCCCACCACTTTTTTATTTATATTAAAAGTACTAATACCCTTTAAAAATGGCATGAGCTCCTCCCCCGCTTAAATCCCGGTGCGCGGTCACTTTCCTTAGAGACAAACCGCCATGCCCGACACTAGACCACATGGACTTGGCGATCTTCCTATTGAAGCAACTGCTGGGCGGGTATCTGTCAGCGCATCCTCCAAATAAAGAAGAGTGGGTGAAATCTATATTCAAGGAAGAACTCGTCATGCCCCTCGATCACATTGGGGCATGCTGGACCTTTCCCATTTTTCCAAAGGTCACGGAGATTCTGAGGTACTACGGGATTGTACCCACTCAACTATCGCCTAACTCCGTAGCGACCATTATGTCTTTCGTGACATACATGAGGTCGGAGAGGATAACCTTTTCCTTGGA
Source organism: Platanthera zijinensis (assembly GCA_039513925.1). NCBI lineage: Eukaryota > Viridiplantae > Streptophyta > Magnoliopsida > Asparagales > Orchidaceae > Platanthera > Platanthera zijinensis. Next base: position 123,016,589 of record CM077095.1, on the reverse strand, counting down.
GGTATTTTTCTTTATTTTTCGGACGCAGTCCTTAAAGTGCGGGTTGCTACAATTTCGGTTTGACAAGATGCGAACTGTGAAAGCAACAGGTGCTCCTGTGGGTTGGCGATCTCACTTCGCATTCTTTAAAGGTAGCATGGGCAGCATCGAAACCCTTCTTGACCTTCGCGCGGAAGAGGTCTTCTATCCCCAACTTTGTCTGAGGTTAGCTGGCGGATCGTTGTCTATTTGGAGAGGGAGAACTTAGATAGGTAATTTTATGTTTGTCAGGTCAAGGAAGTGGTGGATGCCCCCGTCGATAAGTGTAAGTCTTTTCAAAAAACCTATAAATATTTGCGCGTTCCTGCTCTAAGACCTTTGCGATTTACAGTTGTCTTGATGGTGTTGGCCTCCAGACCGTGAACCCCTTCAGCGGCCAAGACGTCGGTCACCGAGGAGCAACATACTCGGCAAGAAGCAGGCGCCATCACATCAGCCGTCCCACCTCTAAGACGGAGTCCGCACTTTGAGTCAATTGTACCATCGGTCATCCGGGGACCTGAGTCCATGAAGATTACCACAAAATTGCCTTCATGAAGAGAGACCGTGTGAGTGCTCCACTATGCATTGGCAGTTGTCGGGGTGATCTGTTGCCCGACCAATCACAAGGAGATAAAGACAATCCTTGCAGTGGATTTGTCTCTAAGGGCTGCCACGTCGAACTTGCGGGCTCTCTCCTATAACAATGTAGCTTGGGGTCTCCTTGATGATGCACTGGACGTTAATGCTCACCTACGAGAAAAATTGAAGGTAAAGTCTAATCATAACCACTACTTTCCCCTTCTTACCTATGTGGAGAAGGTAACTCTTCTGTGGACTCATACTATTGTAGGAAAAGAGGGCGGTAGACAAAACAGGGCTCCGTCGGGAGCATGCCCGATCTGTCAAGCGTGGGGTGGAAACGACAATCTGCCTTTTGAAGGAGAATGACGTGTTGAAGCCTACGTTCGTGGACGTCGACTTCAACACTCTTTTTGCGGGCAACCTAGAAGCGGCGCCTCCGAGATTAGAGGAAGACTCATTGTAATATCAACTGTGTCCATTATCTCAAAGTTTTCTTTACTTTAGATCCTTCTTTGAAATTTCCTTCTGTTCCTGAATGTTATAAATTTATTATGTAAAAGGGACTTACTTGTTTTTTGGCTGTTACTTTGATTCCTCTAGCAGTATGTTATGCTCATGAATGAAAGTAGTAGTCGATCTTAGTTTGAGCGCTCACTTGTTTAGATCAGAGAAAACTAGGCGACATCTAGCCGAGTGTCTGCCCATTTAGATAAGGAAAACCTAGGCGACCTGAAGCTGAGTATCTGCTTATTAGAAAAGGAGAAAAACCTAGGCGACCTTGAAACGAGTGTCTGCTTATTAGATAAGGAGAAAACCCAGGTGACCTAGAACCGTGCGCCCACCTATTAGATAAGAATAAAACCCAGGCGTCCTCGAACCGAGTGCTAGCTTATTAGATAAGGAGAAAATCCAGGTGACCTTGAATTGAGTGTTTGTCTATTAGAGAAGGAGAAATCTTAGGTGACCTTGAACCGAGTGTTTACATATTAGATAAGGAGAAAACCTAGGTGAACTCGAACCAAGTGTCTGACTAAACCATTATCTTGAGCGGTTGTTGAAGTATCACAGATTGTCAAGCAAACGGATCTTGGCAAAGTGCTGCGAGTCGTTGAGCGAACACTTACCAGACAGATCATGGCAAATCGCCGCGACTCATTTGGACGGACATTTACCATGGGAAATGAAAGGGACTACTTATGCTTATATAGAGGAGTTGCCCACTACTCCATGGGGTCCATTTGTCAGAGGTAAATGATTCCAATCGGACCTAAGAAATCCGCATGGCTCTCATTTGCACGCAACATTGAAGAATGTTGGTGGGGAATAAACGACTGTTGCTTGGAGCTTGTCCACAGAAAGGATATACTAATAATGATAATGCTGCGATCAATGCGCGTCTGTTCAACACATCTAGACCTATCACATATGCCGCTCGAGAGTATATTATGAGGATAATTATCGCAGTCTTATGGTGGGGGAAGTGACTCACATCGGTAGGAGGGTCAAAGGCTTGAGGACCTAGGTTCATGACGTCTTGATATGTCTGAAGGGGTCTAAGAAGGCACTGGTAACTACACACGGGCGTTAATTCCAGATCCATTTTTTTGTTTCGAATGTCAAATACTCAAGGAGAGTGTGTATCTCGTATGACCTGAAACTTTTCTAAAGAGATGATGTTAGATATTTTATTTAGGAAGAACATGCAAAGCTCTTAGTAAAAATGAGGAGCAGGTAGAGAACAAAAAACCACAAACGTTGAGCCACTCGTATTTGTTAGGCGAGCGGGTTAATTTGACTGCCGCCCTCCATCGGGAGAGGGATTCATTCCGCCATTACGCCGACAAAACAATCCTCCTCGGCTGCCATCAAGACATATTCTTCAACCAAGCCTGCAGTTTGTATACCTTTAAGAGGGAGCAGAATGTATTCCTCTACCACGCCTGGAGATCGAACCCCTCCCACTCGAGGGGGCACATATTCTTCTGCCAAGTTTACTGATCGGACATAGCATTCCCGGGCCATTTTTGGGTCACTCCTAACTGTGAACTATTTTCCTCCCATCTAGAACTTGAGAACCTGGTGATAGGTCAATATGATAGCCTGGAAGTCATCTAGTTGAGGTCTCCTGAAGATTGCATTGTAACCACTAGGGGCCTCGATGGCCAGGAAGGACTCCTGCCTAGCTATTCCATATAGGATGACCATAAGTTCTGAGCTTCCTTCCTTTCTCCTGAGAAACCATAGAGTGGGCCATCATAGGCTCTCAGTTGCTCGTCCTTTTTCCATATCTCATAAGTAGGTTTAAATAGGACAATGACAGAGCTTCTAGTGTCCATTAGGATTCTAATGATTGCATAGTCTCCTAATACTGCTTTGATGACGACTGCGTCATGGAAGGGGTTGATAAATTGAGCAATATCCTCCTCTTTAAATGTCACCGACCCACGAGGAGGTGGAGCAAGTGATGCTGAGGATACTTCTCTTCCTTGTAGATATCTTATGCTTCCTTTATGGGAGGACTCCACTCCGACCCCGTCATGAATGTAATGATGCTCCCTAGTATGCCAACTCCTTCCATTTCCATACATTCTCCTTCCATACTCCCTTGCTCAACGAGCTTGCATCTCAGGGCATTCGACCCCTCTCCCATTTTCTCTTTTACTTTCCGGGAAGGGAGGACTTCTCCGACCTTCTTCAACTTCCTTTCTGTTAGGAGATACTCTAACCTTCCTTCCATCAGTAGCTTCTGAAAGTGAGGATAGATATAACTCTAGAGGGGGGGTGAATAGAGTATTCAAAAATTATGACACCCTACTCAACTCCCTTCGAGTTAATTTGCGGAATGAGTTTATAGATATTTGAAACCCTAGAGCCTAACACAAAGTGAAGTGCACAAGAGAAAGCTAACTGTAATTACAGTTGAGCTTTGGTCCTATCACAGTAACTAGCAATCCTAGTTATTTCTACTCACAGCCACAGTGCAATAATTAAATTAAGCAACACAGACGACACAAGAGGTTTATAGTGGTTCCCTCTAAATAGGTACGTCCACTCTTCTACCACCCTGGTAGGAATCCACTATAGGTTTTTGTTCAGGTGCCCTGCCACCAACTGATCTGCTTCAGGTAGATCAAGTAGACCCTTTGAGCTTTTGATCAGGAGCTCAAAATCCAACACAGGTTTTTGATCAGGTGCCCTGCCACCAAGGTTCACTTTTGAAAGGAGTAATAACCCTTTATACATGAGGTTGAGAGAGGGTTAGAAGGTCTTCTCTATTGTTAAAACAGATTAGAGAAGCAAGTGGATTGCACAGAGCTAGAAAGCTCTAAGGAATCAAGGCTCCCCCTGGCTTAGTGATATCCAGGAAGAAGTCTTGCTTCAGGGTGCAGGAACTCTTCTGAACTTGTGACAGAGAGCTGTCTTGAAGTTCTTGAAGGAGCAGCTTGAAGAAGACTCTTGATTTGTAATGGATGTTCTTCTTCAACAGCTTTTCTTTCTTCTTCTTCTTCTTCTTCTTGAGACTCTCAGTGAATGTTCCTGGCAGCAGGATGAACTCAGGATTGAAGAAGAGAGAGTTGAAGAGGGTTGATCTTCTCAGTTGAATGTAACAATATCTAAGAGCTGTATCTCTTGTTGTTTTGAATCTGTATATGAATATCTGTGTCAACCAGACTTGGTGTCTGTGAGTATATTGTTGATATTATTGTTCTTATTGTTGAAAACTTCTTTCAAAAGAAGCTCTTTAAATATTGGCCTTTGTAACGGCTCTAATCTTTGTTTGAACTTTGTCTTCTTCTGAGATCTACGATCTGGGCTGCAAATAGCACAAAACAAAACATATCCTGCAGACAGACATGCTATAAAGGGATAACGCTTTCTAAGAAGCTGCAAATCCAATCTGATAAAAGAAGTACTAGAGAAAGTCACATCAGACTAAACTCTTTACGGCCAGAGAAGAATTTTGTGCCTAACGGCTATAAAGGACAACATGACAGATAAAGCAAAAGATATTTCAACTAATAAGACAAAAAACTTTGTCAGAAAAAGCTTGACTTATGCACAAAGGATGGGGCAAAGATTGCCTTGAGATGTATGTATAAAATCAATGAAATGATCTTAAATAAAATATGCCAAATAAATAGGAAATAAATCATAGAATAGAAGGAGTACAAAATTACTAAAGGCAGACAGAAGAACATCGAACGACCCTCGGAGATCGTCGACCGAACTACAGAGATCGTCGACCGAACTACAGAGATCGTCGACCGAACTACAGAGATCGTCGACCGAACTACAGAGATCGTCGACCTATCAGAACAGATAGTCGAATGACACAGATAGTCGAACTATCAAAGAAGATAGTCGAGCTATCAAGATAGTTGATCCATCAAACAGATGGTCGAACTATCAACACAGAGCAGACAGTCGAACTATCAGAGCAGATAGTCGAACTACCAAAATAGAACAGATAGTCGAACTATCAGAGCAGATAGTCGAGCTATCAGATAATTGAACTATCAAGGAAGATAGTCGAACTATCAAACAAAACAGATAGTCGAACTATCAAACAGATAGTCGAGCTATCAGATAGTTGAACTATCAAGCCAGATAGTCAAACTATCAAGAAATCTGTCTGGTCAAAAGAAGTCGAGCGGGGTTTGACGATCGACGAGGCAAGATACCACAGATCGTCGATCTAACAAGAGTTGAACTAACTCAGAGATAGACGATCTGCTGACTGACAATAGTCGACCAACTGATAGACGATCGTCGAATAGTTGATAGACGATAGTCGAGCGGCGTTCGACCATAGTCGAACCAAAAACAACTTAACCAAATCTTCATCTGGAAAAGTGACAACTCTACAACTAAAGCAATCTAACCAAACAACTAACCTTTGACCATAGATAAATCTTGGGTCAAAAAACTATTGAGAAGACTAAACTCAAATCCAAACTAGGGTACCAACAATCTCCCCCTATTTGGGTTAAGTCTCTCAAAACAAAACTACTGGAAATAAATATAACTCAGGAAAAGAAACATCTAAGCATCAAATTGCATTAAACAAAGAGTCAAATAAACATACTGTCAATAAATAAAACTTAAGCAGCATCAAAATCTAGTTTAGAGACAGAAGAACCAGGAAGGAAGGAAATTTTCTTGAAGGGATCTAGAGCTTCCTTCTTTGATATCTTTAAATCTTTTTCTCTAATGATTTTAGATTCTCCTGCTCTTGGCACTACTGCTTCTGGGTGCTTTTCCATATATTTAGAAGGATCAAAAACCTCAGGTCTGACCTGGAATTTATCTAGCTCATTCTTTCTGAATTTAGACATAGTAGTTAAGCCTGTAATATCTTTTCCTTCAGCTCTGGCCTATCTGATTTGGGCTGATCCAACTAGTTCGAGAAATCTGGCCATCCTGAAATCAGGATTTAGCTCTTGGCTTTCATATTCATTTTCACCAGTTGGATCTAAAGGTTTTACAGTTCTAAATTTTGTAGAGGGTTCTAGCATACTTGCAACTGGCTCTTTATTTTCTTGAATAACTAGAGAAGGAGGAGGAGCAAACTCTGCATATTTTTTACTTGATTTTTCAGAGTGAATAATCCTTTTTCCTTTTGAATCAGTTTTCTTTGTTTGAGCTTGCTTTTTGGATGGTATGCTTTTGCTTTCTTTTGGAGAATATGCTTTCCTCTTGGGTGAAGGAGGAGGAGAAAAGGTTGGCTTTTGATATACTATCTCCTTCACTTGCTCTTTTGTATTAGCATCTTGTCTTTGATGTCCAGATTGAGATCTGCCTTGATATCCTGGATTGCTTCCTCTTTGATAAGCCTGAGACGGAGTGAATCTAGCAGAAGGGGCTGATGGATTGGCAGAAATATTTCCAGATGCTCCTACACTAGGAGGTGGAGGAGGAGGACCTCTTGGATTCCACTTTGGAGCTGGACTGTCATACCTTTTGCTTTTCTTTTTTTGCTTTTGTTGGTTTCTGGATAGTCCCATCCAATGTTGATATTCTTTAGATTTGGAATCTATCCCTTTCAGTATGTAATAGGGAACATCATGATCAGGATTAGGAGGAGGAGGAGCAGCAACTTTCCTTTTTCTTTTTGCTGCTTTCTTCTTATTAGAATTTTCTGATTCATCAGAATCATTCTCATCATCAGAATGAGATGATGGAGGTTGATCATAGGGATAAAAAGCCTCTTGCTCAGCTTGTTCTTTGGCTTTTAATGTAACTTTCTCTCTTTCTTCTTCTAAGGCATCCTGTGCCAGAAGAGGATCCAGGTCTAGTCCTGGGGTGTCATCCCAGACTGTTGATCTTTCTTCTTGATCATCTTGCACAGCTATCTGAGCTGGAGGAGTAGATACAAGATCTTGAACAGCAGGTTCTGGAGCTGGTTCGGGAGCTGGTTGTTGAGCAGGTTCTTGAGCAGCTTGAACTTCTTGAACTAGATTTGAAATCAAAGGGACACAAAGGTGTTCTAAATGGTATCGAAACATCCCTTCCAGGTATTCACAGGCTAGCATGTCAGTTAACATGTCAAGGAATTGAGTAAATGAATTACCTTCAGGATTTTATTCAGAATTTTATAACTCCCACAAGTCATCTAGAAAGGAGGTAATGACTCCTTCTAGGAATAGAGCAACTAAGGGAGTGGAGGCTTCTTCAAGGCACACTTTGAAGGCAAATTCTGCTTCCATTATGAAATCAGATGGCCTCTGAACTGGTGCTGGTTCTGCAGATGATGTTGTAATGTCAACTGGAACTGCTGTTTCTTTTGGAATTTCAGCTTGGGGATCTGCTGGAAGAGTAACAAGGGGCAGTCCCGAGGCATCTTCCTCGAACATCTCCCCCTGCCTGATTTCAGTAGATACTGAAGTCAGGCCCCTAACTGAAGAGGGATCAGCAGACTTAGAGAGAGCTATGATGGAGGATGACAGGGAAGAGATGGTAGAAACAAGAGGGGCAATTACTTCTTCAATCATGGTTTTGATTGAAGGAGTAATTAGCTCCAGGATGTTTGCAATAAAAGCTGGAGTTATTTCAAATGATGTGGATGGGGGAAGCACAGTAGATGGAAGATCATCAGGGATGATGGTGTCCTGATGAGATAAGTTGTGAACTAGGGATTGATGAGTGGATGCAGGAAGATCAATATGATCTGGATGAGAAATTGGTGACTGAGGTGGAGTGGGTAGATTCTCAGAAACCAACAGATCAAAACTAGGATGAAAAATCCTAGCAAGATGTGAAGGGAGTGGAGATGCTGGTGGTGATGCATGGAGAATAGTTGAGGAATCAAGTAGAAGAGAGGCAGTGGATGTAGATGGTAATGCAGAAGATGTGGATGACAATGCAGAAGTAGAAGTAATGGGGGGAATGGAAGAGCCTTCTTCATGTAGGTGGGGAGTGACTGATACAGTCCTTGTGCTCTCAGATAAAATAGGAGCTACCCCAGCTGGTGAAGGCTTCTGAATGCTCCTTTTCAACTTAACAAATAAGGTGTGATCCATTTTCTTACTGGCATTGATGGAAGTTGCAATTGTTCCCAACAGTTGAGGATATTTTTCTCTTAGGAAAATTCCTATTACCCTTCCAAGGGTTACTTCCTTCTTGCTGTTCTTCTTTCTGATCAAATCAAACATTATCCCTGCCCAATTTAACTCTTTCTTATTGATAATTGCACTCATCAAGGCAAACTGCTGTCTGGTTATATTGTCATGAGCTGAGTGCTTACCTAACAGCACTTTTCCAACAAGTTCAGCTAAGAAATTAATCCTCAAAGGGAAGTTAACTTTCAGCAACTTTGTAGGAATGCCCTCAGCTTGTCCTAGATCTACGAGCATTCTTCCATAGTCTTGAATATCTTGGTCATATTCTTCTTGTCCATTCGATAATCCGAAAATTTCAGTCAGTACGGCAGGAGTCAGGATTACCTCTTCGCCGCCTATTGTCCCGGTCATGGATTCGTCATTAGAAGACGAAGAGTAAACCCATTCTTTGATCTCTGGGATGTTGATCTTGATCCTTGTTGACATCAGCTTTTCCAAACCTTGATCCTTGTAGAGCTGGAGCATCTCTATGATCTCCGCATCGCAGGCGCTGAACGAGTCAAAATCCACGCTGAAACCGGCGTCAAACTTCATCGCTGTCAGGAGAGCTGGAGCATCGCCATTGATTTGGTTGGAGAGGACGATGAAGACGAAACGACAGAAGGCGCGGGGCAGAGCTCAAGAAGAAAGATAGAATACGAAAAGACGAGCTCTGTCAACTACTAAAAAGATGATCTCTTAACCTAGGTCGACCATCAGTTTTATATTAAAACAGCAATCGTCGATCTATTTTAACATATACTGGAGACGATAGTCGAACGGTCGTTCAACGATCATTTCTTGAAGCAGAGTAGTCGATCTATCGTTCGACTATTTCTGTCTTCACAAACAAACAAGCCGTTGTCACCCATAGGTCGACGATAGGCTCGACCTGTTCGACTATCGTCGAACGTCGTTCGACGATCTTCAAACAGATTTCAAAAAGGCAGAAGTCACACTTAGTCTTTTCCATTAATCATGCTTAGTTGAACCAAAAAGAACAGATGCTTCTGTTCATCTAAGGGCTTGGTGAAAATATCACTTCTCTGAAGGTCTGTGGATATGAACTCAAGGCTGATCTTGTTCTTTTCCACACAATCTCTCAGGAAATGGTGTCTAATCTCAATGTGCTTGGTCCTAGAGTGATGCACAGGATTTTGTGCAATGGAGATAGCACTGGTACTGTCACACATGATTTTGGTGTTCTTGTATGTGTACCCATAATCCAAAAGTTAGTTTTGAATCCACAGGATCTGTGAACAACAACTAGCAACTGCTATATATTCAGCCTCTGCAGTTGAAGTTGAGACAGAAGCATGTTTCTTACAGAACCAAGAGACCAATCTCTCTCCCAGGAACTGACATGTTCCTGAGGTACTTTTCCTGTCAACTCTACAACCAGCATAGTAAGAATTAGAGTATCCAATTAACTCAAATTCTGATTCTGCTAGGGACCATAGTCCTAAATTTTGATATCCCTTCAAGTATCTCAAAATTCTCTTGAGAAGAATCAAATGAGATTCCTTGGGGTTGACCTGGAATCTAGCACATAGGCATGTGGCAAACATTATATCTGGTCTACTTGCAGTTAAATACAATAGGGAACCAACAATGACCCTATAGTTTTTCTAATCAACTTGCTTACCCTGATCATCAGAATCTATAACTACATTAGTAGCCATGGGTGTATGCATTGCTGAAGCATCAGCCATCCGAAACTTCTTTACCAATTCCTTGACATATTTGGATTGGGAGATGAAGATGCCATCAGCATCTTGCTTTACTTGGAGACCAAGAAAGTAAGACAGCTTACCCATACTACTCATCTCAAACTTAGAATGCATCAGGTCTGGGAACTTTTTGCATAGTTTGGGATTAGTGGAGCCAAAAATAATATCATCCACATAAACTTGAACTAACAGGATGGTTTCCTTGTGATGCTTAACGAAAAGTGTTCTATCAACTACTCCCCTAACAAAGTTATGCTCTAACAGGAAACTAGCTAGAGTCTCATACCAGGCTCTGAGTGCTTGTTTAAGTCCATAAAGAGTTTTTTGTAACTTGTAAACAAATTAGGGTTGAGTTGAAGAGACAAACCAAGGAGGTTGTTCAACAAACACCTCTTCCTTTAGCTCACCATTTAGGAATGCACTCTTGACATCCATCTGAAAAACCTTAAACTTCATATAGGCTGCATTGGCTAGAAAGATCCTTATTGCCTCTAGCCTTGCAACAGGGGCAAAGGTTTGGTCATAGTCTATACCTTCCTCCTGTCTATAGCCCTGAGCTACTAGCCTAGCTTTGTTCCTTACAATAATTCCATTTTCATCCAACTTGTTTCTGAACACCCACTTGGTGCCTATGATCAGTTGGCCTTTAGGTCTTGGAACCAAAGTCCATACTTTACATCTTTCAAATTGATTAAGCTCCTCTTGCATAGCAATGATCCAGTGGGGATCTAGCTCAGCATCTTTTTTGGTGAGGGGCTCAATCTGTGAAATGAAACAAACATGCATCACATCCTATCTTAATTGATGTCTTGTTTGCACACCAGCTAATATGTCACCAATCACTTGAGATGTAGGATGATCTCTATGTGTGACAAGATCAGCATGTGGGATGTGATCTTCAACAACAATTGGGATTAATTCCTCTTGAGGAATTGGATCAACTGTTGGTGGTACAGCAACTGATTCCACAGTGTCTCCATCATTGTTTGAGTCAGTGATATGAAGAGTTGATAGATGGAGAATCTCTTGAGTGACATCTTTGCATGATTCTGGTACCTGCAATGAGCTTGAGGAAGGAGAAGTTTCCTTCTCCTTGTAAAACATCTTTGACTCATCAAAAGAAACATGCACATACTCCTCTATTTTAGATGTTGATTTGTTAAAGACCCTATAAGCTTTGCTTACTTGGGAATATCCAAGAAAAATTCCAATTGAAGCTTTTGCTTCAAACTTTCTAAGATATTCTTTGTTGTTATTGAGAATATACACTACATAACCAAAGACTCTAAAATAATTAATTTTAGGATTCTTTCCTTTAAGCAACTCATAAGGAGTTTTACTCTTAAGCTTGTGTATAAGACATCTGTTCAAGACATAATTAGCTGTGCTAACAGCTTCTGCCCAATAAGAGAGAGGCATGTAAGCATCTGCCAATAATGTTCCAGCAGCTTCAATCAGGGTTCTATTCTTCCTTTCCACTACCCCATTTTGTTGGGGAGTTCTAGGAGCAGAGAAGCTATGTTTGATACCTTCTTTCTCACAAAATTCTTGCATGAGAAGAGACTCAAACTCAGTACCATGATCACTTCTGATCAAGGCTACATGAGTAGAATACTCAGTCTGCACACATAGCAGAAAGTCTGTAAGAACTTTGAAGTTATCAGCCTTAGTTCTCAAGAAGAACACCCAAGTGAACCTAGAGAAGTCATCTACAATCACTAAAGTGTAAAACTTCCCTCCTAGACTCTGTACATTTATTGTGCCAAAAAGTTCCAAATGTAATAAATACAGGATTCTAGGTGAATCACTTTTATTTGCAGATTTAAAGGAGTTTTTGGTTTGCTTGCCTAATTGACAAGCCTTGCATAGGCTCTCCTTCTTGTAGGGGCAAGAAGGTAAACCTCTAACAAGGTTGTATTTAGATAACCTAGATATGTTCTTGAGGTTAACATGGCTAAACCTCCTATGCCATAAGGTGTTATTATTTGTTACTTAATTAAACAGGCAGATTTCAGATTGAGTTGAGTTAAAGTCTACTAAATAAATATTACCCTATCTAATGCCTACTAACACAACATTACTATTTAAAGTAATATTACAGAGAGTGTTAGTGAAAGATACCTGATAACCTGCATCACATAACTGGCTTATTGAGATAAGGTTGTGCTTCAGTCCAGTTACATATGCAACCCTTTTAAATGTTACAGCTCTAATGGTAATCCTACCATATCCTTCTGTTTGACCACAACTGGAATCCCCAAAGATCACCTTTGGTCCAAGCTTGGCCTTGAATCTTGACAGATTTTCTTTGATTCCTGTCATGTGTTTGGAACAGCCACTATCCAAATACCATTTATCTTTAGTAATTGGATAGGTCTTCACCTGCAAATTAAACAGTTAGACATTATGGACCCAGACAACCTTGGGTCCATTATTCTCCACATAATGAAAACTTGAAATAAAAGAATAAGCAGGTTGGGGTTTATATCCTAAGGGATAGGATCTCTTAGGTGGAATGCTCCATGCAGTTGATGGGTCAATAAACCTAGGGTTTCTATTTACATTAGGATTTCTAAGGTTCAGGTTGTTATTTTGAAAATCATATTGAGATCGTCGATCATCGTTCGACGATCGATGCTCAGATCGTTAATCATCGTTCGACCATTGAGCCTTCGATCGTCGAGCATAGTTCGACGACTTTTGTAGTTCCTTAAATTTTTGCTTTCTCTTTTCTCTCTTAGCTTTATTTAAGGCTTTGTTAACTAGATTTACTTGCTCAGTATTCTTTATTCCATCAGCTGAAATAAAGTTTACTGGAGTTGAAAGATGATTTTTAAGAACCAAGGGGGGTTCACTTGATGAGGCTCCTAAGCCTAGCTTATTATTGCCTAACCTAGTGTTTGTCATGCTAGTGATCTCTAGCAGCTTAAGGCTTCTACCATTTAGAGATTCTTCTAATCTTTTTGACTTAGCTAGTTCATTTTTAAGAAATTTTATTTCTTCACTGGACTTAGTGAGTTCTGCTTCTAACCTAGCATTTTCAATGGAGAGGATTTCTGATTCTGCTATCCTATTTCTAAGCTCCTTAATTTCTTTTTTTGAACTAATTAAATCTAAACAAAGGGATTTAAATTCAGATTTAAATCCAGCAGAAGAAAAATCATAAGAAGATAATACCTGATCTTCTGTAGGCATTTATTCATCATCATCAGAACTCTATGCAGCTGAGTGATTGCTGCAGGCATCAATTGCCATAAGGCAAATTTCTTTTGCCTTCTTCTCTTCCTCATCTTCACTGGAGCTTGAGGAGGAAGATTCCTCATCTGAATCACTCCAGGTTTCAGCAACAAATCCTTTCTCCTTCTTCTTATTTTTGTAGGAGGAGGACTTAGAGTGCTTCTTCTGATGTTCTTTTTCTTTCCTCTTATCCTTGTTATTTTCCTCTGGATACTCTAATAGAATGTGTCCAGGTTTCCTGCAACCATAATAGATAATTTCTTTAGCAGGAGATCTGTCATACCTTGGTTTATCTTCATATCTTGAAGACTTCTTTCTGAAGTCCTTTCTGCCCATCTTGAGAAACCTTTTGGCAAAGAGTGCCATCAGCTCCTCATTGGATTGGCTTCCTTCATAAGCATCAGCAGCTTTGAGAGCAAGAGTTTGCTATTTCATTATTGGAGTGGGAGTCTTAGCTTCAGCTTCCCTGGACTTTAGAACTTGCTCAAAAGATTTGAGCTTTCTAAGGAGGGCTTCAGTTGAGATCTCAGTAGTACTTCTGGCCTCCTTGATGGGCCAGATCCTAAGATCCTGATAGTTTAACTTTCAAGGCAGCCTAAACACCTAGAGGGGGGGGGGGGGTGAATAGGTTCTGCTTTACTTATAAAAACTTCTAGGCAGAATTCAAAACAATAGCTAACACAATAAGCATAGCAATCACAGAAAATAAAACATCACAGATTGCACAATGTTTTATAGTGGTTCCCCAAGGTCTGGGTACATCCACTTTCCCCCTTCACCTATCTAGCAGTATGCTAGATTCGGCCAAACTTCCACTTATCTCAGATCAACAGATCCTACAACTCAGAACCCAACTGGTTCCTACAACTCAGGCACAACTGCCCTACCTCAGCCTTGCCCCAAGGCCTACAACTCAGAGAATATCCTTCTCCTACACTCAGGCAAACTGCCCTACCACTCAGAGTTCAACACTCCTACACTCAGCCTTTATAACATAGGCTGTCACAACCCGCATTTTCTCCGAATTAAGAATTGTCAGAGTAAGAGAAAACACGCGTCATGATGCCACATCAAGCAGGGGATAACTGCTGACGCTCAGGCAAATCCAACTACAATCTTTATGCAAGAAAATCATGTACTTAATGAATAGAAAATCAATTATGTTTAGAGTCCGTATCCCTCGGCTCAGTGGATCATCTAGTCTACAAAAGAAAACTATATTTAAACGCTGCGGAAAATACTTTAATTAGGCTTTACACCCTAAAGAGCGCATAAGGGTCCCAAGAGAACCACTCATGCTATGCAAGACACTACACTTCGTTTATATAATATATATAAGAAAACGGTTTTCGTACGTGATTTGGAATATAGTGATTAAGTTTATAAAAACATGCTGATCATGAGCTTCATTTATAATAGTATTTATAGTTTAAAAATAACTAGCAACCTAGCATAAAACCTTCTCAAAGCAAGTAGACTATCTCCAGAAAAATAAATGGTAGCAGCAATAGTATATATCTAGTACAAGGTAAAAACTACTAGTGGGCGCCAACAACCTGACACGAACCCACCAGCACACATATATGTCTGTAAGAAAGTACAGAAAACAACCTCACAAACAAGGTAAACAAAACTCCAAAGTCCGGGAGTCCACCAACAACAACACCACCAACTAGCCACCAAACTGGCTACAGCTCAGAACCTGGGGTATTCCAAAAGAAAACAGAATACCTCAGCAAGCAAAAATCAAGGTAAAACTGCATGAAAGAGTCAACCAAAAGGACAAAATAACAGAAAACATGCAGTAGAAAGAGTCACAACTGTCCAAAACAGGACAACAAGAAATGCACAACGTGCAAAGAAACAGCAACGACCCAGCCCAGGAACAACATCCTGCAGGGCCTACTAGACTACCAAGAGCCAGAATGCTGCAACACTACCAAAGAAGAAACTTCTAACACCCTAAACTGCGGGAAGTGATAGTAGCAAAAACAACAACGAGGAACCGGATCGAAGGCAAATGCAGTCCCCCAATCCACCATGTCCAAGTCAAAAGCTCGAGGGTCAACACGTGAAAACACAAGGGACCTTCCACCCGACATGCCCAGCCCGTACCTGGAGCAAGAAATCCATGGGTGGCCTTGGCTATATCACACAACTCCACCCCCATAAAGAGCTACAACCACCACTACTATTCACGACCCACGATTCGGCCTTTAGGAAAAATAAAGAAAACGGCCGACAAGGAAAACCCAGAAATACAACTGGAAAATCCACTCGGAAACGAAATACAAGGTAAAGGAAGAGTGTTGAAATAAACCAACACGACTAGGCGTTGAGTGAAACCCACTCAGTGCCTACCTAAACTTTGGCGTTGAGTGAGCTAGCCTCACTCGCCGCCAAAATTATACCACTACCCACAAGCCCACTAAAGAAAGCGGAGCTCGACGACAGTCGAACGACCAAGGTAGAAGATCCAGAACTCGAGTAGTTGCCTGCCACTTGAGTATCTAAACTCCCGCACTCGAAACCATCTAAATTCGCTTATCAACAGAAAATATACAAAGCGCACGATCAGTGACGCACGATCCGTGGTCGTGCGCACTCATCGGCTGATGATCGTGCGAAACGAACCTGGAAACCTGACAGAAAACCTAGCAACTGCGCACGATCAGTATCGCACGATCAGTGGTCGTGCGCACTGTTGCCAGCGCTCGTGCGATTGCCCGAGACAGAACTTTGGAAACTGAAATTTATACGCGCACGAACAGAGGCACACGACCAGTGGTCGTGCGCCCTAAAGGTTAATGACCGTGCGCGGCAAACCTGTACCGTTTGGAATTTCCCGAACGACACCGGAACGCGCACACGACTCACGCCACTGCAGTAGCAGTAGACAACTATCAACGTCGCACGCTACTACCATTCAAACTATGTCTAACCATTCGAATAATATCTTAACGAAGGAAATTGGCAACCACACCCCCCTCCTAACACTCCCTCTCGGCTACGCCCGAACCAGAGCAACCATAAGAGCAAGGGAAACAACGGCTTCACGCCGACAAATTAGATTCCAAACATCACAACATAGGGGGGGTTTCAGTAGGAAGAACTAAGCCCTATAGTTAGCAAGAAAATGAAAACAAAAAGGCCTCTAACCTGGGCTAACTGGGAGTTCAATTTCAGCAAATATAACCAAAGAAAACACTTGGCAAGGGTAAGAATACCACTTGCCTCAAATCTCAGCGAAGCTTTGGACTGCTTTCCTCCTCTTCGCACGGATCAAGACGGCCGCAACACCTAGAACAAAGACTCGGCCATTAATGGCGGAAAACTTCCAAAACTGAAAATTCCAATCCTTCCAAAACTCCACGAAAATCAAATTTCTTACCGCAGGAATGAAGGTCTCGACGAGAGCAATCCGAATCCACTCTCGGAATCGAATTCCGTCCACAAACGCTCCGGGAATCGGCGTCCGAAGGGAAGGCTCGGCGGTTACTCGATTCTCTCGTACAAGGGGCCGACGGTTTTCTTACGGGGAAGAAGAATGATCGATGGTTTTATTCATTCTAAATATATATATATATAATTATATAATTATATTATTAATTACAAAATTACATAAAGCACCAAATTGACGCGAAAACCGATTCACCTCGGAATTCGACGAAATTCGCACCGTAGCTAAATACCCACGCTACGAACACAACGGCGAAGTCGAAATTAACTTTCGAAGAACAGAACTCGAGTTATGCCCAAACAAAGCCAAACACAAACATCCCCCCGAGAGGCCACACCGGGTCACCAAAACGACTCGGTTTGCTAGGGAGATCTTGCCAACAGGCTACCAAACAGGGCACTCAGTTCTAAGGAGCTAAACCATACTCCACACATGGCACAAGCCACGGAAACGCGTCATCGTAACGCCAAACGAGAATAAAAATAATCGCTGAAAAGACGGGGCGTTACAGTCACTCCCCCTAAAAGAAAGTTTCGTCCCGAAACTTTACGCACAACCCTCCTACAAAAGAAGAAAAAAGTAGCAAACAGAAGTTACAAAGGGAAACATACCGATCAAATCAGCGAAACAGGTGAGGGTACGCCCTCCTCATGGCCGACTCTAGCTCCCAAGTCGCGCTCTCCAAATCCTGATTTTTCCATAGAATTTTCACCATCGGTATGGACTTCTTTCGCAGCACACGCTCCTGAGTATCCAAAATACGAACTGGCACCTCAACAAAAGGGAGGTTGGGCTCTAACTGGGGCACAACATCCAAGAGTTGCCCACTGCTGCGCACACACTTCCGCAATTGGCTAACATGAAAAACATTATGAACACCAGGGAAGTTTGCTGGCAAATCCAATCTATATGCAGACACACCAATCCGCTCCAAGACCTCAAACGGGCCCACATACCTTGGGTCCAATTTCCGATTTTTACCAAATCTCTTCACACCAACCATTGGAGAAACCTTGAGGTATACAAGATCCCCTACTGAAAATTCCAAAGCAGACCTACGCCGATTGGCGTTCTTTTCATACCTCTCCTGGGCTAAACGAAGCTTCTCTCGAATAAGCTTCACGGCGACTTCCATCTCTTCTAGAGCATCAGGACCCAACAAAGGCTTCTCACCAGCCTCAGCCCAAAACAACGGAGTCCTACAGCGCCTCCCATACAAGGCTTCGAACGGAGCCATCTGCAAGCTTTCCTGATAACTGTTATTGTAAGCAAATTCCATGAGTCACAGACGCTCATCCCACGCTCCACCGTGGTCTAAAATATAGCACCGGATCATATCCTCAACAATCTGATTGACCCGCTCCGTCTGCCCATTGGTCTGAGGGTGGTACGCAGTAGAATACCTCAGATCCGTACCCAAACCCTCCTGCAGACTCTGCCAAAAACGAGAAGTAAACCGGGAGTCTCGATCAGAAATGATGCTAACTGGCACACCGTGGAGTCGGATGACTTCATTCAAGTACAACTCCGCTATCTTCTTCATCGGGTAATCAATCTTATAAGGCACGAAGTGAGCACACTTCGTCAATCTATCCACTATAACCCAAACAGAATCAAATCCTCTCGGGGATTTTGGCAAACCCGTAATGAAGTCCATAGATATACTCTCCCACTTCCAAGTCGGGATCTCTAGCGGAGTCAACTTACCACCAGGCCTTCCATGATCGGCCTTCACACGCTTGCAAGTGTGACACTCAGCAACATAACGAGCTATATCTCCTTTCATACCATACCACCAAGCAATTTGCCTTAAGTCACGGTACATCTTCGTAGATCCTGGATGGTAGGCAACGCTAGAACCATGAGCCTCACTGCAAATCATACTCTTAATGTCCCCAACAGCGGGAACGCAAAACCTGCCGCGGTACTTCAAAGTACCCGCATCATCAATAGAAAAATCTGGCAACTCTCCCTTCTCTGTCCTGGTAAAAAGGTGCAACAGATCCGGATCGTCCTTCTGATGCAATCTAGTCAAAGAAATCCAGGACGGCTCTTCCACTGATAAGCTACTCTGTAAACTACAGCATCCCACTGAAATATCCATAAGGAGGAACTCCTCAACTAATCGATCGGCGGAGAGGTTAAAGATCTTTCCCGTCTTTCGGCTCAGGGCGTCGGCCACCACATTGGCCTTGCCCGGATGATACTGGATTTCCACATCATAATCCGCCACATACTCAAGCCATCGCCGCTGACGCAGATTTAACTCCTTCTGCGTGAACACGTACTTCAGGCTCTTATGGTCAGTAAAAATCTTGCACTGAGCCCCATAAAGTAAGTGCCTCCACAACTTCAACGCATAGATAACCGCTGCAAACTCAAGGTCATGCGTAGGATAATTCCGCTCATGAGTTTTCAGCTGCCTTGACCCATAAGCAATTACCTTTCCATCCTGCATTAATACGCATCCCAGACCTATATGCGAAGCATCCACATACACATCATAATCCATGCCCTCAGTAGGAAGGGTCAGAACGGGAGCAGTACACAATCTCCTCTTTAACTCCTGAAAAGCTTCTTCGCACTTCTCGCTCCAAACAAAAGCCACATTCTTCTGAGTCAGCTTGGTCAATGGTGCGGCTAGAGAAGAGAAACCCTCCACGAATCTCCTGTAATAGCCAGCCAACCCTAAGAAACTTCTGATCTCCTTAGGAGTATTCGGCCTACTCCAATCCGTCACTGCTGCAATCTTTTCTGGGTCAACCGAGATCCCATCCTTGTTCACCACGTGGCCTAGAAAAGAAACCTGAGGCAACCAAAATTCGCACTTGCTCAACTTGGCGAATAACTTGTGGTTCCTCAACTCTGATAGGACCAAATGCAAATGCTGCTCGTGCTCCTCAGCACTGCGAGAATAAACCAACACGTCATCAATGAAGACCACAACGAACTTGTCTAGGAAATCCTTGAACACCCGGTTCATCATATCCATAAAGGCTGATGGTGCATTGGTCAAACCAAACGACATCACCAAAAACTCAAAGTGCCCATGCCTCGACCTAAACGCAGTCCGTGGAATATCTGCCTCACGGATCCTGAGCTGATGATAGCCCGAACGAAGATCGATCTTGGAGAACACCGTGCTACCACGCAACTGGTCAAATAAATCATCGATCCTCGGCAGAGGGTACCTGTTCTTGATAGTGACCTTGTTCAACTCTCTATAGTCGATGCAAAGCCGCATCGACCCATCTTTCTTCTTTACGAACAAAACAGGAGCACCCCAAGGCGACGAACTCTGCCTGATAAAACCTTTAGCCAACAACTCAGCTAACTGAATTCGCAACTCCTCTAACTCACGAGGGGCCATCCGGTACGGCGCCTTAGCAATAGGACGCGTACCCGGCTCCAAATCAATAACAAACTCCACATCCCGCTCAGGAGGGATACCAGGAAGATCATCAGGAAAAACATCGGCGAAACCACGAACAATAGGAATCTCCTCCAAGCGTGGCACGCTAACAACGGTTCCAACCACCGAGACTAAACAAACACAACAATCAGAAAGAAACAATCTCTGAACACATACCGCAGAGAGAACAGGAGAATCCTGACATGGATCAGCATACACGCTGCCGGGCTGACCGTCGTCCCTGATGAAGTCCAAGCGCTTTCCCTTGCACTGAATGACCGCATCATACCGAGAGAGCCAGTCCATGCCCAAAATGACATCGAAGTCCTCTAGATCAATCATCTTCAGATCCGCCTTCGCAAGAAAATCCCCCAACAAAACCGGGCAATCCAAAATACCCAAATCTGACAACACAGATTCACCAGAGGGAAACTTGACACGGAAGGAATCCCGAACACGATCTAGAGACAACCGATGACGCTCCACAAAGGCTCTAGCCACGAACGAGTGGGTAGCGCCGGAGTCAAACAGAACACGCGCCCAGCGGTTCTTCACCTTAAATTTCCCTATAGGAACGCACAAAGCTAAGGAACTAGCACAACAGTACCGCAAACAATCTAGCAACTAAACTACCAGGCTAGAAAGAAAAACAACCAACTACTAACCTGAGATCACCTGGGTCGAAGTCTGAGCCTCCTCAGAAGAAATCACGTTCAGCTTCCCTTTTCCCTTGTCCACATGCTGAGGTGGAGGTAATGCCTGCAATTGAACTGCAGGAAGAGCTGACTGGACCTGAGGACACCTCGACTTAACGTGACCCTTCTGCCCACACTGATAGCAGACTCTAACCCTGGACCAATACTGGGCTGCATCATGCCCAGACCGCTTGCAAACTGAACAGGAGACATCTCTCCCAGGAGCACCCTGAATAGCATGAACCTGCTCCTTCTTCTGAGCTGCCGCCTTCTTGAAACACCTCTCAACAGGATGGCCTGACCGGCCACAAAAACTGCACACCACCCTGCTCCTCTTTCCCGGAACAGCATCGGGTACCAGGGGTTTCTTCTCCTCTACCAACTTCCTCTTATCCTTCCTCAACTGCTGGCCTCTGCTCTTCGCCGTCTCAATGGCCTCAACCTTAAGAGCAGCCTCTACAACTCCAGCATAAGTCACTGTCCCATAAGCACTGGCCAACTGCTGCACCTCATTCCTCAAACCACCGAGGAATCGCTTAACTCGATCAGCCTCAACGCTGACCAATCCAGGGGCAAAACGGCTCAACTTACTAAACTCTATCTCATACTCACCCACCGTGAGCTGCCTTTGCTTCAGATAGAGGAACTCATTCATGAGGCGGTCACGCTCGACCGAGGGTAAGAACTTCCTCAACATCATCTCCTTGAACACTTCCCAAGAGCATCCAGCTACCAGGCTCTCCTTCTCTCTCAGCCACCAACTCTTAGCCAATCCTTTAAGCTGATAGGCGGCTATCATCACCCTCTGATCATCTGAAATCCCTGAGTACGAGAACATCTCCTCCATGGAGATCAGCCAGTCGTCTATCACCATGAAATCTGCCTTCCCATCATAAGTGGGAGGGCTCAGCCTCTGAAACTGCGAGATGAAGGCCATCTCTGCTGGCACCACCACTGGAGGCCTCAAGGGTGCAGGAGGAGGAGGAACAGGTAACCCCCCTGCAGGAACTTGCGCACCCTGAGCCTGCCCTGCCACAACTGCCACCAAAGACTGAATCTGGGCTTGCACTTCCTCCAACTGCCTCCCCATAGCTACGCTACTCTGACGCAGACCCTCGATCACCGCATCGTTCTGAGCTCCAGAAGATTCACCCTCAGACAGGGGAGTCGATCGAGTCGCAGGACGCCTAGCCATCCTAAAAAAAATCAATACAACGCAAATCAGATCCAAATCCCACGACTAGAACCGACTACCAGTACAGACAATACATATGTAGATATAGACTTAAAGCTGCCAAACTTGCTCTGAGAGTTTATCTTCTTCACAATAATTAGATGATATGCCCTAACCTAGGATGGTTAACCACCACCTCACTAACTCTTGTGCCTAGATCGGATGCATGAACTTATGTTAGTTTGAAAATTTATGTGTGTACATATGTCATCCTGCAAATCTTTAGCTCGGCGCGTTGTGCTTATGCAATGTTATGATATGCATGATTGTGTTATGCATTCTAAAAAGGCCCTAATGCATGATATGAGCGGCGTACACATGAAAATGTTATGCATCCCATACTACATAACATTTCCATGCAACGAAAAAGAAACGTGCTAGTCGCAGTCATGTGGTGAGGTTATGCATCCCATACTACATAACCCTCACATGTAGCCCCTATGGTGGATCCATATACGAACACATATTATGCATCCCATACTACATAATATGCCCCGTATACTTCATGTTATGCTATGAGTGTAGTGTTCGTGCTTTTGCCAAGACGTGCTGATGACATATCGGTGTGTGAATGACATGATGCTGAACTACTAAAAGCATCCAAGGAAGGTTGCCCAACTAACTTGTCAAGCAACCTCCCTCTGATACCAACTGTCACAACCCGCATTTTCTCCGAATTAAGAATTGTCAGAGTAAGAGAAAACACGCGTCATGATGCCATGTCAAGCAGGGGATAACTGCTGACGCTCAGGCAAATCCAACTACAATCTTTATGCAAGAAAATCATGTACTTAATGAATAGAAAATCAATTATGTTTAGAGTCCGTATCCCTCGGCTCAGTGGATCATCTAGTGCACAAAAGAAAACTATATTTAAACGCTGCGGAAAATACTTTAATTAGGCTTTACACCCTAAAGAGCGCATAAGGGTCCCAAGAGAACCACTCATGCTATGCAAGACACTACACTTCGTTTATATAATATATATAAGAAAACGGTTTTCGTACGTGATTTGGAATATAGTGATTAAGTTTATAAAAACATGCTGATCATGAGCTTCATTTATAATAGTATTTATAGTTTAAAAATAACTAGCAACCTAGCATAAAACCTTCTCAAAGCAAGTAGACTATCTCCAGAAAAATAAATGGTAGCAGCAATAGTATATATCTAGTACAAGGTAAAAACTACTAGTGGGCGCCAACAACCTGACACGAACCCACCAGCACACATATATGTCTGTAAGAAAGTACAGAAAACAACCTCACAAACAAGGTAAACAAAACTCCAAAGTCCGGGAGTCCACCAACAACAACACCACCAACTAGCCACCAAACTGGCTACAGCTCAGAACCTGGGGTATTCCAAAAGAAAACAGAATACCTCAGCAAGCAAAAATCAAGGTAAAACTGCATGAAAGAGTCAACCAAAAGGACAAAATAACAGAAAACATGCAGTAGAAAGAGTCACAACTGTCCAAAACAGGACAACAAGAAATGCACAACGTGCAAAGAAACAGCAACGACCCAGCCCAGGAACAACATCCTGCAGGGCCTACTAGACTACCAAGAGCCAGAATGCTGCAACACTACCAAAGAAGAAACTTCTAACACCCTAAACTGCGGGAAGTGATAGTAGCAAAAACAACAACGAGGAACCGGATCGAAGGCAAACGCAGTCCCCCAATCCACCATGTCCAAGTCAAAAGCTCGAGGGTCAACACGTGAAAACACAAGGGACCTTCCACCCGACATGCCCAGCCCGTACCTGGAGCAAGAAATCCATGGGTGGCCTTGGCTATATCACACAACTCCACCCCCATAAAGAGCTACAACCACCACTACTATTCACGACCCACGATTTGGCCTTTAGGAAAAATAAAGAAAACGGCCGACAAGGAAAACCCAGAAATACAACTGGAAAATCCACTCGGAAACGAAATACAAGGTAAAGGAAGAGTGTTGAAATAAACCAACACGACTAGGCGTTGAGTGAAACCCACTCAGTGCCTACCTAAACTTTGGCGTTGAGTGAGCTAGCCTCACTCGCCGCCAAAATTATACCACTACCCACAAGCCCACTAAAGAAAGCGGAGCTCGACGACAGTCGAACGACCAAGGCAGAAGATCCAGAACTCGAGTAGTTGCCTGCCACTTGAGTATCTAAACTCCCGCACTCGAAACCATCTAAATTCGCTTATCAACAGAAAATATACAAAGCGCACGATCAGTGACGCACGATCCGTGGTCGTGCGCACTCATCGGCTGATGATCGTGCGAAATGAACCTGGAAACCTGACAGAAAACCTAGCAACTGCGCACGATCAGTATCGCACGATCAGTGGTCGTGCGCACTGTTGCCAGCGCTCGTGCGATTTCCCGAGACAGAACTTTGGAAACTGAAATTTATACGCGCACGAACAGAGGCACACGACCAGTGGTCGTGCGCCCTAAAGGTTAATGACCGTGCGCGGCAAACCTGTACCGTTTGGAATTTCCCGAACGACACCGGAACGCGCACATGACTCACGCCACTGCAGTAGCAGTAGACAACTATCAACGTCGCACGCTACTACCATTCAAACTATGTCTAACCATTCGAATAATATCTTAACGAAGGAAATTGGCAACCACACCCCCCTCCTAACACTCCCTCTCGGCTATGCCCGAACCAGAGCAACCATAAGAGCAAGGGAAACAACGGCTTCACGCCGGCAAATTGGATTCCAAACATCACAACATAGGGGGGGTTTCAGTAGGAAGAACTAAGCCCTATAGTTAGCAAGAAAATGAAAACAAAAAGGCCTCTAACCTGGGCTAACCGGGAGTTCAATTTCAGCAAATATAACCAAAGAAAACACTTGGCAAGGGTAAGAATACCACTTGCCTCAAATCTCAGCGAAGCTTTGGACTGCTTTCCTCCTCTTCGCACGGATCAAGACAGCCGCAACACCTAGAACAAAGACTCGGCCATTAATGGCGGAAAACTTCCAAAACTGAAAATTCCAATCCTTCCAAAACTCCACGAAAATCGAATTTCTTACCGCAGGAATGAAGGTCTCGACGAGAGCAATCCGAATCCACTCTCGGAATCGAATTCCGTCCACAAACGCTCCGGGAATCGGCGTCCGAAGGGAAGGCTCGGCGGTTACTCGATTCTCTCGTACAAGGGGCCGGAGGTTTTCTTACGGGGAAGAAGAATGATCGATGGTTTTATTCATTCTAAATATATATATTTATATAATTATATAATTATATTATTAATTACAAAATTACATAAAGCACCAAATTGACGCGAAAACCGATTCACCTCGGAATTCGACGAAATTCGCACCGTAGCTAAATACCCACGCTACGAACACAACGGCGAAGTCGAAATTAACTTTCAACGAACAGAACTCGAGTTATGCCCAAACAAAGCCAAACACAAACATCCCCCCGAGAGGCCACACCGGGTCACCAAAACGACTCGGTTTGCTAGGGAGATCTTGCCAACAGGCTACCAAACAGGGCACTCAGTTCTAAGGAGCTAAACCATAATCCACACATGGCACAAGCCACGGAAACGCGTCATCGTAATGCCAAACGAGAATAAAAATAATCGCTGAAAAGACGGGGCGTTACATAGGCTTACAACTCAGATCTGTGTAAACAGATCCTACAGAAATATAGAAAAGATTATTAATCTGTCTTGCCAAAGTTGAGAGAGAAAAGGCCAAGACAATTCTTGATCAGCTGATGCAATCAACTGTATCTGAGCCTTCTTCAAGGCTTCTTGAAAATGAACTTAGCTGAGTTGATTCCAAACAGCTTCTTGAGAATCCACTGGTGGTTTCTTTCTTCTTCTTCTAATTCAGGCTTGATCTCTCTCTATCCAGCACTTTGAAAGATTCTTCTGAATTCTGATTAGAACTCTTCTTAGATCTATCCTTAGATAGTCTTCTTAGATCTCCCGGAGAAGATCTTCTTAAGTGCCTAGCACTTTCTTGAAATGAATTGGATCGTAATCCTTCTCAACTTTTTGATTCTCAACAATGTTTTTCAACAGTTGCTTTCTCCTTCTGAATCCATCTATTTATAGACATTCTTCATGGTAACCGGCTGATCCGGTTTCTAACCGTTTTCTGACAAGTCTGGCAGCTTCAGTTAACCGGTGGTAACCCACAGCTGTCAAGTCTTCAAACAAGTCCTGTGCCTTAGTTTTGAACCACAAGTTGTTGAAACAGTCTGTCAGAAAGTGTCGAGACCATCTGTCTATCTGTGTCGACACAATTGACTTTGGTGTCGACACAGTCTTCAGTGATGTCGACTAAGTTGCCTTTGAGTCGACACAGCTTCTTCTGAAAATAACTTGGTCTTAACTCTTCAGTGTGTCGACACAAGTCCTGTGTGTCGACACAGTTGTTGTAGAATTATAACTTAGTAAGTGTCGACTTAGCCTTCAGGTGTCGACACATTCTGCTTTAATGTGTCGACTTAATCACAATGTGTCGACACATTCTGCTGGTGTCGACAAACTTGAGGTCGACTATTTTCTTCTGTGTCGATACATTCAGCTGATGTCGACAATCTTAAGATCGACTATACTCTTCTGTGTCGACACATTCTCCCAATGTTGAGGTCGACGCTTTTTCTTCTGTGTCGACACAATTTCCCAGAGTTTGTGTCGACTCTTTTCTTCTGTGTCGACACAAATTCCCAGTGATGTGTCGACTTACTTCTTCTGTGTCGACACTTTTTCCCAGTGTAGTTGTAGACTAACTGCTATGTGTCGACACTGCTTCCCAGTGTTGTGTCGACTCTTTTCTTCTGTGTGTCGACACTGCTTCCTCTGTGTCGACACTTGGACTTAGAATTTTTCTGCATACTTTATCAATTCTTCACCTGCACATGTTAACTTAAAACAACATCAAATACACCTTGATGTATATCATTGAGCTAGGTTGGGCTTCTTCAAATCAGGTACACATTTTCCAATGTACCCAACAATCTCCCCCTATTTGGAGAAGTCATAGCCCCTATAGCCAATGATATACACCATTTATAAACAGTACTAAATGATGATTTATGACATAACAGGAATACTTAATATAAACAACACATAAAAAAAACAATTCACCACAGAATGCACATTATAATATGCCAAACAACATTTTGATTATAACTGGGTAATGTTTGATTACAATGTTTTACATTTAATGATTACATCACAACATTACAAAACACTATAAAAGAACTTAAAACATAATCAGGATTGATCAGGCTCTCTAATTATAATCCCTTTGCCAGATTGAATTGTAGCTGTCACAGGAGCTTCTGATTCTTCAGCTATCTTCTTTCCTTTAAGATCAGCTTTCTTCTGAGCTTCTTCCTTGATCCTTTGCCTTTCAAAATAATGAAAAGGCTTAGGGAAGTATTTGCTTGGCTCCTTAGCATCAGATGGCAGTCTTCCCAGCTTGGCTTTCCTTCTGAATTGAACTATTGCTTCTTGTCTTGCCTCATACTTCTGCCATTCTATTTCATTGTACCACTTGCCTCTCTCATGAACTTTATCTTATACAGCTTTCCATGCAGTGAGTATTATGTTCCTTGAAGTGGGACTCCACTGCTCATAATCTGGCTTCAGTACAGCCTGCTCTCTGAATTTCCTCTTTGCTACTAGAGCATCTTGCTGTTCTTTTAGAGTAGCCTCAGGCTTATCAACCTTTCCAAAGACAATATTAGTAACCTCCTTTGGAGGACTATACATTCCTTGAACCTTCTGATCGATCATGTCAAAATCTGGAGGGGGGTAAATGACTTGGGCAACCTCAGGTTGAGTGCCTTCAAGTAGATTTAATTGTATTCCTGATTCAGCTACCATAGCATCATCACACAATGGGGGATATCCCAAAGTGGCTCGAATGCTATTGGTCACCCATTTGGAGTGCTCTGAGCCTGCATGAATTAGCATCCTCTCCCCCTTTATGGCTTCTCTAGATACATGATCTCTTAGATCTTCCTTTTGAAATCGAATTTGGCCATCCAAATAATTCACACCCTCTTTGAAAAATGGTCTTAACTTTTGAAGCTTGTCAGATATTTCTTTTTGAGAGGTTGTGATGGCAGTCTTAACAGATGCAATGGCAGCTTGAAAATTCTTATCAAATTCTTCCCTTTCTTTGGCTCTATCGGCAGACAGACCTGGAACAATCTTCTTGACCTCCTCAATAATCTCATTATGAGATTCAGTTAAATTCTCATTCATTCTGATCTGATTTTCCAAAACATAACTTTGCTTCAAAGCAATATCATCCACCTTTGTAGTAATAGCCTCCTGTTGTTTAGCTAGATAAACCACAGCATTGCCACCCTTGTGGAAGCAATCTGTCATTTTAGTTTTATGCAAGTTGACCTGAAACTGGATGGACTTGATATCCTGAGCTAAGTCAAACTGAAGTGACTTGCTATTCTCATCAACATACCTTTCCATAGCCAACCTTTGTTCATCCAATTTTACTTGTAGATCTATCATAAATTTGTTGTAATCAAAGGCTGGAGATACTTGTAGAGGTGTGGTCTGTAAAGCCTGCTTATAATTCTTGCTTCTTCTCTTGAAGACAACAAGTTTTCTTTTCTTTGCCATCCTGGCATCTTCAGTTTCTGTTTCAGATGAAGTATCTACATGAATTCTTTCTTGAGGATGATGAATTGTATCTGTTCCAGGGGTCTGTTGCTCAGCTTCAACATCCACTGGCTCACCCTCAACTTGTGGCTCAACTTCAGCTTCCTGATCAATGTCCATACCTATGGACTTCTCAATATCTGGTCCACCTCCTACTTTATCAGCAGTAGTATCAATATCTGGGAACAACTCTTCCATAGTAAATTCTAGTTGAGCTGTAACTTCTGCAGCAGTTAAATCTTGAGACAAGTTTAACTGTGCTTCCTCTTGTACTTGCACTTCAGTATTTGTAGTATCTGGAGTAGGAGTGGACACCAGCTCCCCCTGAACCTGTGCAGGAATAAGAATATGAGCAATGTCTTTTATAGTAAAATACATTAGCTCCCCCTATACCTGAGCAGGAGTAGATACCTTTGGAGCAGGAGTGGAAACTGGCTCCCCCTGCATCTGTGCAGGTGTTGACACTTCCTGGACAACAGTTGTGTCTGGCTGATCTTCAACCTGTGTCCTCAGGGGGTCTTCTTGTAATTGTTCAGATTCTTGATTCTGTGTAGGGGTTTTCACAGGGGTGTTTGGCCTGCTCTCTTCAGGCACATCCTTGGATAGTACCCTATCCCACCTTGAGAACAATCTCATATCCATTCTTCTCATATGATTAATCTTACTCCCTTGCAATTGCTGCAGCACTTCAGGAATCACTCCAGTGAGGTACAGGCTCATGATCCTAGCCATGTTAGGCTTCTTGATTCCTTCTTTGATCTTGTCAAAGATCACCCTGACCAATCAGTAGGAATAGTAAAAACTATCCTGGTCATCAGGCTGAACATATAGGCAGAAATCCTATCATGTCCACCTGTCTTGCAGAGGATTACTTTTCCAACTACTTCTGACAAGAATTTCCCTTGTTGATTCATACCCTTCCTGTTGAAGGCAGCTCCAATCTTCAATCCTGAGTCCAGTCCACACCATTGAAGGGCTTCCCTTGTCTTAGATATAGGAACTTCCTCTTCATTCTCAACTACTTGCAATTGAAAGATCTTTCTTATACTTCTTTGATTAATCTTCACCTTAGTCCCTTGAACAGTGGACTTAATCTTGAGGCCAGTAGAGTGGACTGATGCAGAGATAAAGAACTCGTGCACCTCCTTCTTCCAGATTTTAGTAGGTTGTGAGATGAGAAATTCTAACCCTGACTCAGAGAGGAGGGTGATAACTCCTTGGACATCTGGCGGCGCCTCTGCAAAGGCCTGGCGCACCAACTCATACCCTTCATTGATGTTATCTTCAATCCTTGGCGCCATCGTTTTGTCGAGAAAGCTTGAGAGAAGAGAGAAAGATATACTGTCGACACAGGGTTTTAGTCTCGAAAACCTTGGAAGCGTGTCGACAGAATGAGATTTTGACCTATTTATAGCCGCAGTTGAAAGAAGTTCAAAAGGCGCCAAAAACAGTCAAAATGTGTCGACACAGACGGAATGTGTCGACACAAACTTCTACCGTCTCGACATTACTTCAGCCTACTATGTGTCGACACCAATTTGTGGTTATGTCGACACCTTAGATAAACAGAAATTCTGTGTCGACTCTAAGGATAAGTGTCGACACATATTCTGTAAGTGTCGACACCATTTTCCTGGTTGAGTCGACATTATATTTCTGGTTAAGTCGACAATATAACTCTTAAGTGTCGACACATATTCTCTGTGTCGACACAATATTTCTGACTTGTCGACATAATTTCTCTGAGTCGACACATTACTACTGAATGTGTCGACACATTCTTACTTAGCCAATTTCTGTAACTTCAATGTGTCCTTTTTAACACTTAATTATGTTGTTATTATTACCTTTACTTATTTATATACCACTTCAATTGCATTGTTAATGATTTTGTTAATACATTAATCAATGGTTAACATACCTAATTCAATTTTGAATTTATTGAATTTGGTTTCATCTAAAGGCTTAGTAAATACATCTGCTATTTGATAATCTGTTTTTACAAATTCCAATGAGATGTCTCATCTTTCTACATGTTCTCTAAGAAAATGGTATTTGATTTCTATATGCTTAGTTCTACTATGAGAAACTGGATTATTAGCAATAGAAATAGCACTCTTTGAATCACATAAAAGAGGTGTTCTACTTACCTGAATACCATAATCCTTAAGCTGATGCTGCATCCACAATAGCTGTGCACAGCAGCTTCCAGCAGCAACATACTCTGACTCAGCTGTGGAAATTGCCACACTGGTCTGCTTCTTACTACTCCAAGATATTAGTCTTCCTCCCAGGAATTGACAAGTACCTGTAGTACTCTTTCTATCCTCTCTACATCCTGCAAAATCTGCATCTGAATAGCCTGTTAGTAGAAAATCTCTATTCCTAGGGTACCAAAGACCTAGAGTAGGAGTGCCCTTTAGATATCTCAGAATCCTTTTGACTGCAGTATAATGAGATTCTTTAGGGCAGGCTTGGTACCTAGCACAGACATATGTTGCATACATAATGTCAGGTCTACTAGCAGTGAGATATAGTAGAGACCCAACTATTCCTCTATACAATGATTCATCAACAGGTTTACCTGTCTCATCTTTGCATATAGGCATACTAGTTCCCATAGGAGTTCTCATGGTGGAGGATGACTCCATACCATACTTCTTAATTAATTCTTTGGTGAACTTAGACTGGGATATGGACAATCCATCATCAGTCTGTCTTACTTGGAGTCCCAAGAAGAACTTAAGTTCTCCCATACTGCTTATCTCAAACTTCCCTTGCATAAGTTTGGCAAACTTTTTACAAAGGTTGTTTTCAGTAGATCCAAAGATTATGTCATCAACATAGATCTGGACTAAGATGATCTTTCCTTTGGATTCCCTAAGGAATAGAGTTTTGTCTATCTTTCCTCTTGAGAATTTATTCTCAATGAGGAAGGTAGATAGGGTTTCATACCAAGCCCTTGGAGCTTGTTTTAACCCATACAAAGCTTTCCTAAGCTTATACACATAATCAGGTTTAAGAGAATCTATAAAACCTGATGGCTGCTCTACATATACTTCTTCTTTAAGATCACCATTCAGAAATGCTGACTTCACATCCATCTGGTATACTTTGAAGTCTTGGTAGGCTGCATAGGCAAGGAACATTCTGATTGCCTCCAGCCTTGCTACTGGAGCAAAGGTTTGATCAAAGTCAATTCCTTCTTCCTGCCTGTATCCTTTTGCAACTAACCTTGCTTTATTCTTCACTATTATCCCACTCTCATCTAGCTTGTTCCTATAGATCCACTTAGTGCCAATTATATTGTGGCCTCTTGGTTTAGGAACCAGCTCCCAGACTTTGCATCTTCTGAATTGATTCAGCTCCTCTTGCATAGCATCAATCCAGTGCTAGTCTTGGATAGCTTCTTCAAACTTCTTAGGTTCTATCTGGGACAAGAAACTTGAATGCAAAACTGTGCTTTGATTTCTGCTTCTAGTTTGCACTCCTTGTCTTGGATCACCAATTATCTAATCAGTAGGATGATCTCTTAGATATCTTATAGCTGGAGGTAGATTCCCTTCAGGTTGAGCATCTCCAGCTTCTTCATTCTGCTGTTCCTCTTGGTTTTCATCAGCTTCCATTATCTCTTGTACTCCCCCTGGACAGCAGCCTTCATTTTCCAATGCTCCATCTTCCTTTGAAGCTTCAGCAATGGAGAGCTTGTCCATCTTCTTGCTTATACCTGTTGAGTCATTTGATCTACAAGACAACTCACAATTGATTAATCTTGTTTTATCAAATACAACATGCACAGATTCTTCAACCACTTGAGTAGTTAAGTTGAAGACTCTATAGGCCTTACTATTTGTGCTGTACCCAACAAATATCTCATCCTGGGATTTGGCAGCAAACTTAGTCAAATATGACTTGCCATTGTTAAGTATATAGCACTTGCAACCAAAGATCCTGAAATAGGATAGATTTGGTTTTCTGCCTTTCACAATCTCATAGGGAGTCTTTTTGTGGCTTTTGGTGATAGAAGCCCTATTGATGACATGACAAGCAGTGTTAACTGCCTCAGCCCAAAAATATTCTGGGAGAGAGGTGTCACTCAATAGAGTTCTACCAGCTTCAATTAATGTTCTATTCTTTCTTTCAGCAATTCCATTTTGCTGAGGTGTTCTTGGTGATGAGAACTCTTGGAAAATCCCAAAGTCTTTACACAAATTTGTTATGCTTTCAGAATGAAACTCAGTACCATGATCACTTCTGATTTTGACCACTGTACTATTCAGTTCATTCTGAATTTGCTTTACAAAATTAAGTAGTACACTTGGGGTTTCAGATTTTTGTTTTAGAAAGAACACCCATGTAAATCTAGAATAGTCATCTACAACCACAAAAGTGTAGACCTTCCTACCTAGACTATGAACTGGCATAGGACCAAAAAGATCCATATGCAAGAGGTATAAGCACCTCACAGAATCCTTGTTTTCAAGGCTTTGAAATGAGGATTTTGTCTGCTTGCCCTTTTGACAAGCTGAGCATACCCCTTCCTTTATACACTTAACTTGAGGCCCATTCCTCACTAGTTCTTTACTAAAGAGTTGGCCAATTGTCTTGTAGTTTAGATGAGCCAATCTCTTGTGCCACTTAACACAATGAGAAGCATTGTCATCAGCTACAAGACAAATGGGGGAAGCCTTATTCTCACATTCAAAATTAAGGCAATACACATTTCTCTTCCTATACCCAGTCAATATGATCTCTTGATCACTTGACCTTTTGATATGACATCCATCCTTACCAAATGAAATGTCATATCCTAGATCACTCAGCTGGCTTATGCTTATTAGATTATGTTTCAAACCTTTTACATAGGCCACTTGGGTGATAGTAATTAGGTTAGAAGAAATGTTACCAAACCCTTTGATGACTCCTTTTTCAGATCCACCAAAGATCACTTTATGTCCATCTTTGACAGATGAATACTCCTTCAGCAGCCCCTTTGTTCCAGTCATGTGCCTGGAACAACCACTATCCAAGTACCATATAGGGGCATGGTTACTTGGATTCACCTGCAATACAGAATTACTTACCCTTAGAACCCAAGTAAGTCTTGGGTCCTTGGTTCAGGTTAGCATTAATAAAGTTATCATAACCTCTTCTAACAGGTAGACTCTTATTCTTTATAACACTTGTGTTATACCAGCAGTCCAATGCAAAATGGCCCCTCTTGCCACAGCACCAACATTCAAACTTATTGTATCTAGATCTAGATACATCCTTGTCAGTAGAATTTCTGTTCATTGCTGGTGCTGTTGCTACTTCACCTACTGATTTCTTAAAACCATTTGGTTTATGACCATAGGTAGGCCTGCTTGCCTTAACACCCTTGTTCTTCAGAACATTTGTCTTAATATGACCTTGAATGTCTTCATGATCATATATGTTAGAAGGCACTTTCTCCTTACTAAACCTTATGGGGACTGAAAGGTTTAGTGGCTGAATAGGGACTTTGCCTTTCCTCTTGAATCTGCCAGCCCTGGAGTTACCTTTAAATCCTAATCCAGCCTTACCCTTCTGAGTGACAAATTCATCTATCAAGGGTAAGACAGATTTTGTCTTAGAGTAACTAGCCACTAAATCCCTTTCAATTCTAAGTCTGGCCTCCAGACTCTTTACTTGATCATTAGTATAATTAATTGTGCCCATCTGAATAATAGTTATATTCTTCAGCTTGGCAATTTCATTTAATTTTTGATCAAGGACTTTTTCTAACTCAGTTGTTGCTACCCTTAGTTCAGCAATTTCCTGAGCCTGTGTTTTAACCAGGTTCTTGCTTTTCTTAAGGGCCTGCAACAAGTCCCCATACTTGTCTATCAATTGATAGACATCTCCTTCAGATCCAGATGCATCTTCATCACTTGATGCAGATGTAGCTGATTCTTCACTTGTACTACAAATAGATGTACAGGAAGAACAATTTACCTCATTAGGACCAGACTGATTCTGGCATATGTCCTCTTCTGATCTTGTCATCAAACCCATGCATTGATGTTCATTGATGGAGTCTAGCAACTGCATAAACTCCTCTTCCTCAGATGCAGCATATAGTCCAATATATGCTTCAGCTTCAGATCCTGATTCTGAAGTTGACTGGTCTGACAGACTTTTATCTTTCTTTGCTACAAAGGATTTCTCCTTCTTGCCTTTCTGATAAGTCTTCTTCTTTTCTGAAGATTCCTTCCTTTTGTCAGGACAATCAGCCACTACATGTCCAGGCCTATTGCAACAATAGCAGACAATCTTTGAAGTAGTGGCTTTGCTGGGCTTTGATCTGCTTTTCTCTTTCCTTGATGACCTTCTCTTCTGATAATAGTCATCAACTTGCTGTGATGTGGAAGGCCTAGACTTCCATTGCTTCTTTTTCAAGAACCTTTGGAATTGTCTAGTAAATGCAGCAAAGTCTGCATCTGAATCACAGCTAACTGAACCCTTATCTGAATTTTCAGAACTATCTTCTTCAACTTCCTTAGGAGGAGATGGTGATTTCCTCCTATTCTTTCTGGTGGCTTCAGCATTAAATGCCACAGTCTTTTCTCTATGCTCTCCTCTTGAGTTTCTTTCCTCCTCCTTCCTTACCATAAGTTGCATTTCATAGGATAGCAACTTTCCAAATAGGGTTGGAGGAGATATTTCTGCCAATTTAGCCACTTCTCTTATGGCACAGATCTTTGTATCCCAATCCTTTGATAAGGATCTTAAGAATTTGTCATTCAGTTCATAGGTACTGAAGACTCTTCCATAGGATATTAGCTCATTCACAATTCTATAGAATTTCTTATAGCACTCAGTTATGCTATCAGATTTTCCTTGTCTAAAGCTTTCATACTCCTGATTCAGCATAGACTTTCTGTCCAGCCTTACATCTTCAGATCCCTCCATGTAGACAATCAATGTGTCCCACATCTCCTTGGAGGTCTTGCAGTGAATCAGATTCTGAAATGTTGAATCATCTATGGCACTGACAATGATATTCTGTGCCCTTTTATCCATGGTTGCCAAGATGATTTCATCCTTGGTCATTTCTGAATAAGTCTTTGGTATTTGGATATTTGCATCAAGAACAGATATCTTCATTGGAATGAAGGGCCCTTCTTGTACTGTGATGTAAATCCTTGGGTCAGATGCTTCCATAAACAATCTGACTCTCTCTTTCCAGATCCCAAAGATTTCCTTCTTGCATATGGGTAATTTCATAGACCCTAGCTCCTTATGATTCTCTCCAGAACCCATCTTCTTGAATCTTGAATCTGCCTTTCAGATCTACCTCAGACTGTTAAGTCCTTTTTGAGGAACCTCCCTCTGATACCACTTGATAGTTTAACTTTCAAGGCAGCCTAAACACCTAGAGGGGGGAGGGGGGTGAATAGGTTCTGCTTTACTTATAAAAACTTCTAGGCAGAATTCAAAACAATAGCTAACACAATAAGCACAGCAATCACAGAAAATAAAACATCACAGATTGCACAATGTTTTATAGTGGTTCCCCAAGGTCTGGGTACATCCACTTTCCCCCTTCACCTATCTAGCAGTATGCTAGATTCGGCCAAACTTCCACTTATCTCAGATCAACAGATCCTACAACTCAGAACCCAACTGGTTCCTACAACTCAGGCACAACTGCCCTACCTCAGCCTTGCCCCAAGGCCTACAACTCAGAGAATATCCTTCTCCTACACTCAGGCAAACTGCCCTACCACTCAAAGTTCAACACTCCTACACTCAGCCTTTATAACATAGGCTTACAACTCAGATCTGTGTAAACAGATCCTACAGAAATATAGAAAAGATTATTAATCTGTCTTGCCAAAGTTGAGAGAGAAAAGGCCAAGACAATTCTTGATCAGCTGATGCAATCAACTGTATCTTAGCCTTCTTCAAGGCTTCTTGAAAATGAACTTAGCTGAGTTGATTCCAAACAGCTTCTTGAGAATCCACTGGTGGTTTCTTTCTTCTTCTTCTAATTCAGGCTTGATCTCTCTCTATCCAGCACTTTGAAAGATTCTTCTGAATTCTGATTAGAACTCTTCTTAGATCTATCCTTAGATAGTCTTCTTAGATCTCCCGGAGAAGATCTTCTTAAGTGCCTAGCACTTTCTTGAAATGAATTGGATCGTAATCCTTCTCAACTTTTTGATTCTCAACAATGTTTTTCAACAGTTGCTTTCTCCTTCTGAATCCATCTATTTATAGACATTCTTCATGGTAACCGGCTGATCCGGTTTCTAACCGTTTTCTGACAAGTCTGACAGCTTCAGTTAACCGGTGGTAACCCACAGCTGTCAAGTCTTCAAACAAGTCCTGTGCCTTAGTTTTGAACCACAAGTTGTTGAAATAGTCTGTCAGAAAGTGTCGAGACCATCTGTCTATCTGTGTCGACACAATTGACTTTGGTGTCGACACAGTCTTCAGTGATGTCGACTAAGTTGCCTTTGAGTCGACACAACTTCTTCTGAAAATAACTTGGTCTTAACTCTTCAGTGTGTCGACACAAGTCCTGTGTGTCGACACAGTTGTTGTAGAATTATAACTTAGTAAGTGTCGACTTAGCCTTCAGGTGTCGACACATTCTGCTTTAATGTGTCGACTTAATCACAATGTGTCGACACATTCTGCTGGTGTCGACAAACTTGAGGTCGACTATTTTCTTCTGTGTCGATACATTCAGCTGATGTCGACAATCTTGAGATCGACTATACTCTTCTGTGTCGACACATTCTCCCAATATTGAGGTCGACGCTTTTTCTTCTGTGTCGACACAATTTCCCAGAGTTTGTGTCGACTCTTTTCTTCTGTGTCGACACAAATTCCCAGTGATGTGTCGACTTACTTCTTCTGTGTCGACACTTTTTCCCAGTGTAGTTGTAGACTAACTGCTATGTGTCGACACTGCTTCCCAGTGTTGTGTCGACTCTTTTCTTCTGTGTGTTGACACTGCTTCCTCTGTGTCGATACTTGGACTTAGAATTTTTCTGCATACTTTATCAATTCTTCACCTGCACATGTCAACTTAAAACAACATCAAATACACCTTGATGTATATCATTGAGCTAGGTTGGGCTTCTTCAAATCATGTACACATTTTCCAATGTACCCAACAGATCCCATGTGCTGGGGAAGCACATAAGTATCTTATCATTGACCTCTGTCAATGTTATCTCCTTATCAAGGGTTCTCAGCTCATTGATGATTGAGCTGAGCCTGGTGTACATTCCTTCAACTGATTCAGCTTCAGTCTTCTTGAAGTTTTCATATTGGGATATAAGGTTGGACCTTCTGTCCTTCCTCTTATTAGCTGAACCAGCTACAATCTGGTTCAGTGAGTCCCACATGGCTTTTGCAGAAGTGAATTCAGCCACTTTCTGGAAGGTTTCATCAGACATAGTCTGAGCCAGAATATTCATTGCTTTAGCATCAGCTACTTTTGCTTTTTTGTATGCATCATTGTAGTATGGAGGTGGCACTGCACTGAGATTTGTAGATGTTTTAGTAGTGGCTGCAGCAGGTGGTGTTGGAGGTCCTGTCAAAATAGAAGAAAAAATATCTTCATCAATAAAATTCATATATAACTTGATTCTTGCCTTCCAGATGCTAAACTTTGCTAAGTTGCAAACTGGAGGTCTGGTGCTAGAATAATCCTTGTACTGGGCCATGAAGTAAATATCTATAAGCTTGGTATCTATCAGGATCTTGTGACTCAGGTGTTAGCCTGTACAGTCAGTCAACCTCCCTCTGATACCAATTGAAAGTGAGGATAGATACAACTCTAGAGGGGGGGGGGGGGTGAATAGAGTATTCAAAAATTATGAAACCCTACTCAACTCCCTTAGAGTTAATTTGCAGAATGAGTTTATAGATATTTGAAACCCTAGAGCCTAACACAAAGTGAAGTGCACAAGAGAAAGCTAACTGTAATTACAGTTGAGCTTTGGTCCTATCACAGCAACTAGCAATCCTAGTTATTTTTACTCACAACCATAGTGCAATAATTAAATTAAGCAACACAGACGACACAAGAGGTTTATAGTGGTTCCCTCTAAATAGGTACGTCCACTCTTCTACCACCCTGGTAGGAATCCACTACAGGTTTTTGTTCAGGTGCCCTGCCACCAACTGATCTGGTTCAGGTAGATCAAGTAGACCCTTTGAGCTTTTATCAGGAGCTCAAAATCCAACACAGGTTTTTGATCAGGTGCCCTGCCACCAAGGTTCACTTTTGAAGGGAGTAATAACCCTTTATACAAGAGGTTGAGAGAGGGTTAGAAGGTCTTCTCTATTATTAAAACAGATTAGAGAAGCAAGTGGATTGCACAGAGCTAGAAAGCTCTAAGGAATCAAGGCTCCCCCTGGCTTAGTGATATCCAGGAAGAAGTCTTGCTTCAGGGTGCAGGAACTCTTCTGAACTTGTGACAGAGAGCTGTCTTGAAGTTCTTGAAGGAGCAGCTTGAAGAAGACTCTTGATTTGTAATTGATATTCTTCTTCAACAACTTTTCTTTCTTCTTCTTCTTCTTCTTGAGACTCTGAGTGAATGTTCCTGGTAGCAGGATGAACTCAGGATTGAAGAAGAGAGAGTTGAAGAAGGTTGATCTTCTCAGTTGAATGTAACAATATCTGAGAGCTTTATCTCTTGTTGTTTTGAAACTATATATGAATATCTATGTCAACTAGACTTGGTGTCTGTGAGTATATTGTTGATATTGTTGTTATTATTGTTGAAAACTTCTTTCAAAAGAAGCTCTTTAAATATTGGCCTTTGTAACGACTCTAATCTTTGTTTGAACTTTGTCTTCTTCTGAGATCTGCGATCTGGGCTGCAAATAACACAAAACAAAACATATCCTGCAGACAGACATACTATAAAGGGATAACGCTTTCTAAGAAGCTGCAAATCCAATCTAATAAAAGAAGTACTAGAGAAAGTCACATCAGACTAAACACTTTACGGCCAGAGAAGACTTTTGTGTGTAATGGCTATAAAGGACAGCATGACAGATAAAGCAAAAAGATATTTCAACTAATAAGACAAAAAACTTTGTCAGAAAAAGCTTGACTTATGCACAAAGGATGGGGCAAAGATTGCCTTGAGATGTATGCATAAAATCAATGAAATAATCTTAAATAAAATATGCCAAATAAATAGGAAATAAATCATAGAACAGAAGGAGTACAAAATTACTAAAGGCAGACAGAAGAACGTCGAACGACCCTCGAAGATCGTCGACCGAACTACAGAGATCGTCGACCTATCAGAATAGATAGTCAAACGACACAGATAGTCGAGCTATCAAAGTAGATAGTCGAGCTATCAAAAAGATAGTCGATCCATCAAACAGATGGTCGAACTATCAACACAGAGCAGATAGTCGAATTATCAGAGCAGATAGTCGAACTACCAAAACAGAACAGATAGTCGAACTATCAGAGCAGATAATCGAGCTATCAGATAGTTGAACTATCAAGGCAGATAGTCGAACTATCAAACAAAACAAATAGTCGAACTATCAAACAGATAGTCGAGCTATCAGATAGTTGAAATATCAAGCTATATAGTTGAATTATCAAGAAATCTGTCTGGTCAAAAGAATTCGAGCGGGGTTCGACGATCGACGAGGCAGATACCACAGATCGTCGAGCTAACAAGAGTTGAACTAACTCAGAGATAGACAATCTGCTGACTGACGATAGTCGACCAACTGATAGACGATCATCGAACAGTTGATAGACGATAGTCGAGCGGCGTTCGACCATATTCGAACCAAAAACAACTTAACCAAATCTTCATCTGGAAAAGTGACAACTCTATAACTAAAGCCATCTAACCAAACAAGTAACCTTTGACCATAGATAAATCTTGGGTCAAGAAACTAATTGAGAAGACTAAACTCAAATCCAAACTAGGGTACTAATAGCTTCTCCACCAGGCTATGGAGAACCCAACAATTTTTTGTATCATTCCTCACGTCGCAATGGAACTTGAAATAGAGGTTTGGGTTCCTATTTCCGAGTCCTCCTTTCATGGGTCTTGGAGGTCGGAAGTCATTTTGCTGCTGAAGAATCTCCAGAACTTCTTTGATCTGTACCCCGATATTAGTGTACTCATGTAAGTCACTACCCCACTACTCCGGGGATGCTCCTACCAACAATGGTGTCTTCCCATTTTCTCCTTGCCGCGGTTTAAAGTGCCCCGACCTCATCTGGAAGAAAGCTTGAAGACCTTGATGATGAGAATTACGCCCCTTTGATTTAGGGGGCGATACTCCTGGAGAATAAAGTTACTCTTTGGCGTGGGTACCAGAGGCGATTAGAATAACTGTGAGAAAGATTCACCTAGCCCTGATAGACTTACAACGAAATATTCGTTGTTGAAATTTCCTTCACTGAATTGGTTTGCCCTTTTTATAAGCTCCGCATAAGTCCCGGGCTTCTTCTCACCGATCATAAACTTGAACAACCCAGGTCAGAGTCCGTTAGTAAAAGCGACTCAATAGACCTAGGGGTCTATATCTGGTACCTCCATGATCAAACTCTAGAAACAATCCACATACTGCCCCATCGTCTCCTTTGACCTTTGTTGTATTTGGAAATGCATATTGACATCTGCCCCGCGTCGCTTCAAGATAGCAGAACTTTGCAGGAAGTTGAACCTTAGCTCTAATAAGGAGGTAACCAAGTCGGGGGAAGAATGTAGAACCATTCTCTCACCTTTCCATCGAAGGTCGTGAAGAGGATCTTGAAATACAGGCACTCAGAAAGGGGTTGTAGGGACATGGTGGCATCAAAGTCTTGAAGTGTGAGGCTGGATCTTCCTTTCCTATGAAGCGAGGAAGACGGGGCTCCCTGAAGACATTAAAAGCGATTTACCCGGTGATCCCAGGGGCAAACAGAGAGAAGAAATCTACCCCCTCGATTGGTGCCTGGTCCTTGAAGTACATAATCCTTTTAGGTTGGGCGGCTTCTTGGAAGAGCCAGCGATAGATACGGGCATCATCATCTTATGGAAGGATTGGGGGAGGAATCACCATTGACGCGTGTTGATGACCGAGATTCGTGGGCTCTACTGGGTGCTCGGTGACCAGACCCTGCTATTAACCGTGGTTCACTAACTCATTGACCAAGCCGAACATCCGATCAAATTCAGCATAACTAACAGTTTTCTCATGATCTGATGTCTATCTGACCGTCGTGTGAGTGAATTCATAGGCTAGTTAGAATCTAAAGGTCACAGAGTGTTCACTACCATTGTTCTTTGACGGTGGGGGCAATTTCACTGACTGTTTGCCATCCACGCTCACCGCATCAAATTATGTTGGAGATAAAATATGTCACCAACTATCCACACGCAATCCCCGAGTAAGGTGGTCGATAAAATAAAAAAGTGGTTCATAAGCGGTTGGTTACTTCCCCTGCGG
This sequence comes from Platanthera zijinensis, assembly GCA_039513925.1. Taxonomy (NCBI): domain Eukaryota; kingdom Viridiplantae; phylum Streptophyta; class Magnoliopsida; order Asparagales; family Orchidaceae; genus Platanthera; species Platanthera zijinensis. The sequence continues at coordinate 122,974,496 of CM077095.1, read as the reverse complement.
ACGGTGTGAGTAAGTGAAAAGAGTGAAAGGAGAGAGCCGCTGGCTGCTCGAACACCATAATTGATCTACCACAACAAATGCCTTCCTTGTGACGGGCCTCGTGATTTATAGTTAAAAAGGATTACAAGGGAATTCAAATGAATATAAGGGGGAATAAGAGAGAAAACTCGACTAGACTTGGTGTCCACACAAGCAATTAGGCAAGTTCTGGTCTAAGCCCGCCTCCCCTTCCAAGAAGCCCCAGACTCCCTTTTATACTTGAGGGTAGGTTGTGTGGGTGGTTCATGAATTGACGAGTATTTAATGTCATATTATTCATGATATTAAATGAACAGCCGCTCGAGGTACATGTAGAGTCTAGCGGTAGGGACTAAACGAAGAGGTCGAACGAAACCGCATGGTACTTCTTGAGATGGATCGAATAAGAAGTGTCTGCATGGGATTGGCTGTAGCATTCACATGCACATTAGATTGGAGCTTCCGAACTGTACTTTGGGAGGACGCCCGAAGGTCGACTGCTGACTGAAAGAATTTGATTACAAGAGTAGCTAATCACCTAGAGGGGGGGGGGGGGGGGTGAATAGGTTATTGTAGTCTTTTATAGTTCTTTAAAATCTTCTATGACTTTTGTCCTACTGTGTATACATAATTCAGCTTTCAAGAACACAATACTCAGCACAACAAAACACAAGAAACAACACACTAGATTTTATAGTGGTTTCCCAGTGTATGGGTATATCCACCGTCCCTCTCCGCCTTTCTAATAGTATGTTAGACAAGGCTCTTCTCCAAAAACGATGGCTCCTCAGAGATTACAACACGATCCCACCGGATAAGTCAGTCTCAACTGAGACTTACAACATAGGCTCACAGCCCTCTACACAGTAATCTCCTGACTACTAAACACAGGCGCAACTGTCCTTAACATAGGCTGGGAGAAACAACCCCACACAGATCCACATAAGGATCCAATCACAGGCCCACGGCCCTAACACAGATCTCACAGATCCTTCTCACAACATTTATAATTTAGGCTTTACAATAAGATCACACAGATCTCTCACACAGCCTAATCAATCTAGGCCTTAACATAGATCTATCACAAATCCACAGATTTTGAAAGAGAAATGTTGATTTGACTCAAGAGAAATTGTTCCCTGAGTCGATTTCTTCCTGGGATAAGAAAATCTCTGCCCTATCTGCTTCCCAGCAACAAGAAAATTGATCTTCAATGGTCTGCATCTTGTGCTGGAAATTCCTCAGAATCTTGATTCTGTTCTTACTGATGAAAGAGGGGAAGACGATCTTTAAATAGCTAACCTGTAAGGCAGATTGCAATTCCTCTGCCTTATTCTTCTGTCTAGTCAGAATCTGGAACAGATATCTTCTTCTTCTTCGATTTAGAAAATGATCTTCATATTTGGTTCAGATTGAATCGTGAAGCAATTTCAGCTAGGGCTTGCCTAGACTGATTCGTCTTCCTCAGAGATATCCTCTATACATGCTGTAGCAGATGTTGATTTCACTAGCAAACTCAGAAACCCTTTGAATTTATCAATTTGAAGCTCTTGGCTCTATAACAATGGCGGATGAAGACGACGAACTCCTACTTCTCATTTTCAGAATGAATTAATGTTAATTAGAAAAATTCTTTCGATCTCGATCTCAGCTGCTATTTATAATCCCGTCAATTTGCGGGATGATTGACACATGTCCCAGTTTTAACGGCGGTTAAAACCTCAGCTTAATCAAATTGAGATTCAATGTAGACTAACGACGACGTTAATGTCGATTTGCAGCATTTAAATAACGAATCTGAAATTGGTTGACTTGTTGACTTTGCTTATGATAACATTATTCTTGACTTAGCAAAATCAAGCATCATTCCAGAAATCCTCAGTTCGACGAACTCAAAACTTTGTTTGATGAACCCAGAGCTCAACTCGATGAAAAAGTGAAAGCTGAGTTCGACGAACTCTGAACTCAGTTCGACGAACTCAGAGCTCAGCTCGACAAAAAATGGATAAGCAATACTCAATGATTCTGAACTTAGAATTTTCTCCAGCTCTGCTAGGCGTTGAGTTGCATTGAGTGAATAGGCCATACTCAACGAATTTGTACTTAGATATATTTTAGCTCTGTTGAGAGCATTGAGTGTATATGCCTCACTAAATGCTTTTTGCCTTTAGCCATATTCTTCTGCCCTTTCTGCTTAAAAGTGTTGAGAGCGTTCAGTGTATAAGCTTCACTCAACGCTTTTATACTTTAGCCTGATTTTCTGCAATCTTGCATTCTTGCTGAAGTTTGGCGTTGAGTGCGTTGAGTGAACTGGCTTCACTCAATGATTCTGGACTTAGCCGAATTCTTGTTTTTTCATAGGAAGACTAGACTCAAATCCTTTTGACTTGGCATTGAGTGAATGAGCTTCACTTAATGCTTCTGTTCTTAGTCGAATTTTCTTTCTCCTTATACTTTGGTGTTGACAGAATATCCTTGACTCAACGATTCTGTTCATATGGCATTGAGTGAGTTGAGCTCACTCAACGCCTGTGGACTTAGCCACATTTCTACCTTTTCAATACTTTAAGCTTGTACTGCCAGCCTTCTCTCAGCGCTATTAGCTGTATGGCGTTGAGTGAGCTTGCCACACTCAATTCTTCTGGACTTAGGCATTTTTCTGAATTTCCAGCCTATCACTTTGAGTTCACCTGTCATTGTCTCTTGAACTATATGTCCAATCATTTTGACAAAGACCAACCTGCATGCATGAACTTAAACATACAAAAAATACAACTATGTGTATACCATGTACTTATTTAACTTCTTACATATCTAGGACATTGAGGTCAATAGCGTTGAAAAATAGCATTTAAATCTAACGAGGGCATGTACAAATGGTTTATAATGTCGTTTGAGCTCTACAATGCCCTGAGCATTGATGACTCAAAATTTTAATCATTTTATGGGAAATTGTTTGGTGATATATTTTGAAGATCTCCTTATCTATAGCACGTTCGCACATGAACACACGTCATATTTAAGGAAAATTATTTGGGATTCTACGTGGGAACAATTATTTATCAATTTGAAAAAAAGTGTTTTTATGGATACTTTCGTCTATTTCTTGGGTTATATTGTTAGCGCGAAGGCATCAAGGTTGGTCCGGCAAAAGTTCAAGCGATTTTAGATTGGTCGGAACCCACATCTATTCGGGATGTTTGAAGTTTTCATGACTTAGGCACATTTTATCGACATTTTATACGCGACTTTAGCACCATTATGGCTCCAATTACTGAATGCTTGAAACTTAGTTATTTTCATTGGTTTAAATCCGCCTCTGTTGCGTTCACAAAAATTAAAACTTTAATGACCGATGCTTTGGTCCGCTTACTTGATTTTAATAAAGTTTTTGAGGTTTCTTGTGACGCTTCAGGTGTAAGAATAGATGATGTTTTGAGCCAAGAGGGTCACCTGATTGGTTTCTTTAGTGAGAAGTTAAGTGAGCCAAAACTTAATTATTCTAACTATGAACGGGGATTTTATGCCCTTATTCAAAGCCTACGACATCCCAAAGAGTTCTTTCTCCTCTCGGATTATGATGCCTTAAGCCATATATATCAATTCTCAACAAAAGCTTAGTCCGCATCAAGCCAAATGGGTCTCTTTCCTACAAAAATATACTTTTGTAATAAAACATTGCAAGGGAAATCATAGTCGTGTCGCTAATGCGTTAAGTTGCATTACTTTACTTTTATCCACTCATGATGTTAAGGTACTCTATTTTGAACGTGTTAAACGTGAGTATGCAAGTTGCAAAGATTTCAAGGATATCTTTCTCGCCCTACAAGATAAATCCCCACACACTATTTCTGAATACTTCATTCGTGATGAGTACTTATTCAAAGGGTCTAAGTTGTGCATTCCGGACTCATCCCTTCACCTTTTCATTATTTAGGAGAAGCATAGGGGCGGTCTAGGGGACATTTTTGGCGCGATAAAACTATCACGTTGGTTGAAGACAAGTTATTTTGGCCCGGCTTAAAAATGGTTAACCAAGTTGTGAGTAGTTGTAAGGCATGTCAACTTGCTAATGGAAACAAGCACACCACAGGTTTATATGCTTCTCTTCACATTCTATCCATACAATGGGACGAAGTTAATATGGACTCCATTTTTGGTATTCCTCCAACCCAACGCAGGCACGATTCCATTCTAATGGTAGCCTACCGTTTCTCATAAATGATATATTTTATTGTTTGCAACCGCACTAATGAAATATCTCACATTGCAAAGCTTTATTTTAAAGAAGTCATTAGTCATAGAGGGATACCCAAAACTATCATCTCAGATAGAAATGTTAAATCAACCTCTTATTTTTGGAAGTCTTTATGGATATTCGTTGGTACAAAACTCTTCTTTTTTGTGGCTTACCACCCCAAAATGGATGGTCAAACCGAGGTGGTAATTAGGAGTTTGGGCAATTTACTATAATGTTTAATGGATGACCACAAAGAGACTTGAGACCTTATTCTCCCCCAAGCCCAACTTTCTTATAATAATTCTAAAAACCTCTCCACATGTATTTTTCCAAATGAAATTGTGCATGGTTACAACTCATGTATGGTAACGGTCTCCCCAGCATACGGCTCGAAAGGACGATCGACGACACCCCCAGCATCTAGCTCGAAAAGGTTCAGCCTCAACCAGTCAGCAGACTATACACCCCAACCCCTCTCCATGCCCACCGATGGATTATTGGAGGTCGCAAGCTCCCTTTTGATGAGAAGTGATCTAGTTAAGCACCCCTATGAGGAATTTCCAGGAGGGCACCCATCCTAGGACTACCCTAGCCCGAGCACACATAACTATAAAGCTCTTTCACTTCTCATCACCAATTATGCTGCTCAATTAATGATGAGAAGTGAGAACTTTATAGTTAAGCGTGTGTTAGGTCTATTGATCATAGTGTCCTAGATTTGAAGGACCATAAGTCAATGGTATACACTTGAATGTATCTAATATATGTTCAAGTTCAGTGTATGCAGGTTGTATACTATTGTATTGATTTGACCAGCAGTTAGAGCCATAATGACAGTTGGACTAAAGATAGGTTACTGACAAGTAGAAAATTTGGCAAAGTCTAAAAGTGTTGAGTGAGCTTACTTCACTCAACTCCAGAAAAGGAAAAGTGTTGACAGAACTCTATGCTGTGAAAGCCTCAAAGTTACTGACTAGAAATCTGTCTAAGGACAGAAGCTTTGAGTAAAGGGAGTTCGCTCAAAGCATACTCAATTAATTTTTAGGTCAAGTGTAGAAGAGTTGAGAGAAGACAGTTCACTCGATGCCACATCAAGAAGACTATCAAAGTCCAAAAGATTTGAGTGTTGAAGCTGCACTCGACGCCTTCATGCAGAGAAATTTCAACCAAGTCCAGAAGCGTTGATTGATGAAGGTTCACTCAATGCCTTAACCGTTAGACTGCAAATGCCAAAAGAGTTGAGTGTTGAAGATTCACTCGATTCCTCAAGACACAGAATTCTGCTAAGTGTTTCTGCATTGAGTGACAAGGCTTCACTCAATACCTATATAGATTGTCTGGAAATTACCAAGTCCACAAGCGCTGAGTCATGCTAACATTATCAAGAATTCAAATGTCGTGGGATTTGCATGCTAGATGACAAAAGGCGCCGCATGCCTTTAGTACAACATTTAATGCAAAAGAAGTGTTGCAGTGACCAACTCCAGCTGGTTCATACTGCACAAAGAGTCGTTGGAAGGCGGGATACACAAACTTAGTCAAGAGAAAGAAAAAAGAGCTTTTTGACCATCTTCTTCCTCTCGATGAAACAACTTACTCTACAGTTAGTCTTTGATTCACAGACAAAGTTGGATGTTGAAGAATTAACTCACTGAAGAATAAACTTGTCTTCAACAGTAAGATTAGAAATTCTTTTCTAAAGAAGAAGAAGCAGAGCAAGACTAAGAGTATTGTTCATCTTCAAGGCCACTGCACTCAACAATACTACATAAAAGGATTGAAGGAACAATGCTCTACAGAGATCTTTTCAGCACAAGCAGAATTCTATTGAGAATCTGAGGTAGGGCCTTTGGCCTGAGGTAGGATCTGAATCAGATCTCAGTTATAGGAGAGTTATACTCTCTGAGTGTATAACTATCCTCCTGTCTGAGTTATAGGACTTTTGATTAAGTTGGAGGTAGGTGATCTGAAGGATCACTGAGAGCCGAGTTTGGAGAATATTGCCTTTTCTAACACACTGTTAAAAAGGTGGGAGGGAAAGGGGATGTACCCATAGCTTGGGGAACCACTATAAATCCTGGTGTACTGAGTCTTATTCTTGAAATCTAACAACATAACTTAACACTCAACACACCACATCAAGAAGGTATTCATAAATACTAGGAAATCTATTCACCCCCCTCTAGGTATATACTACTCTTGAAACAAAGACTTTAAAGTAGTATCAGAGGGAGGTTGTTCAAAAAGGACTTAACCGTATGAATAGATCTCTAGGAGTAGCTAAAGATTATTTCCATGGGTTCAGGTGAGAACCACAAAGAGTTGAGATTAATGAAGCTTCCAATTTGTAGAAAGGAAAACTTTAGGATTTGGAAAGAGAGAGCCAGACAATTCATGGAAGCTTCAGACCCCAGGATTTTCATTACAGTCCAAGAAGGACCATTCATCCCCATGAAGGTCTCTGTCTTAGATGCAAATGTCCAGAATCTAAAGAAGTACACTGAAATGACTAAGGATGAAGTCATCTTGGGCACTATGAATAAGAGGGCACAAAACATCATTGTTAGTGCCATAGATGACTCCACCTTCCAGAACCCGGTTTACTGCAAAATAGCTAAACAGATGTAGGATTCTCTTATTATTTATATGGAAGGGATAGAGGAGGTGAGGTATGTTAGGAAATCTCTCCTTAATCAACAATATGAAGCCTTCAAATAAGGCAGGAAAGATTCCATAACTGAATGCTATGAGAAGTTCTTCTTGATAGTGAACAATTTGATCCCCTATGGCAGACAGTTCATAAACTATGAAATTAATGACAAGTTCTTGAGATCTCTAAATAGAGAATGAGACATCAAGATTTGTGCCATCAGAGAAGTTGATAACATGGCAAATACATTGCCTCAGAACTTGTTTGGGAAGCTGCTATCTCATGAGATGCATGTAAACTCCAGGAAGGCTGAAGAGGATGCTGCCAGTTCTCTTAGTAAAGAGAAGGTTATGGTTTTCAGAGCTGAAGCCATAAGAAGAAGCAGGGAAAGGAATCCTCCACCAAGGAGAGTTGTAGAGTTAAAAAGCTCAGATCCCAGCTCCTCTGGACATGAGCTATCAGATGGAGAACTGAACTGTTCTCTAAGCAGTTCAAGAAGTTGCTGAGAAGGAGGAGACATTGGAAGAACAAAGGCTCTTCTAGCTCCACCTCAAAGAATACTTACTCTAGCAAGGAAAAATCTAGAAATGACCCCTCTGGGGAAAGGTATGACTCCAAACAGAACAAATATGTTAATACTAATATTGTTTGGTACTATTGCAATAGGAGTGGATATCATTGCTAACTGTCTAGTTAGGTAGAATGAGTATATGAAGTCTGAAGGCAAAAAGCATCACAGGGACAAGAATATTGAAAAGAGCTTTTTGGCAAAGAAGAAATTCAGCCTATCAGACAGTTATTCTGAGTCTTCAGATTCAAATGAAGAGGAGGCCAACATTGGTCTCATGTATATTGAAGAAGAAGCTGATCATCGAGCTGCCCCATTAGGAATACGGGCTATAATTCCCTCTGTTGATAGTGATTGTGAAGAGGATGAGGAGTTCAATCTCATGGCACTATCAGAAGACAATCAGGATAATGCTATCCTTGATGAGGTACACTTTATCTCTTCTTCTACTTATGAGTCTAGCTCGGACTCTGATGCATCCACTTCCTCCAGTGGGGATGAGAGATCAGATTCTAAAGAAGATGTCAATAAATTAATTGACATTTATGGTGCAATTATGGATGCTCTAAAGAAGAGCAAAAGGCTTATCAAGAGACAAGCAGAGGATATTGTCTCCCTATAATAAGCTGCTTCCTTGCAGTTTGAGTCAGCACTCTTGATAGCTTAGATGAGGAGGGAAGTTAGCTAATTGAAGACAATCTCAATTATATAAATCGGGACCATTAGCCAGAAGAATAAGATCATCTTCGATCTTGAAGAGAAGCTCCTTAAGGAGAGAAATATTGTGGCTGAATTCTCTAAGCCCAAAATAATGCTGCCACTGATTGAATTCTTTACCTCTCAAAAGGATAAGAGTGGTTTGGGGTTTAAGTGGAACTTTGGAGTTTCCCATTCTAAAGGGAAAGGCAAAGCTACTGTAGAGTCTCAGACAAACTTTCACAAGGTAATCCTCCCTTCCAACATGTATGACCTGGACAACATGTATGGTCACTACAGAATGAGAATTCTTCTTATAGGAATACAATGATATCTTATAATAGAAAGAGAAAGGGCATGTGTTTGAGTGCACTGAAGGCTCCCCATGAGAAAATCCATATGGGCCATCATGGACTATTTGTATTTAGTGCTAAACCTGGTGATCTTTTCCGCTTTAGAAAAGAGAGCCGAACTAGCAATCCAACTTGGCAAGTATACCTATCGAACTGTAGCTAGGGGACACAAGTGTCGTATTGAAATCCGGGAACTGTTGAGTAAAACTAATCACATGAAAACTATTATCTTATCGAAGGAAAGCTTAAGGGTTAAAGAGAAATCTGATAGTTTTACTTTTAAGACTACCTAAACACCTAGAGGGGGGGGGGGTGAATAGGTACTTTTCCTTAATTTAACTTAAGGCAGAAAATAACTACAGTTCTTTGAGTTAATCAGATATTTCTACAGCTAACACATCACAACAATCAAAATCATACACACATCACAGATTGCACACAGATTTATAGTGGTTCCCCAAGGTCTGGGTACATCCACTTTCCCCCTTCACCTATCTAGCAGTATGCTAGAGTCGGCCTAACTTCTTCCTTTAGCTCAGAATCCTGAAGGATTCCTACAACTCAGAATGTCTCCACATTCCTACAACACAGGCTAACAAGCCCTACCTCAGCCTTGCCACAAGGCCTACAACTCAGAGAATACCTTCTCCTACAACTCAGGCATAAACAACCCTACCTCAGCCTTGCCATAAGGCCTACAACTCAGAGAATACCTTCTCCTACAACTCAAGCATAAACAGCCCTACCACTCAGAGAATAAATCTCCTACACTCAGCCTTTATAAAATATGCTTACAACTCAGATCTATGAATGGATCCTAAAGAATTTGATAAGGAATTTTATAATCTCTTACCCCTGTTGAGAGAAAAGGGATAAGAACTTTCTTGATCAGCTTCTTGAATAGGCTGATGGCTAAAATCAACTTGATCTTAGCTTTCTTCAAAGATTCTTGAATCTGAACTTAGTTGGGTTGATTTCCTTTGAATATAACTGACTGGCAGCTTCCTTCTTAGACTTTAGAAATAGATCTGAATCTTCTTGACAGATTAGTTCAGTATCTGCTTCTTGAGAGACATGTGAATGTCTCCTTCTTGACTTCAAATAGCTGGATCTCTCTCTATCCAAACCTCTTGAAGATACTTCTGAATTCTTGATTGAATTCAACTTAGACAGAATCTGAATAGAAAACTACTTCAGAATGTCTTCTTAGATCTTCTCACGAAGATCTTCTTTTTTGTGACTTGTACTTTCTTGATCAGAGATCAACCTCACAATAGGTGTGTTAGTTGTGTGTATTATCTTCTATTTTCCTTCTTTTGAATCCATCTATTTATATACTTCATCCATAGTAACCGGCTGATCCAGTTTTTAACTAACTTCTGACAAGTCTGACAGCTTCAGTAAACCTATTATAACTCACAGCTGTCAAGTCTTCAAACAGTTCTTGAGCCTTTGTCTCTGTCAGCAAAGCGTTGAGACTGACGGTCATAAAGTGTCGAGACCATCTGTCAATATATGTCAACACAAGTGACTTAAGTGTCGACACAATCTTTAGTAATGTCGACAAAGCTGCCTTGATGTCGACACAGCTTCTTGACACTACATCTTGAGAATGTGTCGACACTGATTATTTGTGTCGACACAAACACTTCACCATTCATTAGCAATCAACTTGGTCTAAACTCAGCTGTGTGTCGACACAAGTCCTGTGTGTCGACACAGTTGATGTAGACTCAGAACATAGCGTGTGTCGACACTGCCTCCAGGTGTCGACACAGTTGTTGTCGACTCTACCTCTGTGTGTCGACACAGCCTCCCGGTGTCGACACATTTGATGTCGACTATAATCTTCTGTGTGTCGACACTTCCTCCCGGTGTCGACACAAACTCACTTAAGTGTCAACACAGCCATTTCCAAGTGTCGACACAATCTTACTGAAGTGTCGACACAGCTTCCTCAGGTGTCGACATATGGACTTAGAATTTTTTTCCTGCATTCTAGCACATTCTTAACCTGCACATATAAACTCAAAATAACATCAAATACACCTTGATGTATATCATTGAGCTAAGTGAGGCTTCTCCAAATCAGGTACACATTTTCCAATATACCCAACAATCTCCCCCTATTTGGAGAAGTCATAACCCTTTAGCCAATGATATACACCACTTAAAAAATAAACATGATGATGTATATAAGCATTATATTACAGGGTACTATATAAACAAAGCACATATCATAGTTACATCACAGAATAAAGATGTAAAAGAGAATGATCACAGAACAATGTTTTGTATATTAACTCAAAAATGTTTGTTACAAGTTGTTTACATTGATTTCTTTAACAAACTAACAATTACATAGTTCTTGGACAAAAACTAGTAAAACTTAGACTAAGGCTGGACTGGCTCCTTGATGACAATCCCTTTGCCAGATTTAATCTGAGCCTGCACAATAGGTTCTGTATCTTCAATAGGATTCTTGCCTTTCAACTCAGCTTTCTTTTGTGCTTCAGCCTTGATCCTTTGCCTTTCAAAATAATGAAAGGTCTTGGGGAAATACTTGCTAGGTTCCTGAGTATCAGGAGGTAGCTTCTCCATCTTAGCCTTTCTCCTTTGTTGAACTATGGCCTCCTGCCTGGCTTCATACTTTTTCCATTTTTGCTCATTGTACCATTTTCCCCTTTCATGTACTTGATCTTTTACAGCTTTCTAGACAGTTAAAATGATATTCCTTGAAGTGGGGCTCCACTGCTCAAAGTCTGGCTTTAATTCTGCTTGCTCTCTAAATCTTTTCTTTGATAATAGAGCATCTTGCTGAGCTTTCAGACCAGCTTCTGGCATATTTACCTTTTCAATAATAACATTTGTAACTGGTAGAGGAGGGTTGTACATAGACTTAACTTGTTGATGTACCATTTCAATATCTACAGGTGGGTAAATGACTTGGGCAACCTCAGGTTGATCACCTTCAAGTAGAATTGGTTGCACCCCTGACTCAGCCATATTATCATCATCACACAAGGGTGGATATCCCAGAGTGGCTCTTATGTTGTTGGTTACCCATTTGGCATGATCAGAGCCAGCATAGACTAACACCCTCTCCCCCTTTATGACTTCTCTGGTCATATGATCTCTTAAGTCCTCTTTTTGAAACCTTATTTGCCCATCTAGATAATTGACTCCATCTTTAAAGAATGACTTTAACTTTTGAAGCTTGTCACTAATTAACTTCTCAGATGAAGTGATGACAGTTTTAACTGATTCTAGGGCAGCCTGTAGCTTCTTATCATAGTCTTCCATTTCTTTAGTTCTTGCAGCAGTCATTCCAGTAACAACATTCTTTAACTCAGTGACTATCTCATTGTGAGATTCAGTCAGATTGTCATTCATTCTTATTTGATTTTCAAGGACATAGCCTTATTTGACTTCAATCTCATCCACTTGCTTCTTTATTTCTGCTTGTTGCTTGACAAGAAATACCACAGCATTGCCTCCCTTGTGGAAGCAATCTGTCATCTCTTTTTTATTCTGATTGACCTCAAATCTGATAGACTTTATCTCTTGGGCTAGATCAAATTGAAGAGCCTTTTGGCTTTCATCCACATATTTTTCTAGAAGCAATCTCTGCTTATTAAATTTTACTTGTAAGTCAACCAAGTACTTGCTATAATCAATCTCAGGAGTAGAATGTGAAGTAGTTATTTGGAGAGCCTTCTTATAGCTATGACTTCTTCTCTTAAAGACCATAAGTTTTCTTTTCTTGGCCTCCCTGACTTCTTCATGCTCAGACTCTGAAGAACTTTCAATATTAACTCTCTCTTGAGGAGTGGAAGAAATTTCTTTCTCAACTCCATGGTTCTCCTCCTCAATATTAACCTGCTCCCCCTCAAATCTTAGGGTCTCCATTTTACTTGCTCCTCCTCCAAGATCAGGAAACAACTCTTTAAGAGTGAATTCTTGTTGTGTGAGAGCAGAGATAGTACTTTCTCAGCAGTTGCAGCAACTCCAGAATTATCAAGACCAGTTTGAGAAACTATGTCTTCTGATAAATTGATTCTTTCTTCCTCTTGGACCTGTTCAGAATGTGGCTCCCCCTATAACAGTGCAGTAATTGGCTCCCCCTGCACCTGTGCAGATATAGTCTCTTCCTGAACTTGTTCTCTAATTTGTGCTTCCAGTTCTTCATCTTCATGACCATGCTCAGAAATGTCATACACTGGGGATTTTTCTGTTAGCTCTTTCCTGTCCATATCAGACAACTCCTTTGAAAGAACTCTATCCCATCTTGAGAATAACCTTATGTCCATTCTCCTCATGTGATTTATCTTTGATCCAGGAATCTGTTGCATCACCTCTAGAATTATTCTAGCCAGGTACAGACTCATGATCCTAGCCAAGTTTGGCTTCTTGATTCCTTCTTTTTCCTTATCAAACAGTACTGCATACCAATTGGTTTGAATCTAAAAGATTACCCTTGTCATCAGGCTGAACATATAGGCTGATATCCTATCATGGCCACCTGGTTTACATAAGATCACTTTTCCTACTATTTCAGATAGGAATTTCCCTTGAAGATTCATGCCTTTCCTGTTGATGGCAGCTCCTATCTTTAAGTTTGGATCTAATCCACACCATTGAAGCGCCTCCCTGGTCCTTGAGTCTGGGACCTCTTCCTCATCATGGATTCTAGGTAGATGGAGAATCTTGCTCAACCTCTTCTGAGACAGCTTGACTTTTTCTCCATGTATAGTGGATTTGATCTTCAATCCTGTTGAGTCTATTGAAGCAGCAGTATAGAACTCGAATACTTCTTTCTTCCATATCTTTGTAGGTTCAGAGATAAGATATTCAAATCCGTTGTCTGCAAGAAGAGAAATGACCTGTTTGATTTCCGTTGCGGCATCGTCGAATGCATATCTAACCAACTCATATCCTTCATTGATGTTGTCTTCAACCTTGGGCGCCATTGGAATGAATAGAAAGCTTTATTGGAGAGGAGAGAGATTGTCGACACAAGGTTTTTGTCTCGAAACCCTGGTGAGAGTGTCGACAGAATAAGTTCTTGACCTATTTATACCTTCTAATCAAAGAAGGTCAAAAGGCGGGCAAAAACTCTCTAAAAGTGTCGACACTGTTGAAAAGTGTCGACACAAACTTCTATTGTCTCAAACACGGCGCTGACTACTATGTGTCGACACCAATTGATGATATGTCGACACAAGAGATACTTAGTAGTTCATCAAAAATTCTGTGTCGACTCTTATTATAAGTGTCGACACAAAATCTGTAAGTGTCGACACCATTACTCTGGTTGTGTCGACACTACTTTTCTGGATGTGTCGACTCTTTGTCCCTTAGGTGTCGACACATTTTCTCTGTGTCGACACAATTTCCCTGAATTGTCGACATGACTTCTCTGTGTCGACACCTTATCACTGAATGTGTCGACACCATTATACTTAGCCAATTTTTGGTAAACTAACCTATGGTCAGCATTCCTAATTCAATTTTAAATCTATTGAATTTAGTTTGATCCGGAGGCTTAGTAAATACATCTGCAATTTGAAAATCAGTTTTAACAAATTCTAATGAGATGTCTTCTTTTTCTACATGTTCTCTTAGAAAATGGTATCTTATCTCTATATGCTTGGTCCTACTATGTGAAACAGGATTGTTTGCAATAGAAATAACACTTTTAGAATCACACAATAAAGGTGTTCTACTCACTTGAATACCATAGTCCCTTAGCTGATGCTGAATCAACAACAGCTGTGCACAACAACTTCCTGCTTCCATATATTCAGACTCAGCTGTGGATATTGCCACACTAGTCTGCTTCTTACAGCTCCAGGATATCAACCTTCCTCCCAAGAATTGGCATGTACATGTAGTACTTTTTCTATTTTCTCTACAGCCTGCAAAATCTGCATCTGAATAACCTGTTAGTAGAAAATCTCAATTCCTAGGGTACCAAAGGCCTAGATTAGGAGTGCCCTTTAGATATCTCAGAATTCTCTTGACTGTAGTATAATGTGATTCTTTAGGGTATGCTTGGTACCTAGCACAGACACATGTAGCATACATAATATCTGGTCTACTAGCAGTGAGATATAATAGAGAGCCAATTATTCCTCTATACAAAGACTCATCTACAAGTTTACCTGCATCATCTTTGCATATAGGCATACTTGTTCCCATAGGAGTTCTCATGGTGGAGGATGATTCCATACCATACTTCTTAATTAACTCCTTGGTGAACTTAGACTGGGATATGGACAAGCCATCTTCAGTCTGTCTTACTTGGAGTCCCAAAGAAGAACTTAAGTTCCCCCATACTGCTCATTTCAAACTTCCCTTGCATAAGTTTGGCAAACTTCTTGCAAAGGTTGTTCTCTGTAGACCCAAAAATTATGTCATCTACATAGATCTGAACTAAGATTATCTTACCTTTAGATTCCCTTAGGAATAGAGTTTTGTCTATTTTACCTCTTGAGAATTTGTTCTCAATAAGGAAAGTAGACAGGGTTTCATACCAAGCCCTTGGGGCTT
This sequence comes from Platanthera zijinensis, assembly GCA_039513925.1. NCBI lineage: Eukaryota > Viridiplantae > Streptophyta > Magnoliopsida > Asparagales > Orchidaceae > Platanthera > Platanthera zijinensis. Next base: position 122,959,419 of record CM077095.1, on the reverse strand, counting down.
GCTTTAACCCATACAATGCTTTCCTAAGTCTATAGACATAACCAGGTTTAAGAGAATCTAAAAAACCTAATGGCTGCTCTACACAGACTTCTTCTTTTAGATCATCATTCAGGAATGCTGATTTCACATCCATTTGGTATACCTTGAAGCCTTGATATGCTGCATAGGCAAGGAACATCCTGATTGCTTCCAGTCTTGCTACTGGGGGAAATGTTTGATCAAAGTCTATTCCCTCTTCCTGCCTGTATCCTTTTGCAACCAATCTTGCTTTGTTCTTCACAATAACTCCACTCTCATCCAACTTGTTCCTAAAAATCCACTTTGTACCAATGATGTTGTTGTCTTTTGGTTTAGGAACTAACTCCCAGACCTTGCATCTTCTAAACTGATTAAGCTCCTCTTGCATAGCATTAATCCAGTGTTGGTCTTGGATAGCTTCTTCAAATTTCTCTGGCTCCAGTTGAGAAAGAAAACTTGAGTGCAGGACTGTATTAAGATTTCTTCTTCTGGTTTGCACTCCTTGACTTGGATCACAAATTATCTGATTTGCTGGATGATCCTTTAGATGTCTTACAGCTGGAGGTAAACTTCCTTCTGGCTGAACACCTCCCGTTTCTTCATTATGCTTCACCTCTTGGTTGTCATCAGCTTCTAGAGAGTCTTGTACTCCCCCTGTTGGACTACAAGAACAAATCCTTTGATGATTCCTCTTTCAGATCCACCAAAGATTACTTTAGGCCCATCCTTGATAGGTGTGTACTCCTTCAATAGCCCCTTTATTCCAGTCATGTGCCTGGAACATCCACTGTCCAAGTACCATATATGGGCATGACAACTTGGACTTTCCTGCAATACAGAATTACTTTCCCTTAGAACCCAAGTATGTCTTGGGTCCTTGGTTCAAGTTAGCACCATTCATATCAAAACTACCAGCAGCTCTTCTAACTGGTAGACTGTTGTTCTTCCTGACACTTATGTTATGCTAGCAGTCTAAGGCAAAATGGCCTGTCTTGCCATAACACCAGCATTCATACTTGTTGTATCTAGGTCTAGATACATTTTTGGCAGAAATTTTTTTGTTCTGTGCTGGTGCTGCTGCAGCTACACCTACTGATTTCTTATAACCATGGGGTTTGTGAACATGGGCTGACTTATTGGCATTAACACCCTTGTAATTCAGAACATCAGTCTTATTATGACCATGAATGTTTTCAAGATCATATCTGTTAAAAGGCACTTGTACCTTTCTAAACATTACATGCACTTTTAAATTTACTGGCTGGACTGGTGCTTTTCCTTTTCTCTTGAATTGGACAGTCCTGGTGTTACCTTTAAAGCCTAATCCTGCCTTACCCTTTTGAGCCACAAACTCATCTATTAAGGGTAAGACTGATTTTGGCTTAGAGTAACAAGCCACTAGATCTTTTTCCTTTTTAAGTCTGACTTCCAGACTTTTAATTAGATCATTTTTATATGTGATTGTACCCATCTGAATAATAGATATAGTTTTCAGCTTGGCAACCTCATTCAATTTTTGATCCAATTCTTTCTCTAAACCAGATGCAGTCATCTTAAGATCTGCAATTTCCTTAGCCCGAGTTTTGACCAGGTTTTTGCTTTTCTTAAGTGCCTGCAATAAGTCCCCATATTCATCTATCAACTGATGAATATATCCTTCAGATTTTGATCCATCCTCATCACTTGATGAAGATGAATCTGACTCTGAACCAGTACTGTAATTAGAAATTCTAGAATTACTTTGTACCTTACTGGGACCAGGCTGATCCTAGCACTTGTTGTCTTCTGATTCAGCCATCAGTCCCATATACTGATGGTCTTCTTATTCATTGATGGAGTGCAGTATTTGCATAAAATCCTCTTCTTCACTAGCTGCATACAGTCCAATGTATGCTTCAGCTTTAGATTCTGACTCTGAGGAGGATTGATCTGTAAGACTCTTCTCCTTCTTAGCAACAAAGAATTTCTCCTTATTGCCTTTTTGTTGAGTCTTCTTTTTGTCTGCTGACTCCTTCCTCTTTTCTGGACACTCAGCCACCACATGTCCAGGCCTATTGCAGCAATAACAAATAATTTTTGATGTTGTAGCTTTGCTGGGCTTAGACCCGCTCCTTTCCTTTCTTGATGATTTTCTCTTTTGATAGTAGTCATCAACTGGCTGTGATGTGGAGGGCCTTGACTTCCACTGCATCTTCTTCAAGAACCTCTGAAACTGCCTTGTAAAGGCAACATAATCTGCATCTGATTCACTGCTATCTGAGTTCTGATTGTCTGAATTCTCTGAGATAACTTCAGCAACTTCCTTAGGAGGTGATGGAGACATCCTCCTGCTCTTTCTAGTGGCTTCAGCCTTGAAGGCCACTGACTTTTCTCTATGCTTTCCTTTTGTATTTCTTTCTTCCTCCTTCCTAGCCATTAGTTGCATTTCATATGATAGCAATTTTCCAAATAAGGTTGGAGGAGAAATGTCTGCTAGTTTGGCCACTTCTGTAATGGCACAAATCTCGGTATCCCAATCCTTTGTCAAGGATCTTAGGAATTTGTCATTCAGCTCATAAGTACTAAAGACCCTTCCATAGGACATCAGTTCATTTACTATCCTGTAGAATTTCTTGTAGCATTCAGATATGCTATCAGACTTCCCTTATCTGAAACTCTCATATTCTGGATTGAGCATAGACTTTCTGTCTTGTCTAACTTCTTCAGAACCCTCCATGTAGACAATCAAAGTGTCCCACATTTCCTTGGAGGTTTTGCAGTGAATCAAATTTTGGAAAGTAGAATCATCTATGGCACTCACTATGATATTCTGAGCTCTTTTATCAATAGTTGCCAGTATAATCTCATCCTTGGTCATTTCAGAAAAATCTTTAGGAGTTCTTTGATTTGCATCTAGAACAGACACATTCATTGGGATATATGGACCTTCTTTTACTGTGATATATATCCTTGGGTCAGAGGCCTGCATAAACAATCTAACCCTTTCTTTCCAGATTCCAAAAATCTCTTTCCTGCAGATGGGTAATTTCATTGACCCTAGTTCCTTGTGATTCTCTCCAGAACCCATTTTCTTGATTCTTGGTTCTGCCTTAGGGATCTAACTCAGACTGCTAAGTCCTTCTTTGAGCAACCTCCCTCTGATACCACTTGATAGTTTTACTTTCAAGACTACCTAAACACCTAGAGGGGGGGGGGGGTGAATATGTACTTTTCCTTGATTTAACTTAAGGCAGAAAATAACTACAGTTCTTTGAGTTAATCAGATATTTCTACAGCTAACACAGCACAATAATCAAAATCATACACACATCACAGATTGCACACAGATTTATAGTGGTTCCCCAAGGTCTGGGTACATCCACTTTCCCCCTTCACCAATCTAGCAGTATGATAGAGTCGGCCTAACTTCTTCCTTTAGCTCAGAATCAAGAAGGATTCCTATAACTTAGAATGTCTCCACATTCCTATAACTCAGGCTAACAAGCCCTACCTCAGCCTTGCCACAATGCCTACAACTCAGAGAATACCTTCTCCTATAACTCAGGCATAAACAACCCTACCTCAGCCTTGCCACAAGGCCTACAACTCAGAGAATACCTTCTCCTACAACTCAGGCATAAATAACCCTACCACTCAGAGAATAAATCTCCTATACTCAGCCTTTATAAAATAGGCTTACAACTCAGATCTATGAATAGATCCTAAAGAATTTGATAAGGAATTTTATAATCTCTTACCCCTATTGAGAGAAAAGGGATAAGAACTTTCTTGATCAGCTTCTTGAAGAGGCTGATGGCTGAAATCAACTTGATCTTAGCTTTCTTCCAAGCTTCTTGAATCTGAACTTAGTTGGGTTGATTTCCTTTGAATATAACTGACTGACAACTTCCTTCTTAGACTTCAGAAATAGATATGAATCTTCTTGACAGATTAGTTTAGTATCTACTTCTTGAGAGACCTGTGAATGTCTCCTTCTTGACTTCAAATAGCTGGATCTCTCTCTATCCAAACCTCTTGAAGATACTTCTGAATTCTTGATTGAATTCAACTTAGACAAAATCTGAATAGAAAACTACTTCAGAATGTCTTCTTAGATCTTCTCACGAAGATCTTCTTCTTTGTGACTTGTACTTTCTTGATCAGAGATCAACCTCACAATAGGTGTGTTAGTTGTGTATATTATCTTCTATTTTCCATCTTCTGAATCCATCTATTTATAGACTTCATCCATGGTAACCGGCTGATCCGGTTTCTAACTAACTTCTGATAAGTCTGACAGCTTCAGTAAACCTGTTGTAACTCACAGCTGTCAAGTCTTCAAACAGTTCTTGAGCCTTTGTCTCTGTCAGCAAAGCATCGAGACTGACTGTCATAAAGTGTCGAGACCATCTGTCAATATGTGTCGACACAAGTGACTTAAGTGTCAACACAGCCTTTGGTGATATCGACAAAGCTGCCTTGATGTCGACACAGCTTCCTGACACTGCATCTTTAGAATGTGTCGACACTGATTATTTGTGTCGACACAAACACTTCACAATTCATCAGCAATCAACTTGGTTTAGACTCAGCTGTGTGTCGACACAGTTGATGTAGACTCAGAACATAGCGTGTATCGACACTGCCTCTAGGTGTCGACACAGTTATTGTCGACTCTGCCTCTGTGTGTCGACACAACCTCCCGGTGTCGACACATTTGATGTCGACTATAATCTTCTGTGTGTCGACACTGCCTCCCGGTGTTAACACAAACTCACTGAAGTGTCGACACAGCCATTTCCAAGTGTCGACACAATCTTACTTAAGTGTCGACACAGCTTCCTCAGGTGTCGACATATGGACTTAGAATCTTTTTCCTGCATTCTAGCACATTCTTAACCTGCGTATATAAACTCAAAATAACATCAAATACACCTTGATGTATATCATTGAGCTAAGTGAGGCTTCTCCAAAGAAGGTACACATTTTCCAATGTACCCAACAAAATCAAAACGCACTAAAGAAAGGAAATAATATACTAAAAAGAGAACTAATTGCAGTTAAAAAGAGAGCTAATAAAAACAATTACAACAAAGGGTTGGAACAATGAGATGGAAAAGCACTCGATCAAGATCACCTCGGCAGAAGTCGATTAAAAGCGCCATAATAAACCTAAACTTAATAGGGTGAAGGTCCTTGACTGTTGAGGTTCCTAAAGCTTGAACACACTTCTCTCGAAGTCGTGCCCAACTGAGTTTAGGAAGGTCCGACCGAACTCTCGTCCAAATTGGAGGCCTAAAGCTCGCTTTACGCGGTGAACCCCACTATTAGATTTTTCTCCAATCCGGGAGATTTGGACGTCTGCCTCTGTCGAGGGGTGCGTACAACTCTCTTTACTCTTGAGTGTTCACTTCAAACTACGAGCCTCTCGGCTAGATAAGAGTGAAAATAGAAATGGAAATTATATATCGATGATATAATTCCAAACATGAATAATCAAGAGTAAATCGAAGGCCTAAACCCTAAAAAGAAAAAGTAAATCAAGGCATCATAACTTAATCAATCGAACCTCAGATCATCAAGATCGAGTACAAGGAGGATTAGTTAATCATAGCGAAGTGTAGGAGGAGGGATGAGTAGAAAAGCATTAAGAACACTATGCAAACAAAGGGGCACTTTATATTAATATTAAAGAGAGCTACACTTGAGAAAGAAAATTACATTTGCATTGGAATTAAAAACCTATTCAAGCCTTACATTTAGCAACAAGAGCAAGTGCAAATACTATATCAAAGATAATACAAAAGGAGCACTAATCTAGGGTTAAGAAAAAACACAAAATGAGAAAGAGAGAGAGGGGAAGAACACTAAAAAAACCAAGAAACAAAGGGGAGACACCTCCGCTCTCAGCCCAAAACTGGTCTGGACATAAGGGGGTACCACTCAATTTATAGGAAAAATTCTCGGGTTGGTCACGCCCTGTGACATGCCCAGGGAGGGCGTGTTAGGGGGGCGTGACAGGTATGAGGTTGACCTCGGTCTCTGGATTCTGGAGGGAATGATGATTGCTTCAGTACAACGGTGGACACGCCCTGGGTCATACCCGTGTAGGGGGGCATGACACGTACATCACGTCGAAATCATTGGTCGAAAATCTATTAGTCTTGGAAAATGGTTGAACACGCCCTGAGACATGCCCGTGTAAGGGGGGCATGTAAGTACTATTGGCGTGTAGAGGCGAAAAATGCATTAAATGCAGCAGCAGGCTTCGGGATGAGGTCGACACGCCCCGTGACACACCCTGTGACACGCATTGGGAGGGCGTGTCAGGGGGCGTGTCAGCAGTTTTTTCTGTTATTTTGATTCTGGCAGCAGGCTTCCTCGGGATCGGGTCATACGCCCTGTGACACGCCCAGGGAGGGCGTGTCAGGGGGGCGTGTCAGGTCATTTTTGGCCAAAATTCTAGAAACTTGCAAAAAGATAAGAAAACATTAGCGGCAAAAAATATATACATAAGGAAGTCAATAAATAAGCTTACAATACGTGATTAGTGCAATAAAAACAAGAAAATATACCCTAATAGTTTAGACTACAAAACGTACTATCAAATTTCCCCAAGCTTAAGTTTTTCTTGTCCCCAAGAAAATATATAAAAACTAGATAACCATAAAATAAGACTAATCAAAAAGTTCTAATTATGCCTACACAAGTACTATGCGAAATTCTAAGTAGTGAGAAGGTGAAACGTAAACCTAAAACGATTATTTAAACATGGCATACAATTTATAAAATTTACTAATGAAAATAAATCATCCAAAATTTTAACAAATTTCTTTAAATAGATTTAAGCAAAATAACAAAATGAAAAATGCATTGAGTTGTTACTAGATTCAAGCAACGCATTATAACTATATCAATTAAAAAACAAAAATCTAAATTTAAATCCAAAACTAATACTGATTTACTTTTATTCTTTTCTTAGCTAATAAATAAAATTCAAAAGTATGAATCAAAAGGACTTATTAGGACCGAAACGTTTGGTTTAGGATTATGATTAAGAGTAGAATTCAAAGATAAACAATGAGGTTTAAAAAAATCACACTAAAATAAAACAAAGAGTTTCAAAATAGAATATTTTTTCTTTCTTTTTCTTCTTTTCCATTTTTTTCTTTTTCAAAATAAAGGTCATAATGTTTTTATTTTCATTTTTAAATTGGCCAAACAAAAGCAAACACTTCTTTTGAGCAAAGTTTTTCAAAATTTTCTCCAAGAGTATCACAAAAAAACCTATCATAATCATGAAAATTTTTAAATGAAACTTAAAAGGTAAACATGATTAGATAGGTTGGAAAATTTGGCTTTGGTGAAAACGAAATGATGAGTGGAGCTATCAATTGAAATTGGAAAAAGGCTCAAAAGCGGCTAACTAGGGATAAAAATTTTTAGTTTGGCAAGAAGGCTCAAATGAAAACAAAAATGGTCTAAATTATTTTCAAGGTTTTAAATTCAATTAAAGCATAGATTTGAAATTTTTTAAAAAGCAAGTCCTAGATAATAAAAGAAGATTGATGAAATTATCTAGAAAATAGAAATAATAGGTTACTTGGATCGTTCACATCTACTACACTAATCAAAAGTCGATTTTACAAAAATTATCCAAAAATGAAAAGGAAAACAGTGGATGAAAAATTTTCGAGAAAGTAAAGGAAATAAAGAACGAAAACCATAATAAAAATGCGAGTTTTAGAAAAAATGTTTGACATTAACATGCTACCGTGAATTAGAAATACAGCATTACCAACATTTTACTTGCGAAACATAATTAAAAATGACGATTAGAAATATTATAATTAGTTAAGTTGTTTATATGAGATATTTAGAAAAACAAAACAAACGCAAAGGGTACAATTGAAATACCAAAAAAACGTCTAAACTATTAACGTAAAAACAAAAAGCAAATATATTTTTTTTATATTTTGAAATATTCTTCTTTTTTTGTATTTTTAAGATATTCATTTTTTTTGGATTTTTGAAAAATATTCACAAATAGCAAAAAGAAGGAGGAAATACTCCCCCAAGCTTTAAATGGATATTGTCCTCAATGGAGAAAGGAGGTTAGAGAGAGAGAATGAAAGTACAGAATTGAAAAACAGGTACTTCCCCGGATTTATGCACTGCGAATGCTGAGTGATGTCGCTCCCCTGTGCTTGCGCTTTGGATCTTCATGAAATGTTTTCTTTGGACTTCGTGATGGATTCAGCAACATTGCAGCAGACAATCGTAGACGTTTCAGCTTGTCGGAGCTGTCTGAGGCAAAAATTGTAAAATAAATAAAACAGAAAAAGATAACTTGGGTTGCCTCCCAAGAGCGCCCTTTGTTTAAAACGTCGTTTGAGCTCGGCGCAACAAAAATAATACTGTCCAAACAATATTTTGTCCAAAATAATTAAAGTTTTTAACAAAAACAAAATGATCTTAAGTTACAGTTTGTGCAGCAGAAATTTAACATTGTTTGTACTGACATTATCATCACCAAAAAAATATAGTTTAAGATGCTGACCATTTACTTTGAAATCACCCTTATCAGGGTGTGAAATTAAAACAACACCATAAGGAAAAACTTCTAAAACAGAAAACGGCCCAGACCATCGTGACTTTAATTTCTCCGGAAATAAATGTAAACGAGAGTTATAAAGAAGAACTTGGTCGCCTGGCTTTAAGGTTTTTGGGTGCCTTAAGTGTTTATCGTGAAAACATTTCGTTCGCTCTTTATAAAATTTCTTGTTTTCGTATGCGTAAGAGCGCCACTCGTCGAGTTCGTTAAGTTGAAATTATTTAAGGTCGCCGACAGAGTGGGGATCAAAATTTAAAAACCTTAAGGCCAAAAAAGCACGATGTTCTAATTCTACAGGTAAATGACACGACTTTCCATAAACCAATCGATACGGTGTACATCCGAGGGCGATTTTGTACGCTATTCGGTAGGCCCATAGAGTATCGTCTGATTTGGTTGACCAGTCTTTTCTAGAGGTGGAAACAGTCTTATTTAAAATTCTTTTTTATCTCTCTATTCATTACTTCGACTTGTCCGTTAGTTTGGGGGTAGTAGACAGTTGAAAGCTTATGCGTAACGCCATATTTAATATGGATTTTAGAAAACTACGCGTTATAGAAATAAGAACCCCTATTGCTAACGATGGCGCGCGACATACCAAATTGAGAAAATAATTTTTTTAAGAACGTATTTACGACTCGGACGTCGTTAGTAGGAAGAGCTTGGGCTTCAGCCCATCGAGAAACATAATCTACGAGAACTAAAATATACTTATTCCCGAAGCTAGAAGGAAGGGGCCCAACAAAATCAATTCCCTAGAGGTCGAAAACTTCGCACTCGAGGAAAGAATTTTGCAAAATTTCATTTTTATTGGAAATATTTCCCGACCATTGTCAACTATCATTCCTACTCACTAAGGCTTGCACGTCTTTAAACAGGCTAGGCCAATAAAAACCCACACAAAGCACTTTGTGGGCGGTGCGAGCAGCTTGATAGTGACCACCAGTCGGTCCTTCATGAAAATGTTTTAAAATATCTAAACCTTCTTTAAAAGAAACATATCTCCTTATCACTTGGTCCGCACAGACTCTAAAAAGATGCGGGTCCTCCCAAAAATAGTTCTTCAACTCAGAAAAGAATTTTTTCTTTTGTTGAGAGGAGAACTCTTTTGGGAGCACACGAGCCACTAAATAGTTGGCTATGTGTGCAAACCAAGGAGAAGTAAATGTGTTAATTGAAAACAACTTCTCATCGGGGAAGAAATCATTAAAAGATTTTTCATCTAATTTTTCTATAAAGGGATTTTCTAATCGGGAGAGATGGTCGGCGACCAAATTCTCGGCTCCTCGCTTATCACGGATCTCTAAGTCGAACACTTGGAGGAATAATACCCAGCGATTTAAGCACAGTTTGGCATCCGTCATAGCAAGAAGATATTTGAGGGCCGAGTGGTCCGTAAAAATGATAATTTTTGAAAGTTTAATATAAGGGCGGAATTTATCAAAAGCGAATACTACAACTAGGAGCTCCTTCTCGATCATGGTATAATTTTCCTGTGCAGATGTGAGTGTTTTACTTGCGTAATAGATGGGGTGGAAGTTTTTAGATATGCGTTGACCTAATATGGCTCCCACTGCGAAAGTACTCGCATCACACATAATTTTTAAGGGAAGGTCCCACACCGGAGCTATCATAATGAGGGCATTAATTAATTTATCTTTTATTAATTCGAAGGCAGACATACAAAGGTCATCAAAAATAAATGGGTCATCTTTTTCTTAGTGATGGGTAAGGGGTTTGGTGATTTTGGAGAAGTCCTTTATGAAGCGGCGGTAGAAACTAGCGTGACCTAGGAAACTTCTTATAGCTTTTACATTCGTAGGTGGCAATAACTTCTCGATAACTTCTATCTTGGCTATATCTACTTCAATTCCTCTCACAGAAATCTTATGACCCAAAACTAACCCTTCCCTCACCATAAAATGTCATTTTTCCCAATTTAGGGCAAGGTTAGTTTCTTCGCATCTTTCAAAGACTTTTTCAAGATTTTCTAAATAACTATCAAAAGCATCACCGAACACGGAGAAATCATCCATGAATACCTCCATAATGCTTTCTACGTACTTGTCAAAGATTGCGAGCATACATCGCTGGAATGTAGCTGGCGCATTGCACAATCCAAACAACATTCTTTGGTAGGCGAAGGTGCCAAAGGAATAAGTAAATGAAGTTTTCTCCTGGTCCTCGGGAGAGATAGAGATTTGAAAATACCCCGAGAGTCCATCAAGAAAACAATAAAAGCTATGGCCGGACAATCGTTCTAAAATTTGATCGATTAATGGCAAGGGAAAGTGGTCCTTGCAGGTAGCGTCGTTTAATTTCCTATAGTCAATACACATTCGCCACCCCGTCACCGTCCGTGTCGGGATTAAATCATTATTTTCATTTATAATTACGATTATCCCTCCCTTTTTCGGTACTACCTGGAAAGGAATAACCCACTTACTATCAGATATAGGGTAGATAATCCCTGCGTCTAAGAGTTTCATAATCTTGCCTTTTACGTCTTCTTTCATGTTTGGGTTTATACGGCACTGAGGTTGTATGGAGTTATGTGAATTATCTTTCATTAAGATTTTGTGAGTGCAGAAAGATGGGCTTATGCCCTTGATATCAGATATCTGCCAAGCAATAGCTCGGCGATGCTTACGTAAAATTAGAAGAAGTTTGCCATTTTGTAACTCAGTTTGGTTGGATGAAACTATCACTGGCCGTTTGGAATCCTTTTCTAAGAAGGCATACCTAAGATGTTCGGGTAGTTCCTTCAACTCTAGGGTAGGGGGTGTTGAAACCGAAAATTTAGTCTCAAGTGGAGTTCACCCTCAGGGAAGGGGTGATCGCACACCTACTTCTTTTCTTCAAGACTAAAGACTGAGTAAGAAGAACCTGGAATAGACCCAAGGGCTCGGTGCAGAGGTCCCACCACACACCCGGAAGATCAGAGAGCGCTTCCCCTCCCTTAGCCAAGAGCCGAGCTAAGGCTACCTCAAAAAGCACTAGAAGATGCGGGAATAAGAAAGCATGCCTTCTGAGGTGCCACCCTGGGTCTATTTATAGGCCTCTGAGCTTAAACTGCCAATAGCCAAACTTAACTATCCTAAAATTACCAAAATACCCTTGGTCGGGTCTGCCAACAGCCAAACTCCGCTGTTCTGAACGGCTATGGGCAGTCCTGGTTGGTCTGCCAATAACGTAACTCCGATGTTCTAAAAGGCTAGGGGAAGGCCAACGGGGGCAAAATGGTAAGGAATACCTCATAGAGACCGGGCAAGTGCACGCTAGACTACCCACCCTGGGCGAGAAGTGAAGAACCCAAGGGCGTCGAGTAGAGAAGGATCACTTGACGCCCCGGCCGGGAGGGCGCCGAGAGCGGGGGTAAAAAGGAAACGCAACCCCACACGAGAGCTAAGCGGGAGGCCCTCTGGTGTCCCCACTCACTAGGGGCGGTGAGTACCCAAAAAGGGGCTGACACTCGCGACCCTTGCCAGGACTGGCGAGCGAGTGCCCCACTGGCCCTACTCGCCTGGCTCCTGCCGAGCTAACTTGGGACGGGTGCGAGCCAGCCCGCTCCACTTGCTCCCATTGAGTAGGAGACCACTAAGCCCCTGGCCTCCTCCCGCTCCGTTCAACGAACAGAGAGATCTTGCCTGGGCTCGAGCCCGGGGCATAGTTTGACTACAGCTGAGTGCAGCTCCCTGATCTCTAGGCGAACGCAGGCTAGAAAGACCAATCTGCCTATTTTTGGCCAGAGCGGGTTGTCCATTCTGAACCCGCCTCCTGCTCACTCGCTTGCTCTGATGCGGACGACCTTCTTGCGCCTGCCTGCCCAGGTCGTTGGTCCACTCAAGGAACATGGGGTTGTACATGGGGGTCTTTATAAGAGGTTTTAGAAATTCTTTCTTTTTCAAATACTATATCTTTATAGACATTTTTATACGAAAAATTAAAAGGGGTGGGGCTAGCGGTCATGACAGTTTTTGGCAGAAATTCATTTGGAAGAGTAGAGAAAGACAAAAAATCAGAAGATTCATTTTCACTATCAGAAGGGCAGTAGGAAGATTCATCACTTAAGGCTTCTAAGAAAAAACAGGCGTCATCATTTTCAAGGGTGTTTTTCATCGAAGGGGTGATAGAGAAGGTCACTTCATCATCGCCTACTCGAAGGAAAAGCTTACCGTTGCTTACGTCAATGATAGCTTAGGAGGTGGCAAGGAAGGGTCGGCCAAGGATCAGGGGAACCTCTACGTCTTCTTTGATGTCCAATATGACGAAATCCACCGTGAAGATGAATTTGTCGACTTTGACTAGAACATCCTCCACTATTCCTAACGGGTACTTAACGGATCTATCGGCGAGCTGTATACTCATGAGTGTGGGGTTAAGGCTACCAATTCCTAACTTTTTGAACAACGAGAATGGCATTAGGTTGATACTCCACCTAAGTCGGACAATGCGTGCTTGACAAAAAGATCACCAAAGACACACGGAATAAAAAAACTACCTGAATCACTGATCTTCTTTGGTAAACTGTTTGTCAAGACCTCAGAGCACTCAACATTTAGTGTGACGTGCGACAAGTTCTCTAACTTCTTCTTATTAGTTAAGAGGTACTTAAGGTACTTAGCGTACTTCGGCATATAAGAAATCGCTTCATGGAAGGGTAGGTTTATGTGGATTTGCTTAAAAATTTCTAAGAAGCAGGTATATTGATCATCCTGGCATTGTTTGTTAAGTTCGGAAGGGTATGGTGGAGACTGATTATTTTTAAAGATGGGTGGTGGAGTGAGATCTTTTTCTAAAGTAGAGAGCGGAGTGATAACTTCTTCTTCAGCAGAGGGTGGAATTTTTAAAATGGGTGTGGAGCTTTGATTTTTTAAAACAGAGGCGGAGCTTGCCTCAGGCTCTTCACTAACCATATCGAAAACTTGCTTCCCACTCCGAAGAGTTATAGCTTTCGCTTGCTCTCTCGGGTTGGGCTCGGTATTGGAAGGAAGAGACCCGGCGGGTCGCTCAGAAATAATTTTTGCGAGTTGTACTACTTGATTTTCTAGATTTTTAACGCTTTCGGTTAAGGTTCTTATAGTAGCGTCATTTATTGTTATATATTTAGAAAGTAACTCCTCCAAGCTTGGAGGTTTTGGATAGTTTTGAAGAGGTGGAGGTGGTACAGAAAAATCATTTTGAGGTGGCGGGCGCATCGCGTTGGAAGGGTTACTCCACGAAAAATTCGGGTGGTTTCGTAGAGTAGGATTATAACTATTCGGAAAAGCGAAACCCGAAGCATGAAAATTCGTAGAAGAAAAATTATTAAAAGCATTTCTAGTCAAATTGTTTTCATAATCTAAATGTTCAGGGGGAAGGAGTTGCAGATTCCCATACCCGAGGTACGGAGGCAGCAGTCATCTCTGTAATTTTTTTACTTAATATTTCTACTTGCAAAGTTAGCTGGGAGACATTATCCACTTCAAATATACCTGTAGGTTTGTTTGGATGGGACCTAGGCATATTCCACTGATAGGTGTTCATGGCCATGTCCTCAAAAAGCTCAAGCGCGGCCTCCGGGGTCTTATGGTTTAAGGAACCACAAGAAGCTACTTCTATCATTTGCTTTGTATTTTGATTTAGCCCATTATAGAACGCCTGCACTTGTAACCATACAGGTAGCACGTGATGGGGGCATCATCTTAACAGTTCTTTAAATCTTTCCCAGGTTTTATATAAGGTTTCAGAGTCTATTTATCCAAAGGCAGAAATGTCGTTCCTATGTTTTGCAGTTTTAGCTGGCGGAAAATACTTCGTGAGAAATTTTTCAGTTAATTGGTCCCAAGTAGATATGCTCCCTCTTAGTAGAGTCATCAACCACTGTTTTTCTTTAGTTCTAAGAGAGAAGGGAAATAATCTTATCCTAATAGCATCATTTGTGACACCATTTATCTTGAAGTTGTCACAAATATAAAGAAAGCTTGCTATATGGGCTTTCAGATCTTCATCTTGAAGTCTGTCATATTGCACATACTGCTGCACCATTTGAATTATGCTAGGCTTTAGTTCAAAATTATTATTTGCTATAGTAGGGCGCACGATACTGGATTCTATTCCCTCTAGATTCGGTCGTGCATAATATGACATTGGCCAATGTACGGCTTCCTCCACGTGGGGCTCTTCCATTCTTAAAGTAGAGAATGACTCGGAGTCCTCAATCGGTACTTTGAGAGTAGGGCCTTGAAATCGCGATCTTCTCCGAAGAGTATGCTCAATTTCGTGGTCCAAGTCCAAAATAACCGACGGATTCCCGCGGGTCATGCACTAGAAGAAGAGAAGAGAAGAAAGAGAAATAAATAAACTAGAAAAAAGAGAAGCTAGATTTTTTTTTGAAATAGAATTTTTTTTATATTTTAACTCCCAAACTTCCCAAGGACTACCCGGTGAAGGGTTCACAAGGTACTAGACAAGATAGTGGCATTTACAACCACTTTGCCTTTTTTGAGAGAATTAGGTGGCATAGAAAAATTATGACGTGGGTTTCTATTAAGAGCATTAATAAATTTTTTTTTAGAAGGAGGATGAGAAAGAGAAATGATAAAAGTAATAGGTTCGTGTTTTCAAATTATCAACATAAGTTGATCCCCGACAACGACGCCAAAAACTTGGTGATCGCTTTCCTCTTTAGAAAAGAGAGCCGAACTGCAATCTAACTAGGCAAGTATACCTATCGAACTATAGCTAGGGGACACAAGTGTCGTATTGAAATCCGAGAACTATTGAGTAAACCTACTCACACGAAAAATATTATCTTATCGAAGGAAAGCTTAAGGGTTAAAGAGAAATCCAAACACGCTAAAGAAAGGAAATATTATACTAAAAAGAGAACAAATTGCAGTTAAAAAGAGAGCTAAAAGACACAATTACAACGAAGGGTTGGAACAATGAGATGGAAAAGCACTCGATCAAGAATCAACTCGGCATAAGTTTATTAAAAGCGCTGAAAGTGAGGGGATAAGATACTTACTACTCTAGAGGGGGGGGGGGGTGAATAGAGTATTAAAAAATTAAGGAGACTTTTAAACACTTATCTTAGAGCTATTGCGGAATAGAAATATGAAAGCTTAAAACCTAAAGCCTATCAGAGTGTAGTGAATAAAATATCAAGCTAACTGAAGTTTCAGTTAAGGTTTTAGCCAAGCACAACACTTAATAACCTAGTTAAATTTATCAAAGCCACAGTGCATCAATTAAAGTAAGAAACCAGACAATACAAGAGATTTATAGTGGTTCCCCAAATGGGTACATCCACTCTTCTACCACCCTAGTAGGAATCCACTACAGGTTTTTGTTCAGGTGCCCTGCCACTACAAGATCTGCTGCAGGTTGATCTAGAGACCCTTTGAGCTTTTGATCAGGAGCCCAAAATCCAATAGGTTTTTGATCAGGTGCCCTATCACTAATAATTCACTTTTGAAGGGAGTAATAACCCTTTTACAAGGAGGTTAAAAGAAAGATAAAAAGGTGTCTTCTCTGTGTTAAGAGAAGCTAGTGGATTTCTCTGAGAAAATCAAAGCTCCCCTTGCTTAGAGAATGTCCAGGAAGAAGCTTTGCTTCAGGGTATAGGAACTCCAAATTGCTTTGAAACTCTTTCTGATGCAGCTTTGAAGAAGACTCAAGATGTTGATGAATGTTCTTCTTCAGCAGCTTTTGCAATCTGGAAGGAAAGTTCTTCTTGAAAGCTTGAACACCTAGTGTTGATTTTTCTGAAGACAGGATGAACTCAGGAAGAAGTAGAGGAACAATTTTTTTTTCTTGAGAGATCTTGTTCTATCACACTTGTTGCAATGTTCTGAGTTTTTGTATCTCTTTTATTTGTATTCAGCTAACTCTTTTATAATATAGAAACTTTTTTTCTCTTTCTAACAATGCCTCGAGCCCTGCACAAAAAGATCTTTACAAAATAATATAATAAGTCAAATAAAGAAACTGCAGATATAGTCTTTTCTGTCATTCCCAAAATGGATTTAAGGATATTAAAATATCCTATCAATTTGACTTTTCACAAATGCACAAGAGACAAATCCTAACGGCTATATTACAGCTGTACAAAATCCACTCTTTCCTTTTAATAAAACAAACAGCTTTATTCTGTCAAAATCTTTTAATCAATGCATAAGAAATATTGCAAATAAGCAACAAAGTATAAGCATTGTAATAAGCAGAATATTTGAATAGAATATGTTTTAACCAAGTGTAAATAAAACAGGGAATCAAATAAAATGAATATTGATAATAACAGACAGAAATCATCAAGAAAGGATCGAAGATCGTCGATCTGACAAGGCAGATCGTCGTCCTGAAGAGAGAACATAATCTAAACAGAAATCGTCGACCTAGGCTAAACGATCGTCAATCTGAGTAAGCAGATCGTCGATCCCACTTCAGAGTACATATAACTCTGAGATCGTCGATCATAAATCGAAAATCGTCGAGCGACAATCGACTATCGTCGAGCACAATTATTTTAAACAAAATTTCCATTTCAATCCAATCTCAACTATCCTATCTGGGTATATCCTAACTAAACCTAGGGTAGACTAATATTTAGTCTAACCATTGACCATAGATAATTCTCTGGTCAATTAAGCCTAATTGAGATGACACGGCCCAAATCAAAACTAAGGAACCAACAATCTCCCCCTATTTGGGTGATGCCACTCAAACACTAACAAATCTAAGACAGGCAGATAAGAATAAATAACATCAAACAGATTAGAATAAAATAGGTAGTTAGAAAAAACATCACAGACATTTATCAACAGAGTCTGAGGGAGGAAAAGAAGTAGCAGAAGAGAAAGTGATTTTTCTTCTAGGATCACATGCATCCTTCTTTGATAACTTCAAGTCTTGCTCTCCAATAATCTTTAGCTCTCCAGCTTTGGGTAGAATAGCTTCAGGATGTTTCTCCATATATTTTGAAGCATCAAAAACTTCTGAGCTGACTTGGAATCTGTCAAATTCTTTCTTTCTGTATGTTGACATGGTAGACAATCCTGTGATATCTTTACCTTCAACTTTAGCTTTCTTGATCTGAGCAGTTCCCACCAATTCTAAATTCTAGCCATTTTGAAGTTTGGATCAAGCTCTTGACTTTCATAAGTGTTTTCATCATCGGGATTCAAAGGATTTACAACCTTAAACTTTACTGATTGAGTTAGAAAACTCTCAGTTTGCTTGACATTTTAATCTTTTGGCTCTTGAATCATAAGACTAGATGGAGGAGCAAACTCAGCATATCTCTTGCTTGATTTGTCAAAATATATAACTCTTTTTCTTTTGACATCTGCTAGCTTGACCTGAGTAAGTTTTTCCTTTGAAGGAGACAACTTTTCTTTGGGAGGAGACCTAGGAGCTGAAGGAGGAGAGAAAGTTGGTTGTTTAAATACAACTTCTTTAACTTGCTCTCTTTGACTATCTGAATGCCTAGTCTGCCTCTGATCATGAGACCTGCTTGGAGGAGGCTGCCTGCCCTTCCTCTGATAGGTGTATGGTTGATTTGGTCTGGTAGAAGGAGCAGAAGATCTGGGAGCAATATTTCCTGGAGCACCAGCAGAGGGAGGAGGAGGACCTCTCTGAATCCCCTTGGGAGGAGGAGAGTTCTTCCTGCTCTTCTTCCTTGTTTTCTGAGCATTTTTAGAGTACCACATCCAAGCCTCAAAATTCTTAGATTTAGGATCAATTCCTTTCAAAATATAGTATGGAATATCATGGTCTGGATTAGGAGGTGTTGGAGCTATGGCCTTCCTTTTCTTTTGAGCAGTCCTTTTCTTTTTCTTATAACCTTCTGAATCATCAGAATCTTCATCCTCATCCTCAGAATGCGAGGACTGAGGTCTTGCATACAGATCATCAATGTCTTTTAGCATAGATTCCTCTTGTTCTTTAGCTTTCAACATAACCTTTTCTCTTTCTTCTTCTAATATATCTTGTGCCAAGAGAGAGTCCAAATCTGGACCTGGGGTATCATCCCAAAGAGTAGTGGGCGCAGAAGATACAACAGACTCAACTTCTGGAACAGAAACTGGCACACCTTTATCTGAAGACTCTACTGAATTCCACTTATCTTCTAAGAAGGAGGTAATAATCCCTTCTAGATGTCTGACAACTATAGGAGTGGAAATCTCCTCAAGACAGAATTTGAAGGCAAAGGCTGCTTCAGTTATTGCTTCAGAAATAATAAAATTGTCCAAAAACTGAAGGCACATTGGTCTCTGATAACACACAATGACCTAAAGAGGATCAAAAGAACAAGGGGAGGACTGACAGATATAATGGCCTCCAAGGGAAGAGAGAGAGGACTCATCATCTGAATCAAGAAATGCCTCCAGTTCATCTGGAACTACTGGAGCATCTATATCTACAAATATCCTCTGGACTTCATCTGGAACTGTATCTGAACATGTTTCTAGATCCACTGCTTCTGGAGATTGTACAACCTAACGAGCCAAAGCAGAGCCTGAATCATCATCATTGAATATCTCCCCCCTGCCTGGGTTCAGTGGGAACTAAACCCAGGCCCCTAGATGAAGAAATGGCTGAGAGGGCAGTGAAGGAAGCATCAAGTGAAGAGATGGAGTTAGCAAGGGGGGCAATGGCTTCAGCTATCATTGTTTTGATGGATGGGGTAATGAGGGTTAGGATACTGGCAATGAATTCTGGTGTAATATGAAATGATGGAGGAATGATAGAAGGGGCATCATTAGAATTGATGGTCTATTGAACTGGGGCATCATCAATTGGAGAATTATGATGAGATGGATGATCATTTGCTGGTGATTGATGATTTGAAGTAGCTGGGGAGTGATGAGGAGATGGAGTGAGCAGATTGAACATGGAATCTATGTTGATGTTGGGTATCTCAGCTAGATGAGCTTGAGTTGGAGAAGTAGATTGTGATGGATGGTTCACAGGAGAAGAATGAGTTGCAATGGTGGTGGATGGCAAGGAGGGTAAGGCAGTAATTTCTTCACTAGGGTGGGAAGTGGCTTCAGAAGCCCTTGTGCCCTCAGATGTTATAGGGGCAGACTTAGCCTTTGAAGGTTTCTGAATGACACTTTTCCACTTAGCAAATAGGGAAGAATCAATCCTTTTGGTGACATTGATGGCTGTAGGAACAGAGACTAACAACTGGGAAGCTTTCTTGGATAGAAAGAACCCAATCATCCTATCTTGAGTCACCTCTTTCTTGTTGTTCTTTCTCCTAATTAACTCAAACAACAATCCAGCCCAATTGATTTCTCTCTTATTCACAATAGCTGACATCAAGGAAAACTGTTGCCTATTGATGTTGTCGTGAGCGGAATGCTTTCCAAGCAACACTTTTCCTACCAGGTCAGCCAAGAACTTGAAACCAACAGATAGATTTACTTTTAACAGCTTAGAGGGAATGCCTTCTGCATGTTCCATCTCTATCAGCATCCTACCATACTCTGTAGAATCTTGCTCATACTCTTCAGATCCATTCTTTAACTAAAAGATTTCAGTCAGAATTTCTGGAGTAAGACTTACCTCCACATCGTTGATGGTTTCTGTCATCACTTTGTCATCAGAAGAAGATGTATACACCCATTCCTTTATCTATGATAAGTGGAGTTTGGTCTTTGTAGACATAAGATTTTTGAGTCCTTGTTCATCGCATAACTACAGCATTTCTTTGAAAACTTGTTCGCTATCACTGAAGGAATCGAAGTCAATATAGAAATCGACATCGAACTTCATCACAGATAGGGTTGTAGAGGAAATCGCCATGACGAGAAGAATCGCAAGAAGAGAGAGAGAAAGCGTGGGACGAGAGCTCGAAACAGTTCTGGAAGCAGAATATGAAACGGCGAGCTCCGTCAACGATCTTCAGACCTAAATAGACGATCGTTTAGAAATAAACGAGAATCGTCGATCTCTGAATGAAGATAAGGAGAATCGATCGTCGATCATCGATCGACGATTGATTTCCGAAGCAGAGTTGTCGATCGACGATTTCTGTCTCTAAAGGCAAAGAGCTATCGTAGACCAAGGGTCGACGATTTAGCTCAACCTGTTCGACTATCTTCGAACACCGTTCAATGATTTCAGAACAAATTTCAACTTAGCAGATTTTTACACTTAGTCTGATCCATTAATCATGCCTAGTTGATTCAAAAAGAATAGATGTTTCTGTTAGTCTAAAGGCTTTGTAAAAATATTACTTTTATGAAGATCTGTGGGTATAAACTCGAGATTTATTTTATTCTTGTCAACACAGTCTCTAAGAAAATGGTGTCTAATGTCAATGTGCTTAGTTCTAGAATGCTGCACAGGATTTTGTGCTATAGAAATAACACTGGTACTGTCACACATAAATTTGGTGTTTCTGTGTGTGTACCCATAATCCAAGAGTTGATTTTGAATCCACAGAATCTGTGAACAGTAACTAGCAGCTGCTATATATTCAGCCTCTATAGTTGAAGTTGAAACATAAGTCTGCTTTTTGCAAAACCATGAAACTAATCTCTCACCTAGGAACTGACAAGTCCCTGAGGTGCTCTTCCTGTCAACTCTACAGCCAGCATAGTTAGCATTAGAATATCCAATCAACTCAAATTCTGATTCAGCTGGGTACCAAAGTCCTAAATCAGGACATCCCTTCAAGTATCTTAAGATTCTCTTAAGAAGAGTTATATGAGATTCCTTGGGGTTGACCTGAAATCTAGCACAGAGGCATGTGGCAAACATTATATCAAGCCTACTTGCAGTTAGATATAATAGGGAACAAACAATGGCCCTATAAATTTTCTGATCAACATGCTTTCCCTTTTCATCAGAATCAATAACTACATTAGTAGCCATAGGAGTGTGCTTTGCTGAAGCATCTGCCATCCCAAACTTCTTTACCAATTCCTTGGCATATTTAGATTGGGAGATGAAGATGCCATCAGCATCTTGTTTCACTTGAAGACCAAGGAAATAAGACAGCTCACCCATACTACTCATCTCAAACTTAGAATGCATTAGGTCTGAGACCCTTTTGCATAGTTTGGGATCAGTGAAACCAAATATAATGTCATCCACATAGATTTGAACTAACAGGATTTTATCCTTGTGGTGCTTAATAAAAAGGGTTACATCAACTAAGCCTCTAACAAACTGATGTTCTAATAGGAAACGAGCTAGAGTTTCATACCATGCTCTAAGAGCATGCTTAAGTCCATACAGAGCTTTTTGCAACTTAAAAACATATGAGGGATATGTTGAAGAAATGAAACCAAGGGGTTGTTCAACAAACACCTCTTCATTTAGCTCTCCATTCAGGAATTCACTCTTTACATCCATTTGGAACACCTTAAACTTCATGTAGGCTGCATGGGCTAGAAAGATCCTTATTGCCTCTAGCCTTGCAACAGGAGTAAAAGTCTAATCATAATCTATGCCTTCTTCCTGTCTGTATCCTTGTGCTACAAGCCTTGCTTTATTCCTTATGATAATTCCTTGTGCATCCAACTTGTTTCTAAACACCCATTTGGTGCCTATAACCAGCTGACCTTTTGGTCTAGGGACAAAATTCCAAACTTTACACCTTTCAAACTGGTTTAGCTCCTCTTGCATAGAAATGATCCAGTGGGGATCTTGCTCAGCATCTTTTATGGTTAGGGGCTCAATCTTAGAAAGAAAACAAGCAAGCATCACATCTTGACTTAGTTTATGTCTAGTTTGCACACCAGTTGAAATGTCTCCAATCACTTGAGATGTAGGATGATCTCTAAGTGTGATATAATCAGTTGCTGGTATGTGATCTTCAACAGCAGTTGGAATCAATTCCTCAGGTGGAATTAGACTGGCTGTTGGCAAAGTTGCAATCACTTCTACCTGATCTTCATCACTGTCTGAATCAACTATCTGAGGAGTTGATTGAGGTTGAATCTCCTGAGTGAGTTTTAGTTCATCCAAATTCTTGCATAAGTCAGGTACTTGCAAATAATTACTGGAGGAAGTTTCCTTCTCTCTGTAAAACATTTTTGTTTCATCAAAAGATACATGAACTGACTCTTCAATTTTTAATGTGGATTTATTAAATACCCTATAAGCTTTGCTTATTTGGGAATATCCTAGAAAGATTCCCATTGAAGCCTTTGCTTCAAACTTTCTAATGTAGTCTTTATTATTATTGTGAATGTACACTACACAGCCAAAAAACTCTAAAATAATCTATTTTAGGTTTCTTTTCTTTAAGCAATTCATAAGGAATCTTCCCCTAAAGTTTATGTATCAGACTCCTATTCAGTACATAGTTAGCTGTGCTAACTGCTTCTGCCCAGAAGGATAGAGGTATATTAGCATCTGCTAACAATGTTCCTGCAGCTTCAATCAGGGTTCTGTTTTTCCTTTCAACTACCCCATTTTGTTTAGGAGTTCTAGGAGTAGATAAACTATGCCTGATACCTTCTTTCTCACAGAATTCTTGCATAAGAAGAGATTCAAACTCAGTACCATGATCACTTCTGATCAAGGCAACTTGAGTAGAGTACTTAGTCTGTATACAAAGCAGAAAATCTGTAAGAACTTTAAAGTTATCAGATTTAGTTCTCAAGAAGAACACCCAAGTGAACCTAGAGTAATCATCTACAATAACTAGGGTATAGAATTTCCCTCCTAGACTTTGTACATCTATTGGACCAAAGAGTTCCAAGTGCAATAGGTACAAGATTCTAGGTTAATCACTTTTATTTACAGCTTTGAACCTATTTTTAGTTTGCTTGCATAGTTGACAAGCCTTGCATAAGCCTTCCTTCTTGTAGGGGCAAGAGGGCAAACCTCTAACAAGGTTGTATTTAGATAACCTAGATATATTCTTAAGATTAACATGACTTAGCCTCTTATGCCACAAAGTATTATTACTACTCACCTCATTAAATAAATAGATTTCAGAAGAGGTGGAATTAAAATCTACAAGATATATATTCCCTTGTCTAATGCCTACTAACACAATTTTATTGTTCAAGGTAATATTGCACAGAGTATTAGAAAACCAAACTTGGTAGCCAACATCACAAAGCTGACTTACAGAAATGAGATTGTGCTTCAATCCTGTGACATAGGCTACCTTCTTGAAAGTCACTGACCCTATAGTGAATTTACCATATCCTTCTGTCTGACCACAGCTGGAATCACCAAAGACCACTTTTGGTCCCAACTTGGCTTTGAAGCTTGACAGGTTTTCTTTGTTTCCAGTCATATGCTTGGAGCATCTACTATCCAAATACCACTTGTCCTGAGTAATAGGATAGGCCTTCACCTGCAATAAGATAGATTAAACATTGTGGACCCAGGTAACCTTGGGTCCATTGTTCTTCACATAGGAAAAACTAGAAATAAAAGAATATGCAGGTTGAGGGTGATATCCTAAGGGATTAGATCTCCTAGGTGGGATAATCCAATTAGCAGACCTAGGGTTGCTATTAAACTTATTGTTTTTATTAGCATTATTGTAATTCTAAAAATTTAGTTCTGATCGTCGATCAATGTTCGACGATCGGTACCCAGATCATCGATCTTGGTCCACAGAAGAGAGTTCTGGATTCCACGAACGTCGATCTCTGTTCGATGACTCAGGCTAATATAATCGATCGCTTATTGCCAAGTAGTTATACCCAGCAGGTGAGTTCAGAGATCGTCTATTATCATTCGACGATAGGTGCATCGATCGTCGATGGGCGTTCGACGATTTTTGTATTTCTATGAATTTCTATTTCCTTTTGTCTCTCTTAATCTTATTTAAGGTTTTCTTAGACTTTTGAATAACCTCAGTGTTGTGTATTCCCTTTTCAGAAACAAACTTTACTGGAGTAGACAGATTATATTCAAGGAGCAATGGAGGTTCACTAGGTGAGGCACCTAAGCCTAACTTATTGTTGCCTGTCCTAGTGTTGGCAGTGTTTGTGATTTCTAGCAACTCAAGGCTTCTGCCATTAAGTGAATCCTCTAACCTTTTAGCTTTAGCTAGTTCTAATTTAAGAAATTTAATTTCTTCAGTTGATCTAGTGAGTTCAGCTTCCAATTTAATGTTTTCATTAGATATAGATTCTGATTCAGCTAGTTTATCTCTAAGAAATTTAATTTCCTTTTCTGAGCTAAGTAAGTCTAGGCAAAGAGTTTTAAATTCATGCTTAAATTCATCAGAGGTAAAATAATAAGATGCAATTTCCTGATCTTCATAAGACAATTCATCCTCCTCATCTTCAGTCATCTCTGCAGCTAAGTTACTGCTGCAGGCATTGATTGCCATAAGGCAAATCTCCTTAGATTTCTTCTCTTCTTCATCATCTTCACTGGAGCTGGAAGAAGAATAATCTTCCTCAGAATCACTCCAGGTCTTTGCAACAAGACCTTTCTCTTTCTTCTTATATTTGTGAGAAGATGTCTTGGAGTAGTGCTTCTCATGTTCCCTTTCTTTTCTCCTTTCCTTATGCTTTGTCTCTGGACACTCAGGGAGGATGTGTCCAGGCTTCCTACATCCATAACAAATAATTTCTTTAGATGGGGTTTTATCATACCTTGGCTTGTCATCATATTTTGATGACTTTCTTCTGTTGTCCTTTCTTCCCATCTTGTAAAACCTCTTGGCAAAGAGTGCCAACAGTTCTTCATTTGATTGAGTCACTTTGGACTCATCATCAGCCTTAAGAGCAAGGGTTTGCTCTTTCCTTGGTTGAGTAGGTGCTTTAGCTTCAGCTTCCTTAGTCTTCAGTACTTGCTCAAATGATTTGAGCTTGCCAAGGAGAGCTTCAGTTGAGATCTCTGTTGTACTTGTGGACTCCTTGATTGGCCAGATTCTGAGATCCCATGTGCTGGGAAAGCACATCAGTATTTTATCATTGACTTCTGTTAATGTAATCTCCTTATCAAGTGTCCTTAGCTCATTGATAATAGAGCTGAGCCTTGTGTACATGGCTTCTACAGTCTCAGCCTCTTCTTTCTTAAAGTTCTCATATTGGGATATGAGATTAGACCTTCTATCCTTCCTCTCATCAGCTGAACCAGCTACAATCTGATTCAGTGAGTCCCACATGGCTTTTGCTGAGGTGCAATCAGCCACTTTCTGGAATGTCTCATCAGACATAGTCTGAGCCAGAATATTCATAGCTTTGGCATCAGCTCTCTTGGCCTTCTTGT
This sequence comes from Platanthera zijinensis, assembly GCA_039513925.1. Lineage (NCBI taxonomy): Eukaryota > Viridiplantae > Streptophyta > Magnoliopsida > Asparagales > Orchidaceae > Platanthera > Platanthera zijinensis. The sequence goes on along the minus strand of CM077095.1, from coordinate 122,933,621 downwards.
AGGTTTCATTATAGTCAAGAGGTGGCACAACATTGAGATTTGCAGATGTTGTTGCAGTAGTTGCAGCAGGTGGTGTTGGTGGCCCTGTTAAGATAGAAGAAAAAATATCTTCATCAATGGAGTTCATATAAAGTCTGATTCTTGCCTTCGAGATGCAAAACTTTGCTAAGTTGCATACTGGAGGTCTGGTGCTAGAGTAATATTTATACTGGGCCATGAATCTAATGTGAGTGTATATGGTATCAAAGTATCTTATCACAAGATCTTATGGTTCAGGTGTTAGCCTGTTCAACCAATCAACCTAGGAATGGTTAAGCTGTTGAATAACCAACCTCCCTCTAATACCAATTGAAAGTGAGGGGATAAGATACTTACTACTCTAGAGGGGGGGGGGGGGGTGAATATAGTATTCAAAAATTAAGGAGACTCTAAACACTTCTCTTAGAGCTATTGCGAAATAGAAATATGAAAGCTTAAAACCTAAAGCCTATTAGAGTGTAGTGAATAAAATATCAAGCTAACTGAAGTTTCAGTTGAGCTTTAAGCCTAGCACAGCACTTTGCAACCTAGTTAAATTTATCACAGCCATAGTGCATAAATTAAAGTAAGCAACAAGACAACACAAGAGATTTATAGTGGTTCCCCAAATGGGTACATCCACTCTTCTACCACCCTGGTAGGAATCCACTACAGGTTTTTATTCAGGTGCCCTGCCACCACAAGATCTGCTGCAGGTAGATCTAGAGACCCTTTGAGCTTTTGATCAGGAGCCCAAAATCCAATAGGTTTTTGATCAGGTGCCCTATCACTAACAATTCACTTTTGATGGGAGTAATAACCCTTTTACAAGGAGGTTAAGAGAAAGATAAAAAGGTGTCTTCTCTGTGTTAAGAGAAGCTAGTGGATTTCTCTGAGAAAATCAAAGCTCCCCTGGCTTAGAGAATGTCCAGGAAGAAGCTTTGCTTCAGGGTGCAGGAAATCCAGATTGCTTTGAAACTCTTTCTGATGCAGCTTTGAAGAAGACTCAAGATGTTGATGAATGTTCTTCTTCAGCAGCTTTTACAATCTGGAAGGAAAGTTCTTCTTGAAAGCTTGAACACTAAGTGTTGATTTTCCTGAAGACAGGATGAACTCAGGAAGAAGCAGAGGAACAAATCCTTTTTTCTTTAGAGCTCTTATTCTATCACACTTGTTGCAATGTTCTGAGTTTCTGTATCTCTTTTATTTGTATTCAGCTAACTGTTTTATAATGTAGAAACTTTTTTCTCTTTCTAACAATGCCTCGAGCCCTGCACAAAAAGATCTTTCCAAAATAATATAATAAGTCAAATAAAGAAACTGCAGATATAGTATTTTCTGTCATTCCCAAAACGGATTTAAGGATATTAAAATATCCTATCAATTTGACTTTTCACAAATGCACAGGAGACAAATCCTAACGGCTATATTACAGCTGTACAAAATCCACTCTTTCCTTTTAATAAAACAAACAGCTTTATTCTGTCAAAATCTTTTAATCAATGCATAAGAAATATTGCAAATAAGCAACAGAGTATAACCATTGTAATAAGCAGAATATTTGAATAGAATATTTTTTAACCAAGAGTAAATAAAACAGGGAATCAAATGAAATGAACATTGATAATAGCAGACAGAAATTGTAGAGCAAGGATCGAAGATCGTCGATCTGACCAAGCAGATCGTCGTCCTGAAGAGAGAACATAATATAAACAGAAATCGTCGACCTAGGCTAAACGATCGTCAATCTGAGTAAGAAGATCGTCGATCCCACTTCAGAGTATATATAACTCTGAGATCGTCGATCATAAATCGAAGATCGTAGAGCGACAATCGACTATCGTCGAGCACAATTCTTTTAAACAAAATTTCCATTTGAATCCAATCTCAACTATCCTATCTGGGTCTATCCTAACTTAACCTAGGGTAGACTAACATTTAGTCTAACCATTGACCATATATAATTCTTGGGTCAATTAAGCCTAATTGAGATGACACGGCCCAAATAAAAACTAGGGAACCAACAAGCGCGATAATAAACCTAAACTTAATAGGGTGAAGGTCCTTGACCGTGGAGGTTCCTAAAGCTTGAAGACGCTTCTCTCGAAGTCGTGCCAAACTGAGTTTAGAAAGGTCCGATCGAACTCTCATCCAAATCGGAGGCCTAGAGCTCGCTTTACGCGGTGAACCCCACTATTGGATTTTACTCCAATCCGGGAGATTTGGACGTCTGCCTCTGTTGAGGGGTGCATACAACTCTCTTTACTCTTGAGTGTTCACTTCAAACTATGAGCCTCTCGGCTAGCTAAGAGTGAAAACAGAAATGGAAATTATATATCGATGATATAATTCCAAACATGAATAATCAAGAGTAAATCGAAGGCCTAAATCCTAAAAAGAAAAAGTAAATCAAAGCATCATAACTTAATCACTCAAACCTCGGATCATTAAGATCGAGTATAAGAAGGATTAGTTAATCATATCGAAGTGGAGGAGGAGGGATGAGTAGAAAAGCATTAAGAACACTATGCAAATAAAGGGGGCACTTTATATTAATATTAAAAAGAGCTACACTTGAGAAAGAAAATTACATTTGTATTGGAATTAAAAACCTATTCTAGCCCTACATTTAGCAATTAGAGCAAGTACAAATACTATATCAAAAGCTAATACAACAGGAGCACTAAGCTAGGGTTAAGAAAAACACAAAATGAGAAAGAGAGAGAGGGGAAGAAAACTAAAAAAAACCAAGAAACAAAGGGGCAACACCTCCCCTCTCAGCCCAAAACTGGTCTGGACACAAGGGGGTACCACTCAATTTATAGGAAAAATTCTCGGGTTGGTCACGCCTTGTGACACGCCTAGGGAGGGCGTGTCAGGGGGGCGTGACGGGTATGGGGTTAACCTCAGGCTCTAGATTCTGGCTGGAATGATGATTGCTTCAGTACATTGGCGGACACGCCCTGGGTCACACCCGTGTATGCGGGCATGACATGTACGTCATGTCGAAATCATTGGTTGGAAATCCGTCAGTCTTGGAAAAAGGTTGAACATGCCCTGGTACACACCCGTGTAGGGGGGGGGGGGGCGTGTCAGTACTATTGGCGTACAAAGGCAAAAAATGCATTAAATACAGCAGCAGGCTTCAGGATGAGGTCAACACGCCCCATGACACGCCCTGTGATACGCCCTGTGAGGGCGTGTCAGCGATTTTTTCTGTTATTTTGATTATGGCAGCAAGCTTCTTCGGGTTCGGGTCACATGCCCTGTGACATGCCCAGGGAGGGCGTGTCAGGTCATTTTTGGCCAATTTCTAGAAACCTGCAAAAAGACAAGAAAACATTAGCGATAATAATATATACATAAGGAAGTCAATAAATATGCTTATAATACATGATTAGTGCAATAAAAACAAGAAAATATATCGTAATAGTTTAGACTACAAAACGTATTATCACCAATCCCGACACTCAAGGATAAGGCTGTAGCCTATTCTCAAGTTCCTCCAGTAAACACCTGGACTAAGGGTAAATCCATCAGTAGACCTCACCTGTAAGTTTTTGAAGCCATCAACTTCATGTCAGCTGTAAAGATGACATCTGTTGGTGCTGTTCAGAATATGCCATGTACATCCATTGACAGACTAACTTTTATTCAGATTCTTACTGAAAGAAACAAGAAGAAGGATGCTGCTCTCCCCTCAGAACAAACAGCTATTGATAGCTTGCACTCTTTAAAGGTTATTTAGAAGAGGAGATACAATATTCATGAGTATTGGTGCTGTGGTAAAGTGGGTCACTTTGTCATAGATTGTTGGCACAACCCTAATATACCAAGGGTAAGGGTGAGTCTTCCTGATAGGACGGTTGCAGTTAGACATATGCTTTTTCTAGCTAACAAGAACCTAGGACCCAATTCCTTTTGGGTTTATAAGGAAAACTAATCCGTGTTTGTAGGGTAGTCCAAGTAATAATACAATGCCAATATGGTACTTACACAGTGGATGTTCCAAGCATATGTCTGGAACAAGGAGCCATCTTAAGGCTTTATATGGGTTGAAGAAAGCTCCCAGGGCATGGTTTTAGAGAAGACAAGAAAAGCTCCTTTGGCACCTATCAATTTTTAGGAATAAGATTGGTCTCTTGGAGCAGCCAGAATAAAACACATGTTACATCTCTATAGCTAAATCAGAATACATATCAGCTGGAAGCTACTATTCTCAGCTACGTTGGATCCAACATCAGCTTCAGGACTACAATCTCAAGCTATGTAGAAATCTAATGTTTTGTGATTCTACTAGTGAAATCTCTATTGCTAGGAATCTTGTATCTCATAGCAGGACTAATCACATTAATATTATGTATCATTTCATTAGAGAGCATGTGGAAAGTGAGGACATTAGTCTTGAGTTTATCCCTACAGACAAGCAGGTGGCTGATATCTTCACTAAGCCACTAGATGAAGCTAAGTTCGACACATTCAAATTTGAATTGGGTATGATGAACTTGATATAGCTTCAGTGTCTCTTCATGCATTTTTTGTTGCAGGCAATATTATTCCATGCAGGATAACAAAGAAGTTATGGACTAAGTGTGCAAGCACCGAATGCGCTGAGTCTAAGGGTTCAAGCGTTGAGTGCATTAAGACAACTTCAGGCATTGAGTACGTCAAGTGCGTCCAATCCACTCAATGCATACTGCTAGGGACTTCTGATTGCGACTATCTCACGGGGTTAATCTCAGCCGTTATCTCTTCATGATTATCACAACATGTATGCATCTCTCCATATTCTCAAATAAGAGGCAAGTATAAATAGAAGTGTGTGTGCTTAGAATAAAAAACACTATTCCTAGCCCTTGCGACCTGCTTTCTCCCTGCGACGAAAGCTCGATAAACCTTCAGAAACTCAGAAAATTCATGGTGCCGAAAGGAATGGATTTCCTGTTTGAGGGCTCAGAACTCGTGCGAAAAGGTTTTGAGGATTCTCTAGAGGAAGTTCTGCTAGTTGTACACTTACTAGAGGTCGCTGACCTAAGTTTCGTTCTATCCGAGCCTGTCTTAGTATGGAAGAGAGAAGTTCTGGAACTATACTCCAATGCCACTGTGGACTTATCCTCCAACAAAATCAAATCCTCCATCAGTGGGCATAAGATCAAAACCGCTCCCAAGAGATTGTGTAAAGCACTACAACTACCCAAAGTCAAGCAGTCTGATAAAGATATAGAATTTAATCAGGATGATGTGAAGTCAGCGCTAAAGTGGTGTGGTCTCTCAAAGCATACCACTAGATCAAAGAGGAAAGTTTCTAGCAGATACAGTTAGAAAAGCTCTGCTTTGCAAGATAGGTTTTCATGATAAGATATCCATAAAGATGTTTGAACTCATGACCAGGATAATTCTATCTAAGAAAATAGACTGGGGAATGGTGTTATTTGATAGAATAGTGGAATGCATCCCAGAACCTAACCTGGGAAAGATTTTATCTCTATATCTGCATAGTGCTGTTCCAGGGATCCTTAACATGAGGCTAGGAACAAAGATCCATCATACGAGGTTAATGGAATCTAAGATGTTTGATAGGTGGGATAGAGTTATACTACCACATCAACAGAGTGTTTAGAATAAGAAAAAGACAGCTGTACTAGTCCCTAAGGAAAGCACAAAAACCAGTTCTTCTGAGAAAAATGAGGAAGTGCCACATAATCACCATGTGTCTGAGTTTACTGAGGAGAAAAGAAGGGATATGAGTGCTCAGGTTTCAATATCCTTTAAACCTACAGCAAAGACAACCCAAGTTAGTGGCTCACATTTTGAAGACCTCCCAGCAGAGGTAACTGAATAGGTAACTGAAGGCATTGTGAATAGAATCTATGCAGATATTGAGGGGGAGACTTCCCAGATGCTTTCCCCTACTGAGTGGGAGACAGTTCAATTAGTTCAAGAACAACTAGACTCCTTCATTAAAAATTTATAGAACATGATTGCTCAAACTCCATAGGGTCCTGAAGTTGTTCTATTCTGTCCTCAAGTTGAGGGGGAGCAAGTCCCTGAAACAATGATTCAAGATGCCCCAGACACTGTTGTTATAGAACAACAAATTCTATTGGGAACTGCAAAGATTGAGGGGGAGATTCCAGCAGAGCTCCATGCTCAAGTATCAGAGAATGTTATTGACATTTCTAAAGGAGGTGAATCTGTTGTTGATGAGCCAAAGAGTAAGACTGTTGATCACTCTTCTGAATATATGCTAGCTGTCTCTGAAATAAGGGAAGGAGCAAGGAAAGAGCATGAGGATGTCTGTGATGAAAGGACATCTCATCAAGCTGATCATATGTCATCAACATTTCTGGCACAACTAAAAGGTCTGTTGGATCACTAAAGGAGACAACTTGAACGCAATATTGATGATTCAATTAAGGAGTTAATAATGAATCTATCTACTGAGATAAAGTCCATTAGATTTTAAGTCAACTTACTAAAGGCCAACACAATTGCATTCTTCATGAGAGCTGCCTCTGCTGTATCCTATACTAAAAACAAACTTCAAGAAATCAGACCTACATAGAATGATATTCTCCAAAATCAGAACATTACCTCTAGCAATATAGAAATGGTCCATAATGCTCAAAAACGGCTGATGGAAGCCCACAAGACTACAATAAAGGAGAATGGATGCCTGTACACAAGATTTGGATGATCATATGCTTCAGCTCAAGGATCATATCATAAAGGGAGTGAACTATCTGGATGCAAATATAACTCAGGCCAAAACCTCCCTGACTATAACTGTATCTGAAGAAGTCATAAAGGGGGAGAAGTCAATGATCAAAGCCATCATTGAGAATACTGTGTGGGTTACCAATGTAATTATAGGTTCATTGGGGCTTGAACAATATACATATGACAATATTTCTGCTGCTCCTGCCCCTATTACAGAAGGTATGTATGATGAACAGTATGGTGATCAATATGATAATCGAGGTGGTGCTTAGTTGACAGAAACTTTTACTACTGTTGTAATTCCTACATTTAGCCCCACTGCTGATTAGATAGCAAGAGCTATAAGTAAGTCTGTTGCTGAAGAAGAGGAAGAGGTAAGACTTAATAAGAAAAGGTATAGAGAAGAGATGGAGACAAGGCCAGAAATTGAGAAGTGGAGTCCTCAATCAAGGACCATCATCTTGTTTGCCTGGGATCAGATCAAAGATAAGAAAACTGATAGGGAAAATCTTTATAGCTCCATAGAATGGTTCAAGTTAGAAAGAAATGAAGTGGCTAGGAGGAAGTTTAGAAGAGATAAAAAGTCAGATGTTGTGCCACCAGATGCTGTTGAGCTCAACAAGTACTTTTCTAAGCCCTACAACTATTTTGAGAGACAAAAGGAGAAGAAGAATGAAGATAAGGAAAAGGCTGCAAGAAGCCCAGCAGGGGGATAGTGATCAAGGAACCTAAAACATTACATGTTTTTGTTTTCCTTAAGGACTATAGGAATGTGAACATTTTGTAATATGCACACTGCCTATTTATGATAAAATCTTAAATGATAATCATATTTTTGTGTGTATATCAATTTCTGTTCTTATGTACTGTGAATGTTTATCTTCTGTATATGATAGTGTATATCATTCACTAGGATTCTGACTTTTTCAAATAGGGAGAGATTGTTGGGTCCATTAATAACAATGTCCTAGATATGAATAAGGCCCATAAGTCAATGGTATACATATGAATGTATCTAATATATGTTCAAGTTCAGTGTATGCAGGTTGTATACTATTGTAATTATTTGACAAGAAGTCAGAGACACAATCAAAGTTGGACAAAAGACAGGTTGCTGGACAAGCATAAAATTTGGCAAGTTCAAAAGCGTTGAGTGAGCTTACTTCACTCAACTCTAAAAAAGGAAAAACATTGACAAAAATCTATGCAGTCAAACCCTCAAAGTTGCTGACTGGAAATTTGTCTAAGGACAGAAGCTTTGAGTGAAAGCAGTTCACTCAGTGCTTGATCAATTGGTTTTCAGGTCAAGTGTAGATGCATTGAGAGAAGACATGTCACTCGACGCCACATCAATAAGATAGTCAAAGTCTAGAAGCATTGAGTGTTGAAGTTGCACTCGACGCCTTCATGCAGAGAAATTTCAACCAAGTCCAGAAGTGTTGAGTGATGAAGGCTCACTTAACACCTTAACCGTTAGACTGCAAATGGCAAAAGAGTTGAGTGTTGAAGATTCACTCGACGCCTCAAGACACAGAATTCTGCTAAGTGTTTTTGCATTGAGTGATAAGACTTCACTCAATGCCTATGCAGATTGTCTGGAAATTACCAAGTCCACAAGCACTGAGTCATGTTGACGTCATCAAGAATTCAAATGTCGCTAGATTTCAAAGCTATATGATAAAAGGCGCCACATGCCTTTAGTATAACATTTAATGCAAAAGAAGTGTTGTAGTTACCAACTCTGACTGGTCCATACTACACAAAGAGCCATTACATGGCGGGATACAAAAGCTTAGTCCCGAGAAAGAAAAAGAGCTTTTTGGTCTTATTCTTCCTCTCGATGAATGAGAAGTTTTCAAACAACTTGATCTATAATTAGTCTGCGATTCACAGACAGAGTTGGCTGTTGAAAAAATAACTCACTTAAGAAGAAACTTGTCTTCAATAGCAAGATCAGAAGTTCTTTTTTGAAGAAGAAGAAGCAGAGCAAGCATAGGATTGTTGTTCATCTTCAAGGCCACAACACTCAACTCTACTACATAAAAGGATTGGAGGAACAGTACTATGCAGATATCTTTTCAACACAAGTAGAAACATCTTGAAGATCTATTCTTGATACTGTGAAGAAGATAGGACTAAGCTTTCTAAGTTCAGGAAGAAGAAGGCTCAGATAATAATTTCTCTAGAGTCAAAGTTAGGGCTGAGTTTACTCAGTCCAGGAAAGAAGAGTTAGGGAACATTTCTCTGGAGTCATATGTCATCAAAACCTTACTCATTCTATAGGATCAATCTTTATCTGTGTTGTAAGCCTAAAATATAAAGGCTGAGATGTAGGATTCTGTTGAGAATTTGAGGTAAGGCCTTTATCCTGAGGTAGGATCTTAATCAGATCTAAGCTGTAGGAGAGTTATTGATGAAAATGACGACCCATGACATGTTGATGATGGTTCCAGCATGCTTAAAGAAGATCCCTTGCTATCTCCAATCAAAGACTTGCGCCGCCGCATAAACATTATTGATCTACGCTATAACCTCTGCCCTCGGCGCAAGACTTCCTCTTGACCTTTTTACTGCTTATGTCAATTTTATTATTGTTTAATTTTATTGTTGTTTATTTGTTTTTAAATATGTACTGTATTTATTCAGATTCCCCTTTTTTTAGTTTGGACATGTTATGTTTTAATTTGGGCTGTGTTGGGTCCATTGCCCACAATGTCCTAGATTTGAAGAAGTCAAATATGTCAATGAGCATACACAATGGTATACTTAATATATGTTCAAGTTCATACATGTAGGTTGTCCTAGTAACAATGATGGGACAGGTAGCCTAAATAGCTAAGTTAGGTAAAACACTTACCTAAGGTGTGGATAGACATAAATCTGTCTAAGTCCGCAGGCATTGAGTGAAGGCAATTCACTCAATGCCAAATGACATATAGCGCTGAGTGAAGCCTATACAGTCAAATAAAAAGAAGTGGCAAGTTGAGAATGTGGCTAAGTCCATAGACGTTGAGTGAAGTCAACTCACTCAACGCCATACAACAAAAAGCTATGAGATAGGCTAAAGCAGTAAAAGCCTGAGAAGAAATGGACAGAAAAGTGGCTAAGTCCACAGACGTTGAGTGAAGATCATTCACTCAATACCATAGCTCCATAATCATTGAGTATAGCTCAGTCAGTCAACGCCACAGGAAAACTATAAATATTTACTAAATCCACATGCGTTGAGTGAGGCAAGCTCACTCAATGCCATGTGATAATGTGTTGATTAATTCTAAAAGGAAGTGTTCTTTTTAGACACAAAAATTTGGCTAAGTCCTGCGATGAGTGTAGCTCACTCACTCAACACTAGATAACAGAAGTATCTGTTAAGTAATTTGGCGTTGAGTGGAGCTTACTCACTCAATGTCAAGAAATAGTAAAATTGGCTAAGGAAAAAAGCGTTGAGTGAGGCGTGCTAACTCAATGCTCTCAACGCCAAGCACACACATAAGGCTAAAAAATGTGCTAAGGCAAAAAGAGTTGAGTAAGGCTTGCTCACTCAACGCTGTCAACGCCTAGTGAGACAAAATTCTGTCTAAGTGTTTTGGCATTGAGTGAAGCTCATTCACTCAATGCCTATTCTGCTAATGCTCGATTTTGGCTATGTCCACAGGTGCTGACGTCAACAATATCGACAAAGTCAACTGATTTCAAATCAAGTACTAAGAAGCTACAGAACACGACAAACTATGCTGAGAAGCTACTGTACGTCTTCTTCCATTAAAGCAAGGTATAACTGGAAGTTATAGGTGGGGCCCACTGATCTCTAAGAGCCGTTGATCGGCAAACTACAAAAGGAAGAGATGGGCCAAGATACAAGATAACTTTTAGGGCATTATCGTTTTCAAAAAGTTTGCGGCTAGACTTAATCTTCCTCGGCATTGCTTCAAGTAAAAGCTTAAAGTTTCCCGACAAAAAGTTTAGTTAGCTGTGTGTCTTCTTCATCGACACCAACAAGATCAGAAGGCTTTCCTTTTGAGGGAGAAGCAAAAAAAAGGAAGAAGCCTATGCGGATCAAGTTGCTTCTCAGTTCAGCAAGCCCAAATCTGAAGATCTATTTCTGAAGCTAAGAAGAAGGAAGAATAAAGTAGCTGACTCTGTCCAAGGAAGGAAAAGGAAGCAAAGCAGTTTACTACTAGTTACTTACTGCTCAAGATCCTTATAGCTATGAAGAAAGTTTGAGCTGAGATAACTCAGCTCAAGGTACTATCACATAGAAATTTCTCCGTGATAGATATAAATCAATTTCACTCCAATAGGATCCTTTTGGATCTGAGTTATAGGGCTCTCTGAGCCTGAGGTAGGGTAAATTTGCCTATGCTGTAGGATCCAATTTGGATCTGAGGTAGGTGGTCAATTAATCACTAAGCTATAGAAGAGGAATACTCTCTGAGGTAGGATCCTTAGTGGATCTGAGGTAGGGCTGTCCTCCTAGCCTGAGTGTAGGGCCTTTGGCCTGAGGTAGGTGGTATGCTGACCACTGAGTTGTAGGCCCTTGTGGCTGAGCTATAGGTCTTGGAGGAGACTGAGAGATCCTGAGGGATCTGAGGTGTAAGCTCTATGGAGCAAAGTTTTGGAGAAGTTCCTTGACTAACAGGAAGTTGGCAAGGTGGGAAGAGCGTGGATGTACCCAAAAGTTGGGGAACCACTATAAATCTGTGTATTTTTCTGTGGTGTTTTTCTTTGAGACGATACTTGAAAGAAAATCACTGCCAACACACAAAGCTCTAAAGAAGATAAAATTAAAAGTTAAAAATAATAGTTAGACAACCTATTCACCCCCTAGGTTGTAAGCTACCTTGAAAATAAAGACTTTCAAGTGGCATCAGAGGGAGGTTGCTCAAAAAGGATCTAACTATCTAAGTGATTCTCCAAGGTAACTAAGTCAGTCCTTATGGGTTTAGGAGTGAACTACAAGGAGCTAGGTACCATGAAGCTTCCTATCTGCAGGAAAGAAAGTTTTGGCATCTGGAAGGAAAGGGTTTGGCTGTTCATGGAAGCAGCTGACGCTAGAATCTTCATAACAGTTAAGGAAGGACCTTTCATCCCTATACAAGTGTCTGTTCTGGATGCAAATGTCCAGACGCCCAAGACATATGCTGAGATGATAAAGTATGAAGTCATTCTTGCTACCATGGAAAAGAGGACTCAAAACATCATTGTCAGTGCAATTGATGATTCTACCCTTCAGTATCTAATTCACTGCACAAATGCAAAAGAAATGTGGGGCACTCTGGTGATCTACATGGAAGACACAAAGGAGGTGAGGGATGATAGAAAGTCCATGCTCAACAAGGAGTATGAAGCTTTCAGACAGTCCAAGGGAGAAGACAAAGCCACCTACTATGAAAAATTCTTCAGGATAGTGAATGAACTAAGGACCTATGGAAGGATCTTTAGTCATTATGAACTAAATGATAAGTTCCTTAGGTCTCTCACCAGAGACTGGGACACAAAAATTTGTGCCATCAGAGAAATGAACAAGCTGGGTGAGACTCCACCCCACACCCTATTTGGTAAGCTGCTATCATATGAGATGCAGTTAACTGTAAGAAAAGAGGAAGATACCAAATGTAAGTCTTAGGCTAAAAAGAAGTCTTTGGCTTTCAAAGCTGAAGCCACAAAGAAAAGTAGGAGGAAGACCCCTTCTCCTCCAAGAAGACTAGCAGATTCAGAATGCTCTGAATCAGAGGCATTAGACAGTTGCATGTGTTGGTACCCTAGTTTTGATTTGAGTTTAGTCCTCTCCTTTGTGCCCCTTGACCCAAGAAATATCTAAGGTCAATGGTTAGGAGTCTAGCTGTAGAGTCCTCACTTTTCCAGATTGAGAATTTGGTTAAGTAGTTTTTCGTTCGACTATAGTCGAACGCTGCTCGACTATCGTCTATCGGCTGATCGACGATCGTCTATCAGTTGGTCGATGCTTTGTCTGCGTTGATAGTTCGACTATCTGTTGATAGGTCGACTATCTGTTTTGCGTTGATAGTTCGACTATCTGTTGATAGTTCGACTATCTGCTTGGCGAGGTAGTTCGACTATCTGTTCTGATAGATCGACTATCTGATAGTTCGACTATCTGTTGATAGGTCGACTATCTGTTCCGCTTTGATAGTTCGACTATCTGTTTCGCCTTGATAGTTCGACTATCTGTTGATAGATCGACTATCTGTTGTCTTTGATAGTTCGACTATCTGTCCTGATAGTTCGACTATCTGATAGTTCGACTATCTGCTGATAGATCGACTATCTGGTTTGTTTTGATAGTTCGACTATCTGTTGATAGATCGACTATCTGTTTTCAGAGGTAGGTCGACTATCTGCTTGATAGGTCGACTATCTCTGTGCGCTTGATAGTTCGACTATCTGTCCTAGATAGATCGACTATCTGTTTTCAGAGGTAGGTCGACTATCTGCTTGATAGGTCGACTATCTCTGTGCGCTTGATAGTTCGACTATCTGTCCTAGATAGATCGACTATCTGTTTTCAGAGGTAGGTCGACTATCTGCTTGATAGGTCGACTATCTCTGTGCGCTTGATAGTTCGACTATCTGTCCTAGATAGATCGACTATCTGATAGTTCGACTATCTGCTCTGATAGTTCGACTATCTGCCGGGGTAGTTCGACTATCTTCTTCGATAGGTCGACTATCTGGATCGTTCGACTATCTGCCCGATAGTTCGACGATCTCCGTGCGTCGTTCGACGATCTTCGAGGGTCGTTCGACGCTTTCAGTCTGCCTTTGTATTTTGTATTTATTTATTATATTTAATTAATTAATACATTTTCTGGCACTTTATTTTAAGCTGTATGATAAAATTACCAGGCAATATTTGCTCCAGCTCTTTTGCCTGAGTCAAATCTTTTTTAAGATAAAGTTGTTTGTCTTATTAGCTGTCTTTATAAATTACTTTATCTGTTGTCAGCCCTTTATAACCGTTAGACTGAAAAGTCTTCTTTTTGCTATAAAGAGATTATTTCTGATGTGACTTTATTTAGTCCTTCTGTTATTTGATTTAAGCCTGCAGCTTCTTAGAAAGAGGTTTATTCTTTTTATAGAATGTTTTGCTGCAGAGATGTTTCTGTCTTCTTGATATTTACAACCCAGGTCTCAAGGCTCAGAAGAAGACAAATAATTCAAATGGAAGAGAGCCATTGCTTGATGATGTTATATAAAGGACCCTTTGAAGAAGGATTCAAGCTAGCTAATAGCTAACAAGTTGTTCATTCAAGCTCTCAAGCCTTCATCAAGAAAAAGCTTTCTGCTCTCAGCAATTTCCATCTAACTGAGAAGTGTTAAGATCTTCATCTCTTCTTCACCTGAGTTCTCCTGCTTTCAGGAAGTTCAAACTCAGAGTTCCTTTGAAGAAGAAGAAGAAGATAGCTGCTTGAAGATCTTTGATTTTATTATTTACTTTCTTCCTGTAGCTTTTCCTTCAGAACTTTCTGAAGAGTTTTTCTGCACTAAAGCAAGACTTCACCTGGACATCTTTGAGCCAGGGGGAGCCTTGATTCTTTAGAGCATTCTAGCTCAGTGCAAGCTTTTGTGCTTCTCTAATCTTTGTAAAATAGAGAAGACATCTTAACCTTCTTCCCCCTCCTGTACAGGGTTATTACTCCCTTCAAAAGTATCCCTTGGTGGCAGGGCACCTGATCAAAAACCTGTGCTTGGTTTTTAGGCACCTGATCAAAAGTCTAAAGGGTTTTTGGATCTACCTGAAGCAGATCCTGTTGGTGGCAGGGCACCTGATCAAAAACCTGAGTGGATTCCTACCGTGTGGGTAGAAGAGTGGACGTACCCAAGTTGTTTGGGGAACCACTATAAATTTCCTTGTGTCGTCTGGATTCCTTTGTTTAATTCCTGCATTGTGGCTGTGATTAGATATAACTAGGTTGCTAGTTGCTGATTAGGGTTTGCCAAGCTTAACTGTAATTACAGTTAGCTTGTGTTTGTTCACATCACTTGTGTTAGGCTCTAGGGTTAACTTTATATCTATAATCTTTTCATTCCGCACTTCACTCCAAGGGAGTTGGGTAGACTATTGAGTTTTGTCTGTGCAAAATTTGATAACTCTATTCACCCCCCCTCTAGAGTAGTATCTATCCCTTCACTTTCAATTGGTATCAGAGGGAGGTTGACTGACTGTATAGGCTAACACCTAAGTCACAAGATCCTGATAGATACCAAGAGCTTATAGATATTCACTATCATGGCCCAGTCCAAGGATTATTCTAGCACCAGACCTCCAGCATGCAACTTAGCTAAGTTTGGCATCTGGAAGGCAAGGATTAAATTATATATGAACTCTATTGATGAAAGCATCTTTGCTTCAATTTTGTCAGGTCCCCCAAGAGCACCTGCTGCTGCCACTACCTCATCATCTGATATGAGTGCAGTGCCTCCTCCAGATTACAATGATGAATACAAGAAGGCCAAAATTGCAGATGTCAAGGCAATGAACATACTGGCTCAGACAATGTCTGATGAGGTGTTCCAGAAGGTGGCTGACTGCTCCTCAGCAAAGGCCATGTGGGACACACTGAACCAGATTGTAGCTGGTTCAGCTGATGAAAGGAAGGACAGAAGGTCCAACCTGATCTCACAGTATGAGAACTTCAAGAAAACTGATGCTGAATCAGTTGAAGCTATGTACACCAGGCTCAGCTCAATCATCAATGAGCTGAGGACCCTGGACAAGGACATATCATTGACAGAGGTCAATGATAAGATTCTTATGTGCTTCCCTAGCACATGGGATCTAAGAATCTGGCCCATCAAGGAAGCCAGAAGTACTAATGAGATCTCAACTGAAGCTCTCCTCGGCAAGCTCAAGTCTTTTGAGCAAGTGCTGAAGACCAGAGAAGCAGAAGCTGAAGCCAAGACCCCCACTCCAACAAGAAAAGAGCAATCTCTAGCTCTTAAGGCTACAGATGTCTCTGAAGGCAGCCAATCTAATGAGGAACTTATGGCATTGTTTGCCAAAAGGTTTCTCAAGATGGGAAGAAAGGAGTTCAGAAAGAAATCTTCACGATATGAAGACAAACCAAGGTATGATCGCTCTCCTGCTAAAGAAATTATTTGTTATGGTTGCAGGAAGCCTGGACACATCTTGCCCGAGTGTCCAGAGAAGAAGAACAAAGAAAAGAGAAAAGAAAAAGAACAACACAGGAAGCACTCCAAGCCATCCTCCTACAAAAACAAGAAGAAGGAGAGAGGTTTCATTACTGAAACCTGGAGTGATTCTGATGAAGAATCCTCCTCATCAAGCTCCAGTGAGGATGAGGAAGAGAAGAAGGCAAAAGAAGTTTGCCTAATGGCAATAGATGCCTGCAGCAACCACTCTGCTGCAGAGAGTTCTGATTCTGATGAAGAGATGCCTACAGAAGATGAGGTACTTTCTTCTTATGATTTTACTTCAGAAGAATTTAAATTAGAATTTAAATCTTTATGTTTAGATTTAATTAGCTCAGAAAAGGAAATAAAAGAACTTAGAAATAGGTTAGCTGACTCAGAATTAATAGCCTCTGAAAATGTTAGGTTAAAGGAGGAACTCACTACTTATAGTGAAGAAGTTAAATTTCTTAAAATAGAGTTAGCTAAGTCTAAGAGATTAGAAGAATCCCTTAATGGTAGAAGCCTTAAGTTGTTAGAAATTACCAGCATGACTAACACTAGGTCAGGTAATGATAAACTAGGCTTAGGAGCTTCTCCCAGTGAACCCCCAGTCCTTCTTAAAAATAATCTTTCAACTCCAGTGAACTTCATTTCAGCTAGTGGAAAGAAGAACACTGAGCAAGTAAATCTGGTTAATAAAACCTTAAATAAAGCTAAGAGAGAAAAGAGAAAGAAGTTCTTTAAAGAAATGCAAAGAGCGTCGAACGCCGCTCGACGATCGGAAGCTCCATGGTCGAACGAAGCTCGACGATCTGAGCGCCCATCGTCGAACGTCGATCGACGATTTCAATATGATCTTCAAAATCATAATCAATTCCATAGAAACCAAAATGAGAATAGAAACCCTAGGTTTGTTGACCCATCATCTGCATGGAGAATCCCACCTAGGAGATCTCACCCACTAGGGTATCACCCTCAGCCTGCATTCTCATATATTTCCAGTTTTTCTTATGTGAAAAACAAGGGACCCAAGGTTACCTGGGTCCACTCTGTCTAAATAATTGTCTTGCAGGTGAAGGCCTATCCAATCACTCAAAATAAGTGGTATTTGGATAGTGGATGCTCTAAGCATATGACAGGAAATAAAGATCTACTGTCAAAGTTCAAAGCTAAGCTCGGCCCAAAGGTTATCTTTGGAGACTCCAGCTGTGGTCAGACAGAAGGCTATGGCAAGATCACAATTGGAGCAGTTACTTTCAAGAGAGTTGCTTATGTCAATGGACTGAAGCATAATCTGATTTCAGTCAGCCAGCTATGTGATGCTGGCTACCAGGTTTCATTTTCTAATCTCTCTTGCAATATTACTTTAAATAATAATGTTGTTTTAGTAGGTATTAGAATAGGTAATATTTATTTAGTAGATTTCAATTCATCTCATTCTGAAATCTGCCTATTTAATGAAGTAACCCTTAATAATAATTCCCTATGGCATAAAAGGCTTAGTCATGTAAACCTTAAAAATATATCTAGGTTATCTAAGCACAACCTTGTTAGAGGTTTACCTTCTTGCCCCTACAAGAAGGAGAGCCTATGCAAGGCTTGTCAGCTAGGCAAGCAAACCAAGAATTCTTTTAAATCTGTAAATAAAAGTGATTCTCCTAGAATCCTGTATTTATTACATTTGGACCTTTTTGGCCCAATAAATGTACAGAGTTTAGGAGGGAAGTATTACACCTTAGTAATTGTAGATGACTTCTCTAGGTTCAGTTGGGTTTTCTTTTTGAGAACTAAGTCTGATAACTTCAAAGCCCTTACAGACTTTCTATTATGTGTGCAGACTGAGTACTCTACTCATGTGGCCTTGATCAGAAGTGATCATGGTACTGAGTTTGACTCTCTTCTCATGCAAGAATTCTGTGAGAGAGAAGGTATCAAACATAGCTTCTCAGCTCCTAGAACTCCCCAACAAAATGGGGTAGTTGAAAGGAAGAATAGAATACTAATTGAAGCTACTAGTACATTGTTGGCAGATGCTAACATGCCTCTATCCTATTGGGCAGAAGCTGTTAGTACAGCCAACTATGTCTTGAATAGAAGTTTGATACACAAACTTAAGTGTAAAACTCCTTATGAGTTGCTTAAAGGAAAGAAACCAAAAATTAATTACTTTAGAGTTTTTGGCTGTATTGTTTATATTCATAATAATAATAAAGAATATATTAGAAAATTTGAAGCAAAAGCTTCAATGGGAATCATGCTTGGATATTCCCAAGTAAGCAAAGCTTATAGGGTTTATAACAAGTCTACCTGTAAGATAGAAGAATCTGTGCATGTGACTTTTGATGAGTCTCAGATGTTTTACAAGGAGAAGGAAAATTCTCCTTCCTCCAGTTCTTTGCAGGTACCTGATGCCCCTCAAGAAATTCTTCAACTATCAACTCTTCAGATCACTGAATCAGACAGTGATGAAGACATTGCTGAAGCTGTTGAAGCTGTTGTTGTACCACCAACAGTAGATCAAATTCCTCCTGAGGAATTAATCCCAACTGTTGCTGAAGATCACATCCCACCTGCTGATATTGTCACACTTAGAGATCACCCCACATCTCAAGTGATTGGAGACATATCAGCTGGTGTGCAAACAAGACACCAATTAAGACAGGATGTGATGCATGCTTGTTTCCTCTCACAGGTTGAGCCCCTCACCTTTAAAGATGCAGAGCTAGATCCCCACTGGATCATTGCAATGCAAGAGGAGCTCAATCAGTTTGAGAGATGTAAAGTTTGGACTTTGGTTCCAAGACCTAAAGGCCAACTGATCATAGGCACCAAGTGGGTGTATAGAAACAAGCTGGATGCAAATGGAATTATAATAAGGAATAAAGCAAGGCTTGTAGCTCAGGGCTACAGACAGGAGGAAGGTATAGACTATGACCAAACCTTTGCTCCTGTTGCAAGGCTAGAAGCAATAAGGATCTTCTTGGCCTATGCAGCCTTCATGAAGTTTAAGGTGTTCCAAATGGATGTCAAAAGTGCATTCCTAAATGGTGAGCTTAAGGAAGAGGTGTTTGTTGAACAACCACCAGGGTTTGT
The DNA here is from genome assembly GCA_039513925.1 of Platanthera zijinensis. Classification (NCBI taxonomy): domain Eukaryota; kingdom Viridiplantae; phylum Streptophyta; class Magnoliopsida; order Asparagales; family Orchidaceae; genus Platanthera; species Platanthera zijinensis. Next base: position 122,914,634 of record CM077095.1, on the reverse strand, counting down.
TTCTTCAACTCAGCCTTCTCATGTTTTTAAGTTGCAGAAAGCTCTTTATGGACTAAAGCAAGCTCCTAGGGCCTGGTATGAGACCTTAGCTAGTTTCCTGTTAGAGCACAACTTTACTAGGGGAGTAGTTGATAGAACCCTTTTCGTCAAGCATCACAAGGACACAATCCTGTTAGTTCAGGTGTATGTAGATTATATTATTTTTGGCTCCACTGATCCCAAACTGTGCAAAAAGTTTTCCAACTTGATGCATTCCAAGTTTGAGATGAGTAATATGGGTGTGCTGTCTTACTTTCTTGGTCTCCAAGTTAAGCAAGATGCTGATGGTATCTTCATCTCCCAATCCAAATATGCCAAGGAATTGGTAAAGAAATTTGGGATGGCTGATGCTTCAGCAATGCCTACACCCATGGCTACTAATGTAGTTATTGATTCTGATGATCACGGCAAGCCAGTTGATCAAAAGAATTATAGGGCCATTGTTGGTTCCCTATTATATCTAACTGCAAGTAGGCCAGATATAATGTTTGCTACATGCCTTTGTGCTAGATTCCAGGTCAACCCCAAGGAATCTCATCTGATTCTTCTAAAGAGAATCCTGAGATACCTGAAGGGATGTCCAGATCTAGGACTTTGGTACCCAGCTGAGTCAGAGTTTGAATTAATTAGATATTCTGATTCTGATTATGCTGGTTGCAGAGTTGACAGGAAGAGCACCTCAGGAACTTGCCAGTTCCTTGGAGAGAGATTGGTCTCTTGGTTCTGTAAGAAGCAGGCTTCTGTCTCAACTTCAACTGCAGAGGCTGAATATATAGCAGCTGCCAGTTGTTGTTCACAGATCCTGTGGATTCAAAACCAGCTTGTGGATTATGGTTACTCACACAAGAACACCAAGATCATGTGTGATAGTACCAGTGCTATCTCAATTGCACAAAATCCAGTGCACCACTCTAGAACAAAGCACATTGAGATTAGGCACCATTTCCTGAGAGATTGTGTGGAAAAGAACAAGATCTGTCTTGAGTTCATATCCACTGAGTTTCAGAGAGGTGATATATTCACCAAGCCTTTAGATGAACAGAAGCATCTGTTCTTTTTAGTTCAACTAGGCATGATTAATGGACGAGACTAAGTGTGACTATATCTGCCTATGTTGAAATCTGCTTGAAGATCGTCGAACGATGATCGAAGATCGTCGAACGGATTAAGCCCATCGTCGACCTCTGGTTAATGATAGCTTATCTGTTTGAAGATCGTCGATCGACGTTCGACCATCGTCGAACAGATTGAGCTCATCGTCGATCTCTGAACGACGACAGCTTGTTGTTTGAGAAGCCAGAAATAGCCGAACGATGGTTCGACTACTCTGCTTCTGAGCCGATCGTCGAACGGCCGTTCGACTATCGGGTCAAGTATCTTTTTAATAGATCGACTATTCCCGGTCTAATATAAAGCCGATAGTCGACCTAGGTTAAAAGATCTTGTGTTTTATCGTCGACGGAGCGTGCCCTTTCGCATTCTGCTTTCCCGCTTGCGATTTCCGGGCGTTTCGCCTTCTTCGTTCTCTGCAGCTTTCTCGAGCTTTCTCCAGCAAATCCATGGCGGTTTCCCCAGCAGTTCTAGCCGTCGTGAAGTTTGATGCAGGATTTAGCGTGGATTTCGACGCGTTTAGCAGCTGCGATGCAGGAATAGTAGAAGTTCTACAGCTGTGCCGGGATCAGGGATTAGAGAAGTTAATGTCTGCAAGGATTAAGATAAACATCCCAGAAATCAAAGAATGGGCTTTCACGTCGTCTTCCACAGACGAATCGATGACTGGTACCATCGGCGGAGAAGAGGTAATCCTGACTCCGGCCGTTTTATCTGATGTTTTTGGTTTAGTTAATGGTGAAGAGGATTATGAGCAAGATGCTCAGGAATTCGGAAGAATGCTAGTTGAGCTGGGACATGCTGAGGGCATTCCCACGAAGCTGCTCAAAGTGAATTTTCCTTTCAAAATCAAGTCTCTTGCTGAGCTAGTAGGAAAAGTGCTCCTGGGTAAGCACTCTGCCCACGACAATATAACAAGGCAGCAATTCGCACTCATGTGTGCGATTGTTAATCGAAAAAGGATAGATTGGGCAGCAGTTGTGTTTGATTTAATCAGGAAAAAGACTGGTAAGAAGGAAGTCACCCTAGGAAGGGTCATTGGAATCTTCCTTAAGGAAAAATTCCCCCAGCTGCTGAGTTCAACTGCAACAACAATCAATGCGAGCAAGAAGATGGATCCCAACTTGTTCTCTAAGTGGAAGAGAACGTTTGTGAAACCTGCTCCAGCAACATCTGAGGACACCAGGACTGAATCAGTCACTCCTCACCATGTTGAAGCTGGCTCAGCTCTTCCCTCCTCCTCCTCTGCTTTGCTGTCTGCCTCAGTTGAAGTACCATCAACTTCAGCTGAAGTACGACCTTCTTCCTCTTCTGCTCCAGAAACAACTACGGTTGTTCCTCTTTCCCCTCCAGCTTCTCCTCTACCTGCTCATCTGGCTAGGATATCTGCTCCTAGCTTTGATTTGTTAGGATCAGAGAGAATTCCTACTCCTCCTGTATCTCCCGTTAATTCCCCAATTAACTCTCCTGCTCCATCTCCTGCTCCATCCCCTGTCCACACCATTTTTCATCCCAGCACCACTACCATATCTACTGCAGCTCCATCCACTTCACATCCTTCATCTCTTGAGATCTCTCCTGAATTCATCTCCCGCATTGTGGAGTTGATTACCCCCTCAATCAAAACCATGATTGAAGAGGCAATCGCTCCCCTTGCAGCCTCCATTGATATCTTATCTGCCTCCATCAAATCCCTTTCAAAATCTGCTGAGCCATCTTCCTCAAGGGGCCTGGTTTCAGTTTCCACTGAAATCAGGCAGGGGGAGATGTTCCATGAAGATGCCTCAGACCATCCTGCCTCCCCTCCACCTATAAAAGATACAGTCATGACAGCCCTGGAAGAAATAGCTCCAGCTGAGGAAGAAATAGCTCCAGCTGAGGAAGTGTCTGCTCCTGCTGAGAAAGAAATAGTTCCAGTATTGTCTGATAAGGAAATAGCAGATGGAATCTTGTTATCTGAGATTGCAGTTAAAGTCTGCTTAGAAGATCTTACCACTCCTGTGATTGCTAGATTCCTAGAAGGAATTATAACTTCATATCTGAATGAATCATGGGAGATGGTCAAGTATGAAGGTAACTCTTTCATCCGTTTTGTTGATGAGTCGATTAATTTGTTAGTTTGTGAATTCCTGGAAGGAATGATTTCTGTTTATTTAGCAGATCTGTCTTCATAATTCTATAGATGTTATTAGAGAAGATTTAACTGCTCAGATCATAGCAGTTGTTTCTGAAGCTGATCCAAGTGTTCCTGATATTCAAGTAGATCCTGAATTGGAATCTTTCTTAGATGATAGAGAGGATGAATCTGAGAATCAAGATAAAGTCAAGGATGACTCTCCTGTTCTGAATTTGGAAGAAGCTCAAGCAAGAACTGCCTGGGATTTAAGAGTACAATCTTTAAAAGAGAAAGAAAAAGATCTGCAAATTGAAAAGTCAACCATCTGGGATGACTCTCCAGGGTTGGACTTAGATTCCCTTCTGGCTCTGGATGCCATGGAAGAGGAAAGAGAAAAATCTGATCTGAAGCTTAAAGAAAAGGCTGTTTCAGAAGCCTATGATCCTTATGAAAATCCTCCCTCATCTCATTCTGATGATGATGATGATTCTGATGTTTCTGAGAAGTCAAAGAGAAAGAAAGCTGCTTCAAAGAAAAGGAAAGCTCCTCCTCCTCCTCCCAGTAAAGATAATGATATTCCCTATTACATTCTGAAGGGCATTGACCCTAAATCCAAGGAATTTCAGCACTGGATGTGGTTTTCAAAGAATCAGCAGAAAGAAAGAAAAAGAACTAAGAGGTATGATAGTCCTGTCTCAAGATGGACTCCCAGAGGTCCTCCTCCTCCTCCAGGTGCAGGAGCCCCTGGGAACCTATCAGCTAATCCTGCTGCCTCTTCTGGAAGATCTGCTTCTTTTCAGCCCCAGCCAAGACAAAGTTATCAAAGCTCGCAAGGAAAATCGTTTTCTGGTTCTCAAAGACAAATGAAGGAGGCTGTGGTTCAAAGACCAACCTTTTCCCCACCTCCTTCTCCAAAGAAGAGAATTCCATCTACAACACCAGTTCAGTCTGAGGAAATTGTATCAAAAGGTAAATAGTTTACTTTGTTTTAAAATTTCTAGCAAGACCCTTTTGCTAAGTTTGCTTTCAATGTCTTATCTAGTTATTCAAGATAAAATAGCTGATGCTGCTTCTCCTGAGCCTGTTTATGAAAATCCTGAGCTGGATCCTAACTTTAGGATGGCTCGCTTTCAAGAACTAGTTGGAGCAGCTCAAATAAGAAAAGCTAGAGCAGAAGGAAAAGATACGACTGGTCTAACTACCATGTCTGCTTACAGAAAGAAAGAATTTGAAAAGTTCCAGGTTAATCCTGAGATTTTTGATCCATCAAAATATATGGAAAAGCATCCTGAAGCAGTAGTCCCAAGAGCTACAGAACTGAAGATCATTGGTGCGCAGGACCTGAAACTGTCAAAGAAAGAATCTGATGATCCTTTAAGGAAAATCTCTTTTGTTTCTAGCTCTTCTGTTTCTAAGCCTGACTCTGTTGATCCATAGTTTGATTTACTGCTGTGCTATATTTGTTTATCTGTTTGATAATCTGCTAGTTAATTCTTAAATCTTTCCTGTATTATTTTATTGCTCTTTAGCTAGCTGTATGTTTTAGTTGTTGAGAGACTTAACTCAAATAGGGGGAGATTGTTGGTACCCTAGTTTTGATTTGAGTTTAGTCCTCTCCTTTGTGCCCCTTGACCCAAGATATATCTATGGTCAATGGTTAGGAGTCTAGCTGTAGAGTCCTCACTTTTCCAGATTGAGAATTTGGTTAAGTAGTTTTTCGTTCGACTATAGTCGAACGCCGCTCGACTATCATCTATCGGCTGATCGACGATCGTCTATCAGTTGGTCGACGCTTTGTCTGCGTTGATAGTTCGACTATCTGTTGATAGGTCGACTATCTGTTTTGCGTTGATAGTTCGACTATCTGTTGATAGTTCGACTATCTGCTTGGCGAGGTAGTTCGACTATCTGTTCTGATAGATCGACTATCTGATAGTTCGACTATCTATTGATAGGTCGACTATCTGTTCCGCTTTGATAGTTCGACTATCTGTTTCGCCTTGATAGTTCGACTATCTGTTGATAGATCGACTATCTGTTGTCTTTGATAGTTCGACTATCTGTCCTGATAGTTCGACTATCTGATAGTTCGACTGTCTGCTGATAGATCGACTATCTGGTTTGTTTTGATAGTTCGACTATCTGTTGATAGATCGACTATCTGTTTTCAGAGGTAGGTCGACTATCTGCTTGATAGGTCGACTATCTCTGTGCGCTTGATAGTTCGACTATCTGTCCTAGATAGATCGACTATCTGTTTTCAGAGGTAGGTCGACTATCTGCTTGATAGGTCGACTATCTATGTGCGCTTGATAGTTTGACTATCTGTCCTAGATAGATCGACTATCTGTTTTCAGAGGTAGGTCGACTATCTGCTTGATAGGTCGACTATCTTTGTGCGCTTGATAGTTCGACTATCTGTCCTAGATAGATCGACTATCTGTCCTAGATAGATCGACTATCTGATAGTTCGACTATCTGCTCTGATAGTTCGACTATCTGCCGGGGTAGTTCGACTATCTTCTTCGATAGGTCGACTATCTGGATCGTTCGACTATCTGCCCGATAGTTCGACGATCTCCGTGCGTCGTTCGACGATCTTCGAGGGTCATTCGACGCTTTCTGTCTGCCTTTGTATTTTGTATTTATTTATTATATTTAATTAATTAATACATTTTCTGGCACTTTATTTTAAGCTGTATGATAAAATTACCAGGCAATATTTGCTCCAGCTCTTTTGCCTGAGTCAAATCTTTTTTAAGATAAAGTTGTTTGTCTTATTAGCTGTCTTTATAAATTACTTTATCTGTTGTCAGCCCTTTATAGCCGTTAGACTGAAAAGTCTTCTTTTTGCTATAAAGAGATTATTTCTGATGTGACTTTATTTAGTCCTTCTGTTATTTGATTTAAGCCTGCAGCTTCTTAGAAAGAGGTTTATTCTTTTTATAGAATGTTTTGCTGCAGAGATGTTTCTGTCTTCTTGATATTTACAGCCCAGGTCTCAAGGCTCAGAAGAAGACAAATAATTCAAATGGAAGAGAGCCGTTGCTTGATGATGTTATATAAAGGACCCTTTGAAGAAGGATTCAAGCTAGCTAATAGCTAACCAGTTGTTCATTCAAGCTCTCAAGCCTTCATCAAGAAAAAGCTTTCTGCTCTCAGCAATTTCCATCTAACTGAGAAGTGTTAAGATCTTCATCTCTTCTTCACCTGAGTTCTCCTGCTTTCAGGAAGTTCAAACTCAGAGTTCCTTTGAAGAAGAAGAAGAAGAAGATAGCTGCTTGAAGATCTTTGATTTTATTATTTACTTTCTTCCTGTAGCTTTTCCTTCAGAACTTTCTGAAGAGTTTTTCTGCACTAAAGCAAGACTTCACCTGGACATCTTTGAGCCAGGGGGAGCCTTGATTCTTTAGAGCATTCTAGCTCAGTGCAAGCTTTTGTGCTTCTCTAATCTTTGTAAAATAGAGAAGACATCTTAACCTTCTTCCCCCTCCTGTACAGGGTTATTACTCCCTTCAAAAGTATCCCTTGGTGGCAGGGCACCTGATCAAAAACCTGTGCTTGGTTTTTAGACACCTGATCAAAAGTCTAAAGGGTTTCTGGATCTACCTGAAGCAGATCCTGTTGGTGGCAGGGCACCTGATCAAAAACCTGAGTGGATTCCTACCGTGTGGGTAGAAGAGTGGACGTACCCAAGTTGTTTGGGGAACCACTATAAATTTCCTTGTGTCGTCTGGATTCCTTTGTTTAATTCCTGCATTGTGGCTGTGATTAGATATAACTAGGTTGCTAGTTGCTGATTAGGGTTTGCCAAGCTTAACTGTAATTACAGTTAGCTTGTGTTTGTTCACATCACTTGTGTTAGGCTCTAGGGTTAACTTTATATCTATAATCTTTTCATTCCGCACTTCACTCCAAGGGAGTTGGGTAGACTATTGAGTTTTGTCTGTGCAAAATTTGATAACTCTATTCACCCCCCCTCTAGAGTAGTATCTATCCCTTCACTTTCAGCATGTCTGATGAGGACTTTGCTGTCTTCTCCAGACCGCTCTATAGGCTGATGAAGAAGAAGCACTGGAAGAGCAGACCCTCCTCCTCAGCACATCACTGGAAGAAATCCTCCAAGGAGGACAGGTATGGATCTAAACCCAGTAAACACAATTTCACTAATATTATTTGCTAATGCTGCAGCAAGCTAGGGCATGTCATTGCTGATTGTCTAGTGAAGAGAAGGGAGGATGGTGAGAAGAAATCTCACCAACAGCACAAGGGCAAGAAAGAAAAGTCCTTTGTAGCTAAGTAAGAGAAAAGTTGGACAGACTCATCATCATTTGAGTTTGAAGAAGAGGAAGCCTATATTGGGCTAGTTGCTGCTACTACTAAAGATAAAGCTATTACAGTAGGAGAAGTCAATCCTACAGTGAGGATAGGAATCAGGGCCCCTCTAACACTATCAAACAGTGACTCAGAGGTGGATGGAGATGCCCACAACTGCAGAGGGCTGATGGTAATGACAGATGAAGAGGGCAACCAGGATCAGCCTAGTCAAAGTAAGGTACATCCTCTATCCAATTATGTGTCTAGGTATGAGACTAGTCCTGGTACAGAAGCCTCTTCATCTAATGGTGGAGATGATTCTGTCTTAGAAGGTGATGCTAATCAACTGATCAACAGATATTCTAAACTTCTTGATACCTTTAAAAATTACAAGAAGTTGGATACAAAACATGCTAAGGAGATTCTATCTCTTCAGCTAGTTGCTCCCCAGCTTGCTGAAATAGCTTCTGTGCTGAATAAGACCATGAGGGAACTCAGTCAATTGAAAACCCTTTCAGGCATCCAGATGGAGGATATAAAAAGCAAAGAAAGTCTCATTAGAGATCTTGAGGAAAATATTTAGAGGGAGAAAGGTATTGTGGCAAGTTTCTCTTAGCCCAATACAGTGTTGCCCCTAATAGACTCCTTCTCCTCACAGAAGGGTAAGAAGGGGTTAGGCTTTAAGGGCAACACAAGACCTGCCCATCCCAAAGGGAAAGGGAAAGTTCCAGTTGTGCCAATGGAATCTAGGCCACCTATCCCATTCAAGAGGGTGATATTCCCTTCAAATAGGTATGACTAGGAAAGTATATATGGTCACTATATGAATGGTGCTTCCACAAGTGGAACAAAAGATATTCTCAGCCATTGTGGAAGACATAGCTGGGTGAGTGCCTTTAAGGCTGCCCATTTGTTTTTGGTGCTTCAGCCCCCTCTCTCAAGAATGTGGCTGCAACCCATTCTCTGAACCTGTCGGTACAAAATTTGACTAAGGGTCAGTCTGTCAGCTTGCCTAACATGGATATTTCTGATGCTATCAAGAGCACACTGTCTGAAAAGAAAGGTGATACTGACAGGATTCAGAACAGGCCACACAAGCCAACAAGTAGACTTACCTTCAGTCAAATCCTTGCTAAAAGGAATCAGAAAATGTCTACTGCACCTCTTCCTTCTATTAAGGCTACAGTCAATCTAGCTGCAAGGCCTACACAGAAAAGAAGATATAACGTACATGATTGTTAGTGCTGTGGCAAGGTAGGCCATTATGCCATTGACTGCTGGCACAATCCTAATGTGGCCAGGCCCAGAGTTAGTCCACCACTTAGAAAACATGCTTGTGGACATGTTTAGTTTCAAACTAATATGCACCCAGGACCCAATAGATATTGGGGTCCTAAGGTAAAGTAAATTGTATATTGCAGGCTAGTACAAGTGGCCATGCCCCTATATGGTACTTGGACAGTAGTTGTTTCAGGCACATGATTGGGACAAGGAGCAACCTGAAGGAGTACACTCCAGTAAAAGATGGACCCAAAGTTATCTTTGGTGGTTTAGATAGAACGGTAACAAGAGGGTATGGTAAATCACCAATGACATAGTCACCATCACTAAGGTGTCTTCTGTTGAAGGATTATAACACAACCTTATAAGCATAAGAAAACTCTCAGATCTTGGCTATGTTATTGTCTTCTACAAGGATGAGTGCCTAATCAGGAGGTCAAGTGACCAAGAGGTCATCTTGACAGGTACTATGAGTGGAAGTATTTATTGCTTAAACTTTCTATGTTCAGATACAGACACTCCTATCTGTTTAGTGGCAAATGTGAAAGCTTCTTATTGTGTCCTATGGCACAAAAGGCTAGCCATGTAAATTACAAGACTATTAGTAAGCTCTTTAGTCAAGAGCTACTTAGGAATGGTCCCAATGTGAAGTGCTCTAAGGAGGCCATGTGTTTTACTTGTCAAAAGGGCAAGAAGACAAAATCTTCCTTCAAGTGCATTGGGACCAAAGATTCTGTGAGGTGCTTTTACCTCCTGTATATGGGCTTGTTTGGTCCTATGCCAATTCATAGGCTTGGTAGGAAGGTCTACACCCTTGTGGTGGTTGATGAATTTTTTAGGTTTGTTTGGGTGTTCTTACTCAAGAGAAAGAATGAAACCCTTTATATCTTCATTAAGTTTGTCAAGAAAATTCAGAATGAGTTCAACATATCTGTGGTCAAGATCAGAAGTGACCATGGGACTGAATTCCAGTCGGATAGCATGATAAGGTTATGTGAAGAGCATGGGATTCATCAAGAATTCTCTTCACCTGGAACACCCCAGCAAAATGAGATTATTGAGAGGAAAAATAGAACTCTCATAGAGGCTGGAAGGACCTTACTGAATGTCACATCTCTCCCAAAATATTTCTGGGCTGAGGTAATTAACACTGCATGTCATATTCTCAACAGAGCCTCTATCACCAAGAGCCATAAGAAAACTCCCTATGAGATCTTAAAAGATAGAAAACCAAATCTGTGCTATCTCAGAATCTTTGGTAGTAACTGCTATGTGCTTCATAATGGAAATTCCTATATAACTAAGTTTTCTGGCAAGTCCTTTGATGGGATTTTTGTTGGGTATAACAACCATAACAAAGCTTATAAGATCTACAACTTGAACATCCAAGTTGTAGAAGAGTCTGTACATGTTGTCTTTGATGAGTCTACCATGATTTATAGTGAGCTACCAAGCTCTTCTTCTAGTACTGCAGATACAGAAATGTTTGTGGAAAAGAAACCCATCGAGGATGAAGCTCTAGTGATGGAAACTGAAGTGGATATCCCAGAAGGTCCACAAGACACACTTAGAGCAGATGAAGATCTATATGGAGCTATTCCTAAAGCTGTTGCTGAAAGAAGATTGCCTCCTACAATCAGGCATTTGAGAGACCATCTTGCATACCAAATCATTGGTGAAGGTAGCCAATACATAGTGACCAGAAGTAAGAATTTGAATACAGCTATGTATGTCAGTTTCCTATCACAGGTAAAGCAAAAGAAGTTTGAAGAAGCCAATACAGATCAATTTTGGATATTGGCTATGCAAGAGGGACTGAACTAATTAAAAAGATGCAAGGTCTGGAAGCTGGTTCCCAAACTAGAAGGACATAATGTCATTAGAGTCAAGTGGATATATAGGAATAAGCTTGATGAAAATGGCATTATAATCAAGAACAAAGCAAGGCTAGTGGCTAAGGGGCACAGGCAAGAAGAAGGTATTGATTTTGATCAATTTTTGCCCCTGTAGCAAGATTGGAGGCCACCAGACTGTTCCTTGCATATGCTGCACACAAGGGATTCAAAGTCTACCAAATGGATGTAAAGTCAGGCTTTTTGAATGGTGACTTAAGAGAAGAAGTCTATGTTGAGAAGCCTCCAGGTTTTGTTATTCCTAACTCTACTAATTCTATTTATAGACTTAGGAAAGCTATATATGGGAAGAAATAAACCCCTAGAGCATGGTATGAAACCTTGTCTAGGTTCCTTATTGAGAATAAATTCTCTAGGAGGAAGATAGACAAGACCCTATTCCTAAGGGAATCTAAGGGTAATATCATCCTAGTACAGATCTATGTAGATGATATCATCTTTGGATCTACTGATGACAACCTCTGTAGAAAATTTGCTAAACTTATGCAGGGAAAGTTTGAGATGGCATTATGGGTGAACTTAAGTTATTTTTCGGTCTCCAAGTAAGACAGAATGATGATGACATATCTATATCCCAGTCTAAGTTCACTAGGGAGTTAATAAAAAAATTTGTCATTGAGAATTCCTCCACCATGAGAACTCTCATGGAGTCAAATATGCCTATAGGCAAGGGTAAAGCAGGGAAGCCTGTTGATGAGACCTTGTATAGAGAGATGATTGGATCCCTTCTTTATCTTACTGCAAGTAGGCCAGACATCATGTTTGCTACATGTGTTTATGCTAGGTATCAGGCTTGCCCTGAAGAATCTCACTACTCTACTACAAAGAGAATTTTGAGGTATCTTACGGGCACACAAGATCTTGGCCTATGATACCCTAGGAATGGGGAGTTTGAACTAACAAGTTACTCAAATATAGATTTACAGGCTATAGAGAGGACAGGAAGAGCACTTCTGGCACCTGTCAACTCTTAGGTGGAAGGCTAGTGTCTTGGAGCAGCAAGAAGTAAACCAGTGTTGCAATCTCAACAGTAGAGTTAGAGTACATCTCAATAGGTAGCTGCTGTGCTTAGTTACCGTGGATCCAACATCAGCTCCAAGACTACAACATCCAGATAAGTAGAAGCCCCCTATTTTGTGATTCTACTAGTGCCATATCAATTACTAGGAATCCTGTTTCCTACAGTAGGAATAAGCATATTGAGGTAAGATACAATTTCATTAGGGAACATATGGAATATGAAGACATCATCCTTAAGTTTGTCCCAACAGACAAGCAAGTGGCTGACATCTTCACTAAGCAACTAGATGAAACAAAGTTTAACACCTTCAAATTTGAGTTGGGTATGTTAAACCTAGTATAGCTTCAGTTTCTCCTTAAATTGTTGCAGACCATATTATTTCTTGCAGAAGGAATTGCTCTTCAATAGATTGAAAACATTTCTAGTGGTGTACCTTCAATGGTATCATATTGAGGGGGAGCATATCCAGCACTACTCTAAGTACTCTCAAGATGTTCAAACTGCTGCATATAAGAAATTAAAGAGGGGGAGCAAAATATCCTCCCTGGCTATTTACAGAAATAAAAAAGGGGGAGAAGGACTTGAATCATGTTACTGATTCAAGGACTTGAAAGTGGCAAGTGGTATCATAAGATAGGAGGAAAAGGATACAAGTGGTATCCAATTCATCAAAATAAGGTAGTAGCTATAAAGGGGGAGCAGCTATCAAGGTGGAGCAGGTACATGCACGCTGATAATGTTTATTTTAGGATTGAGAGTGACCTAGAGGGGGGTGAATAAGTCCAATTTGAATCTTGACTACCTTTTTTAATTCAGAGTTATACTTTCTTTAAATCAATTATCTCAGCTAGATAAATGATATAATCTTATCAGCAATTTAAAATAGGCTCAACACAGCAATCATAACAATCACAGCATATACACGTAGATTTATAGTGGTTCCCTAATTTATGGGTACATCCACTTTCCTCCTTTGCCTATCTAGCAATGAACTAGATTTAGCCAAACTCCTTCGTCTTCCTTTACTCAGATTCTCAGATCTTACATCTCAGAGCCCAGCTGACTCCTACAACTCATACTATATAAGTCCTACCACTTATATCACCAAGATCCTACACCTCAAGTTTTTCCCAAGAACTCTACCTCGGAGTGAATCCACACTCCTACTCCACAGGCAAATCCTGCCCTACAAATCCGAGAAATACCCACTTCTCCTGCCTCAGGCAATCCCAGCCCTACCCCAACCTTGATATCTTAGGCATACAACTCAGAGAAAATAAATCCCTTACTCATAAATCTATATGTAGATCTTTATAAGATTAACAAAGGTAAAAGAAATTAATTCAGAGTTAATCACCCAGTTAGAGAGAAATGGATGACTGCTTCTTGATCTGATCCTGATGTGTTTGCTTCCTTTGATCTTGTAGTGAAAGATTTGAACCAACCCTTCTTAGCTTTTCTAAGCTTCTTGAAGTTGAAATTAGGGTTAATCTAGGCTGGAGGATGTTGAAGACAATTCTTGATCTGGCTTCTCTCCACCTTCTAAATTCTAGTTGATTGCTTCTAGACTTGAAAAATTTTCCCTTTTTTTTTCTGTATGGGTTTTCTGAAGAGTTGATCCCTTTATATAGGCTCTGTCAGGAGTAATCAGCTGATCTGATTAATAACTGGCATTTGACAGTTCTTACAGTTGTTAGTATCTCCGGCTTGATTTCTATACTTAGGAAACAATTCTGCTTGATGTGTTGTAACTTGACTATTTGATATGTCGACATTACTCTTGTAGTAGTGTCGACATACTTCTGAATGTGTCGACACAACCATCACCTTGTCTCGACACAGTTGATGTAGAATGTGTCAATACTATTACTGAGTGTCGACACTGCTTGCTGCCAGTCTTGACTCAGCTGGTGAAGTGTGTCAATACTAGTCCTAAGTGTCGACACAATTGTCTCCAGTCTCAACATTTCTTGTAAAGAGTGTGTCGACTCTTGCTCTTCTGTATCGATACAACTGCTTTTTGTCTCGACACAGCTTGCATAGAGTGTGTTGATAAAGGTCCTGAGTGTCAACACAGTTGATTTCTTGTATCATAGTGTCGACCCAAGTCCTAGGTGTCGACACAACTTTCTCCTTGACTCACCACTCCTTGTTTAAGTGTGTCGACACTAGTCCTGAGTGTCGACACAACTTTCTCCTTATCTCAGGGCATTTTTGACAAAAGTGTCGACACTAATCTTGTGTCTCGATGCTTTTGTACTTAGCTTTATTTTCCTGCACAAATGGACTTAACATTCATCAAATACAACTATTTATATCATTGAGCTGAAAGGACTTCTTCAAATCAAGTACATTGTTATCAATGTACCCAGCAATCTTCCCCTATTTGGAGAAGTTATAACTCCAATTCAATGATATACAACATGATACCAAAAATATATTATGATAAAGACATTCATAGTACAATGCAGTGCAATATGTGAAATACCACAAATAAAAAAACATATTTAAAATCTATAATACTTAATCAGAAAATAAGGCAAACAATTGCAATCCTAATTACTGGCATATGAAATATTAAGTAAACCAAAATTTTCATTGATTGTTTATTACAAGGTTTACTACTACAGGCCTTAGCTATACAATAGTTACAAATTAAGTTTTTTAAAGAAATAACAACTAGTAACATTCTAAGGCAGCTCTGGTTCTTTGATGACTATGCCTCTTCCAGATTATATCTTTGCTTTCACCTCAGGCACCTTGTCATCATCAACCTTCTTTCCTTTGTCATCCTTAGCTTTAGCTTTTGCAATAACTTCTTCTTTCAGCCATTGTCTTTAAAAATAATGGTATGACTTTGGAAAATATTTACTGGGCTTAATAGAATTAGCAGGAAGCTTTTCTTTCTTCATATTATTTCTAAACTTTTTGATAACCTCTTGCTGTTTTAAATGTTTGTCCCATTCCTGTTCATTGTACCATTTTCCCCTATCTATCATATTTGCATTTACAGCCTTCCATGCAGTGAGAATTATGGATCTGGAGGTTGAACTCCACTGCTCAAAATCAGGTCTAGTTTCAGCTTGTTCTCTAAACCTTTTCTTTGATAGCTGGGCCTCTATCTCCTGAGCAGTAAAAGACTTGTCCACTTTCTCACAGATAACATTCTGATGTAACCCTTGAGGAGGACTGTACATGTGTTTGACAGTTTCTTGGATATACTCAAATTTAGGGTTGTACAAAGTTTGCTCAGCATCATAAGATCCAGTAACATGACGTACTTCAAGTTGAGCTGGTTGATAACCAGACTCAGCAGTGTGATCCCCGTCATACCATAAGGGAGGATAGACTAAAGTGTCTCTTATATTGTTTGATATACAGGTAGCATGTTCAGAACTGGCCCTTATCATTACCCTCTCCCCCTTTATGACTTCTCTTTCAATATGATCCCTCAAATCATTTTTGTGAAACCTTACTTGACCATCCAAATAATTGATTCTTGATGTGATAGTGTTCTTAAATCTCAGTAAATTGCTGTCCAAAGTTTTTTCAGAAGCCTTGATGTCCTTAAGTAGAGAATCTGAATGATCTTTAGTTTTGTTTCTATATCTTTGGCAGTAGAATCAAGTTTGGTCTCCAAAGCGGTGGTTTGATTCTTTATTTCTTCCATGGTTATATCATGTATAACTATCATATTTTCATTCATTTTATTCTAATTCTCAAGGACATAGCCTTGCTTGATTGCCATATCAGCCTCTAGTTGTTTGGCTTCCTGTTATTGCTTAGCCAAGTAGACAACAACATTTGATCCTTTCTCAAAGAAGTTGGTCATGTCTATCTTTAATAAGTTGTCTTCAAATCTAATTGACTTAATGTCTTATGCCAGCTGAAATTGCAACTCCTTGTTGCTTTCATCCACATACTTTTCCAGGTCTCGCCTTTGTTTATCAAGCATTATCTGTAGTTGAACTAGCAAGGAGCTATAATCCATTATAGGAGCTGATTCTGGTCCAGATTGGAGATACTTCTAGTAACTCTTACTCCCTTTTCTTAACTCAGATAGTTTCCTTTTCTTATGTTGTGAGGCTTTCTCTTCCTCAGAATTTGATGAGTTGATCATCTCAACAGAGTTTTGTTGTCATGTACCTGCAGTATTTGTATTAAGACTTTCCAAGATTACATCAGTATGCCTAATCTCAGCATCAGGAATTTCAATCTGGGAATTTTCAGCTATCTCCCCCGGGATGTTAGATACTTTTGACAAAAGAATGTCTTCTTTAGTCTCTTTCTCAGACATTTCTT
Source organism: Platanthera zijinensis (assembly GCA_039513925.1). NCBI lineage: Eukaryota > Viridiplantae > Streptophyta > Magnoliopsida > Asparagales > Orchidaceae > Platanthera > Platanthera zijinensis. The sequence continues at coordinate 122,898,535 of CM077095.1, read as the reverse complement.
ATTCAAGTTCTTTTGATTTTTCTAGTTCCTGTACAACATCCATTATTATAGTAGTAACCGCATCCATTGGTAATTCATAGAGGTTCTCCCCCTCAATTATTTCTTTTTCTTGAATGTTCTCCCCCTGCACATGTACACTTGTTTCATGTGAGAACCTTGGAGATCTTCTTCGTACTTCCTCAGCATCCTTATCTGAACTAAAGTTCACCTCTTCTTCAGAATCATTAGTGGATTCAACTTCCTCTACCACAAATTTCTTGCCTTTTACCTCCTTTGACTTCTTAGGTTCTGGAGTCTCTTTAGACAAGACTCTGTCCTATCTAGACAGTATTCTCAGGTCCATTCTCCTCATATGATTTATCTTAGATCCAATATATTGATTGATACTATCTGGAATTACCTTTACCAGATACAGACTAACTATTCTATCCATATTAGGCTTCTAAATCCCTTCTGCAATCTTATCAAAGGCTATCATGCTCCATTCAGTATTGATTCTGAAGATAATCCTTGTCATTAGGCTAAACATAAATGTGGAAATCCTGTCATACGCTCTAGTCTTGTAGAGGAACACCTTTCCAATTATTTCAGATAGAAATTTACCTTGGTAATTCATTCCCTTCCTGTTTAAGGAACTGCCAAACCTAGTGGTTGGAGCTAGTCCACACCATTCTAAGGCCACTGCAGTCTTGCTTGAATCCAGTACATCTTCTTGTGTAGTTCTTGGAATCTGAAAGACTTTACCCAGTCTTTTGATTGTGACTTTTGCTCTTGCTCCATTAATAATGGATTTGATCTTACCTGACTTAGGGTTTAGAGAGGAATTGGAAAAGAATTCTGATACATCTCTCTTCCATATCTTTTTTGGTTCTGAAAGTAGATATTCAAGACCTGCCTCATTGACAAGGTCAATCACATTCTTTATTTTTGTTGGAACAGAGATGAAGGCGTTTCACACTAGTTAGTAACTCTCGTTGATGTTTTCGTCCATCTTAGGTGCCATTCTAGTTGAAAAAGTTTGAGTGAATTTGAGATTTAGAGGAGTCAACTAAGAATTTCTAGGTATCGACACTCTGGGAAAAGTCTCTCAAGTTTTCTGGTAAGCAAAGTCGACAATTCCTTACACCACCTATTTATAGTAACTAAATACGAAAGATGAGAAGGCGCACTACTTTTATACTTTTCTGAAAATTCAGAAAAGGTCTGGTGTCGACACTGAAAACTTACTGAGTCAAGATGTGTCGACATAAGTCGACACAAGGTTCATGTCTCTCGACACAGCCCTCAGGGTCTCGACACCCTTATGTCTCGACACTAATTTTTAATGTTTTGATACATGACTATTTGTTGCGTTGACACACATTCTGGTGTCTCGACACAATACTGCCTATAGTGTCGACACACACCCTAGTGTCTCGACACAATACTTGGATGTAGACAAAATTTGTGTTCTGACTATAATTTCTTGATTTTATATCAAGTCTTTCTTATTTGTGTAAATTTATTGACATAATAATGTGTCTTTTATAGTTACTAATAGAAAATATTTACTCAATGTTCAACATACCTAATTCAAATTTAAAGTAATTGAATTTGCTTTCATCTAGGGGTTTTGTAAAGATGTCAGCAACTTGTCTTTCTATTGGAGTATACTATAAGCTAATATTCTCTTTTTCAACATTCTCTCTAAGAAAGTGATATCTAATTTCTATATATTTTGTCCTACTGTGTGAAACATGATTATTAGCAATAGAAATTGCACTAGTAGAATCACAAAATATTATAGATTTACTTAGCAATATACTATAGTCCAGTAGTTGATGCTGAATTCACATCAACTATGCACAGTAGCTTCCAGCAGATATGTACTCAATTTTTGCTGTTGAAATTGCAACACTTGTTTGCTTCTTGCTACTCCAACTTATGAGTCTTTTTCCCAGAAACTAACAAGTTCCAGATGTACTTTTTCTGTCTTCTTTACACCCTACAAAATCTACATCCGTGTACCCTGTAAGTTCAAAATCACTGTCCCTAGGATACCAAAGCCCAAGATTGGGTGTGTCCTAAAGATATCTCAGTATTCTCTTTACAGTAGTATAATGAGACTCTTTGGGGGAAAGCTTGGTACCTAGCACAGACACAAGTTGAGAATATAATATCCGGCCTAATAGTAGTCAAATATAGGAGTGATCCAATGATGACTCTATACAAGGTTTCATCAACTGGTTTCCCAGATTCATCCTTGTGTAGTGACACAGAAGAACCCATTGGAGTTCTTATGGTAGTAGAATTCTCCATACCATACTTCTTAATCAATTCCTTAGTGAACTTATATTGAGAGATGGATATACCATCCTCAGATTGTCTAACTTGGAATCCCAAGAAGAACTTTAGCTTACCCATGCTGCTCAATTCAAACTTGCCTTGCATAAGCCTGACAAATTTTTTATATAGCTTCTCATTAGTAGACCAAAAAATTATGTCATCCACATAAATCTAGACTAGAATACTTGAACCTTTGATGTCCCTAAGGAATAGTGTCGGTCTATCTTTCCTCTAGAGAACTTCTTCTCTATAAGAAAGGTAGACAGGGTCTTATACTAGGATCTAGGTGTCTATTTTAACCCATATAAAGCCTTGTGCAATTTGAAGACATGAGATTTGAGTTTAGAGTTTACAAAACCTAGTGGCTACTCTACATAGACTTCCTCCTTTAATGCACCATTTAGGAATGCTGACTTTACATCCATCTGGTAGACCTTGTATCCTTTGTATGCTGCATGAGCTAAGAATAACCTTATGGCTTCTAGCCTAGCTACATGTGCAAAGGTTTGGTCAAATTCTATCCCTTCCTCTTATCTATATCCTTTAGCCACTAATCTAGCTTTGTTCTTAACTATAACCCCATGCACATCTAGTTTATTTCTGTAAATCCACTGAGTGCCTATGAAATTGTGATCACTAGATCTAGGAACTAGACTCCAGACTTTGCATCTCTCAAATTGATTGAGCTCTTCTTGCATAGCCACAATCTAGTTGGGGTCTTAATTGGCTTCTTCAAACTTTTTAAGTTCTACCTGTGAGAGAAAACTAGAGTATAGAACCTCATTATGATGTCTACTCCTAGTAGTTACTCGTAGTCTGGCATCACCAATTATTTGATCAATAGGATGATCTTTAAGATGCCTAACTGCTGCTGGGAGGTGCCTATCATCACCTAGTTTTGTAGGAGGATTAGGATGATTTTCCTCCTCCCCCTGGACAGTTACTATATTTTCTATAAAAATTTCTACATTATTTATAGTGTGTAACTCTAGATCAGGTGAGTCACCTATATTTAACTTTTTCATCTTAGAATCTACATCAGCTAGACTAGTGTTGTTAGAAATCTTATTATAAAAAATAGAAGTTTCATGAAAACTATATTAATAGATTCTTCTACAACTTGATATTTCAAGTTATTGATCCTGTATGCATTGCTATGAGCACTATACCCTATGAAGATTCTGTTGGGTCCATTGACCCCAATGTTAAAGATTTATATGAAGTCAAACTGGTCAATGACATACACACATAATGTATTTGATGCGTGCTTGAGTTCTTGAATGTAGGTTATCCTTGATTGGACATGTGAACAAAAAGAATAAGCTGAAAGTCAGATAATTTGACTAAGGCAAAAGCATCGAGATAGCTGAGGCAACTGAGAAGAATATCTCAGCATAACCGCTGAGACAGCTGAGAAGCTCAACATAAAACGTTGAGAGAAGTGTTGGTCTCAGCTATACCGCTGAGACAGAAGACAGTCTCAGCTATGAAGAAGAAACCGCTGAGACAGTTGAGATGAAATCGCTGAGATAGAAGACAGTCTCAACTGTTAAGAAGAAACCGCTGAGATAGTTGAGAAGAAACTGCTGAGACAAAGCCAACAGAATTTCTCTAAGTCCAGAAGCATTGAGTGAGGCAGACTCACTCAACGCTTCTAAAGAAGAGCTCAGTTCAGAATTCGTCGAACTGAATTCTAAGTTCGTCGAGCTGAGCTCACCTTTCATCGAGCTCAAGTTTAAGTTTGAAAATTCTGAGTTCATCGAGCCCAGTTCAGAATTTGTCGAACTGATTCCAGAATTCGTCGAACCCAGCTCACCTTTCATCGAGCTCAAGTTAAAGTTTGAAGACTCTGAGCCAGTTCGGAATTCGTCGAACTGATTTAAAAATTGGTCGAACCCAACTCACCATTCGTCGAGCACAGTCAGAGTATTTCATGCTGTTGCGGGAAAGCTATAGTAGCGCCGAAAAGTACTGATTGTCCTCTTCTGAGGGAGGTGGCGCTCACCATCCTGCCCATATTCAAATTGTTCTGTTGATTCAAATTAACAAATATAAAAGGAAGAGAAGAAAAGGGGATTAGGGTTAAAAAGAACAGCAAATAGAAAATGAAAAAGAGAGGCGGCTGGACGTCATCTTCTCCGATGAGCTTGAAAGCCAAGTCCAGCAGAGTTAGCCGTAAAGGCAATGAGAAAGATAGCTGAAGATTTTTCTAGTTCAACAAGATTGTTCTTTGGAGAGCAAGGTGGTTGATTCACCCAATCAACAAGAGGAGATAGCTGTGTGAAGGGCTGTAATCCTTCAACAACAGTTAGTTGCCTTCAGTATAGCAGAGAAATTGGTAGTTATAGAAGAAGACTAATTCCTTCTACAGTAAGTGGGCTTGACTGATATCTGCTCAGTCCAGCAAGGTAGACTCATAGATTTTTCTCTGAGTCAGTATTTCAATTTACTTGATTAATTTCTTGAAGGATTCAGTTTGCATGAATCTGAGCTGTAGGGCACTTTGTGCCTGAGTTGTTGGTGACTAATTAGTCACTGAGGTAGGTGCCCTGCTGGGTTACTGAGGTAGGATTCAAGTGTGGATCTGAGTGTAGGGTTGTCCTCCTGGCCAGAGTAGTAGGCCTTAGCAATAAGGCTGAGGTAGGTGACTGTTGAGTCACTGAGCTGTAGGTGACAAGTGTGTCACTAAGTGTATGTCTTGGAGGAGACTGAGTGTAGGGCCTTTTGGCCTGAGGTAGGTGATAAGTGTGTTACTGAGCTATAGGTGCCTGGAAGGGCACTGAGATAGGTACCTGGAATGGTACTGAGTTGTAGGAGTGCTGCAACACTCTGAGAGTAGGGCTTTGTACCTGAATTTGTAGGGCTGAGAAGCCTATTCTATAGGCCTTAGAGATAAGGCTGAGGTAGGTTATTTGTGGACCACTGAGTGTAGGAGCACTGCAAGGCTCTAAGGTAGGAACCTTTGTGGTTCTGGGGTAGGGTTCTGAAGAGAACCCGAGTGTAAGTCTGAGGGCTTGAGGTGTAAGCTCTGAGGAATATTTTGGAGGAGTTTGTGCCATGTCTAACATAAGTTAGAAGGTGGGAGGGAAAGTTGATTTACCCAATTGGGTAACCACTATAAATATCTTTGTATTGTGCTGTGTTGCTTGTTCTTATTTATATTACAGGTTCTAAGGACAAGCTCTAGATCACTTAGAAAGAAAACAACAAAAAAAACTTAAGAAATTTCAAAGACCTATTCACCCCCCCTCTAGGTGACTAGCTAACCTTGAAGTAATAACTTTCAGATTCCTTCATAGGATTTCTCTGAAAACTTAGTTAGATACGTTTTCCTATTGTCCAATTCAAAGCACTTACTTCCAAAAATCTTAAGGTAGGATATATTTGATTTTGTGCCTTTCATTAGTTCATAGGGAGTCTTGCTGTGATTCTTGTTGATCAAGGCTCTATTTTGAAAATAATATGTTGTGTTCATAGCTTCAGCCTAGAAATATTTTGGGAGAGATGTATCACTCAGCATTATTCTAGCTATCTCAATGAGAGTTTTATTTTTCCTCTCATCAACTCCATTTTGTTGTGGTGTTCTTGGAGAGGAGAACTCCTGAAAAATCCCTAGTTGCTTGAAAAAATTTGTCATCTTTTCAGATTGAAAATATGTACCATGGTCAGTTCTAAGTTTGCCAAAAAACATCCTATCTCATTCTGAACTTGTCTGATAAAATCAGCAAGGATGTCTAGTGTTTAAGACTTTCTCCTTAAGAAGATTACGCAAGCAAACCTAGAGTGATCATCCACAATCACATAGGTATAGGACTTCCTACCCAAACTAATAACTTGCATAGGAACAAATAGATCCATATGAAGTAAGTACAGACACCTCTCAGTGTTTTTTGACTGAATTCTCTCAAAGGAAACTTTTGTCTGTTTGCATTTTTGACATGCAGAACATAAACCTTCTTTGGAGCATTTGAGTTATGGACTATTTCTAACTAAGTCCATAGGGAATAGTTTTCTTATTGCTTTATAGTTTAAGTAAGCTAGCCTCTTGTGCCATTGCATACATAGTGAGTCTTCTCACTAACTACTAGGCATACAGGTGATTTTTTATTTATACTTAAGAAGTTTAGAAAATAAATGTTCCCACTCCTAGTGCTTGACAAGATGATCTCTTGATCACTTGAATTCCTTATCAGACACTTGTCATTGTAGAAAACAATTTCATAACCTATATCACAAAGCTGACTTATGCTTATTAGATTGTGGTTCAATCCTTCCACATAAGCTACTTTAGTGATGGTAACTAGGCCATTAGAAATGTTACCAAATCCCTTGGTGAGTCCTTTCTCTGACCTTCCAAAGATGACTTTTGGTCCATTCCTAACTAGAGTGTAATCTCTTAGCAAACTCCTTATTCCAGTCATGTGCCTGGAACAACCATTATCCAAGTACCATATTAGCCTTCCTATGGTACTTGGCTCCACCTATAAACACAAAATTAATTTACCTTAGGCACCCAAATAGTTTTGGGGTCTTGGTTCCTGTTAGGCTTTGCTATGTGAAACACAGTAAGATTTCTTAACAAACCAGGTTGACTCTAAAATGAAGGTGTTGTTGGATTATACCAACAATCTAGGGCAAAATGCCCAACCTTCCCATAACACCAACACTCAAATCAATTATATCTTTTCTTTGGTTGCATATTTGAAGTTGTTTTTATGTGCAACACAGACTTGTCATCCACCTTCCAAGGTAGTGGTGCAAAATTCACACCCTTATCTTTCAGATTTAGGTGAGGTGTACTGGGATCAGCTCCAAGAATTCCTTGGCTCTTGGGTTGATCACCCTTTATGGTGGTTTTAGGCCTATATTGCCTTTAAATGTCTGTCCCTTCCGGCAAGGCTCTTTATTGACCTTGCTGGTAGAGCACTCAGACATCATGTATCCAGGAACACATGATCTCAAGCATCTGTTAGAAGGCAGATACTTGACTGGTTGCCTTACTGGACTAATTAGGGCTTTACCCTTAGGTACATACTTCTTTTTGAACTTTTTGTTCTTTCCATACCCTACACCACTTCGAAATGGTGCAGAGAAGGTGTCTATGATAGGTAGCACTGACTTGGGTTTTGAGAATTGAGTCAGGAGGTGTCTTTCCTGGGTTAGCTTTGCTTCAAGGTCTTTGACAGTCTTGACCTGTTCTACTATTTCCTCTACCTGGTTATCTATCTTATTGGTTAGTTAAACAAGCTTCAGTTTTAGCATGTCCAACTTTATGTTGGCCCTTTCGAACTGAAAAGATACACCCCTCAGAGATTCTAATTCTCTGGCATGATCCTTAGCAAGCTATTTGCTTGCATTCAAGGCCTTGAGTAACTTCCCATATCTGTTGATAAGGGAGTTAAAATTAGCTTCAATGTCTGAATCATGTTCTCTATCATTAGATGAGTGTGAACATGGTTCATTTTTTGATGTAGAGAAAGAATCTGAGGCTAAACTGTGAGATATTGATTTTACCTTTTTAGGATCTGAACAATCCCGACTCCTTCTCCTGATTGGGTCTCCTTAATAGCCAACATGCCCATGAGAGCCTCCTCCTTTTCTGATTCTGATCAATCCGATTCACTGTCAGACAGTGTAGACTGTTTCTTTGCCAAGAGGCTTTTGTCAGCCTTCTTGTGCTGTCCATCCTTCCAGTTCTTTGACTTTTTCTCCTTTCTTTTTGTTGGGCAATCAGCTATGACATGCCCTTTCCTATTGCAATAATAACAAACAATATTAGTCTTAATATATTTATTCTGTAAATGACCATACCTGTCCCCTGATTTCTTTTTTCTGGGCTTATCTGGATGATTGGTCTTCTTGAGAGAAGAGTATCTAGCTGGTCCCTTCCAACTGCCTTGCTTTCTTCTCCTCAACATCTTCTTGAACAGTATAGAGAAGAGAGACAGTTCCTCCTCAGTTAGGTCTCCTTCTGATGAGGATGATTCTGAATACTCAGAAGCAATTTCTAGTCTTTCTAAGAGTATTGACTTCACTCTAATTTTCCTGGATGACTCAGCCTTTAGGGCCAAGCTCTTTTCCCTACTGTGCGCTCTAGCTGAATCTTCTTCAGACTTCCTGAGATTGAGCTGTAACTATGGGGACAACAACTTTCCAAATATAGCCTTAGGGTCTATGTTGGCTAAGTTTCCCATTTCTCTTATTGCACAGATTTTGATGTCCCATTCCTTGTTCAGGGACCTTAAGAACATGTCATTAAGTTCATAGTTAGTAAATTTTCTGCCATAAGTTCTCAGGTTGTTTACAATTCTGAAGAACTTTTCAAAACAATCAACCACTGAGTCTTTCATATCCTATCTGAAGGCTTCATACTGCTGGTTTAACAGAGATTTTCTATAATCTCTAACCTCTTCAGTTCCTTCCATATAGATTATCAGTGACTCCCACATTTCTTTTGAAGTGTTACAATGAATCAAATTTTGAAAAGTGGAATCATCTGTTGCACTACTATAATATTCTGAGACCTTTTGTCCATAGAGGCTAGAATGATTTCATCCTTATCCATCTCCATGTATGTCTTTGGTGTCTTGATGTTTGCATCAAGAACTGACACTTTCATAGGAATGAAGGGGATCCTTCAATCACTGTGATGTATATTCTTAGATCTGCTACCTCCATGAATAATCTGACTCTCTCCTTCCATATTCCAAAAATTTTCTTTGGAGCAGATAGGGAGCTTGATGAAATTATTTTCCCTCTAAGCCATGATATATCTTTCCCTATAATCCTTTGGATTCTCACTAGGCTGTTATTCCATTTATTTTCAGTGAACCTCCCTCTGATACCAATTGATAATGTTTATTTTAGGATTAAGAGTGACCTAGAGGGGGTGAATAGGTCCAATTTGAATCTTGGTTACCTTTTTTAATTCAGAGATATACTTTCTTTAAATCAATTATCTCAGCCAGATAAATAATATAATCTTATCAGCAATTTAAAATAGGCTCAACACAGCAATCACAACAATCACAGCACAGACACACAGATTTATAATGGTTTCCCAATTTATGGGTACATTAACTTTCCCCCTTCGCCTATCTAACACTGAACAAGATTCAGCCAAACTCCTTCTTCCTCCTTTACTCAGATTCTCAGATCTTACATCTTAGAGACTAGCTGGCTCCTACAACTCAGACTATACAAGTCTTACCACTCAAATCACCAAGATCCTACACCTCAAGTTATTCCCAAGAACTCTATCTCAGAGTGAATCCACACTCCTACTCCTCAGGCAAATCCTGCCCTATAACTCAGAGAAATACCAACTTCTCCTACCTCTGGCAATCCCAGCCCTACCTCAGCCTTTATATCTCAGGCTTACAACTCAGAGAAAATAAATCCCTTACTCACTGATCTACAGGTAGATCTTTATAAGATTAACAAAGGTAAAAGAAATTGATTCAGAGTTAATCACCCAGCTAGAGAGAAATGGATGACTGCTTCTTGATCTGATCCTGATGTGTTTGCTTCCTTTGATCTTGTAGTGAAAGATTTGATCCAACCCTTCTTAGATTTTCAAAGCTTCTAGAAATTGAAATTAGGGTTGATCTAGGCTTGAGGATGTTGAAGACAATTCTTGATCTCGATTCTCTCCACCTTCTGAATTCTAGTTGATTGCTTCTAGCCATGACAAATTTTCCCTCTCTTTTTTTTCTATATGTATTTTATGAAGAGTTGAACCCTTTATATAGGCTCTGTTAGGAGTAAACGACTGATCCGATTAATAACTGACATGTGATAGTTCTGATACTTGTCAGTACCTCCCGCTTGATTTATGTACTTAGGAAACAATTCTGCTTGATGTGTTATAACTTGACTATTGGATGTGTCGACACTACTCTTGTAGTGGTGTCGAGATACTTCTGAATGTGTCGACACAACCATCACCTTGTCTCGACACAGCTAATGTAGAATGTGTCAACACTAGTCCTGAGTGTCAACACTGCTTGCTTCTTGTCTTGACTCAGCTGGTGAAGTGTGTCGACACTAGTCCTGAGTGTCGACACAGTTGTCTTCAGTCTCGACATTGCTTGTAAAGAGTGTGTCGAATCTTGCTCTTCTGTGTCGACACAACTGCTCTTTGTCTCGACACAGCTTGTGTAGAGTGTGTCGACACTAGTCCTGAATGTCGATATAGTTGCTTTCTTTTATCATAGTGTCGACCCAAGTCCTAGGTGTCGACACAACTTTCTTCTTGACTCAGCACTCCTTGTTTAAGTGTGTCGACATTAGTTCTGAGTGTCGACACAACTTTCTCCTTGTCTCAGCGCATTTTTGACAAAAGTGTCGACACTGATCTTGTGTCTCGACGCTTTTATACTTAGCTTTATTTGCCTAAAAAAATGGACTTAACATTCCTCAAATACAACTATGTATATCAATGAGCTAAAAGGACTTCTTCAAATCAAGTACATTGCTATCAATGTACCAAACACATGCCCTACAGACAAGGAAGTTTACTATAACTTATCTTCTTATCTTATCTTTTCCTGCTGTATTACTGCAATTTGTTAGTGTATGCCATTGACTCAGATATTTGATGGAGAGTTTTGACTTCTTCAAATAGAGAGAGATTATTGCGTCCATTGCCCATAATGTCCTAGATTTGAAGAAGTCAAAAATGTTAATGAGCATACACAATGGTATACTTAATATATGTTTAAGTTCATACATGCAGGTTGTCCTAGTAACAATGATGGGACAAGTAGCCTAAATGGCTAAGTCAGGTAAAACACTTACCTAAGGTGTAGATAGACAGAAATCTATTTAAGTCCACAAGAGTTGAGTGAAGGTGACTCACTCAATGCCAGATGACTTATAGAACTGAGTGAATCCTATACAGTCAATGACTAAGCAATGACATGCTGAGAAAGTGTCTTAGTCCACAGGCATTGAGTGAAGTCAACTCACTCAACGCCATATAACAAAAAGCAATGAGACAAGCTAAAGCAGTAAAAGCCTGAGAAGAAAAGGATAGAAAAGTGGCTAGTCTACAGGCATTGAGTGAAGATCATTCACTCAAAACCATAGCTCCATAATCGTTGAGTATAGCTCAATCAGTCAATGCCACAGGAAAACTATGAACATTTACTAAGTCCACATGCGTTGAGTGAGGCAAGCTCACTCAACGCCATGTGATTATGTGTTGACTAATTCTCAAAGGAAGTGTTCTTTTTAGACACAGAAATTTGGCTAAGTCCAAATGCATTGAGTGTAGCTCACTCACTCAATGCCAGATAATAGAAGTTCCTGTTAAGTAGTTTGGCGTTGAGTGGAGCTTACTCACTCAATGCCAAGAAGCAGTAAAATTGGTTAAGGAAAAAAGCATTGAGTGAGGCGTGCCCACTCAACGCTCTCAATGCCAAGCACACAGATAAGGCTAAAGAATGTGCTAAGGCAAAAAGCATTGAGTGAGGCTTGCTCACTTAACGCTGTCAACTCCTAGTGAGACAGAATCCTATCTAAGTGTTTTGGCATTGAGTGAAGCTCATTCACTCAACGCCTATTCTACTGATGCTCGATTTTGTCTAAGTCCACAGGTGTTGAAGTCAGCAAAATCGACAAAGTCAACTGATTTTAAATCAAGTACAGAGAAGCTACAGAACACGACAAACTATGTCGAGAAGCTACTGCACGTCTTCTTCCGTTAAAATAAGGTATAGCTGGAAGCTGCAGGTGAGGCCCACTGATCTCTAAGAGCCATTGATCGGCAAACTACAAAAGGAAGAGATGGGCCAAGATACAAGACAAATTTTAGGGCTTTATCATTTTCAAAAAGGTTGCGACTGGACTTAATATTCCTCGCCATTGCTGTATGTAAAAGCTTGACGTATCCCTGCAAAAAGTTTAGTTAGATGTGTGTCTTCTTTATCGACACCAGCAAGATCAGAAGGCTTTCCTTCTGAGGAAGAAGAAGAAATAAGGAAGAATTCTCTGCAGATCAAATTGCTTCTCAGTTCAGCAAGCCCAAATCTGAAGATCTACTTCTGAAGCTGAGAAGAAGGAAGAATAAAGTAGCTGACTCTGTCCTAGGAAGGAAGAGGAAGCGAAGCAGTTTACTACTAGTTACTTCTAGCTCAAGATCCTTGTAGCTGTGAAGAAAGTTTGAGCAAAGATAACTCAGGTCAAGGTACCGTCAAAGAGAAATTTCCTTGTGATAGATATAAATCTATTTCACTCTAGTAGGATCCTTTTGGATCTGAGTTGTAGGGCTCTATGATCCTGAGGCAGGGCAAATTTGACTTTGTTGTAGGATCCAGTTTGGATTTGAGGTAGGTGGTCAATTGATCACTGAGCTGTAGAAGAGGAATACTCTCTGAGGTAGGATCCCTAGTGCATCTGAGGTAGGGATTTCCTCCCAGCCTGAGTGTAGGGCTTTTTGTCTGAGGTAAGTGGTCTACTAACCACTGAGTTGTAGGCTATTATGGCTGAGCTATAGGTCTTGGAGAAGACTGAGAGATCTTGAATGATCTGAGGTGTAAGCTCTGTGGAGCAAAGTTTTGGAGAAGTTCCTTGACTAACAAGAAGTTGGCAAGGTGGGAGGAGAGTGGATGTACCCAAAAGTTGGGAAACCACTATAAATCTGTGAGTACTTTTTTGTGGTGTTTTTCTTTGAGCAGGTACTTGAAAGCAAATCATTGACAACACACAAAGCTATAAAGAAGATAAAATTAAAAGTTAAAAATAATAGTGAGACAACCTATTCACCCCCTAGGTTGTAAGCTACCATTAAAATAAAGACTTTCAAGTGGTATCAGAGGGAGGTTGCTCAAAAAGGATCTAACCATCTTAGTGATTCTCCATGGTAGCTACAGTCAGTCCTTATGGGTTTAGGAGTGAACGATAAGGAGCTAGCTTCCATGAAGCTTCCTATCTGTAGGAAAGAAAGTTTTGGCATCTGGAAGGAAACAGTTAGGCTGTTCATGGAAGCAACTGACCCTAAAATCTTCATAATAGTTAAGGAAGGACCTTTCATCCCTATGAAAGTGTCTGTTCTGGACGCAAATGTCTAGACACCCAAGAATATGCTGAGATGACAAAGGATGAAGTCATTCTTGCAACCATGGACAAGAGGGCTCAGAACATTTTTGTCAGTGCAATTGATGATTCTACCCTTCAGAATCTGATTCACTACGCAAATGTAAACAAATGTGGGACACTCTGGTGATCTACATGGAAGGCACAAGGAGGTGAGCAATGATAGAAAGACCATGCTCAGCCAGGAGTATGAAGCTTTCAGATAGTCCAAGAGAGAAGACATAGCGATCTGCTATGAAAATTTTTTAAGGATAGTGAATGAACTAAGGACCTATGGAAGGATCTTTAGTTATTATGAACTAAATGATAAGTTCCTTAGGTCTCTCACAAGAGACTGGGACACAAAAATTTGTGCCATCAGAGAAATGGCCAAGCTGAGTGAGACTCCCCCACACCCTATTTGGTAAACTACTCTCATATGAGATGCAGTTAATTGTAGGAAAAGAGGAAGAGACCAATTGCAAGTATCAAGCCAAAGAAAAGTCTATGGCTTTCAAAGCTGAAGCCACAAAGAAAATTTGGAGGAAGACCCCTTCTCCTCCAAGAAGACCAGTAGATTCAGAATGCTCTGAATTAGAAGCATCAAACAACTATATGTCTGATGAGTACTTTGATGTCTTCTCCAGGAAGCTCCATATGCTGATGAAGAAGAAGCACTGGAAGAGTAGACCCTCCTCCTCAGCACATTACTGGAAGAAATCCTCCAAGGAGGATAGGTATGGATCTAACCCTAGTAAACACAATTCCACTAATACTATTTGCTACTGCTGCAGCAAGCCAGAGCATGCCATTGTTGATTGTCCAGTGAAGAGAAGGGAGGATGGTGAGAAGAAATCTCACCAACAGCACAAGGGAAAGAAAGAAAAGTCCTTTATGGCTAAGAAAGAGAAAAGTTGGATAGACTCATCATCATCTGAGTCTGAAGAAGAGGAAGCCTACATTGGTCTAGTTGCCGCTGCTATTAAAGATAAAGCTATTATAGTAGGATAAGTCAGTCCTCCAGTGAGGATAGGAATCAGGGCCCCTCTAACACTATCAGACAATTACTCAGAGGTGGAAGGAGATGCCCACAGCTATAAAGGGATGATGGAAATGACAGATGAAGATGGCAGTCAGGATCAGCCTTGTCAAAGTAAGGTACATCCTCTATCTAGTTATGTGTCTTGGTATGAGACTAGTCCTAGCACAGAAGCCTCTTCATCTAATGGTGGAGATGATTCTGTCTCAAAAGGTGATGTCAATCAACTGATTGACAGATATGAGGAAATTCTTGATGCCTTTAAAAAGTGCAAGAAGTTGACTAAGAAACATGCTAAGGAGATTCTATCTCTTCAGCCAGTTACTTCCCAGCTTGCTGAAACAGCTTCTGTACTGAATCAGACCATGAGGGAACTCAGTCAACTGAAAAACCTTTCAGGCATCCAGATGGAGGATATCAAAGTCAAATATAGTCTCATTTGAGATCTTGAGGAAAAGCTCCAGAGGGAGAAAGATATTTTGGCGAGTTTCTCTCAGCCCAATACAGTGTTGCCCTTAATAGACTCCTTCTACTCACAGAAGGGTAAAGAGGAGGTTAGGATTTAAGGGTAGCACAAGACCTGCCCATCCCAAAGGGAAAGGGAACGTTCCAATTGTGCCAATGTCATCTAGGCCACCTATCCTATTCTAGAGGGTGATTTCCCTTCAAATAGGTATGACCAGGAAAGTAAATGTGGTAACTATATGAATGGTGCTTCCACAAGTGGAACAAAAGATGTTCTCAGCCATTGTGGAATGCATTGCAGGGTGAGTGCCTTTAAGGCTACCCATGAAGAAATTCAAATGGCCCATTATAGACCATTTATTTTTGGTGCTTCAGCTCCCTCTCTAAAGAATGTGGCTGTAGTCCATTCTCTGAACCTGTCAGCACAAAATATGACTAAGGGTCAGTCTGTCAGCTTGCCTAACATGGTTGTTTCTGATGCTACAAGAGCAAACTGCTTGAAAAAAAGGTGCTACTGACAGGATTCAGAACATGCCACACAAGACAACAAGCAGACTTACCTTCAGTCAAATCCTTGCTGAAAGGAATCAGAAAATGTCTACTGCACCTCTTCCTTCTGTTAAGGTTGCAGTCAATCTAGCTACAAGGCCAACATAAAAAAGAAGATATAACATACATGATTGTTGGTGCTGTGGCAATGTAGACCATTATGCCATTTACTGCTGGCACAATCCTAATGTGGCCAGGCTCAGAGTTAGACCACCAGTCATAAAACTTGTTGGTGGAAATGTTCAGTTTCAGACTAATATTCACCTAACACCCAATAGATATTGGGGTCCTAAGGTAAAGTAAACTTTATATTGCAGGTTAGTCCAAGTGGCCATACCACTATATGGTACTTGGATAGTGGTTATTCCAGGCACATGACTGGGATAAGGAGCAACCTGAAGGAGTACACTCCAGTAAAAGATGGATCCAAAGTTATCTTTGGTGGTTTAGATAGAGGGGTAGCAAGAGGGTATGGTAAAATCACTAATGGCATAGTCACCATCACTAAGGTGGCTTATGTTGAAGGGTTGCAACACAACCTTATAAGTATAAGCCAGCTCTCTAATCTTGGCTATTTTACTATCTTCCACAAGGATGAGTGCCTAATCAGGAGGTCAAATGACCAAGAGGTCATCTTGACAGACACTAGGAGTGGAAATGTTAATTGCTTTAACTTTCTATGTTCAGATACAAACACTCCTATCTGTCTAGTGGCAAATGAGAAAGCCTCTTTTTGTGTCCTATGGAACAAAAGGCTAGCCCAAGTAAATTATAAGACTTTTGGTAAGCTCTTTAGTCAAGAGCTAGTTATGAAAGGTCCCAATGTGAAGTTCTCCAAGGAGGGCATGTGTTCTGCTTATCAAAAGGGCAAGCAGACTAAAGCTTCCTTCAAGAGCATTGGGACCAAATATCCTGAGAGGTGCTTTTACCTCATACATATAGAATTGTTTGGTCTTATACCAGTTCATAGTCTTGGTAGGAAGGTCTACACCCTTTTAGTTATTGATGACTTTTCCAGGTTTGCTTGGGTGTTCTTCCGCAAGAGAAAGAATGAAACCCTTGATATCTTCATTAAGTTTGTCAAGCAAATTTAGAATGAGTTCAATAGCTCTGTGGTCAAAATCATAAGTGACCATGGGACTAAATTCCAGTCTGATAGCATGACAAGGTTCTGTGAAGAGCATGGGATTCACCGAGAATTCTCTTCACCTAGAACATCCCTACAAAATGGGATTGTTGAGAAGAAAAATAGAACTCTTATAGAGGCTGGAAGGACCTTACTGAATGACACATCTCTCCCAGAATATTTCTAGGCTGAGGCAGTTAACACTGCGTTTCATGTTCTCAATAGAGCCTCTATCACTAAGAGCCACAAGAAAACTCCCTATGAGATCTTGAACGGCAGAAAACCAAACCTGAGCTATCTTAGAATCTTTGGTAGTAAGTGCTATGTGCTTCATAATGAAAAGTCCTATATAACTAAGTTTTCGGCCAAGTCCTTTGATGGGATTTTTGTTGGGTATAATAACCATAACAAAGCTTATAGGATCTACAACTTGAAAAGCCAAGTTGTAGAAGAGTCTGTACATGTAGTCTTTGATGAGTCTAACATGATTTACAGTAGGCTACCAAGCTCCTCTTCTAGTACTACCAATACAGAAATGTTGGTGGAAAAGCTAGCCATCAAGGATGCAGCTCTAGTGATGCAAACTGAAGTGGATATCCCAAAAGGTCCACCAGACACACTTGGAGCAGATGAAGATAAGCATGGAGCTATTCCTGAAGCTGTTGCTTAAAGAAGATTTCCTCCTACAATTAGGCATTTGAGAGACCATCCTGCACACCAAATCATTGGTGAAGCTAGCCAAGGCATAGTGACTAGAAGCAAGAATCTGAATACAGCTATGTATGCCAGTTTCCTGTCATAGGTAGAGTCAAAGAAGTTTGAAGAAGCCAACACAAATTAATTTTTTTGATATTGACTATGCAAGAGGAACATAACCAATTCAAAAGATGCAAGGTCTGGAAGCTAGTTCCCAAACCACAAGAACATAATATCATTAGAGTCAAGTGGATCTATAGGAATAAGTTTGATGAAAATGACATTATAATCAAGAATAAAACAAGGCTAGTGACTAATGGGTACAAGCAAGAAGAAGGTATTGATTTTGATCAAACTTTTTCCCCTATAACAAGATTGGAGGCCATCAGACTATTCCTTGCTTATGCTACACACAAGAGATTCAAAGTCTACCAAATAGATGTAAAGTCAGCCTTCTTGAATGGTGACTTAAGAGAAGAAGTCTATGTTGAGCAGCCTCCAGCTTTTGTTGTTCCTAACCCTGCTAATTCTGTTTATAGAATTAGGAAAGCTCTATATGGGCTAAAATAAGCCCCTAGAGCATGGTATAAAACCTTTTCTAGGTTCCTCATTTAGAACAAATTCTTTAGGGGGAAGATAGACAAGACCCTATTCCTAAGGGAATCAAGGGTAAGATCATCCTAGTCAGGATCTATGTAGATGATATCATCTTTGGATCTACTGATGACAACCTCTGTAGGAAATTTGCTAAACTTATGCAGGGGAAGTTTGAGATGAATAGTATGGGTGAACTTAAGTTCTTCTTGGGTCTCCAAGTAAGACAGAATGATGATGGCTTGTCCATATCCCAATCTAAGTTCACTAGGGAGTAAATATGTCATGGAGAATTCGTCCACCATGAGAACTCTCATGGGATTAAATATTCCTATAGGCAAGGATGAAGCAGGGAAGCTTGTTAATGAGACCTTGTATAGAAGGATAATTGGCTCCCTTCGTTATCTTACTACAAGTAGACCCGACATCATGTTTGATACATGTGTTTGTGCTAGGTATCAGGCTTGTCCTATAGAATCTCACTACTTTGCTGCAAAGAAAATTTTGAGGTATCTTAAGGGCACACCAGATCTTGGCCTATGGTACCCTAGGAATGAGGAGTTTGAACTAACAAGCTACTCAGATGCAGATTTTGCATGCTGCAAAGAGGACAGAAAGAGCACTTCTGGCACCTGTCAACTCTTGGGTGGAAGACTAGTGTCTTGGAGCAGTAAGAAGCAAACCAGTGTTGCAATATCAATTGCAGAGTCATAGTACATCTCAGTAGTTAGCTGCTGTGCTCAGTTGCTGTAGATCAGGCATTAGCTCCAAGACTACAACATCCAGATAAGTAGAAGCCCCCTATTTTGTGATTCTTCTAGTGCCATATCAATTGCTAGGAATCCTTTTTCTCACAGCAGGACTAAGCATATTGAGGTAAGATACCATTTCATTAGGGAACATGTGGAATATGAAGACATCATCCATGAGTTTGTCCCAACAGACAAGCAAGTGGCGGACATCTTCACTAAGCCACTGGATGAAGCAAAGTTTAACACCTTAAAATTTGAGCTGGGTATGTTATATCTAGTATAGCTTAAGTTGCTCCTTAAATTATTGCAAACCATATTATTTCTTGCAGATGGAATTGCTCTTCAATAGATTGAAGACATTTCTAGTGGTGTATCTTCAATAGTATCATGTTGAGGGGGAGCATATCAAGCACTACTCAAAGTACTCTCAAGATGTTCAAACTCATGCCTATAAGAAATCAAAGAGGGGGAGCAGAACATCCTCCCTGGCTATTTACATAAGTCAAAGAGGGGGAGAAGGACTTGAATCAGCTTATTGATTCAAGTACTTGAAAGTGGCAAGTGGTATCATAGGATATGAGGAAAAGGATACACATGGTATCAAATTCATCAAAAGCAGGTAGCAACTATTAAGGGGGAGCAACTATCAAGGGGGAGCAGGTACATACATGCCCTATATACAAGGAAGTTTACTATAACTTATCTTCTTATCTTATCTTTTCCTGTTGTATTACTGCAATTTGTTAGTGTATGCCATTGACTCAGATATTTGATGGAGAGTTTTGACTTCTTCAAATAGGGGGAGATTGTTAGGTCCATTGCTCACAATATCCTATATTTGAAGAATTCAAATATGTCAATGAGCATACACAATGGTATACTTAATATATGTTCAAGTTCATACATGTAGGTTGTCCTAGTAACAATGATGGGGCAGGTAGCCTAAATGGCTAAGTCAGGTAAAACACTTACCTAAGGTGTGGATAGACAAAATTCTATCTAAGTCCATAGGCATTGAGTGAAGGTGACTCAATCAATTCTAGATGACTTATAGCGCTGAGTGAAGCCTATATAGTCAAAGCCAAAGCAATGAAAAGATGAGAAAGTGGCTAAGTCCACAGGCGTTGAGTGAAGTCAACTCACTCAATGACATATAGTAAAAAGCCGTGAGACAGGCTAAAGTAGTAAAAACTTGAGAAGAATTGGGCTGAAAAGTGGCTAAGTCCATATGCATTGAGTGAAGATCATTCACTCAAAGCCATAGCTCCATAATCATTGAGTATAGCTCAATCAGTCAACGCCACAGGAAAATTGTGAATATTTACTAAGTCCACATGCATTGAGTGAGGCAAGTTCACTCAATGCCATGTGATAATGTGTTGACTAATTCTCAAACGAAGTGTTCTTTTTAGACACAGAAATTTGGCTAAGTCCAAATGTTTTGAGTGTAGCTAACTCACTCAATGCCAGATAATAGAAGTATCTGTTAAGTAGTTTGTCGTTGAGTGGAGCTTACTCACTCAATGCCAAGAAGCAGTAAAATTGGCTATTGCAAAAAACATTGAGTGAGGTGTGCTTACTCAATGATCTCAATGCCAAGCATACAGATAAGGCTAGAGAATGTGCTAAGGCAAAAAGCATTGAGTGAGGCTTGCTCACTAAATGCTTTCAAATCCTAATAATACATAATTCTATCTAAGTGTTTTGGCGTTGAGTGAAGCTCATTCACTCAATACCTATTCTACTGATGCTCGATTTTGGCTAAGTCCATAGGTGCTGACGTCAGCAAAATCGACAAAGTCAACTAATTTCAAATCAAGTATAGAGAAGCTAGAGAACACGACAAACTATGCCGAGAAGCTACTGTACATCTTCTTCCGTTCAAGCAAGGTGTAGCTTGAAGCTGCAGGTGGGGCCCACTGATTTATAAGAGCTGTTGATCGGCGAACTACAAAAGGAAGAGATGGGCCAAAATACAAGATAACTTTTAGAGCTTTATCATTTTTAAAAAGGTTGCGGTTGTACTTAATCTTCACCGCCATTGCTGCATGTAAAAGCTTGAAGTCTCCCTATAAAATTTCAGTTAGCTGTATGTCATCTTCATTGACACCAGCAAGATCAGAAGGCTTTCCTTCTGAGGGAGAAGCAGAAACAAGGAAGAATTCTCTGCAGATCAAGTTGCTTCTCAGTTCAGCAGGCCCAAATCCAAAGATCGACTTCTGAAGCTGAGAAGAAGGAAGAATAAAGTAGCAGACTCTGTCCTAGGAAGGAAGAGGAAGCAAAGCAGATTACTGCTAGTTACTTCTAGCTCATGATCCTTGTAGCTGTGTAGAAAGTTTGAGATGAGATAACTCAGCTCAAGGTGCCATCACAGAGAAATTTCTCTGTGATAGATATAAATCTATTTCACTCTAGTAGGAACCTTTTGGATCTAAGTTATAGGGCTCTTTGAGCCTGAGGCAGGGCAAATTTGCCTATGCTGTAGGATCTCGTTTGGATCTAAGGTAGGTGGTCAATTGATCACTGAGTTGTAGAAAAGGAATACTCTATAAGGTAGGATCCCTAGTGGATCTGAGGTAGGGCTGTCCTCCCAGCCTGAGTGTAGGACCTTTGGCCTGAGGTAGGTGGTGTACTGACCACTGAGTTGTAGGCCCTTGTGGTTGAGCTGTAGGTCTTGGAGGAGACTGAGAGATCCTGAGAGATCTGAGGTGTAAGATCGGTGGAGAAAAGTTTTGGAGAAGTGCCTTGACAAACAAGAAGTTGTCAAGGTGGGAGGAGAGTGGATGTACCCAAAAGTTGGGGAACCTCTATAAATCTGTGTGTACTTTTCTATGGTGTTTTTCTTTGAGCAGGTACTTCAAAGCAAATAACTGCCAACACACAAAGCTCTAAAGAAGATAAAATTAAAAGTTAAAAATAATAGTGAGACAACCTATTCACCCCATAGGTTGTAAGCTACCTTGAAAATAAAGACTTTCAGGCTGCATATAGCCCGGACTTTTGTTGCCCTTATAGAAGGCCATGTGTTGTAAGAATTTTCATTGATTGATGAATTGAAACCTAAAAATCTTAATTTGAGTTTTCCCCCTCTTTTGCTCCTCCTCCTAGCCGTCGATCTCCCCTTCCTCTCTATAGAAAATTCGGCCACCTCTCTCTCCTCACTCGACCCCCACCTCTCTTCTCAACTTCAACTCCCCTTTCTCCTCTCAAACATATTACCCGATGAAGGCTACACCAACTCCCTTCCCCTTGAAGATTTCAGCCAACCAAGGAGTTCTGTCTTGGTGGATTTTGGCCATGGTGCAAGGCTCTCCG
Source organism: Platanthera zijinensis (assembly GCA_039513925.1). Lineage (NCBI taxonomy): Eukaryota > Viridiplantae > Streptophyta > Magnoliopsida > Asparagales > Orchidaceae > Platanthera > Platanthera zijinensis. The sequence continues at coordinate 122,876,598 of CM077095.1, read as the reverse complement.
TGGTTTTGTGGAACCATCTCGAGCATGAAGCAAGGATGGCGGACAAGTTTCTCTCCATTTGACGCAACTTCGAAAGATCTGTAGAAGAGCAAAACTTTCATAGGAACATCTTACGATTGGGTAACGAAATTTCTACCTTTGTGAGATTCTCTCTAGATTAATCTTATGGTGATTTACTTTGATGTTATTTGCGAAATTTTGATTTCATCGTGGTTTTAGATCCAATTAATTTTGTTGTATCTCTTGATCAATTTAAATTCGTGAGGCTTGACGGAACTCGTTTTCTTTTTTATTGGGAGAGATCTACCTTTTTCCGAATCGTTATTTTTCGATACACACTCGACCGGATCGGGTAGATCCCTTTCGCTTCAAAGGATATTTGCTTATTGCTACTATTCAATCTCCAAGGGTGTGGCAAACCCATACGTTAGCATCAGAATAATAAACTTCCAAATTTAGATGTGCTGCGTTTTAGTTTGTGCGAGCGTCGAATTGGAACATGAGAGAACGATTCGGTGTCGTTTGTCTGTGGCGATCCGTCGGGGGATGAAAACTGCATCAATTTGGTATCAGATGGAGGTTCGTGCCAATTTCTTAATTGACATCTTCCTATTTTGTTTCTTAGGACGTCGACACGCACTTGTCTAGTACGTTTCATTAATAAAAAAATAAAAAATAAAAAAATTCTGATTTGCCAATAATGACCTAAAATTCTCATTTTTCTGCAAAAACATCCAAAAATAATTCGAGTAATTCTCCATCCATTTAATAGTAAGAAAATAAAAAATATTTCATTTTTATCTAATTTTGTTAGAAAAATAAAATATCTTTTATAAAATTTTGTCCATTCAGGTCATTCCTCCATCTTTGTATGTGCACTAGACTAAACACGGATTATACCCCCTCTTCCTCCAATATGGCAGACGACTGGGATTCGGGTCAAGATATGACAACGATTGATGAACTCTGCCAGGAGTTCACTGATCAGTTGACGACCATTAGAGAGACACTTCACGAACTAAGATTAAATCAAGCGGCTCTCCATAATCCTGCAGCCTACCCAAGTGACGAGTGAAATCACAATAATAATAATAACAATCCTGAGCTTGTCCCTTGTGCTTCTTATGGGTATGATCTTACTAGGGCTGTGCGGGTCAAACCCTCATCACACGATGGACTCGGTGAACCTCAAGTGTTCTTAGATTGGGTTCTGGAGATAGAGTGCTACTTTGAGTGGCACAATCTAACCGACGAGCAAAAGGTGCGAGTTGTGAGGATGAAGCTGTTGGGTCGGGCTAAGATTTTTTGGCTGAATGAGGAGCGACGTCTAGGCGCAAAAAACGGTTTACCACCCAATGGTTGGGCAGGCATGAAGGCCATGCTGACTGACAAGTACATCCCTGCATACCATCGGACGCAGATGTTTGATGATTTAGCTACCCTTAAATAAGGGAATAGGTTAGTCACTGAATACATGAGCCTTCTCAAGGACATGATGGTCATGTGTGATGTTAGGGAGATGCTCGAGGTCATCATATCTAGGTTTTGTAAGGGGTTTAACCCCAACATTAAGAGTAAGATCCTACGTTATGGTCACACTGATCTAAACATCACCTTTAACACCGCCTTAGATATTGAAAAGCACAATGCTCACAAGTCCAAGACTCTTTCTTTTCAGAAAGGAAAGTCCATCTTAGAACCTCCTCCCCCATTCAACCATAAGGATAAGGGTAATTTTCGGTCCACCGATTCAAACTTTGTTGTCATTATGGGTAAGAATATAAGAAACCCAACTGGTGAGAGAGTGCCCGTGGGTAGGATCAACAAAAAAAATGCTACTTGTTTTGCTTGTGGTATTCAAGGTCATTATGCTAGTGAATGTCCTACCAAGCCCAAGCCCCTAGCCCTTTGAGATACCTCATCTGATCCCGCCGAGCTCATGTATGAGGCCGGGGAAGAGTCTGAGTCAAAATGAGTGCCTTTCGATATTGAGGATGATGTTAACATGATGGTGATGATGTGTATTTTGGCTACTCCATGTGTATCAGACGATTGGAATAGGATGAATATTTTCTTGTTAAATTTTAAGAGTGGAGAGAAGTGGTGCAAGTTGATCATTAACAGCAAAAGCTGTATGAACGTGATTTCAGAGAATGCGGTGTCACAGATGTTGTTGACCACTGAGCCTCATCCTCATCCCTATAAGGTTGGTTGGGTATATAAGACATCCCTTCCGATTTCGATGCATTGTTTGGTTCCCCTTACAATCGAAGCTTATTCGGAGAAAATTTCGTGTGATGTCTTCCCCATGGATGCATGTCATGTTCTGTTAGGACGTCTGTGGATTTACGATCATGATGTTACTCCTCTGGGACGAGCTAACACCTACGAATTCAAATTTAATGGCAAGGAAATTATTTTGAATCCCACTCCGCCTAAGGATCCTACCGTCCCCTCTAAAGACACTCTTATTCCGATTGAGAAAAAACTCTAAGTCTGATAGGTAAGAAGGAATTTGTGCGCGATACTTTTCTAGATGGTGTCATGTATGCTTTAGTTTGCTTGCAAGTGAAGGAAGATGTATCCACATTTGACAATTTACTGCCAGTGTTGGGGAAATTTTTAGAAGAGTTTAAGGATGTGTATCCGGACGAGCTACCACCCATGTTACCCCCCATACGGGACATCCAACATGTGATAGATTTCATTCCGGGTTCCTCTTTACCCAACCTTCCCCACTACTGACTAAACCCTTCCACACACCTAGAGTTGCAAAACTAAATTTCTGACTTGTTAGGTAAGGGATTCATCCTCCATAGCAATAGTCCATGCACCGTACCTTCCTTACTTGCCCCTAAGAAAGATGGAACTTGGAGGATGTGCGTGGATAATAGGGAAATTAACAAAATTATTATTAAATATCGATTTTCCATCCCTCGATTGGACGACTTATTGGATATGTTAGCCGGGGCGACGATCTTTTCAAAATTGGACCTTAGAAGTGGCTACCACCAGATCCGGATTAGAGAGGGAGACGAGTGGAATACCGCTTTCAATTCAAAAGATGGGCTTTACGAATGGTTAGTGATGCCGTTTGGGCTTTCCAATGCCCCAAGTACCTTCTCTAGGATGATGACACATGTTTTCCAACCATTCATGGGAAAATTCATTGTTGTGTATTTGATGATATCCTTATTTTTAGTACTTCTCTGATCGATCATGAGTCACATTTGAGGACTATCCTTAACACGCTGAGGACGGAAAAATTATTTGTCAATATCAAGAATTGAACATTTTATGTGATCTCCATAGAATTTCTTTGGTATATTGTGAGTTCGAAAGGCATACATGTGGACCCTAAGAAGGTCCAAGCAATTGAGGATTGGCCGGAACCCACCAACATTCGGGATGCTAGGAGTTTTCAAGGATTAACTACCCTTTATCGTCCCTTCATTCGAGAGTTTAGTAGTATCATGGCGCCGATAACGGAATATTTGAAGAAAGGTGATTTTACTTGGACCAAATCGTCCGCCAAAGCATTCCAAATGATTAAAACACGAATGTCAAAAGCTCCACTTTTATGGTTGCCGGATTTTAATAAGGTTTTTAGTTGTCTTGTGATGCGTTTGGGGTCGGCATAGGCGGCGTTTTAAGTCAGGAGGGTCATCCGATGTGGTATTTTAGTGAAAAACTCGCGGGTCCGAAGTTGAATTATTCTAATTATGATAGAGAGTTTGTTGGGTATTGTATCCACAATAACCTAGATTTGTATGAAGTCACCCTTGAACTAAGATGAATTAAGTTTGTATTTGATGTCTTTTCAAGTTGAGTACTTGCAAGTTATAATTGCCAAGTGTAGACCAATGTCAGTTTACAATGGGTCACCAAACACATGATCATACAATGTAATCCCTCATTGTGTGATCCATGGTGTTGACTCATGTGTAACCTCTCTATTGGGATACACTTCATTTTCAAATACTAAAGCTATGGGAGAAAGGCTGTTTGCTGGATTTCTTGAAGAAAATTATTTTTCAGAACAAAAAAAATTTTCTAAGTGTTTTTTCTCAAGAAGGACTTTTTGTATTCGAGTAGAATTAAAGTTAGTACTCGAGTTATCTCAGTCAGGTATTCGAGTAGCAGAAGCTATTCATGAGAATTCCTAGTGCAGTGCTCGATAAAGCCATATAGTACTCGAGTAGGCCTTGACTCTCCTTCCCGAGTGACCTTAAAATAAGCTCTAAATTATTCTAAGTCTTTTTCTCGAGAAAGCCAAGGTCTGTTCTTGAGAAAGCCAAGATAAGTTCTCGAGAAATAATAGTTCATTACTCGAGAAGTAGAAATTACTTCTTGAGAAGCAAATGTTATTACTCGAGAAGCAGAAGTCATTTCTCGAGAAATCAATGTTGTTCTCGAGAAGTCATTCTTCATTTCTCAAGAAGTCAAAGTTTCTTTTCTCGAGTAAGATCTATTCTTCTCGAGAAACCGGAACACATTTTCTATAATTTCCTTAAGTACTTCTTTTCGAGAAGCCTATATCCTTTCTCGAGAAATATAAGCTGTTCTCGAGAAGTCTATCTTCCTCTCGAGAAACAGACATGCAGAAACAAATTTTCGTTAAGTATCTGACGGATTCAATTTCAAATATCATTTACCTTTGATTGGTCCACATAGCTTGCAATTAATGATATTTAGACCGTTAAGAAAGGTCTATAAAAGGTCTTGCCACAATCAACAAACCCTAAGAAGAATAAGAAGTATTTTATAGATTTCTAAATCAGTCTCAACTTTCTAAATCGGGAAGCACTGCCGCCGACAAGAATTGTTATTCATCACCGAACTTCTCGATCCAGAGATTCAGACAAGAAGGTGTTCACCGATCAATATTTTCGACATCTGCAAATCTTCTCCTTGATCGTGGTGTTCAAACATTCGCATATCGAAATATTCTCAAATATCTTTCTCAACTTTTCTGATACGACTTTTCAATTTTTCAAGAAGGAAGAAGCCGAGATTTAGCAAGATCTGTGAAGACAGTTTGTGTATTTTAATTATAAATTCACTTTATTCTTGTAAGAGTTATTCTCCAAGATTATAGGAGATGTTCTCCGAGTTGTTGTAAGAGTAGTTTTACTCCGAGTTATAGGAACGTTGTTCCGAGTTATAGGATTGTTTTTCAATCCGAGATAATAGTGAAGTAGCCAAGTCTAGCGTGGTGCTAGATCAGTGAGGTTGAGAGTGGACGTACCCAAGATTGGGGAACCACTATAATCTTTAGTGTCGTCTGTGGATTACCTGTTTATTTTTTGTGCATCTCTTGTATAATTTTTATTCCGCAAAAAGACGCAGAACCCACCTATTCACCCCCTATAGGTGATTTAAGTAGACAACTAGACTTTTTAAATTAGTATCAGAGGCAGGTTGTTCATCAAAAGGTTAACACCTTGAATAGATCTGCTCCTAGTTGTCTTAATAGTGTACAAGCATGGACAGAGTCAAGAATTTTGCTAAGCTCCCTATATGCACTAAGGCAAACTTCCCTATATGGAAAGAAAGGGTGAAGTTCTTCATGGAAGCAGTGCATCCAAGGATTTTCATGATAGTGGAAAAAGGCCCCTACATTCCTATGACAGCCTCCATTATTGATTCTTCAAAGCAAGTACCAAAGAAGCTGATGGATCTATATAAAGATGAGATTGCACTTGTCTCTCTAGACAAGAAGGCTAAAATATCATCGCAAGTGCAGTCGATGACTCGATGCTACAAAATCTCATCCATTGCCAATCTGCCAAAGAGATGTGGCAGTTAATAATCGTGCTGTTCGAGGGCACCGAAGAAGTAAGGGATGATAAAAGATCTCTTTTGAACCAAAAGTATGAGGCCTTCAGGCAAGGCCCCAAAGAAACTATAACACACACTTTTGAAAATTTATTCAAGATCGTTAATGGCCTGAGGAACTATTGCTGAGTCTTCACTAACGGAGAATTAAATGATAAGCTTCTAAAATCCTTAATAAAGGAATGAGACAACAAAATATGTGCCATAAGTGAGTTTGGAAAGCTAGCTGAGATTGATCCTCAAAACCTCTTCGGGAAGCTCATGTCATATGAGCTTCAAATAAATACAAGAAAAGCTGAAGAAGAGGGAAGCAGATCCTCATCGAAGGAGAAGTCTGTCGCACTAAAGGCAGATAGCTTAAGGAAGGTTAAAGCTACATCTCCTGCTCCTGCACAGGAAGAAAGTGAAGAAGAAAACTCAAAACCAAGCACCTCGGGCTCAGAACTATAAGATGGAGAGTTCTCCCTACTCTCTAGACAGTTCAAAAAGTTCCTGAGTATGAAGAAGCAATGGAAAGGCAAAGATTTTTCTTCTAGAAAATCACGTCATGAGGGTGATAGTCATAAGAAAGGCTCAAGTAGCCACGTCAAGTATAACTTTAAATTGAGAAAATATATTTCATCTAACATTGTTTGTTACTGCTGTAATAAGCCATGGCACGTAATTGCTGATTGCATGGACAAGAAGAAAGAGGGTGGAAGAAGAGAAGAAAAGAAGTCTTCCTATAGTAAGAAGCAATCTAAAAGAAGCCTAGTAGCCAAGAAGGCCAAGACTCTCAGTGACCCTGACTCATCTTAGTCAAGTGAGGAAGAGGAAGTTTACTTTGGGCTAATGGAATAGACAGACAAGGAAGAAGAACCCCAGTACACTGGGAAGGTAAATTCTCACACCCCTCTCTCAGAATCTGATGCTTTAGACAATGATCATGAGGACTGATCTTGATGATGAGTCTGAACTCATGACTCAATACAAGGAGTTAATCAAGGCTTACGACAAATGTCAAAGAATCGCGAGAACTCAAGGCAAGGAGATCAAATCTCTTAAGGCTGAGGAGAGTACTTTGATGGAGGAAGTCGCAAGGATGGACTCACTTAGAGAGGAATTCCAAACCATGATCGAAGAATATAATAAAGCTCTCAAGCACCTAAACTTGAAAGAGCAAATCATCAAGAAGTTGGAAGAACAACTTGCTGTTGAAAAGAAACTTGTTGAAAGTTTTTCCAAGCCCAAGATAGTCCTTCCACTTATTGCTGAATTCTCTACTCAGGCTAAAGGAGCTGGCTTTGGCCATGTAGCTGCTCCTAGTAAATCTTATAGGAGGAATATAGCTCAAAGAAGAAATAAGGCTGCTAAGAAAGCTCTAGCCAAGGAGAGGGAGAAAGCTCCTCTAGATCAAACTTTATTTAAGAAGGTCATCTTCCCAACAAACAAGTTTGATCTTAATTCATCCTACGGTCATTTTACAAGGCCTACTTATGTAGAGCCTAAGTCATGATACCAAGGATGGACCCGTCCCCGAAACTTTGGTGAAAGTATACTCAAGGCACCTTATGAGGAAATACAAATGAAATACTATGGTCCATACGTTCATGGCCATAATATTAAGAAGAAACCTAAGGCCAAAGCAGTAGTACCCAAGGAAAATGAGGTGAACAAGCCTTGTTAATGCCATCGTCATGAGGCTTCTACCTCCAGATCAGCCTCCCCTGCAAGACCACACGTTCAAAAGGTCAATCAGGAGACTTGGTAAAGGTACAACAAGTTTGACTATTGGTGTTGCGGTAAAGTTGGTCACTTTGCTGTTGATTGCTGGTTTAATCTCAGAAGATTTAAAGCTCCTCTAATTAATCATACGAGGTAGACCACTCATAATGGTAACACTCCTATGGGGAGCATGCTGACAAATAACCAAGGACCCAAACATGTTTGGGTTCCTAAGGTAAACTGATTCTACTTTTGCAGGTATGTCCAAGGGCCAACAAATCACCTATTTGGTATTTGGACAGAGGATGCCCTTGGAACATGACTGGGACAAGAAGCCTCCTTCAGAAGTACTCTCCAGTTGTGAAAGGGCCAAAGGTTATCTTTGGAGGTTCTGACAGGGGAATCACAAGAGGCTACGGTATGATCACTAACGGTAGTGTATCCTTCTCGAATGTGGCTTATGTTGAAGGATTAGAACATAATCTTATAAGCATAAGCCAACTCTATGATAAAAGATACATAGTTGAATTTCATGCAGACAAGTGTTTGATAGAATCGATAGATAACTTAGAAATGATTCTATCAGGCACTCGTAGTAGAAATATATTTTGTTTAAATTTTATTTGCATAGACTCTTCTACACCAGTGTGTTTTTTGGCAAAAGATAGTGCGTCTCTTAGTGACCAATTACACAAGAGATTAATACATATAAATTACAAAACTATTAATAAATTATTTTCTCTTAATTTAGTACATGATGCATCCAACGTTAATTGCATTAAAGATAGACTGTGTCACGCATGCATCAAAGGAAAGCAAACAAGGGATACCTTTAAAAGCATTATTGGCAAAGATTCTAATAGATGTTTACACCTACTTCATATAGACTTGTTTAGTCCCCTGCAAATTAGAAGTTTGGGAGGTAAGGATTATACACTGGTTATTGTAGATGACTACTCTTGTTTTTCATGGGTGTTCTTTCTAAAATACAAGTCAGATAATTTCGATATTTCCACTAACTTTGTCAGGCAGATCCAGAATAAATACAACTGTTTAGTTGTCAAAATCAGAAGTGACAATGGAACAGAGTTCAAATCTGGGGCTATGATAGAATTCTGTAAAAGCCGAGGTATCTTTCATGAGTTTTTCTGTCCTCGTACTCCTCAACAGAACAGAGTCACTGAGAGAAGGAATAAAACACTGATAGAGGCCTGCAGAACCATGTTGAGTGATGCCTCACTACCAGAATACTTCTGGGCTGAAGCCGTTAACACTGCTTGTCACGTGCAAAATAGAGCACTCATAAATAAGAACCATGATAAGCCACCTTACGAACTACTAAAGGGATTGAAACCGACTATTTCATATCTTAAAATCTTTGGCAGTAAATGCTTCGTACTTAATAATAGGAAGTATCACACAACTAAATTCAGTGAAAAAAGTTTTGAAGGTATTGCCGTAGGATATAGTAGCCGTAGTAAGGCATATAGGATTTTTAATAAGAAAACCCTAGTCATAGAAGAATTTATTAATGTTGTATTTGATGAGATGAGCTTGCTACAAAGCAGCTCTTCTAGTGTGTTTGTTGAAGATGCAGGTTCAAGACTAAAGGAATTAAGCCTGGATGAGCCAGTCAAAGAAAAAGGTCAAGAGTTCATCACGATCACCACTCTAACCCTAATTGAAGAGGTTGATCACCATGATGAAGATGTCACTCAAGATGATGAAGTCACTCTAGTGATTGAGGAAACTCCAGATGCAAGGAATTTAGAGCTCAGACACTTGAAGGATCACCCAATTGATCAAATCATAAGAGACCCTCATGATGGTGTCAGAACTCGTAGAGGTACAACTAATGAGAATTAGTATTTCAGTTTTCTCTTGCAAGTTGAACCAAAGAAGTTTGGGGAAGCAAACAAGGACGCATCTTGGGTAATGGCAATGGAAGAAGAACTAAATCAGTTCAAATATTGTCAATTTTGGAAGCTTATGCCAAGACCTAAAGGAAAGAATGTGATTGGAACAAAGTGGGTCTATTGGAACAAGATGGACGAAGATGGAACGATAATCAAGAACAAAGCTAGAATCGTTGCAAAAGGGTACAAACAAGAAGAAGGGATCGACTTCGATCAGACATATGCTCCAGTGGCAAGACTGGAGGTAATCAAGTTGTTCCTCACATATGCTGCACTCAAAGGCTTCACTATCTACCAAATGGATGTGAAGTCATCCTTCCTTAATGGTGACATAAAGGAAGAAGTGTATGTGAAACAACCTCCAGGTTTTGTTGATCCTGAACATCTTGAATCTGTTTATTTATTTTTTAAAGAGCCATATGGTTTGAAACAAGCTCCACGAGCTTGGTATGAAACATTGTCTAACTTTTTTCTTGACAACAAGTTCACAAGGGGAAAGATAGACAAGACATTATTTCTTAGGGAAGTAAAATGCAAGATTTTGTTAGTGTAAATCTATATCGATGACATCATTTTTGGCTCTACTTATGACAAACTTTGTAAGAAGTTTTCCAAACTTATGTAAGGGAAGTTTGAAAAGTGCAGTATGGGAGAGCTAAAGTATTTCTTAGGACTTCAGGTGAAACAATCTGAGGATGGAATTTTCATCTCTCAGACGAAGTTCACCAAAGAGTTGGTTAAGAAATTCGGAATGGAGATTGTAACCTCTATGAGGACTACAATTGGTCCAGCTATGTCTCTGGAAAAGGATGAGAAAGGGAAACCTTTTGATGAAACCAAGTACAGAAGTATAATTGGATCCTTGCTTTACGTTACTGCTAGTAGGACAGACATAATGTTTTCACCATGTGTGTGTGTGTGCTAGATATCAGGTAAACTTTAAGGAATCTCACTACACAGCTGCAAAGCGAATTTTGAGATACCTTAAGGGTACACCAAATCTTGGCTTATGCTACCCAAGAAGTAATGATAATGAGCTAATTGAATTTTCAGATCCAGACTTTGCAGGTAGTAAAGATGATAGAAAGAGCACTTCTAGGTCTTGCCAATTCCTTGGAAGGAGACACATCTCATGGAGCAGCAAGAAGCAAAATTATGTCGCAATCTCAATGGCCGAGTCAGAATACATTTCTGCCGGCAATTCTTGTGCACAATTACTCTGGATCAAGAATCAACTTGAAGACAATAACTTGAAGGTCAAGGACATCCCTCTATTCTGTTACTCCTCTTGTGTAATTGTTATAGCCAACAACTCAGTCTCTCACAGCCAGACAAAGAACTTAAAGCTTAGGTACCATTTCATCAGGGAACATGTGGAGCATGGAGACCTCAATCTTCAGTATATTCCAACTGACAGGCATGTTGTAGACATATTCACGAAGCCACTGGACAAGTCCAAGTTATCGTTCTTCAAAATAGAACTTAACATGCTCAATAAGGAATCCTTAAGAAAAGGGCCTCACAGTAAAGTTCAAGAATCGGATCATCCTTCAAAAATCAAGAAAATTCTAAGTCTGGACTTCACTTCTTGAGTACTTAGTCTATTCTCGAGAATCTCAGACTTACTTCTCGGAAAGGATATCTCTACTCGAGAACAAAATGTATTCTACTCGAGAACAAGTTTTCTTCCTCTCGAGAACATGTAAGTCTCTTCTCGAGAAATGATATCTCACTCGAAAAATCAGATGCAAAATTTCTTTCAAAGTTAAATATTTTTATATTTGCACCAGGGCACTTCAACCGCCATTCTTCAGGTATTTTAGTATTATTTATTTCATTAATTATCAAGATTTTAGGTTTATATAAATAGATTAAGTCCATAAAAACAAAATTCCTGAATTTCAAAGTCTCTCTCTCGGGAAAACCTTTCATCTTCTCTATCTCCACCGCTCCACCACAATCAAACCTATTTCCCTTCTTGCCGGTCAGCAGACATTCAGTTCTTCCATCAATGGCCCCTTCATCTAAGATAGGCATCGACAGTGAACTTATCTCAACCGGAATCGCCGAAATTTTCGACGACTTCAGAAACGTTATCATCTTGCTCGACACCGCTGGTCTAACTTTCGTTCTTCAACACCCTTGCAAAGTTCTCATCTCTGATGTAGAAGAGTTTTTCCAGAATGATATGGTTAAGCGCAATGGCAAACTCCTGAAAACCAAGGTATGGGACATTAAAATAAAGATGACTTCTACCTCTATTTCTCAACTTCTGCAGCTGCCGTTGATTGACAAGGAAGACTACCTAGAAGGCACATATTATGATAGGGCTTTCAACTTATGTAGCCTTCCCGAGTCAACCCTCACAGTTCACTGACAACACATGAATGCAGAGGGCAAACTTTTTGCTGATATTCTAGGAAAAGTTCTTCTCTGCCTAACCAGTTCTATAAGCTATATCACCCCTTATTTCTTTAACATGATGACATCAGTAATTTGTAGAAATAAATTTCAATGGGGGATGATGATTTTTGACAAGATCAAAGAGAGCATAAAAAGCCCCAACTATGGAAGAATTCTATCTCTCTATCTAAATCAGTTGAGGCCATACATATTTACCCTGTATAAGGGCATGTCCATTCATCACATGAAGAAGGTTTAAATTACCTCCATCCAAAGATGGAAAATAAAACTTCTAAGGCTAGTCCAAGCCCCTCCAGCTCAAGAGACAATTATAGATGAATTAAGGATCCCATATGATGCAGGTCAGGGGTTCCGATGAAATAAGTCTAGATTAGATAATTATTTCCCGCAAGAAGAGGAGTTCTTTTGCACATGATTACGACGCTCACTCGGTTTGGACAATAACACAAACACGCGACGTACACATTTAGGGGTTTCAATACAAACAATTTTTATATCACGCAACGCAAAGAAATGTGATCCTAGCCTCTTCAACTTGTGTCGGTCACTATACAACGTTCACAACCACAAAGGAGATAATCCGGACAAAAATAATGACTCGAACGAAGTTCGAAATCAGCCCCAATCAAATCAACATAAAGGTATACCAAATCCGTTTGAGCCACTTGAATCCTAGGCTTAACCAACCCGAATTTGCAAGTGTCCAAAAGAACCTACCCCTTCCAAGATCTATCAGAAAGTTCGGAAAAGAATAGATTTAAATCAGATTCTTCTATGAAAATAAACTTCAATCTTTAGAATAGAAAATCAGACACAATTCCACCATTAATCTCACAAAACATAAGGAAGAATCACACAAGATGTAAGGGAAGAGATTACCCACAACCAAAGAGACGAGCACACAAAGATAACTAGTGGAAGAGTCGCACTTCCACCGGATCCGTCGGAGTCGCACTGGACGGAGGACGCAAGCCACCTTCTTTGGAGTCACACCAGAGGAGGGAGGAGGTCGCCGGACACCGGGGCAGCACCAAGAGGGGCGGCGGCTTGGGCGATTCTTCAAGGGGCGTCGAGTAGGAGAGGGCTTCATGCCGAACTCAAGGGGGCAGCCATCGGCTCTCTTTTTCTTATTAATTTCAGCATGCTCTAATCTGAACCCTAACCCTTCTATTTATAATATACACCACTCAATCTCCACCCTTCATCAAACAAATAAAACCAACCATCCAAATGCTAAACGCAGTCCAAAATTTGAAATTAAACAACACTTAAAAGATTTATAAATTTATAAATTTTATCCTATGATTGGAATAAAATTTATAAACATATATAATCTATAAATGAGAACTAAAATATAGTAAATACATGCATCAACTATGGCGAAGATATGACCTGGCGATGGCGGCGAAGATATGACGTGGTGGCGGCGGCGAAGATATGACACGACGATGACGGCGAAGATATGACACGGCGATTGCTGCGAAGATATGACGCGGTGATGGCGACGAAGATATGACTCGGTGATGGCGGCGAAGATACGACGTGGCGATGGCGGTTTAATTTTGCGGCAACGTCCGTCATAGTCTTGAAATTTAATATTGCGACAATGGTCAGAATAATGCGATGAGGCAACGTCATCCACAAACATGTCACAAACATATGGCGGGGCATCATCGCCATCACCATATCCCCTCTCTCATCAAATAACTGGCACAACTAGTCCAACTATTAAGGGGGAGCTTGCTCCTTCTGTACCAGTGCCCGTACAATCTGCTCAAGTTCTAGTTCCAGCCTCAGTCCAACCTGATATTCCAACATAAGTAATAACTCCACCAGACACTGAATATATAGTCATAGAAGAAGATACAGCTCCATCTGCTGCTGCAAAGGACACTTCTGTCCAAATAGATGGCTCATGTCATATTGCTTCTAACCTGTCTGATTCAGAACATCTTACTGATTCCCAGGTAAATTATCAAGTAATGTCTACTGAAGCTGATATTGACAGGATGATAGAGGAACTCACCTCTAAAGAACCTCTCTCCCCTTTTCCTGAAGAAAAACCATCTCAACCAGATAATCCATCTGAACCAGAATCTTGTCATCCCCAGTCTCCTATTGAGGGGGAATAAGATGAAGAGATAGCTTCAATTTCTGATGATGAAGAGTTGTCTCTTGAAGCAGTTGAACCTCCTCTCCCAAGCCTACACTTCAATATTCCCACTTTGATAGGTGATTATGCTGAAGATGAAACAACAACTACCAGAAGAAAACATATCTCCACATCTACTGTGCTCATTAAAGAAATTGTTCCCTGGACAGCTCTACCTCCTCCACCTCCTCCAGCTACAGCCACTGCTGAAGATACCCTTCCAGGAAAGATTGAATCTCTGTTAGCTCAACAAAGAAAATGTTTTGACGACTCTCTACAAGTTGTCACAGACAAAGTTACTTCTCTAAAGAAAGAGATGAGTAGGGGCTTCGCTGAAATTCAGAGTAATACTGATGAACTCAAACACCTATTCAAATAGGTGGGAAAGCCTTGGATCACACAATTACCGTATTGGTCAGGTAATGGATCAATCTGTCACTCTCGCAAACAATTAGATTCAATTGGAAAAGAATGCTCAAGAGCACAACTTAAAGACGTGTGAAGAAGTTGGCAAGTTCAAAGATGATGCCATAGGAACCCTATCTGTAGAAGTCAGAAAGGGGGAGAAATTGTTCAAGGAATATCTTGAAAAATTAGATGGAACCATGAATACTCTTAGGGAAGAAAAGCTAAAAGAAATTCAAACATCAGTGGTACAGGAAGTTAAGAGTACAAAGCTTTATACTTATAACACTGTAGTGTGAATGCATAATCAGATCTTCCCTAACTTCTTAGTTGATCCCACTACAACCCCTCATTCTACTTGGATGTAAATGTTCAAAGGCCTATATTCTCTCTAAGGCCTAAATTTTATGAAGCTCCATATCCTGGCACATATTCACAAGTCTGGAATTCTGAACAAGCTGATGTGCCTCAACAAATACCTCATGAAGTACAGATTCCCAAGAGAATAAAGTATGGTGAAGGTGCTTCAGCAAGCAGGACCACTCCTATGCTAGAACATGCAGTAAGGGAACATGCTGAAGTCTGGAGCCCTTCATCTAACTTAATTATTCTGGATACTTTAAGATTAGTGGTGGAATTTAGAGAGAACAAGGATACCTATTATTCTTACTCTTAATGGGAAAAGTATGAAAAATCTATGACTCTAAGAAGGCTTCATGATCAAAAAGTATAGTCGTGAAGACCCTACTGCTCCTCCCAGACAACCCAAGTACTTTCCAAAGCCATTCATGTATCTCAAGAGATAAGAAGAGAAATGTTAGAGGCAGCATCAACAACAGAGCCAACAGTAATTGAAGATGATCATAAGCATTCTATATGAGATTTTGTGGAACATGACTTTTTCCTGGACAATGTCTATATATATAAATCTTTAAATTTTTTATGATTTAAATCTTCTATTACATAGCATTTCTTCCTATTATTTTGTTTATTTATTATTTTTTTTATTTATCTTAATATTATTCACCTTAATGTAGATGGTTCTGACTTCTACAAATAGGGGGCGACTGTTGGGTATTGTATCCACAATAACCTAGATTTGTATGAAGTCACCCTTGAACTAAGATGAATTAAGTTTGTATTTGATGTCTTTTCAAGTTGATAACTTGCAGGTTATAATTGCCAAGTGTAGACCAATGTCAGTTTACAATGGGTCACCAAACACAGGACCATACAATGTAATCCCTCATTATGTGATCTATGGTGTTGACTCATGTGTAACCTCTCTATTTGGATGCACTTCATTTTCAAGTACTAAAGCTATGGCAAAAAGGCTGGTTGCTGGATTTCCTGAAGAAAATTATTTTTCAGAACAACAAAAAATTTCCAAGTGTTTTCTCGAGAAGGACTTTTTGTACTCGAGTAGAATTAAAGTTAGTACTCGAGTTAGCTAAGTTAGGTATTCGAGTAGCAGAAGCTGTTCACGAGAATGCCTAGTGCAGTGCTCGAGAAAGCCATGCAGTACTCGAGTAGGCCTTGACTCTCCTTTTCGAGTGACCTTAAAATAAGCTCTAAATTCTTCTAAGTCTTTTTCTCGAGAAAGACATGGTCTGTTCTCGAGAAAGCCAAGATAAGTTCTCGAGAAATAATAATTCATTACTTGAGATGTCGAAATTACTTCTCGAGAAGTAGATGTTATTACTCGAGAAGCAGAAATCATTTCTCGAGAAATTGATGTTGTTCTCGAGAAGTCATTCTTCATTTCTTGAGAAGTCAAAGTTTCTTTTCTCGAGTAAGATCTATTCTTCTCGAGAAATCGAAACACATTTTCTTTAATTTCCTTAAGTACTTCTTATCGAGAAGCCTATATTCTTTCTCGAGAAACAGAAGCTGTTCTCGAGAAGTCTATCTTCCTCTCGAGAAACAGACGTGCAGAAATAGATTTTCGTTAAGTATCTAACAGATTCAATTTAAAATATCATGAACCTTTGAATTGTCCACGTGGCTTGCAATTAATGATATTTAGACCATTAAGAAAGGTCTATAAAAGGTCTTGTCAGAATCAACAAACCCTAAGAAGAATAAGAAGTATTTTATAGATTTCTGAATCATTCTCAAGTTTCTAAATCGGGAAGCACTACAGCCGACAAGAATTGTTCTTCATCGCCGAACTTCTCGATCCAGAGATTCAGACAAGAAAGAGTTCACCTATCAAGATTTTTGACATCTGCAAATCTTCTCCTTGATCGTGGTGTTCCAACGTTCGTAGATCGAAATATTCTCAGATTTCTTCCTTAACTTTTCTGATAGAGCTTTTCAATTTTTCAAGAAGGAAGAAGCCGAGATTCAGCCAAATCTATGATGACAGTTTGTGTATTTTCATTGTAAATTCACTTTATTCTTTTAGGAGTTATTCTCCGAGATTGTAGAATTTGTTCTTTGAGTTGTTGTAGGAGTAGTTTTACTCCGAGTTATAGGAACGTTGTTCCGAGTTGTAGGATTGTTTTTCAATCCAAGATAATAGTGAAGTAGCCGAGTCTAGCATGGTTCTAAATCGGTGAGGTGGAGAGTGGACGTACCCAAGATTGGGGAACCACTATAATCTTTGGTGTCTTCTGTGGATTGCTTGTTTATTTTCTTCGCATCTCTTGTACAATTTTTATTCCGCAAAAAGACACAAAACTAACCTATTCACCCCCTCTAGGTGATTTAGGTAGACAACTAGACTTTTTCAATTACGCTGTTATCTGATGACTCCAATATTGGCAATACTATCTCCTCCCAAAGGAGTTTGTTATCCAATCCGATCACGATGCATTGAGATTTGTCAACTCCAAAAGCAAGGTTAGTCCCCGATATGCTAATTGGGTCTCCTATCTACAGGATTACACATTTATAATAAAACATCTTAAGGGGACTCTGAATCGTGTGGCCGATGCCCTTAGTCGTGTCATATTATTATTGTCTACGATGGAAGTGAAAGTCATTGGGTTTGATAGGATTAAGAATGAGTATGTCCATTGTCCGGATTTCAAGGAAATCTATTTATCCGCTCAAAACGATTCTCCCACCACCATATCAGCCTATTATATTTAGGATGGTTACCTATTTAAGCATTCAAATCTATGTATCATGCATTCTTCCCTTTGGGAGTTGCAGAGCGGTGGGTTAGGTGATCACTTTGGTCGTGACAAGACCATTACATTAGTGGAGGACAAGATTCATTGGCCTGGGTTAAATTCTATGGTAAATGAAATTGTGGGGAGTTTTCGTGCGTGCCAATTAGCTAAGGGTAATAAGACGAATGCTGGTATTTACACTCCTCTTCCGATTCCCTCCATTCCTTGGGAAGTTGTTAATATGGACTTCATTTTGGGTCTACCCGTCACTTTTAGACGTCATGATTCCGTCCTGGTGATTTATACGATAGGGTGTCGGATCTATTAGCAGGCTTATAATATTGAAAGAGAACCTTGACTTATAAGCACGCTCACACGAACTTATAGGCCAAGGGGTCGTTTTGCAAGGCCTAATGTATAGAGCGTCCCATACCGCTTATACATTAGGTGTCAGGTTTTATGCAATGGTTATGCTATGAAATACAACTATGCTATGATGTGAACATGCAAGTGCAACTCACCTACTCGACTCTGTGTACACAGACCTTTAGTTCCCCCTTTCGGAGCCGTTACCTCCCAGGATACTTCCGTAGTGGCAGACGGAAGCGGTGGGTTGGGCCTCGCCCACCTCTAAACCAGTAAAGCACTACCGGTCAGACCTATCGTATGCCTCAACGCTTGGTGCACTAAGAGGACGCCTGCGTACTCTTGCCGGCTGGCGCACCGGACTTCTGTTGGCAAAGTGCTCACCACACTTGCCGAGCCAACGATATTGGTGTCGGTGCATCGAACTCCCCAATATCGAAGACCCACCACCTTAAACCTGTTATGCACATGCAATAGTTATGAGTCAAACAACCAACCGAGCCGAAGCTCACCAGACAGTCCCGTCCATTATGATCTATAACCGAGCCAAAGCTCCCCGGACTATCCCGTCCGTCATAACCTACAACCGATCCGAAGCTCCCCGGACTATCCCATCCGTCATAACCAACAACCGAGCCAAAGCTCCCCGGACTAACCCGTCCGTCATAATCTACAACCGAGCCGAAGCTCCCCGGGCTACCATGCCCATTACCTTAAACACTGGGCTTATTGCCCGAGTAACCCAGACTATCTCTCGGGACATAGGGGTGTGAGAGTGTGAAATCCTAAGTTTACTACCTACTTTATGCCTACGACTTAGGTTTTACCCCTTTCATTTCCATATTACAGTAACTAGATCTAAGGAGATTTGACCTTCCACTTTATGGGGAAGACGATCTTTCGCCGATCCCAAACACCACCTAACCTGTTAGTCAAACCAATCCCTAGCTCATCCAACCCTGAGTGATGAACTCATTCCTATAACCACTAATTTTTGACTTATGTGCCTAACTTGTACTCCAGATTATTTCAGTAGATTTACTATACGCAGACCACCAAGGTTTAATGTTATGTAAAATGGGAAGTATATCAAGTAATCATCCAATACTCCTATGATAATTAGTGGAGGTCCATTATGACCTTTATTGCCCAAATCCAGAGTTTTACAATTTTCCTATTTATCTAGGAATTTATTTAAACATTTATAGTGGCCCAAGTCTCCAAGATTGAGCTGAAGGTACCAAAATTTGACAATATAAAATCTCCCCAGATTTATGTTATACTTAATATAATAATTTAACCTAAGATACAAAATCTCTTAATTTTTCAGCAAGGTTTAGACCACTTATTTTATTTAAATGGTATATTGCAATAATTCATAAAAATAATAAACAGGGCAATATTATTTCTGAAAATTCAAGGATAATTCTATCATGATTGCAAGGACCCATAAATGCTCTGGGTCAAATATCATCAGTGATTAAGGAGTGATAAGTTTCAAACAAATTAATATATAGTTTTCCAAAATTGCTAATTGCAGACCACCATGTCAAACTTCATGTAAAATAGGAGGTACATCAAATAACTATCCAATACTCTTATAATAATTAATGGAGGTCTATTATGACCTTTAAGACCTAAATCCAGAGATCCAAAATTTTCCTTATTTATTTAATAATTTATTTAATTATTCTATTGACTAATATTTCCAATAATGAACATGAAGTACAATTTTCAGTCAAGATATCATTCTACAACTTTTATATGTTATTCAAAATGAGGATATAACTCATCCTCCAAAATATCTAAATTTTTCAGTAAGGTTTTATCCCCAAATCATTATTTCATTTTAATCCTTGATAATTCATTTAAAGAAATATAAAATACTATGTTGCTTCCAAAAATTCAGAGAAAATTCAAGTATAAATCTAATGGCATGTAAATGGTTTGGCCCAAATTTCATAATTTAATTATCAGTAAATGGACTAAATTAAATTATTGAATAATTCCATCAATTAGCAAGCTTGTGAAGTAAGTACCTCAAATAAGTATCCAACAATTTTAATATAATTTATATAAGCTTATAATGATTCAAACATCCTCTGCCAAAATTTCATGACCTCCCAAGGGTCAGAGGGAGCATAATAATTAATTTACCAAATTGAGGCATTCCTTGTGTTACAAATGAAGTGCTATAAATATTACTCCAAAATTTTTAAATAAATCACCAAAGCTTCTTAATATCCTTATGACCATCCTACCAAAATTTCATATCATTTTAAGGGGTTTAGCTAACCCATTCCTATCCCACCACATTTGTGCCCTAAACTAGGGTTAGGATTTTGAGGGTCCTAAACCTTCCAAAATACCCTAATATTTTTACCAGAGGGTTATAGTTACCAAAATACCACCCCTACAAAATTTCATAGCCATACAAGGTGTTTTGGCCATATGTCCTTCACAAGGTACAAAAGCCCTTCCTTAGGGTTTGACCTAGGATCTTGGGTCCAAATCAACTCCAATGCCCCCAAGTTTTCATTGGGAGGTGTATATTGTCATGCCAAACCAGTGTACCAAATTTGAACCTCTGTTGAGGTGAATTGGACACTAAAAGCCAAAATTACATTTTGGACCAAAATACCCTTCTTAGGGCAAGGCTAGGGTTTGCTTGAATCCCATTCAAATCAACTCCAAACTTAATGAAACTTTAACCAGAGGTCTACATTGATCTCATATCCATCCCACCAAAATTTGGATAAATTTGGACTTCATTTGACCCATAATTTAATTTACCCTAGCATAATTAAATTTTTTACAAAACTATAGGAAAATTATTCCCAAAAATTTCCATTTTTGGGCAGGGTCTAGGTATAGGGTAGGGTGATTCCCTGCCAAAATATCAGCTCATTTGGATCAAGGATGAAGTGTGGGCAACTAGTTTAATGGCTACCTAGTCATTTGTATAGACCCCACCAAATTGAGTGCCCTGGTCAAACCAGTCACCCAAATTGGTTCAAACCAATTTTGTTTGACCGTATACCCATAGGGCTACATTTCTTGTGTTGATCATATTTTCTGAAAAGGGCTCTAACTATTTTTAATAATTAAAACCAATAAATACAAAATCTGTGACAGGGAATGAAATAAAATCAAACTTAAGCTATAGTTTATTTAATCATATCAGCACGAATCTTGGCGCGATTTTGGACGGGATCTGGTCATCTTCAAGCTCTAGCCGACGGCCCAGATTCGTCCTGCCTGGGCCATCTTCCAGCGGCTGCCGCCGGCGATCCGGCCACCTCCCCGGCCTGCCACCGCCGCCGACACCTTCGTGGTGGTCGGGGCTATATCCAGGCGGCGGCACGGCCGCCGGGGAGCACTGCTCCGGCGATCCCGACAAGCGGAAAAATCATGGAAAAACCATGAAATTGAAATTTTGATTGGGCTCAACTGAGCTCCAACCTTGGTTCTAATGATCCCTACGATCTACCCATGCAAGAAGGAGTGGAGGAGGACCTTTTTGGCGGCCTGAAGTCGGGAGGATCGCCGGAATACCATGGTGGTGGTGGTGGTGGTCGGGTTTCTTCAAAAACTCAGTGAAACAGCTTGGCTTCTTCAGGAAAGTGGTGGGAAATGCTCCTTGGACCTCACTGAAGCTTTTAAGGTGGAGAGGGGAGGTGTTAGGTGGCTGAAAAGCCATGTGCCATTTTTGGCCATGGTCAAGGTTGGCGGTTAGGTTGGTAGGGTGGGTCGAGCTTGATCTAAACAGTCTTAGGGGTCTAGTTGGAAATGGGATGTTACATACATAAGATCCCTCGCTATCTCTAATCAAAGACTTGCGGTGCCCCAGAAATATTGTTGATCGACGCTACAACCTCTGCCCTCGGCGCAAGACTTCCTCTTGACCTTTTTATTGCTTATGTCAATTTTATTGTTGTTTATTTGTTTTAAAATCTTGGGTTGTATTTATCCAGATTCCTTTTTTTTAGTTTGGACATGTTATGTTTTAATTTGGGCTGCATATAACCCAAATTTTTTTTGGCCTTATATAAGGCCATATGTTGTAAGAATTTTTATTGATCGATGAATTGAAATCTAAAATCTGAATATGAGTTTTCCCCCTCTTTTGCTGCTTCTCCTAGCCACCGGCCTCCTTCCTCTCCATAGAAAATTCAGCCACCTCTCTCTCCTCACCCAACCCCCACCTCTCTTCTTAACTCCAACTCCCCTTTCTCCTCTCAAACATATTACCGACGAAGGCTACACCAACTCTCTTCCTCTTTAAGATTTTGGCCAACCTAGGAGTTCCGTCTTGGTGGATTTCAGCCAAGGTGAAAGAACCTCCATAGTTTCGTGGAACCATCTCCGACATGAAATAAGGAAGGCGGATGAGTTTCTCTCCATTTGGCGTGACTTCGGTAGATTCGTAGAAGAGCGAAACTTTCATCCGAACATCTTCCGATTAGGTAACGAAATTTCAACCTTTGTGAGATTCTCTCTCTAGATTATCTTATGGTGGTTTACTTTGGCGTTATTTGCGAAATTGTGATTTCATCGTGGTTTTAGATCCAATCAATTTGTTCTTTCTCTTAATCAATTTTAATTCATGAAGCTTGACAGACCTCTTTTTCTTTTTTGTTGGGAGAGATCTACCTTTTTTCGAATTGTTATTTTTCGGTGGATCTCTTTTGGTACAACACACGTTCGACCTGATCGGGTAGATCCCTTTCACTTGAAAGGATATTAGCTTATAGCTTATATTAGATCTCCAAGGGTGTGGCGAACCCTTACATTAGCATCGAAATAATAAAATCGCAAATTTTGGTGTATTGTGTTTTAGTTTATGCGAGCGTAGAATTTGAACGTGAGAGAACGTTTCAGTGTCATTTGTCTGTGGCGTTCTGTCGGGGGATAAAGCCTGCATCAGTTATACTCTCTAAGTGTAGGGATATCCTCTTAGCCTGAGTTATAGGACTTTTGATTAAGTTTGAGGTAGGTGATCTGAAGGATCACTGAGCTGTAGGAGATATTATATCTGAGTTATAAGGCTTTGTCCTAAGGTAGGACTTGGAGAAAGTCTGAGAGAACCTGCAGGATCTGTGTTCTAAGCTCTTTGAGCCCAGTTTGGAGAAGATATCCTTGTCTAACACACTGTTAGAAAGGTAGGAGGGAAAGTGGATGTACCTATACCTTGGGGAACCACTATAATTCCTGATGTGCTGAGTCTTATTCTTGAAAGTTAACAAAATAAATTAACACTCAGCACACCAAAAAAAAGGTAGTCATAATGAATAGAAAACCTATTCACCCCCATCCTCTGGGTGTATTGCTATTCTTTAAACAAAGAATTTCGGCATGCATGGGCTGGAGTAGTCCTAGGATGGGTGACCTCCTGGGAAGTACCCGTAGAGGAGCTTAAATGGATCACATTTCATCCAAAGGGAGGTTGTGACCTCGAACAACCCATAGGTGGGCATGGGGAGGGGTTGGGGTGCATGGTCTGTAAACAAGTTGAGGCTGAACCCTTTCAAGCTGGGTATTGGGGGTGCCGACATCCGTCCTTTCGAACCGTGTGTTGTGGAGGTCATCCTTTTAAGTTGTGTGCTCGGATGAAAGTAGTTCTTGGATGGGTGACCTCCTGGGAAGTCCTCATAGGAGAACTTAACTGGATCACTTCTCATCAAAAGAGAGGTCGCAGCATCCAAAAACCCCTTGGTGGGCATGTAGAGGGGATTAGGGTGCATGGTATACAGACCAGTTAAGGCTGAACCCTTTCAAGCTGGAGGTTGGGCGTGCTGGCAGCTGTCCTTTCGAGCTGTGTGTTGGGGAGGCCGTTACAAAAAGTTCACTTTTTTGTAGCATGCATGCCGGGGGAGGGGGAGTCAAGTGTGTATGCATGAGCGCGCGGGCAAGACCTGTTCACTTGCATACAGGGGGGATTACTCTCTCATGCTTGCGCGCACAATGGGTCCTACATTCTTACGCTCACGTGGGGGTCACTTCATTCGTCCACGTGCGTTCCTGAAGCAGCTTTTCTTCGTGAGTGGTTTTTGACCCTTTTTGACGTCTTCCTTACATGCATTTTAACATGTTTTTCTTACCAGGTACCGAGGCTTTGTGGGCAGGGCCATCCAATGTGGTTGTGCTCCACTCTTATAGTCGAGCAGATTGTGGTTTGGAGAAAAAGGTACGAGTTACCTGATGAGTTGGAAGTAAGGACACCGCAGGTTTACGAGTGAGCTCAGAATCCACCCAAGGGCTGACTAATATTGTGTGAGACAATTCTAAGATCCAGATTTCATCTACCACTGCATGAAGAGTCGGTTGAGATCTTAAAGTCCTATGGTGTTCATGAGTCCTAATTTACTCCTCTTGGGATGGCGCATATTATGGGGCTAGTTGCTTTCTTTAGGGAGCATGGCTCGAGGTTCTCCTTTTATTTATTCAGAGAATGGTGCGAGATTTGATTTGATAGCGCCGAGCATTTTTAGATTAATAATAATAAGTGTTGGCTTCATTTTGAGAGTCAAGCAGATCGCCGACATGGGAATACTTTATTTGGCTACGCTCAAAATTCTCGGGGCTTGACCAGAGCTTTGGAACTCACTTCCTGATCGTTGTTATCGCAAAAAAGTGACATGAAAAGGAATTCACTCAAGTGATGGTGTTTTCTAAGCCTCATAAGTTGATGAATCATCTATTTAGCATTTTCTCGTTCATGGAGGAGAAATGCTTGCTTCTTATACGACCCTATATCTGGCGAGTAGTGGTAGACAGGAGCTAGATCGGCCAAACTCCAGCAGTCCGGCTCGCCCAAGTGGGGTGGACTGTTTAAGGGGCGAGTGGAGCGGGTCGGATCGCACTCGCCCCAGTGGCTCGGCGAGCAGCGGGCGAGTGGGGTAGGCCGAACCCTCACTTTCCCAGTGTTGGGAAGAGGGGCGAGTGCCAGCTCCATCGAGCACTCGCCGCCCCTGACGAGTGGAGGTTCTAGAGGCCACTTGCTCAGTCCCTTGTGATGTGTTTTTTATTATTCTGCCCTCATTGGCCTGCCCATAGCCCGCTGGAACAACAGACTTATGCTGTTGACAGTCCCAGTTAGGCTGCACATAACTGTTTGGATAGCGGAGGTTGGCTATTTGCAGGCCACTTTTCAAAAATCTATAAATAGACCCAAGGGGGTACCTCAGAAGGCATGTTTTTATTGTGCCCAGGTCTTCTTGCGATTTCTGAGGTTTCTTTAGCTCGATATTTGGATAGGGAGGGGAAGCACTCTAAGATCTTCCGGGTGTGTGGTAGGACCTCCTTGCCGAGCCCTTGGGTCTATCCCCTGTTCTTTTTTCCTTTGTCATTTGGCTCGCGAGAGAGGAGTAAGTGTGCGATCACCCCTTCCCCAAGGGTGACCTCCATAGAGACCGAGTTTTCGGTTTCAACATTTTTGGTATGGTGAGCGTGGAGCATGGTCAACACAGAAAATCTTAAGCAGGCTCGATGACTGGAGGAGAAGGGCAAGGTTCAAATAGGGCCGACTCGCCACCCCCTCACCATCTCGCCACAGTAGGGAAGTTAGAGGAGTTTAGGCAGGAGGTGCTTGGCCTATTCAACTTCTCACTCAGCGCACATTCCGAGATCTTGATGCCAGCTGTCCTAGTCGCCACCTCCCCGGCTCTAGGTGAGGATGCCCCAGCTTGGTGAGCTGGGAAGGAGGTTTCAGAGGAGGGGACGGAGCGCGATATCCATGGGCGAGTGTTATTCCCCGGCTTAACGAGTGGAGGCCATTTCGGCGAGATGGGGGTGCGAGATCCTTCGGCTTGCCCGACAGGGGGAGGTAGCCCCTTCAATGAGTTAGTTTATTCTGACCCAGTTCTAGAGGGGTTTAGGGAGATGGAGATGGCCTACTATAATTGTAAGGATGACCTGGGCCATCACATCCAATGGTTTGAGGATGTGGTTTCGATAAGGCAGATGTCAGATGCCTTTAAGTGCAGACTCTTCGCCATCACCCTCAAGGAGAAGGCGAGAGAGTGGTTCCACCAGCTACCGGTCAACTCCATATACTACTTTGAGGACCTACATCGGGGGTTCATGTGGAGGTTCACCACTTCCAAGAATAGGAGGGAGTCGGAGTCCCTGTTCCACATCAAGCAGGGGGTGAAAAAACCCTGGGGAGCTACGTGGACCAGCTCCAAGAAGAGGTCACCTAGGTCCAGGAGATGCCAGGGCACACCTTGATGATGTCCTTCACCTTGGGGTTGCAGCAAGGTTTCTTCAAGATGGAGATGAAGAGGGTGCAACCTCTCTCCTACGAGGAGCTGATGGAGAGGGAGGCGAGTGAAGTCGATGGGGAGGCGTCAAACCCTGAGTTCGCAAAGAAGTTGGCCCGATGGGCCATAGAAGAGGAGAAGGGGACTAGAGGTGGTCGAGGCCAAGAGGTGAGGAGAGTCAAACCACGGTAGAGGGAGCAACAACAGTAGCAGTAGCCCAAGTGGGGGCGTCAGGAGCCGAACAACCAGCTCGGTTGGAGGCAGCCGGAGTGGCAAGACCAAGGCCGGCGGAGAGGTTTCCACGGATACAATCGCCAGGGAGGCCAGGGTCAATTCCACCCTCTAGGATGGAGGCAGGGCAAGAGGCCTCCTCTACCCGATCAGCACCAGGCTATGACAATAGCCATGCAAAGAAGGAGGGGTCAACAAAGGAGACAAAGGGAAGTCAGGGTAGAGTTACCCTATTGTGACTTCCACCAGGAAGAGGGGCACACTACTACAACATGCCCGGAGTTCCTTGAGGTAAGAGGAAATAGGGATCAATAGTAGCAGCGGGACTGCTAGGAGGTACGAATCGAGGAAGTCTTGCCTCGGGCAGAAGGAGGACAGGTGTGAAGACTGGGCGGATGTTGGGGCCCGAGGCAGGATCGAAGTGATCCATGGGGAGGGGAGTTGAGGCTTCCAGAAAGGCAAGTATCCGCACTATGTAATGAATGAGCATTGGCTCCACATCTCACACCCCACCTCCTGTGGAGAAGATCACCTTCTCTAGGAGTGACATGCCAGATCATGAGGATGCTTTCTGCGATGCGCTAGTCATACAAACTACGGTCGAAGGGTTTACTATCTCATGGATCCTCATTGACAATGGGAGTTCAGTCAACGTCGTATTCAAGAAGGCATTTGACGGGATGAAGGTGGATGCCAAGAGGGTGCATTCCTTGGATGGGCCTTTGTTTGGGTTCTCCGGGGAGAGGAAGGAGGTCAGAGGAGGAGTGGGGCTCCATGTGACTCTGGGGGTGTAGTCTTGAAATTATAGGTTCATCATTATGGATGCCCCAGCAGTTACAACACCATCTTCATACATCCTCTCATCTGCGCCTTCCGCTATATCCCCTGATCCTTCCACTAATACTTGAAGTTCAATGCCGAGGGGATCCAGGTCCGGGTCTGGGGAGATCCCAAGTTAGCAAGGGAGTGCTACATCACCACAGTGAAATCCATCTCTTGGCAGGGGGGAGCCTAGGAGATGGAGCGGAGTATGGAGGCGGTGGAGCAGGAAGTAGGTGGAGTGGAGATGGAAGTGGAAGAGAACCGCACCCAGGTGGGGGTGACAGAGGAGATCCAAGAGGAGCCGGCTGAGGCAATGGTCGTGGAAGAGATTGAGGAGGAGGTCCTTGTTCCAAGAGAGGGGGTGTTTGAGTATGGGAAGAGAAGTTCCGTCTGGAGGCTACAAAAGAGGTGGTGGAGTTTGAAGTTCTCACCCTGAGAGGCAAGGTGGAGAAGGCATGCATCAGCTGGGGCTTACCCCAGTGGACTAGGAAAGGATGTTAGAATGCATCCAGAAGAAAGTGGACATATTCGCTTGGAACGTAGCAGAGAGGTCTGGGATTGATGTGGACATCGCCTGCCACTGCCTCAATTTGGATCAAGAAGCTAGCCCCATCTAGTAGAAGAAGAGGTCCATTGCAGATAAGCTAGCCGAGCCCATCAGGGAGGAGGTGGCCAAGCTCTTGAAGGCTGGCTTTGTATCCGAAATTCAATACCTCGGTTGGGTCTCCAATATTGTAATAGTAAAGAAAGGGGATGTCCGGTGGAGAATGTGTGTTGATTTCTCTTTGCTAAATAAATCATGTCCTAAGGATTGTTACCCCTTGCCTCGAATCGACGCGCTGGTTGACTCAGCCATCGGTTTTCCTATAATGAGTTTTTAGATGCTTTTTCAGGTTATCATAAGATCAGGATGCATCCCCCCGATGTAAAATAAGTCTCCTTCATCACTGGGGATGGGTGCTACTACTACAGGATGATGACCTTTGGGTTGTAAAATGTAGGGGCAACATACCAAAAGATGATGGATCGGGTCTTTCAAGAGCAAAAGGGAAGGAACCTCGTGGTGTATGTGGATGATCTGATAATCAAAAGCTGGGAGGTAGACTCCCACCTCCATGATCTAGAGGATACCTTCGACACCTTACGCAAATACAAGATGAGGCTAAACCCCTTGAATTGTGCCTTCGGGGATAGCAGGGGTAAGTTCTTGGTCCATCTTCTCACCCTTGCAGGGGTGAAGTCGAATACTGACAAGGTCAAGGTGATTATGGAGTTGGGGTCGCCTCGGAATGCTAAGGAGGTCCAGGGGCTGATAAAAAAGTTGGCAGTGCTAAGCAGGTTCCTTTCCCAGGCTGGGGAGAAGTGCTCTCCCTTCTTCAAAGCATTGAGGGGAGGCAAGAAGTTTGAATGGACTGAGAAATACGAGGAGGCATTCCAGGCCTTGAAGAGGCAGTTAACTCAACCCCCCTGCTCCAAGGGCCGAAGGAGGGGGAGGACGTAGCTTTGTATCTCGAGGTCGAAGACGAGGCCTTGAGCTCCATCCTGGTTCAGGAAGAGGGGAAGAAGAGGCTGCCCATATACTACGTAAGACGGGTATTGAGGAAGGCTGAGATCCGTTATCCCATCTTGGAGAAGCTAGCCTTTGCCCTGTTCATCTCGGCCCGGGGGATCTTACCTTACTTCACAGCACACTCCATCCGAGTGGTTACAGACCACCCACTCCGCAACATCTTTGAGGGGGTGGAGCATTCCGAAAGGTTGGCATAGTGGTCGGTGGAGTTGAGTGAGTTTAATATCTCTTTCGTCCTATGCCTCTCGATTAAGGCCCAAGCAATGACTGACTTTCTGGCTGATTATGTGGTCGAGGTGGCTGAGGCAAAAATCACTTGCTAAGTTCCCTGGAAAGTGATGGTAGAGGACGCTTCAGGAAGACATTCCCTAGGGATGGGGGTGACCTTGGATAGCCCCCAGGGACCGAGGATATAGCAAATGGTGGTGGTGTATTTTCCCATCACTAACAACCAAGCCGAGTACGTGGTCGTGATTGCAGGATTATGCCTAGCCAGGGAGCTGAGGGTGCATGATGTGGAGGTCCTCACTGACTCCATGGTAGTGGCCTCTCAGATCAATGGGGAGTTTGAGGCAAGGGAACCTACTCTCCAGTTATACTTGGCAAAGGTGAAGGGGGTCATTGGTATGCTCCAGAACTTCTCCATCCGACACGTGCCGTGGGAAGAGAATGGGCAGGTTGATCAGCTAGACAAACACGGTCCTCGGGTGGGGGGTACCATCACTGACCTGTTTCGCCCGTCCATCCAAGAGGGGGAGCTGATGGAGGTGGACCAACACCCATCATGGATGTATCCATTTACAACATTCCTATTCACAGGGGAGTTCCTGGAAGGGATGGATAAGGAGAAGTTCAAGCATAAATCGACATATTACCTCGTGCACGACGGGCAGTTGTATAGGAAGATTCTTTCAGGGATGTTAGCATGTTGTGTGGCTGAAAGAAAGGTTTAAGGAATTTTGTAAGAGGTCCATTCAGGGGAGTGTGGAAGCCACTCAGGGAGCAGAACCTTAGAAGGGAGGATAGTCCGACAGGGGTACTTCTGGCCGACCCTGGGCCATGATGCAACTGAGTTTGTTAAGAAGTGCCAAAAGTGCCAGCTGTTTGCCCCCCTCCAACTTCAGCCAGATCAGCGTCTTAGGAGCATCACGACCCCCCTATCCCTTCGCCATTTGAGGGATGGATTTGGTAGGACCTTCCCCCAGTCCAGCGGGTAGAGGAGGTTCCTACTGGTGATGATAGATTAGTTTTCTAAGTGGTTGGAAGTGAAGGCGCTGGCCAACGTGACTTCCGAGGTAATCAGGAACTTCGTTTGGCGGGAGATCATCTACCGGCATGGCCTGCCCCAGGCCATTGTCACGGATAAGTGGCCTCAGTTTGCTAGCATCGAGTTCTTCAATTTCTGCGGACAGCTCGGGATTGATCTCAGGTTTGCATCGGTCCACCATCCCAGGAGCAATGGGTAGGTGGAAGCGGCGAACAAAATCATCATCAACCTTCTCAAGAAGAAAGTGGAGAATTTGAAGGGTAGCTGGGTGGAGTAGCTCCCTTCAGTTCTTTAGGCCCTTAGAACCACTCCCAACACATCCATGGGGGGTGACCCCCTTCAAGCTCTCCCATGGGTGCAAGGTCATGCTTCCGATAGAGTTTGAGGTCCCGATGCCTCGGGTGGTCGAGGAAGAGGCAGGCAGTGAAGAATGACAAGCTGAAAATGACGAGGAGCTACAACTCTCACTTGACATGGTAGAGGAGCTGCGTGACCTCTCCGCCATCTGACAGGAAGAGGTGAAATGAAGAATGGCTAAGTACTTTGACAAGTACGTCCGAGGTCAAACAGTTCGTGGAAGGGGACTTGGTCCTAAAGAAGGTGGATGCGCAGGGAGATCAGCAGTAGTGGGAAAGCTCAACCCTAACTGGGAGGGCCCTTATATTGTCCAAGAAGCTCTAAAGTGGGGGGGGGGGGGAGGGGTGGTATCAGCTGTGAAATATAGAGGGCGAGACCCTAGGTCATACCTAGAGTGGTGATGACTTGAAGCATTTCTATCCATAAAGACATGTACATCCATTCCTTCAATGAATATGAAATATTTTGATGCTCCAACTCTTTTGCAGATCAAGTGTGTTATGAGTATTTATGAAGCTAAGTTCTGAAATGCTCCCACGGCCAGGCTTCTACCTAGCTGGTGGGGCTGGAGATTGGACAAAGTTTTCTCGCTCTGGGGTTAGGTCCTGAGATGCTCCCACTACCAGGCTTCCACCTAGATGGCAGGGCCGAGATCCTCGAGTGACGTTGTTATGACCCTGTAGGGCTGAGACCGGTTGATTCTCAACACTCGCGGTCAGGCACTGACCTAGCTGATTAGGCTGATGGTAGCGCCCGAAGGTTAAGTGATGGAAAGTATTCTTGCTCTGGGGTTAGGTCCTAAGACGCTCCCGCTACCAGGATTCCACCTAGATGGCAGGGCTGGGATCCTCAAGTGATGTCATTATGACCCTGGAGGGCTGAGATCGGTTGATGCTCAACACTTGCTGTCAGGCTCACACCTAGCTAATTGGGCCAGTGGTAGCGCCTGGAGGTTAAGTGATGGAAAGTTTTCTCACTCTGGGTTAGGTCCCGAGATGCTCTCGCTGTCAAGTTCCCATCTAGATGGCAGGGGCGGGATCTTCGGGTGACTTCATTATGACCCTGGAGGGCTGAGACCGGTTGATGCTCAACCCCTGTCGTCAGGCTCTCACCTAACTGATTGGGATGGTAGTAGCGCCCGGAGGTTAAGTGATGGAAAGTTTTCTCGCTCTATGGTTAGGTCTCGAGACGCTCCCGCTGTCAGGCTTCCAGCTAGAAGGCAGGGTAGGGATCCTTGAGTGGCGTCGTTATGTCCCTGGAGGGCTGAGACCGGTTGATGCTCAACACCTGCCATCAGGCTCTCACCTAGCTGATTGGGCCGGTGGTAGTGCCTGGAGGTTAAGTGATGGAAAGTTTTCTCGCTCTGGGGTTAGGTCACGAGATGCTCCCGCTTCCAGGCTTCCACCTAGATTGCAGGGTCGGGATCCTCGAGTGACATCGTTATTACCCTGGAGGGCTGAGACCAGTTGATGCTCAACTCCCACCATCAGGCTCTCACCAAAGCTGATTGGGCTGGTGGTAGCACCTGAAGGTTAAGTGATGGAAAGTTTTCTCTCTCTAGGGTAAGGTCCTGAGATGCTCTCACTGCCAGGCTTCCACTTAGATGATAGGGTCGGGATCCTCAAGTGATGTCATTATGAACCTGGAGGGCTGAGACCGGTTGATGCTCAATACCTGCCGTCAATCTCTCACCTAGCTGATTGGGCCGGTGGTGGAGCCTGGAGGTTAAGTGATTGAAATTTTTCTCGCTCTAGGGTTAGGTCCTGAGATGCTCCCGATGCCAGGCTTCCACCTAGTTGGAAGGGCCGGGATCCTCGAGTGGCATCATTATGACCCTAGAGGGCTGAGATCGGATGATGCTCAACATCCACTATCAGGCTCTCACTTAGTTGATTAGGCCGGTGGTGGCGCCCGGAGGTTAAGTGATGGAATGTTTTCTTGCTCTGGGGTTAGGTCCCGAGATGCTCCCGCTGCCAGGCTTCCACCTAGATGGAAGGGTAGGGATCCTTGAGTGATGTCATTATGACCCTTGGGGGCTGAGCCCCGTTGATGCTTAACAGCCATCGTCTTGCTCTAATCTAGCTTATTGGGCCGGTGGTAGCGCCCGGAGGTTGATAGTGATGGAAAGTTTTCTGAACCTGGAGATATGTCTCGAGGTGCCCCCGTTGTCAGGATTCCACCTAGCTGGTAGGGCTGGGATCATCGATAGGCAGCATTTTGGTTCTGAAGCTGTCCCGAATCGCGCTTGCCAATCAACACCAGGCATCTGAAGTTTCCTGGGGCAGATGCTGGGGAAATATTGAACCTAGTAAATCTCAGGGCGAGCTGGCATGGGCGAGCCGAGACCTTGGCAGGTCGAAGAGATGAGACCTTGGCAGGTCGGCGAGCCAATACCTTTGCAGGTCGGCGAGCCGAGACCTTGGTAGGTCGGTGAGCCGAGACCTTGGCAGGTTGGCGAGCCGAGACTATTGTCAGCAGTTACACTCCAGCCCGCCAATGTTTTACTTGGAAGATTCTCGGCTTTTCACCAAGCCTCAAAGAAGAAGAGCCGCCATTGGCGAGCTGGGTATTCGCGGACCCAGTTCGGCAAACGACCCAGCCCGACAGCCCTGGTATGGATATCTAAAGGAAGGGTAAAGGGGATGGCGAGCTGAGGACTCGGTATCGACTGGGGAAGGAGAGAGGAGGCAGTCCTCGGTGGTACATTTCCACCCTCTTAAAATTTTACTTAGAATTTTCTAACAACTTCAGCTTAATGTTAGAGAGAAAAAGGAGTGCTTGCGGGCGAGTTGGGTGGTCGCGAGCCTAGAGCAGCGAGTATCCCACCTCCTGATTATCTAAGGGCCGGCGAGCTCTCATAGCCTCCTCACAGGTGAATCCTAACTCAAGTGCATTCTAGCAACCCGCTCTACCCTGGTGAGGTCACCCTATGGAGGAAGGCAGCTCTCAGGAGAGTACATCACAGTAAGTTCAAAAAAGAGAGAGAAAAATATGGTCCAAATCTTTTTTTCATTAGCAATTGTCATTTTACAAAATGGGGAGATCGCCTCGGTGAGGTTACAAGAGGGGGAAGAGAATTACAATGGAAGAAAAAACAAAAATAAGCAGGAGGTGCGAGTCAGCTCTCGCCCTCCCCTCCGTATGGATGGTCCTCCTCACCCTCCCCTCCGGATGTGCGCTCATTCTTGTAGCTCTTTACATCGTTAAAGAGCAACTAAAAGATTTCCTCATTCTCGCTGGGAGGGGTAGCTGGCGGGAACAGGTTCGGCACAAGGTCCCTCTCTATGATCTACCTTCATCCCTCCACCAACACCTCCATATCTTTCATCATCTGGAGGGTGTAGTCGACGGTGCTGATGAAGTTGATCCGCAGCCTCTTGGTGACCTTAGCCTCACTGTAGACTTTTGGCCACTTGGGGGGATGCTTGGCTCGCCGCCAGACTGAGGGAAGAAGATGTCTGTACGACGAATCAGCTCCCCCATGAGCCCTTTGTTCTCCTCCCTCAGTCTGCTATTCTCCTTCTCTAGCTTGGCAGCACGAGCCTCCAGCTCGGCAGCACAAGCTCGCAGCTTGCTCGCGGCTTCGACATCCTGGGAAGAAAGGCAAGGTAAGACTAATTTGCTTGAAAAACCCTAAGGGGAAAAGGAAGGGGATAGCCGCCACTTACCATCCCGCCGGTGGCTTTTACGAGAAGGTTCTCGACGACTTTAGTTGCCCCGCCAGGTCAGCAGCACTGTCCTTGGCGAGGTTGCATTCCTGCTTGTTGCAATATGGAGACCGGGCGAACAGGCGGCTTCACTGGTGGCTTGGAGACCGGGAGGTCTGGCAGCTTCTCTGGCGGCTTATCCTGCTGCTCGGAGAGAGGGCGGTCTAACGGCTTCACTAGCGGCTTGTCTTCTCTTATCAGTATGGTCGGGCAGTTTAACCTTCTTGTAAAACTGCGCGGTCTATGCAATCTGGGTTTGTCTAAGCCTCTAGTCTCATAAATGTATTTAGACCCACATTGCTTAATTGCGTTCTTTCCCTTCTCCTCCATTCTATAAAAGGGAGGTCATACCTTTGTAATAGATATATTTTTTGGAAATAAAAACTCTGTGTTTTGTCCAAATTTTGGTTTCACTTTTTCTGTTCGCACATGGTGTCAGAGCACTCGATCTTTTCTTCCTGATTCCTTGAGCGTCCTTTGTCCGCATGGTTTGCCCCTTCCTTCTTGTGCCATAACCGCACAGTTTCCCTCTCTTATCACTGCTCAGTGTGTGTGACCTCTCCCTTTGCTTTGTCTCTCTGTTCATGACCCATCTTCGTGGCTTCCATCTCTAGTCGCTATTCGGGCGGCCTTGCCTCTCTTCGCTTCTTCGTTCTCTAGTCACTGTTCACGCGACTTGTCTTCGCATGGTCCATCCTCTATTCACGCAACCCAGTCTCTATTCAGGCGACCTTGCAGCTTCTTTTGTTAATGCGACCTCGCGGCCTCTCAATCATTGTTTGCGCGGCTTCTTTCTGCCATCCTTCTTCTTGTCATGGCTTTCTCCAATATCTTTACTACAACCACACTAGTGGCCCACCTTCCTATTCCTACTCCTTTGAGAAATCTTGGAACCATCTCAAAACTTATCAGCTCCAACTACCCGGGCCTGAGTGTCTCCTTCACCTTTCTTCTTCGCTCTCAGTGCAAACGCCATCATCTCACCGATGACCCACCTCCTCCTGAGTCAAATATCTTTGATGACTGGGATGCTAGCGACGCTCTTGTTCACACTTGGCTGGCTAACAGTCTGTCTAATGAGTGCCTCCCCATTATCTGCCATGATGAAATGGTTAAGGCCACTTGGCTTCATCTTGCCACTCTTTACTCCAAGGGGGCTCAGACGTCCCGTAACTCTACTCTTTATGCAGACCTCTTTGCCTATATCTCCATGTCTCCTCCTGCTGCTTACCAACAGGTT
Source organism: Platanthera zijinensis (assembly GCA_039513925.1). Classification (NCBI taxonomy): domain Eukaryota; kingdom Viridiplantae; phylum Streptophyta; class Magnoliopsida; order Asparagales; family Orchidaceae; genus Platanthera; species Platanthera zijinensis. Next base: position 122,841,219 of record CM077095.1, on the reverse strand, counting down.
CAGGCTCTGGGAGCTGAAATCCTTATGAACCGTCCCTTCTCTGCAGATCTTGCCGAGCAACTCAATCACTTCCAGAAGCTTCTTGTTGTGTGCTATCTTCTCCGCTTTTCGGAGTCCTATGATATGATCCGTCAACAGATCCTTGGCGAGGCAGATTCTCCCACCTTAGATGCCACCGCTGCCTGCATCGCTATTGTTACCTCTTTGCTTCAGCATCCTCTATTATCCGCCCCACCACTACCTGACACCTACACTCACCATACTCAGTGGGGTGGCTGTGGTGGCCACAGCCACCAATCTGGTGGGCGTGGACCTTACCGCTTTATCTGCACTCACTGTGGCCTCATCGGCCATACGTTTGATTGTTTCTGGATGAAAAATCTGCATCTTTGCCCTTCTAGTGACGCTTCTGCCTCCTCTTCAAAGCCTTCCACCTCAGTCTTCACATCATCAGGTAGTGCCCATGTGGTGACTCAAGGTAAATGGCTGATTTACTCAGGTGCTACCAATTATATGATTGCAATCCTCGGTGCTTTTCTATCCTAGAAACACATGATCAGTTCTCTCCGGTATTCATTGCGGATGGCTCTCCCTCACCGGTCAATGGGACTGGAGTGGTTCAAGTCATTCCGTCTCTTGGACTGGCAGACACCCTCTACGTGCCCACATTTCCATGCAATTTATTATCGGTTACTTCTCTTTGAAAGCAACTACAGTGCTCTGTCACATTAACTCCTACTTCTTGTTCTTTTCATGATCTAAGCTCCCAGAGGACTATTGCTACTGGTACTGAGAGTGGCGACCTTTAATTTTTTGAAAATGTATCTGCTCTATCCGCTTTTTCTTCTTCTTCAACGTATCTTCTCCAATGATATCTTCGCCTTGGTCATCCTACTCCACGACTTCTTCGATAGCTTCCGCCCCACCTACCTCCACAAAGTCCTCCTCTCAACTGTGATGCATGTCAACTTGGAACGCATAACCGCTCATCCTTCCCACCAAAGCAAGGTCATGGATCTTCTCATCTATTTGATTTAGTTCACTCTAATGTATGGGTACCTGCTCCTACCCCCACTATAGGATGGGGTAGTTCGCATTTTGTAACCTTTATTGAAGATTTCTCGCAGTGTATGTGGGTGTATCTCTTAAAAGTGTGCTCTGAGTTATTATATGTATGGACATCATTTTATTATATGGTTAAAACTCAGTTTACTACATCTATTAAGATTTTTTGTTCTGACAATGCCAAAGAATATCTTAGTCATGATTTTTCCTCTTTCTGTATGCAAAATGACATTATTCATAAAACTAGCTGTGTCTATACCTCGTAACAAAATGGCTTAGCTTAATACAAAAACCGTCATCTCCTTGATGTCGCTCGAACCCTAATGACACAAATGAAGGAACCTTGCGCCTATTGGGGCTATGCTGTTCTTATATCATGATATCTCATCATTCGCATTCCTTCCACGGTTCTCCACGGTCACACACCATTCTCCATTATCTATTCGGGCAAGGATCCCTTCCCGCTTCCTCTACATATCTTTGGGTGTATGACTTTTGTGCATGCTCCCTCTGCCACTCATGACAAACTATCTACCTGTTCCACCAAGTGTGTCTTTTTAGGTTACTCTTCCACTCAGAAATGCTAATATTATTTTGATCGTGTTCTTCAAAAATAGTTCTCCTCTATAGACGTTACCTCATTTGAAAATACGTCCTACTTCTCTCATAACCCTCCCCTCTTCCTGAGATTCCCTCTTCTCCTCGCATCACCTCCATCTCGTATATGCCCACCGAGACCCCCTCCTCCACCACCGTGTACACCATCTCCTCCTCCGCTCTCTCTGCCTTTGCCATATCTCTACTCCCAGACCAGCTCTCTCCTCCACGGATGCACTGGACACTGATGAACATGACGACCTGGATGTTCCCATTTCTCTGCACAAAGGAGTGCGGGCGTGTACCCAACATTCGCTTACTGCCGTTATTTACTATGCTCGTCTTACCCCTTCTTACATGAATTTTGCGTTGGCCATCTTTTCCACCACCACTCCACGCACATACCAGGATGCCCTTGATGTTCATAATTGGAAGGCCGCTATGGATGAGGAAATTGCCACCCTCACTGAGCGGGGTACATGGACTCTTGTTCCTCCTCCTTTCGACACTGATGTTGTTGGCTGTCGTTGGGTCTTTGTTGTAAAGTTCTGTCCGGATGATAGTGTGGACCGTTATAAGGCCCGACTGGTTGCTAAAGGCTTCAGTCATACCTACGACATTGATTACTTTGATACCTTCTCTCCCGTTGCTCGTCTCAGCACAATTTGGGTTCTCCTATCCATGGCCATCAGCAAAGATTGGCCCATTTCTCAGCTGGATGTCAAGAATTCCTTCCTCTATGGTGATCTACAAGAGGATGTCTACATTGAGAAACCTCCTGGGTATGTTGCTCAGGGGGATACACACATATGCCGGTTGAAAAGGCTATATATGTCCTAAAGCAAAGTCCTCGGTTGTGGTTTGATAAGTTCAGCAGCATTGTGGCAGCTGTTGGTTTCACAACGAGCTCTGTTGATCACTCTTTATTTATTCGCAAAACTACCCTGGGTTTGGTAATTCTTACCGTATATGTGGACGATATTCTTCTCACTGGTGATGACCAGGTTGGGGTAGCGCTGACAAAGAAACATCTCCATCAACACCTTGTCATGAAGGATATGGGTCCCCAAAGTACTTCCTGGGGATAGAAATCTCTCGTAAGCCCAATTCTTTGGTTCTCTCCAAATGTAAGTATGCTCTTGATCTTCTGCATGAGATAGGGTTGAATGGGGATTAACCTGCACAATGTCCCATGACTATCAGAGAAGATAAAACCTGGAAAAATGATAAGCCTCTTTTTTTAGATGTTATAAGGTACAGACATCTGGTGGACAAACTCATTTATCTCACTATAATAAGACCCGACATCTCCTATATTGTAGGCAAGATTAGTCAGTTCATGCAAGCTCCTAGAGAGTGACATCTATAGTCTGTCCTGAGGATTTGGAATATGTTAAAGCGGCGCCTGATAAGGGACTACTGTTTCAGAGAAATGGTCACTTGAAGGTTGAAGCCTACTCAGATTCTAGCAATGCTGACGACAAAGGTGATCGCAAGTCCACATCGGGTTTTTCACATTCGTGGGAGGGAACCTAGTGAGCTGGAAGAGCAAGAAACAATCTATTGTCTCTAAGTCCAGTGTAGAAGCTGAATATTGCAGTATGACGTCAACCACTTGTGAGTTAAAGTGGATACGAGCTCTCATGCTAGACTTAGGAGAAGTCTATAATCATCCGTTACCTATGTTTTGCGACCACAAGGCCACCATATACATCTCCAAAAACTATTATTTCACGATAGAACAAAGCAAATTGAAATTGACTGTCATTTCATCAGAGAAGAGATCTTGAAGAAACAAATTTGTACTCCATTCGTTACTTCTAACAATGAGTTGGCAGATATCTTCATCAAGCCTGTGTCAGCTTCTTTCTTTCACATTTGCGACAAGCTGGGTATGATTGATATATATGATCTAGCTTGAGGGGTAGTGTTGCAATATGGAGATCGGGCGGACAGGCGTCTTCACTGGCGGTTTGGAGACCGGGCGGTCTGACGGCTTCTCTGGCGGCTTGGAGTTCGTGCGGTATGGCGGCTTCTCTGGCTGCTTGGACATATTGCTTAATCATATTTAGTCCCATACCTTTGCTTAATCTTTAGTCCATTAATCAGTATTTAGTCCCATATTGCTTAATCTTTCCTTCTACAACCCTATGCCATTTCCTATGAATTTTTACTCCATTAACAATCTGCCATATCTTCAATTGGTAATGTGCATTTTCAAGATTTTATTAGATGCCTTTCCGGAGTATATATTTTAGGAAGGATATAACTAATACAAATGTTGTTGAATTTCACTCAAATCCTTTAACATGTGGGGTTTCAATATGCAGTTCTTGCCTTTTTTTGTATTTCATATCAGCCTCATTAGATAAGCTTTATTTCCGCATAATTAAAATTTTGAATTATCTTTGGTTCACTCTTACAGCTTCTATTATAATAATTATTAGTCACTGTAAAACAGCTCCCCTTGTGAGTTAAAGTGGATACGAGCTCTCATGCTGGACTTAGGAGAAGTCTATAATCATCCGTTACCTATGTTCTGCGACCACAAGGCCACCATATACATCTCCAAAAACTAGTATTTCACGATAGAACAAAGCAAATTGAAATTGACTGTCATTTCATCAGAGAAGAGATCTTGAAGAAAAAAATTTGTACTCCATTCGTTACTTCTAACAATGAGTTGGCAGATATCTTCATCAAGCTTGTGTCAGCTTCTTTCTTTCACATTTGCGACAAGCTGAGTATGATTGATATATATGATCTAGCTTGAGGGGAAGTGTTGCAATATGGAGACCGGGCGGACAGGCGTCTTCACTGGCGGCTTGGAGACCGGGCGGTATGGCGGCTTCTCTGGTGGCTTGGAGTTCGGGCGGTCTGGCGGCTTCTCTGGCTGCTTGGACATATTGCTTAATCGTATTTAGTCCCATACCTTTGCTTAATCTTTAGTCCATTAATCAGTATTTAGTCCCATATTGCTTAATCGTATTCTCTCCCTTCTCCTCCATTCTATAAAAGGGAGGTCATACCTTTGTAATAGATACATTTTTTGGAAATAAAAATTTGTGTTTTGTCCAAATTTCAGTTTCTCTTTTTCTGTTCGCACACTGATCGGTCTTGAGCAGTTGGTGGCTGAGGCTTAAGCTGTGGCGGACCACCATGCGTTGCATCTCCAAGGGCCACATCTGGGCTTACAGAACTTTACGGGCGAGCTGACGAAGAGTTAGGCACTTGTAGGCATCGACATCCTCGCGCCCATATAGGCCGAAGCCCAATGCGTAGGCATGCCCGGAAGCAGGTTGACCCCCCAAATAGGAAGGATGGAGTGATGAGATGGAAATCCTATGGGTATGCTCATCCCATCACACCATCGGCTCGTCGACCGAGTCTTTTGACTTCCCCCAAAGCCGAACAGGGGGTGGCTCTTCGGCAGACCCTACTTGCGGTCCACGGCTTCCGCTGCAGCAGGGGCGGAGGGCTCATCACCCTCTAGGACTTTTTTTGGCGAGACCCTCTGTGAGCTCCCTTACGACCCTTCAGGCGTGGTCTCCGACGAGCTTATGTAGATTTGTTGTTGTTGTAGTCTCCTCTAGGAGACCAGGGCTTACTTCATCATTTTTGATGGCGGGGGGCGGCGAGGCGAGCTGGACCCTTCGAGGCCATGTCGTTATTGGCTAGAGGAGGATCCGCTAGATCCCAGGTTACCTCGAAAGGTTGCCACAGCTGCCCACTCGGGCACTAGACGGTCCGGGTGGAGTCCCGAGTCCACATGAGGCGGATGCTCGGGAATTGATCGCTACCCTGCAGGAAATAACTTGGGTTAGAAAGTGACAATCGTAGGCGAGCCCACAGAAATAAAATGTGTAAGTCTACCTTCGCCGGGGAGTACCGGGAGGAGAGAGTCCCTTCGAAGTAAAGTGACCTCGAAGTCATCCCCAAGAAGAACTTGTGCAGCTAGGCATCGTTGTCAGATAGCGTTGGGGGTCGGAATACCTCCTCGCTCTTTTACTGGGGAAGAAGGGGATGTTGCCCAAGTCACCCCTGATGAAGACTACCTTGGACACCAAGTTGTGGTTTTTGTTCGCGGTCTCGTGAACTTTGATGTGCGAGCCCATCAAGAAGTGAGCCCCATTGCTGGTCCCGTAGTAGGTGAAAAGTTTGCAGAAGATGGTGAGGTTGAATTCAATGTGCTCTCAGCGAAAGAAGCAAGCGAATGAGACCATCATAAAGATTGCATTCTGGTTACCACGTCGAAGTATTTGAGGATCTGATAGATTTTCAGCCAGAGAGGCAGGTGCAACCCCAACTAAAAGTGCGAGATGGGGAAGGCAAGTTCATCCAGGTAGAATGAATTAATGGTCTCGCCCTCTGCGGGTTGGCGCGCCTCGTAGCCAGGGGCAAGTACTCGGTCTTAAAGGCATCGAGCTCACGCTCGGTGGTATTTCTGTCAAAGAAAAGGTACTCGACAAATTATCGAGCACACTTGGAATGCCCATCGCCGTTAGGTCGTGTCTTGACCATGTTCGCAAGAGGGTTGGGGTGCGAGAGCAGGTAGTAAGAAGAACAACAAGTCGGGGTATGAATGCAATAAAGGCATTGACCTAGGGTGTTGGTGAGGGGGCCTATTTATAGAAAACTGAATTTATGGTCGAGCTGACCGGTCAGTCCATCTCGCCAGCCCCAGCTCGCTGACTCGGCGACCTGTTATATCCTAGTGCGAACTAAACCTAGATGGCACAACATATTATTTTAAATAGCATATTGAGTTCTAAAAAAATTATTTAAGTTATTACAGACAGGGTCTTTCACAGCGCCAAGAAAGAAGTTCATAATGAGTAGAAGAAAAGTTCGGCCAACACACGTGAGCTGGCAGTGCTGGTGGGTGAGGGCCGGTAGGATCAGCTAGGGATCCATTTCCATCTACCCCAGCCTCGTTCCCCCATCCCCTGAGGTTGAGGAACTCGCGGACCAGGTATTGGTCCCGACCAAAGGTCTGCAGGTTTTTATCATTTCTCCCCGTAACTGGGGTGGGGGACATCATCTCGCTTGCCAAGCCGTGCTCCACCTTATCCGCAAGTAGCACATAGTCTCGCTCCAACGCCTGCAATATATGCTCGCGATATGCACTGTCTGCTCAAAGTTGGAGCAATGTGGCATCCTGCTTCTTCAACACTTCTATTACTCGCCGCCACAGCTCAGCAGGATCCAGCGAGTCATCCAAGATGCTTTTCACTGTATGCTTAGGGGGTGGCGAATGTCGATCTTGTTCTGAATATTCCTCAACTTCAGAAGGGGAAGGGAGCCCTGCAAAAAATAATCAAATTCAGTAGAAAGAGGGTGCGAGTGTAGCAAAGATGCCTAGGCAAAATATTCTAGTGAAAGTGGAGCTTACGAGATGAGCTCGACAGCCCTTGGAGGGTGTGCGGAGGAGGTAGGGCTAAGTTCTTCCCGCGACCGGGAGTATTGACCCCTAGAGCGATGAGATTGAAGTCGGGAACAGGGATGTCCCCGACCCTTTCCCCCGTGAGTGCAGGTGTATTTGTGGGCTGCTGAGAAGGAGTGTAAGATGGCGACCTGATTTTCAGTGAGTCCAGCCCCGTGGTCCTAAAGGGAGGTGATTTGCTCTGCAGACGAGTATCGGGGGGAGTCTGAGGCCGCAAGTCATCGTGCAGGGTGTGGAATTGCGATGTGGAGGTCTCGACATCGGTATGATGGCTCTTTGGGTCCGCGGGAATGTCGACAGCAATTTTCCCTTTGAGGTCGGTGGCAAGATTAGAGAAGGAGGCGAGCCTGGGAGTCAAGGTGGATTCCAGGTCACGGTGGATGGATACGGCATCTTTTGGGATGGAATTGGCCTTCTTGGCTGGATTGATTTTCGTCGGCTCGTGCAGTGTAGCGATTAGAGGCATGGCGACTAGTGCGTCAGCGAAGGAGGCATTGAGCTCATGGACACAGATAAGTTTCTCTTGGAGCTCTTTGGAGAGAGGCATCACAACAAGACTTAAGTAAGGAGAACGACGGAGGCCACCCAGGTACAAGGGCATGTATTTATAGCCGCTGGTGGAGCCCACCAAAAGATTCTCTGGCACCTGTCTCTCTCGCTGCATATTGCCGGGTTGGATGATTCTTTCCAAGCTTGGGACAATCACATAAAGAGCGGGGATTGTGTACAACCCCATATCCTACGAGTAGTGGTCGGCAGGAGCTAGAACAGCCAAAGTCTAGCAGTCTAGCACGCCCAAGTGGGGTGGACCTTTTGAAGGGCGAGTGGAGCGGGTCGGCTCGCACTCTCCCCAGGGGCTCGACAAGTAGTGGGCAAGTGGTGTAGGTTGGACCCGCACTCGCCCAGGGCTGGGAAAAGGCAGTGAGTACCAACTCCATCGAGCCCTCGCCGCCCCCGGTGAGTGGAGGTTTCAGAGGGCCACTTGCCAGTACCTTGTGATGTGTCTTTACTATTCTGCCCTTATTGGCCTTCCCATATCCCATTGGAACATCAGAGTTACGCTATTTGTATACCCAGTTGGGATGTATATAGCTTTTTGGAACAACGGAGGTTGGCTATTTTCAGGCAGTTTTTAGAAATCTATAAATATACCAAAGGGGGTACCTCAAAAGGCATGCTTTTCTTGTTCCCAGGTCTTCTTGTGTTTTCTGAGGTATCCTTAGCTCGACATTTGGCTAGGGAGGGGAAGCACTCTAAGATCTTCCGGGTGTGTGGTGGGACCTCCATGCCGAGCCCTTGGGTCTGTCCCCTATTCTTTTTTTCTTGGTCATTTGGCTCGCGAGAGAGAAGTAAGTGTGCGATCACCTCTTCCCCAAGGGTAAAATCCATAGAGATCGAGTTTTCAGTTTCAACACTTATGTGCGGAATTTTTTCTGATCCCGAGCATGTAACCACGATGTCATTGGTATGGGAGAGAAATGGGAAGTTGATATTTAAAGGTTGCGGATATGCGGATCCCGAGATTCAAACTTTTTTACGTTCAAGAGATTGTCCCGTAAAGGAGGCTTCTTGTAGCTCTCGAGTTGAGATTATATTGGTAAATCTTAATTTTGAGGTCCTGGGGTCATCTACCCTCCAGACTGCCCCATTGGAGGTTCTTGCACCCCTAGCGGCGAAAGGAAAATGTTTTTCTTCATCCTTAGAGGTGATGGGTGATGAGTCCCTATTTCATACCGAATTCTGGACTCATCTAGGCTCGTTTGCATGTCTTTGCACTACCATTTAGCGCCATTAGCACTTCTTTTTGGTTCGCTACGACATTCCACGTCTTGTGCACCTTTTTAGCCTATTTCTGTGCATGTGTGTATTTTCCCTTTTGCTGTGCATTATATTTATGTCTGTGACTGCCATGTCGACATCCCGTCCAGTTTTCCTGCAGGTTCCGAGATCGTGTGGGCGTCCGGGATAGGGCTTTCACCATTTTTGACAAAGGAGCCAATGGTCGTGCGTTTTTACCCACGCACGACCATCGACCTCTTTGGCGCACGATCATCGGTCGTGCGCAGTCTGCCCTCTTTTATGAAAGTTCTGCCCCTGCCATATCGCACGATCACCAGCTATACCGCGCACGATCACTGCTCGTGCGCTGCCGGTCGTGCGCAGTCATGCCATCTTTTTCCACTTTTCTGCCTCCATATCGCACGATCACGGACCATATCGCGCACGACCACTGGTCGTGCGCCTGTGATCGTGCGCAGTGTTTAAATCTGCTTTCTATAAATAGCGCAGTGAAAGTGCAGGATAAGATCAATCCTAACTCTAGAGGGGGGTGAATAGAGTTATTTAAAATAATTTTGCAAATAAAAACTTGTGTGCAGAGAAGGTTTGACTTTACTTAGTGTAAGGTGCTATAGCAAATAATCAGAGTAAAAAGAAATTCACAGCACAAAGCAAAACACAAAGAAACAAGCAATCTAGACGACACAAGGAGCTATAGTGGTTCCCCAAATCTGGGTACATCCACTCTTCTATCACCCTTGATAGGAATCCACTTCAAGATGAGTTGATCAGGTGTCTTGATCACCAAAGAGTTTTTGATCAGGTTCTCACAAACCAACGGAGCTGATTTTGACCAGGTTTCAGCAAAACCAAAAGTAACTTTTGAAGGGAGTTAAAACCCTGTACAGAAAGAAAAAGAAAAAGGGATGAGGTTGTCTTCTCTATCAACAAGCAGAGAGAAGCAAAAGTGGATCTGTAGTTGTTGTCAAAGCTCCCCCTGAGATCAAGAAGAAGTTCAGGAAGGAGAGCTCTGCACAAGGGTGACAGGTCTTCAAAGATCTGATTTGCTCCAGCAAGAGATGATCCAAGAAGGTTGGATGATTGTGTCTGAAGCAATCAGAATTCCTGTGAGTGAGCTTTCAAAAACAATATCACAGAGAGAGAGAGCAGCTGAAGTCCTGTATATCTTCTTCTCTGTATTCTGTATATTCTCTGTATATGTGAAAAAATGAAAGAATGAATAATATAACTGAGTCTTCTTCATCCTTTTCTTTGATAGCCGTTGGAAGTCAGCATTAATTGCTTTCCTTAAATGTCCATGCCTCAAAGGAAATGACAGGCAGACATTCCTTAGAAAATTCCTTGAGCCATGCACCAGATATGCTGTAACGGCCAATAAATCTTCAGCATTAATTGTCTGACAGAAGGAATTTGAATTCCTATTCAAAACTGACGGGAGTCTGGAAAGCGTCAAGCTCACAATAAAACGTCGATCTGAGCACGACACACGTTGGCCAGAGAGTGTTTTCTGTAAGCAGAACTGGGTTCGACGGAACGTCGAGCTGAGGTCGACTCCACGTCGAGCTGAGGTCGACTCTGCGTCGAGCTGAGATCGACTCTGCGTCGAGCTGAGGTCAACTCTGCGTCGAGCTGAGATCGACTCTACGTCGAGCTGAGGTCGACTCTGCGTCGAGCTGAGATCGACTCTGCGTCGAGCTGAAGTCGACTCTGTGTCGAGCTGAGAGATACTCTATCTAGCCTAAGTGACCTTTATAACAACAAGGAGGTCACAACACAAAATCCCTATAGAAGTATAGTCATCCTGGTCCAAATAGTAATAGGGTGTTCCAACAATCTCCCCCTATTTGGATTAGGATTACTATTTACATGAATTTAGGGATTCAAAGAGAAGTAAAGCAAAAATACAATACAATACAATACAACCAGACATGACAGAATAAAAAGCAGCATATATAACATTATATAGCAGCGCAAATGTTCAAATGTCCTGAGTCCAGCATATAGAAAGAATTAAAGCATCTTACTTTACTTTCCCTTTGGGGCTTTGTCTTGATCACTCTTCTTGAAGATGATTTCTCTGTTTGGATTTGAAGCTTCCTTCTTAGATCTGTAATCATCAGCTGCACCTAAAGACTTTTGATCTCTTGCACTGGGTGGTACAGCTGCAGGATGGAGTTGCATATATCTATCTGAATCAAAGAATTTCTTAGAATTATATTTCTCCAATTCCTCTTTTCTTTGGTCTGACATTGTACTGATATGAGAGGTGTCCAGACCTTTTTCTCTAGCTTTATTAATCTCATTTAAAGCAGCCATTTCTGTCATTCTAGCTTTCTAGTAGGCAGGAGTTTTGGTGGGATCTTCAAAAGGTACTGCTGGTTCAAATCTGTTAGAGGAGAGATCTTGAGAGGTAGTTGGGGTGAGGTCAGCTCTAGGTCTATAAGGATAGGGACCAGAGGTTGGATCAATAGCTCTTCCCCTTTGATAAGGTTGAGAACCTGATCTTCCTCTGGACTGCCTGCCTCTATAGTTTCCTCTTTGCTGACCTCCCCTTTGCTGACTGTCTCCTTGATATCTTCTTGCTTGATAGGTCTTTCCATGTAGAGTTGAAGGGGCTGGATTGGAAGATAGACTAGCACCTGCACCTGCATCTGGAGGAGGTGGAGGTGGAGGCTGATGGACAGGTTTGGTTGGTCCTTCATTGAATTTTCTTTTCTGTTTCATTGCTTTTCTCTGATTTTGGGAGTACTGCATCCATGGCTCTGTGATTTCACAATTGTATTTGATATAGTAGGGAATGTCATGGTCTGTAGCTCTAGCTATTGGAACTCTTTTCAAAGCTTTTGATCTTGCTTTCCTCTTCCTTGCAATGGTTGCAGAGGAGTCATCAGAATCAGTGGCAAACTCATCTTCTGAACTCTGAGAGTCATCATAGGGATCTATGTACTTCCTTTTAGAGATAGGAAAACTGATGGAGTCTGGAGCTGCTGAGGAGGAAACTGAAGGAAGATCTGCTGTCAGTGGGGAGGAGGAGTCTACCACTGCAGGAGAGGGCACAGCCTCAGGAGCCATAGAGACTAAAGAGGCTGGTTCCTGAAGGGCTTGGGAGACATGGGTCTCAACTGCATCAGGTGTCTCAATCGCTTCACCTGAAGTTTCAACAGCTGCTAACATTTCAATTTCATCACTAGCAGGAGCCACTGCTACCACTGCTACATCAGGGATCTTCTGAAAAGGGACAATAGCCCTAGACAGATCTTCTTGAAGCAGTTCTGAATTAGGAGGAGGAGCCATAGGTGCCATGGAAAGTTCTTCTTGAATCTGAGCTGGAGGGGAGAAGCTCTGGACAGAAGCTGCCAAACACTGAAGTTCTAAGGCACTGCTGATGAGCTGAATTGAAGCTGGAGGAGGAGCCTCAGATACTATCTGAACTTCTGCAACTGATACTGTCTCTGAACATGTCTGAACAAACTGAACTGATGAAGGATGAACTGATGAAGGATGCAGCTCTTCTTCTGCAGACATCTCCCCCTGCCTAGAATCAGTGGCAGCTGACTCTTGGCCCCCAGAAGAAGGGCATGCCAGATGAGAGGAGAGGGAGGAGACAGAGGCAGAGAGAGTTCTCAGGGAAAGGAGGAGAGGAGCCAGCTTGGCATCCAAGAGGGAGGAGAGCCTAGGGGACAGAAGGTCAAAAATCTGATTGGCCAAGGGCAGGAGAGCTACTTGCTCAAGTGGGACTTGAGTAGAGGTAGAGGGAGTAGCAGAAAATGTAAATGGGGAAGATGTTGAGGGTGGTGCAGACAAGGGAGGTGTAACTGGTTCATGGATGGAGGAAAAGAGTAGCTCTGAAAAAGTTGATGAATGGGGGAATTCATGTGGAGAGGAGGTAGAGGCATCCATGAAGGAGTCTTCATGCATGTCAAAAGAAAAGAGATCCTCATGAGGGGAGGAATCCAAGCTTATGGGAAGGAAAGTAGTGTGAGGTGGAAGGGAGGAGGAAATGGTAGAGATGGAGGAAGGGAGAGGTTGAGTGGATGGAATGACTGTTGTTGAGGGGATGAAAGTGGATGGGAGGGAGAGGGACGGAGATGGCGAATTCCCTGCTTCTGGACCAGTGGACTGAGGGAGAGTGACCTCTACAGTCCTGGTGTCTGCAGAAAACTTCATTGCTGCTGCTGCCCTGGGATTCACAATTCTTCTGTCCCACTTGCCAATTAGGGCACATGTGAGCCTCTTGGAAGCATTGATGTGCTTCTTGGAGGACACAAGCAGTTGGGGGCAGCAATGGTTGAGAATCAACCCAAGAACTCTTCCAAAGTGGACAGAGTTTTTATCCAATTTTTTCTTAATCATTTCAAACACAATCAATCCCCAGTTGGGATGTTTCTTATCCATAAGTGCAGCCATAAGGCAAAACTGATGCCTAGTAATTGCATCATGTGCAGTCCTCTTTGCACAGATCACTTTGCCTGTAATGTCTGCTAATAACCTATATTCAATAGCTAGGTTAACTTTGAGGAGTTTAGAGGGGTTACCAGCAGCATGCCCCATCCTGTCCAGCATCAAGGCATACTCTTCCACAGATAGTTCTATGCCATCATCTCCAGCAGCAAAGTTGAAAACTTCTGAAATGATTTGAGGTGAGATGGCTACCTCATTTCCTGAAACTTTCCCAGTCAATGTATTGTTATCTGAGATAACTGCTGTAAGACTCCACTCTTTGATTTCTGACTCTGGGAGAGGGATCCTGGTTGACATAAAGTTAACCAGTTGCTGCTCCTTGAAGAGGTCCAGTATATCCAGAAAGTATTGTGGAGATCCATCAAAAGAGTCGAAGTCGATATCGAATCCAGAATCGAACTTCATGGCCGCCAGAGCTCCTGCTGTGATTGCCATTTTCCTGCAAAAAAAATAATACCTTCCAAGATCAAGAGTAAGGTATTTGGAGGGAGAAAGCTTGAGCAGAAAGATATGAAAGCGCAACTGCGAACGACGATGAAAAAATGATTTTATACTTAGGGTTCGACGCAGAAAAGGAAAGAACGTCGAGCTCAGTTCGACGCTCTAAGGCTCTAGGAGAACTGAAACGACTCAACAGCGTCCAGCTTAGGTCGACGTTCGACGCTCTGGCTGAAGCTATACGTCGAGCTTAGGTCGACGTTTAACGAAGACGTCGACCGGGGAGAGATAAACTCAAGAAGCCAGGGAGCTGTGAACTTAGTTCGACGCTAGAAGCTGGGTTCGACGTTCGACGCTTTTGAGGGCGACGGACCGTCGATCTCCGTTCGACGCAGCGTCGATCTTAGTTCAGAGCTCAGAACAACCACTCAGACAGGAAATTTTTTAAAATGAAATTTTTCCTATTCCTGTTAATTATGGGTTTCAAAATCTTGGAGTTTTATTTTATGCTGTCTCCATCTAGCATTCCCAACTGATTGAGGAAAAAAGAAGTGCTTCTTTTCATCCAAGGGCTTGGTGAAAATGTAACATCCCATTTCCGGCTAGACCCCTAGGAGTCGGTTGGTCGAGTCAGAACCCCAGGGAGCACAAAAAGTGAAAATAAATCGACCGAGTTTTCGGGTCAAGGGTTGGTCACGCCCGTGACCGACCCGTCACGCCCGTGACCTGGGCGTGACTACTTCGACGATCGTCGATCTCCACGAGACGATCGTCGAACGTGCTGTCTGGGCATGTCACGCCCGTGACCAAGGTGTCACGCCCGTGACTATGGGCGTGACCCCATCGACGATCGTCTATCGCCGTGAGACGATCGTCGACCTTGCGGCCCGGGCATGTCACGCCCGTGGCATGAGTGTCACGCCCGTGACCAAGGGCGTGACCAGCCTTCGACGATCGTCGATCTCAATTCGACGATCGTCGACCTCGAAATTTGTCGTTCGGGCATGTCACGCCCGTGACCTAGAGGTCACGCCCGTGACCTAGAGGTCACGCCCGTGACTTAGGGCGTGACCAGCCTTCGACGATCGTCGATCTCAATTCGACGATCGTCGACCCAAAATCTGCCGTTTGGGACTGTCACGCCCGTGACCCAAGGTGTCACGCCCGTGACCATCCATCGACGATCGTCGATCTCAGTTCGACGATCGTCGAACCCAGAATTGGCTATCCGGGCCTGTCACGCCCGTGACCTATGTGTCACGCCCGTGACATTGGCCGAAACGACGGTTCAGGCCCGAAATTATTCCAACACGCGTGGTAATAAATGCTGGTGTGGGAAGTTACACCAGGAGTAACTTCCGGCCGTTTTCCTTCTATAATTATATAATAAATGAGGAAAAGGTGGTCCAATAGAAAACCGCCAGCTGGACACACCTGTTCAGTTTCCACCGTTTCTTATCCCTTCACTGTAACCGAAACGTCAAGGGGGGGGGGGGGGGAACTTCATGGACATAATGGCTTTTACCATTTCATCTTCCCACTATCTGATTTATAAAAGCCCACTTGGGGAAAGAGGAGAAGGTTACACGCTCAAGTAATCAGAACAGACCTTTGTTCTTGCTGTAGGAGAAGTTCAGCAAACGCCACCACCGCGCCATGGCACCCCGACGTTCTTCTCGCCTTCAAACCGCGAACAAGGTCCTCCTCTACTCCTTCTCTTTCATGGGTAGATCTTAGGATTCTTAGAAAGTAGGTTCGTACTCAACGGAGCCGGATCCATCTCTCGTTTTCATGGAAAACCATGAAAAAGATATTTTGAGTTCGCCGGAAACCGCCACCTCCGGCGGCCAAACCACCGCCGACCGCTAGCCATCGCCTCAACGGAGGTGGTGGTGGTGGTGGCTGGCCAGGGAAGTGACCGGACGGCCGGCAACGGATCACGGAAATGTTGCAGGAAAAATGGCTTCCTGGTTCTGGTTTCGGGTTCTGAAGAAGATGAACAGTAGATTTAATATATAATACATAGATTATTATATAGTACATAATGGAAAATAGGTTATTTGAATGTATTTTTGAGGCTGCAAAACGAGGCACTTAGAGGCCGATTTAGGAAAAATGACCAGACACAAAAGTTGTAGCCCTCGGGGTCTACTTTAATTTAAAATTGATTTTATTCAATTTGGGTGAGTGGTTTGAACACAGCACTCATTTTGGTGGGATCAAGACCTAGTTTAACCAGAAATTAAAATAGTTGCCCACGGTTCATAACATGTCCAAATGACTTGAAATTTGGACTGGAGGTCTATAATATGTATATCGAGAGGCTATCCAAAAATGAGAATTTTTGGAGAACTTTTGCCTAAAGTTTTTGTAAAAATTTAATAAATAATATAAAATTAATTAGGAGATGAAATTAAGCCCAAACTCCCCCAAATTTTGGGTGGTGGTCCCTGGCATCAATATTAAGATCTGTACAAAATTTCAACTCGATTGGTCGAGTTTTGAATAGGGAAGTATCAAGTCCTAGATAGGTCTTGGTGAGGGGTACTTTGGGGAAAGTACGATTGGAGATGGAGTGGACAAATCTCCTCAAAAGAGGCTGAAGTTGTTGGCCACTGATTTGTTCGGTCTATGTCTACCCTCTTGGGTAACATGGTGGCTTAGGGTGGATTTTACCCTAAGAGATTGGCTCAAATCCAATGGGTGGGAGTTTGAGGTTTGTGAAGGACATAGGAGCAAAAGCTCTTGTATGCCCTTGAAATTTGGAGGAGAGGGGGATGATATGATGAAAACCCCCTTGTTGAAATAGTGAAGGAATTGGAGGTAGTTAGGTATCTCGAAAAATTGAGATGTCGGATTAGGATAGAAATGTAATTTAGTTATTTTAAGCACTAAATCTAATCCAAAAATTATGAAACTCGGGAGGAGGGAGTTTTAGGATGTTTTAGACTTATAGTAAATTTTCTGGAATTTTATGATTATTAAACATTATACTTCATGTGTTAAGGGATTAGTAGCCCAATTTGTTGTTTCAATTATTTGGAGGCTTTACATTAATTGTAATCAGTTGAAATTCTGGATTTAGATCTTGACCAGTAGAACATTGATCCCTGGATTTTTATAGAATTTTTATGTTGAGTAAATCTAGTACTTTATTCACAGATGATAGAAAGGGCTTTTATGTTTAAAAATTAATTATGGATAAAATACTTGCTGGAAAATTATGAAACTTTGCCAATGCTACTTTTAGGCCTTTATCTGCATGTCATAATTTATTTATAATTTTTGGAAAAATATTTTCTGTACTTGCTTCATAGACAATAGAAGTTAGAGATTATTTCTAAAATAGATTTCATGCCATTTTGATGATAGAAAAATTATGATACTTAAGATTTATCCTTCTGAGATAACCTACTATTTATCATAAATTAGCTGGACAACTTGCTTGAATAATTAGGGTAGTTCATGTTCAAACCGGTAGCCCTTTGGGATTTCGAGGAATTTAATTAAATGCCAAATAAATTAGGAAAATTTCCATTTTCTGGATTTAGGTCATTCATGTCATGGTAAGTCTCCAGTAAATAGTTTAGGGCATTTGGATGAGTAATGGATCATTGCATAACCGATTCGACATGTAGCCTAGGTCGGTCTGCATATAGCAATTTGAGAAATGCAATAGGACTTGATCTGAGGAAGTTTTTGGAGTTAAACATTTTATCTGGGTGGACATTTGTGGAGGAAATTGCAATAGGAAAATATGAAGAGTAGAGAGTAGTAGTGATAGCTAGAGTTAAGAGGTGCTCGGGTTTGGCGAAAGATCGTCTTCCCCGAATAGTGGAAAGGTTTAAAAATCACCCTAGGATAGTCTATCGTAATATGAGAAGGGAATCGGGCTAAGGGAAAACAACCAATAACAATAAGTGCCTTGCGAAAGGGAACTTCGGGCCGTAATGCTGCCGTCTTGGTTCCTAGTGCCCCTTGAGAGCCCTTCACGGGGTATACCGGGGGCAGTCCTAGGCTAACGTAAACTGTAATAATAAACTAGCAAGAGTAACTTAGTAACTAGGATTGCACTTTCCACAAACACTGTTGGCACAGGAAGATTGATGAGAGCTTCGGCTCGGTTAGTTAAGAGACGGACGGGATGGTCCGGGGAGCTTCGGCTCGGTTGTTCTGGAGACGGACGGGTTGGTCCGGGGAGCTTCGGCTCGGTTGGTTGGAGACGGACGTTTGGTCCGGGGAGCTTCGGCTCGGTTTTTTTTTGTGTGTTTGCGATTAAACTTGCATGTGCATAAGATAGGAAAAGTTAAGGTGGTGGGTCTTTCGATATCGGGGAGTTCGATTGCACCGACACCGATATCGTGGACTCGGCGGGGTGATTAGCACTTCGCCAACAGAAGTCCGGTGCGCCAGCTGGCATGAGTACGCAGGCGTCCGCTTTGTGCACCAAGCGTTGAGGCGTACGATAGGTCAGACCAGTGGTGCTTTTACTGGTTTTGGAGGTGGGCGAGGCCCAACCCACCGCTTCCGTTTGCCACTACGGAGGTATCCTAGGAGGTAACAGCTCCGAAAGGGGGAACTAAAGGTCTGTGTGCACAGAGTCGGGTGTGTGAGTTGCACTTGCATGTTTCATCATACCCACTAGCATGTCATAGCATAATCGATTCATTTAACCCTGACACCTAAAGTATAAGTGGTATGGGACGCTTATACATTAGGACCTGCAAAACGACCCCTTGGCCTATAAGCTTGTGTGGGCAAGTTTATAAATCAAGGTTAATTTCAATATATAACAACCATTGTTGTTTGATAACCGACACCCCAACGTATAAGTGGTATGGGACACTCTATACGATGGGAGCCTTGCAAAAGATCCCTTTTGCTTATGTTTCTCGCATAAGTGAAGGTTTAAATTCATATAATTGCTTTTCTTACTGCTAGACCTATTATAACAATTTATTAACTGCTCACCTAATACAACTTGCTAGATTAGTTTCCGCTGCCATCTGTTTCATGTTTAATCTCTACCTTCATGTCCTTCCCTTTCTTCCTCTCCGCTCGGTACCTAGGAGCCATGGGGGAAGGGGTAGGGGATGATAGGGCTTAGTCTTTATGACTAACGGTTTTCGAACCGCATCATTTAGGGGATCGTGGAGCCCAGCATGGAGGAGCAGCCCCAGAGATCGGTGCGCCTAGAGATGGGGCAGTCTAGCTCCGGAGTTCACACAGCCGGCACCGTGAGTCTCGACCTTGAGTAGATTCTGTTTCGCTTCCGCATGAGAGACTTGTAGTGAGGACATTTTGTACCGGGCATAAGCCCGTATTTATAGTACTCTGATGATTCTGTGGACACTCCCTTCGTGGAGCTTTATTATTTATATATGTGATTTTATTATTGTGGACTGCTTGCTCTTACTTTTACATTGTGCTACCTTTCTGTGATCGAAATGGACGGCGGAATCGGCGCCTTGTGGTGATGACCCTTCAGGACGTGAAGGTGTCACCGCAAAGCGGCGATTCTGGGCCTAAGACCCCGGTGGTTGAAAAAGAAAAAAAAGGGGGTCTTACAAGTGGTATCAGAGGAAACATCGATCAGAAGGAAGTAGCAGTCCACAAACCCTAGGTCACCCCCCGCTCGAGTTTAGTTTGGGGACAAACTAAGCAGCGGAAGCAGTGGTGTGCCCATATGGGGATCACATATAAATTGTCCACCTTTATGTAATATTTGAACGTTTTCTCAGCGTGTGTTTTTGTTACGCAGCCTCCAGCACGGACTACGCCGCAAGGTGGAGTTCAACAGGCTCAGGATGTGGCACCACCCCCACCGGCCCCCACTCCTTTCCTTCAGTCAGACATGGGACAGACCCTGACTGCCATTCTGGAGGCCTTCAGGGCCCAGCAGGTTCCGGCCCCGCAGCCAAATCCGGGGGCCAACTGGCTAAGCATCTTCCGAGGACTGGCTCCCCCGTCTTATTTGGGGACAGAGTCGGCTGTTCGGACGGAAGAGTGGCTAGATATCATGTACGAGATGCTGACCGGGATTCGGTGTCCATGGGAGGAGAGGGTGGCTCTAGTTGTCTCCTGCCTGGAGTCGCATGCAAAGAGGTGGTGGAAGACGCTGTTGGACACGACCTTTGCTGATAGGGAGGTTGCGGAGGTTACTTGGGAGGAGTTCAGGGCCGCACTGCTGGAGCATTTCGTTCCGTAGTCGGCTAGGGATGATTTGGAGGAGCGGTTCTTACAGCTGAAGCAGGGTACCCGGACCGTGGTGGAGTACCATCGAGAGTTTGACCATCTGGCTCGATACGCAGATTCCTACCAGCTGGACGAGGCAGGGTATATCAGGAGGTTCTATAAGGGCCTGCGGGAGGACTTGAGGGAGGCTCTGTTGTTCGTATCTGACGGGCCCATCTCCCGGATCTTGGAGATGGCCAAAAGGATCGAGGCAGATTGGCACGCCACCCGGGGCCGGAAGCGGCCAGCAGAGGATCAGGGACGGAGAGGTAGGAATGACCAGCGGCGGGGTGCCGTACCAGAGGGGAGGAGGACAGAGGACCAGCCTCGTCAGGACGTGAGGCCGGAGCCGAGGGAACAGGTGGTATTAGCCCCTCCCCCTCTTCGCATGCAGGAGATGCCGAGACCCGGGGGAATGGCGTATCCCCCACCAGAGTGTTTTCTTTGTCATCAGTTTGGGCACATTCGGAGGAACTGCCCCATGAGGGGGGCACCACCTCCACCACATCAGGGCGGCCCACCAGCTCAGCATTATGGAGGCCGAGGACGCGGCCGTGGTCGTGGATACCAGTGGGGAGATCGTAGACAGGAAAGAGAGCAGGTATATGCTTTGGACCTTGCGCAGCCTCGAAATCCAGAGCAGGTCATAGCAGGTACGCTGCAATGCTTCTTTACTTTCATAGAATTTTCCTTTAAGTTGTTAAAACTCAGAACCGCACTAGATAGATTAACAAGGAAAGAAAACTCTTTATAAAACCCTGAGACATTTAATCACCCCAGGTATAGTCTTCATCAGCGGCAAGCCTGCCCGCACGCTTTTTGATACTGGAGCTACTCACTCCTTTGTGTCGGAGTCGTTCGTGGAAGGACTGGAAGGTGTGGAGCGGTTCACAGGCTCGAGGATGAGGGTGCGACTACCGGATGGATCTGAGCTCCTTACCACGGATCACTGCAATATGGAGGCAGAAATTGGTGGAAAAGCGTTCGAGGCTCCAGCGACGATTTTGAAGCTGACGGACTACGACCTGATCCTGGGCATGGTATGGCTGCACTGGAACTATGCCCAGATTGACTGCCAGGCAAAGAGGATCACCGTGAGACACGGGGACTCTTTCATTACCATTGAAGGTATAAGACCTGTCTCTCGTATACTCTTATCTTCGGTACAGGCCGTTAAGGCCCATCTGCAGGGAGAGGAGGTCTATCAGATTCTTTTTGAGATGGCGGAAGTTAAGGAGTCGGTGACAGACATCCCGGTGGTGCGAGATTTCGCTGACGTCTTTCCAGAGAAACTACCAGGATTACCTCCACACCGAGAGCAGGATTTTCAGATACAGCTTGTGCCGGGGGCCAAGCCGGCGTCTAGGGCCCCTTATCGGATGGCCCCAAAGGAGTTGGCAGAGTTTCAGACTCAGTTGCAGGAATTAGTTGAGGCAGGTTTTGTTAGACCGAGTTCCTCGCCATGGGGAGCTCCGGTCCTGTTCGTGAAGAAGAAGGATGGGACACTCCGCCTGTGCATCGATTATCGAGCACTAAACAGGCTGACCGTCCGGAATACCTATCCGCTCCCACGGATAGACGAATTATTCCACCAGCTGGAGGGGGCCCATTATTTCTCGAAGCTGGACTTGAGATCAGGATACTACCAGCTGCTGATCCAGGAGGAGGATATCCCGAAGACGGCCTTTAGTAGCAGATATGGCCTGTATGAGTTCACCGTGATGCCCTTTGGGCTCACGAATGCTCCGTCGGCGTTCATGAGTCTCATGAACAGGGTTTTTGAGGCCTACTTGGATGTGTTCGTCATAGTATTCATAGACGACATCCTGATCTACTCTAGGACGGAGGAGGAGCACACTCGGCATCTGGCACTGACCTTGGAGAGGTTGCGGGAGCATCGCCTTTATGCAAAATTCAGCAAGTGTCAGTTCTGGTTGAAGGAGGTGGCCTTCCTAGGCCACATCATCAGCGGAGCCGGGTTATCAGTAGATCCAGCGAAGATTCGGGCAGTTCGCGATTGGCCGCAGCTGAGGACAGCCACCGATGTACGCAGTTTCTTGGGACTTGCCGGTTACTACCGGAAGTTCGTAGAGGGGTTCTCTCGGATTGCCCTCCCCCTCACATCTTTGACAAAGAAGGAGGCACCTTTTGTTTGGACCCCGCAGTGCCAGGCGGCTTTCCAGGAGCTGAAGGACCGACTCATCTCGGCCCCTATCCTGGCCCTTCCATCCGGAAGGGAGGGATTCCAGGTGTATACCGACGCATCATACCAAGGGATGGGAGCGGTGCTGATGCAGAATGGACATGTCATAGCATATGCCTCCCGCCAGCTGAAGATCCATGAGAGGAACTACCCGGTGCACGACCTCGAGATGGGAGCGGTCGTTTTTGCTCTGAAGGTCTGGCACCATTATCTTTATGGAGTCCACTGCGATATCTTCTCCGATCACAAGAACCTGAAATACGTGGACACGCAGAAGGAGCTGAATATCAGGCAGAGACATTGGGTGGAGTTCTTAGCAGATTATCAGTATGAGATGCACTACCATCCAGGGAAGGCAAACGTGGTGGCCGACGCGTTGAGCCGGAGAGCTGCCACTTCCGAAGCTGGGCCCCAGGTTATGTCCATGGAGCTAGTCCAGTCATTCAGAGATATGCAGATATCCCTAGTGTCCGAGGATGACCCAGATCTGTATAGGGAGTATCTGGCATCGATAGTGGCCATTGACGATATTCGGGATCGCATTCGGGACGGACAGAGGACAGATGCGTGGGCGGAGCCGATGTTCCGAGCTTTGGAGGAAGGTTCGACAGGAGATTATTCCCTGAGAGATGGTTTGCTCCACTTCAGAGGCAGAGTATATATACCCGCAGGAGGCCAGATCCGAGAGGATATTATGATGGAGGCGCATTGCAACCGGTACTCGGTACACCCAGGGATCACAAAGATGACCGCTGATTTGAAGAGGACGATGTTTTGGCCGGGCATGAAGAAGGACATTACGTACTTCGTGACCCATTGCGAGGCGTGTCAGTTGGTGAAGGCGGAGTGCAGGAACCCCGCAGGATTGTTACAGCCACTCCCGGTGCCGGAGTGGAAGTTGACGATATAGCGATGGATTTTATACATGGTCTTCCCCGGTCTCGGACGGGGAACGACTCGATTTGGGTGATTGTCGATCGGTTGACGAAGGTGGCCCGCTTTGTACCGATTAGGAAGGATGACTCGGTGGGAGTGCTGGTACGGAAGTTTGTGGAGCAGTATGTCCGATATCATGGCGTGCCCCGGACGATAGTGTCGGACCGCGATGGATGGTTTACATCCAGGGAGTGGCGGTCAGTGCAGGCATATTTGGGCACCCGGTTGACTTTTAGCACGGCCTTCCACCCTCAGACGGACGGGCAGACAGAACGCACCAACAGGACCTTGGAGGATCTACTACGATTGTGTATACTGGACCGAGGGGAGCCGTGGGAGAAGATGTTACCGTTGGTCGAGTTCTCCTACAATAATAGCTACCAGTCCAGCATCAGGATGGCGCCTTATGAAGCCCTGTATGGAAGAAAATGTAGGACCCCGCTTTCTTGGGTTCAAGACGAGGATCCGAAGCTGTTGGGATTGGATTTTGTGGAAGACACCGAGGCTCAGGTGAGACTGATCAGAGATAGGATGTTGGAGGCGCAGAGCAGACAGGCTAAATACTATGATGCCCGGCATCGTCAGGTGGAGTTTCGGGTAGGGGATCGAGTGTTCTTGAAGATCCGGCCCATGCACGGAGTCTCACGGGTGCGCGGTCGGAGGAAGAAACTCAGCCCTAGGTATATGGGCCCTTACCGGATCCTGGAGCGGAGCGGACCCCTAGCCTACAGGCTAGAGTTGCCACCGGAGCTGGCAGCTCTACACGACGTCTTCCACATCTCTTCGCTGAGAAGGGCTCTACTACGCCCGGAGCAGCGGATTTTGACCACCGAAGGGCCGGTAGCTTCAGACCGATCTGTTCACTTGGAGCCGGTTCGGATCGACGACAAAGGAGTGCGGATCTTGCGGCGCAAGAAGATCCCCTTAGTCAAGGTTCTGTGGAGAAACCACGGTCAGGAGGAGCACACCTAGGAACCGCAGGATCTGATGAGGCAAAGATACCCGGAGTTGTTCAGTCAGGTACATCTCACCACCTCTCGGTATACTATAGATTGCCTTCTTGTTTTGGAATGTTAAGACTAGATACGGAAAATCCAGGACCTAGGCATGCGCACTTAATCAGAAAGGTAGGGGCTAATCTTTTGTTTATTGGGGAGATTGTCTTAGTTATCAAACGAACAGTCGCCTGAACCCAATAGAAAGATCGTATGGGATGTTACAAGTTTAATTTATTCCGATAGAAATCCCCATAGGCTCAACCTCAATTTCGGGGACGAAATTTTTGTTTTATTTATTGGGATTTGTAACATCCCATTTCCGGCTAGACCCCTAGGAGTCGGTTGGTCGAGTCAGAACCCCAGGGAGCACAAAAAGTGAAAATAAATCGACCGAGTTTTCGGGTCAAGGGTTGGTCACGCCCGTGACCGACCCGTCACGCCCGTGACCTGGGCGTGACTACTTCGACGATCGTCGATCTCCACGAGACGATCGTCGAACGTGCTGTCTGGGCATGTCACGCCCGTGACCAAGGTGTCACGCCCGTGACTATGGGCGTGACCCCATCGACGATCGTCGATCGCCGTGAGACGATCGTCGACCTTGCGGCCCGGGCATGTCACGCCCGTGACATGAGTGTCACGCCCGTGACCAAGGGCGTGACCAGCCTTCGACGATCGCCGATCTCAATTCGACGATCGTCGACCTCGAAATTTGTCGTTCGGGCATGTCACGCCCGTGACCTAGAGGTCACGCCCGTGACCTAGAGGTCACGCCCGTGACTTAGGGCGTGACCAGCCTTCGACGATCGTCGATCTCAATTCGACAATCGTCGACCCAAAATCTGTCGTTTGGGATTGTCACGCCAGTGACCCAAGGTGTCACGCCCGTGACCATCCATCGACGATCGTCGATCTCAGTTCGACGATCGTCGAACCCAGAATTGGCTATCCGGGCCTGTCACGCCCGTGACCTATGTGTCACGCCCGTGACATTGGCCGAAACGACGGTTCAGGCCCGAAATTATTCCAACACGCGTGGTAATAAATGCTGGTGTGGGAAGTTACACCAGGAGTAACTTCCGGCCGTTTTCCTTCTATAATTATATAATAAATGAGGAAAAGGTGGTCCAATAGAAAACCGCCAGCTGGACACACCTGTTCAGTTTCCACCGTTTCTTATCCCTTCACTGTAACCGAAACGTCAAGGGGGGGGGGGGGAACTTCATGGACATAATGGCTTTTACCATTTCATCTTCCCACTATCTGATTTATAAAAGCCCACTTGGGGAAAGAGGAGAAGGTTACACGCTCAAGTAATCAGAACAGACCTTTGTTCTTGCTGTAGGAGAAGTTCAGCAAACGCCACCACCGCGCCATGGCACCCCGACGTTCTTCTCGCCTTCAAACCGCGAACAAGGTCCTCCTCTACTCCTTCTCTTTCATGGGTAGATCTTAGGATTCTTAGAAAGTAGGTTCGTGCTCAACGGAGCCGGATCCATCTCTCGTTTTCATGGAAAACCATGAAAAAGATATTTTGAGTTCGCCGGAAACCGCCACCTCCGGCGGCCAAACCACCGCCGACCGCTAGCCATCGCCTCAACGGAGGTGGTGGTGGTGGTGGTGGTGGCTGGCCAGGGAAGTGACCGGACGGCCGGCAACGGATCACGGAAATGTTGCAGGAAAAATGGCTTCCTGGTTCTGGTTTCGGGTTCTGAAGAAGATGAACAGTAGATTTAATATATAATACATAGATTATTATATAGTACATAATGGAAAATAGGTTATTTGAATGTATTTTTGAGGCTGCAAAACGAGGCACTTAGAGGCCGATTTAAGAAAAATGACCAGACACAAAAGTTGTAGCCCTCGGGGTCTACTTTAATTTAAAATTGATTTTATTCAATTTGGGTGAGTGGTTTGAACACAGCACTCATTTTGGTGGGATCAAGACCTAGTTTAACCAGAAATTAAAATAGTTGCCCACGGTTCATAACATGTCCAAATGACTTGAAATTTGGACTGGAGGTCTATAATATGTATATCGAGAGGCTGTCCAAAAATGAGAATTTTTGAAGAACTTTTGCCTAAAGTTTTTGTAAAAATTTAATAAATAATATAAAATTAATTAGGAGATGAAATTAAGCCCAAACTCCCCCAAATTTCGGGTGGTGGTCCCTGGCATCAATATTAAGATCTGTACAAAATTTCAACTCGATTGGTCGACTTTTGAATAGGGAAGTATCAAGTCCTAGATAGGTCTTGGTGAGGGGTACTTTGGGGAAAGTACGATTGGAGATGGAGTGGACAAATCTCCTCAAAAGAGGCTGAAGTTGTTGGCCACTGATTTGTTGGGTCTATGTCTACCCTTTTGGGTAACATGGTGGCTTAGGGTGGATTTTACCCTAAGAGATTGGCTCAAATCCAATGGGTGGGAGTTTGAGGTTTGTGAAGGACATAGGAGCAAAAGCTCTTGTATGCCCTTGAAATTTGGAGGAGAGGGGGATGATATGATGAAAACCCCCTGGTTGAAATAGTGAAGGAATTGGAGGTAGTTAGGTACCTCGAAAAATTGAGATGTCGGATTAGGATAGAAATGTAATTTAGTTATTTTAAGCACTAAATCTAATCCAAAAATTATGAAACTCGGGAGGAGGGAGTTTTAGGATGTTTTAGACTTATAGTAAATTTTCTGGAATTTTATGATTATTAAACATTATACTTCATGTGTTAAGGGATTAGTAGCCCAATTTGTTGTTTCAATTATTTGGAGGCTTTACATTAATTGTAATCAGTTGAAATTCTGGATTTAGATCTTGACCAGTAGAACATTGATCCCTGGATTTTTATAGAATTTTTTATGTTGAGTAAATCTAGTACTTTATTCACAGATGATAGAAAGGGCTTTTATGTTTAAAAATTAATTATGGATAAAATACTTGCTGGAAAATTATGAAACTTTGCCAGTGCTACTTTTAGGCCTTTTTCTGCATGTCATAATTTATTTATAATTTTTGGAAGAATATTTTCTGTACTTGCTTCATAGACAATAGAAGTTAGAGATTATTTCTAAAATAGATTTCATGCCATTTTGATGATAGAAAAATTATGATACTTAAGATTTAGCCTTCTGAGATAACCTACTATTTATCATAAATTAGCTGGACAACTTGCTTGAATAATTAGGGTAGTTCATGTTCAAACCGGTAGCCCTTTGGGATTTCGAGGAATTTAATTAAATGCCAAATAAATTAGGAAAATTTCCATTTTCTGGATTTCGGTCATTCATATCATGGTAAGTCTCCAGTAAATAGTTTAGGGCATTTGGATGAGTAATGGATCATTGCATAACCGGTTCGACATGTAGCCTAGGTCGGTCTGCATATAACAATTTGAGAAATGCAAAAGGACTTGATTTGAGGAAGTTTTTGGAGTTAAACATTTTGTCTGGGTGGACATTTGTGGAGGAAATTGCAATAGGAAAATATGAAGAGTAGAGAGTAGTAGTGATAGCTAGAGTTAAGAGGTGCTCGGGTTTGGCGAAAGATCGTCTTCCCCGAAGAGTGGAAAGGTTTAAAAATCACCCTAGGATAGTCTATCGTAATATGAGAAGGGAATCGGGCTAAGGGAAAACAACCAATAACAATAAGTGCCTTGCGAAAGGGAACTTCGGGCCGTAATGCCGCCGTCTTGGTTCCTAGTGCCCCTTGAGAGCCCTTCACGGGGTATACCGGGGGCAGTCCTGGGCTAACGTAAACTGTAATAATAAACTAGCAAGAGTAACTTAGTAACTAGGATTGCACTTTCCACAAACACTGTTGGCACAGGAAGATTGATGAGAGCTTCGGCTCGGTTGGTTAAGAGACGGACGGGATGGTCCGGGGAGCTTCGGCTCGGTTGTTCTGGAGACGGACGGGTTGGTCCGGGGAGCTTCGGCTCGGTTGGTTGGAGACGGACGTTTGGTCCGGGGAGCTTCGGCTCGGTTTTTTTTTGTGTGTTTGTGATTAAACTTGCATGTGCATAAGATAGGAAAAGTTAAGGTGGTGGGTCTTTCGATATCGGGGAGTTCGATTGCACCGACACCGATATCGTGGACTCGGCGGGGTGATTAGCACTTCGCCAACAGAAGTCCGGTGCGCCAGCCGGCAAGAGTACGCAGGCGTCCGCTTTGTGCACCAAGCATTGAGGCGTACGATAGGTCAGACCAGTGGTGCTTTTACTGGTTTTGGAGGTGGGCGAGGCCCAACCCACCGCTTCCGTTTGCCACTACGGAGGTATCCTGGGAGGTAATAGCTCCAAAAGGGGGAACTAAAGGTCTGTGTGCACAGAGTCGGGTGTGTGATTTGCACTTGCATGTTTCATCATACCCACTAGCATGTCATAGCATAATCGATTCATTTAACCCTGACACCTAAAGTATAAGTGGTATGGGACGCTTATACATTAGGACCTGCAAAACGACCCTTTGGCCTATAAGCTTGTGTGGGCAAGTTTATAAATCAAGGTTAATTTCAATATATAACAACCATTGCTGTTTGATAACCGACACCCCAACGTATAAGTGGTATGGGACACTCTATACGATGGGAGCCTTGTAAAAGATCCCTTTTGCTTATGTGTTCTCGCATAAGTGAAGGTTTAAATTCATATAATTGCTTTTCTTACTGCTAGACCTATTATAACAATTTATTAACTGCTCACCTAATACAACTTGCTAGATTAGTTTCCGCTGCCATCTGTTTCATGTTTAATCTCTACCTTCATGTCCTTCCCTTTCTTCCTCTCCGCTCGGTACCTAGGAGCCATGGGGGAAGGGGTAGGGGATGATAGGGCTTAGTCTTTATGACTAACGGTTTTCGAACCGCATCATTTAGGGGATCGTGGAGCCCAGCATGGAGGAGCAGCCCCAGAGATCGGTGCGCCTAGAGATGGGGCAGTCTAGCTCCGGAGTTCACACAGCCGGCACCGTGAGTCTCGACCTTGAGTAGATTCTGTTTCGCTTCCGCATGAGAGACTTGTAGTGAGGACATTTTGTACCGGGCATAAGCCCGTATTTATAGTACTCTGATGATTCTGTGGACACTCCCTTCGTGGAGCTTTATTATTTATATATGTGATTTTATTATTGTGGACTGCTTGCTCTTACTTTTACATTGTGCTACCTTTCTGTGATCGAAATGGCCGGCGGAATCGGCGCCTTGTGGTGATGACCCTTCCGGACGTGAAGGTGTCACCGCAAAGCGGCGATTCTGGGCCTATGACCCCAGTGGTTGAAAAAGAAAAAAAAGGGGTCTTACAGAAAATATCTCCTCTCTGTAGTTCAGTGGAAATGTATTCTAGTGCAATTTTCTTCTTTTCTACATTATCCCTTAAGAAGTGATGTCTGATCTCTATGTGCTTGGTCCTACTATGGAGAACTGGATTTTGAGCAATAGATATTGCACTGGTATTATCACAAAAGATTTTAGACATCTCTAAGTTGTACCCATAGTCTAGGAGCTGGTTTTGAATCCACAAAATCTGTGAGCAACAACTGCCTGCAGCCATGTATTCAGCTTCAGCAGTTGATGTGGACACAGAGGTTTGTTTCTTATAGAACCAGGAGACAAGTCTATCACCAAGGAATTGACAAGTTCCACTGGTGCTTTTCCTGTCTACTCTACATCCAGCATAATCAGAATCTGAAAATCCAGTTAGATCAAATCCTGAGTCATGTGGATACTAGAGACCTAGATTAGGACAACCTTTTACATACCTAAGAATCCTCTTAACTAATGTGAGGTGGGACTCTCTAGGGCTTACTTGGAATCTAGCACAAATGCATGTAGCAAACATTATATCTGGTCTAGTAGCTGTTAGATAAAGTAATGAGCCAATGATTGCTCTATAGCTTGTCTGATCAACTGGTTTTCCAGATTCATCAGCATCTAAAACAGCATTTGTAGGCATAGGTGTTTTCATAGAGGATGCTTCAGACATTCCAAATTTCTTAACCAGTTCTCTTGCATACTTGGTTTGAGAAATGAAAATGCCATCCACATGTTGTTTAACTTGCAATCCAAGAAAGAAAGCAAGCTCACCCATGCTACTCATTTCAAACTTTGAGTGCATAAGTTGTGAGAACTTTTTGCATAAGTTTGAATCTGTAGACCCAAATATGATATCGTCTACATAAACTTGTACTAGTAGGGTATGGGACCTATGGGTTCTAATAAAAAGAGTTTGGTCTACTCTACCCCTTTTAAAATCATTTTCCAACAAAAAACAAGCTAAGGTCTCATACCATGCTCTAGGAGCTTGCTTGAGACCATATAAAGCTTTATGCAGTTTAAAAACATGATCAGGAAAGGTTGGAGAGATAAAACCTAGAGGTTGCTTTACATAAACTTCTTCCTTGATGTCTCCATTGAGAAATGCACTCTTGACATCCATCTGATATACCTTGAATCTCTTGTGAGCTGCATATGCAAGGAAGATTCTTATGGCCTCCAACCTTGCAACTGGTGCAAAGGTTTGGTCATAATCAATTCCTTCTTCTTGGCAATATCCTTGTGCAACAAGTCTTGCCTTGTTTCTCACAATTATTCCTTGATCATCCAACTTGTTTCTGAATACCCATTTGGTTCCAACAATTTGCTGGTTCCTTGGTCTTGGTACTAATTCCCAAACTTTATTCCTTTCAAATTGATTCAACTCTTCCTGCATTGCAATGATCCAGTTTGGATCTTTCTCTGCATCTTGTATGGTTTGAGGCTCAATTTGAGAAAGAAAGCAGGTGTGCATAATATTTTGATTAACTTGATTCCTTGTTTGCACACCCACTGAGATATCTCCAATTACTTGTGAGATTGGGTGATCTCTTGTTGTTGCAAGATCAACAAGGGGTGTTGATGATGCACCAACCTGTGTTGTTGTTTCCTCTTGTGGAACAACAACTGGTTCTTCAATTTGTTGGCCTTTTGAACTTTCCAAAACCTGAAATTCCTCTTCATTGTCACTGAGTTCAGTGTCTTGCTGAATTGGTGAAGGTAATGACCCTTTGTCTGTGATGGTAAGCTGCTTCAGATTTTCTGAAATTGAATGTTCCTACAAATTGCTTATGGTAGAAGTCTCCTTCTCCTTATAAGACATGTTAGTTTCATCAAATGTAACATGCATGGATTCTTCAATTTTATTTGAGCACTTGTTAAAAACCTTATAAGCCTTGCTAGTCATGGAGTATCCCAGAAACACTCCTTCATCAGCTTTGGCTTCAAATTTAGCTAGGTATTTCTTGTCATTATTGTGAATGAAGCAAATGCAACCAAAAATTTTGAAGTAATTTACTTTAGGTTTCTTCCCTTTGAGTAACTCATAGGGAGTCTTACCCTTTAGTTTGTGTATCAGGCTTCTATTCAAAACATAGTTGGAGGTGTTCACAGCCTCTGCCCAAAAGGTTAGAGGGAGGTGAGCATCTGTCAACAATGTTGTGGCAGATTCAAAAAGGGTTCTGTTTTTCCTTTCAACTACCCCATTTTGTTGAGGAGTTCTTGGAGCTGAGAAAGTGTGCCTGATACCTTCCTTCTGACAGAACTCTAGCATGAGAAGAGAATCAAACTCTGTCCCATGATCACTTCTGATCAGGGCAATGTGAGTATTGAACTCAATCTGTATGCCTTTGAGAAAATCTGTCAAAATCTTGAAGTTATCAGACTTCTTCCTCAGAAAGAACACCCAGGTGAATCTTGAGAAGTCATCTACAACTACTAAAGCATAAGATTTCCCTCCTAGGCTTTGTACATTAATTGGTCCAAAAAGGTCCATGTGCAATAAGTACAAAATTCTAGGTGAGTCACTCTTATTAAGTGACTTGAAACTGTTTTTAGTTTGCTTGCCTAATTGACAAGCCTTACAAAGTCCTTCCTTCTTGTAGGGACCAGAAGGTAGTCCTCTAACAAGGTTGTCTTGGGATAACTTAGCAATGGTTCTAAGGTTCACATGTCCTAGTCTTTTATGCCAAAGTTCATTAGGTTTGCTAAGGGAGTTAAATAAACAAATATCTACTTTAGATGAATTGAAATCAACTAGATATATGTTATCTTGTCTATTACCAATTAAAACAATGTTGTTATTTAATGCAATATTACATGCTGAGTTGGTAAACCAAACCTGATAACCAGCATCACATAGCTGGCTGATGCTGATTAAGTTGTGCTTTAGTCCTTCCACATAGGCCACTTTCTTAAATGTGATTGACCCTATCTTGACTTGGCCATAGCCTTTTGTTTGTCCAAAGTTTGAATCTCCAAAGATTACTTTGGGTCCATGTTTAGCTTTGAAGGACACAAGGTTCTCCTTGTTGCCATTCATGTGCTTTGAGCACCCACTATCCAAGTACCACTGCTGGTTCTCAATTGGATAGGTCTTTATCTGCACATACAACAAATCAATTGTTTTTGACCCAGTTTACCTTGGGCCTTTCTTGATATCCTTTAAATTCTGAAATAAAAGACATCTCAGGTTGGCTCTTATAGCCTACAGGATGATATCTCCTAGGAGGTATTATCCATTCAGCATAAGGGTTAAAGTGATGAGATGTGGAGCTGGAATTAAATTTTGAATTAACCCCTGAGAACTGATTTTTGCTCTAAGCTTGGCTCGACGCACGTCGAGCTTCGGTCGACGGACTCTGGTGAGTGCGTCGAGCTCCATTCGACGGCGAAGGCTTGCTTTGTTCAGAAGGTAGAGGGCGTCGACCTGAGTTCGACGTTCTCTTGCGATTACGTCGAGCTCTGGTCGACGTCCGTCGAGCTTCGTTCGACGCTTTTTGTCCAGTTTCCTGGGTTAAGTTAGCATTCTTCCTAGCCACTATCAAGACTCCTTTACCTTTCTCACTGGTAAATTTGATTGGAGTTGTCAGCACTATGGGTTGGCTGGATGAAGCACCCAAGCCCAGTGAACCATTCAATCTTGAGTTCACTGTACTTGTGATGTCCATCAATTTGATACTTCTCCCATTAAGGGTTTCTTCAAATTGTTTGGCCTTAGATAGCTCACCTTTCAGTGAAGCTATCTCCTCCCCACACTGCTTCAACTCTTCTAAGAGTCTAAGATTATCTGAGTTAATGGATTTGCATTCAATTAATTGTTCTCTGAGAGTTTTAATCAACTTTTGAGATTCAATCAAGTCAATGCACATAGATTTGAACTCAGATTTAAATTCATCAGAGGTAAAATCAAATGAATCTATTACCTGATCCTCAGTGAGTTCCTGATCAGATAGGTAATCAGCATCAGGCTCTGAATCAGTGTTCTTTTGAGATGCACTGATGGCCATCATGCAGAATCCTTTTTCTTCTGCATCATCCTCATCATCACTAGAGCTGGATGATGAATCAGACTCATCAGAGTCACTCCAGGATTCAGCCACAAATCCTTTTCTGGTGTGCTTGCTGTTGCTGGAGGAAGGCTTGTCATGGTACTTCCTTGACTCCTTATCTTTCCTTTTATCTTTTCTTTCCTTCTTGTCCCTTCTGTCTTTATCTTGATTTTCTGGACAGTTGGGGAAAATGTGTCCTGGTTTCCTGCAGCCAAAGCAGATAATATCTTTATTAGTAGATCTGTCATACCTTGGCTTGTCTTTGTCTTTGGATGACCATCTTCTGAAGTTCCTTTTATTCAGCTTATTGAACCTTTTGACAAGTAGGCTCATAAGCTCTTCATTTCCCAACACCTTTTCTTTAGGTTCTTCTTCCTGTGCTTTGAAGGCAATGGTTTTCTCAACCTTTTCTGTTGGTGTGGATGTCTTCTGCTCTTCTTCTCTCTTCTTAATGAATTGCTCATAACTCTTGAGCTTTCCTAGAAGAGCTTCTGTGGATAACTCACAGACATTTCTTCCATCTTTAATTGACCAGATTCTTGAGTCCCAAGAGCTAGGGAAACAAGTCAGTATCTTGTCATTTATCTCAGTGAGAGATATGTCCTTCTCTAGTGATCTAAGCTCACTGATGATTAGGCTCAGTCTGTTGTACATGTCAGCAACTGACTCAGACTCTGCCTTTTTGAAGTTCTCATACTGGGTGATGAGGTAGGATCTCCTATCCTTTCTTTCATCTGCAGAACCTGATACAATTTCTGAAAGTTTTTCCCAGATCTCTTTAGCAGTATTGCAATAAGCTACTTTCTGGAAAATGTCATCTGACATGGTTTGAGCCAAAATGTTCATGGCTTTAGCATCTACTGCCTTCCACTTCTTTATGTCAGCATCAGTTCCTGAAGGAGGAGGAACAGCTGATGTACTTGTTCCTGTGGGAGGTCTTGGACAATCTGTCAACACAGAATTAAAAATGTCTTCATCAAAAGAGTTCATGTACAGTCTAATCCTTGCTTTCCATAGTGCAAACTTAGAGAGATTGCACATAGGAGGTCTGGTACTAGCAAAGTCCTTGTTTTGTGCCATGAGTTTTAAAGATAAGTAAAGCTAAGGAAAATAACCCTTTGAGAGAAATGATCTTATCAGGGATCTTTTGATCCAGGTGTTAGCCTGTATGAATGATCAACCTCCCTCTGATACCAATTGAAAGTGCAGGATAAGATCAATCCTAACTCTAGAGGGGGGTGAATAGAGTTATTTAAAATAATTTTGCAAATAAAAACTTGTGTGCAGAGAAGGTTTGACTTTACTTAGTGTAAGGTGCTATAGCAAATAATCAGAGTAAAAAGAAATTCACAGCACAAAGCAAAACACAAAGAAACAAGCAATCCAGACGACACAAGGAGCTATAGTGGTTCCCCAAATCTGGGTACATCCACTCTTCTATCACCCTTGATAGGAATCCACTTCAAGATGAGTTGATCAGGTGTCTTGATCACCAGAGAGTTTTTGATCAGGTTCTCACAAACCAAAGGAGCTGATTTTGACCAGGTTTCAGCAAAACCAAAAGTAACTTTTGAAGGGAGTTAAAACCCTGTACAGAAAGAAAAAGAAAAAGGGATGAGGTTGTCTTCTCTATCAACAAGCAGAGAGAAGCAAAAGTGGATCTGTAGTTGTTGTCAAAGCTCCCCCTGAGATCAAGAAGAAGTTCAGGAAGGAGAGCTCCGCACAAGGGTGACAGGTCTTCAAAGATCTGATTTGCTCCAGCAAGAGATGATCCAAGAAGGTTGGATGATTGTGTCTGAAGCAATCCGAATTCCTGTGAGTGAGCTTTCAAAAACAATATCACAGAGAGAGAGAGCAGCTGAAGTCCTGTATATCTTCTTCTCTGTATTCTGTATATTCTCTGTATATGTGAAAAAAATGAAAGAATGAATAATATAACTGAGTCTTCTTCATCCTTTTCTTTGATAGCCGTTGGAAGTCAGCATTAATTGCTTTCCTTAAATGTCCATGCCTCAAAGGAAATGACAGGCAGACATTCCTTAGAAAATTCCTTGAGCCATGCACCAGATATGCTGTAACGGCCAATAAATCTTCAGCATTAATTGTCTGACATAGGGAATTTGAATTCCTATTCAAAACTGACGGGAGTCTGGAAAGCGTCGAGCTCACAATAAAACGTCGATCTGAGCACGACACACGTCGGCCAGAGAGTGTTTTCTGTAAGCAGAACTGGGTTCGACGGAACGTCGAGCTGAGGTCAACTCCACGTCGAGCTGAGGTCGACTCTGCGTCGAGCTGAGATCGACTCTGCGTCGAGCTGAGGTCGACTCTGCGTCGAGCTGAGGTCGACTCTGCGTCGAGCTGAGATCGACTCTGCGTCGAGCTGAAGTCGACTCTGCGTCGAGCTGAGAGATACTCTATCTAGCCTAAGTGACCTTTATAACAACAAGGAGGTCACAACACAAAATCCCTATAGAAGTATAGTCATCCTGGTCCAAATAGTAATAGGGTGTTCCAACACGCAGGTCTCGCCCTAATCCGGGCTCTCGATATTCTTCCGCCATTTTTGGTCCCAGACGAAGGGTTCCGCCATTTCCCTTCATCTTCCACCATAGGGAGGTGCTCCGGGCAAGCTTTCAATGCCAAATCATAGCCGGAGCTTCCTCTCGGCCTCCTCCTTCATCCTCGAGCTTCAAGGGAGATTTGACCTAGCTTCCTTCATCAAGCTAGGAGGAGTATGTGCTTCCATCTTCCGCAGCATGATACGAAGAAGACGGGCCACTGGGAGTGAGTGACAGCCTCCTCTACCCCGGACGCAATTGAGGACCGAGCTTGGACTCGGATTGACAACCCGGGATTCCAACCGTGAACCCTCAATAAGGCTTCGAACCCGGTCGATTTCACACACTTCTCTTAATTTGTTGTTGTTAGTTTAGTTTAATTTCCATGTATTGATGAAGTATTATTACATTTGATAAACAACTTTCACTTATTCATGTCTATGTGAGTTAGTGTAATTTTGTTGTATTTGCTTGAGGTGCGTCATATTCCATCCACCGCCATCCATCCTTGCCGCACTAGCAATTGCTAGTGGCGTGCGTTGCGAAGAGGTGCTTACGACCCTCATTCTACCGTTCTCTCCACCTCATCCGTTAGCCTACTCTTCCATCCGCCTAGCGATTCGGTGCATAGCGGCCCGACTAGTCTTCCATCCCGCCTGGCGAAGCTTTGCATAGCGGCATTGCATAGGAGTAGTTGATAGATTTTTACTTTCTTTTATCGCAACCATCAAAACCCCCATTTCATTTCCTCCGACCCGAGGACTTCAATCTCAAGTCCTCCTCGAAATTAACTCCACCTTACTGTGTTCCTCAAGAGACCGACACTCGAGGATTTATTCCCAAACTTTATTACTTGTGTGACCGGTGCGCTTGCCGTATTTTCACGCATCAAGTTTTTGGCGCCGTTACCGGGGAACACAGTCGTGTGAGTTTTTGGAGAGGGAAATTATAGATTGAAGCCCTTTTCCATCTGTTCATTCCATGTTTTATTTTTCTTTGCTTTAGTTTTTATAATTTATTGCTTTTTTTCTTTATTCCTTTTCTAATTTTGATATTTCAGTAGCAGGTAGTCCTTTTTATTTATCTGCTTGTGTGTAGTTAATTTTTGCTTAGAAAATTCTCGTGGTGAATTCTTTCTTGCTACACCATGTATTCTTATGCGAATATTCGTTGCCGTTGGTGCGGGGATTATAGGCATAACAGTGATGAGTGCCCCACTGAAGAATGGGAGCATAATTCTTGTGGTTCAGTGTATGGAGCACCGTTGTCTTATGGTACTTCATACACCGTACCCCAGTCTTATGGTCACTACTCTTCTCCGCCTTCTACTTTTTCATATTCCTCTCCGGTCCCACCTGGACCAAGGAGTAATGGAAAACGGTGTTTGTTTTGTCATAGCACCGACCATGTGTTGAAAGATTGCGCAGAATTTCAGCGCCAGTTGGAGGCGGATGATGAACCGAATATCCGGATTGTCTCATCCACCTCTCAAAGGGCTGCTCCTTCTGATTCTGATGATGTATCCGCAGTACCACCTTGTCTATGGGGGACTGCTGTGGATATACCCATCAGACTTTCTACTGATCGATGTGACGACATTGCGGTACCGTCTCCCTCTATACCTTCTTCCCCTCTTCTTGATTCACCGCCGGAGGAACCTGCACCTACTTTCTCTGATGTTGTTGTTCCTCCGCTTTCTTTGCAAGAATCATCTACTCCTCTTTTTAGTGAGTTGGTTGATGATGTTGTGCCCTTTGGAGATTGGGAATATGAGGATGCGCCATGGTGTGACGAGGACATTATTCTCTTTAATGGAGAGTATTACGTCTTGGAACATAATGCCGTACTGAGGTGTGTTGATGAGGAGATCCTTTCTGATGAGGAAGTTTCCACTTCCTTGTTGGATGAGGGGATCCAAACCACCACCGAGGACCTCCTATTCTCAGATCCCCATTGTCATGACTCATATGACACCGACAGTGATCTATGCTTGGATCCTGCTGGGAGTGAGACCGGGACCACTCCCCCGATTAGTTCCTTATGTTCTTCGTCTCCTTTATTTCTTGATCCCCTTTCTATATCTGAGCCCGTGCGAGTTGAGTCTTCGCAGGTACCTCAGGGGGACTTGGAGCTTTTTTCTCGAGTCGTGGATGATAGCATCCTCTTTCACGAGGAGGGTGATTCCTCCTCTGTTGAGGAAGCTCCATTCCCTGCTTTCTCCTCCTGCCGTCTCCCTGTAGTGGATGATACCTTGCAGGGCAAGGATTTTTTGTGTGAGTTGAATGAGGACCAGGCCTCCTCCTCATCTTATATTCTGTTTCCTCTATTTGCAGTTTGCAAGTATTATTATTCAGGTAGAGGGGTTACTGTTCTATCACCGTATCAGTACCCGTTACCGACACAAATATTAGGACAGTTGCATGTTCATTTTTCTTTTCATAGGCCCATTAGCTAGAACTGTATAGAATTTAATAAGTCGTGCTGGGATGACAGTAACCCCAGTAGTTATCTTATATTTTCTGCATTTTATTTTTCATGTCTCGTTTTAGTGTTAGTATTTCTTTTTGTATATTTTTCTTTTGTTTTTGCGGAGCTCACCCCTGCATGTATTCATGGAAACTACGTATTGGCGGGGTTGTGATTCTTCGTTTAGCGGGCCTGCTGCTACTTTCCACGCATCTTCTGGTATGCTCACTAGTTGAGCATTGGGTAACCTCTTCCCTTAGCTCATTCTGATTTTAATTTCTCTATCATTTGATGTGTTGTTTAGTCTAAGTCTGGGGGAGAGCTATTAGTTGTTGCCTTTTGCACGTGCACATTGCATGCGCATACTAGAAGCTTTTGTAGTTTTATTTTATTTAGTTCATTACTTTGCACTCCACTGCACCCACATGAGCGCGTGCTTAGATGTTAGCGTGCCGTGAGTTAAACTCATTTCTTTTGTTTGATTTGGAAAAATTATTGTGCTAGTTTAGGATTGCACGATAGAGTAAAATGTTGGCCTTGCTGTGTTCCTAGTCAATTGCTCTCGTTTTGTGTAGA
Organism: Platanthera zijinensis; assembly: GCA_039513925.1. NCBI lineage: Eukaryota > Viridiplantae > Streptophyta > Magnoliopsida > Asparagales > Orchidaceae > Platanthera > Platanthera zijinensis. The sequence goes on along the minus strand of CM077095.1, from coordinate 122,802,086 downwards.
AATTTGAGTAGAATTAATTTTTCTGTATGCTTATAGTTTTATATTTGTCTATTTGCGTAAATATTTCTTATTCTACTCAAATGTTGGTGAATCCGGTGTGAATCAAACGGTAGCGTAGGAATGTGTGTAGCCGCTACTAGACTCGTTTTGCTCGAGTCAGGAGGAAGGATTATCTTTCTCGGTGGCTAAGAACTTGCCCCAAGCTACTCTTGAAGCATGGGTACATGGTTACTCAAGCGCGAGTGTGATGTAGGCCATCATTTTGGCCCGGTTGAGCTTTGTACCGTTCCTAACGTCATATCCTCGCTAAACCCCGTTGTGCCTACCCTTCTTTTGATTCAGCTCCACCATTAGTTCACCAAAGCCTCATAGCCGATCCTAGGCGCACACCCAAGTCGAGCTTAGTGTTTTATATTTTCATGTTGGATTGTGATGTGGTATTTTTATTCGTGAAAATGTGGAAGCGCGCCCAAGTTTTTATTTGCTGAAATTGTGTATTGTGAAAAGAAAAAGTTTACAAAGAAAAATTTATACAAAGAAAATGAGAAAGAAGAAAAGGAAAAGAAAGAGTTTTAATGAAAATCTTTATGGAGATGATTTTGATTTGTAGTAGGCGGTGCACACACCCATGTTGCAAAAATCAAGTCTGGGGGTGTGGTGCACCTGGTTATATTGTGGTTTGCTGAGGGATTCTTTTAGGCTAGCTCATTTGGGTTAGGTGTATAGCCATTCTTTTCATCATTGCTTACCTCACCGTAACCCAAGCCCCATGATTCTCCTAAAGTCTTACGGATTTGCGATTGAGTCTAACTAGTGCCGTGGAGAGAGTATGAACGGGCAAGCGTATGGTCCCCGACATTGGTGGATTCCTTTGGAGGTGATCCTGAGCCCCGATCTTTGGCAAAGCTCACCTTAGTGGTCAGCCTACTTTCTTCCTACGTAGGACCAGATGATTCACCGTGATTCTATTTTTGAGTAGTAATAACTTTTAAATATGCATTGTGAAAAATATAAAATATTTTGTATACTTAAGGATTTCCTCTACTATATTTTTATGCACACGGGCATGCGACTTCGCATGGTACTCCGTTCTACAATTTCTTTGTTAGCTAGTTCTTTTTCCTTGTCTGCTTAAGTTGTGTTTGCTCGGGACGCGCAAACAGTTAAGTCTGGGGGTGTGATGAGTCCCTATTTCATACCGAATTCCGGACTCATCTAGGCTCATTTGCATGTCTTTGCACTACCATTTAGCGCCATTAGCACTTCTTTTTGGTTCGCTACGACATTCCACGTCTTGTGCACCTTTTTAGCCTATTTCTGTGCATGTGTGTATTTTCCCTTTTGCTGTGCATTATATTTATGTCTGTGACTGCCATGTCGACATCCCGTCCAGTTTTCCTGCAGGTTCCGAGATCGTGTGGGCGCCCGGGATAGGGATTTCACAATTTTTGACAAAGGAGCCAATGGTCGTGCGTTTTTACCCACGCACGACCACCGACCACTTTGGCGCACGATCATCGGTCGTGCACAGTCTGCCCTCTTTTATGAAAGTTCTGCCCCTGCCATATCGCACGATCACCAGCTATACCGCACACGATCACTGCTCGTGTGCTGCTGGTTGTGCGCAGTCATGCCATCTTTTTCCACTTTTCTGCCTCCATATCGCACGATCACGGACCATATCACGCACGACCACTGGTCGTGCGCCTGTGATCGTGCGCAGTGTTTAAGTCTGCTTTCTATAAATAGCGCAGGTCTCTCCCTAATCCGGGCTCTCGATATTCTTCCGCCGTTTTTCGTCCCAGACGAAGGGTTCCGCCATTTCCCTTCATCTTCCACCATAGGGAGGTGCTCCGGGCAAGCTTTCAACGCCAAATCATAGCCGGAGCTTCCTCTCGTCCTCCTCCTTCATCCTCGAGCTTCAAGGGAGATTTGACCTAGCTTCCTTCATTAAGCTAGGAGGAGTATGTGCTTCCATCTTCCGCAGCATGATACGAAGAAGATAGGCCACTGAGAGTGAGTGACAGCCTCCTCTACCCCGGACGCAGTTGAGGACCAAGCTTGGACTCGGATTGACAACCCAGGATTCCAACTGTGAACCCTCAATAAGGCTTCAGACCCGGTCGATTTCGCACACTTCTCTTAATTTGTTATTGTTAGTTTAGTTTAATTTCCATGTATTGATGAAGTATTATTACATTTGATAAACAACTTTCACTTATTCATGTCTATGTGAGTTAGTGTAATTTTGTTGTATTTGCTTGAGGTGCATCATATTCCATCCACCACCATCCATCCTTGCCGCCCTAGCAATTGATAGTGGCGTGCGTTGCGAAGAGGTGCTTACGACCCTCATTCTGCCGTTCTCTCCACCTCATCCGTTAGCCTACTCTTCCATCCGCCTAGCGATTCGGTGCATAGCGGCCCGACTAGTCTTCCATCCCGCCTGGCGAAGCTTTGCATAGCGTCATTGTATAGGAGTAGTTGATAGATTTTTACTTTCTTTTATCGCAACCATCAAAACCCCCATTTCATTTCCTCCGACCCGAGGACTTCAATCTCAAGTCCTCCTCGAAATTAACTCCACCTTACTGTGTTCCTCAAGAGACCGACACTCGGGGATTTATTCCCAAACTTTATTACTTGTGCGATCGGTGCGCTTGCCGTATTTTCACGCATCAATGGGCAATGTGGGGAGTAAAATCATTTTTCTTATTTCATTTGTCGTCATATTATTTCATATGTATCTGACTCCTTTTCTTTATTACAGATTGAGGCTTAGGCCAACATATCATTCATGTGGAATGACAACTATGTGAGCCTGAAGTATGGATAACTGATACTTCAGGTGAAGCTTTGAGGAGTTGAGAACTCTCTTTTTGATTTGAGAGGAAGTAAAGATCATGATATATCTTGCTTTCTGCAGGTTGAGTCGTAGTTGAAGGCGGAGCTTGAAGAATCTCAGGCAGCATTTCAGATTGAGAAAACTTTGGTGGAGAAGAATTTGTAACTTCTGGAGGAGGCTCGTGGGGATGTGACTTGTCTAGAGGCTGAGCTAGGGGCTTCAGAGGCTGAAGTAAAGCTACTTTTTTTAAAAAAGGGTTTGTAGAGCTGAAGGCCGCATGACTTTATAAGGATAAGGACTCTCTAGACTATATGCAGGGCCGCTGACAACTTGGTGAGGAGATTTGGGAGGATGTATGTACTAGGGAGGTGGAGCTCCAGGTTGAGGATGTGAGAGAGGTTGCTCTCTAGTGTGGAGTGTCGAAGGATCTTCGGATGGTGGATAGGAAGCTCAAGTGTGATGTTTCAAATCTTGGCTTTAGTTATTTCTCCGAGGATGTTGGCTCAGGCTCTTATTATGATGTTGATGTAGTGGGCAAGTGGTCGCCTCAATTTTGTATCATTTTTTAGTACTTGCATTTTTTTGTCATTGAGTGGTTGTCTTGGATCTTATACTTGAGTTTGTACACATGCATTTTGTGGTAATCTTTATTAGCAGCATTTCAAACGCTATTTATGTGTTGCATCTTTGTTTGTTGAACATAGTTTTTATATGGGTTACACTTGGTACCGATTCTTTGAGCATGATTATGATCCACTTCTTTGGATGTTTGAGATTGAAGGACAAGACCCAGGCGATGTTATCACATTCTATCAAGGAGAGGGGTAAACCCTATAAGTCATGTAGTAAGAAGCCAGAGCATCGAGCTGGGGGTTGTTGCTGATTGATTGGTGGTAGAAGGATGTCCCAGTGACGTCTCAATCCACTAGCAAGGAGAAGGATGAGCACTTCTAGCCAGATAGAGGTTAAGATATCTGAACTGGTGGATGTCGTTGATTGTGGTAGTGAAGGACCAACCTTTGAACCCGAGCAACTGCGAGTGGGTAGGCCCTGATAGTGTTATGACCTATTGTGGGAGAGAAGAGAAAACCTTTGATTTGGGGCAATGACAGGTCACAAGGGAAAGGCCCCAGCGACATGCCCTTACCGCGGGGGAGAAGGGAAAACCTTTGATTTGTGTCAATAAGGACTTCCGTGATGTAGGCGGTTGACAGTTGAGTTGACAATTGATGAAGCATAATTTAGCTTAGTTAATTAGCGCAAAAATATTTATATTATCATTTGAATCTTTTGCCTTTCAAATTTTTTGTTTCTTTTCTCAATTATTGTTCTAACTTAGTTTATTTTATATTTTTTTCAGGTATTTGGGTTTTCTCCTCTGACACACCCCTAGGTGATGCCCTACTAGGGCGTGTACTTAGGGTATGTAACCCTAATGGAATAAAGCTACTGTCCAAAGTCAGATTTCAGGAAAATTCAGCATATACGCCTTCAGTAACGCCCGTGTACCACCACCACAGGTGTGCCTTATTGGGTCTATGGATCCCAATTTCCTGGATTTGAAGAAGGCCTAATAAACAATGTATACACATGTGGTGATATAACTTGTGCTCAAGTTTAATGATTGCAGGTTGTCCTATACATTGATGGGATAAATAGCCTAAGTGACTAAGTCAGGTAAACTCTTACCTAAGGTGTGGATAGACAGAAAAGTGTCTAAGTCTACGGGCATTGAGTGAAGGCTACTTACTCAACGCCAGATGACTTATAACGCTGAGTGGAGCTTATATAGTTAAAGCAAAAGTAATGGCAGACTGGAAATATGGCTAAGTCTACAGGTGTTGAGTGAGGATTATACACTCAATGCCACATCTCCATAATCGTTGAGTATAGCTCAGTCAGTCAATGCCACAGGAAAACTGTGAATATTTACTAAGTCTACAGGCATTGAGTGAGGCAAGCTCACTCAATGCCATGCTATATTGCGTTGACTAATTCTCAAAGGAAGTGTTCGTCTTGACACAGAAATTTGGCTAAGTCCAAATAAATTGCGTGTAGCTCACTTACTCAATGCTAGATAACAGAAGTGTTTGTTAAGTAGTTTGGCGTTGAGTGAAGCTTACTCACTCAATGCCAAGAAGCAGTAAAACTGGCTAAGACAAAAAACGTTGAGTGAGGCATGCTAATTCAACGCTCTCAATGCTTAAGATGTTACAGACGCAAAAAATTGGCTAAGGCAAAAAGAAATGAGTGAGGTGTGCACACTCAATGCTCTCAACGCCTAAATTACAGAATGCATAGTCTAAGACACAAAGCGTTGAGTGAGGTGTGCTCACTCAATGCTCTCAATGCCAGACATGTAGAAAAGGCTGCAGAAATGGTAAAGGCAAAAAGCGTTGAGTGAGGCTTGCTCACACAATGCTGTCAATTCCTAGTTAGACAGAATTCTGTCTAAGTACTTTGGTATTGAGTGAAGCTCATTCACTAAACACCTATTCTACTGATGCTTAATTTTTGACTAAGTTCACAAGTGCTGACATCAGTAAGTCAACAAGTTAACCTTATTCAACTTATTAGCGGCAAAGCTGCAGTATATAATAAAAGGTGTCGTAGACCTGTCGTATGATAGTTAGACATTAAAGCAAGGATGCAACTGGAATTAAATGTGTGGGGCCCACTGTTAAAAGAGACATTGAATTGCACTCAATAAAAGGAGAAGCCTTTTACGAAAAGCAGTTGTCGAGATAGTTCTTCTTCATCACCATTGTTGTTGTGAAGAGAAGAACATAGAGCAAAAAGACTGGAGGTCTAAAGGCTCAACAAGTTAGCTATTTGTCTTGATCTTCGACTATAGCAAGAATAGAGAAAGTCTTTGAAGAGAAAAGAAAGTTAGCTGGTGCCATTTTCCTTCTGCACTAGCAGGTTCTTCACAGATCTAGTGGCATAACACTGAAGAACAAGTAATAGATGGCTTGAAGAAGAAGTTTGGGTTGAACATCCTCAGTCCAGGAAAGAAAGAAGAAGTAGAACTATTTTCTAGTAGTTACTTCAACCACAAACTAAAATAAGTTCTGTATCCTTATTACTGTGAAGAAGTTGAGCTGAGAATCCTTCAACTCAGTTAGCAGCTAGTTTTGTTATAGTCACTTCACAGTTCCAACAGGAAGAATCCCTCGTGATGTGAAGAAGAAGTTAGGATTGAGTATATCTCTATTCAAGCAAAGGTTGACTCAAGGAATATATTCATGGAGTCAAAGTTGGGCTGAGACTATCATAGTCAAGCTAGATTGGCACAAATAAAATCACTTGTGTCTAATCAAGACTCACCAACCCACTTCCATCTTGTAGGATCCTCTTGGATCTGAGTGATAGGAGCAAGTTTGCTCTGAGGTAGGATCCTTTGGATCTCAGGTAGGGTTGTCCTCCCAGCATGAGTGTAGGGCCTTTGGCCTAAGGTAGGTGACCAGCTGATCACTGAGTTGTAGGCCCTTGTGGCTGAGCTATAGGTCTTTGAGGAGATTGAGAGATCCTGAGGAATTTGAGGTGTAAGCTCTTTGGAGTAGAGTTTTGGAGAAGTGCCTAGTCCAACAAGATAGGTTGATAGGTGGGAGGGAAAGTGGATGCACCCTTTTTTAGGGAACCACGATAAATCTTGTGTACTTTGTGTGTTTTCTTTGTGATGGTTTTATTGCAGGTTGCATGTCTTGAAAGCAGAATATAATCAAGTAATAAAGCATCCAACCAAAGGAAAATATAAGATAGTCACTAAGGACAAAAAACCTATTCACCCCCCTCTAGGTGATTTAGCTATCCTTGAAATCAAACACTTTCAAGTTGTATCAGAGGGATGTTACTCAAAAATGACCTAACAGTCTGAGTAGACCTCAAAGGACACCTTAAAAGGTTTAAGCTTATGTGTTCAATAATGAACCATAATATGTGGCAATCAATGGAACTTTAAATATACAAAAAGGACAAGAACATCATTGGACTATTGACAGCTCTTGCATAAGACAAAGTCTATTCAGATACATGAGCAAAGATCAGGGCCCCTCTATCACATTCAGATTGTTACTCAGAGGTGGATGATGCGTAGGAAGGTGAATGCAAGATGTCATGGGCCAACAGATATACTAAAAGAAGAATCTTGCCATCATCAGCTTGAACAAAATCAGGTACATCCCCCATCTAGCTCATCCTCAGAGTCAAGATATGAATCCAATTCAAGATTCTGATGCATCCTCATCAAATGATGATGAGATTCCTCTGTCAGAAGATGATATCAATCAACTGATTGAAAATCATGCTGCACTTTTGAAAGCTTTCAAGAAAAGCAAGATGCTTGTTAAGAAACAAGCAGAGGAAATTGCCTCCCTACAGCTAGCAGCTTCCAAGAAAGATGAGACTTCATCTCTGCTACATCTAAAAGTAAGGGAAGTAGCCCATCTGAGAACCATGGTTGATATCCATGTTGAGTCCATCAAGTATAAGGACTATAATATCAAGGATCTTAAAGAGAAACTTGAATGAGAGAAGAGGATGGTGGCCAATTTCTCTATGATAGATTCTATCAAGAGAAAATATGAGTCTAAGTGGATTTCTAAAGTTATCCAATCTCAGAGGAGAGGCCAAGCTCATGTAAGGCCTCAGTCAACCTTTCATAAGCTAATTCTCCCATCCAACAGGTATGACCAAGACTATAAGTGTGGTCACTAGAGGTGTGGGAATCTTCCTTGTAAGATCACAAAAGTATCTTACAATAAAAGAATAGAGGTCATGAGATTGAGTGCTTAGAAGGCTCCCCATGTAGAAGTTCAAAAGGCCCAACATGGACCTTTTGTATTTGATGCCCCTGCCCCCTCATTCAAGGATGTGGCCATGACCTTTTCTAATGTTCTTCCAGCAAGAACTCAAACCAAAGGAAAGCAAGTCAGTAAGGCTACCTTAGCTGTCCTTGAATCTATGAGGAACATGCCATCTACAAAGAAGGTTGTTGCTAATAGTGTCCAGAGTAAGCCAAGTTTCTCAACTAGCAGACTCACTTTTTGTAAAGTTCTTATTGAAAGAAATAAGAAGAAGGCCACAGTTCTCCCCACTGAACAAGCAACCAAAAGTGGCTTGCACACTTCAAGGTGTGCTTAGAAAAGGAGATACAATATCCTGACAGGACTCCTGTAGGTGGACATATGCATTCTTATGCTAACATGAACCTAGGACCCAAATTAGCTTGGGTTCCTAAGGTATGGTAAATCTTTTTTTGTAGTATATTCCATGTGGCCATGCCCAATTATGGTCCTTGGATAGAGATGTGCCAGAACTAGTATTGGTACAAGAAAACTATCTTCTGAATAATTCACCAGAAGTTGGCAGTGGATGTATTGACCATCAAGCTCAAGATGTCAAAGACAAATGCAATTGTTGAGGGGGAGCTAGCAAAGGAAAGCCAGATGCACATTAAAGGCTAAAGTCCATGTTGGAACACCCTATTACTGATTTGGGCTAGGAATACTATTATTTGTTTAGTATGTTTATTTTGACCCAACTTGTATAGTCTAGGGTCATAGGTTATTTCCAGGGATGTTACTTCATAAGGAATTCCAGAGAAGTTCAGTTCGATGAACGCAGAGCTTAGCTCGTCGAACGATGAGCTCCGATCGACGAACTCAGATTTCTAACTCTGAGTTTAGCTCGACGAACATTGAGCTTTGATCGACAAACTCATGACTCAGCTCGATGAAAGAGAAAATTTAGTTCAATGAAATCCAGGCTCAGTTCGACGAATTCCCTGCTGAGTTCGACATTAAGGCTGTTTCTATATTCGGAAGGCAGAATGTTTTGAAATGCTTAATTACAGTCAGTTACAACTCTGATATTTAATGCTAAATATTCTAAATGAATATAGCCATTTAAGGAAGCATTAAATATGGATTTATCACAGAGTTTTAATTTTAATTAATTCCAAGGCAGTTACATTCTCAAGGGATTCTTTAGGTGTTTCAGAATCATTTTATTTCAAATATTGAAATCTTCTCTGACAGCCTATATTTAAAAAAGATTGTTGCTTCACCATACAAGGAGTGAGAGATATAGGGATACAGAGATATACTTTAATTCTGCTTCAAACTCTCCTTGAGACATCTAAATACACATCTTTATCAAACATCTGCTGGAGAGGAACAACATATAAGAAGTCCTACAACCTGAAGAAAAGTCTCCTCCCTTGATCACAAATTCTATTCAAATCAGGGGGAGCTTTTTGTGACATCATCCACTAAGTTTTCTCAAAGATTCTTGACAGAGAAGATAACATCAACTTCTTTTAGTTTTTTCTTTGAGCTGTGTACAGGGTTTTAACTCCCTTCAAAAGTTAACTCTTTGTTCCTAAGTCACCTGATCAAAAGAATTAAGCTTGGTTTTTGGGTACCTGGTCAAAAGCCCAAAGGGCTGCTAGATCTCCCTTAGAAAATAAATCTTCTGGTGGCAGGGCACCTGAGCAAAAACCTGTAGTGAATTCCTACCAGGGTGGTAGAATAGTAGACATACCCAGATTAATTGGGGAACTACTATTAAATTATTATGTTGTCTGTGATTGCTACTTTCTTTATTTGTGTGTTGTGAATTTTATCTTTATATATATATTTATCACTAACTTTAAATCCACTATAAAAGTAAATTAAAGTTTTAAAATACTTTATTCACTCCCCCTAGAGTAAAGTTAGATCTATCCCTCACTTTTAATTGGTATCAGAGGAAGGCTTTTGGTTTTACAGGCTAACACTTGAACCAACAGATCTGATAGATCTTATTTTATATAGAAATTTGTCATGACACAAAATAAGTACTCAAGCACTAGACCTCCTGTTTGCAATCTTAATAAGTTTGCACTATGGAAAGAAAGGATTAGTTTATATATGAATTCTATTGATGAGGATATCTACAATTCTATTTTGATAGGACCACCTCTACCACTGGTAACAACAATAAGCACCAGGGCTGTACCTCCACCAGAATAGGCAGAGGCTCAGAGAAAAGAATAAACTACTGATACAAAGGCTATGAATACACTATATCAGATAATGTCAGATAATATCTTTCAGAAGGTTGCTGAATGCACCTCAGCAAAAGATATTTGGGACTCCCTCATTGCAATGATAGCTGGATCAGTAGATTAGAGAAAAGATAGAAGATCTCACCTGATTTCTCAATATGAGAATTTCAAAAAGGGTGAAATTGAATCTGTTACTGATATGTACACAAGACTTAGTCTCATAATTAATGAACTGAAAAACTTAGAGAAGGATATCACTTTAACAGAAGTCAATGAAAAAATTCTAATGTGCTTCCTTAGCACATAGGATTGAAGAATTTGGCCAATTAGAGAAGCCCACAGTGTAAATGAAATCTCAACAGTAACTTTGTTGGGCAAGCTCAAATTATATGAGCAGCTCATTAAAACAAGAGAAGCTGAACAAATAACTTCATCTTTAGTAAAGAAGGAAATGAGTATTGCCTTCCAAGCAATTGATTAGGAAGAATAACTTCCAGAAAATGAAGAACTCATGAGTATTTTGGCTAAAAGATTTTATAAAATGGCCAGGAAAGACTTCACGAGAAGATTTTCCAGAAACAAGGATAAATCAAGGTATGAAAAAACACCTACTAAGGAAATTATTTACTATGGTTGCAGGAAATCAGGACACATTCTTCCAGAATGTCCTGAAAATCAGAAGAAAGATAAGAAGAAGGAGAAAGACTTTAAGAAGTAGTCAAACAAACCCACTTCTAGTAAACACAGATATAAAGAGAGAGGCTTTGTAGCTGAAACATGGAGTGAGTCAGATACTGAATCTTCATCTAGTTCAAGTGAAGATAAAGAAGAATCAAAAGCTAAAGAAGTCTGTCTGATGGCACTCAATGCATCAAACAACAATTCTGATTCTGAATCTGAGCCTGAAGAAGATCAGGTAATTTCAACCTTTGATTTTACATCAGATCAATTCAGAATAGATTTTAATTGACTTTGTAAAGATTTGATATAATCTGAGAAGGAAATAAAACTTCTTAGAGAAAAATTAAATGAACTGAACAATTTATCTTCAGAAAACTTTAAATTTAAAGAAGATTTAAAAATTGCTAATGAACAAATAGTTTCTCTAGAAAATAAATTATATGAGGGTAAGAACTTTGAAGAAACTCTTAATAGGAGAAGCATCAAACTGATGAATATCACAAGTATAGTCAATGTTAGATTAAATGACAAACTTGGCTTGGGAGCTTTATCTAGTCAACCTCAACTCCTTCAGAAAAATATTTTAACTACCCCTGTCAAATTCATATCTGATAAAGGAAAAGAAATATTAGTAATTACAGATAAAGATACTGATGTTTTCCAATCAAAATCTATTCTAATACAATGAAAATTTCAAGAAAAACTATGTTCAATAGAATTCGTCGAACTAAGCTCGATGAAATCAATATTATTTGTCAAATAGAGATCAACGAACTCTGAGCACTTGAAATGGTGTTCAACGGAATCACTGTTATTCATTGAACAGAGATCGACGAACACTGAACATAGAAAATAAATATTACTATTATGTGAATAGAGCTCGAAGAACTCAATACTATTCGTCGAACGAAGCTCGACGAAATCAATATAATTCGTCGAACTCAAACTTTTCAAATAGAAAATATACCTCTTTTCAAAAGAATAATCAAACTCAAAAGTTGATAAACCCTTTTACTGTGTGGATCATCCTCCCAGGAGATATCATCCACTTGTTTATAAAAATCAACCTGAATATTCTTATATGTCTATTGATAATGTAAGAAAAATAGGACCCAAGATAACCTGAGTCAAGAACACCTAACTTGTTTTTATACAGGAAAAGAACTATCCTAACACAGAGGAACAATGATATTTGGATAGTGGGTGCTCTAAACACATGTCAGGAAGAAAAGCTAACCTGGGTGACTTCAAAACAAAGCTTGTACCAAAAGTTATATTTGGAGACTCCAACTGTGGCCAGATAGAGGGCTATGACAATTTAAAAATTTGAGCAGTTACCTTCAGAAAGGTAGCTTATGTGAAAGGTCTTAAGCATAACCTTATCTCCATCAGTCAACTATGTTATGAAGTTTATCAAGTATCATTTAGTAAATCTTTATGCTCTATTATATCTAGTGATAACAAAATTGTTTTATCTGGGGTTAGACAAGGTAATATTTATTTAGTCAATTTTAATTCTGCTAAATTTGAAATATGCTTGTTTAATCAGATAAGTAAATCAAATGAACTTTGGCATAAAAGATTAGGTCATATAAACCTTAGAACTATTGCTAAATTATCTATGGACAACCTTGTCAGAGGACTGCCTTCTGGTTTTTACAAAGAGGAAGGACTTTGTAGTGCTTATCAATTAGGTAAGTAAACTAAAAATAGTTTTAAATCCATATCTAAAAGTGATTCAGCCAAAATTTTGAATTTGCTATATATGGACCTTTTTGGACCAATTGCAATACAAAGTTTGGGAGAAAAGTCATACACTTTAGTGATTATTGATGATTTCTCTAGATTTACTTGGGTGTTCTTTCTTAGGAACAAGTCAGATAACTTTAAAGTTCTTCCAGACTTTCTTAGGAACATCATGATTGAGTACTCTACTCAGACTACATTGAACAGAAGTGATCATAACACTAAGTTTAAATCTCTTCTGATGAAACAAATTTGTGAGAAAGAAGGAATCAGGCAGTGTTTCTCGACTCCTAGAACTCCTCAACAAAATGGGGTGGCAGAAAGGAAAAATAGAACCCTAATTGAATTTGCTAGAACATTACCCCTGTCATCAATCTTCCATCTGTGCCACAAGCAGTCTTTCATTGTATCAACTATGCAAACAGATCAACTCCCTCCTCTTCCAATCCACCCTCTACATCTACTCAGAATACACATGAGTTTATGTATCTTGATTTCTCTTCCATTACCACTCACCTTCTTGATTTCATCACTCCTACCCTCAGGAAACTCTTGAATGAAGCTTTGTCTCCTATTGTGTCTTATATCTCAGAACTTTATTCTAAACTAGCCTCTTCCCATTCTATCCCCTCTTCTGGGGGCCTAGATTCAGCTTCCCCTCAATCTAGTCAGGAGAAGATATTTAATGAAGCAGCTCCAAATAAAGAAGTTCTAGTTACAGCCATTATAGAAGCCAAGTTACAGCAACAACTGTTTTTGATGAAATTCAGGATTTAGAAATGACCACTGTAATTGACGATGAGTTAGAAGTTATTACTATTGGTGATGTCATTATTCATCCCACAGTCAATTTATAATCTTTATTATCAGTTTTTGATTTACTGCATAGTTATCTTCCTAGTTTACCAGTTTTTAAAGAAGATTTTTCTAGACCATTAGTGTGCTATACTGCTCCTGTTGATCCCACTGTTTTAGAACAACTTAAATCCAGTCTCAGAGCTATTTCTCCTTGTTCTAATCAAGTCTCTCAAACTACAATAATTGATAATATAATTGATATTTTGGAGCATGATTATTCCCCTCCTGTATGGGATGAAACCCCTATGCCAAATTTTTATGATTTGCTTAACGAAGATATATAAAAGGAAGACAATGTATATAATCAGCCAGAGGATCAATTTGATGATCATACTAAAATTTATAAACAAATTGATGCTTTATATGATCAGCCAGAAGAACAGTCAGATGTTAATACAGATTCTGATGAGTCAGAAGACACTAGCTCTAAGAAAAGGAAATTCAAGAAAAAGGCTCCAGCCAAGGTTACTCCTCAACCTTCATCTACAGCTAAAATTCCCTATTACATTCTGCATGGTATAACTCTTAGAATAGACCATCCAACTTGGAAGAGATATTCTAAAAATGAGCAGAAAAGGAGGAAGAAAATGAATAAGTATCATTCACCTCCAAAGTCTTGGAGAGGTACTCCTCCTCCTCCAGCAACAGATCAACAGGAAGTGTATCTTCTTATCAAAGGCCTACTTCACATTATTCTAGACCAACTCCAGGCAGGAAAGACAGACCTATGAGGTATGAGTCTTATAGAAGTATGGGCAGTCAACAACATTTAAGCCAAGACAGACCGACTTCTCCAGTGTTTGAAATAGAGTTAGATCCAGTTTACAGGATGACAAGGTTCAATGAGCAAGTTGCTCTTTCTCAGATAAAGAAGGCAAGGATAGAAGTTAAGGACACTTCACAATTTACTATAATGTCTTCTTATAGGTAACATGAGTTGGATAAATATCAAAAGAAAAGCTTATTTAATGTTGACAAGTATATGAGCTTGCATCCAAAGGATGTTGTGCTAGAACTACTTATTTGAAGATTATAGGTTCTCAAGATCTCAAGATGAGTAAAAGAGAGTCTGAAGATCAACCAGGAAGCTGATTTTTGCCAAATCTTCTTCAGATTCTTCTTCAGCTACACCTAATAAGGACTCTTAATTTTTTGATTATAACTTTGACCTTTGGTGATATGTTTATAAACTGTCTTAAAGCACTTTTTATATCTGCTGAAAATTTATAATTCTGTTAGATAATTATGCTTTGTGTTTTTCATTTTTGATAGTATCCTCACCCAAATAGGGGGAGATTGTTGGAACACCCTATTACTGATTTGGGCTAGGATTATTATTCTTTCTTAAGGATGTTTATTTTGACCCAAATTGTATAGTCTAGGGTCATAGGTTATTTTCAAGGTTGTTACTTCAAAAGGAATTCTAGAGAAGTTTAGTTTGACGAACACAGAGCTCAGCTAGACGAACGCTGAGCTCTGATCGACGAACTCAGATTTCTAACTGAGTTTAGCTCGACGAACGCTGAGCTCCGATCGATGAACTCAGGACTCAGCTCGACGAAAGAGAAAATTCAGTTAAACGAACTCCAGGTTTAGTTCGATGAATTCCCTGCTAAGTTCGATGCTCAGGCAGTTTCTATATTCAGAAGGAAGAATGTTTTGAAATGCTTAATTATAGTCAATTATAACTCTGATATTTAATGCTAAATATTCTAAATGAATATAGTTGTTTAATGCAGCATTAAATATGGATTTATCATAGAGTTTTAATTCTAATTAATTCCAATGCAGTTACATTCTCAAGGGATTCTTCAGGCATTTCAGAATCGTTTTATTTCAAATATGTAAATCTTCCCTGACAGTCAACATATAAAAAAGATTGCTACTTCACCATACAAGGAGCGAGTGATATAGAGATACAAAGATATACTTTCATTCTACTTCAAACTCTCCTTAAGATATCTAAATACACATCTGTTTCAAACATCTACTGGAGAGGAACAACATATAAGAAGCCCTACACCCTAAAGAAAAGTCTCCTCCCTTGATAACAAATTCTATTAAAATTAGGGGGAGCTTTTTGCAAAATCATGCACTAAGTCTTCTTAGAGATTCTTGACAGAGAAGACAACATCAACTTCTTTTAGTTTATTCTTTAAACTGTGTACAGGGTTTTTACTCCCTTCAAAAGTTAACTCTTGGTTCCTAGTTAGCTGATCAAAAGACTTAAGCTTAGTTTTTGGGTACTTGGTCAAAATCCCAAAGGGTTGCTAGATCTCCCTTAGAAAATAGATCTTTTGGTGGCAGGGCACCTGTGAAAAAACCTGTACTGGATTCCTACTAGAGTGGTAGAAGAGTAGATGTACCCAGATTTATTGGGGAACTACTATAAGATTCTTGTGTTGTATGTGATTGCTACTTTCTTTATTTGTGTGATGTAATTTTATCTTTATATATATATTACTAACTTTAAATCCGCTATAAAAATAAATTAAAATTTTAAAATACTCTATTCACCCCCTCTAGAGTAAAGTTAGATCTATCCATCACTTTTAGTCCAGAGGCAAGGATGCTGATGTGCTCAGAGACTGTGAATCCAGATTCTGCTTCAAGTCTATAGGGCAAAGATAAGTAAAATTCATCTTGGTTATGAGTCTACTAAATGTTCACTCAATTACTAAATCTATGCATCTTAAGGAAAAGATAACTGAAATTAAAGTCTGAGAAGAAGTGAGATAATTTTCTAAAGACTCTTCTCAATAAATAAGTTGTGGCTTACATGTTCACTATGCCACAAGATGTAACTAGATTCAACATCCTCAAATTTGACTTGGGCATGTTGAAACTAGTTCAAATTGCACTACACTATGACACATACTATAATATGCATTGCATGTCGTCTTAATCCCTGCTGATTAGACAAATTTAGTAATAATAAAAGAGTCTAAGGCAATTCAATTGCTAAAGAAATGGTGAATCAATTAAGACCAAGAAGTCAAAGTTTACGGAGAATAAGCTTACACAACAAAATCTATCAATTAGTCGGTCTGCGGCTAAGGTGCGGAAGTTAACCCCAGCCATTGATCAAATCTTTGATCTCAAACGGGTAAGTGGATTTCCGCCTTCTCTTAAGATATAACTATAAATAGTAGAGCTTATGCATAAAGCAAAAGCACAATTCCTTGCCCTCACCTGCCTATATTCTCCATATTGACGGAAAGCCATTCTCGCTAGGTATCAGAAATTCGCAAGAGAAATGGCGCCCAAGGGACAAGATTTCCTCTTCGAAGGGGCAGAAGTTGTTTGAAATGGATTCATAAATGCGCAAGAGGAAGTGTAACAGGCTCTTGATCTTCTCCATGTGTCTGATCTAGGGTTCATCTTGGCGGAGCCTTGTTTACTATGGAAGCGAGAAGTCATAGAATTATTCTCCAATGCCAAAGCAGATTTATCTGGAGGCAAACTAAAGACTATGGTGAGTGGAAAGAACATAAAAATCACTCTGCAAAGATTAAGCAAGGCACTGCAGTTGCCTATGCTCACTGAAACAGCTGAGGAAGATGAACTGATGCAGGATGACAAAAAGTCTGTAGTAAAATGGTGTAGATTGTATAAGTATGCTACATACTCCATCTTGAGAAAGGAACTAAACCTAAGGGGAAAGTTTCTGGCATATGTCATAGGGAAGGATCTGGTATGTAAATCAGGCTCCCATGATAAAATATCAAAGAAGATGTTTGAGTTAATGACAAGGTTCATTCTATCCAAATAGACCGACTAGGGCAGAGTAGTGTTTGAAAAGATAGTGGAATGCATTACTGAACTAAACTTAGGGAGAATTCTATCCATTTTTCTACGATAGACAATCCTAGAAATCCTGAACATGAAGCTTATGGCAAGAATACACCACATGCGAAGAATGGACATCAAAATTCTTGAGAGGTGGGACAGGGTGCTTCAACCCCATGGAACAACTGCTGCAGAAAAGAAAGGGAAGAAGATAGCTATTCTAGAGCTTGACTCCACTCATAGTTCTTCTTATGAGGAAGAACCACATAATCCAGAATTGTAATCCTCTACAGAAAAGTCCAGGAAGGATATGGACATTCAGGTATTTGCTTCTTCAAAACCTACCCCACAAAGTCTTGTAAGCAGGTCTGAGATAGATACTATCCCTGGGGATGTTGTTCTGAATGCTAAGATGGCTGAAGCAGTGGCAGGGTAAGGTGTTGACAAGATTGCTACAAGGCTGGAGGAAGATGCTTCAAGAGTTGAGGATACAGATGGGAAATTAACTATATCTGATGAGGTTGATGTTCCCAGGCCTCAAAATGATGGGGAGACTAATCTAGCTTCTAATAGGGAGGTTAAAATGTCTGCAGATGAGCATCTACTAAATAAAGTCATCGAAATTGCATTTGGTAAGGACAAGACTACAATGGCTAAGGGGAGAAACCTATAGAAGAAATAATGTAAGATACATTAGTTGTGGGTAAGCAACTTCTGATTCCCTCAATAGAAATTCAGCCTACAGTTGATACTGCTGCTGCTGCTGACCTGCATGCAAATAAAGGCATGGCAGAGGTTGAGGGGGAGATACCATCTAAACTCCCTACTCATGAAGTGCATGATCTAGTCTCCTCTGAATCTAAGAAAGAGGAATCTAGTCATTAGAAAACACACTCCTCAACACGTATAGAGAACAGACCAATACAGAAAGCTCTAGATGAAGGCACCTCTGCTCAAACTGACCAGATGCCACCTACCTTCCTTGCCCAACTGAAAGGGTTGCTGGATGAGTAGAGGAGGGCATTGGAAAATTATGTGGATGAAGCCCAGAAAGATATCAAGATTGATCTGGCAATAGAGATCAAATCTATAAGATTTGAAGTAAACCTATTGAAGGGAGAAACTATCAAATTCTTCAAGAGAGCTGCCCCAGCTGTAGACTACATGATGGAGAATCTCGATGTGTCAAGACAGAATATAGCCATTATCATAGAAAATAAAAATATTCAGGCTAAGAACATGGTGAACATTCATGAAAATGATAAAAATCTGAGGGACCAACAAAATTCTGAAATCTTTACCAAAATGGACACCTGCACCAAGCTACTTGATGATAACATGTTAGAAGTCAAAAATCATATTACTGCTAGTGTTTACTACCTAGAGATAGAAAGAAGCAAAGCCTGCTCCTCCCAGACCATTCAATGGATTGAAGAAGTCAAAAAGGGGGAGAGAGAGGCTATAAGGACTAACACAGAAAATATGGTCTGGGAAATAAATATGGTGAGAGGCTCATTGGGAATAGTGCCAGTGCAATATGATAACATTCCAATGATGCATGCTCTTGTGTTAGAGGTTATGAACAAAGAGCCTGCTCAGGAAGATCATCAAAGTTTTCAGTATATAGAAGAATATGATAGTGTTGGTGATTAGTGGGGAGGGCGGTCCACTATTGCTGAGATTCCTTCCTTCAGCCCCACTGTAGAACTGGCACTACAGACAAATGAAATCACTATAACTGTTGCAATTGAAGAAGAAATCATGATGAGGAAGAGGAAATACAGAGAAGAAATGGAGAAAAGGCCTGATTTCGAACAATTGAGCGCAGAGTCCAGATCTATCATTCTGCTTGCTTGGGATCAGGTCAAAAAAAGATGTTAGACAGAGAAAAATGGTACAACAAGATGGAATGGGACAAGATGGTGAAGAGGGACACCGAAAGAAGAATTGTGGAGGAACATAAATGCCAACCTTCTATCTCCTGATGTTATTGAACCCTCCAAATATTTCCCCAAGCCCTTTTAGCTCTTGATGTTGTTGTGTCAATTGATCCCAATGTCTTGGATTTGAAGAAGTCCTAGTAAACAATGTATACACATGTGGTGATCTAACTTGTGCTCAAGTGTAATAATTGCAGGTTGTCCTATAAAAGTGATGGGATAGATAACTTAAGTGACTAAGTTAGGTAAACTCTTACCTAAGGTATGGATAAACAAAAAAGTGTCTAAGTCCACAGGCGTTGAGTGAAGGCTACTCACTCAACTCCAATGGCTTATAGTACTGAGTGGATCCTATATAGTCAAAGCCAAAGTAATAGCTGGTTGGAAATATGGCTAATTCAACAGGAATTGAGTGAAGATTATTCACTCAATGCCATAACTCCATAATCATTAAGTATAGCTCAGTCAGTCAACGCCACAGAAAAACTGTGAATACTTACTAAGTCTGCAGGAGTTGAGTGAGGCAAACTCACTCAACGCCATTTGATATTGCGTTGAATAATTCTCAAAGGAAGTGTTCTTCTTGACACGGAAATTTGGCTAAGTCCAAATGCATTGAGTGTAGCTCACTCACTCAATGCCAGATAACAGAAGTGTCTGTTAAGTAGTTTAGCATTGAGTAGAGCTTACTCACTCAATGCCAAGAAGCAGTAAAACTGGCTAAGGCAAAAAACATTGAGTGAGGCATGCTCACTCAACACTCTCAACACTTAAGATTTTGTAGACGTAGAAAATTGGCTAAGGAAAAAAGTGTTGAGTGTGGTGTGCTCACTCAACGCTCTCAATGCCTAAATTTTAGAATGTATAGGCTAAGGAAAAAGGCATTGAGTGAGGTGTGCTCACTCAACGCTCTCAATGTCAGACATGCAGAAAAGGCTGCAGAAATGGTTAAGGCAAAAAGTGTTGATGGAGGCTTACTCACTCAACGATGTCAACGCCTAGTTAGACAGAATTCTATCTAAGTGCTTTGGCATTGAGTTAAGATCATTCACTCAACGCATATTCTACTGATGCTTGGTTTTTGACTAAGTAAATAAGTGCTGACATCAGTAAGTCAACAAGTCAACCTTATTCAAATTGTGAGTGGCAAAGCTACAGTACATGACAAAAGGCATCGCGAACCTACTATACGATAGTTAGATATTAAAGCATGGAAGCAGCTAGCATTAAATGTGTGGGTCCCATTCCTAAAAGAGTCGTTGAGTTGCATTTAATAAAAGGAGAAGCCTTTTATGGAAAAGGCAACTGTTGAGATAGTTCTTCTTCATTACCATTATTGCTGTGAAGAGAAGAATAGAGAGCAAAAAGACTGGAGGTCTAAAGGCTCAACAGTTAGCTGTTTGTCTTGATCTTCGATTATAACAAGAATAGAGAAAGTCTCTAAAGAGGAAAAGAAAGTTAGCTGGTGCCACATTCCTTCTGCACCAGCAGATTTTCACAGATCCAGTGGCATAACACTGAAGAACATCTACTGGAGGTTATGAAGAAGAAGTTAGGTCTGAACATCCTCAGCCCAAGAAAGAAAGAAGAAACAAAACTATTTTCTGCCAACTACTTCCAGCATAAGCTAAAACAAGTTCTGTATACTTATTATTGTGAAGAAGTTGAGCTGAGAATCCTTCAGCTCAGTTAGCTGCTAGTTTTACTACAGTCACTTCACAGTTCCAGCAAGAAGAATCCCTGGTGTTGTGAAGAAGAAGTTAGGACTGAGTATATCTCAGTTCAAGTAAAGGTTGACTCAAGGAATATATTCCTGGAGTCAAAGTTGGGCTGATTTTATCTCAGTCAAGGTTGATTGGCACAAGAAATTTCTCTTGTGTCCAATCAAGACTCACCAACCCACTTCCATCTTGTATGATCCTCTTGGATCTTAGTGGTAGGAGCAAGTCTAATCAGAAGAAGGATCATTTGGATCTGAGGTAGGGTTTTCCTGCAAGCCTGAGTGTAGGGCCTTTGGCCTAAGGTAGGTGATCATCTGATCACTGAGTTATAGGCCCTTGTGGCTGAGCTGTAGGTCTTAGAGGAGACTGAGAGATCCTGAGGGATCTGAGGTATAAGCTCTTTGGAGCAGAGTATTGGAGAAGTGCCTAGTCCAACAAGATAGTTGGATAGGTGGGAGGGAAAGTTGATGTACCGTTGTTAGGAGAACCACTATAAATCTTGTGTGCTTTGTGTGTTTTATTTGTGTGTTTTCTTTGTGTTGGTTTTATTGCAGGTTGCATGTCTTAAAAGCAAAATATAATCAACTAATAAAGAATCCAACCAAAGGAAAATATAAGATAGTCACTAAGGACTAAGAAACCTATTTACCCCCCTCTAGGTGATTTAAATATCCTTAAAATCAAAGACTTTCATGTCTCTTTGGCGTGTCCCGCCAAGTCCCGAAAAAATCTCCACAAAACGACTTTTTCTCGCTCCACCGTCACGCCGAATCTGACCTGCCCCTCGTATACGGGCATATCATTAGGGTGTATAACCCAACTGCCATGCCAGTCACTTCCGGAATTCAATTTCACCCAGCCAAAGTCATGCCGCATCTGGCACACCCCCGGTACACGCCTGACCCGAGCGTGTAAGGGGGGCGTGTACTTCCCAAAATTTTTTTTTAAATAACCACAAGCTCAAAGTGTTCTGGGGCAGATGAAAGCCTTGTAGAGAGCTATTGAGAGTTTATTTTCAGAATATATTTGCTTAATATTTTCATTTCTTAGCATTCTTATAACATTGTTTATCGTATTTGTAATCTTTTTGGAAACTCTCTTTGTAATGTCCTTTGGTCCTTTCGGTTGCTTCTTTCCAATGAGAAATAAAAAACTTGGCTATTCCTTTTCTCTCTCTCTTTCTTATTATGCATATTCTTAATAAAATTTTATTCACTACTTCCTCATGAGTAACTAAATCCTCCTAGTACTCGATCTTGATGATCTGAGGTTGAGCTGATTAAGTTATGATGCTTTAGTTTACTTTCTCTTTTTAAGGTTTAGGCCTTCGATTTACTCTTGAAATATCACGTTTGGAATTATATCATCGATATATAATCTCCATCTCTAGTTTTCACTCTTTGCTAGCCAAGAGGCTCATAGTTTTAAGTGAACACTCAAGAGTAAAGAGAGTTGCACGCACCCCTCGAGAGAGGATTACGTAAATCTCCCGGATTGGAGTGAAATCCAATAGCAGGGTTTATTTCTTAAAGCGATTTTTAGGTATTCATATACGGATGAGAGTCCGGTCTGATATTCCTAACCCCAGTTTGTCACGTCTTCGAGAGAAGTGTATTTAAGCTTTTGGAACCCCCACGATCAAGGACCATTACATTGTTAAGTTTTAGTTTGATTTTCGTGTCATTGATTAACTTAAGCCAAGGTGATTCATGATCGAGTACTACCCCTTAACACTCGTTCAACCCCCCGCCCCTTTTAATCATTAATGGTAGTCATTCTTAATAGTTATAAGTAATTTCATTTTTCCAATTTAGTAATCAAACCCTAAATCCTTTGATAAGATAATAGCAATTCGTGTGAGTATAAGTACTCAACGGTTCCCGAATCTAAATATGATACTTGTGTCCCCTTTCTATAATTCGGTTGGTATACTTGCCTCCATTAGATTGATAGTTCGTATTTCTTTTCGTAATGATTTGACGCCACCATGTTTTTTGCGTCGTTGTCGCAGAAAACTTTACGTTTATATTTTGTAATCACGAATCTATTACTTTTATAACCTCTCTTTGCCCCTCTATTCCTAATTTTTTAAAAATATCAAAAAAGGAGTGTAAGCTCTCTTTTTCTATCTCTTTCTCTTTCTTTTTTCCCCTAGTGCATGACCCAATGGAATCCGTAGAATTTACTTGATTTGGATCCAAAGATCAAACGCACCTTTCGGCGCAAACATTGATCCCGCCCTCCAATTCTAACTAATTCGATTGAGGAGTCCATAGGGGACATTAATTTTCCAACCATGAATTTTAATGAAAATGATGGCCAACCAGCCGACCTTGACCAAAATGCGGCTGAGCAACGTACCATGTATCATTATGCTCAGCCTAACTTGGAAGGGACATATTCAAGCATCGTTCGACCTCCCGCAGAAAACAATAATTTTGTGTTGAATCCTAGCATCATATCAATAGTGCAACAATACGTGCAATTCGACATAATGCAAGATGAAGATCCGAATGCACATATTGCTAGCTTTTTAGAAATCTGTGATATGTTTAAGATAAACGTTATTACGGATGATGTTATAAGTCTAAGACTCTTTCCCTTTTCTTTAAGAATAAAAGCCAAGCAATGGTTGACTTCTCTCCCAGGAGGATCAATCATTACCTAGGAACAATTAATGGAGAAATTTTTAGCTAAGTATTTTCCTCCCGCTAAGATGGCTAAACTTAGAAATGACATTTTTTCGAATAGCCAAATCGATTCTGAAACCCTCTATGACACTTGGGAGAGGGATAAGGAACTCTTAATAAAATTCCCTCATCATTATCTTCATGTATGGTTACAGGTTCAGACATTCTATAATGGGCTAAATCAAATGACAAAGCAAATGATAGATGCTACATCCGGTGGTTCTTTAAACCGCAAAACTCCGGAGGAAGCTCTTGAGCTTTTTGAGGATATGGCTATGAACACTATCAGTGGAATGTGCCTAGGTCCCACCCTAATAAAGTTTCAGGTATGTATGAGGTTGACATGGTGTCCCAGCTGGTGTTCCAAGTAGAGATACTAAATAGGAAGATGACGGAGATGTCTGCTGCCTCCGCACCTCAGGTATGGGAAATTGTGAATGCTGCCACCGAGCAAGTGGATTATCTGGGGAACATACCCAGGCCTACTCCAAATAATTTTCCTGCCTTTTCTTCTCTTCCTTGTTTTTGTAATAATTCGAACTCTTATCATCCTTGATGGCGTAACCATCCGAACTTTTCTTGGAGTAATTAGTCTAATGCGATGCGACCACCACCACCACACGATTATACACCATCCACCTCCTCCGCAAAATAATTAGAATTTTCAAAAGCCTCACTCTCTAGAGGATATGTTTTCAAAATACATTGCTTCTAATGAAGCGACAATCAGAAATCTATCGGGTATGGTCAAAAATTTAGAGAATACGGTCTGGCAACTCGCCAAAATTATTTCTTACAGGCCACCTGGGACTCTTCCTTCAAATACCGAGCCCAATCCGAAAGAGCACGCGAAAGAGATTTCTCTTCGGAGTGGGAAAGAAATTTCCGGTCCAACTATAATGGAAGAGCCCGAGGTGAATACCCCTCCAATTTTAGAAAACACGCCTATTTTAAATGATAATGTCGTTTCAATGGATATTTTGCAAAAAAAAACCTCCACAATTTTAAAGGAGTCTATTTCTCCTCCTTACCCCGTCTCAACTTTCAAAAAGTAAGTTAGATTATCAATATAATCGCTTTCTTGAAATGTTCAAACAAATTCACAAAAATTTACCACTTCATGAAGCCATCTCGCAAATGCCCAAGTATGCTAAATACTTGAAGGATCTCCTAACAAACAAAAAAAAGTTGAAAACCTCTCGCATGTCACGTTAAATGAGGAATACTCAGCGGTCATCACTAATAATTTACCAAAAAATATTAACGATCAAGATAGTTTTTCGATCCGTTGCATTTTTGGAGATTTATTTGTGAAACAGGCGTCAGAAGATTTAGGAGCGAGCATCAATTTGATGCCCTTCTCCTTATTTAAAAAATTATGATTGGGTTCTCTCAACCCAACTCGAATGAGCATATAATTAGTTGATCGGTCGATTAAGTATTCGTTAGGAATTGTTGAAGAAGTGCTAGTAAGGGTTGACAAATTTATCTTCCCGCTAGATTTTGTCATTCTAGATTTCGAAGAGGATGTCGAGGTACCTCTAATCCTCGGCCGCCCCTTCCTAGCCACTTCTGGTGCGGTAATAGACGCAAGCAACGAAAAATTGTTGCTCTAAGTAGGAAACGATGAGGTCACATTTGAAATTAACCAATCAATGAAAAACCCTATATCAAATGACGACTCATGTTTTTTTAGATGTTTTAAATGAAGACTCTTTTTCTTGCGTTTCTAATATTTCGAGTTCTGAATTTTATTCATCTTTTTCTAAATTATCTCCAAGTTTTTCTGAAATTTCTTCGGAATTTATTTTAGACACGGCCATGTCCGTGCAAACTAATGTTGAAAATGATTTTATTTATAGGAAGAAATTTTTGAAACTCTTACTTTTGAAAATAAGAAGGATTTGAAAAATTCTTATGACGAACCACCCACTCTTGAATTAAAACTGCTCCCCGAACATATAAAATATGCTTTTCTCGAAATAAATTCTAAGTTGCCCGTTATAGTCTCGGCCTTTCTTTCTCAATCCAAAAACGATCAATTGATCGAAGTTCTATGAAGGCATCGTCGAGCTATAGCGTGGTAAATATCTGATATTTCTAGCTTAAGCCCCTTCTTTTGCACACATAAAATGTTTTTGGATGGAAATTCTAAGAGTGTAGTACAACCTCAATGTCGTCTAAATCCAAACATGAAGGAGGTCATAAAGAGAGAGGTATTAAAACTATTAGACACGGGGATAATTTATCCTATCTCGGATAGTAATTGGGTGAGTCCGATCCAAGTAGTACCGAAGAAAGGAGGGATCACGGTAGTTTTAAATGAAAATAACGATCTAATACCAACGAGAACAGTGATAGGGTGGCAGATGTGCATCGATTATCGCAAGTTAAACCTTTCCACCCGCAAAGACCATTTCCCCCTTCCCTTTATCGATCAAATATTAGAAAGGCAAGCTCAGCTCAACAATTTCCTGAGCCTGCTATTTGCCTGTCTAGGTATTGAGCTCGACGAATGATGAGCTCCGTTTGACGAATGGCAAACTCAGCTTAATGAAAGAAAAAGTTCAGTTCGACGAATTGTAGACTTAGTTCAATGAAAGGCCAAACTCAGTTTGATGAACTCCAGGCTCAGTTCGACGAATGCTGAGCACAGTTCGATGAAGCTGAGCTCGACGAAAGCCAAAAAGTCCACACATTTGGACTTAGCCAAATTTCTCCTTCAAGATGTTGAGAGCGCTGAGAGCGTTGAGTGAGCTTCCTCACTCAACGCTATTTGCCTTAGCAAATATTTCTGCGCCTTGGTGTTGAGAGAGTAAGATCCACTCAATACCAAAGTACTTAATAGAATTTTTTGTTATCTGGCGTTGAGTGAGTAAGCTACACTCAGCACCTGTGGACTTAGTCAAAATTTTGGCCAACATTTTTGTGGAGTTGACTGGCACAGCAACACACAATGCTAAAAGTTGTATGGCGTTGAGTTAGTAGACCACACTCAACGCTTGTGGACTTAGTACCATTTTCAGCAAATTTCTCTAGGCTTAGACTGACTCAGCCTGACTCACAACCTTTTAGTTGTATGGCGTTGAGTGAGTAGACTACACTCAACGCTTTTGTACTTAGCCAAATTTTTGGCTATCTTTCAGTTAGGCTGAGACAGACTCAACGCTAAATGTTATATGTGTTGAGTGAGCTATCTTCACTTAACGCCTGTGTACATTAGGCAAATTTCTACTAGATATTTTTGAGTCCATATCTCTGGCGTTGAGTGAGCTTGCTCCACTCAATGCCTATGGACTTAGGCGATTTTTGCTATGTCCAGCAACTACTTACTGTGTTCACATGTCCAATATAAGTGATGTGGACTACCTGCACTCAAGACCTCAAATGCACATCAAATACAATTGATGTGTGTGTCATTGACCTGTTTGACTTCTCACAAATAAGGGACATTGGGAACAATGGACCCAACAATCTCCCCCTATTTTTAAGAATTCAAAAACCTTATCAACCCTTATAAAAAAAGGTTTTCTTTCCTTGGTCAATGATACACACAACCTATATAAAAAAATCAAAATTGAAATTCTGATAAGATATAAGTAAATGTACCTCACTTACTCCCCCTGTTTTGCTATAAGGTTGTTGTTCTTACTTGAGTACCACATGTCTTTATTCCCCTTTGCCATCTCCCCCTTGCTTTGCTATGTATCCCCCTGGCTAGGAACTTCTCTCTTCTCTCCCCCTTTTTGACTTAAGCAGAATAGGCAGAAGGGGGGTTGGCCCTTCCATTAGTTGACCTTCTCTCTTCTCTCCAGGGTAACTTACTCCCCTTAGTAGAAGCATCAGTGAACTGATACTAGTGGGGAGTCTGTATGTCCAGCAAGAAAAACAATACCTGCATAAAAAATGCTAAAGGGAGTGCCTGAAGATATTCTAAGTTCAACATACTCAACTCAAATTTGAGGGTGTTGAACTTTTCTTCATCTAATGTCTTAGTGAAGATATCAACCACTTGCTTGTCTGTGGGGAGAAACTCAAGACTGATGTCTTCCTTCTCCACATGCTCCCTATTAAAATGATATCTTATTTCTATATGCTTAGTCCTGCTATATGAGACATGATTCCTAGCAATAGAAATAGCACTTGTAGAATCACAATAGAGAGGAGTTCTACTTACTTGAAGGTTGTAATCCTGGAGCTAATATTGGATCCACTACAGCTGAGCACAGCAGCTGCCTTCTAATATTTATTCTGACTTGGCAGTGGATATAGCCATACTAGATTGCTTCTTACTGCTCCAAGAAACTAGCCTTCTTCCTAAGAACTGACAGGTTGTAGTAGTGTTTTTCCTGTCTTCTTTGCAACCTACAAAGTCTGCATCTGAAAATCTAATTTGATCAAAATCCCTATTTCTAGGGTACCATAGGCCAAGATCTGGTGTGCCCTTAAGATACCTCATGATTTTCTTTGCAGTAGAGTAATGAGATTCTTTAGGGCAGGCCTGATACCTAGTACAGACACATGTGACAAACATGATGTCAGGCCTACTAGCAGTCAGGTATAGAAGGGAGCCAATTATCCCTCTATATAAAGACTCATCAACAAGTTTCCCTGCCTCATCTTTGCCTATAGGAATACTTGATCCCATGGGAGTTATCATGGTGGAGGCATTATCCATACCATACTTTTTGATTAGCTCCCTGGAAAACTTGGATTGGGATATGGATAAGCTATCATCAGTCTGTCTTACTAGGAGTCCCAAGAAGAACTTGAGCTCACCCATACTGCTCATTTCAAACTTCCCTTGCATAAGTTTAGCAAACTTCCTGCAAAGGTTGTCATCAGTTGATCTAAAGATAATGTCATCAACATATATCTAGACTAAGATAAGTTTGCCCTTTGATTCCCTTAGGAATAGGGTCTTGTCTATCTTCCCCTTGATAATTTGTTATCAATTAGGAAGCTAGACAAGGTTTCATACCAAGCCTTAGGGGCTTGCTTTTGCCCATATAGAGCTTTCCTAAGCTTATAAACAAAATTGGTAGAGTTAGGATCTACAAAATCTTGCGGCTGATCCATATATACTTCTTATTTTAGGTCCCCATTCAGGAATGTTAACTTGACATCCATCTGGTAGACTCTAAATCTCTTATGGGCTGTAAATGTAAGGAAGATCCTTATGGCTTCCAATCTGGCTACTGAGACAAAGGTCTGGTTAAAGTCTATGCCCTTTTCTTGCATGTAGCCATTAACCACCAGTCTAGCCTTATTCTTGATAATATTCCATCTTGATCCAACTTATTCATGTAGATCCACTTAGTCCATATAACATTTTGTCTTTGTGGTCTGGGGACCAACTTCCAGACCTTACATCTCTTAAATTGGTCCAGTTCTTCTTGCATTTCTCTAATCCGGAACTGGTCCTTGATTGCTTCTTCAAACTTCTTTGCCTCTTCTTGAGACAGGAAGCTTGAGCAGAGAGCAGTATTCATGCTCCTGCTTCTGGTCTGTACTCCATGATTTGCATCACTAATGATTTGGTGTACTGAATGGTCCCTTAGATGCCTGATAGTTGGAGGCAATCTAGCTATAGCTTGTTGATCTTTAAGGTTTTCAGCTAGTTGGTCTTCTGTTTCTTCAGGTATGTTGTCCCCTTCTCTTAGAGTAGGAAGTCCATCATTATTTTCTTGGACTGTGGGGGTAGCTTACTTGATGGTCAGCTTGTCCATTATCTGCTCTGTACCTGCAATATTATAAGAGAAGGATCTTGGCAGCTCACAGTTAACCATGTTGGATTCATAAAAAACAACATGCATTGACTCTTCTACAACTTGGGTAGTTAAGTTATAGACTCTATATACCTTACTATGAGTGATGTACCCAACAAAGATCCCTTCATGGGACTTGGTAGAAAACTTAATTAAATGGACTTTTGCATTGTTGAGCACATAGCACTTGCAACCAAAGATCCTGAAATAGCTCAGGTTTGGTTTTCTGCCCTTCAAGATCTCATAGGGAGTCTTCTTGTGGCTCTTGGTGATAGAAGCCCTACTGAGGACATAATATGCATTGTTAACTGCCTCAGCCCAGAAGTATTTTGGGAGGGATGATTCACTTAGTAAGGTTCTACTAGTCTCTATGAGAGTCCTATTTTTCCTCTCAACAATTCCATTTTGTTGGGGTTTTATAGGAGAGGAAAATTCTCTATGAATCCCTAGCTCTTCACAGAACCTTATCATGCACTCAGACTAAAACTCAGTACCATGGTCACTTCTGATTTTGACCACAGTGCTGTTGAATTCATTCTGAATTTGCTTGACAAATGTCTGAAATACATCAGGGGTTTCAGATTTCTTCCTTAGAAAGAATACAAAGGAAAATATGGAAAAGTCATCAATAACCACAAGGGTGTAGACTTTCCTACCAAGACTTTGAATTGGCATAGGACCAAATAGATCTATAAGTAAGAAGTATAAGCACCTCACTGAGTCTTGGTGCCAATGCTCTTGAAGGTGGTCTTAGTCTTTTTTCCCTTTTGGCATGCAGAGCAGATACCCTCCTTAGTGCATATAGAAAGGCCCATTCCTAACTAGCTCATTGCTGAACAGCTTGCCTATGGTCCTGTAATTCAAATAGGCTAGCCTCTTGTGCCACTTGACACAGGAAGAGGCTTTCTCATCTATAACAAGACATACATGTGAGTCTTTTCTAGAGCATAGAAAATCTAAACAGTACACATTTCCACCCCTAGTGCCTGTTAAGATGGCCCCTTGGTCACTTAACCTCCTAATTTGGCACTCATCCTTATAGAATACTATGTCATAGCCAAGATCAAAGAGTTGGCTAATGATTATTAGGTTGTGTTGCAACCCTTCCATATAGGCTTCTCTAGTGAGATTGACTATGCCATTAGAGATCTTACTATAACCTCTAGTCACCCCTTTTTCTGACCCACCAAAGATAACCTTTGGTTCACTCTTTACTTGAGCATAATCTTTTAGCATGCTCCTTATACCAGTCATGTGTCTGGAACATCCACTGTCCAAGTACCATATAGGGGTATGAGCACTTGGACTAACCTGCAAAGCACAAAACAGTTAACCTTAGGACCCCAATTTTTATTGGGTCCTTGGTGCATGTTATCATAAAAATAATTCTTCCTTTCTCTAGCTTTTCTGACAGGCAAGCTAATATTTGCTCTCTATACACTATGATTGTGCAAGCAATCAACAGCAAAGTGGCCTACTTTGCCACAACACCAACACTCATGGATGTTGTACCTTCTTTTTAAAGTAGGACTAGTAGATGTGTTAAAAACAGCTCTGGATCTAGAAGGAGTGGCAGCAGTCCTGTACTATGGTTTTCCAGCCCTAGTCTGACTAGTGGTGGGTTTGGCAGTAGAAGTGCTTTGGATATCTTAAGACCTTATAGAAGTAGCTTTTTTTCAGGAAGCATACTCTTGATGGCCTCAGAGATGCCCAGGTCAGGTCTACTGACAGCCTTGCCCTTTGTCTTAGAGTGGGCTGGAGGAATTTGAGAACAATTAATAGCTTTACCCTTGACTGAAGGGGCTATTGCACCAAACATAAATGGTCTAGGATGGGCAATTTGTATTTTCGCATAGGCACTTTCACCTTTGCTGTGACTAACACCATATTGTGGAACATCTTTGCTCACACAAGTTGGTTTAACACTATTCCAGAGACCATAAATACTCTCATGGTCATGGCTATTGGAAGGAAATTGTACTCTAACAAATTTTACAGGAGGCTTAGAGGCTAGTGACTCCACTTGAGCTTTGCCCTTTCCCTTAGGATTAGCAGCTCTTGTACTTCCCTTGAATCTCAACCCTTTCTTTCTCTTTTGGGAGGAGAATGAGTCTATCAAGGGCAACACTGTGCTTGGCTTGGAGTAGCTAGCCACTAGTTCCCTCTCCTTTTTGAGCTTTCCTTAAAGATTCCTGATATGGTTATTCTTGAAGGTTATGGTGCTCATCTGAATGATTGTTACATTCTTCAGTTTGCTAACTTCTTGCATCTTCAGATTCAATAATTTTGCTAGTTCTGAAGCAACAAGCTTTAAAGAGACAATTTCTTGAGCCTGCTGTTTGGACAAGATCTTGCCCTTCTTTAGAGCCTGCATAAGTGCATCATAATTATCAATCAATTGATTGATATCTCCCTCAGATTCTGATCCATCATCATCATCTCTTAATGCAGAGGCATAAGAATCTAGCACTGATTCATAATTTGAATATGCAGAGATAGTGACAGAAATTACCTTGCTTGGGCCAGGCTAATCCTGACTGATTTCTTCATCTGACTTAGCCATCAGCCCAAGGAAGCAGCTATCATCTTCAGAATCCACCTCTGAATCACTATCAGATTGTGATAGAGGGGCCTTGTCTTTAATCATGGCAGCAGGATAAACCTTCTCAACTTCTTCTTCTAAAGCAGCCAACCTTTTAAAGCAGTCTACTTCTACAGTTCCTTCTTTAGTAGAGTATAGACCAATGTAGGCTTCTTCTTCTTCTTCATCTGACTCTTATGAGGAGGAGTCAGTCCAGCTTCTTTGCTTTTTGGCAATGAGGGATTTCTCCTTCTTGCCTTTTTGCTGGTGGCCTTTTTCTCACAGTGTTCCTTCCTTTTGACTGGGAAGTTAGCTATCATATGTCCAGGTTTTCTGTAATGATAACAAGTTATGTTAGAGGAAACCTATTTACCAGTTTTGGAACCATACATGTCCTCCTTAGAGGATTTTCTTTTGCCCTTATAGTAGTCATCCTTGGGATGAGAGGAGGTGGAAGGCCTGCCTCTCTAGTGCTTCTTCTTCTTCAAGAACTTCTGAAATTGCCTAGTGAAGGCAACAAAATCTTCATCAGACCATTGACAGTCTGATGCACTTCCCTCTGATCTTCTAGAATAAAATTCAGCATCTCTCCTTGGTGGAGAGGGAGACTTTAATCTTCTTTTGCTGGTGCCTTCAGCTATGAAGGCTACAGTTTTGTCTCTTACCTGAGACTTGTTGTTGTTCTCCTCTTCTTTCCTTACTGTCGGCTGTATTTTATATGACAACAGCTTCCCAAAGAGTATGTGAGGAGCAATGTAACCTAGTTTTGCCACTTCTCTGATGACACAGATTTTTGTGTCCCGCTCTCTAGTGAGAGATCTAAGGAACTTGTCATTCAGTTCATAGTGACTGAACACTCTTCCATAAGTCTTTAGCTCATTCACAATCCTAAAGAACTTTTCATAATAGGTGGTTATGTTGTCCCCATTGAATTTCTTGAAAGACACATACTCTTCGGTTAGAATGGACTTCCTATCATCTCTAACTTCATCTGTCCCCTCCATGTAGATTACTAGAGTTTCCCATATTTCCTTTACTATTGTACAATGGATCAGATTCTGAAGTGTAGAGTCATCAATAATACCCATGATTATGTTCTTTTCCCTCTTATCTATAGAGGCCAGGGACAACTCTTTCTTGGTCATTTAATCATATATCTCAGGGGTCTTAACATTAGCATCCAGAGTAGAGACCTTCATTATAATGAATGGTTCTTCTTCAACAGTAATGTACATCCTAGGGTCAGCAACTTCCATGAAATGCCTCACCCTTGCTTTCCAGATGCCAAAATCTTCCTTCCTACATAGTGGAAGTCTCACAAAACTCAGCTCCAAATTGGTCATTCCTGAACCAATGGAGACATACTTCTTGCTAACCTTGGAGGTCTACTGAGACTGTTAAGCCTTTAAAAGAGTAACCTCCCTCTGATACCACTTGAAAGTCTTGTTTTAAAGGTTAGATAAACACCTAGAGGGGGCGGATGAATAGGTTTTTGTCATAGTTTTAACTTTTATAAATTGTTATCAGATTTCTATGCCTGTGATTAGGTTTGTTATCAGCTTTCAAGAATATACACAGACGACACAACAATTTTATAGTGGTTCCCCAATCTTAGGTACATCCACCGTCCCTTTGCGCTTATCTAACAGTGTGTTAGATTCAGCTCTCGCTCCAAAACTCAGCTACTTAATAGCTTACAACTCCAATCCCGCAGGACCATACAGGTCACATAGACCTAACACTAAGGCACTTAGCCAATCCACAGGTCACTAAGACCTTTCACCTGGCACAAAGCCAAACACATCTCATAAAGAACTTAGACTTTATAATATAGGTTTACAACTACAGATTCACAAAGAATCTAAATAAAAGAACAAGAAAGATTGTATGATTAAACACCAGATCAAGAACTCTTTGTCTCCTTCTTCCTGGACTGAGCATATATCAATCCAACCAATTACTATCAAAGACAATTGGTAGATAGTAGATTCTTTCTTCAAACAGCTAACCTTCCCTCTATAGAACTTATAGATCTGCGACCTCAGAATGAATTCTGATCCTGCTGTTGCAGATGGTAATTGCTCCAGCTATCTCCTTCCCAGCAAGGTTCTCTTTGCAGAACCCCTTCTTCAGGCTCGACGAAAATGTCAAGGAAGAAGATAAAGTTCGGCCGTACCCTTCTTTTTGTTTCTCAAAAAACCTAGACGGGGAATTGATTGTTGTGTGTGTTGTTATTTGCTCTGGCCGATTGCTTCCTTTTATACTCTGAAGGCTAATTGAACAGTGGGTCCCACCACCAGGATTGATGGCTGAGATTAAGCTATCCTGCGCATGATTTCCCATTAATCTTGATTTAACGGATCCTTGCTGTGTTTGTTGGCCCCAACACTTTAAGATGGAAATATTCCTTAGAAAGTGCAAAAGATGATGACAGTTGGCCGCCAATGTCTCATGCAGC
The DNA here is from genome assembly GCA_039513925.1 of Platanthera zijinensis. NCBI lineage: Eukaryota > Viridiplantae > Streptophyta > Magnoliopsida > Asparagales > Orchidaceae > Platanthera > Platanthera zijinensis. The sequence goes on along the minus strand of CM077095.1, from coordinate 122,767,961 downwards.
AATTCCACAACATTTGAATTTTGGTTGATAATTTGACTTTGATGACATCAGCATGACTCAACATCTCTTGACTTAGACAAAATTCAATCATCAGAACCAAAGGCATTGAGTGAGTAGGTATCACTCAACGCCACAACAATTAGACAACATTCTGTCTGTCTAAGTATTGAGCTAAACGAAAGCTGAGCTCCATTCGACGAATATCGAGATCATCTCGATGAAAGTATAAGTTCAGTTCAACGAATTGTGGACTTAGTTCAACGAAAGACTAAACTTAGTTCGATGAACTCTAGGCTAAACAGATAAATTTGGCTCAGTTTGACGAACGCTAAGCTCAGTTTGACGAAGTTGAGCTCGACGAAAGTCAAGCAGTCCACGCTTTTTGACTTAGCCAAATTTCTGCTACAAGGCGTTGAGAACGTCGAGAGCTTTGAGTGAGCTTACCTCACTTAACGATATTTGCCTTAGCAAATATTTTTGCGCCTTGGCGTGGAGAGAGTAAGCTCCACTCAACGCCAAAGTACTTAATAGGATTTTCTATTATCTGGCGTTGAGTGAGTAAGCTACACTCAACGCCTGTAGACTTAGTCAAAATTTTTGCCAACATTTCCGTAGAGTAAACCGGCACAACAACACTCAACGCAAAAAGTTGTATGGCATTGAGTGAGTAGACCACACTCAACAATGTCGTCTTAGTCACATTTTCAACCAATTTCTTTAGGCTTAGACTGACTCAGCTTGACTCACAGCCTTATAGCTATATGGCGTTGAGTGAGTAGACTACACTCAATGCTTTTGTACTTAGCCAAAGTTTTGTCTATCATTCAGTTAGGCTGAGAAAGATTCAATGCTAAATGTTATATGGCTTTGAGTGAGCTATCCTCACTCAATGCCTGTGGACTTAGGCAAATTTCTACTAGATATTATTGAGTCCATACCTCTGGCATTGAGTGAAATTGCTCCACTCAACGTCTGTGGACTTAGGCGATTTTTGCTATGTCTAGCAACCACTTATTGTGTCCACATGTCCAATCAAAGTGATGTGGACTACCTGTACTCAAGACCTCAAATGAACATAAAATACAATTGATGTGTGCGTCATTGACTTGTTTGACTTCTCACAAATCAGGGATATTGAGAACAATGGACCCAACAAATTATGTAAAAATTTGGGATGATTTGTTTTTATATTTAGTAAAATTTATAAAATTCTGTGCTAAGTTAATGTAGGAATTTTCAGTTCGTTTTCAAAATTACTCTACCTCTAAATTCCCGTCTTACTTATTTATAGAATTTTTAAACTTTTCAATTAATCTTGTTTATTTTAGCTAAGCTGTAGTCTATGCTTGAGGACAAGAAAGATAATAAGTATGGGGGAATTTGATGAAGCATAATTTAGCTTAGTTTATTAGGGCAAAAATATTTATATTCTCATTTATATATTTTGCCTTTTGTATTTTTAGGTTCTTTTTAGTTTCTTTTCTCAATTATTGTTCTAACTTAGTTTATTTTATGTTTTTTTCAGGTTTTTGGGTTTCTTCCTCTGACACGCCCCTAGGTCACGCCCTAACAGGGCATGTAACTCAAGTGGAATGAACCTACGGTCCGAAGTTAGATTCCAGGAAAATTCAGCATACATGCTTTCGGTCATGCCCGTGTACTACCACCACGGGTGTGTCTCTTAGGCGTGTCCCGCCAAGTCCCGAAAAAATCTCCGCAGCACGCCTTTTCCCCGTTCCACCGTCACGTCGAATCTAACACGCCCCTTGTATATGGGCGTGTCATTAGGGTGTGTAACCCAACTATCGCGCCAGTCACTTCCAGACTTCAATTTCACCAAGCCAAAGTCACGCGTCATCTGACACGCCCCAGGTACACCCCCGACCCAGGCATCTAAGGGGGGAGTGTACTTCTCGAAAATTTTTTATAATTAGCCACAAGCTCCAAGTGTTCTGGGGCAGATGGAGGCCTAGTAGAGAGCTATTGAGAGTTTATTTTCAGAGTAAATTTGCTTAATGTTTTCATTTATTAGCATTCTTGTAATCTTGTTTATCGTATTTGTAATCTTTTTGGAAACCCTCTTTGTAATTTCCTTTAGTCCTTTCGGTAGCTTCTTTCCAAGAAGAAATAAAATACTTTGTTATTCCTTTTCTCTCTCTCATTCTTATTATGCATATTCTTAATATAATTTTTATTCACTACTTCCTCATGAGTAACTAAATCCTCTTAGTACTCGATTCATATGATCCGAGGTTTAGTTGATTAAGTTAAGATGCTTTAGTTTACTGTCTCTTTTTAAGATTTATGCCTTTGATTTACTCTTGAAATATCACGTTTGGAATTATATCATCGATATATAATCTCCATCTTTGGTTTTCATACTTATCTAGTCGAGAGGCTAATAGTTTGAAGTTAACACTCAAGAGTAAAGAGAGTTGCACGCGCCCCTTGAGAGAGGATGACGTAAATCTCACGGATTGGAGTGAAATCCAATAGCAGGGTTCATTGCTTAAAGCGAGTTTTAGGTATTCATATTCGGACGAGAGTCCGGTTCAATTTTCATAACCTCAGTTGGGTACGTCCTTTAGAGAAGTGTATTCAAGATTTGGGAACCCCCACGGTCAAGGACCTTTACCTTTTTAAGTTTTAGTTTGATTTTTGTATCTTTGATTAACTTAAGCCAAGGTGATTCATGATCGAGTACTACCCCTTAACCATCGTTTAACCCCCCCCCCCCCCCCACTTTTAATCATTAATGGTAGTCGTTCTTAATAGTTATAAGTTATTTCCTTTTTCCAATTTAGTAATCAAACCCTAAATCTTTTGATAAGATAATAACAATTCGTGTGAGTATCGGTTCCCGGATCTAAATATGACAGTTGTGTCCCCTTGCTATAATTTGGTAAGTATACTGGCCTCCATTGGATTGATAGTTCGGATTTATTTTCGTAATGATTTGACACCACCAATAATCCTAGGGTATTCCTATGATAGGAGAGCTGGAAGCAAGCAAACACATTGTATTAACTGAAAATTAGAGTTCACATATAAAGGTATGCTAGTAAGTTTTCAGTGTTAGTAATTATTTTTGTATCATAAACACAAAGTAATGTAGATAATGATAAGAGTTTCTAAGTCGGAATATAGTAGGGCCTCTTGCTCGATTCCAAGCTTTTTTCAAGTGCTTTAAAGGGAGTGATAATGACATGTGCTAGTTTGGAAAATGTTCGGGAGTGATTGCTAGAGTATGATAACATGGTTAGAATCTGCTTGAATGATGATTGTTGGAACCCTACTTGTGATTTGGGCTAGGTTCACTATTAGGATGATTAGATGACCCAATATGAATAGTCTGGGTCATAGGTCTTTCCAGGGTTTTTACCTTAGTAGATTTCAGAGTTCTGCAATTCAGTTCGATGAAAGTCGAACTCAACTTGACGAAAGTAAAGCTTAGCTCGACGAACTCAGAGTTCTAGCTCTGAGTTGAGCTCGACAAAAGCTGAGCTCCGATCGACGATCTTCTACCTCAAATCTGCTATCTCAGCTCGACGACAGCCAAACTAAGCTCGATGATCTCTGAGCTCAGGTCGATGATCAAGCAATTTCAGCTCGACGATGTCCAAGCTCAAGTCGATGAATTTCTTGCTCAGTTCAATGATTTCCAGGCAGTTATTTCTTTCCAAAAGCAGATTATTTTCAAGGCTTAATTTCAGGATATTTTTATATTTTGAAGGCAGAATTTTATCAAGTCTTAAATGCAGACAGCTAATGACTCTCATATTTAATGCTTAAATATTCTTATAAATATAGCCGTTTGGAGGCAGCATTAAATATGGACTTAATCATAGAGTTAAATGCTAATCTTTTTCCAAGGAAGTTACCATTCTAGGGAATGCTCCAGCTGTTCAGAATGAATTCAAATATTTGAATTCCTCAAGCATTCCAGACAGGATTATTATCAGAAGTTTTTTTCCTTAATGGGTTACAGACAGACAAACATGGTTTTCTTAAAGTTATAGAATGCTACAAAAATACTTTTCAGAGAATCAACTTTCTATTCTTCAAGCTTTCTTCCAGCAACTCATCTTCAATCTAAGACCAAAAGTTCACATCTCTCAGAGACATTTACTAGAAGGAGAAGCTTTCAAAGAAGGCCTACACCCTTAAGAAAAGCTTCCACTCCTGATAAAATCCATACAACTCAGGGGGAGCATTGACATCAACAAGTCCACTAGTCTTCTCAGAGCTTTAAGACAGAGAAGACAATATATTTTTTATTTTTTCTTTCATCGTGTACAGGGTTTTAACTCCCTTCAAAAGTTAGCCTTTTTTGTTCACAAGTCACCTGATCAAAAGACTTGAGATTGGTTTTTGGGTACCTGATCAAAAGCTCAAAGGGTTATTAGATCTCCCTTAGAAAAATAGATCTTGTGGTGATAGGGAACCAGAGCAAAAACCTATGGTGGCAGGGCACCTGAGAAAAAACCTGTAGTGGATTCCTATCAGGGTGGTAGAAGAGTGGATGTAACTAGGTTTATTTGGGAACCACTATAAATTCATTGTGTCGTCTGGATTGCCTTTACTTGTTTTTATTTTGTGTGCTGTGATTTTCTTTCTCTCATATATATATATATATATATCACCTATTTTTATCCTCTATAAAAATTATCAAAAAGTTTTTAATACTCTATTCACCCCCCCCCCCCCTCTAGAGTTTGTCAGATCTATCCCTCACTTTCAAGTGGTATCAGAGGGTAAGGTTGTTTGGTTTCACAGGCACAAAATAAAGAGTATTCAAGCACCATACCTCCAGTGTGCAATCTGAATAAGTTTGCACTTTGGAAGGCAAGGATTATGCTCTATATGAATTCTATTGATGAAGACATTTATAATTCTATTTTGTCAGGTCCCCTACTCCATCTGCATCAACAAGCACCTCAGATGTACCACCACCTGAGGGGACAGAAGCTCAGAAGAAGTTGAAGATAGCTGATGCAAAAGCTATGAACATCTTAACTCAGATAATGTCTGATGATATATTTAAGAGAGTTGTTGAATGCTCCTCAGCAAAGGACATCTGGGATTCCTTAAATAGAATGGTTGCTAGTTCAGTAGATGAAAGAAAGGACAAAAGGTCCCACTTGATTTCTCGATATGAGAATTTCAAGAAGGGTGATTCAGAATCAGTTGCTAATATGTACACCAGACTTAGTCTCATCATCAATGAATTGAAAACCCTTGAAAAGGACATCACATTGACAGAAGTCAATGATAAGATCCTTATGTGCTTCTCAAGCACATGGGACTCAAGGATCTGGCCAATCAAAGAAGCCAAAAGCTTAAATGAGATTTCAACTGAAACCCTCTTGGGCACGCTCAAGTCTTATGAGCAGCTCATCAAGTCAAGGGAAGCTGAGCAAAAATGCTTCACCTTCACCCAGAAAAGAAATGAGCATTGCTTTTCAAGCTACAGATGAAGCAAAAGCTATTCCAGTAAATGAAGACCTCATGAGTCTTCTGGCCAAGAGATTATGCAAAATGGCCAAGAAGGACTTTAGGAGAAGGTCTTCCAGAAATGAAGATAAACCAAGGTATGATAAAACCCCTACTAAAGAGATATTCTGTTATGGATGCAGGAAACAAGGACATATCCTTCCAGAATATACTGAAAAGCAGAAGAAAGACAAACTGAAGGAGAAGGACTCAAGGAAGCACTCCAACAAATTCTCTTCCAGCAAATACAAGAAGAAGGAAAGAGGTTTTGTTGCTAAAACATGGAGTGAATATGAGGAAGAATCTTAATCAAGCTCAACTGAGGATGAAGAAGAAGCCAAGGCTAGAGAGTCCTGCTTGATGGCAATCAATGCATCTTGCAGCAACTCTAAAGCAACAAATTCAGAAGCTGATAACTAAGAAGATGAATCTTTATCAGAAGCGGATTAGGTAATCTCTTCTTTTAATTTTACTTCAAATCAATTTAAAACTGAATTTAAGTTATTATGTAATGATTTAATTAAATCTGAGAAGGAAATCAAACTCCTCCGAGAAAAGCAAATTGAATTTGATAACTTGTTTTCTGAAAACATCAAACTCAAAAATGATTTAGAAAATACTTCAGAACAAATAATTTCTTTGAAAACTAAATTATCTGAGGCTAAAGAATTTTAAGAATCCCTTAATGGGAGAAGCATCAAATTGATGAACATCACAAATACAGTCAATGCCAAGCTTAATGGATAATTGGGCTTCGGAGCTTCACCTAGTCAGCCTCCTCTTTTGTAGAAAAACATTCTTTCTACACCTATTAAATTCATTGCTTAAAAAGGAAAAGAAAAAGTAAAAGACAATAATAAAGAAACAAAAATTTTAACTAAGACTAAACAAAAGAAACAAAAATTTTAATAAAAATTATGTTCAACATATTTCGTCGAACCAAGCTCGATGAAATGAATGTGGTTCGTCGAACTCAGATCGACGAACTATGAGCGCAGATTTTCAATATAATTATTCATCTAACTGTGCTCGATGAACTTAATATGATTCGTCGAACCGCGATCGACAAATATGGGGTGCAGAGAATGAATACTTTCATTCTCTTAGTGGAGTTTGACGAACTCAACCCTATTCGTCGAACACAGATCGATGAACTTCTTATAATTCCTCGAACCCAGTTTCTTATAATAGAAACTTTAATCCTTACCAAAATAATAATAATAATAATAAATTTGTTAATCCTTTTACTCAGTGGATTATTCCTCCTAGGAAATTTCATCCACTAGGTTATAAGGATCAACCAGAATGTTCCTTTATTTCCAGTTATCATTATAATAATAAATAAGGACCCAAGGTAACTTGGGTCAAGAATAACTAATTTGTTTTTTATGTAGGTGAAGAGCTATCCTACTATAGAGGAACAGTGGTACTTGGATAGTGGTTACTCAAAACATATGACAGGATCAAAGGCCAACCTAAGTGACTTCAAAGCAAAGCTTGGACCCAAAGTTATTTTTGGAGACTCAAATTATAGACAAATAGAAGGATATGGAAATGCCAAGATTGGAGCAGTCATATTCAAGAAGGTAGCATATATAAGTGTTCAGAAGCATAACCTCATCTCTATCAGCCAACTATGTGATGAAGGTTATCAGGTAACATTTAATAAGAGTTTACGTTCAATTACTTCAAATAAAAACAAAACTGTTTTAACTAGAATTAGACAAGGTAACATCTATCTAGTTAATTTTAATTCTGCTAAATCAAAAATTTATTTATTTAATCAGATTAGTCAAATTAGTGATCTTTGGCATAAGAGATTAGGACATGTAAATCTGAGGACCATAGCTAAATTATCTAAGGACAACCTTATCAGAGGACTACCTTCTAGTTCCTATAAGAAGGAAGGACTATGTAGGGCTTGTAGATTAGGCAAGCAAACTAAAAATAGTTTCAAATCCATTAATAAAAGTGATTCACCCAGAATCTTGTACTTGCTACATATGGACCTTTTTGGACCTATTGCAGTACAGAGCTTTGGAGGGAAGTCATATACCTTAGTGATTGTTGATGATTTCTCTAGATTCACTTGGGTTTTCTTTATGAAAAATAAGTCAGATAACTTTAAAGTTCTTATAAACTTTCTTAAGAGCATTCAGATTAAGTACTCTACTCAAGTTGCATTGATCAGAAGTGATCATGGCACTGAGTTTGAATCTCTTCTCATGCAAGAATTCTTTGAGAAGGAAGGTATCAGACATTGTTTTTCTGCTCCTAGAACTCCTCAACAAAATGGGATAGTTGAAAAGAAAAAAAACCATGATTGAATCTGCAGGGACATTACTTGCAGATGTTCACTTGCCCCTATTCTTTTGGGCAGAGGCAGTAAGCATAAAAAATTATGTTCTGAAAAGAACTCTAATTCATAAGCCAAAGGGTAAGACCCCCTATGAATTACTTAAAGAGAAGAAACCTAAAATAAACTATTTTAAAGTATTTGGTTGTATATGTTATATTTACAATAATGACAATAAATATCTTAGAAAGTTTGAAGCCAATGCTGCAGTGAGAATTTTTCTTGGATATTCCCAAGTTAGCAAGGCTTATAGTGTGTTTAATAAATCAACTCTCAAAATGGAAGAATCTGTGCATGTAAATTTTGATGAGACTAACATGTTTTACAAGGAGAAGGATTCTTCTACCATAAAAAATTTGCAGGTACCAAATCTGTGTGAGAAAATGGATGATTTAATCCTAACACAAGGGGATATATCACATCCTTCTCAATAGATTATTATTGATGACAGTGATGAATAAATTCAGGAAATTCATGCTGAAGATATTGTGGAAAATGAAATTTCACAAGAGGAATTAGCACCACAAGTGGTTGAAGAACCAACTCTACCCACTAATCTTGTCACACTTAGAGATCATCCCATATCTCAAGTGATTGGAGACATGCCTGTTGGTATGCAAACAATGCATCAATTAAATCATGATCAGATGCATGCTTGCTTTCTTTCTCTCTCAGATTGAGCCTCAATCCATAAAATATACAGAGCAAGATCCCCACTGGATTATTGTTATACAAGATAAACTCAATCAATTTGAAAGATGTAGAGTTTAGGATTTAGTTCCAAGACCCAAAGACTATCCAGTCATTGGAACCAAGTAGGTCTTTAAGAATAAGTTGAATGCTCAAGGATTAATTGTAAGAAACAAAGCCAGATTGGTAGCCTAAGGCTATTCATAGGTGGAAGGCATTGATTATGACAAGACCTTTGCCTCTGTTGTACAGCTAGAGGCTATCAGAATATTTCTTGCATATGCAGCATACAAGAAATTTAAAGTCTATCAAATGGATATCAAAAGTACATTTCTAAATGGAGAACTAAAAGAAGAAGTATAGGTTAAACAACCACCAGGTTTTATCTCTTCAATTCATCCCTCTTATCTTTTCAAGCTGCATAAAGCTCTTTATGGTTTAAAGCAAGCTCTAAGAGCTTTGTATAAGACCTTAGCTAGCTTTCTTCTTGAAAATAAGTTCATTAGAGGCATTGTAGATAGGATTTTATTTATTAGACATCATAAGTCAAACATTTTGCTAGTTCAAATATATATAGATGATATAATATTTGGCTATGCTCATTCCAAACTTTGCAAAAGTTTTTCTGACCTGGTGCACTCAAAGTTTGAAATGAGTAGAATGGGTGAACTATCCTACTTCCTTGGTCTCCAAGTGAAGAAATCCCCTGATGGTATTTTCATATCCTAATCTCTAAATATGCTAAGGAGCTTATAAAAAGATTTAGGATGTCTGATGCCTCAGCCATGAAAACACCTATGCCCTCCAATGTTGTTGTTGATAATGATGAATAGAGAAAGCCTATTTATCAGAAAATATATAGAGTCATCATTGGGTATCTATTATTTTTAACAACAAGTAGGCCTTATATCATGTTTGCTACTTGTATTTATGCTAGGTTTCAAATAAATCCTAAAGAATATCACCTAATTTTAGTAAAAAAAAATTTGAGATATATAAAGGCTTGTTAAAATCTAGGACTTTGGTATCCAACAGAGTCAGAATTTGACTTAACTGGATTCTCAAAAGCTGACTATCCTGGATGCAGAGTTGACAGAAAAAGGACATCAGGAACTTGTCAATTTCTTGGTGATAGGCTTGTGTCATGGTTTTGCAAAAGCAAACATATGTGTTAACATCAACTGCTGAAGCTGAATATATGGCAGTTGGTAGTTGCTGCTCATAAATTTTATGGATTAAAAATCAGCTTCTGGATTATGGTTTCAACTTAAATAATTCAACCATCTTTTGTGATAATACAATTGCTATTTCTATTGCACAAAATCCAGTACTGCGTAGTAGAACTAAGCATATAGAGATTAGACATCATTTCATTAGAGATTATGTAGACAAAAATAAAATTAATATTGTCTTTATTTCCACTGATTTACAAAGGGCAAATATTTTCACTAAACCCTTACACGAAAAGAAACATCTTTTCTTTATAAATCAGTTGGGCATGATAAATGGACACTTATAAATTTAATTTTTGTCTTAGGTCGAAGAATTGGTCACCTTTCGTCGAACGGAGATCGAAGATCTGTGAACTTTTCTTGAGCGTTTTGTCGAACGGAGATCGATGAAATCTCTTTATAAAACTCTTCGTCGAAAAGAGATCGATGAATTTGTTTATGAAATTTTTTTGTTGAACGGAGATCGACGAATTATTTTCCCTCTCTTCAAACTTAGGTCGACGATTTTTATTTCGTTATGATATTGTTCGTCCAAATGAGTTCGAAGATATTTTTTTTGTTGAACGGAGTTCTCCGCTTCATCTTCTAAAATCTATAATTAGGTTTTCATCAAACTCCATACCGCGCTTTCTAGTTCTTTTGCACTTGATCTCTCATTTTTGCAGGCATGATGATTCCAGCGGTGACTCCCTCTGCAATAAAGTTTTATACAGGATTCGACATCGACATCGACTCTTTCAATCATTCTGATCAAATCCTCAAAGTCATACTTCAGTTATTTGAGGCTCCTCAGTTGAAAAAGTTCATGACCCTCAGGATTAAGCTTTGAATATAGGAAATCAAAGAATGGGTTTTCACAGTAACTTTTCAAGAACAAACCACCATCTCTGGAAATCAGGTTTCTCTTACCCCTGATATTTTAACAGAAGTTTTTGGTTTTATAAATGAAGAAGATGATTTTTAATTATCTGACAATGAGTTTGAGGACATGCTAGTTATCATGGGTCACTCCCAGGGAAACTCTAATAAGATGCTGAAAAAGAACATGACTTTTGAATATAAGTTCTTGGCTAATGTGGTTGAAAAAGTCATCTTGGCCAAGCACTCTGCCCATGACTATATTACCAGGCACCAATTCCTACTCATGAGTGTCTTGGTTAATCAAAAATCAGTGAACTAGGGCAGTATTATATTTGATTTTATTAAAAAGATAATTAGTAAAAAGGATGTGAGTTTTGGAAGAATTCTGAGAATCTTCCTCCAAGCAAAGTTTTTAGAACTGTTGGTCTCCCAGACCATCTTCATCATACCTCTAAGAGGCTTATCTCTGCCCTCTTTGGCAGAGTGGAGAGCGTAATCCCAAAGCCCTCCAGGGCTTCCTCTTCAAGGGTAGCTTCAAAGGACACAAGGGCTGAAACAGCCACTCTCCAAACCCCTGAAGAAGCTCCTTCTCCTCCTTCATATCCTCCCTCTCAACAACCATCCATAGTCATTAATGACACACCCTCTACTTCCATCCCCCCTACCTCATCTTCACCACTTCCTACACAAATCACCAATCCACATTCCCGAGGATACACCATCTCCACCTCCTTAATCACCTCTTCCATCACATCTTGCTGACATTCCATCCACTTCAACTCACCCAGATCCACTTCTATCATCTCCTACATTCAATCTGCTCTCATCTCCATCTCCTCAACCCTCTCCACAACATTCACCTCTTCAGGATGAACTACCTGATTCCATCCCTCCATTTAATATTCCATCATCATTCCCAACCTTCCAACATTCAGACCTACCTCAAGCACTCTCCATTTGTTCAGACTATAGTCACAAATCCACCTATACCCCTTCTACTCCTGATCCATTATATCTAGACTTCTCTTACATTGCAAATGATTTTCTCAAATTCATTTCTCCCTCTCTGAAGAAGCTCATAGATGAGTCTATTGCCCCTTTTGCTTCTTCCATTTCCATTCTTTCTACTCAGCTTGTTTCCTCCACCTCTATCCCTTCTTCTGGGGGCCTGGGTTCAGGTCACTCTGAAACAAGGCAGAGGGAGATGCCCTGTAAAGAAGCTCCAGCTCAAGCTCCAATAGGAGCAGCTCCAGCTCTAGCCACAGTAACTCCAGCAGTAGCAACAACAACAGTAGATTTTCCAATTACAGCAACAGTTGAGATTCTTGAAGATACTGAAATAATTTGTTTTGAAGATACAACAATAATTACTGTTGGTGATTTCTTTATTAATCCCATAGTTGACCTTCCCTCATTATTTCATTCTTTGGATACAGTTTATAACTCAAATATACGAGCTTTTGTTGATGCAATTTCTGATTTCTCTAAAGAAATAGTCTGCTATTCTGCTCCAGTTGATTATTTAGTCTTAGAAGAAATTAGAAATAGTTTCTGTATAATTTCTTCCAATATCTCTGTTATAGAGCCAGCTCTCTCTACTCCAACTTATGCTTGGGTTGAATCTCCCATGCCTGACATTGATGAGATTATGTTTGAAGATATAGATTCAGCAGATACTGATGTACAAGCTAATGTAGAATATTTAGAACCACGACCTCAGGCTAAAATAAAAGATATAGGTGTACAGTCTCAGGCCCCTCCTCCATTTTCTACCCAAATGCTAAAGAAAATTGATGCTTTGTATGAAAATCCAGTAGATGAATCAGATAATGATAAATCAGATGATTCAGAGGATGATGGTTCTAAGAAAAGGAAGTTTAAGAAGAAAAAGGCTCCAGTAAAAGCTACTCCAAAACCAAACCCAACAGCAGACACCCCCTACTACATTTTGCACAACATTACTCTCACTCCAGATACTCCTTACTAGATGAGACTTTCTAAGAATGATTAAAAGAGAAGAAAGAAGATGAAAAGATATCATTCTCCTCAGAGAACTTGGAGAGGACCTCCTCCACCTCCTGCAGCAGGTTCAGCAAGCACTGTTTCAAAAGCTCAAATGTCTACTTCTTTTTCCTATCAATCAAGACCTACTCCTAGCAACAAAGAAAGACCTTCTAGGTCAGACACTCAATCTAGCAGTCAACAGAGAAAGCAACAGCAGCAGCATGACAGTCAGGGCAGTCAGCCAACAGAATAAGGTAGCCAAGAAGAAGAATCTAGTCAAGAAATACCTCCCTCTCCAGCATATGATCCAGAATTGGATCCCAACTATATAATGACCAGGTTCAATGAGCTGATAGCTCTATCTTAGATAAGGAAGGCCAAGGAAGAAGGAAGGGATTCATCTCAATTCTCTACTATGTCATCTTATAGAAAGAAAGAACTGAACAAATATCAGGTACACAATCTTTTCAATGTTGACACCTATATGAATTTGCATCCTGAAGTTGTAGTGCCCAGAGCTGCAATAGTGAAAATTCTTGGTGCTCAAGATATGAAAATAACTAAACTACAAGCAGCTGATCCAAATAAAAAGACGGTTTTCACAAAACCTGCTTCAGATCCTTCTGTTGATGATTCAAAGAAAGCCTCTTAATTTTCTAATTTTTCTTTTGAACTTTATTATTACTGTATGTGCTCACAAGGCACAATTGTTGATATCTGCTGAAGTTTCAAAATTCTGTCAGATATTTTTTTATTGCTTTTTGATTTTCTTCATTTTGTTTTGTATAGTGACCTCACCCAAATAGTGGGAGGTTGTTGGAACCCTACTTGTGATTTGGGCTAGGTTCACTATTAGGATGATTAGATGACCCAATATGTATAGTTTGGGTCATAGGTCTTTATAGGCTTAGTTGCCTTAGAAGATTTTAGAGTTCTGCAATTTAGTTCGACAAAAGTAAACCTCAGCTCAACGAAATTCGAACTAAGATCGACAAAAGTCGAACTCAGCTCAACAAAAGTCAAGCTCAGCTCGACGAACTCAGAGTTCCAACTTTGAGTTGAGCTCGACAAAAGCTGAGCTCCGGTCGACGATCTTCTACCTCAAATCTACCATATCAGCTCGACGACAGCCAAACTAAGCTTGATGATCTCTGAGCTCTAGTCAACGATCAAGCAGTTTTAGCTCGATGTTCTCCAAGCTCAAGTTGATGAATTTCTTGCGTAGTTCGACGATTTCCAGGCACTGTTTTATGCAGTTATTTCTTTCCAAAAGCATATTATTTTCTAGGCTTAATTTTAAGATATTTTTATATTCTGAAGGTAGAATTTTATCAAGTCTTAAATGCATACAACTAATGACTCTGATATTTAATGCTTAAATATTCTTATGAATATAGCCGTTTCGAGGCAGCATTAAATATGGACTTAATCACAGAGTTAAATGCTAATCTTTTTCCAAGGCAGTTACCATTCTAGGGAATGCTCCAGCTGTTCAGAATGAATTCAAATATTTGAATTCCTCAAGCATTCCAGACAGGATTATTATCAGAAATTTTTCAAACTTAATGGGTTATAGACAGAAACATAAGGTTTTCTTAGAATTACAGAAAGATACAAAAATACTTTTCAGAGAATTAGCTTTCTGTTCTTCAAGCTCTCTTCTAGAATCTCATCTTCAATCTGAGACAAAAAGTTCACATCTCTCATAGATATTTACTGGAAGGAGAAGCTTTCAAAGAAGGCCTACACCCTGAAGTAAAGCTTCCAATCCTGATCAGATCCATACAACTTAGGGGGAGCTTTGACATCAGCAAGTCCACTAGTTTTCTCAGAGCTTTGAGATAGAGAAGACAACATATTTTTGTATTTTCTCTTTCACTGTGTACAGGGTTTTTTAACTCCCTTCAAAAGTTAGCCTTTTTGGTTCATAAGTCACCTTATCAAAAGACTTGAGATTGGTTTTTGGGCACCTGATCAAAAGCTCAAAGGGTTGTTAGATCTCCCTTAGAAAAATATATCTTGTGGTGACAGAGCACCTGAGCTAAAACCTATGGTGGCAGGGCACCTGAGTAAAAATCTATAATGGATTCCTACCAGGGTGGTAGAAGAGTGGATGTACCCATGTTTATTGGGGAACCACTATAAATTCCTTGTATCGTCTGGATTGCCTTTACTTGTTTTTTTTTTGTGTGCTGTGATTTTCTTTCTCATATATATATATATATATATATATCACCAATTTTAATCCGGTATAAAAATTATCAAAAAGTTTTTAATACTCTATTCACCCCCTCTAGAGTTAGTTAGATATATCCCTCACTTTCAATGATAAATGATGTGTCGTAGGTTATTTGTATGATTTCTTATCCTAAAGTGATCGGGAAAATGATGGTTCTAAGGACCGGCATTGGATAACTACGTGGAATGCACACACTTGTATACTTTAGTTCGATGCTTCTGCTTGTTAGTATGAGTTGTAGTAGTGTTGACAAGAATAACATGTTGAATGTGATTTCATTGTCGACCAAGATTTGATTTATTTTGGTCGGAGGTTCTCCGATAATTGCGCTTAATACTCATCAGGCTATGGTGGAGGGTTGGTTCCTTCTTTATTTGCAAAAACTGATCGATCATCCATAAGCAAGCGAAACGTTCAATGTCTTCTCTTAGGAGTTTTCATCCTTCTATATTGTGTCCAAGTCCTTGATGATATTCACAGTAATTTGAGAGATCTCCTCGATTTTGGGAAAGCGATCTGGGATTTCGCGGGATAGGATGATTGCGGATGAGGAGAAAAACCTTTTCCTGAGAAACATTGAGCGGCAAGAAACTTTGATGTCAACAATGTATTCTTGACTGGTAGGTATTTACGCAATGTCCACTACTCTTTTTGGGTTCTGGGAGAGGTTATTCTCTTGCTTCCTTTTTCTGGTCTTTTATAGGCTTGACTCTTTATAAGTGATCTTCTTGTTAATATTGTTAATGAACTGATTGATGAAGCACATGATATATCTTTCTTTAATACTAGCACTAAACTGTGATAATTCTCCAAAGCTGTCGATCCTTCCTTCATCCAAGGAAAAGAACCAAGCTTGGGCCTGCCCTTTCAATGCAATTGGAAATGCTTGACACAAGAACTAGTCTGAGGCTTTACAGATGTGCATAATAGTAATCTAATTTCTAACAAGCATTAATGAGTTATCTGTTCCATCGAACTTCTTGAGATCAAGGAACTCAAAGCCATACAGGATGTGGTGTAACAAGACAGCCGATGTGAATGATGAGCAATCATAGAGAGGAAATATACCCATTAGAGTGTGTTGTTTATCTTGCTCTTATATTTCGATAGACGGGCCATGAATCCCCTCATGAGTGAGCTTATTAAACATGCACCTGGTGTCTTCACAATATGGTTGATAAAAGAGGTGACGGGCTTCTTGCTCTTGGACCGAGCATGTTGATGGTTTCCTCATGTTGGGGCATTTTAATATGGGAGGGAGATGAGCCGGTGTTACCTGGCCCTTTTCCCGTAGATTCTTAGATGTTGCAAGCATTTATCCTTGCCATAATAGCTGCTAATCGAAAGTATTGCTGTGTGGAGGATACTATATTCCGTGTCCTCTTCAGTCTTTGGGGAACTCCTTCCTATAGACGGTTCAAAACTGTTGCGGGTCGCTCGAGCCTCCTTGTAGAGAAAACTAAACTTAAATGCCTTAGCTCGTACAACAGTCAAATGCACAAATAGTCATAGATTAAATAGGGAAATATGCAAAATGATTTTTAACGTGGAAACCCCATAAACAAGGTAAACAACCTTGTGACTGGTTCTATGCCTGTCAAACTTCACTATTTATAACGGTTTACATGATATCAAAGAAATTGAGGGTGATAGGTCGCTCCTTGTTATAGCTTAGGGATGAGAGAATCAAAAGGATGTTTAGAGGGCGACATACCGCCACTCGCTAAACTTAATATTTGACTCTTTCTAGGGATTTTATGTGCTTTTAGCTGTTGTTTAGATGCAAGGTGCGAGAGCGGGTCTTATAAGTAAATTGCTGAGGAAGAATTCTACAATGAATCGCACGTAGAAGAATTCTTGATGGAGTGGCTGACTACCTTACACGCTAGAGAATCGTGGACTTAGACAAATTTCTGAAGCACTCTTAGGGAGGTGGCTCGTAGGAGATTTTCAGCAAAACTCTAGCCTATAGGAGGGCAAGACTAGGAGGGGAAAGTTAGAAATGAGAGGGGGTCTGGGGTCCTATTTATAAGCCCCAGAGGTGGCTTTGTTAGTTACGTGGCTATCCGCAGACCATAACCAATAAAATACTAATTGCAGGTTGTATTTAATATAGTTTAAGTCGCGTAATATTTTATAATTTTGCTATTCGCAGGCCGCTACCATTTTGGCTATTCTCACCTATCACTATCGGTGGCTATGTTGGAGGTTACGCGGGTGGTTGCCCAGGTAATTAATGACGGCAACTGTAGGAGGGAAATCAAATGGTGGTTGTCGAGAGGATGCTGACCAAGAAGACCTGATAATAGAGGGCCAGCCAAGTGGTCGGTCGAGGGAGGCTGACCGGGAGGCTCCCGACGCCAGCCACATAGAGGCTGGTCAAGCGGATTTCCTCCAGTGAAGGACTCGGGAGGCCGACCAGGTGGTACCGGCACCGGCCTCATGGAGGCCAGCTGGGTGAAGGCCCCCCAATGTCGGCCTACTGGAGGCCAATCAGGCGGCGTACGATGTCGACTTCAAGTAGGTCGGCCTAGCGGAGGCTTCCTGGCAATAGCCTCGTGGAGGCTGACTGAGAGGCACCCAGTGCTGGCCTTATGGAAACTAGCTAGGCTAAGGATAATCTGACTGTGCTCGACAGTGATCTCACAGAGGTCAGCCAGGTGAATGCCGCCCGACGTCGACCTCATAGAGTTCGATCGGGCGACGTCCGACGCCAGCCACACAGAGGCCGGTCAGGCAAAGGCCACTCGACGCTGGCCTCTTAGAGGCTGATCGGGCAATGTATAATGCCGAACTTAAAGAGGCTGGTGGGGCAGAGGAAGCAATGGTCGGCTTGGATGGCTGGCGGCTGGAATTTCCACGGGTTGCAGGATATTAGCATGCAGGTCGTGTGCCGATCGGGCACACTGATCGCACGCAGTGCAGTTGCTTCAATAATATCCTTCTAAATTAGTGAGGGTTATGGTGATCTGGTTAATTGCACACCAGTTTTCTTATAAATTTTACGAGTATCCGTCGATTTTCATCTCACAAACAATATAAATAAAGTAAACACTCATAGGATGCTTCCAAATTCCTAAAAATGAGAACTAAATACACTCACATTTTTTTCATGTATTTTCATGTGAACAACTATATATACTCACACATTATTCATTGTATCCAAAAAAAATACAAAAGAATTAAAGAAACATACTATAACTATGTAAGACCCCTTTTTTTTTTCTTTTTCAAACCCGGGAGTCTTATGCCCAGAACCGCCGCTTTGCGGTGACACCTTCGCACCCGGGAAGGTCGTCACTACAACGCGCCGATTCTGCCGGCCTTTTCGATCACAATAAGTAGCAAGAAGAGAGAAGCAAGTCCACCAAAAGAGAATATCACACGTATATATATAAATCTCCACGAAGGGAGTGTCCACAGAATATCAGAGTACTACAAATACGGGCTTATGCCCGGTACATCATATCCTCACTACAAGTCACTCGCGGAAGCAAAACTAAAACTAAGCGTCACCGAAACTGTCACTGAACTGAGAGCACCCAAGCTGGACTGGCCCATCTCCACCGACTCTGTACTCCGCTGTTGCTGCATCTCTGGGTGCTTCTTCCTTTTTGGCCTGCCGTCGCCGCCTCGCGATCCACGTCTACGTCTACGTCTTCGGCCTCCTGGTTGCTGAGCTGGTGGAGTCCCACCCATCAAGGGGCATTCGACCCGTGTATGTCCCGGCTGGTGACAATGGTAACACGGTCGCGGGGTCGACTCTGTCAGGAACTGCAAAAGCCGTGACCCTTCCCAATGGTACACCTAAAATGTTGTGGTTCGAAAACCATTAGTCATAAAGACTAAGCCCTATCATCCCCTACCCCTTCCCCATGGCTCCTAGGTACCGAGCGGAGAGGAAGAAAGGGGAGGACATGAAGGTGGAGATTAAACCAAATAAATAGGTGACAGCGGACCTATGCTAGCAAGTTATAATAGGTGAACAGTTTAAATGTTGTAATAGGTAGAACAATTAATAAGAAGCAATTTATATAAAAAGACAACTAGAGAACAGTAAGTAAACAACAAGTAAATAAGTATGTAACCTTAACTTATATGAATGCCCATACAAACTTATAAGTTAAGGGGTCTTCTGCAAGGCTCCCATCGTATAAAAAGTCCCATACCGATTTATACGTTGGGGTGTCGGTTGTATGCAAATATGCGTGTAGTGATATGCTATGCCATGATTCATGCAAGTGCAACCCACGCACACGACTCTATGCGCACAGACCTTTAGTTCCCCCTGTTCGGGAGGCTAGCTTCACCCCCAGGAACCTCCGTAGTGGCAAACGGAGACAGTGGGTCGGGCCCCCCACTCCTAGGCGGGTAACCACACTACCAGGCCTAGCCCTTTCGTACGCCCCTAGAAGAACACAACCTAGAGTATCCGCGTACTGCTGCTGGATGTACCCTCCAGACTTTTCGCCGAGTCATCGTACCGCTGTCGGTGTGATCGATCGCCTAGTACCGATGACCCACCACCTTTCTCCGTACTCCAACCCTCGAGCCCGCGGCCCCCCGGACAGTACTGTCCGTGCATCTACCTTCAGAGCTACTGTCTGATGGCAAGTAATCCTATAATTCTACTTTCCTATCTACCGGGGAGTGAGTGTGTGCAATCCTAGTTATACTAGTTGCTCTTTTAATTTATTACTCCTATGGTTTACGTTAGCCCAGGACTGCCCCCGGTATACCCCGTGAAGGGCTCTCAAGGGGCACTAGGAACCAAGACGGTGCATTACGGCCCGAAGTTCCCTTTCGCAAGGCACTTATTATTATTGGTTGTCTACCCTTTACCCAATCCCCTTTTAATGTTATAATGAATCTAACCCTAGCGTATTAAGACTCTTCCTCTTTTTCCCGGGACGGACGATCTTTCGTCGTTCCCGTACTCCCTTATCCTAACCAGTCTCACACTCCACTTATCCTGACTTTCAATGATGACCTCAATCTTAATTTGCCCTACCAACCATCAACTACCAAAATTCTATGGCTCACTATATGCAGACCATCCTAAGCTATATGAGGTACACAAGTGGAGGTACACCAAATTATCTTCCAAATCTCCTATAATATTTACTGGAGGTCTACCATATCATAATTTGCATAAATCCAGAAACTTATAATTTTCCTAATTAATCCGATATTTATTTAATTTTCTCAAAGATTGGCCATGGGTAATTTTTACACATGAACCACATGATATTCTTAAGTAATGGCCACCCAAAAATTATGATCACTAAATAACAGTAAGGTATCATCAAATACTAATTTGC
The DNA here is from genome assembly GCA_039513925.1 of Platanthera zijinensis. Lineage (NCBI taxonomy): Eukaryota > Viridiplantae > Streptophyta > Magnoliopsida > Asparagales > Orchidaceae > Platanthera > Platanthera zijinensis. Next base: position 122,747,765 of record CM077095.1, on the reverse strand, counting down.
AGAATTTTACAGAAGGTATTTAGCCTCTAATTAATTTATCCATTATAGTCCCATTATTCCCATGTAAAGAAGGAAGTACTGAAATTACTCATCATAAAATTATAGAAAAATTATTGATTAATAGTATGGTACAGAAAAGATCATTGTGCAAAGAATCATAATTTTACCAGCTTGCTAAGCACCAAAATAGATTTAATCCGATATCCATGATAAATAATACTTAATGAAGCAAGCCCTAGAATTAAGTTTCTAAAAATCCCGTAAAAATTCACAGAGTTTTGAAATCATAATAAAGGTTCTCTGCCTAAATTTCATCAATTTCCACGAAGTGTGCACTTCATAATAAATTTTCTAAGCAAATCATACAACTACTAAATCATTAAAGGAAGTATCCAAAATAATGGTCATAAAATTCATAGAAAAATATCCAGAGCTTGTACTACCCCTATAATCCACTCTACCCAATTCTCATCACTTTTCAATGTGATTTGGTGTCATTTCCTATCTCTACAAGTTTTGCGCCCTAAACTAGGGTTAGACTTTTAGATATTCCAACGGTCTCCAAATCTACTAAGATTTCATCCAGGGAACTATATTAGCCCTATGATCCTCTTCACTCAATCTCGGGTCAATCCAAGGTCGTTTGACCACATGACCTTCACAACCACTAAGATCCATCCTTAGGGTTTGGCCTTGGTCCTTAGGGTAAACTTACCCCGATCCACCTCAAACTCCATGAGGGGGTGCTAGAGAACATTACTAGCCAGTGGTAAAAATCTCAGCCTCTGTTGAGGTGATCTCACCACTCGAACTTCAAAAGTGCACTTTTAACCTAAGGCCCCTTATTAGGGTAAAACTTAGGGTTGAACATTTCTAATCCAAACCATCTCCAAATGAGATGAAAAATTATACAGAAACTTATGGTGAACCCAGGGACCACTCACCAAAATTTGGGAGGGTTTGGAAATTATTTAACTACCTAATTAAATTCGGCTAGGATTATTGAATTTTTCTAAAAACTATAGAAAAATATTCTCCAAAAATTCTCATTTTTGGATAGCACCTGAATATGTGTAAGATTAGACCACACCCCAAATTTCAAGTCATTTGGATGACTGGATTGGAGTGGGGAATTTTTCTAAGGTCAAGGCAGCCCTCTGGATAGACCTCACCAAAAAGGGTGCTGTGGTCTAACCAGGGTCCCAAATCGAGTGAAATTAATTTTGAATTAAAGTAGACTTCAAGGGCTACATTTCCTTTGTTGGTCATTTTTCCTTTAAGAGCCTCTAGGTATTTTTCCCAAATTATCTAAGGTGACAGATATTTTCATTCAGAAATAGCTTTAAAAAAGAATTTAATAATCATGGCACTGTTCATCTTCTTCAACAACCCGAAACCAGAAGCCCAAAATTTCATTTTTCCTGTAGCTCTTCCAAAGCTATTTCCCGGCCATCCGGCCATCTCCCTGGCCGGCCACCACCACCACCACCTCTGTTGAGGTGTGGGCTACCGTCGGGCGGCGGCACGGCCGCCGGAGAGGCGGTTTCCGGCGAACCCGCCACCATGCAAATTTCGGAAAAGCATGGAAACGCTCACCCGATCCGGCTCTTTTGAGCCCAATATCTCTCCTAATGAGTTCTAAGATCTATCCATAGAAGAAAGAGTAGAGGAGGACCTTATTCATGGCTTGACGGCGAGATGGACGTTGGACTGTCATGGCGCGGTGGTGGCGTCGTCGGAATTCTTCTACAGCACAGTAGTAGGCTCGAAACTTCAGGTAAGGGCTTGGAAACTTCATTCTTGAGCCTAAGGGGCCTTTTTAAAGGGAAGAAAGGAGGGAGGGGAAAGGTTGAAACGTTCCGGCCATTAACTATATCAACGTTTCGGTTATGATGCAGAGAGTTTAATTGCTGTAGACGAAGAGACGTTTGCCAGGTGGCGAGTACCTATTGGACCCCATTTCCTTGTTCTATTAAATAATTAAGGACAGAAATGGCTAATAAATATTTCTGCTCTTCGTTCCATAATCAGAATTGATTAAGATGTCGGTTACCGAAATTTAAAGTCTGGCTGACGTTTCGGCCTTGGTCACGGGCGTGACACATAGGTCACGGGCGTGACAGGCCCGGTTAGCAGTTCTGGGTTTGACGATCGTCGAACTGAGATCGACGGTCGTCGAAGGGTGGTCACGGGCGTGACACTTGGGTCACGGGCGTGACAGGCCTGGTGACTAATTCTGGTCGACGATCGTCGAGCTGAAATCGACGATCGTCGAGCGTGGTCACGCCCAATGTCACGGGCGTGACAATGAGGGTCACGGGCGTGACATGCCTGATGACTAGTTCTGGGTCGACGATCGTCGAACTGAAATCGACGATCGTCGAGCGCGGTCACGCCCAATGTCACGGGCGTGACAATGCAAGTCACGGGCGTGACATGGCGCGTGGTCAATTTTGGGTCGACGACCGTCGACCTGAAGTCGACGGTCATGGTCACGCCCTATGTCACGGGCGTGACATTAAGCGTCACGGGCGTGACGGGCAGTGTGGCCAAATTTGGTTCGGTGATCGTCGAATTGGGATCGACGATCGTCGAGCGTGTCACGCCCTTTGTCACGGGCGTGACATAACGGGTCACGGGCGTGACAGGCCCGTGAGGCCGAGTTTGGTTCGACGATCGTCGAGTTGGGATCGACGATCGTCGAGCGTGTCACGCCCTTTGTCACGGGCGTGACATGGCGGGTCACGGGCGTGACCAACCCGTGAGCCGATTCCTTAGTCGATTTATTTCATGTTTTGGGCTCCCTAGGGTTCTACCACAACCAACCGACTCCTAGGGGTCTAGCCGGAAATGGGATGTTACAAACTACTAGCAAGGATGCCTCCAAATGCCACAAAAACTCAAGTTATTGAGAACAACACCCTATTTATGAGGATGAAGAAGAGCAAATTAGTATGTTTTTGAATAGGGAAACCTCGATTAAATGATGGCCAAAAATTTCAAATCATTCTTACTGATTGTGATGGAGGAGGAGAAAGAGGGATAGCCAGCAGAATAGTGGACCAGCAGTAGTAGAGGTGGCCTACGAAAAAAAGGTAGGGGTCGAGCGGCGTTAGGGAGAATAGTAGGACCACCAATGGTAGGGAATTTGGCATCACGCGGTGAAATGCAGGTGTCGATCGATGAAATGAAGGTGTTGAGGGGCGTTAGGGTGAATAGGAGCCAAATCGCGAACGACAAAAATGAGAGGGTGGAAAGAGGCGTGAAGTGCACTTCACTTAAGAGTGAGTGTGCAATTTTTATAGTTTAGCTATTATATGGAGTTTATTTTGATGTGCTACTAGCCAATAATAATTTTCTTATAACATTGCCCTTATTTAATATGAGGATTCATTTATTTAAGTGGTCATTAGATTGACTTGCACCTATATATATTATATAGGTTTAGGGTGAATAGGATCAAAATTGCGAATGACTAAAATGAGAGGGTGGAAAGAGGCGTGAAGTGCACTTAACTAAAGAGTGAGTGTGCAATTAATATGGTTTAGCTATTATATAGAGTTTATTTTGATGTGCTACTAGCCAATTTTCTTATAACATTGCCCTTATTTAATACGAGGATTCATTGATTTAAGTGGTCATTAGATTGACTTGCACCTATATATATTATATAGGTGCAAGCCAATCTAATGACCACTTAAATCAATTTATATAGGTGCAAGTCATCTAATGACCACTTAAATCAATGAATCCTTATATATATGTTACGGGTCACTTGAGGCACTCGTGAACCGTTTAAAAATGAACCGTCCTAGATCTTGAGCGAGTCGAGATCACAAACAGTCAAAAAAAATGATGGAGGCTAGCAAGCAAGTTTTTATATGAAAAAACCCAGGAAAAGGAAAAGCCACGGGGTCAGGTCTTGCTGACCGAATGTCACTATATTCTTAGAGAGTTAAAAAAAAAAATTATCGATGGTGACAGCCCACCGCTCATTACAATTGTTCTTCCCAGCTACTAAAGTCGGCATGGATAAGATGTTGATGGATGTGCTCGGAAGTGATCTGGACTCCGGCTGCAAGTGCCTTGGACTCTAGCGGCGAAGTTAGGAGAAGCCTTCGATCTATCCTCCGAGAGACCTTTGTGTAGTGTGAAAGTATTTGTTTCATGAGTAGCTAAACACCTAAAGGGGGCGTGAATAGGTCTTTATGTCTTTATTGACTATATTTTTACTTTGGTATGTTATGATTTAGTTTTATGTTAGCTTTCAAGAACACACAACATCATACAAGTATTTATAGTGGTTCCCCAGGGTATGGGTACATCCACTATCCCTCTCACCTTTCTAACAGTGTGTTATACAAGTCAAACTTATCCAATATCAGCTCAATGAGCTTACAACACAGATCCCCCGGGATCTCTCAAACTCCTCCAAGTCCTACCTCAGACCATAGGCCCTACAATAAAAGATATAATCTCCTACAGCTCAGTAATCTGCACCAGATCACCTACCTCAGACTTTATCAAAAGTCCTACACTTAGGCTAGGATGATAGACCTACACTCAGATCCATCACATGATCGTACCACAGAGAATAAATCTCCTACAGCTCATGCACACAAACCCTACCTCAGATCCACAGAAGGATACTACCTTAAAGAATAAATCTCCTATAGCTCAGGCACACAGGCCCTACCTCAGATCCACAGAAGGATCCTACAACCCAGCCTTTATATATCAGGCTTACAACTCAGATCAACTAAGATACTACAGAAAGTGAGTTTTGTTGTTGATGACTTGCTCTAGAGGAAGTGTCCTCTCAGTCTTTTCTCTTGACCTAGTGAACTCAGCCTGACTTCTTCTCAACACCAAGGAAGTAGATCTTCAGGATAGTTAATCTTGTGCTGAGAAGAATCTCAAAAGCTGAAGCTTCTGAACTTGCTGATGAATACTAAATGATGTTCTAGTTTTTTTTATTCAATCAGCTAACCTTGTCAGAAGTTCTTAGACTTGCTGTTGAACTCAAGTTGCAGAGCTATTTTTCTTTGTTTTTTTATGAAGTAGATAAATAGAGTTATTTTCTCCAAAAGTTCAACCCGTAAATATTTTTCCGGAACACTACTTTTTATTTCCCGAAAGTCCAACGGCTCTTTGTACAGTAAGACTGGCCGGAAATGGCAACTGCTCCATCACTTTTGCATTTACAGTTGTACTATGGGCAAATAATGCCTTTTGCCTTCTAGCAAGAAAATCCTGTGATATTTGAATTTTTGCTGACGTCAGCATGATTCAGCGCTTCTGTACTTAGTAAAATCCAGACAGACTTCTCGGGAATTGAGTTAAGCCTTCTCACTCAATGCAAAAGTACTTAGCAGAATTTTGTATCTCCAGGCACTAAGTGCGTTGAGTGAGCCTTCCTCACTTAATGCAAATTTACTTTAATAGTCTAAAATGATTAGGCATCGAGTGAACCTTCATCACTCGATGCTTCTGGACTTAGTTGAATTGTCTGTTGAGTAGGCATTGAGTGAACTACCTTCACTCAACGCTTTTAGACTTAATTGAATTGTCTATTGAGTGAACTTCCATCACTCAATGCTTCTGGACATAGACAGATTTTCTGTCTGCTCTTTCCAAGGCTTTGACTGATTTAGATTCTATCAACGCTTCTGCTCTTCTGGCGTCGAGTGAACTGCCTTCACTCGATTCTTTTGGACGTGGTGGATTTTCTACCTGTCTAGTAACCAGTCTTCTTGATTGAGGTGTTTAGTGAATTGCCTTTACTCAGTGCTTCTGTCTTTATCCAAATATCTTGTTGAGTTGGCGTTGAGTGAACTGCCTTCACTCAACGCTTCTAGACTTAGCCAGATTTCTAGGCAATAATATTGCGGCTTTGACTATATGTAGTTCTCTCAATGTTTTTTTCTCTTCTGGCGTCGAGTGAACTGCCTTAAGTTGATGCTTCTGGACGTAGCTAGATTTCTGCTTTGCCAGCATATTGTCATGAGTCCATCTGTCATTGTGACCTAGACATCCAGTCTAATAATCGTATGGTAGACAACCTGTATACACTGAACTTGGACATACATCAAATACAAATATGCACTTAGCATTGATGGTGGTGCCTCTTCAAATTCAGGTAATATTGCAGGGCAATATTCCTAACAATCTCCCCCTATTTGAAGAAAACAAAACACAAAACAATAATAAGATGCATTAATAAAAAAACATATTATTTAAGCAAAAGTTCCCCAGTTTAATGTAGTGACTTGGCATGTCAAGTCATTGCTCTCCTCATACAACTTGTTAAACATTCCCCTTGCCCTTTCTGGCTCAACATGTCAAGTTAATGCAGTGACTTAATATGTCAGATCATTTCTCGCATTGCTCTCCTCCCCTTTCTGGCTTCTTTAATAGGAATTCATCTATTGAGGGTGGAGAAAGGATCATGGGTGAACTTTTATCTTGGTCCTTTTGACCATCATGCTCGGGACGAGTTTATTCCACAACCAATAGGGTGGATGGAATGGCCTCATCCTGAATGAGAACATGTGAATGCTCCCCCTCAACTACATCATTCTTTTTAGAGGAACATCATTCTTATCCAACACTGTATCTTCCTCAACTGATTCATCTGATCTCACTGAAGTTTAACCTAGCAAGTTAAAGTGATTAACTACTATCTATCAATCTATCCTTGCTAAAGTTATACTTTAACACTAAGACAGATGGACTACATTATGAATTGAAAATAAAAATATAGACATGTAGATCTAGAACTGAAATACTTAATGTATATGGGTCATTCAACATTAAGCATTCCTAACTCAATTTTGAAAGAATTGAACTTAGCCTCATATAATGACATAGGGAAGATATCAGCAACTTGATTGTCAGTGGGGACAAATTCAAGGAAAATGACTTCACTTGCTACATGTTATTTAATAAAATGATATATAATGTCTATAAGCTTAGTCCTGCTATGTGAGACAAGATACTTAGCAATAGAAATTGCACTGGATGAGTCACACTATAAGGGTGATTGACTAACCTTAAGATTATAGTTCTCTAGCTGATGTTGGTTCAACATAAGTTGTGCACAACAGCTTCAACTGTCTCCTGGTTCACAGACATCTTCATTTCTATCCCTTACAAATACTCTTTCTTTTGAGTCAGCCATCATATACTCTGATGAATGTGCATCAGAATTTACATCAGTAGTAGCATTGCCTTTGTTAGACTCAGAGGAGTCAATGTTATACACTGTATCTTGAGCAGGGAGTTCAGAGTGAATATCCCCCTCAACCTCAACAATGTCCTTAGAGACAATCTATTCTTCTACAGAAATGTTCTGAACCATTTTTGTCATTACTGCAAGAGCTTGTTCATCCTCAATGGGAGTATTGAGAACTTGCTATAGAGGCAAATCAGCAATCTGATCTAATCTTTGCCTGAGAGTCTCTAGATAAGAGTAAAGCTTATCCTGAATATTTGACTGAACTTGCTCCCCCTCAACAGGTGCATCTCTCTTATTAGTCTATAACTCCTTTGTTATCCTACAGGGGTTAATACTACCTGCAACAATAATGCATGAAGAGCTAATGAAGCTATACTAAGTTCATCATACCCAATTCAAATTTAAAGGTGTTGAACTTGGCTTCATCTAGTGGCTTAGTGAAAATATCAGCCACTTACTTGTATGTAGAGAAAAACTCAAGATTGATGTCCTCATATTCTGCATGCTTTCTAATAAAATGATACTTAATCTCTATATGCTTAGTCCTGTTATAAGAAACATGATTCTTAGCAATAGAGATTGCACTAGTGGAATCACAAAACATTAGAGTTCTACTTAGCTTGAGATTGTAATTCGGGAGCTGATGTTGTATCCACAGTAGTTATGCACAACAACTTCCAGCTAAGATGTACTCTGATTCAGCTGTTGAGATAACAACACTTGTTTGCTTCTTGCTACTCCATGAGACCAATATTCTTCCTAAAAACTAATAGGTTCCAATGGTGCTTTTTGTGTCTTCACTGCAACCTGCAAAGTCTGTATATGAATACCAAGTTAGTTTAATGCAATTATTTCTAGTGTACCACATATCAAGATCATGTGTGTTCTTGAGATATCTCAAAATTCTTTTAGTTGTAGAATAATGAGATTCCTTAGGGCTTGCCTAGTATCTAGCACAAGCATATATATCATACATAATGTCTGGCCTACTAGTAGTAAGGTAGAGGAGGGAGCTAATTATGCCTCGATACAAGGTTTCACCAGTAGGTTTCCTAGTTTTATCATTGTCTATTGACACACTTGACCCCATAGGATTTTTCATTATGGAGGCACTCTCCATTCCAATTTTTTAATCAACTCCTTAGTTAACTTAGACTGAGAGATAGATAATCCATCCTCTGATTTTCTAACTTGGAGGCTTAAGAAATACTTGAGTTCACGCATACTACTCACCTCAAACTGCCCTTGTATAAGTTTTACAAACTTTTTGCAGAGGCCTTCATCATTAGACCCAAATATTATGTCATCTACATAAATTTGGACTAGAATGATCTTACCCTTGACTTCCCTTAGGAATAATGTCTTATCTATATTTCCCCTTGAGAATTTGGTCTCAATGAGAAAACTAGATAGGATTTCATACCATGCCCTAGGGGCTTGCTTCAACCCATATAAAGCTTTTCTATGCTTAAAAACATAATCAAGAAAGTTTGAATTAACAAAACCTGAGGGTTGCTCAAAATAGATCTCTTCTTTTTGGTCACCATTTAGGAAAGCTAACTTCACATTCATTTGGTAGACTTTGAATCCTTTATGTGTAGCATATGCAAGGAATAGTCTTATAGCTTCCAATATATCTACTAGTGCAAAGGTTTGATCAAAATCAATACCTTCCTCTTGTCTGTATCCCTTGGCCACTAGTCTAGCTTTATTCTTTATTATAACACCATTTCATCAAGCTTATTCACTTAGATCCACTTAGTTCCAATGATGTTATGTCCTTGCGGTCTGGGAACCAGCTTCCAGACCTTGAATCTCTTGAACTGGTTCAGTTCTTATTGCATTGCCACAATCCAAAATGGATCTATGTTAACATCTTCAACCCTTTTAGGTTCAACTTGAGACATAAAACAGAAGTACATAGCGATGTTAAGGCTTCTGTTCCTTGTTGTAACCCCTTGGATAGCATCTCCTATGATCTGATTTTTGGGATGATCCCTCAAATGCCTGATAGTAGGAGGCATTCTTCCTTCAGCATCATTAACTTCAATAGCTGGATCGTGCTAGTCTTCAACCATATCCTGTGTACTTTGTCCTTCTTTAGGAATGAACACACCATCAACTTATTCTAGGGTAGTTAGAGAAGTTTCCTTGATGGTTAGTTTATCTATCTTCAACTCTACACCTGCAGATCTAGAGGAGCTAGGCAGCTCACTATTAATTATTGATGATTCATCAAAGACTAGATTCACAGACTCTTCTATAACTTGATTTTTCAAGTTATAGAATATATATCCATTGCTATGATTGTTGTACCCAACAAATATCCATTCATATGATTTGGCAGCAAACTTAGTCAAGAAGTACTTCCCATTATTAAGCACAAAACACTTGATACAAAAGATCTTGAGATAGGCTAGATTTGGTTTTCTGCCTTTCATAATCTCATAGGGAGTCTTCTGGTGATACTTATTGATAGAGGCTCTATTTAAGACATGATAAGTAGTGTTCACTACCTCAGCCCAGAAGTATTCTGGGAGAGAAGTGTTACTGAGTAGTGTCCTGTTAGCCTCTATGAGAGTCCTATTTTTCCTCTCAGCTATCCCATTTTGCTGGGGTATGCTTGGAGAAGAAAACTCTTGACGAATCCCTAGTTCTTCATAGAACTTTGTAATGCCTTCAGAATGAAATTCAGTACCATGGTCACTTCTGATTTTGACCACAAAACTATCTTTTTCATTCTGAACTTGCCTTACAAAGGTTATAAAGATGTCTAAGGTTTTAGACTTTTTCTTTAGAAAGAAAACCCAAGCATATCTGGAATTGTCATCAACTATCACAAGTGTATAGACTTTACTACCTAGACTATGAACTGACATAAGAACAAAAAGTCCATATGCAGGAGGTACAAACACCTCACTGAATCCTTAGCCCCAATGCTATTAAATGATGCTTTTGTTTGCTTGACATTCTAACAAGCAGAGCAAATGCATGTCTTGGTGCATTTTTAATTGGGCCTATTTCTGACTAGCCCTTTACTAAATAGCTTGCTAATATAATTGTAGTTCAAGTGAGCATGTCTCTTGCACCATTGCACATAGTAAGAGACTTTTTCATTTACCACCAGACATACTGGAGTGTTAGAACTTAAACATAAAAAGTTTAAACAGTAAATATTCCCACTCCTAGCGCTTGTCAAATTGAGCTCTTAGTCACTTGACCTTTTAATTAGACGCTCATCCTTATGGAAGACAAAAACATAACCAAGATCATATATCTGGCTTATGTTTATCGGATTGTGTTGCAATCCTTCCGCATACGCCACTTTTGTGATTGAGACTAGGCCTTTGGTGATCATACCATATCCCTTGGTAATTCCTCTATCTAAACCTCCAAAGATCACCTTAGGTCGATTCTTCACTGGAGTGTATTCCTTTATATGGCATCTTGTTCCAATCATATGTCTGGAACACCCACTGTCCAAGTATCATATTGGTGCATGGGTACTTTGACTAACCTACAATCACAGTTTAGTTTATCTTAGGACCCCTCAAGGGAATGGGTCATTGATTCTTGTTAGCTTAAAACTGAACATTTTTACTTGTAGTTCTCTTGACAGGAAGACTCACCCTTGCTCTTGGTATACTAGTGTTCTGCCAACAATTTATGGAACAGTGTCTCACTTTACCACATCACCAACATTCATGGATGTTGTATCTCCTTTTCTGAACAACCCTTGTGGAGTGAAAAGATTCAACATCTATCTATTTAGAAGGGAGATCAGTAGCCTTTTTCTTATTTCTTTCAGTAAGAATCTGACTGAAAGTGAGTTTGCTAGTAGATGTACTTGGCTTACTCTGAGTTCGTCCAGCAGTAGTTTTCTTTGCATTGGACAAGCTGCTGATGGCATCAGAGATGGCCAAGTCAAACTACTACCTAACTTAACTTTGGTCTAAGTTATTGCTAGAAGAGCCTGAGAACAGGTCACTGCATTATCCTTGAGTGTGGGGACTGGAGCACCAAACACAAATGGTCCGTGATGGGCTACTAGATTTCCTCATGGGGAGCCTTCAGCCATATCCTTTCTCCCTCCATTATAAGATGTTGGATCCCTAGTTTGGATTTAGGTTAGGTTCACTACTTAGGATGTTTGACCCACCTTGTATAGCCAGGGTCAAGCCTGTTAGTCCTAGAGTTTAGGCTAGTCATTAGAATCAATCTTCATGGACCAGCCTGCAGTGGAATTCAAGAGACTCAAGACTTAGAAGAATTCAGAGTTTAGATTATTAGTTCGAAGTTATTTGAACTCAGATCGACGATCGTCGATCTCAGATCGATGAACTTATAGTTCTTTCCCTGAGTTGAGCTCGACGATATTTGAGCTCAGGTCGATGATTTATTCTTCTAGACAGATTCTCTGATCGACGATCTTGGAGCACAGATTTATCAAGATATTTCAAGATTTAGGTTCGCTGAGCTCAGTTCTACGAACAGGATTTCTCAGCTCGATGAAATTGGAACTCTGGTCGATGAAATTTGCCCAGAGGTCAACGAACTCTATCCCGAGTCAGAATGATAAGTTTTCCCTCTTCGGTCCCTAATTCATTCTATTATTTGGCAGTAATTCTCTGAGTAATTAATGCTCATATTCTCAAGAATATAGCTGTTCTTGGCAGCATAAATTATTGATTTCATCAGTGTTAATTACTTGCTTATTTTATTGGGACAGTTGGGGAAACTCATTAAAGAGTATATTCCCAGCCGTTTCATTCTCAAGAATCCAATCAACAATTAATGCTTAGAATTCAAAATTAAAAATCAGAATTATATAGCATGATATAAAAGAGATTTTTCAGTCGGCTCTCAACAAGTAACCTATAGAGAAGAAAGTATACAAATACGCAGAACAAGATACATAACAACATCTATTCCTTCTCTATGCAGAAAAACAATATGTTTTCCCCTTGATCTTATAGAAGACTGAAGAAGAACATCAATCAGATATCATTTGTCTTCTTCAACTTCTACTCTAGGAATCATTGAAGACAACAACTCTAGATTTGTCTACAAGTTTCTTGATTTCAACATGTCAAGGCTGAAGACCTACACCTTGAGCAAAGCTCCAGGCTTTCTAAACATTTCAACATCTCAGAAGGAGCTTTGACACCAGCAATCCACTGATGTCTTCTCTGTTGTATAGAGAAAGATAAGACAGCATCACCTTTCTTAACCTCCTGTATAAAGGGTTTATTAACTCCCTTCAAAAGTTTCTTGTTAGTTTTTGGGCACCTAATCAAAAGCCTAAAGGGTTGTGAGATCTCTCTATAAATAGATCTTGTGGTGCAGTCACCTGAGCAAAACCTGCTAGTGGATTCCTACCATGGTGGTAGAAGAGTGGATGTACCTAGATTTGGGGAACCACTATAAAATTCTTGTGTTGTCTGTGTGTTCATTTTCTCTTTGTTTTGTTGTGCTGTGATTGTATAGTTTAGCTTAGTTTCTATTTTATTTCACATAACTACTACTATCATTTAATTTCTCTGGTAAAGTTTAAAATCAGACAAAAGTTTTAAATCACTCAATTCACCCCCCCCCCCTTTAGAGTGAATCAGATCTATCCCCTGTCTTTCAATTGGTATCAGAGGGGTGTTCCTTTGGTTGTACAAGCTAACACTTGAACCAAAAGATCCTAGATAGATCTGATTTCTTCTTCCCTAGGTATTTTGTTTATTATATATCATGGTACAGAACAAGGATTATGCAAGCACGAGACCTCCAGTTTGCAACCTGAATAAGTTTTCTATCTGGAAGGTAAGAATTAAATTATATATGAACTCCATTGATGAAGATATTTTTAATTCTAACTTGACAGGTCCACCAGCTCCAATAGCTACATCTACTATAACTTCTAGCACTCATGTTGTTCCACCAACTGAATGGATATATGCACAAAAGAAGGCAAAGATAGCTGATGTAGAGGCCATGAACATTCTATCTCAGAAAATGTCAGATGACATTTTCCAGAAAGTGGCAGAGTGCACCTCAGCCAAAGTCATCTGGGATTACCTAAACCAAATGGTTGCTAGATCTGTAGATGAGATAAAGGATAGGAGATCAGATCTCATCTCCCAATATGAGAATTTCAAGAAAAAAGAGTCAAAGTCTGTGAGTGATATGTACAATAGACTCAACTCAATCATCAATGAGCTAAAAACTCTGGATAAGGACATAACCCTCACTGTGGCCAATGATAAAATTCTCATGTGCTTCCCCAGCTTATGGGATTCCAGAACTTGGTCAATCAAAGAGGTTAGAAGTCTGAATGAGATTTCCACTGAATCTCTACTAGGAAAGCTCAAATCTTATGAACAGTTAATGAAGACTAGAGAAGCTGCTGTACAGAAGACTCCCTCATTAGCTATAAAGGAGCAAAACATAGCATTCAAAGCATATGAAGAAATAGTAGCTCCATCAGCTAGTGATGAACTTCTGAGTCTCCTGGCCAAGAGATTATACAAAATGGCCAAGAAGGATATCAGAAGGAAGTCATCTAGACAAGATGACATGCCAAGGTATGATAAAACTCTAACTAAATAAATTGTCTGCTTTGGTTGCAGGAAGCCAGGACACTTCTTATCAGAGTGTCCAGAGAATTAAAAGAAGGTGAGAAGAAGAGAAAAGGAGCCTAGGAAGCAGCACTACAATAAGCCCTCCTTCAGCAAGCATAAGAGGAAAGAGAAAGGCTTTGTTGCTGAAACCTGGAGTGAAACTGAAGATTAATCTTCATCTTCCAGCTCCAATGAAGATGAAGAAGAGACTAAAGCAAAGTAAGTTTGCTTGATGGTTATTGATGCATCAGGCAGTCTCTCAGAAGTTGAGCAGTCAGACAGTGAAGAACCTCAATCTGAAGAAGATCAGGTACTGTCCTCTTTTGATTTCAATTTAGATGATTTTAGAACTGAATTTAAATCATTATGCATTGATTTAATAAACTCTGAGAAGAAAATCAAACTTCTTAGAGAAAAACTAACTGAACAAGATAATCTCCTTTCTGAAAACATTAAATTGAAAGATGAATTAACTTTAGCTAATGAACTAATCATCTCTCTAAAAACTTAATTAGCTGAGGCAAGGCAACTTGAAGAATCCCAAAATAGGAGAAGCATCAAGTTGATGAACATCACAAGCTCAGTAAATTCCAGACTTAATGGCAAGCTAGGCTTAGGTGCTTCATCAAGCCAACCCCCATTAATTCAGAAAAACATACTATCAACTCCAATCAAATTTGTTTCTGAAAAAGGGAAAGAAAAGGTAAATGATCATAGTATTAAACAAATAGAATTAAAATAGAAAAATAAGAAAAAGAACAAGAAAATCCTAACTATAATAATGTTCAGCAGATTTCGTCGAACTCAGATCGACGAAATGTGTACAGTTCGTCGAACTCAAGTTGACGAACTCCGAACGCTGATTTTTATTATAATTATTCTTTGAACTACGATCGACAAAACCAGTATAGTTCTTCGAGCTGAGATTGACGATATTGGGGCATAGAGAATGAATATTTGCATTCTCTGAGCGGAGTTCGACGAACTCATCCCCATTCATCGACCCCAGTTCAGTATAACAGAAATTTTAATTCTTACAGATCATTTAATCAACCAAGAGAATATATTAATCCATTCACCCAGTGGATAATTCCACCAAGAAGATATCACCCCTTAGGGTATAAAAATCAACCTGAATGTTCCTTTATTTCCAGTTTTAAGTATGAAAAGAAATAAGGACCCAAGGTAACCTGGGTCAAAAATATCTAATCTGTTTAAATGCAGGTGAAAGACTATCTCACCACAGAGTGGTACTTGGATAGTGGCTATTCAAAGCACATGACTTCCAGCAAGGATAATCTAATTAACTATAAGTCTAAGCTAGGTCCAACAGTAATATTTGGTGACTCCAATTGTGGCAAAACTGAAGGCTATGGGAAGGTCAAAATTGGGGCTGTCTCCTTCAAGAAAGTAACATATGTAAGTGGACTGAAGCATAACCTGATATTCATAAGTCAATTATGTGATGAAAGGTTTCAGGTATCATTTAATAAAACCTCCTGTATTATTACTTCAGTAGATAACAAAGTTGTGTTAACTGGAATTCGAGTAGGAAACATTTATGTAGTTTATTTTAAATCTGCTAAATCTAAAATATGTCTGTTTAATCAAACTAGCAACAATAATGAACATTGGCATAAAAGATTAGGACATGTTAATTTGAAAATCATTGCTAAACTCTCTAGGGACAACCTTATTAGAGGATTTCCTTCTTTCCCCTATAAGAAGGAAAGCCTTTGTAGGGCTTGTCAATTAGGCAAGCAAACCAAAAATAGTTTTAAGTCACTTAATAAGAGTGATTCACCAAGGATTCTGTATTTGCTCCATATGGATCTTTTTGGACCCATTGTTGTACAGAGCCTGGAAGGGAAATCTTATATCTTAGTAATTGTTGATGAATTCTCAAGGTTCACTTGGTTGTTCTTCTTGAGAAATAAGTCTGATAACTTTAAGGTTCTTACAAATTTTCTTAAGAGCATAAGGATTGAGTATTCTACTCCAGTTGCATTGATCAGAAGTGATCATGGTACTGACTTTGAGTCTCTTCCCATGCAAGAATTCTGTGAGATGGAAGGTATCAGGCATTGTTTCTCTACTCCTAAAACTCCTTAATAAAATGGGGTAGCTGAAAGGAAAAATAGGACCCTTATTGAAGCTGTAGGCACATTACTTGTAGATGCATACTTGCCACTATCCTTTTGGGCAGAGGTTGTAAGCACATCAAATTATATACTGAATAGGAGTCTGATACATAAGCTTAAGGGAAAGACTACCTATGAATTACTTAAAGGGAAGCAACCTAAAGTAGATTATTTTAGAATTATTGGTTGTATCTGTTACACTCACAATAACAATAAGATATACCTTAGAAAATTTGAAGCCAAAGCTGAAATAGGAATCTTTCTTGGATATTCCCAAATCAGCAAGGCTTATAAGGTTTATAACAAATCAACTATTAAAATGGAAGAGATTATACATATTTCATTTTATGAAACTAATATGTTTTATAAGGAGAAGAATCCTTCTACCAGTGAAACTTTGTAGTTACCAAACTTATGTGAGAAGTTGGATAAGTTGACCCTCACAAATGAGGTTATTGCACATCCTTCTCCACATGTTGTTGAAGACAGTGAAGATGAATCCACTAAAGTGGATGTTGAACCAACAACAGCTCCCATAGTTCCAGAGGAGGAATTAATTCCCCAAGCTATTGCTGAACCAACTCCTCCCACTCAATTAGTCACACTTAGAGATCACCTTGTATCTCAAGTGATTGGAGACATATCAGTGAGTGTGCAGATAAGGCATCAACTTCACCAAGACATAATGCATGCATGCTTTATATCTCAAACTGAGCCCCAATCCATAAAAGATGCTGAGCAAGATCCACACTGGATCATTGCAATATAAGAGGAGCTCAACAAGTTTGAGAGATGTAGAGTTTGGGATTTTGTTCCAATACCCAAAGACTATCCAGCCATTAGAACTAAATGGGTATTCAGAAACAAACTAGATGCCCAAGGTATTATCATCAGGAACAAGGCAAGGTTAGTTGCTCAAGGCTATAGACAAGAGGAAGGCATTGACTATGACCAGACATTTGCACCTGTTGCAAGGATAGAAGTTATCAGAATCTTCCTTACATATGTAGCCTACAAAAAGTTCACTGTATACCAAATGGATGTCAAGAGTGCATTCTTAAATGGTGAACTTAAAGAAGAGGTTTATGTGGAACAACCACCAGGTTTTATTTCTCCTACTCATCCCTCTTATGTTTTTAAATTGCATAAGGCTCTCTATGGTCTAAAGCAAGCTCCAAGAGCTTGGTATAAGACCTTAGAGAGCTTTCTCCTAGAGCATAATTTTTCTAGAGGCATTATAGATAGGACTTTGTTCATTAAGCATCATAAAGATAAAATTTTATTAGTACAAATATATGTAGATGATATTATCTTTGGCTCTACTGATTCCAAACTATGCAAAAGGTTGTCTGACCTTATGCATTCCAAGTTTGAAATGAGTAGCATGGGTGAACTTTCCTACTTCCTTGGTCTCCAAGTGAAGCATTTGTCTGATGGCATCTTAATATTCCAATCCAAATATGCTAAGGAGATAATAAAAAGGTTTAGGAGGGAAAATGCCTCAGCAAAAAAAATACCCATGGCTACAAATATTGTGATTGACTCTACTAAACATGGCAAGCCTGTTGATCAGAAATAATATAGGGAATTATTGGGTCCCTGTTGTATCTCACAGCAAGTAGGCCAGACATAATGATTTCTACATGCCTTTGTGCTAGGTTCTAGGTGAACCCTAAAGAATCTCACCTTATTTTCCTTAAAAGAATTTCTAGATATATAAAGGGTTGCCCAAATTTAGGACTCTGGTATCCAACTGAGTTAGAGTTTGAGTTGACTGGATACTCAGATGCTTACTTTACTAGATGTATAGTGGATAGAAAAAGCACATCAGGGACATGCCAGTTCCTTGGTGTTAGGCTAGTGTCCTTGTTTTGCAAAAACCAGACATCTGTGTCTACTTCAACAACAAAAGCTGAATACATAGCAACTGGTAGTTGTTGTTCACCTGTGGATTCAGAACCAACTCCTAAATTATGGTGTCAACTTAAATAATTCAACCTTACTTTGTGATAATACTTGTGCAATTTCCATTACATAGAATCCAGTGCATCATAGTAGGACTAAGCATATAGATGAAAGGCATCATTTCATTAGAGATTATATAGACAAAAAGAAAATTAATCTTACCTTTATCATTACTGATTTACAAAGAGCAGACATCTTCACCAAGCCATTGGATGAGAAAAAACATCTGTTCTTTCTGAATCAGCTAGGTATGATAAATGGAGAAGCATTTGTTTAATTTTTTGTGTGCAGTCAAAGAATTTGTCACAGTTTGTCGAACACAGATCGACGATCTGAGAAAAGTTCTTGAGAAAATTCGTCGACCAGAGATCGACGAACTTTCTGTGTGAAGTCTTATTCGTCAAACGGAGACCGACGATATTGCTCCAGAAAAGTTTTCGTTGACCTGAGAATGACGAAAAATTTTCCTCTCTTCAGACTGAGATCGACAAATTCTTTTGTCAATAAAATATTTCATCGAACTCAAATCGAAGAATTTTGTTTATTTTCGCAGGACGGAGTCTGCCGCTTCAGATTCTAAAAACTTTATAACTAGATTTTCTTCGAGCTCAATCCTGTGCTTTCTGTTCTCTTGTACTTGATCTTTGTTTTCATTGTGCAGGACGATAATGGTGATTCCAGCAAGTTCCCTCACTTGAATGAAATTTGACACAAGGTTTGATATTGATTTTGAATCTTTCCAACACTTCGATCAGATATTCTTAGATATACTGCAGTTATTTGAGGATCAAAAGTTAGAAGTTTATGACCACCAGGATCAAGATAGCAGCGAATGAGATAAGAAAATAGGTGCATACATAACCTACTCCTAATGTTGATTCCATGACCGACACCATCTCCGGGTATCAGGTTACTCTAACCCCCTTCGTCTTAATAGACATTTTTGATTTGGTAAATGGCGATGAAGATATTGAGATAGAAAGTTCTGATTTTGATAATATGTTAATTAAAATGGGTCATACTAGTGAGACCCCTCACAAGCTCCTCAAAAAGAACTTGTCCACTGAACACAAGTTTCTTGTTGATGTTGTGGGAAGAGTCTTGCTGGGCAAGCATACTGCTCATAACTATATTACTAGGCACCAATTTTTGGTAATGTGTGCTGTGGTGAATAAGAAAGCGGTGAATTGGACAAGGATACTTTTTGATTTAATCAAAAAGAAGAATACAAAGAAGGAAGTCTCTTTTGGGAGGATTTTAGGGATTTTCCTCCAGGAAAAGGCATCTGAATCACTTGTCTCTTAGACCATATTCATCAATGCATCCAAAAGGCTGACTTGTGCCTTATTTGGAAGATGGGAGAGGACCATCACTAAGCCATTTTGGGCTTCATCCTCTTCCAGAACTACTGAGGACACAAGCTCAGTAATAGCCACTCCTCCTTCTCCAGAAGATATTCCCTTCATCAGGATTCCATCACCTCCCTCTAACCAATATCCCCTTCCTCCACAGGTTCCTCATCTTTCATCAACTCCCCTCCAACAACCATCCACTACTTCAACATCACAACTTTAATCTCCAACACCACCTGCCTCACAAGTGCATCAACCAAGACCCCTTGCATCTCCTCCACTACATCATCTTATTGACATACATCCTCATACATTCATGTAATCCCCTTCCTTTGATTTTGCTAACCTCCATACCATCTACACCAAATTCTCCTCAACATTACATCTCAATTACTATTCCATCTCCTCCTGCATCACCTTCTAAGGATGACATAGTGCAAGATGTTATTCCATCTGATGTCATTCCTCCCTTTCCTCTATCTGTATCTACTCAGATCCCACCTAAGTCTATACATTTGGATATTCCCTCCATCTCCATCCATCCTTCTGTATCTACTTAGACACCATCTGAGTTTATACAATTGGATTCTCCTCCAACTGCAGTTCCAGCAGTAGCAACATCAACAGTAGATGTACATATGGATATAGTAGTTACAAAAAGTGTAAATATATATACAGAGCTATTAGATTTTCTTGAGGCAGATCCTTAAGAATTTGATATTGATCTCACTGATGTTGAGATTGCAGAACCTTTGGCAGGTGCAACATTCTTTTTCCTAGTCCCTTCTGTGGACTTAGCTGATTTATTAAGAACTTTTGATACTCTTTATCATTCTCTGCATCTTCCTAAGCAAGTTTTTTCCAAAGCCATTGTATGTTATTCTGCTCCAGTAAGTCCAGAAGTTATGGACCAAATAAGGGCAAGTTTTGGAGCCCCTGTAATTTCAGAAATACCAGTAGCTGAAGAGGTGTGCAGTCCTCCTCCACGCATGTGGGCTGAGTCCCCAATGCCAAACTTGGATGATATCCTTTTTTTTGACATGGAAGAAGATGAAAGCCAAATTGTTGTTGAAAGTATTGTTGAGCCAGAAGTTCCAGAAGTTCAAGTGCTACCTCAAGCTAAGAAGCAAATCTCCAGGAAACTCTCAAAGAGATTGATGATTTGTATGCAAATCCCCCTGGATCATTTGATGATGAAGATGATGATGAAGATGACGATGATGTGCCATCTTCTAAGAAGACGAAGCTAAAGAATAAAGCCCCTCCAAAGTCTGTTCCCAAGCCTAATCCAACTGCAGATACTCCTTACTATATTCTTAACAACATAACTCCATATAAAGGAATGCCTAACTGGATGTGACAATCAAAGAATGAACAGAAGGCCAGGAAGAAGAGAAGAAGGTACTCTCCTCCTCCTCCTTCTAAAAGGAACTGGAGAGGTTCTCCTCCTCCTCCTCCAGCAGTAGGTGCTTCAGGAAATGTATCACAGAGATCTACTTCATATACCCAAACATACCGAAGGCAAGACAAATCTTCAAGATCTTACTTTCAAGGAAGCAGTCAGCATCAACATCATAAGTCTACTAAAAGCAATCTACCTTCAGCTTTAGAGCAAAAAAGTTCTTCAATATCATAAGATGAATCAAAGAAGGACACCAGTCCAAAAAGTCCAAAATCTCCACCAATTCTCTTTTTTGATCCTGAACAGGAGACCACTGCCAAAATTACCAGATTTCAAGAATTGATTTGACTATCATTGATTGGCAAAGCTAAAGTAGAAGGCAAGGATCCATATCAATATTCCACCATGTCCTCCTATAGGAAAGAAGAGTTAAAAAGGTATGATAAAGCAAATCAATTTTCCAATATAGATGCTTACATGAGTCTCCATCTAGAAGCTGTTATGCTAAGAGCTACCTCTTGTAATATTATTAGTGCTGCTGACATGTCAATGTCCAAAAGAGTAGCAGTAGATCCTAACAGGGAAATCATTTTCAGATAGCCTTCTGACAAAGAGAATTCTAAGAAACCTAAGTGATCTTTTGATAAGTTTATTTTTCAGAACTATTTATGTTAATTTATCATGAAGCACTTGTTATATATATCTGCTAGATTTTTATTCTCTGCCAGATATCTGTTGTCTTGCTTTGTGATTGTATTTTATTTTGTTTATTAGTGACCTCACCCAAATAGGGGGAGATTGTTGGATCCCTAGTTTGGACATAGGCTAGGTTCACTACTTAGGATGTTTGACCAACCTTGTGAAAGACTTTGATTCAAGAGCCTAAACACCTAGAGGGGGGGGTGAATAGGTTCTAATCTTTTTGTGTCTTTTTGATTTTAAGGCAAACAAAAGATTGTAACTACTTGTAGTACAGAATAATTCTATCTATAGATATTAAATGCAACACAACAAACACCAGATCTATAGTGGTTCCCCAAGATATGGGTACATCCACTTTCCCCCTTCGCCTATCCAGTAGATAACTGGATTCAGCCTAACTTCCTTCCACTGGCTCGGATCCGCAGATCTTACAAACTCAGAACCCAAAATGGTTCCTACACCTCAGACTTTACACAAGTCCTACCTCAGATTCTTCCCTGAATCCTACCTCAGGCCTCAGCCCTACCTCAGCCTTTATAATTAGGCTTACAACTCAGACTTTAACAATAGATCCTACAAGAGTTTGTGAGTAATAAGTTTCAGAAAACTTCACCAGCTAGATTCCTCTGTTGATGTTGTCTTCTTGATCAGTTCTTGTATGAACTGATTCTTCTGATCCAATCTGACTTAGCTTTTCAAAGCTTCTTGATTAAGACAAAAAAGGTGGGCCTATTCTTCAAGTTAAAGTTGATCTTCAGTCAGCTTCTTCCTTAGATTAAAATTGAACTCTGAATCTTTCTTGCAGACAGTCCTTGATCTGTCAGAATTCTACTTTATGATCCAGAGATCTTTTCACATTGATGATGATCTATCTGTGTTCTGTCGTTTCCGATCTGTCTCTTATATAGAGTTTGCTCCATAGTAACCGGCTGATCCGGTTCATAACAGACTTCTGATAGTTCTGACAGTGGTGTCAGACCGGTTAGTTATGATAGCTGTCAAGTCACCAGTCACATCACCAGGTTCTTCAATGTCTATCCAACTCAGCATTCAACACTCAGCATACTGCTTTACATGTGTAGACACATATAGGCTAAGTGTCGACAAAAGTATTCAAGGTGTCGACACAAATACTCCAAGTGTCGACACAGTCATACTTCTACTTCTTGACACTGCTCTTTGTTGTATGTATCGACACAAGTCCTGTGTGTCGACACAGCTGCTTCTTGTCTCGACATTTCTATTGCAGACAGATGGCGTTGAGTGTTTGCCGAATGGCGTTGAGTGTGTGTCGACACAAGTCCTGTGTGTCGACACAGTTACTTCTAAACTCGACACAGCCTCTTGAGAGTTGGTGTGTCGACACAAGTCCTATGTGTCGACACAATTGCTTCAGGTGTCGACATAGCTCCTGAGTGTCGACTCATCTTCTGATTTAAGTGTCGACACAATTCTGTTTTAATTTGTCGACACAATTCTGGATGTCGACACAACTGCTTGTTTAGGTGTCGACATAGCTTTGAGTGTCGACACAACTTCTTTATAAGTGTCGACACATTTTGCTAGTGTGTCGACACAGCTTTCCTGAGTGCCGATATAGTAGTTGGGTGTCGACACAACTTCCCTGAGTGTCGACATAATTTGCCTGTGTGTCGACACAGCTCGTCTGAGTGTCGACACATGTTTCCTGAGTGTCGACACAGTTTCTTCACAAGTGTCGACACTTGTACTTAGAAAATTTTCCTTCAAATTTTTAAACCTGCACAATGAAACTCAAACTTCTATCAAATACACATTGATGCATATCATTGACGAAGTTGTGGCTTCTCCAAATCTAGTACACATTTTCCAATGTACCCAACAATCTCCCCCTATTTGGAGAATCATAACCCTTAGTCAAAGATATACATCTCTTTAGATAAAACAAAATTGTAATAGAAGTAAAAATATTTTAGAGCAGATAATTACATAATAATTATAAACAACACACACTTAATACTGAACCAGATTTCATTGATCAGTAAAACTTTGGTTTACATAAATTTCTTATAGAACAAAAAAAACAAATGAGTACATTGTTCTAATACATAAACCTAGCAATCTTATTATTGACTAGGCTCCTTAATAACTATCCCATTGTCAGGCTTGATTTTAGCCAGCACAGAAGGTTCAACATCTTCAGCTAGCTTTTTCCCTTTGAGAGCTTTCTTCTTCAATTCTTCAGCCTTGTTCTTTTGCCTTTCAAAATAGTGAAAAGGTTTGGGGAAGTACTTGTTTGGCTCTTGAGCATTAGCCAGCCTTAGCACTTCTTCTATGCTGTAGAATTGCCTCTTGTTTAGCTTGATATTTATTCCATTATTGCTATGAATACCACTTATCCCTGTCATGGGTTTTATCCTTAACAGCTTTCCAGGAAGTGAGTATGATATTTCTAGAAGTTGGGCTCCATTGCTCAAACTCTGGCTTTAGCTCAGCCTGCTCTCTGAATCTCTTCTTGGAGAGTTGAGCATCCTTCTGAGCTTCCAATACAGCTTCTGACATTTCAACCTTTTCAAGAATTACATTTTGTACCTCTGGTGGAGGACTATACATTTTAAGCACTTCTTCTTGAACCATATCAAAATCAGCTAGGGGGTAGATCACCTGAGCAACTTCAGGTTGATCTCCTTCAAAATAATAAGGTTAAATCCCAGACTCAGCTACATTAGCATGATCACATAGAGGAGGATATCCAAGAGTAGCTCTGATGCTATTGGTAGTCCATTTAGCATGGTTAGAGCTGGCTTTGACTAGTACTCTCTCCCCCTTTATGACTTCTCTTGCAATATGATCTCTTAAATCTTCCTTTTGGAATCTGACTTGATCAGCTATATATTTAGTTCCATCTTTAAAATAAGCTCTGAATTTTGTCAGGAAGGTTTTTATTTTCTCCTGAGATTCTTGAAATGTGGTCTTGATAGCAGATATATCTTCCTGGATTTGCTTTGAGATTTCATCCTCCAAAGTAGTGTTAGAATCAGTGAGCTTTTTCAATATTTCATGATGCGAATCCTTGAGATTTTCATTCATCCTTATCTGATTCTCTAGTACATAACCCTGTTTCACCTATATTTCATCGACTTTAGCTTGGATATTTTTCTGTTGCTCGGCCAGAAACACCAAAGCATTACCTCCTTTATGGAAGCAATCTGTCATCTCCTTCTTATGTAGATTTACTTCAAATCTTATGGATTTGATGTCCTGGGCCAACTAAAACTGTAACTCCTTGTGAGTTTCATCCACATATTGCTTAATAGATTGTCTTTGATTATCCAGTTTCAGTTGCAACTGGACCAGTAAAGAACTGAAGTCCACAGTTGATGTAGATGGTGCTGTTCCCACTTGCAAGGCCTTCTTGTATCCAGAACTCTTCTTCTTTAACACAGCTAGCTTTCTTTTCTTAGCCAAAGTGGCTTATTCAACTTCAGAAGATTCAGATGTACTTTTAATATCCATAATTTCCTTGTCAGTTGGGGTATCCTTGGATAACTCCCCCTCAGTCCTTGGAATTTCCTTTTCTTTTTCAATTTTCTCCCCCTCAGTCCTATCAGTAAGAGGATCAGGAAACAATTCTTCCATTGTAAATTCCTGCTGTATCTGTTCAGAAGGAATAAGATTAGTTTTTTTTTAAAATGAAAAGACTAATACCACTTAAAAGACCACTTGAAAGACCACTTGAAAGACTAGTTGAAAGACCACTTTTGTTGTGTAAACAAAAGTGTCCCTTTGAACAATTTTTGAGGAGAATACTATAATTCATCACTAGTCTGTGGAGAAGAAGCATACTGGCTCATGTTGAGCATCATTTTTATCAGTTACTTCAGCTGCAGAGTTGATTTCAGATATAATATCCATTATTGTGTCTGCAGCTAAGTCACTATCCAAGACAGCATCATTAATACCTCCCCCTTGGGCAGGCAACTCAGTTTCTTTTTCTCGATTTTCTCCCCTGGAGTAGATTCAATTTGTTGCTCTTGGGTCTCACAGTCCTTACCTTGAGCTTCAATATCTTGTTGTTGTTGGTCTTTATCAGAACTGAAGACCACTTCCTCCTCAGAATCATTGGAGGAGTCAGCCTATACAACCACCTTCTTTTTCTTCTTGTCCTTTTTAGTTTACTCCTTGGGAGTAGGGGCTTCCTTGGTCAGAACTCTGTCCCATCTTGACAGTATCCTTACATCCATTTTTCTCATATGATTTATTTTAGAGCCATTTGCTTGTTTCAGTACATTTGAAATTACTGATGTTAAGCAAAGGCTGAGGATCCTTCCCATATTAGGTTTCTTTATTCCTTCTTATAGTTTATCAAACACTACTGTTGCCTAGTCAGTGTTTATCTTGAATATTATTCTCACCATCAGATTGAATATGTGGGCAGAAATCCGATCATGTCCACCTGTCTTGCAGATAATCACTTTGCCAACAACTTCAGATAGAAATTTTCCTTAGGAATTCATCCCTTTTCTGTGATAGAGGATCCAATCTTGATATTGGGACTCAGCCCACACCAGCTTAAAGCTTCTGTAATTTGGGAAGGGGTTATTTCTTTTGTATCCTTGATCAATGGAAGATGTAGTTATTTCCTGATAGTTTTCAATGTGAGTTTCACTTGGGTATCTTGAACAGTTGCCTTGATTTTCTTGCCTTCTGAATCCACTATAGCGGTTGAATAGAACTCCATGACTTCCTTCTTCCAAATTTTGGTCGGTTCTGAGACCAAAAATTCGAGTCCATTTTCAGAAATTAGGCCAATGACTCCCTGAATTTCGTCAGAAGCAGTTGTGAAACCCTCACAAACCAGTTCATAACCTTCATTAACCTTGTCTTCTTGGTTTGGCGTCATTGATATAAGTACTAGAGGAGAAGAGAAGAGAGGGTCTATGTCGACAGAAGGTGTAGAGTTAAAAATTCTGATAGCGTAGTCGACCAGATTTTGGATTCACCTATTTATAGTACTTGAGTCAAGGACAGATCAAAAGTCGGGCTTAAGTCGACAAATCTATTTTTGTGTCGACCACAATGACATAGGTCTTGACAGAACTTAAGTTAAGTCGACATGACTATGTGTCGACATACTAATTTCTAAGTCGACAAAACATATTTTAAGTCGACACATCTATGTGTCGACTTACTTGACTCTGTGTCGGCATACTTGCGTCAGTGTCGATACAGATAACTTAAGTCTCGACAGAGTTGTGTCGACACCAACTTTTTGTTTCGACACAAATATCCTCTTGACATATAATCTCGACAAGGTTGTGTCGACACCTATTCTCTTGTCGACACAGATACTGTTTCTGTGTCGACACATCCTTTTCCTGTGTCGACACAACATACTGAGTGTGTCGACACAACTTGCTTGTGTCGACACAAACTTTGAACTTAGCCAAATTTCAATAGAAATTTTGTGCTAACATATGCTACTCATGGAAACTTTTGTAAACTTATTCTAGGTTCAATATACCTAATTCAATTTTGAAATTATTGAATTTAGTTTCATCCAGTGGTTTTATGAAAATATTAGCTATTTGATTATCTGTTTTTACAAACTCTAGACTAATATTTCCCTTTTCAACATGTTCTCTGATAAAATGAAACTTTATTTCTATATGCTTGGTCCTACTACGTGACACAGGATTCTTAGCAATAGAAATAGCACTTGTAGAATCACAAAATAATTGTATTCTACTTACCTGGATGTCATAATCTTCTAGTTGATGCTTCATCCACATCAATTGTGCACAGCAGCAACCTGCAGCTATATACTCTGATTCAGCTGTTGATATAGCTACACTTGTTTGCTTCTTGCTGCTCCATGACATCAGCCTCCCACCAAGGAACTGATAGGTTCCTGTGGTACTTTTTCTGTCTTCCGTGCATCCAGCAAAATCTGCATCTGAGAACCCTGTTAATAGAAAATCTCTATTCTTAGGGTACCAAAGGCCAAGATTAGGTGTGCCCTTAAGATATCTAAAAATTCTTTTAGCTGCAGAATAATGAGATTCCTTAGGGCATGCTTGATACCTAGTACAGACACATATTGCATACATGATGTCAGGTCTACTAGCAGTCAAGTATAGTAGGGAGCCAATTATCCCTCTATACAAAGACTCATCAACAAGTTTCTCTGCTTCATCTTTGCATATAGGCATACTTGTTCTCATTGGAGTTTTCATTGTAGAAGCTGAGTCCAAACCATACTTCTTAATCAACTCCTTGGTGAACTTAGACTGGTATATGGACAACCAACTCTCAGTCTGTCTAACTTGAAGTCCCAAGAAGAACTTTAGCTCACCCATACTGCTCATCTCAAACTTCCCATGCATAAGTTTGGCAAACTTCCTAGAAAGGCTATTTTAAGTATAAAGAAAGATAATGTCATCCACATATATTTTGACTAGTATTATCTTACCTTTTATTCCTTATAGAATAGAGTTTTGTCTATCTTTCCTCTAGAGAATTTATTCTTAATGAGGAAGGCAGATAAGGTTTCATACCAAGCCCTTGGAGCTTGTTTCAAACCATATAGAGCTTTCCTAAGCCTATACACATAATTAGGAAAGTGAGAGTCTACAAAACTTGAGGGTTGTTCTACATAGACTTCTTTTTTTAAATCACCATTCAGAAATGCTGATTTCACATACATTTGATATACTTTGAACCCTTGATATGCAGCATAAGCCAAGAACAGCCTTATTGCCTCCAGCCTTGCAACTGGAGCAAAGGTTTGATTAAAATCAATGCCTTCCTCTTGCATGTAGCCTTTTGCTACCATTCTAGCCTTGTTCTTGACTATTGTGTCATTCTCATCAAGCTTGTTCCTGTAGATCCACTTAGTTTCTATTATGTTGTGATCCTTAGGTTTTGGCACCAGTTCCCAAACCTTACACCTTCTGAACTAACTGAGCTCTTCTTGCATTGCAACAATCCAGTTGGTGTCTTGCATGGCCTCTTCAATCTTCCTGGGTTCTATCTGAGACAGGAAGCTAGAACACAAAAATGTGTTCATGCTCCTGCTCCTTGTTAGAATACCTTGACTCGCATCACCAATGATCTAGTGAGCTAGATGATCCTTCAGGTGTCTTCTTGCTGGAGGAATTCTGTCACCATTATGGCTATCTCCAGTTTCCTCATCTTGAAGCTTCACATTTTCTTCTTCACCCAAAGGGACTTGATCTCCCCCTAGATAGCTGGCATCTTTATCCTCATCCAGTTTAGTAGGTACATCTTCATTGATGGTCAGTTTGTCCAGCTTATCTGTTAGACCTGTAGAACTAACTGAAGAACTAGACAATTCATTGCTAATAAACATATACTCATCAAATACAACATGCACAGATTCTTCTACAACTTGAGTAGTCAAGTTGTAGATTCTGTATGCTCTACTATGGTTGTTGTACCCAACAAATATCCCTTCTAGGAATTTGGCATCAAACTTAGTTTGGTAGTGTTTACCATTGACAAGTACAAAACACTTACTACCAAAGATTCTGAAATAAGATATGTTTGGTTATCTGCCTTTTAAAATCTGGTAGGGAGTCATCTTGTGTTTCTTGTTGATGGAGGTATTATTGAGCACATGACATGCAGTATTTACTGCCTCAGCCCAGAAGTATTCAGGGAGAGTAGTGTCATTCAGTAGAGTTCTACTGGCTTCAATTAGAGTCCTATTTTTTCTTTCAGCAACACAATTTTGCTGAGGAGTTCTAGGTGAAGAGAATTCCTGATGAATCCCAAGTTCTTCACAGAATTGTTTCATACATTCAGACTGAAATTCAGTTCCATGGTCACTTCTGATTTTGACCACTAAGCTGTTGTACTCATTCTGAATTTGTCTGACAAAAGTCCGGAAAATAGTTGGGGTTTCAGATTTCTGCCTCAAAAAGAAAACCCATGTAAATCTAGAATAGTCGTCCACAATAACAAGTGTGTATGCTTTCCTACCAAGACTATGGACTGGCATAGGACCAAACAAATCCATATGCATGAGATACAAACATCTCTTTGAATCTTTGATGTTAAGTGACTGAAAAGAGGACTTATTTTGCTTGCCTTTTTGGCAAGCTGAGCACACACCCTCTTTTATGCACTGAACTTGAGGACCATTCCTTACTAATCCCATGTTGAACAGCAGTCCAATTGACTTATAGTTCAGATGAGCTAGCCTCTTGTGCCATTTGACACATAGAGAAGCTTTCTCTCCTACAACCAAACAAATAGGTGAGTTGTTAAACTCACAATCTAGGTTAAGGCAATACACATTTCCTTTCCTAGTGTCAGTCAAAATGATCTCTTGATCACTTGACCTTTTTACTAGGCACTCTCCTTTGTGGAAAGAGATATCATAACCTAGATCACTAAGTTGACTTATGCTAATCAGGTTATATTTTAAACCCTTTAAATAAGCCACTTTAGTGATAGTTATTGAATCACAAGATATATTACCAAATCCTTTTATGATTCCCTTTTCTGATCCACCAAAGATAACTTTGGGTCTATTCTCCATGGGCACATAGTTCCTTAGCATTCTCCTGGTTCCAGTCATGTGTCTGGAACAGCCACTATCCAAGTACCATATAAGGGTATGGTCACTTGGATTTACCTGTAACAAATAATGAATCACTTACCCTTAGAACCCAACTTGCTAGTGGGTCCTAGGTCCTTGTTAGTTTGAAATCCTGTGACTGATCTTACAAGAATCCTACTTTTGGTTTTAACACTTAAGTTAAACCAACAATCCATAGCAAAGTGGCCCACCTTGCCACAACACCAACACTAAAACCTATTATACCTATTCTTAAGTACAGGCCTTCTTACTTTGTTGTCAGTAGGCTTGTTAAGTGTTGGTGTTGGAACAACATTCTTTAAGAACTCCTCTTGAATATGATGGGCATGCCTATAGATTGGTCTATTGGCATTAGCACCCTTGATCATGAAATTTTCATGCTCACAGTGACAATGTGTCATGTCATGATCATACCTGTTAGTAGGATTCACTACCTTTTTAAAGAAAATAGGGGGATTAAAAGCTTGAGGCTTAACTGGGACTTTACCTTTTCTATGAGAATTGGTAGCCCTAGTTCTTCCCTTGAAGCCCAGACCAGTCTTTCCTTTTTGTGAAACAAAATTATCTATCAAAGGTAAGACTGATTTTGGCTTGGAGAATTTTTCCACTAGCTCTCTCTCATGCTGAAGTTTTCCCTCAAGTTTCTTGATATGTTTCTCTTTGAATGAGATTGTGCCCATCTGAATAACTGTAATGTTTTTCAATTTGGCAATCTCATTCAGTTTTTGATCCAGTAGTTTTGCTGAATCTACTGCAGCCAGTTTGAGAGACTCAATCTCCTTGGTCTGCTCTTTAACAAGAAACTTTCTCTTCTTTAGAGCATGCAACAACCCACCATACTCATTAATGAGTTGGTGAACATCCCCCTCAGACTCAGATCCATCCACTTCTTTTGAAGAAGATGTTTCTGATTCTGATCCTGTAAAGTAATCTGAGACTAGGGGTTAATTGTTTACCATTCTTGGTCTAGGCTGATCCTGGCACTTGTCTTCTTCAGATTGAGCCATCAGCCCTTTACAACAATACTCTTCCACTCCATTTATGGAGTCCAGCATCTGTAGGAATTCTAGTTCCCTAGAATCCTCTTCTGTTGAGAAGAGTCCAACATATGCTTCTGCCTCTTCTTCTTCAGATTTTGAAGATGAAGAGTCTGTCCAACTCTTCTCCCTCTTAGCCACTAGAGACTTCTCCTTCTTGCCTTTGATTTGCTGCTTCTTCTTGTCCTTTGATTCCTTTCTTTTGTCAGGACAGTCAGCTATGACATTCCCATACCTATTGCAGCAATAACACACAATCTTAGAATTAGATTTTTTACCAGGTTTAGAAGCATACCTGACCTCCTTAGGAGTTTTCTTCTTCCTGTAGTATTCATCCTTGGAATAGGATGTAGATGAAGGCCTGGTTCTCCAATTCGTTTTCTTCATGAACCTTTGGAATTATCTTGTGAAGGTAGCAAAGTCTTCATAAGATGTACGACTATCTGATGTACATGCTTCAGTAACACCTTCTTCTGCTTCAGTACTCCTTCTAAGTGGAAAAGGAGATTTTATCCTACCCTTCCTTGAGCCCTCAGACTTGAAGGCTACTAACCTTTCTTTATGTTCAGATCTGCTGCCCTTCTCTTCCTCTTTCCTAGCAGTAAGCTGCATTTTATATGAAAGCAGTTTTCCAAAAAGTATAGGTGGATGTGTGTCAGCCAGTTTGGCCACTTCCCTGATGGCACATATCTCAGTGTCCCAATCCTTTGTTAGGGACCTAAGAAACTTATCATTCAGTTCATAAGTACTGAAGACTCTTCCATATGTCATCAGTTCATTCACTATTCTGAAAAATTTTTATAGCATTCAGCTATGCTGTCAGTTTTATTCTACCTAAAGCTCTCATCTCCTGATTCAGCATTGACTTTCTGTCCTCTCTGACTTCTTCTGTGCCTTCCATATAGACAATCAGTGTATCCCACATTTCTTTCGATGTTTTACAGCGTACAAGATTCTAGAATGTTGCATCACTTATGCCACTTACAATTATATTCTAAGCTCTTTTATCTAATGTAGCCAAGATGATCTCATCCTTAATCATCTCTGAATAACTCTTAGGAGTTTGAATGTTTGGATCAAGAACTGAAACCTTCATTGGGATGAAAGGGCCTTCCTATACTGTGATATAAATTCTTGGATAAGATGATTCCATAAATAGCCTGACCCTTTCTTTCCAAATGCCAAAAGATTCTTTCCTTCATATGGGCAATTTCATAGATCCAAACTCCTTTTGATTTTCAATTGATCCCATTCTTGTTATTTGTTATAGCCTTGGAGAAATCCTATGACTGTTAGGTCAAATTTTGAGGAACCTCCCTCTGATACCACTTGAAAGACTTTGATTCAATAGCCTAAACACCTAGAGGGGGTGAATAGGTTCTAATCTTTTTGTGTCTTTTTGATTTTAAGGCAAACAGAAGATTGTAACTACTTATAGCACAGAATAATTCTATCTACAGAAATTAAATGCAACACAACAAACACTAGATCTATAGTGGTTCCCAAAGATATGGGTACATCCACTTTCCCCCTTTGCCTATCCAGTAGATAACTGGATTCAGCCTAACTTCCTTCCACTGGCTCGGATCCGCAGATCTTACAAACTCAGAACCCAAAATGGTTCCTACACCTTAGACTTTACACAAGTCCTACCTTAGATTCTTCCCTGAATCCTACCTCAGGCCTCAGCCCTACCTCAGCCTTTATAATTAGGCTTATAACTAAGACTTTAACAATAGATCCTACAAGAGTTTGTGAGTAATAAGTTTCAGAAAACTTCATCAACTAGATTCCTCTGTTGATGTTGTCTTCTTGATCAGTTCTTGTATGAACTGATTCTTCTGATCCAACCTGACTTAGCTTTTCAAAGCTTCTTGATTAGGACAAATAAGGTGGATCTATTCTTCAAGTTGAAGTTGATCTTCAGTCAGCTTCTTCCTTAGATTCAGATTGAACTCTGAATCTTTCTTGCAGACATGCCTTGATCTGCCAGAATTCTTCTTTAAGATCCCGAGATCTTTTCACGTTGATGATGATCTATCTTTGTTCTGTCATTTCCGATCTGTCTCTTATATAGAGCTTGCTCCTTGGTAACTGGCTGATCCGGTTCATAACAAACTTCTGACAGTTCTGACAGTGGTGTCAGACCGGTTAGTTATGACAGCTGTCAAGTCACCAGTCACATCACCAGGTTCTTCAATGTCTGTCTAACTCAGCAATCAACACTCAGCTGACTGCTTTACATATGTCGACACATATAGGCTAAGTATCGACACAAGTCTTCAAGGTGTCGACACAAATACTCCATGTGTCGACACAGTCATACTTCTACTTCACGATACTGCTCTTTGTTGTATGTGTCGACACAAGTCCTGTGTGACGACACAGCAGCTTCTTGTCTCGACATTTCTGTTGCAGACAGATGTCATTGAGTGTTTGTCGAATGGCATTGAGTGTGTGTCGACACAAGTTCTGTGTGTCGACATAATTACTTCTAAACTCGACACAGTCTCTTGAGAGTTGCTGTGTCGACAGAAGTCCTGTGTGTCGACACAATTGCTTCAGGTGTCGACATAGCTCCTGAGTGTCGACTCATCTACTGATTTAAGTGTCGACACAATTCTATTTTAAGTTGTCGACACAATTCTGGATGTCGATACAACTGCTTGTTTAGGTGTCGGCATAGCTTTGAGTGTCGACACAACTTCTTTATAAGTGTCGACACATTTTGCCAATGTGTCTACACATCTTTCTTTAGTGTCGACATAGCAGTTGGGTGTCGACACAACTTCCCTGAGTGTCGACACAATTTTTCTGTGTGTCAATACAGCTCGCCTGAGTGTTGACACAAGTTTCCTGAGTGTCGACACAGTTTCTTCACAAGTGTCGACACTTGTACTTAGAAAATTTTCCTTCAAATTTTTAATCCTGCACAATGAAACTCAAACTTCTATCAAATACACATTGATGCATATCATTGACTAAGTTGTGGATTCTCCAAATCTAGTACATATTTTCCAATGTACCCAACACCTTGTATAGCCAGGGTCAAGTCTGTTAGTCCTAGAGTTTAGGTTAGTCATTAAAATCAATCTTCATGGACTAGCCTGCAGTGGACTTCAAGAGACTCAAGACTTAGAAGAATTCAGAGTTCAGATTATTAGTTCGAAGTTCTTCGAACTCAGCTCGATGATCGTCAATCTCAGATCGACGAACTCAGAGTTCTTTCTCTGAGTTGAGCTCAACGATATTCGAGCTCAGGTCGACGATTTCTTTCTCTAGAAAAATTCTCTGATCGATGATCTTGGAGCGCAAATTTATCAAGATATTTCTAGATTGAGGTTCGCTGAGCTCAGGTCGACGAACAGGATTTCTAAGCTCGACGAACATGGAACTCCGGTCGATGAAATTTTCTTTGAGGTCAATGAACTCTATCCCGAGTCAGAATAATAAGTTTTCCCTCTTCTGTCCCTAATTCATTCTATTATTTGGCAGTAATTCTCTGAGTAATTAATGCTCATATTCTCAAGAATATAGCCATTCTTGACAGCATTAATTATGGATTTCATCAGAGTTAATTACTTGCTTATTTTATTGGGATAGTTGGGGAAACTCAGTAAAGAGTATATTCTGATTCGTTTCATTCTCCAGAATCCAATCAGCAATTAATGCTTAGAATTCAAAATTCAAAAGCAGAGTTAGATAACAGGATATAAAAGAGATTTTTCGGACGGCTCTCAACAAGTAACATATAGAGACAAAAGTATACAGATACACAAAACAAGATACAAAACAACATCTGCTCCTTCTCTGTGCAAAAAAACAATTTGTTTTCCCCTTGATCTTATAGAAGAATGAAGAAGATCATCAATCAGATATCATTTATCTTCTTCAACTTCTACTCCAGGAATCATCAAAGACAATAACTCTAGATCTTTCTACAAGTTCCTAGATTTTAACAAGTCAAGGCTGCAGACCTACACCCTGAGCAAAGATCCAGGCTTTCTGAACATTTTAACACCTCAGAAGGAGCTTTGACACAAGCAATCCACTGAAGTCTTCTCTATTGTATAGGGAAATAGAAGATAACATCACCTTTCTTAACCTCCTGTACAAAGAGTTTATTAACTCCCTTGAAAAGTTTCTTATTATTTTTTGAGCACCTAATCAAAATCCTAAAGGGTTGTGAGATCTCCCTATAAATAGATCTTATGGTGGCAGTCACCCTAGCAAAACCTGCTAGTGGATTCCTACTAGGGTGGTAGAAAAGTGGATGTACCCAGATTTGGGGAACCACTATAAAATTCTTATGTTGTCTGTGTGTTCATTTTCTCTTTGTTTTACTGTGCTGTGATTGTGTAGTTTAGCATAGTTTCTAATTCATTTCACATAACTACTACTATCACTTAATTTCTCTGAAAAAGTTTAAAATCAGCCAAAAGTTTTAAATCACTCTATTCACCACCCCCCCCTCTAGAGTGAATCAGATCTATCCCCTATCTTTCATAAGATACCCTTGTATAATTACAAGAAGAGTTCCCATTTTTCAAGTGACTATAAATGTTATCTTTGTCATACCTATTTGATGGGAGGATTACCTTGTGAAAGGTTGTTTGAGGCACTACAGGAGTTTTGCCTTTTCCTTTGGAATGGATAACTCTAGAGTTCCACTTGAACCCTAAACACCTTTTTAATTTTGAGCAGTGAAGGAGTCTATTAGTTGCAACACTATCTTGGGCTTACTGAATTTAGCCACAATCTATTTCTCCTTAAGGAGCTTCTCTTCCAGATCCATAATGATCTTATTCTTTTAGATTATAGTCCAAATATGGATGATTGAGATTGTCTTCAGTTGTTTGACTTCTCTCCTCATCTGATCAAGCAAGGGTGTTGATTCAGACTATAGGGAAGCAGCTAGTTGTAGAGAGACAATATCCTCAGCTTGTTTCTTGACTAGCCTCTTGCTCCTTTTCAGAGCATCCAAAATGACACCATACTTGTCAATCAATTAGTTGACATCCTCTTTAGAGTCTGATCCATCATCCCCACTTGAGGAAGCTGTGTATTAGAGTCTGAGCCAGACTCATAGATAGAAGGAGAGCTTGGGATAGAATGTACCTCATTAGGAACAAAAATGTCCTGATTATCTTCTGATAGAGCCATGAGGTAGAATTCCTCATCCTCATCACAGTCACTATCAACTGAAGACAGTAGGGCCCTGATTGCTATCCTTACAGGTAGATAGTCCTCATCCTTTTGAGCAGTAGCATTAAATAGCCCTATATAGGCATTATCTTCTTCTTCAGAGACTGAAGATGTTGAGTAAGTTTGGATCTAGCTCTTCTCATTCTTGGCAATGAAGGTCTTTTCCTTCTTTCCCTTGTGATGGTGATGCTTCTTCTCACCTATCTCTTCTCTCTTGACTAGGCAATCAACAATGATATGTCCAGGCTTACTATAACAATAACAAACCATTTTAGAAGAAATATGTTTACTGGATTTAGAATCATACTTATCTCTTTTGAAGAACTTCTTCCAAGATTTAATATGATCCTTATTGTAATGTGAGGAGGAAGGATTGTTCTTCCACTGCCTCCTCTTCATCATCTTCTGGAATTGCCTTAAGAAGGCAACAAACTCTCCATCTGACATGTTACTGTCAAATGAGCTGAACTTAGAGCTTTTTGAATCAGCTGGCCTCCTTGGGGGTAAGGCAATCCTCTTCTTTCTCTTCTTAGATCTCTCAGCCTTGAAGGCCACTATCCTCTCCTTGGCATGGGACTTAATGGTGGTCTCCTCCTTTCTAGCAGATAGCTGTATCTTATAATAAAGCGCTTTCCAAACAAAGTTTGAGGAGGAGTTTCAGTAAGCTTGGCCACTTCTCTGATAGCACAAATCTTTGGGTCCCAATATCTGGTTAGAGATCTTAGGAACTTATCATTCTGCTCATAATTGCTGAAAACCCTCCCATAGGTCCTCAACTCATTGACCATTCTGAAAAACTTTTCATAGCAATCGACTATGTTATCATTACTGCTTTGCCTGTTATCCTTGTTGCTTTGCCTGAAGGCCTCATATTCCTGATTAAGTAGGGATTTCCTGTCATCCCTAACTTCTTTAGTGCCCTCCATATATACAATCAGGGTGTCCCACATTTCCTTGGCTATCTTGTAGTGGATAAGATTCTGGAATGTGGATTCATCTGTGGTACTGACAATTATTTTTTGTGCCCTCTTATCCATGGTTTCTAGGATGACCTCATCCTTGGTCATCTCAGTGTACTTCTTTGGCGTTTGGACACTGATATCTAGGACAGAAATCTTCATGGAAATGAAGGATACTTTATGAACTGTGATGAAGATCCTAGGGTCTGAATCCTCTATAAACAACCTGACCCTCTCTTTCCAAATATCAAAATTCTCCTTTTTGCAGATTGGAAGCTTCATAAAGCTCAACTCCTTATGGTTCTCTCCTAAACCCATAAGGATAATCCTTATCTACCCTTGGAGATCTGTTCAGACTATTAAGTTCTTTTTTAACACCCTCCATCTAATACCACTTGAACGTCTTTGTTTCAAGAGTAGCTAAACACCTACAGGAGGGGGGTGAATAGGACTTTATGTCTTTACTGACTATCTTTTTACTTTGGTGTGTTTCGATTTAATTTTATGTTATCTTTCAAGAATACACAATAACACACAAGTATTTATAGTGGTTCCCCAAGGTATGGGTACATCCACTATCCCTCCCATCTTTCTAATAGTGTGTTAGACAAGGCAAACTTCTCCAATCTCAGCTCAATGTACTTACAACACAGATCTCTTAGGATCTCTCAGACTCCTCCAAGTCCTAACAAAGGCCCCAGGCCTTATACTCAGAAATATAATCTCGTACAGCTCAGTAATCTACACCAGATCACCTACCTCAGACTTTATCCAAAGTCCTACACTCAGGTTAGGAGGATAGCCCTATACTCAGATCCACCATAAGATCCTACCTTAGAGAATAAATATCTTACAGCTCAGGAACACAGGCCCTACCTCAGATCCATAAAAGGATCCTACCTCAAAGAATAACTCTCCTACAGCTCAGACACATGGGTCCTACCCAAATCCATAGAAGGATCCTACAACTCAGCCTTTATATATCAGGCTTACAACTCCGCCTTTATATATCAGGCTTACAACTTTGATCAAATAAGATCCTACAGAAAGTGAGTTTTGTTGTTGATGACTTGCTCTAGAGAAAGTGTCCTTTGAGCATTTTCTCTTGACTGAGTGAACTCAGCCCTATTTCTTCTCAACACGAAGGAAGTAGATCTTCAGGATGGTTCTGCTTATGCTGGGAAGAATCTCAGAAGCTAGAGCTTCTGAACTTACTAATGAAGACTAAATGATGTTACTGTTCTTTTCTTCTTCAATCAGCTAACCTTATCTAAAGTTCTCGGACTTGTTGTTGAACTCAAGTTATAGAGCTCTTCTTCTTTATTTTTCAGGAAGAAGATGAAGCAGAGTTATTTTCTCCAAAAGTTCAACCCATAAATAGTTTTCGGGAACTCTATTTTTATTTCCCGAAAGTCCAATGGCTCTTTGCGCATTAAGACTAGCTTGAAATAGCAACTGCTCCATAACTTGCATTTACAGTTGTACTAAGGGAAAGCAGCATCTTTTGTCTTCTAGAAAGAAAATCCTGTGATATTGGAATTTCTGTTGACATCTGCATTAGTTAGCACTTCTGGACTTAGTAAAATCCAGACAGACTTCTCAGGTGTTGAATGAAGCCTTGTCACTCAATGCAAAAGTACTTAGCAGAATTCTGCATCTCCAGGCATTGAGGGCATTGAGTGAGTCTTCCTCACTCAATGCAAATAGACCTTTATAGTCTAAAATGATTAGGCATCGAGTGAGCCTTCATCACTCGATGCTTCTGGACTTAGTTGAATTATCTGTTGAGTAGACGTTGAGTGAACTGCCTTCACTCAACGCATCTTGATTTAGTTAAATTGTTTGTAAAGTAGGCATTAAGTGAACTGCTTTCACTCAACGCTTCTGGACTTTGACAGATTTTATGTTGTCGAAGTATGAGACCAGGCGGTCTGGCGGTTTGAGCCTGGCGGGTTGTTGACCGTGCGGTCTGGCGGATTGAGGTTGGCGGGTTGTTTTCCAGGCTGTCGCCGTATGGTATCCGGCGGTCTGACGGCTTATCTCTGGCGGCTTGGAAACCGGCCGGTCTAGCGGTCTCCTACCGCATCTCTCCCTCTTGGTTCTGGTATTGCCGAGCGGTTAGAACATTGTCTAACCGCGCGGCCTGTTCCGGTCTCTTATTCTAGCCGCCCAGATCTGTTGTATAGCTTTAGTCCCACATTGTTAGTTTGTATTCTTCTCTCTCTCCTCCATTCTATAAAAGGGAGGCCATACCTTTGTAAATGATATCTTTTTGGATAATAAAATTTCAATTATTCAAAGTTCCGGCTTGTTTTCTAGTCGTTTATTCTCTGCTCTAGTCGTTTGTTCGCTACTTTTAACATGGTATCAGAGGAATCGATCTTCTCCTCCTGATTCTGTGCGCCCTGTCCGCGCGGCTTGCCCCTTCTTCTCGCGACCTGTTCTCGCTGTTTGCGCCCTGTCCGCGCGTCCTCCTTCTCCTGCCTTTCTGTCGCAGCGACCTATCTCCTTGTTCGTCGCGACCTGCTTCTTTATTCGCCTTTTCCGTTCGCGCGGTCTATCTTCTAGCCGTTCGACCTCTTCCCCGTCTTGGACCTGCGGCTTGGTCGTGGCTTCTCTGGCCGCTGGTGTCTAACATTATGACCGCCGCAGCTCGTCTTCTTTCTATCCGCGTGGCTTATATTCTAACCGCGCGGCCTCTCGCAGTTGTCTCCTATGGCCCTTTCTGAGACCTCCACCACCACCACTCCTATCGCCACTCCGGCGCCGCTTCCTACACCCTCTGGCAACCTTGGCACGGTTTCTAAACTTGTTGGCTCCAACTATCCGGATTGGAGCGTCTCCTTCACTTTTCTTCTCCGCTCTCAGCGCAAACGTCATCACCTCACCGATGACCCTCCTCCCTCAGACTCTGCTGAATTTGATGACTGGGATGCCAGTGATGCGCTTGTCCGCACGTGGTTGGCTAACAGCCTCTCCGATGAATGTCTTCCTGTCATACGCCATGATGAGACAGTCAAGACCGCGTGGCTTCACCTTGCTGCTCTCTACTCAAAGGGGGCCCAGACATCCCGCATTTATACTCTCTACGCGGATCTCTTCGCTCGCCCTTCCATGTCTCCTGCTGCGGCTTATCAGCAAGTTCAGGCTCTTGGAGCCGAAATCCTCCAGAATCGCCCCTTCTCCGCGGACTTGGCCGAACAGCACAAACACTTCCAGGAACTCCTGGTTGTTTGTTATCTTCTCCGGCTTCCTGAGTCTTTTGATATGATCCGCCAGCAGATCTTGGGCGAAGCCGAGTCTCCCACCTTGGATGCCACCGCAGCTCGCATCGCCGCGGTTACTTCACTGCTCCAACGTCCTCTATTGTCCTCCCCTCCTCCACCGGACTCCTATGCTCACCAAGTCCAGCGGGGTGGCAATAGTGGTCGCAGCCAATCTGGCACGCGCGGTCCGTCAAGGTTCCTCTGCTCTCACTGTGGTCGTACCGGCCACTCTGTTGACCGCTGCTGGCAGAAACATCCTCATCTTCGTCCCTCCGGTGATACTTCTTCCTCCACCTCCGCCTCCTCTCGGCAGTCTGCTTCTGTGTCCACCACCTCAGGTAGTGCACACGTCGTTACCCAAGGTAAATGGCTCATTGACTCTGGTGCTACAAATCACATGACCGGAAACCCTCACTGCTTCTCTCTCCTAGAGACGCAGGATCGGTTACCCCCGGTTCTCGTT
Organism: Platanthera zijinensis; assembly: GCA_039513925.1. Classification (NCBI taxonomy): domain Eukaryota; kingdom Viridiplantae; phylum Streptophyta; class Magnoliopsida; order Asparagales; family Orchidaceae; genus Platanthera; species Platanthera zijinensis. Next base: position 122,706,823 of record CM077095.1, on the reverse strand, counting down.
GCGGATGGTTCGCCTTCCCCGGTTCATGGAACGGGCATGGTTCAAGTCACTCCCTCGCTTCGCTTAGCGGACACTCTCTATGTCCCAAAGTTCCCTTGCAATTTACTCTCCGTTACTACTTTATGCAAGCAACTTCAGTGCTCTGTATTATTTACTCCTACTTCTTGTTGTTTTCAGGACCCGAGGACCCAACGGACGATTGCTACTGGGACTGAGAGCGGCGGCCTCTACTTCCTTGACAATGTTTCCGCTCTGTCCGCCTTCTCTTCCTCGTCTACTGATCTGCTTCAATGGCATCTTCGCCTTGGACATCCTCCTCCTCGGATTCTGCATCAGCTTCTTCCCCACTTATCTCAAACCAGTCCTCCGCTCAACTGCGATGCGTGTCAGCTTGGCAAGCATCACCGCTCCTCCTTCCCGCCGAAGCAAGGCCGTGGTTCCTCCCGCCCTTTTGATCTCATTCATTCTGATATCTGGGGTCCTGCTCCTACTCCCACCGTTGGTCGGGGTAGTTTTTACTTTGTAACTTTTATTGATGATTTCTCCAGATGTACCTGGGTGTATCTATTAAAAGATCGCTCTGAACTCTTATCTGTATGGCAATCTTTTTATAATATGATTAACACTCAGTTTGCTATTTCTATTAAAGTATTGCGCTCTGATAATGCTAAAGAATATCTCAGTCATGAGTTTTCATCTTTTTGTATGCAACATGGTCTTATTCATCAGACCAGCTGTGTTTACACCTCCCAGCAAAATGGGGTGGCGGAACGTAAAAATCGTCATCTCCTCGATATCGCTCGCACTCTGATGACACAGATGCAGGTGCCTCGCTCCTATTGGGGCTATGCTGTTCTTCTTGCCTGCTATCTCATCAATCGCATTCCCTCTTCTGTTCTTCACGGCAAGACCCCCTTCTCCATTCTCTACCCAACCAAGGAACCCTTTCCTCTTCCTCTCCGTATCTTTGGGTGTACGGCCTTCGTGCATGCTCCGTCTGCTACCCGCGACAAGCTTTCCCCCCGCTCCACCAAATGTGTCTTTTTGGGTTACTCGACAACTCAAAAAGGCTACTGTTGCTTTGATCCCGTTCTGCGCAAACAGTTTGTTTCCGCAGACGTCACCTTCTTTGAAAATGCTTCCTACTTTTCTTTCCCATCTTCACCTCCTCCTGCTGTCTCTCACTCTCCACCATCTCTCTGTGAGCCTTCCACACAAGTCGACGTCTCCCCTCCTATGTCGTCTCCTCCTCCGTCTCCTCCTCTCCCTATTATCTCCCCTCCTTCGTCTCCGCAGCCGTCTCTCTCTAGTCCCGGGCCAGCTTTCTCTGCCACGGATTCTCCGGTCCCTGAGGCACAAGACGACCTGGATCGTCCCATTGCCCTTCGCAAAGGGGTGCGGGCGTGTACCCAACACCCGCTTGCGGCTGTTGTTTCCTATGATCGGCTTACTCCCTCTCGCAGGTGCTTTGCTTTGGCCATCTCGGCTACCACCACTCCCCGCACTTACCAGGAGGCTCTTGTTATTCCTCATTGGAAATCTGCCATGGATGAGGAAATTGCCACTCTTACTGAAAGAGGTACCTGGAACCTTGTTCCTCCACCGATCGGTACTGATGTGGTTGGCTCCCGCTGGGTGTTCGTTGTGAAGTTTCGCCCGGACGGCACTGTGGATCGTTACAAGGCCCGCCTGGTGGCCAAAGGCTTTACTCAGACTTATGGAGTTGACTATTTTGACACTTTCTCTCCGGTTGCTCGCCTCAGCACCATCCGGGTTCTTCTTTCTGTGGCCGTCAACAGGGAGTGGGAAATTTCTCAACTTGACGTCAAGAATGCTTTTTTGTATGGGGATGTTCAGGAGGACGTCTATATGGAGCAACCTCCAGGGTATGTTGCTCAGGGGGAGACACGAGTATGCCAGTTGAAGAAGGCCATCTACGGCCTAAAGCAGAGCCCTCGGGCGTGGTTTGACAAGTTTAGTGGCATTGTGGCTGCAATTGGCTTTGCAAGAAGTTCCGCCGATCACTCATTGTTTATTCGCAAAACCGCATCAGGCCTTGTGGTTTTGGCGGTGTATGTGGATGATATCCTTCTTACCGGCGATGACCAGGCTAGGGTGGACTTGACAAAGAAACACCTCCGTCAACACCTTGTCACGAAGGATATGGGCTCCCCAAAATATTTTTTGGGGATAGAAATCTCTCGGAAGCCCGACTCGTTGGTTCTCTCCCAACGGAAGTATGCGCTTGATCTTCTACAAGAGGCAGGATTGACCGGGGCCAAACCGGCCCGGTATCCCATGGCCACTGGAGAAGACAAAACATGGACAGATGACTCACCGCTTATATCCGATGCCACGAGGTATAGACGTCTGGTTGGCAAACTCATTTATCTCACGGTGACCAGACCCGACATTGCCTATGCTGTAGGCAAGGTCAGTCAGTTCATGCAAGCTCCCAGGGAATGTCATCTTCAGTCTGCCTTGAAGATACTAGAGTATGTCAAAGCAGCACCAGGGAAAGGGCTACTCTTTCAGAAGCATGGTCATCTGAGAATTGAAGCCTACTCAGACTCAAGCTATGCGGATGATAAAGGTGACCGTAAATCTACATCGGGTTTCTGCACATTTGTTGGAGGTAATCTTGTGAGCTGGAAGAGCAAGAAGCAGTCTGTTGTCTCAAGGTCCAGTGCAGAAGCCGAATACCGGAGTATGGCGTCAACCACGTGTGAGTTAAAATGGTTGCGGGCTCTCATGCTTGACCTAGGAGAGGTCTACAACTATCCTCTGCCTATGTTTTGTGACAACAAAGCCGCTATATACATATCCAAAAATCCGGTCTTCCATGAGAGAACGAAACATATAGAGGTCAACTGCCATTTCATCCGAGAAGAGGTCTTGAAGAAACAGATTTGCACTCCGTTCGTCACCTCCGACAAAGAGTTGGCTGATATCTTCACCAAGCCGGTTTCTACTTCCTTCTTCCACATTTGTGACAACCTGGGCATGATTGATATCTATGCTCCAGCTTGAGGGGGAGTGTCGAAGTATGAGACCAGGCGGTCTGGCGGTTTGAGCCTGTCGGGTTGTTGACCGTGCGGTCTGGCGGATTGAGGTTGGCGGGTTGTTTTCCAGGCTATCGCCGTATGGTATCCGGCGGTCTGACGGCTTATCTCTGGCGGCTTGGAAACCGGCCGGTCTAGCGGTCTCCTACCGCATCTCTCCCTCTTGGTTCTGGTATTGCCGAGCGGTTAGAACATTGTCTAACCGCGCGGCCTGTTCCGGTCTCTTATTCTAGCCGCCCAGATCTGTTGTATAGCTTTAGTCCCACATTGTTAGTTTGTATTCTTCTCTCTCTCCTCCATTCTATAAAAGGGAGGCCATACCTTTGTAAATGATATCTTTTTGGATAATAAAATTTCAATTATTCAAAGTTCCGGCTTGTTTTCTAGTCGTTTATTCTCTGCTCTAGTCGTTTGTTCGCTACTTTTAACATATGTCTGCTCCTTCTAAGGCTTTGACTGCTTGAGCTTCTGTCAATGCTTTTGCTCTTCTGGCGTTAAGTGAATTGCCTTCACTCGATGCTTCTGAACTTGGTGGATTTTCTGCATATCCAGTAACTAGTCTTCTTGATTGAGGCATTGAGTGAACTATTTTCACTCAACGCTTCTCTACTTAGCCAGATATCATGTTGAGTTGGCGTTGAGTGAAATGTATTCACTCAATGCTTCTGGACTTAATCAGAATTCTAGTCAGTATTATTATGGCTTTGACTGTATGTAGTTCTCTCAATGCTTTTGCTCTTTTTACATCGAGTGAACTGCCTTAACTCGACACTTCTGTACTTAGCCAGATTTCTGTTTTGCCAGCATCTTATCATGAGTCCATCTTTCATTGTGACCCAGACATTCTGTCTAATCATGGTATAGTATACAACCTGCATACACTGAATTGGGACATACATTAAATATAATTATGAACTTAGCATTGATGGTGATGCCTCTTAAAATTCAGGGAACATTGAATGGCAATATTCCAAATAGAGTGAATGTGAGCTTCATGTCTTAGAAGTGTGCACCTAGAGTCGAGGGAGATATCTAGTTCTCTAAAAGGAGTGTTGGGAGCTGAAGAGGTCCATTGGTTCTCAGAAGCGAGCATCGAGAACTAAGGGAGACCTCTGCTTCTTAGAAGGGAGCATCGAGATCTGAAGTAGATCTTCAAGCGCTCTAAGGAAATCTTTGAGCAATCTTTGAATATAATGAAGATATTAAAAGAAATCTTCGAGCCTACGAGGAGATCTTCGAAGGAATCCTCTGGATCTCTCTTGGGCATAGAAGACAAGGTGTTAGTAGGTTGACTGTAGTCAACCCCACTCAACTCCATTTTCCCCACAAAGGTAGTGGGGGAGGTGGGGTGCTTGGCTATTCACATCCCAAATCTTCAACAAATTAAAGGGATCCTCATCATTTGACCACCAAATTCCCGAAGTCTGTGGCTCGTGGAAGAGGTGTGTGATAATTTTCCTTCTTATTCATTGTTATGCCCGTAGATGCTATGGAGGAAAGTGTTCTATTGCAACCATGTCGGAGGTAAGAGGAGTCACGAAGGCGGGGCGGTGACTGCAAGGGTGTAAGATGGAGTTTATTGTAGGTGGCCTGGGGTAGGTGCATGGTCTTTCTCCTGTGCAGCCATGCAGAATGACCATAAAATACTTGTTACAAAAATGTATGCTTTTATAACAACCGTAAAATTTCATTACTAAATATAGTTATTTAACAAATTTTATTTTCATTACAAATTGGACATTACTAAAGATGTAGTTTGTTGTAGCGGCTCTACCCTTAATGGTAAGTGGATTGACGTGTAGAGGAAGCACTATATATTACCTAAAGGCATAGATACGAAGATCCCATGATCAAAGGAGAGCGTGCAAAATACTCTGATTGGCAGCATCACAATCTGCAAAGGCTACTTTAGATCAAGATTTTGTATTCTGCCTTTAAAGGAGGAAAATGAGATCTTCATGTTTTGTGGCATGCCAGTCTCCCAGCTCACTCTTGCTAGGATGGTAAGGATTTTGTCCTGATTACGTTCTTCCTGAATCGCGGTTTATAGTTATCCTTGGATTTGTTCAAGAACTGGTGTGAGGTAGTTACTGTCGCTTTTAAGGTTCCAGTTCGGTACCGGTTCTACTAAAATCTTGAACCAATACCCTAAGGTAACAATTATTCAAACTAGAATCAAAACCTTATTGGTTTGACCGATTCCAGTCCTAGTTTCAGTTCCAGCATAATTTTTGGAACCGTCATATCAATGATTCCGGCTACAATTCAACACTAAACCAAACTTGACACTAACGGCTCTGTTCAGTTCCATGTGGTTTGGTCTGATTCCAATCAGTTTCAACAAGAACCCAAACCAAACTTAATGGAATGAAATAAAAGTGGTCTGCAAATAGTAAAATTCAAAATAACATAGAAATATAAATAATTAAGTAGCACCCTCCTCATCAGTCTCTTCCAAGATCGGTAGGCTAGTATCTGTTTCCTTTCTATACGTGTAGACTCGCCATGACATCTAGTTGGTATGTGCGCGTCCTATCGGCATGCACAACCAAAACAATCAACTATAATTAGTTTATTCTTTCATGATTACTATTAAATTTCGATTGTATACCCTTGTTGCGGGTCATCCAGTTTTTCCCCGATCTGGAGAATAAGACCTCCTTAGCTCAGAGTTGGACTGAGTGTGTAAAAAGCTAATGAAAATCCAGCAACAATTGACTAGAGACTTTTTTTATCGTGGAAAACCTGGAAAGGGTGAAAAACTATGTTGTCAGATCTATGTCTGTCCAAGATCCACTATTTCATTGAGTTTATAAGTTTTGAGATATTCTTGTAGGTTGACATGCAATCTCTCCATTGCAAGCTTTGACAATAAGAATAACATAAAATAAGTTGTTGGAGTTTGCAGGGTGATCTGGAAGTAGTCAGGTAGTTAGTCTCACTACTAATGCAATATGAGCCTATAGAGTCACACATAAGAGCATTTGGAGAAGTTAAAGGAAGGATTATATTGGACTTACTCATATTGGATATGAGTGAAGGGCCAATCTTGCGACTCGTTGGAGTTGTGTGTGTTAACACATTGATATTTTCATATGCATCATGTCATCCCAACGATATCTTTGTGTTGATACAATGATATCGTCTTGTACTTCATGCCATTACAATGATATGGTAGTGTTCCCTCTCTGATATGGCTTAACATGATGATATCATCACGTGCTTCATTTTATCACAACAATATCGTCGTCTTCGCTCTCTGTTTTTGCTTGATAAGGCAATATTATGGTGTGTTTTATGTCATCATAACAATATCATCACGTGACCTCTCTCCAGTGGTTTGACACAACGATATCGTCGCGTGCTTCATGTCATCACAATGATATTATTGTGTTAATCATGTCAACACAACGACTCTTGCTATTTACTTTAATTCAGGTCACGGTACTGCTGATAGTGGATGCACGTGTTTGTTTTATATCCTTGGGTATAAATAGAAATGGGATTGGGTTTTCTGAGAGCTTTTTAAGATCTAAGACAAAAAGGTGTTTTCCTGAGACCTAATAGCTTCCACCGTTGCCTCTTTTGCAAGACCAATCCCGGTGCTTGCCACCTCCACCTCTCCCATGAATGAATCTAGTAATTCATGGAAATGTTGAAGGCTCTTCTTCTCCGACCCAGATCATGTGGGATAAGAACTTGGGGTTCTACGTCACTTTTATGGACTATTGTAGAGCCATAAATCTACTTCTGTGCTCGAGACTCATAGCTGCTGGCTCCGATTCTGACAAAGAATAGAAGAAAATGATTTTTTTGGAGCATCTTGGTCGATTGTTGTGAATCAACCCTGCACAGGTAATCATTTCAATAGTTGTATTTATTTCTTGATTCATGGATTTTGCAAGATTCTTTATTGTTTAGGGTTTTCTTGTGAGTTTTATTCTGCTGTGCACATCTGATGTGCGGATTTCACTCAAATAGAGAAAACCCAACAGTGGTATCAAAGGGAGGTTTTGCGATTTTCATGTTCCAAAAATTATTCTCTTAGCAGTAAACGACCTTTTTTGTCTAAATTTGTGAAACTAGAGCTTAAAATGTCGAGCTTGACTACTACTTCAAGGGAGAATGCTTGTGCTTCTGTCCAGTATATGTAAATCCAAAAATTTGGAAATGTTCAACATGTTCATATTTAGTCTAATTACATCAAGTGTTGATGATTTTAATTTTGTATATTTGGGATGTATCTAGAATGTTAATATTGTAATTTCCATGATTATCTAAATGTGTGCACAAATGATTAAGTGTTAATCACGTTTAAATGTTAATTAAATATCATGAAAGCCACAAAAATTTCTATTAAGTATATATATGTCTTCTGATGGATGAAACTCTTCCTGCCTTAATCGGTGAAGTGTGGGCTTACCAAAACAAGGTACATTAATCTATCTTGGTAGAAGTGCGAGCAAACAATTGTGATATCACACTATTGGGTCCAACTTAATTAGTTGACCTGTGCATAGAGGCATATGGTTGGTATGCACAATGAGATGGATGTGGATTAAGAGTTATTTACCAATCATACAAGAGTTACAAGATGATGCAATTGGCAAAGGTTTTATACCTAAATAGCCACATTATGGGTGATCAACCAAAGTTGACTTATGATGAGGTGAAATATGAATCTTGTTTACTATAGAGTAGCTCTCATAAACTCTTTGAATTTATATTAAAGGTTATCAATTTGAACAAAATAGTGGGAGCTTTTAAAAAAGTCCATATTTAAATAAAATTTATTTTGAAATATAGTACTAAAACTATTTTGTAATTATTTTTATAGAAATTCCATGACAAGTGCTTCACACTCCTCCCTGCCCCTAATAGCCATCCTTAAGAAGGACAAGCTCAATGGGACAATTTTTCTTTACTAGTATAGAAACCTGAGGATTGTCTTTAAGATAAGTGTAAGTTCTATATATTAGAAGAAGATCCCCCCGTGGAGCCAGTGGCATCTTCCTCTCATGTAAATAAAGATGCTTATAAGAAGTATGAAGATGATTCCTTAAATGTTGAATGTCTCATGCTTTCTACCATGATCTCTGAGATTTAGAAGCAACATGAGAACATGTGTGGTTATGGGATAATCAAGCGCCTATAGAAAATGTTTCAAGGGCAAGCTCAACAAGAGAGGTTTGACATCTCTAATTCTCCAAGCCTACTAGCCCCATATTTATCGTACATAAAGGTAAGTTCATGACTAAGGGATTCAAGAAGACTAAGGTATGACCTAAGTCATATCTTGATCCTAAGTCTTCAGCACTTAAGAAGAAAGGTTTGGATAAGGAAGGGAAGTGTCACCATTGTAGTAAGGTAGGGCACTGGAGGAGGAACTGTCCTCTATATCTTGAGGATCTACAAAACAAAATAGGAAGTGTGACTTTTGTTTCAGATATTTTTTTTATAGAAATAAATCTTTTCGCTCCTTCATCTTGGGTATTGGATACCGGATGTGATTTTCACATTTGTACAAATGCACAAGATCTAGGAAGGAGAAGAATGTTGAGTAAAGGAGAGGTTGACCTGCGTGTTGAAAATGGAGCAAGATTTGATGTTGTTATTGTAGGTATTTACCATCTTTCTTCTTCTATTGGGCTTATAATTAAACTGGATAATTATTATTTTGTTCATACTATAATTAGAAACATTATTTCAATTTCATGTTTGGACATGAATGACTTTTCTTTTTTAATTAATTAAAAATAATAAATGTTCTATTTATAAGAATGATATTTATTATAACATAGCTTAGATGGTTAATGGTTTATATGTTTTGAACTTGACCAGCCGATCTATAACTTAGAGAATATGAAAAGACTAAAAATATGACTAAAATCCTACATACCTTTGGTATTGTAGTTTGGGACATATAAATAAGAAATGCATCTCTAAGGTCCATAAAGATGGACTGTTGGACTCATTTGATTATGAATCATTTAAGCGATGCAAGTTTTACTTGTTAGGCAAAATGACTAAAGCCCCTTTCACTAGTCATGTTGAGAGGTTGATGATCTTTTGGATGTGATACAAAGTAATGTTTGTGGACCCTTGAGTTCTATGGTTAGAGGTGGGTTCTACTATTTTATTATATTTACTGATGATTTCAATAGATATGGATGTGTATCTTATGAAGAACAAATATGAAACCTTTGAAAAGTTTAAAGAGTTTAAGAATGAAGTAGAGAACTAACCGAGAAAAAGAATTAAAGCACTCTGATCTGATCGAGGTGGGGAATATTTGAGTCTTGAGTTTTGTGATAATCTGAAAGAGTGTGGTATTATGTCACAGCTCACTCCACCTGGAGCATCACATTATAAAGATGTTTTTGAGAGAAGGAATCGTATTTTGTTAGATATGGTGCGATCGATGATGAATCATGTGGATCTGCTCATTTTCTTTTCGGGATTTGATTTAGAGACTACTTCTTTCACACTAAATCATGTTCCAATGAAAATTATGTTAAAGACAACATATAAGATATAGACTAAGACGTGTCCTAGTATGTCTTTCTTTAAAATTTGGGGCTTTGAGGCATACGTGTGACGTCAAATGCCTGCCAAGCTTGAACCCAAGTGAAATAAGTGTTATCTTGTGAGGAGTGTCTTAGGGAAACTAAACTATATTACTTTCTACATACTGCCCAAGGGCAAAATATTTGTCACGAGGACTGGTGTCTTTCTAGAGAAAGAATTCTTGTCAAGAAAGAATGCAAATATAGAACTTGAAGAAGTTAAAGAACTACTTACAAGAAATGAACCAAAATTGGAACCTGAGTAGTGAATACAAGTTGTTGTAGCAAGAGAGCTTGCTCAAGAAACGCAATTCATACGTAGATCTAGTAGGCCTAAATTTTAGCATGAGAGATAAGGATTTCTAATGTCTCAAATATGTAATGTGTTGTTTATAGATCAAGATGATGAGCCTACAACCTACCAGGAGGCTATGAATGGACCAAACTAGGAGCCGTGCCTTGAGGCCATAAAATCTGAAAGGGACTCCAGGTATGCAAACTAAGTTTGGACCTTGGTGGAACCACCTGAAGGGGTATGACCCATAGGGTGCAAGTGGGTCTTCAAGAAGAAGACCTATATGGATAAGAATGTACGTACATTTTAAGGGAGGTTATTGGCTAAAGATTTCAAGCAAATTCAACGTGTTGATTATAATAAGACCTTTACCCCTATTATCAAGGTAAAGTTCATCAAAAATCTAATTTCTATTACTGTGTATAATGACTACAAGATCTGGCAAATAAATGTCAAAATGGCTTTCCTTAATGGAAACATCCATAAAGAAGTGTACATGGCACAATCTGAGGGTTTTGTATCTCCAAATGAAGCTACTAAAATATGCAAGATGTAGAGATCCATTTATGTATTAAAACAAACTTCTCAAAGTTAGAATCTATATTTTGATGAGAAAATAAAAGAGTCTGGTTTCATCAAGAATGAAGATGAGCCTTGTGTTTACAAAAGAATTAGTGGGAACATCGTCGTATTCCTTATATTACATGTAGATGACATACTGCTTATTTGGATTGACATACTACTTTTCTATAAAATACTTAGGTAAAGTGGCATATATACTTGTTATTAGGATCTATATAGATAGATCAAAGAAGTTATTGGGTTTGATACAAAGTAAGTACATTAAGAAGGTGTTGAATTGGTTCAATATGCTTGAGTCCAAGAAGGGATTCTTGCCCATGTCTCATGGTGTGAGTCTCTTTAAAGACCAATGTCCTTAATCTTTGAAAGATACAGACCACATGAAGTTGATTCCATATGCTTTGTCAATTGGATCAATTATATATGCAATGTTATGTACTCGATCTAATGTGTCATATGCTTTGAGCATGATTAAAATATATTAGTCTGATCATGGTGATGGTCACTAGACAATAGTCAAAAATATCCTAAATTAGTATAGAAGGACTAATGATGTATCCTCGATATTTGGTGGAGAGTAAGAGCTCGTTGGAAGAGGTTACACGGATGCTAGCTTCCAAACTGATAGGGATGACTCAAAGTCTTAGTCAATTTTTGTGTTTTGTCTGAATGGAGGAGCTATGAGCTGGAAGAGTTCCTAACAGAAGACAATTGCTGATTCTATGATAGAGGCCGAGTATATCGATACTGTAAATATGGTGAATGAGGCTGTATATGAGAGATTAACGATTGAGGAGATATGGGTATATATAGAGTACCAACTGAAGACAATTTAGTAGATCCACTTTTGAAGACTTTTTCATAGAGAAAGCTTGATTATCATACTATATCAATTGATATTAGATACCTTAATGATCAAATCTATTTGGAGTTGTGGATTTGTATGTGTTGGTTCTTATTCATGTGATGAATAGAGTATCTTTCATATTTATGTCAAAGTTCTTTTATTATATAAATTGTTTCTATATGATATATTAATTATCATAATAAATGTTCTTAAAATGTATACTTACAAAGGAATTCATGTACGTGACTTTAATGTTATGACATATGTTTATAAGAAAAATCATTCTTAAATGGTCTCTGGTCGAGGTGTCATATCAGAAATTGTGACGATGATGATACATTAAGACTAGTTTGTGGGTTGACTGAAGAACGGTTATCATAGGTCATGATATTGTGATATCAAGTCATTATATATGTACATCTTAGTGAACACATTGTACTAGATAGACCCACCATGAGATTACGTTGTGGATTATTATATGAATACGTCACAAGTAGGTTTCAAGTCACAACGGTGTTTGTAGTTCATTGACCTGAAGTCATGACATTCATCAAGTGAGGAAGAATGTTCTTTGATTCCATCTAAATTCTTCCTTGAGAAAGGTTGATGACAAGGGTGGTTATTGGGTATGTTATGAATCATTTGGGTGTTTGTATGTGGAAAAAAAATGAGATTTGTCCTCTTATATGACAGGAGTTGCTTCAATGGCCCCCATGATGGAATGAGACTGACAAATGCATTAATATGCTTGGTTGAGTCAATATATGATATTGGTCTTACCAATTCATAGAAATCCATTCTAGATCAAGAAAGAAGGATTGAATAATTATGAGGGTGATGCAGTTCATTCCTCTAGTTCAATCTGGATGTAAAGAACAAAGAGACATGAAAAACTGATACATTGGTCACAAAAATGGGCTTATTGAGTAATGAACTCTTATTTCTTAAGTAGCAATGATGAATAAATAGATGACACTCATTGCTTGCGAGACTTTTGCTAAAATGTTCTAGATCAAGTGGGTGACTAATGGAGTTTTCAGGGTGATCTGGAAGTAGTCAGGCAGTCAATCTCACTACCAATACAATATGAGCTTATAGGGTCGCACATACGAGTGTTTGAAGAAGTTGGAAGAAGGATTGTGTTGGACTTACTCATATTGGATACGAGTGAGAACCAATCCTGTGATTCATTGGAGTTGTGTGTGTTTACACAATGATATCATCGTGTGCATCATGTCTATTGGGAATATTGTCCCTAAGATTCTTGATTTGAATAAGGTCTCAAGATGATAATAAACATCTTGTATTTGATGGCTGGTTGAGTTTTGATGAGAAAGGTATAACTAAAGTGCATGGATAATGTATTATTAGACACTTGGTCACCCAAACATGGTTTTGCACTTGTAATACCTCAAGGAGCAAAACTCAGGTTGACCAATGTCCTAATCATATATTAGATATGTCACTATCAATAAAAAAAATCACTAAGGTCAAAAGGAATCAAATGTAGAAATAGAAATTTGGTTTAATATAAAATCGACTGAATTGAGTTCATAGCTAAGGAAAATTTCGACTGCATTGACTTCGTGGTTAAGTAAAAGTTTGACTACATTGATAGCATGGCTAAGGAAAATTTTGACTATATCAACCTCATTATTAAGTAAAAGTTTGATTACAACGATGGCATGGCTAAGGAAATATTTGGCTGTATTGAAGGCATGACTAAGGAAATATTAGACTGCATCGAGTACATCAATTGCACTGTGCCAGAATGTTTTCTGCAGGCTAAAATGGCTAAGTGCCATGAGTTTCCTTATATAACTTTAATGAGTTTTGAGTTGACTATATATGTAATGCCCTTGTTTTTACTAGGTATAGCTCTCTAAAAGCTACCACCCGACGTTAGCGTAACTGATTTAATTGGTATGACTCTCTGTGAGCTACCACTCGGCGGTAGAGATACTATGTGGTAGTAGTGACCTTTCGTCGTAAGCATTGTGATGGTATGACGTATCACCTACCGAGTGGCGGTAGTGTGGTAGCGTAGGGCGGTAGCATGATAGTTATGACGCAGCCACGTATCGGTGTACGATTGGAGAGTTTGAATGGCAGGCTTGCTGGACATTAATTTCTAATATGATTTGGCGGTGGACAGTGGTTTCATTTGGCTTAAGTCCATAGGATGAGGGTCTTTCTCATTCTAAACCTAAGTCTTCTCTTCCTAAAGAGTTAGAGAGAGGGGAGAGCAAAGGAAGAAGGAGGAGGAGAATTCTTACCATTATCGAAGCTTCAGAGCGCCAATTTGCGAGCCGAGTCTAAATCTATGGAGAGTGGCCCGATGTTGTTCTTCCCATTCGTTTAGATTTTCTATCTAAGGCTCTAAAGAGGACTTCAAGGGTAACAATCTTCCTCATCTCGTTAGGACGTGCGTGTCATCTTTTGTTTCTATATACACATATGAAAGTGTTTTTTAACTAAGTAGCATACGACTAGACTTTCTCCAGGTTGATTGTGTCCGCCCCGGCATAAATTGTATATAGAGTTCGAAATCAAAGTACGAACATAGGCATGTTGTGTGAAGCCCATCCGGATAAGATGCGTGCAAGAGAAGTCTCTGTGATATATGTCGTTTTCAAGTTCTGAGTGTCATAGAGTGTTGTAGGGAGTCCGGGAGGCAAACACCAGGAAATACCAAGAATATTTTTTTAAAGAACCGTAGTTCTGTCAGTTACCACCCGACGATAGCTCTACCCCCAACGGTAGCTCCCAGTGAGCTATTTTTATGGTTGCGAAGCCTGTGTCCATGAGACATGGTAGGTAGCTTGTTACATTGTTGAGCTTGGAGCGCCCAGGTGAGTTGGCCATGAGTGCCAGCATCGGAACATAACGTTGGTTATATCGTATAATAGAAAGGGTAGGCTGACCCGCGTCATTGTCGTTAGTTGGCACGATGATTTGAGCAACGGGAAAGAGTAAAACTACACCCGCACTATGTTGTTCCACTAGAGTGCCTAATGTACTTGGCTTTTATCGTTGGCATAAGAGAGATTCCTTGAATTTTGGTCGGACTAGAAGAATGCTCAAGTTGGGACTATCCTTGTTTGGGATAAGAGATGGTGATGTGACTTAAGGAGTACGTCGAAAGTGTACCATGAGAGAACGAAGCATGTGGACGTGCATTCCAACGTTTGTGATGATTGTGCATATTGTGTTAGTGCTTACCTTGTTTGCTGTTACACTTTTTAGCTTAGTCTCTATATACATCGTTGATGTTGACTATTATGTTGGGAAGGAATACCATTACCCTGGGTATGGGGTAAGGTCTTTATATCGCACGTTAATTGATAGTGGTCAGCAAAAGCTGACTCGTTACCTTCTTTTATTGCTACAACATTGTTTTTTGTGCAGGTACTAGTGCTGGCGAGCCAAGCGGGAAATAGCGGGCAGGAGACCATACCGTGCTTGCCCTCGAAGGCCCAAGTTTTGTTATAACTTTCTCATGTATGACCGACCTGCGCGCCGATGTATGGAAACCATGTAGTAGCTTTAACATTCCATGTGTGTAAGGCCCTAAGGCCAAAGATGACATTGTAATTGATGTTTAATCATTCCTATAGTGTTGTGGACATTCCAGTTCTTTTTCTTATGTTAATGCTTCCGCTAGAATGCAACTTTGAGTTAGGGTGCGTGATTGTTTTGGTCTCAATGTTTAACTCCACTTGTTGTTTGTGGAATATAGTGTGGGGCCCCAGCCGGACCTTATGTTATATTCTACGTAATGGATGGGGGTATTACAATTTGGTATGAAACTCTAGTTGTCGGTCCGTTTTAGCTGAATTTGTGGACAATTTTTTAAGGGGGGGGGGGAGTGCACGTGTGTGCTTCACCTTAAAAACATAAAAATAACTCATTAATGTCCATTTAGGAATGAGAAACACACATGAAACATGCTAAAAATATTATTTATGGAACCTTAGCGTTCCTTTGATTGTTGTTTGTTATGTTCAAGAGTCGCTACATTGCGTATTGTGTAATTATAGGTGACTAGGCATGGTGTAGAGAAACATCAATGTCAGCACTCTATGGAGAGTAGCGCACAGAATGATGTGCCTGCAACCCCTCCTTCTGCTGAAATGATAAGGTTGGTGTCTGAATCTGTGTTTGTCATGTTAAATGCCCAGCCAAGAAGGCAAGTGCAGCCTCCTGCTCCTATAGTGGACCCGGTGCCAATTACGGTAGTAGAGCCATTAAAGGCAAGAAGTTCTTCATATCAATAGTTGAAGCACATCCCGAGCTTTAACCCTCCATCCTTTATAGGAGTTGGATTCCTGTCTGATGCTGAGGACTGGCTCTCTCAGATAAAGACAACCTTAAACGCGATGGAGAAAGAGGAGGCTCAAAAGGTCACCGTAGGCTTGAAAAGTCATCTGACCACGACGACTATTTTGTGTTCGCCATGTGGTATGGAAGGCTACGAAATCTATAGTGACGCATCAGGGAGCGGTTTAGGCTGAGTTCAACTATAATATGGGAAGGTGATAGCTTATGGCTCTTGTCAACTAAAAGTGTATGAGAGATAGGGGTGAGGAGTGAAAACCGAAAACCGACTAAATCGATCAAACCGACCAAATTGCACCGACTTTGAAACTGAACCGCCCGGTCTAGTGTCAGTTCGGTCTGGAGCTTTAGAAAACCGAAGGACTATCGGTTCGGGTCGGTTTTCAGGTTGTGAAAACCGATCAAACCGAACCGAACCGAGTTTTTTTGTTTAACATATTATACTTAGTCATATTAATGTACTTTTATTGTTCTGCATAACCAAGCAGAATTAAAATTTAAACATATTAATATAGTTAAGCGTATTAATATATTAAGAGCTTTCCATGTTAATATCTTGTATTTTTATTATTTGCATAACCGAGCAAAAGAATTAAAATTTAAACGTATTAATATACTTCCGTTGGGGTTTCCGGTTTCGTGAATCGTCGGGCTGTCACCTGTCGGGGTTGATAGCCTGTAGGGTTTCGTGAATCGTCGGGAGTTTAGTCTCCACTCTTTGCACTCCGGCGAGGCGGCGACTCTGCAGTCCAGTCTTCCGCAGTCCAGTCTTCAATTTCCGGCAACGACGAGACCGTCGAGGGCACATCGAGCTCCAGCCTTCGCACTCCGGCGACTCCGCACTCCGCAGTCCAGTCTTCCGCAGTCCAGTCTCCAGTTTCCGGCAACGACGAGACTGTCGAGGGCACATCGATCTCCAGCCTCCAGCAACTTCACTCTCCGCTCCACACTCCGCAGTCCAGTCTCCAGCCTTCACTCTCCGCAGTCCGCACACACCGCGACCAACGAAGTGTGCACCCTTTCTCCCTTTTAAGTTCCGGCCATCTTTCAGACTCAATCACCGAGGCCATCGCTAGCAGCATTTTTCACTTGTGAGTATTGTCGTCCTTAAGCAGTGTTTCAGGCCGATAAATATGAGATTTATTTTTTTACCTCTTTTTGTTTCGACTGTTTGTCTTGTTTTGCTTGGCTTATGAGTTATTTCTCTATTTCATTCTATTTTTATAGCTTCCATGCTCTAAATTCAGGAATCAAGATTCAACAATCTGTAATATTTTTTGAAACCAGTGGTTGAAAACAAATTCTTTGAGTATAAGGTATTGTTTTAGATTATAAAATTTTATTCATTGTGTTATTTCCTTGCTTCCAGACTGACCTATTTGGAATGATATTGTTCATTCAAGTTGTGGTATTATTGAATGAAAAAGATGTTGATCTTCCTTTAAGTTGTTATGGCTTTGTTCTTATAGTTAGTTTGAATTTTTTTTAAAGGGGCTTCAAGAATATTTAATGATCTTCATCTTACCATACATCATCATATCTATTTTTAGTTATTGTTGGAATTGTCGAGCCAATGTTAGTCTATTAGAGACTTTTTGTGCATTTGAGTTTAGTTTCACATTGTAGTTTCAAGTTTAAGAGTTTATTTTTCTCATTGTTACTTTCAAATGTCTGAAATTGTATGTTTTATACTTTTTTGTTACTTTCTTGTATTTATGTAGATGGCATCTTCTTCAAAAAAAATTAAAGGAAAAGAAATAATCAAGGAAGTTGTTTAGATAAAAACTATGGCAGCAGAACCTAAACCCTCTCAGGAGGAGGATGCATCACAAAATATGTTCAAGAAACAAAAACTTGACGACACCAACACTGAGCCTTAAGAAGATAATGCAAGAAATAAACCTGCAGTGTGGGCGTGGTTTAGTAAGTTCAAGGATAGTGAAGGAAGAGATAAAGCTAAATGTAAATATTGCAATAAGGTATATGCAGCTGATCCAAAGAAAAATGGCACTAGCGCATTAAGGACACATATCATAACGTTATGTCGATTCAGGCAAGTAGAAACCAAACATAAAATGTTATCTTTCACTCAAACAAAGGATGATGGTGCAACAATTGGATCACTAAAGGCTATTAAATTTGATGAAATTGAGTGCAAAAAAGCTTTGGCTAAAATGATTGTTGTGGATGAGTTGTCATTTAAATTTGTTGAACATGAAGGGTTCAGATATTACTCCAATCAATTAGAACCGAGGTTTAATGTAACTTCTCGGACCACTATAGCTAAATATTGCATTGATCTTTTTGTTGAGGAGAAGAAGAAGTTGAAACATACAATAGCTTCTGAAAGGATTTGCTTGACCACTGATACGTGGACTTCCATTCAAAAGTATGGTTACATGTGTCTCACTGGCCACTGGATAGACAAGGAGTGGAGATTACATAAAAGGATTCTAAATTTTGTGAGAATATTAGATCATAGTGGTGATGGAATTTGTTCAGAAATAATGAAGTGTTTATCAGCATGGGATATAAAAAAAATATTCACAATAACGATGGACAATGCCTCAGTTAATGATGTAGTTGCAAAATCTTTGGCAAGGCAAACAAAAGATTGGAAAAGCACTATTTTATATCATGAGTTTTTGCAAGTTAGATGTACCACACATATTCTGAATCTAATCGTTAAAGATGGGTTGCTTGAATACAATGAATCGATTGAGAAGATACGTTCGGCTGTGAAATATGTAAAGTCATCATCACAACGTCTTGAAAAATTTAAGCATTGTGTGAAAAATGCAGAGATTGAGAGCAAAGCTCTTTTATGCTTAGACGTGGATACAAGATGGAATTCAACTTACCTAATGCTAGAAACAGCGCTGAAATTTGAAAGAGCATTTGATAGACTGGAGGATGAGTTATCTTATCAAAGTTGTTTTGTTAATGGTCCACCAAATAGAGAAGATTGAAAAATTGCAAGAGTTTTGGTAAAGCTTTTGAAAATGTTTTATACAGTTACTTTAGAGGTTTCAGGATCGAAGTATCCAATCTCACATTTGTTCTTTCAAGATATTTCAATGATGGAGCACATGATCAAAACAATGTGTTGCAGTTGTGATTCTGATATTATTTCAATTGCACGTCGCATGAAGATAAAATTTAATAAATATTGGGGAGGTTTAGAAAAAAGTAAAATATTATTATATGTTGCTTTTATTCTAGATCCTCAATGCAAATTAAAGCGGCTCTCAAAGTGTTTATTTGCGGTGGATGGCGTTATAAAAGCAAGGGAAATTCTTGGAATGGCTGAAAGTACAATCTATCGATTGTTTGATCACTATAATAATATTGACAATCCATCTTTAAGTCAAGCTCTAAGTTCTCATGCAACAACCTCAGGTACTTGTAAGGACGACCAAGGAGATGTGGAATATACTTTTGCAGCTTTTCAAAAAAATATGTTTCAAGATGATAATGAAGATGAAGATTCAAGTTCAAAAATTCACAAGTCTGAAATATTGTAATACATAGAAGAGGATGCATTGATGATACAACCAAACTTTGATATCTTAAATTGGTGGAAAATCAACTCTTCAAGATTTCCGATTGTATCAAAAATAGCTAAAGATATTCTTGCAATTCCAATATCGACGGTAGCATCCGAGTCGGCTTTTAGCACCGGTGGACGAATCCTTGATCCATTCCAAAGTTCATTACTACCAAAGACCGTTAAAGCACTTATTTGTACTAGTGATTGTTTGCGTTGCAAGCCACATAATAATGACATGGATGAAGTACTCGTGGATGTTGAAAAATACGAATATTTAGACAAAGGTAATAATATTACAATATCGATAAGTCAAATTTGTGTGATTGATATCTTTTTTATTTTTATGATTTTATCTACATAAGTAAGTAGTAACTAACACATATACTGTTCTTCTTATATAGATATTACTAGCTGAAATGCACACTTCATTAAGGTCTACGGATCACAGCCAAAGGTTAGTATTTTCATATATTTACAATTAATTTCAATGCCCAAGATGGCAAGATGCTGATATTTTGTAGCTGAAATGCGCTCTCTGCTTCTTTTGTAGTATTTATTGTCACTTTCACATGTGTTTTTCTTCTCTCCATTTTTTTCACATTTTATACTCCAGTTGCTTTTGAATCTGTGATAATATATGTAGTGATAAGCTACACTTTAAGATATATCAATCTAGATATGGTTGTTCAAAAAAAACCGACACCGAACCGAAAAAAACCGATTGAATATCAAATCGACATTGAACCTAACCAACCGAATTCGGTTCGGGTCGGTTTGGACAAGCAAAAAACAGAGGCGTGTCGGTTCGGTTTCGGTTTGGGTCCAAACCTACCCAAACCGAACCGCTTGCAGGCCTAATGAGAGAAATTATCTGGTCCACAACTTGGATCTAGCGGTCGTGATATTCGCTCTTAAGATTTGGCGACACTACTTATATGGTGTGAAGATCGATATCTTTACGAACCATAAGAGCCTAAATTATTTGATCGATCAGAAGGACTTAAACATGCGACAATAAAGGTGGATGGAGTTCTTTAGGGAGTACACCTTCAAGATATATTACGTTCCTGGTAAAGGAAATGTCATTGCGGACACGTTGAGTCAGCGAGCTTCTGTGTGGGCTAACTAGATTTTGATGCACGATGAGTCTCTGATCAGTGATTTGGAAGCCTTGGAAATCTCTTGCGTCAAGAGTAGCACAATAACAAGTGCATGCTTGAATTGAATGGAGGTGCAATGTGATCTTGCAGATAGAATTTGACGACATTGGAGTTGGATGAGAGCATGAAGTGCTATGTGGCAGAGACTGTGGATGGATCAAATGCGGAATTATGTTATAAAGATGGTCTTTTATGAAAAGGTGATCGTTTGTGCGTCCCAAAGGTATGCACTTTATGAGAGGAGCTGATGTATGAGGCATACAATACAAAGTACTCAATCATTTCGGGGAGCACGAAAATGTACAAGGACATGAAGATGTTATTCTGGTGGCCAGGTATGTAGAAAGACAACCCACTACATAGCAAAGTGCAGACTTGCGCGCTAGTGAAGGTCAAATGTCAGAAACCGGGAGGATTTCTAAAGTCATTGCCGATTTCGAATGGAAGTTTGACGACATATTGATAGATTTCGTGCATGGACTGTCGAGATCGCAACATGAGAACAAAGCCGTTTGAGTGATCGTTGATCGCTTGACAAAGGTGTCACACTTTATTCCGAACTAGAAAGAGGATTCAATGGAAAAGCTTGCAAAATCTATATTGATAACATAGTATGACTACACGGTGTGCCCCATAATATCGTAAGTGACCGAGATGGGCATTTCACTTCAAATGATTGGAGGCTAATCAATCAACTATTGGGTATAAAATTTAAGTTTAGCACGACCTTTCATCCTCAAATGGATGGTCAGACCAAAAGGACCAACAGGACGATGTAGGATATGCTCTATATGTGTGCTTTAGATTTCGGAAAGAGGTGTAAGGACCATATCTACGTGATTGAATTCTCCTATAACAACAACTACCAAGCAAGTATTTAGATGGCACCTTTCGAAGACCTTTATGGTAGGAGGTGTTGTACACTGTTAGCTTGGGCGGAAACAGGCGAGGATAAGCTGTACAAATAAAAAGAGGTCGAAGATGCGAATTCGGTCATATGTTTGATTCAAGAGCGACTGTTGATTGCTCAGGATAGGCAAGCTAAGTACTACAATGCCAAGCACCGAAACATCGAGTTTGTGGTTGGAGATTAAGTATGTTTGAAGATTAAGTAATTCAAAGGTGTGTCCTGGATTCGGTGCTTGAAAAAGCTAAGTCCGAGGTATCAGGGATCCTTTGAGGTTATTGAACGGGTGGGTAAAGCTGCCTATTGGTTAGTTCTTTCAGTAGAGCTAAGTGGTGTGCACGATGTGTTTCACATATCAGTGTTGAGGAAGGCTATTCAGGAGCCAACCTAAGTCATTGTTATGAATCAAGTGCCGATTAATAGTGGGATGAAGACGAAAATCAAGCCCATTCGAATTGAATACATGAAGGTCAAGCATTTAAGGAACAAGATGACAAGGATGGTCAAAGTCTTGTGGGACAACTGTGGTAGTGAGGAGCTCACGTGGGAGCCCGCGTAAACCATGCTTAAGGAGTTCCCCTAGCCATTCCGTTGAGGTACAAACTTTTATGTATTTTATACTTCTTGATTATTTTTTGTACGATTGAATTTCGGGACAAAATTTCTTTAAGGGGGAGAGAATTGTAATGCCATAGTTTTTACCAGGGATAGCTCTCTGAGATCTACTGCCTGACATTATTACTAGCGTCGATGGTAGCATAGCCAGTTTAATTGACAGGACTCTCTTTGAGCTACAGCTAGATGGTAGAGATACTGCGTAGAGGTAGTGATCTTTTGTCATAAGCATCGTGATAGCACGACACATCACCTATCGCGTAGAAGTAGTGTGGTAGCACGGGGAGGTAGCATGAAAGCATGGCGCAACCACATGTCGGTGTACGATTGGAGAGTTTGAACGGTGGGCTTGCTGTACAAGCTATCATTTGAGGTACCACATGATGTTAGCTTGTTACCCTGTGGCGGTAGCTTGTTACCGCACTACGGTAGCTTGTTACTGTGCGGCGGTAGCGCTCTGTACAGAAAACTATATCAAATCATGGCTGTTTGTCAACTTATAATATGATCCGATAGTGGGCAGTGGTTTCGTTTAGCTTAATTCCGTGGGATGAGGGTCTTCCTCATTCTAAACCTAAGTCTTCTCTTCCTAAAGAGTTAGAGAATGGGGAGAGCAAAAGAAGGAGGACGAGAAATCTTGCCATTACCGGAGCTTCAGAGCCCCAAATCGCAAGCTGAGTCCAGATCTATGGAGAGCGGTTTGGTGCGGTTCTTCCTATACATTTGGATTTTTTATCTATGGCTCCCAATAGGACTTCAAGGGTAATGATCTTCCTCCTCTCGTTAGGACGTGTGTGTCCTCTTTTGTTTCTATATATGCATAAGAAAGTGTATTTTTCGCTAAGTAGCGTACGGCTAGACTTTCTCTGGTTTTATTGTGTCCATCCCCGATATAAATTGCATATTGAGTTTGAAATTGAAGTACGAACATAGGCTTGCAGTGTGAATCCCATCCAGACAAGTTGATCTGAATTGGTGATGTTTTTTTATGTTTACGTGGGAGAGAAGTCTTCGTGATATGTGTCATTTTCGGGTTCTGAGTGTCGTAGAGTGTTGCAGGGAGTTCGGGAGGCGAACTCCAGGAAATACCCAGAATATTGGAAAGAACCATAGTTCGGTCAGTTACCGCCCGACAATAGCTCTACCGCTGGTGGTAGCTCCCATCAAGCTATTTTTTGTTGTGAATCCTATGTCCATGAGACAAGGTGGGTAGCATGTTACATTGTTGAGCCTGGAGCGCCCAGGTGAGTTGGTCGTGAGTGACAGCATCGGAACATAACGTTAGTTATGTCATGTACGGGAAAGGGCAAGCTGACCCGAGTCGTTGTCATAAGCTGGTACGACAATTTGAGCAATGGGAAAGAGCTGAACTGCACCTGCACTATGTCATTCGACTAGAGTGCCTAACATACTTAGATTTCAACGTTGGTATAACGGAGAGTCCTTGACTTTAGGTCGGACTAGAAGAATGCTCAAGTTGGGACTATCCTTGTTTGGGACAAGGGATGGTGATGTGACTCAATGTAATGCCCCCGATTTTTCGATGATTTTATTTGATTTGATATCATCAAATTTATGACGTCAGGGCGTTACCCTTTTTACGTCATATTGTCGGCGTTGCACCGTTAGTGCGTTTTCGCGTCCGTTAGGTCTTATTGACTTGATTTTGGGATTTTTGTCGAAACTGAAAGTTTTCGAGTTGATAAGTTAAGTTTTGTGGCTTTTGACTTGCTCGTCAAGTTCGTCGCGATCCGAGCAATTTTTTTAGTCTCGGCGCGCGATTGTAGTTTTGTACTATTTACTTTTGTCATTGACTTTGGGAGTGTATAACTCGAGATTGGCACGTCAGATTTTTGTTTTGACTTCGCCGATAAATTCATAGCGTCAGTGTTTGCCTTCGGTGCGAGTTTTGTTTAATTTGGCGCGCGTTTGGGCTTCCGTTCTGAGTCTTCTCAAGTAGCTATGGTTCTTCTCGAATAGCCCGTTTCAGATTTCGCTCGGATGCCGTTTTTAGGGTCAAAACTGAGTCATATCAAAACCTGGTTAATAATTAATTTGTTCGTCATGATGAGATCTACAACTTTCATGTTGACCACTTTTCGATTTAAAGCCATATTGAGCCCCTATTTTTGTTTTTTCTGCTGGAACTCGAGTGATATGCTGCTACTCGAGTAATTCATGTTGGAACTCGAGTGATATGCTGCTACTCGAATAATACGTGCTGGCACTCGAGTGGTGAGCTGCTACTCAAGTAAATATGCTTCTACTCGAGTAATATATGCTGGAACTCGAGTGGTATGCTGCTACTCGAGTAAATTATATTGGAACTTGAGTGGTTCATGCTGCCACTCGAGTAGTTCGTTCCTGTCTGCGTTCGGGCACCATTTTGAGGGTAAAAACGGCGTTGTATCAAAAAATGGTTAACATAAAATTTGTTCATATCGGCAAGATATACAACTTTTATGTTGACCACTTTTCGATTTGAAGCCATCTTCAACCTCTATTTTCATTTTTCGCGCACCTACTCATAAATAGTCCATTTTTAGACAACTTTTTATAAATACCTATATATATATATATGTATACTTAGAATTAGAACCGGCCTCACTCTTCCTTTAGGACTTATTCTTTTTATTCTTCATTAAGTCGAACTAGAGCTGGAGTAACATGAGGGCGGCGATGGCGGAGCGTGAGTTTTTGTGAACCTTCCGGTCGCCACCGACGGAGCTCCGGTGCTCAAAATCTTCATTCGAGCATAGATTTGAAAAGCACTCGGCGAGATCTACGCCACCGTGGTTTTTTTCCCCATTTCTTGAGATTTCTCGTTAGGGTTTTTTGGCCCTAACTTCTATTTCATCCACTCTTGTTCAGATTTCGACTTCTCTCGTCTCCCTAAGTCCCGATCTGCGACGAGGTTTGATTTGGAGGCTTTCTCTAGTAAAGCCAAGGCAAGTGGCTCCTTTCCTCTCATTTTTTTAAGATCTTATGATAAGACTTTCATCTTATATTAATGTTCCTGTTTCTTTTAGAGTATAAGATGTTAAAACTTTTTAGGCTTACGCTTAGGATAAATTTTTTTGATGTCGTTGAGCGTAGGATGCATTGCGCTTAGATTAGATCGATTAAAGGTCGTGGTCCTCGATTTAGTGTTGTAATACTTAGGTGTTTGTGCCGATTTTGAGATGGTGATGTTGGGGATATGAGTGATGGTTGTGGTTAGCATACCACCCAACCGGGAGGCCCCTTCTTTCTGTGGATCATCACAGTGGGGGTATGCTTAGTTTCTCCTTTCCTGGACTGTTAGGTTCTTGTTGGCCCGGTTTGGCCATGTTTGTGGACCACAGTACCGATTGTGAGATGGTTGAGGATCCGGAGTTGGGCTTAGGGCACTTGAGGTCGTCGTCCTCTCTGGCCTGCAACGCAGTCATACCATGTGTTGATGATCCACCCTCTTCTGAGCCATATTGTGCTCAGTTTATTTCTTGTGGTTTATTTCACAGTTTGCTAAATTTTGCTGATTATGCCCAGACTCATTCACCTTCGCACTTGGTGCATTCTTTTTAATTTAGAGGTTATTATATTGACTAACCTTTCTCTACTTATTCTATTTGGCTAATTGTTGCTGTGTTTTTTTTGCATTCTTCCTCCTTGGGTTGGGTTTGGTACACCCTCCTATGTTTGGCTTACTCACTTGCTCACCTATTCTTTTGTCACTTGTTTTTTTGCTTGCTGCGGTGTTCTTCTCTTGAATGCCTCAGGTTCAGGGTTGTAGACAGTGGTGCGGCTGAGTAGTTTTGTTGCTGGGTTTGTTGAGGGTGCCTCGAGGTTACGAGTTACCTTTTATTCTTTTGTAGTATGCTTCAAACTTGAGAACTTTTAGTGGGTTCGTGTCAGGTGTTTGACGCCCACTGATTGTTTAATGTCATTCTTGGATATTTGGCTAGTTGCTTGTGTCTACTTTTGTGTTAGTAGTTCTTGCTCTCTAGGAAGGATTTATGCTAGGATGCCTATAGATATTTTCAATTATAAAACAAAATATTATTGCTATATCATGCACATCATCTTTTAAAACTCTAAATAACTATATTTAAATACCATACAAACTACTTCGATATCATTACTTTAAATTTAGTGTAATGCATGCCTTGAGTTTTTTTTTGGATGTTAGACTCATGTAGGATGTCTAACCTGTTTACTATAGTATTTTCCACTGCATTTAACTACTTTTCTTCTGGTGGACTCGTGAGCCACTAAGCCAAGGGATACAACTAATTGCCTTACTTAAAATAAACTTCTTTAATAAAACATTTAAATCATATTTTCAGTATTGAGTCGGAGTATTGCTTGAGCATCTGTAGTTATCCCCTGCTGACGTGGCATCATGACGCGCATTTTCCCTTACTCTGATATTTCATCGTTATGGTGAAAATGCGGGTTGTGACAGTTGGTATCAGAGGGAGGTTCTGCAAGAGGGGAAGTTGGCTTGGCAAATTGGTCGAACAACTTGCCCTCAAGCAAAACTCTCGTCGTGTCATTCATTACATACACACACTGATATGTCATCGGTAGATCTTGATGGAAGCATGAACACTACACTCAAAGCACAAAAGAAGAAGTATATGGGGAATATTATGTAGTATGAGATGCATAATATGTGTTTGTATATGGATCCACCATAGGTGGTGACATGTGATGGTTATGTAGTATGGGATGCATAACCACCATCACATGGATGCCCATTAGCACGTTTTACCTTTTTCATTACATACAATATTATGTATTATGGGATGCATAACATTATATGTGTACGCTGCTCATACATGCATTATGGCATTTCTTTAGAATGAATAGCACTGCATATATATCATATCATTGCATAAGCACATATGCCAAGTTAAATATCTACATGATGACATATGTACACACATGATTTGAAAAAAAATGTAATCATTCATGCACTCATATAATAGGCACAAGTCATAAGGATGAGGGTGTTTCCCCTAAGTAGGACATGCCATCATTTATTTTAAATCCCAGAGTAAGCAAGCAGCATGAGTAAGTATCTAAGGTTGTATGTCTGAACTAAGTTGTAAGTCTAGCAGGTTACACTAGGTGTTGATAGATCGTTTATTGTTTGTTTAGAATGCCGTCTAAGCATCCGGTGACGAGGACTACTCCCCAATCGGAGGGAGAATCTTCTGGTGCCTAGAGTGAGGTCGTAATAGAGGGATTGCGACAGAGCAATGAGGCCCTATCGAGGCAGATGTTGGAGATGTAGTCGCAGATTCAGTCGTTGTTGTCAGTCGTGGTGAGTTATTCGTAGAGAGCACAAGAGCCCATCGTGGATCTAGTTGTTCCCGTTCCCCCCGTTCCTCTGGTGCCCCCGGTAGTGTTGCCACCAGAGATGACTTTTATTTCGTACTTCAAAGGTTATTACCCCCTACATATGATGGCAAGGCAGATTTTATGGCATTAGATGACTGGATGATTTCCATCGAGAAGATGTTCACCTACTCTGGTATCTCTGTAGAACAGAGAGTGATGGTTGCTGCTTATCAACTCAAGGGCATGGCCAAGAGTTTGTGGTTGAGGGAGAAAGAAAGCTATAAGGATGGATGCTCGTGGGAGTCCTTCAAGGAGTTGTTGTTGAAGAAGTTCTTGCCGTCTGTGGAAAGAGACCGGTTGATGAATGATTTCCTTCACTTGAAGCAGAGGCAGCTTACTGTCAGTGAATACGAGGTGGATTTCAGTAAGCTGAGCCGCTTTGCTCCTGACTTGGTATCTTTAGAATCCAATTGAGTCAAGCGATTTCTGGGTGGTCTTCGGAATGACATCCAACAGTTTACCAGTGCCTACGGATCCGGAACATATTCTGAGGTGGTAGAGGCTGCTCTGAAGGTGGAATCCATTGACAATGCCAAGGTCAGAGATCAGCAGATGACGAAGGATAAGAGGAAGTCTGTTGAAGGTAAGGAATCACAGGAATCTGGGACTATTGAGAAGAAAAGAGGCAAGAAAGTGTGCAGTTTCTGTGGTCGGGCAGGCCACCCGTTCGAGAGATGTTACCAGAGACTGGGAGCTCAGAAGAGAGAGCAGGTGCACGTGATTCAGGGCGCTCCAAAAGAGAGATCAGTTTGTTCCAGTTGCAATAAGACGGGGCATGATGCAGCCCATTGCTGGAACGACAAGACCTGTTATCTATGTAGGTGGAAGGGGCATCTCAATACCCATTGCCCGCAGGCTCAACCCCCATTGCAGCCAGTGCCACTTCAGGCCATGCTGCCACCGCAGCTTATGGACAAAGGGAAGGGCAAGTTGAACGTGGTGTCCGCAGATGAAGCTCATACGTCGACCCAAGTTATTTCAGGAAATTTTAAGGTAAGTAACTGCTGGGCGCGTGTCCTTTTCGATTCCGGTGCTACCCACTCGTTCGTGGATCGATCTTTTGTAGAGCATCATCGTTTAACCCTCAATCCTGTTGGCGACCCGTTCTGTATCAAGTTCCCCTCAGGTGATTCTGTGGTGTCAGATCAGGGAATTCAGGGTTGTCCAGTCCAGCTAGGAGATTTATTGCGGTTGTGGATCTAAAGGTTATAGACTTGGAAGATTTTGATGTAATCCTGGGCATAGATTGGCTATCGAAGTACGATGCAGTAATCTAGTGCAAGGTCAGGCGCTTGGACTTCCATATGGATGACGATCAACGCAGGAGCATTTATGGTTACTCGCGCAAAGATTCTCCGATCATTTCCGCGGTAAGTGCTCGAAAGCTTTTGAATTCAGGATGCTTTGCCTATTTGGTTTCAGTGTTGGCGACCGTTGTTAGTTTGCCGCTTGTGGAGGAGATTGTTGTAGTGCGCGAGTTTCCTGACGTGTTTCCTGATAATCTTCCTGGTCATTCGCCTGAGAGAGATGTTGGGTTTGTCATAGATTTAGAACCGGGTACCCGTCTTATCGCTAAGGCTCTGTACCGTATGGCTCCGCGTGAGTTGGGAGAGCTGCGTACCCAGTTAGACGAGCTATTGAAAAACGGTTTCATTAGGCAAAGTTCGTCACCGTGGGGTGCTCCCATTCTGTTTGTAAAGAAGAGAGATGGATCAATGAGGTTGTGTATTGATTACAAAGAAATGAATAAAGTGACAATCAAGAACAGATATCCCTTGCCGGGAATCAATGATCTGTTTGACCAGTTGCGTGGTGGCTCTGTATTTTCCAAGATTGACTTGCGTTTGGGTTATCATCAGTTGAGGATTCGTAAAGCAGACATTCCACGAACTGCTTTTCATTCGCGGCATGAACATTTCGAGTTCTTGGTAATGTCTTTTGGATTGACTAATGCACCCACCGCATTCATGTATTTGATGAACAGAGTATTCAAGGACTTCCTGGATCATTTTGTCATCATGTTCATAGATGACATTCTAATATACTCCCGCAATGCTAAAGAGCATGCGCAACACTTGCAATTGGTTTTGTCAACTTTGAGAGATCATAAGGTGTATGCTAAGTTGATCAAGTGCGAGTTTTGGCTACCTCAAGTCTCCTTCTTGGGCCATGTGGTGAATAAAGATTGGATAACGGTTGATCCGGAGAAGAGAGCTGAAGTGATGGATTGGAGTAGGCCTACCACTCCCAAGGAAATAAGAAGTTTTCTAGGGCTGACAGGCTACTATAGAAGGTTTGTGGAGGGATTCTCTACATTATATGCGCCTTTGACAAAGTTGATGCAGAAGCATGCAGCCTTTATTTGGAGTGATAAGTGTGAAGAGGCGTTTCAGGAGCTGAAGAGGAGATTATGCACTGCACCAGTTTTGAACATGCATACTGAAGGACTAGAGTATGCTGTGTATGTGGACGCATCACATGTTGGGCTTGGATGCGTGTTGATGCAGGAGGGCAAGGTTATTGCGTATGGGTCTAGGCAGCTAAAGGTTCATGAACGGAATTACCCTACGCATGACTTGGAATTTGCAGCACTGATATATGCCCTTAAGTTGTGGAGACATCTGTTGTATGACGCTATATGCATGATTTATACTGACCATAAAAGTTTGAAATACGTCTTCACACAGAAGGAACTGACTTTGCGCCAGCGTAGATGGCTGGAGTATGTGGCAGACTATGATGTTGAGATCCAGTACCACCCGGGCAAAGCTACGTGGTAACCAACGCCCTGAGCAGGAAGATAGCTAAATTTTTTAACCTTTTGGTGGATTCACTGGTGGAAGAATTTCTACTGATGGGAATTTCAGTGGGAAGTGGTAGCTCGGCTAGTGAATTAGATGTGTTAAAGCCTTCTTGGATTACACTTACTAGATTGCATCAAAAGGAGGATCTAGATTTGTTGCATCTTTATAGAAGAGCTGGGAAGGGTGAGTTACCAGAGTTTTCTATTGATGATATGGCAACCCTGAGATATCGATGTAGGCTTTGCATTCCTTCTGTTAAGGATATTAGGTATCAGTTGTGCAAGGAGGCACATGGTTATAATGTGGCCTACCACCCCGGTTCGACCAAGATGTATAGGGATCTAAAATAGATTGCTTGGTGGATGGGTATGAAGGGTGATATAGCAAGGTTTATATCTGAATGTTTCACCTATAAGCGATTTAAGGCCGGTCATGGAAGGCCTGGAAGCAAGTTAACACCTTTGGAGATCTCGAGTTGGAAATGGGAGAGTATCTCGATGGACTTTATTACTGGATTGCCGAGATCTCCCAGAGGGCATGACTCAGTTTGGGTGATTATGGATAGACTGACGAAGAGTGCTCACTTCGTGTCGTTTAAGATTGACTACTCCATGAAGAAAATAGATGAATGGTATTTGGATGAGTTCATCAGGTTGCATGGAGTACCTTTCAGTATTGTATCTGATCGAGACTCCAAGTTCAAGTCCCGTTTCTAGAAGAGCTTGCAAGAGGGGTTGGGTACCGACTTGAGGTATTCCACCGCCTACCATCAAAAGACGAATGGACAAACGGAAAGAGTAAATCAGATCGTGGACCACGGTGGAGCGTGGGATGAGATTCTGAGGCTAATGGAGTTTACCTACAATAATAGCTACAAGGAGAGCTTGCAAATGGCTCCATTTGAAGCTTTATATGGGAGACGTTGCAGGACTCCTTTATTTTGGGCTGAGGTTGGTGAGAGACCGTTGCTAGGTCCAGAAGCCCTTGAAGAGATGGAAATTTCAGTTAGGCTCATCCGAGAGAAGCTTCGGGTAGCCCAGGAGCACTATGAAAATTATGCCAATCGGCGCAGGACTGATTTGGAGTTTGCCGTCAAGGATATTGTTTTCTTAAAAGTTTCCCCGATGTCTGGTGTGAAGCGACTTGGTAAGAATCATAAGTTAGACCCGAGATATGTGGGACCCTTCTGAATTATTGAGTGGATTGGTGTTTTATCTTATAGGCTGGACCTACCGACAAATTTTCCCGGAGTGCACGATATTTTCCATGTGAGTCAGCAGCGGAAGTGCGTGTTAAGTGACAGGCAGATTCTCGATGTTGTGCCCCAGTTGGAGTTTCTTTTGTGGAGGTGCCTGTTCGTATTTTGGAGTCTCAAGATCGAGTATTGCGGAGAAAGACAATCCCCATGGTCAAGTTTCTTTGCAGAAATCAAGACGTCGAGAGCGTGATGTGGGAATTGGAGTCGGTGATGAGGAAATCTCATCCGCATCTCTTCCCTTAGTTTTGGTAAGTCTCCTTGTTTTTGCGATGTTTGATTCTATCGTTTTGGTTTGGTTTTGGTGTTGTATTAAGTTTCGGGACGAAACTTCTTTTTAGGGGGAGTGACTGTAACGCCCTCGATTTTTCGATGTTTTTATTTGATTTGATATCGTCATATTTATGACGTCAGGGCGTTACCCTTTTTACGTCATGTTGTCGGCGCTGCACCGTCAGTGCGTTTTCGCGTCTGTTAGGTCTGATTGACCAGAGTTTGGGATTTTCGTCGAAACTGAAAGTTTTCGAGTTGATAAGTTAAGTTTTGTTGCTTTTGACTTGCTCGTTAAGTTCGTCGCGATCCGAGCATTTTATTTTAGCATCAACGCGGGATTGTAGTTTTGTACTATTTACTTTTGTCATAGACTTTGGGAGTGTATAACTCGAGATTGGCACGTCAGATTTTGGTTTGGACTTCGCAGATAAATTCGTAGTGTCAGTGTTTGCCTTCGATGCGAGATTCGTTTAATTCAGTGCGCGTTTGGGCTTCCGTTCTTAGTCTTCTCAAGTAGCTATGGTTCTTCTCGAATAGCCTGTTTCAGATTTCGCTCGGATGCCGTTTTGAGGGTCAAAACGGCATAGTATCAAAAAATGGTTAACATGAAATTTGTTTGTCTGATCTAAAACTTTCATGTTGAACACGTTTCGATTTAAAGCCGTATTGAGCTCCTATTTTCATTTTTTCTATTGGAACTCGAGTGATATGCTGCTACTCGAGTAATTCATGCTGGAACTCAAGTGATATGCTGGTACTTGAGTAATACGTGTTGGAACTCGAGTGGTGAGCTGCTACTCGAGTAAAATATGCTACTACTCGAGTAATATATGCTGGAACTCGAGTGGTATGCTTCTACTCGTGTTAATTATGTTGGAACTCGAGTGGTTATGCTGTCACTCGAGTAGTCCGTTCCTGTCTGTGTTTGGGCGCCATTTTGAGGGTCAAAAAAGCATTGTATCTAAAAATGGTTAACATTAGATTTGTTCGTCTCGGCAAGATCTACAATTTTCATGTTGACAACTTTTTGATTTAAAGACATATTCAACCTCTATTTTTATTTTTCGCGCACTCACTCGTAAATAGTCTGTTTTAAACAAAACTTTTTATAAATACCAATATATATACATATACTTAGAATTAGAACCGGACCCACTCTTCCTTTAAGACTTCTTCTTCTTCTTCATTGAACCGAACCAGAACTGAAGAAACATGAGGACGGCGATGGCGGAGCATGAGTTTTCGTGAACCTTCTGGTCGCCGCCGACGGAGCTCCGGTGCTCGAAATCTTCATTCGAGCTTAGATTTGAAAATCTCTCGGCGAGATCTACACAACCGTGGTAATTTTTTCCCCATTTCTTGAGATTTATCGTTAGGATTTTTTGGCCCTAACTTCTATTTTGTCCACTCTTGTTCAGATTTCTACTTCTCTCGTCTCCCTTAATCCCGATCTACGACGAGGTGTGATTTGGAGGCTTTCTCTGGTAAAGCCAAGGCAAGTGGCTCCTTTCCTCTCATTTTTCTTAAGTTCTTATGGTAAGACTTTCATCTTATATTAATGTTCCTATTTCTTTTAGAGTTATAAGATGTTAAAACTTTTTAGGCTTACGCTTAGGGTAAATTTTTTCAACGTCGTTGAGCGTAGGATGCGTTGCGCTTAGTTTAGGTCGATTATAGGTCATGGTCTTTGATTTAGTGTTGTAATACTTAGGTGTTGTGCCGATTTTGAGATGGTGATGTTGGGGATATGAATGATGGTTGTGGTTAGCTTACCACCCAACCGGGAGGCCCCTTCTTTCTATGGATCATCACAGTGGGGGTATGCTTAGTTTTTCCTTTCCTGGACTGTTGGGATCTGGTTGGCCCGGTTTGGCCATGTTTGTGGACCACAGTACCTATTGTGAGATGGTTGAGGATCCGGAGTTGGGCTTAGGGCATTTGAATTTGTCTCCCTCTATGGCCTGCAACGTAGTCATACCATGTGTTGATGATCCACCCTCTTCGGAGCCATATTGTGCTCAGTTGGTTTCTTGTGGTTTATGCCGCAGTTTGCTAAATTTTTCTGATTATGCCCAGACTTGTTCACCTTCGCACTTGGTGCATTCTTTTTAATTTAGAAGTTATTATATTAGCTAACCTTTCTCTACTTATTCCATTTGGCTAATTTTTGCTGTGTTTTTTTTTGCATTCTTCCTCCTTGGGTTGGGTTTGGTACATCCTCCTTTGTTTGGCTTATTCACTTGCTTACCTATTCTTTTGCCACTTGTTTTTTTGCTTGCTGAGGTGTTCTTCTCCTGAATGCCTCAGGTTCAGGGTTGTAGCCGGTGGTGCGGCTGAGTAGTTTTGTTGCTGGGTTTGCTGAGGGTGCCTCGAGGTTGCAAGGTAGCTTTTGTTCTTTTATAGTATGCTTCAGACTTGAGAACTTTTAGTGGGTTCGTGTCAGGTGTTTGACGCTCACTGATTATTTAATGTCATTCTTGGATATTTGGCTAGTTGCTAATGTCTACTTTTGTGTTAGTAGTTCTTGCTCTCTAGGAAGGATTTATTCTAGGATGCCTATAGATATTTTCAATTATAAAACAAACAATTATTACTATATCATGCACATCATGTTTTAAATCTTAAATCACTATATTTAAATACCGTACAAACTACTTCGATATCATTACTATAAATTTAGTGCAATACATGCCTTGAGTTTTTTTGTGGGATGTTAGACTCATGTAGGATGTCTAACCTGTTTACTATAATATTTTCTGTTGCGTTTAACTACTTTTCTTCTGGTGGACTCGTGAGCCACTAAGCCGAGGGATACGGCTAATTGCCTAACTAAAAATAAACTTCTTCAATAAAACATTTAAATCATATTTTCAGTATTGAGTCAGAGTGTTGCCTGAGCGTCTGCAGTTATCCCCTGCTGGCATGGCATCATGACACGCATTTTCCCTTACTCTGATATTTAGTTGTTATGGTGAAAATACGGGTTGTGACACTTAAGGAGTACATCAAAAGTATGTCATGAGAGCACGAAGCATGTGGACGTGCAATCCATTGTTTGTGATGATTGTTCGTATAGCATTGGTTCTTGACTTGTTTGTCATTGCACTTTCTAGCTTATTTTTATATAAACTATTGTTGTTGACTGATATGCAGGGAAGGAATACCACTGCCCTGGGTATGGCGTGGGGTTGTTATACTGCGCGTTCGTGGATAGTGGTCAACAAAAGCTGACTTATTACCTTCTTTTGTTACCACACCTTTTTGGTTTGTACAGGTACCGGTGCTGGCGAGCCGAGCGGGAAATAATGGGAAGGAACCCATACTGTGCTGGCCCTCGAAGGCCAAAGTTTTATTATAGCTTTCTCATGTATGGCCGGCCTACGCACCGATGTATGGAAACCATGTAGCAGCCTTAACATTCTATATGTGTAAGGCCCTAAGGCCGAAGCTATCATTGTAATTGATGTTTAATCATTCCTATAGTGTTATGGACATTTTGGTTCATTTTGTTATGTTAATGCTTCCATTATAATGCAACTTTGAGTTAGGGTGCGTTATTGTTTTAGTTTCAATGCGTAACTCCACTAACTATCTCTGAAATATTGCGTATGTCCCCCATCCGGACCTTCTATTATATTTTGCGTGATGGATGAGCGGTGTTATAATATACATATCATGAGGGCCATTAAACCTTGTCTAATGACTTCATGTTGAGGTCGCTTAGGATCATTTCCTCCAACCTAACATGTGACACAATGACCACGTCTTTCAATTAAGGATCAGATTATGTAGATTATGTCCTGTGAAAGTTTTGAGTCATTCCAAGAAGATTAATCATTCCTATAGTGTTATAGACATTCTGGTTCATTTTGTTATGTTAATGCTTCCATTATAATGCAACTTTGAGTTAGGGTGCGTTATTGTTTTGGTTTCAATGAGTAACTCCACTAACTGTCTCTAAAATGTGGCGTATGGCCCCATCCGGACCTTCTATTATATTCTGCATGATGGATGAGGGTGTTATAATATACATATCATGAGGGCCATTAAACCTTGTCGAATGACTTAATGTTGAGGTCGCTTAGGATCATTTCCTCCAACCTAACATGTGACACAATGACCACGTCTTTCAATTAAGGAGCAGATTATGTAGATTATGTCCTGTGTAAGTTTTGAGTCATTCTAAGAAGATTATTTTCAAGCGTTGATCAAGAAAAAGAAGAAGAAGCCTAACGTGGGCTTCTACCTGAAGACTCATGATCTAGGGTGTTGAATCATACTTGTATTATATTACTTTGTAGGATTCCTTTGTGAATCTAAGCTGTAGGATGTATAATATATCTGAGTGTAGATCTCTACTGATAGAGATTGAGTTGTAGGTCTTGTGTGCTTAAGTTATAGGGCTTATGTACCAAAATTGTAGGGCTTGTGTGCCTAAGTTATAGGATTGTGGAAAGCCTAAGTTGTAGGGCTTGTGTTGAAGCCTGGGGTGTAGGATCTATGGTAGATTTGAGTTGTAGGACCTATATGAAAGTCTGAGGTAGGGAACTTGTGTTCCTGAGATTGTAAGATCTTAGGATCTAAGAAGAAGATTTGGAGAATTTTAGCATAAGCTAGCCCTATGCTAGATAGGTGAAAGGGAAAAGTGGATGTACCTATTCTTGGGGAACCAATATAAATCCTTTTGTCCTGTGTGCCATACTGTGATTCATTGTTGGGGTTATTTTCTCATTGTGCTCTTCGAAGAATATCTCAAGAAACTTAAAATTAAGTAAACCACCTATTCACCCCCTCCTTCGGGGTGAGGAGCAATGCTTAAGTTTTAGTGTCATGACACTGATATCATCTTGTTGACATAATGATATCATCATGTGCTTCATGTTATCACAATGATATCGTCATTTGCACTCTCTGATGTGGCTTGATACAAAAATATCATCATGTGCATCAAGTCATTACAATGATATTGTAGTATGACCTCTCTGTTGTGGCTTGAAACTACAATATCGTGGTGTGCTTCATGTCATCACAATGATATCATTGTGTGCTTCATGTTATCACAATGATATCATTGTGTGATCTCTCTACCATTGTTTGAAACATCGACGTCATCATGTGCTTTATGTCATCATAATAATATCATCGTGTTCATCGTGTCAACACAACGACACTTGATATTTACTCCAATTCAGGTTACGGGTTTGTTTATAGTGGAGGAACGTGTGTTTATGTCCTTATGTATAAATAGACATGTGATTAGATTTTCTGAGAGTTTGTTGAGAGCTTATATGGAAAAGTATTTTCCTGAGCCCTAATATGTTCCGTCGCTTCTCTTTCACGAGACCCGTTTCAGCACTTGTCGTCGCCGCATCACCCTTGAATGAATCTAGCAATTCCTGGAGACATTGAGGGCTTTCCTTCTCTGACCCATATCTTGTGGGACAATACCATGGGATTCTTTGTCGCTTGTATGGACTATTGTAAAGGCACATATCTACTTTTGTGCTCGAGACCCATAAATACTGGTTCAGATTCCGACAGAGAACTGAAGAAAAGAATTTTTCTGGAGCATCTTGGTCGATTATTGTTAATTGACCCCGCAAAGGTAATCATTTCACCAGTAGTATTTATTTCTTAATTCATATATTTCATATGATCCTTTACTATTTAGGTTTTTCTTGCAAGTTTTATTCTGCTACGCACATTTGATGTGCTGATTTCTCTCAAGTAGAGAAAACCCAACATAAACTAAGTCCTCAGATCCTTGATGAGAGTGCTCTAGTGGGGAAAAATACTAAGTCCTTAGAGCCTTAATGAAAGTGCTCTCGTAGAGTAAGAGCCTTAATGAGACCGCTACCACGGAGAAGGATGTCAAGTTACTGAAGCCTTGTGATGTCTTCACACCAACATCTACGGAAGTGAATTCCATGCGGTAAAGCGTCGGGCCACCAACTCGGTTGCTTGTGGGTGCGATCGTATTGGTGTGTGAGCGAAAGCGCCATGGTATGTGTCAGGGCACTTGTGGTCGCATGTGTCATCCTAGGTGCTCGCCTGCGGGACTTGTGGGCGTGTGTGTAATGCCCTTGTGGGCATACAACGCATGGTTTCGAAGGGATTTTTCTGGGTTGTCACTTTTGTGCTAATCTTCGTCTCTTTTTCAGGTGTTAAAGGGAAGTGCTCCACCGAGGTTTGCACACCTTTTCAGAATGAATGATTGAAGAAAGCGCTTTGGGATTTTGATGGATGCACTGCTTGTAATCCCTTTCGCATTGGAGCGCATTCAGAACCATCCTCCAGTCACTTTGTTATTATAGAGGGATTTCTGAAGGCTGTCTTTTGAATCCCTCTAGCTAAAAAAATCATTGTGGTCTTTTAGTTTTGCGGTGTTCTGGTCACACAATTCTCCTTAATGGGACTAATAAGGATCGTGGGTCTTTTCTGCTTCTTTCGAGAGTATGATTCATATTTGTTGGTCCGACTCATCCGTGAATGGTGCGAGGTTTGTCTTGGTTTCAATGACCAGATTGAGGTGTAGATTAACAAGAGGTGGCTGGCATTCAAAGACAAATCTGACTATCACCATAGGGAATACTTTTTGGATTTGTTTAAAATCCTTGGAGCCTTCTTGAGATCTGGCATTATCCTTTGAGGCATTACCACCGTCTGGAATTTACCCCGATGTTGGGCTTTGAAGATCCTCGCGAGCTTATGGCCATTCTCTATAAGATGATCGCATTCGTTGCTGAGAAGATATTGATTCTTGCGGGGATCTCGACGGACATGGAGTGGAGCTGTGCCGTCCTGGTATAGTGCAGCACCCTCATCCTTAACATAGAATATAACAGAAGGTCCAGCCGGGGCCCCACGCCATATTCTATGGACAGTCAGTGGAGTTACGTATTGAAACCATAATCCATAAATGCGCACCCTAACTCAAAGTGCATTCTAGCGAAAGTAAATTAATTGCTTAGAACCCAACTATATGAAAGTCGACTAAGCCAAACTAGAATAATAAGATAAATATAGAAATAGTTATGGCCTTAAGGACTTACAACTGTTTCCTCAAATAATTGTGTTTTACAAACTTTGGCATACAAGCTGGCCACACATGAAATAGTAAAAATAACTTTGCTTTGGCCTTCGAGGGACAGCATAGCAACCATGTGTTTTAGCCCATTTTTCCCGCTCGGCTCTCCTGCTGTACCGACACAAATGCATTCCACCCCGAAGGTGGAAAACCAAGCAACAACTAATATTAGCTGATCAAATTATAACGACTCCACCCCTCACTCGGGGTGACGGTTGTAATGCCCCGAAACTCAAAAGAGAAACAGGCAACGTGTTAAGGCCAAGTTTGAGCCTATTAAGGGTCACACTGCCTGGGACACGGGCATGTCCCGGGTCGTGTCGTGCTCGGGTTTGATAATTTTCCATGTGGTCGATGAAATGAAGTCGACGATCTTTGGAGGTCGGGAACACGGCCTGAGACACAGGCGTGTCTAGGGACGTATCCTGCTCGGGCTCTTAGTCGGGCTGTGTCGAGTAAGTTACACGACCTGGGACACGGGCTTATCCCAGGGCATGTCTGCCACACGGCCTGTGACACGAGTGTGTCACATGGTCGTGTCCTGTTCGGGATGAGATAGTTTCAACTTAAATTGGGGCACACGACCTATGACACGGGCGTGTCCATGGTTGACACAAGCGTGTCCCAAGCCATGTCCTGTTCTGTATTTTCTTGTTCACGGCGAGTGTGTAACACGGCCTTGGACACGGGCGTGTCTCAAACCGTGTTCGGCCCAGGAAATTGATTTTAAGTGCGAATCGTGGTCGTTCGTTTCCTTCTATTGGGATCTAATGGCCCAGAACTGTCCTTGCTGATATAAGGCCGGGAATAGGGTTTGAAACCCTCAATCTTCTTAAAGCTTTCTATTTTTAAAGCTTTAGAGAGAGGGGAGAGCAAGGAAGAAGGAGAAGAAAAAATCCAGCCACTGGAGGAGGTTCGGAGCCCCGATTCTCGATCCGAGTCCAGATCTGTGAAGGCGAGGCCATTACGGTGCTTTCCATCCGTCTAGTTCTTCATGGCGCCAAAGCAAAGCGCAAGGGTAATGATTCTCTTCTTGGACATGTGAAGTCTTATTACTTTTTGCATAGGAAACTCCCTCCCGCAAGTGAGCGGTGAGTGCGAGGTATTCCTTCGAGAAGACATGAATAGTCCCCATTATTTTGTATGTAGAGTTTGGAATTGAAGTACGGATATAGGAATGGTGTGTGAAGCCTACCCGGACAAGTTGATCTGGATCGGTGATGTTTCATTATGCATGAATGGCTGGAGAATACTCCATGTCGATGGTTGTTTTCGGGTTTCTATGTGGTAGATTGCAGCAGGGATCCTTGGAGATTAACTCCAAGGTGCACCCGGAAATCTGAGCAGAAGCGAATTTCTGCCGATTTTGTGGCCTAGGAGGCAGCCTTGTACATAGCCGGGCTATATACTGTTGTATGATCGATACATTAGGATTTGGTGAAGCTTGTCCCGTGTCGATGGCTAAATGGCCGTGGCGAGGTGAGCAACGGGCTGGTGGATCCTTACCCACTCCAAGGGGTTCAGTGAAAGTTTGCTTGGAGAGCGAGTCTAGGCTTTGGCTGAAAGGACTTTAATGCACACATTATTTTCCATCCCGGGGGCGGTGGGGGACTACAGAATGAGCAGGGCTCGGACCGAGTTCACCGAGTAAGTGCCCTGAGAGCACGAGGTGTGAGGTCGTCCTGCCTATACTTGTGGTGAAGTGTGTTGTTATTGTACTTTCACTATATTGTTTGGCTATGCTACTAAAATGTAGGGAAGGAGCACCGCCACCCCAAATACGGGGTGTGGTCGTTATAATTTGGTCAGTTTTAGCTGAGCGTTGCTTTTGTTTTCCACCATTGTTGTGGATTGTTGTTTGCAGGTGTTGCGGAGCCTAGTGGCAAATAGTGGGCTAAAGCCCTTGTGCTGAGCCGGCCCTCGAAGGCCTTTGAAAATGTTTAGTTTTACTCTCGTGTGTGAACGGACTGCGTGCCGATGTTTGGAAGAAACTATTTGTTTAAAGTAAACTCATGTAAGGCCATAAGGCCAAGTACTTTGTGTATTTGTACGCTCATTCCAATTTTGGGTATTTAGTGGACATTCATGTTGTGTTTTGGGTTCTTTTCTTTGCAACATTTAAAATGCTTCCGCTAGAATATGCTCTGTGTAGGACGTGTGTGATTGGAAGGATGGTTTCATTTAGTAACCCTTCGGTCTGTCTGTTGTATGTGGTGTTGGGCCCCGGCTGGACCTACTACTATATGCTATGTGACGGATAGGGGTGTTACAATTTGATATCAGAATACCGATTTCGGTCTTGCTTATTGCAATTCGTGGACGAAATCTTTTAATGGGTTGTGAGCACATGTATGTGCATCATCGTTATAACATAAAAAGAACCCATGAATGTCTACTTAGGAATGAAAATACACATGTTTGAGGAACCTGCGTGTTCCTATAATTGCTTTTTGCAATATTGTTTGGTCACTTAACAGTGTTTTGTACGTCTATAGGTGACCAGGAGTGGTGCAGGGCCTTTAGAAAACCCGCATTCTTAGGCAAGTAGCATACCGAATGATGTACCTAAAATACCTCCTTCGGCAGAAACCATAAGATTGGTGGTTGAAGCGGTATTTGCAATGATAAATGTCTAGCCTGGAAGGCAAATGCAGCAGTCTTCCCCTACAGGGGAGCATGTACCGCTACAAACAGCAGAACCTAGAAGGGTTGAACAAGCGGTGGTGGAGCCGTTGATACCTAGAAGAGCGATCGAAAATCAGCTAAAAATGTTATGGACTTTAATCCTCCGGTGTTCTCGGGGACTATAACCCAATCCCAAGCTGAGTATTGGCTCTCCCGAGTAAAGAGAGTCTTGACAGCTACAGAAACAGAGGAGTGGCAAAAGACCACCATAGCCACTTTCCTTTTGGATGGAGAGGCAAGGTTGTGGTGGGAAGGTTTAGAACTACATCACATGGGGGGAAGGTAACTCACGGACGTCTCGATGGAGGGATTTTCAAGACTATTCTTGGCAAGGTACCTTCCCTCGGTTCAGAGGATTGCGATGGAGAATGAGTTCCAGAAGTTGACGTAAGGAGATAGTAGCGTGGACGAGTACCTCCGTGAATTTACACGGTTGTGCCGGTATGCTAGCTCTACATTTGCTGATGAGGAGCGTAAGACAAACCGGTTCTATGAGGTTCTGCGGGATGACCTAAGTCTACTGCTCTTAGGGCCTATGACGCAGGGCTTCTTGACCCTGGTCAATACGGCCTGGTTGTTGGAGAAAGATCTAAGGAATGTATAAGCGAAGAAAGCCTCTGGTGCAAAGAGGACGAAGTTCAAGGTGCCGACCTCCTCGAAGCCTGGTTTCCGTAAGTTTAATAAGAAGTCTAGGACTTCGGGTCCAGCCCCTTCTTCTGGTGCATCTGGGGCGACTACAGGCCGAACCCCGGGCGCATGTTATAATTGTGGAAAGTCGGGACACTTTTCTCGAGATTGCTGGAGTGGACGCCCAAAGTCCGAAAGGAAGCCTGGAGCAATGTATGAGGAGAAGGGAGGGGTTGTGGAGTCAACCGCATCACACTATGCTCCAACTCAACCTAGAGTTTATAACCTTGGCAAGCAGGATGCCATAAAGCAAGCCGATGTGGTGACAGGTACGGTTTAAATTTTTGGCAATTCAGCTTAAAATACTTGTTACCTTGCACGTATTAGCTTATTACTGCTTATATAGGCTTTGTTTTGATTTTTGATAATCCGGCAAGAGCACTGTTCGATACGGGAGCTTCATACTCTTTTTGTCTGAAGGATTTGTATCGTGCATCAGAGTGCCTTCTTCGATGGCAAAGGACAAATTGAATGTGTTGTTGCCTAATGGGTGTTCAATGCGCTCTGATAGAGTCTGTTGCATAAAGATACGGATTGGGAGTCAAGTGTTTGACTTGCAAGCATTGTTACTGCCGCTAGTGGAGTTCGACGTGATATTTGATATGGAATGGCTCTCGGAATAGCAGGCATACATTGATTGCAACCGCAAGCAGGTCAAATTGGGAACTAGTCGAGAGACGACATTTGCGGGCTTGAAAGGGGCGAGCAAAACTTTGATGTCTGCTCTTCAGGTGGTTAAGGCAGTTCGTGCTGGTGTAGAGCTATTTTTCACACTAGTGGATACTTCAAAGCCTAAGCCTAGTTTGGACGGTATCGCGATTGTATCTGAGTATCCTTATGTATTCCCTGACGATCTCCCTTGAGCCCCATCGCAGCGAGAGATTGACTTCACTATTGAGCTAGTGCCAAGTGATAAATCTATGTCACGCTCTCCGTATCGGTTAGCGCCTAAGGAGATGGCGGAACTGAAAGTTCAACTTGAAGAGCTGTTGGAGCAGGGTTATGTGCGTCCAAGTTCGTCGCCTTGGAGGGCACCGGACCTTTTTGTTAAGAAAAAGGACGGAAGCTTGCGACTTTGTATTGATTATCGAGAGCTGAATAAGTTAACGGAGAAGAATAAGTATCTGGTCCCAAGAATTGATGATCTGTTCGATCAGTTAGTTGGGTCATCGGTGTACTCAAAATTGGATCTTAAATCTGGTTATTATCAGTTGAGGATAAGAGAAAGTGACAACCACAAGACAGCTTTCAGCACGCGGTATGGGCATTATGAGTTCACCATCATGCCGTTTGGGCTGACGAATGCGCCATCCGTGTTTATGGATCTGATGAATAGGACGTTCAGAGAGTACCTGGACCACTTCATGATAGTCTTTATCGACAATATATTGGTGTACTTACAGTGTGAGGAGGATGACTTTAAGCATATGCACTTGGTGTTGGAGACGATGAGAAGGAACCAAATTTACGCCAAGTTCTCCAAATGCGAGTTTTGGTTGTCCTCAGTAGCGTTTCTTGGTCATATAGTTAGTGGAGAGGGAATTGCAGTGGATCCGGCAAAGATAGTTGTTATACGGGAGTGGCCTGTGTTGTCTACGATAGTGGAATTCCGGAGTTTTCTAAGGAAATCTGGCATGGGGCAACGACAGAATGCACAAAATGCAGGCAATCGGGTGGAATCGTGCGTTTAACTCGCGCACGGGCGCTTCCGCCCTTGCGTGAAGGAAAACACACGATTAACCACAAAACGGCCTAAAAACAAAAGCTACAGGAAAACCGTGTGTTTCCTTCGCGCACGGTTCTGAAGAAACCGTGCGTGAAGGAATCACACGGGTCGGTTAATCCTTCAAGGATAACTTGCAAAAAATGCACGACCAGAAGTAACCGTACGCTAAGAAAATGCACGACCGTGCATTTTCCTCAAATCAGAACTATGAAAAGAGGAAAACCAACCACCTGCAAACAGTAAAAATATAGCAAAGGAGGACCCTCCAACAACACAGAAAAATAATCAAAGTAGCAGAAAGAAACACTGGGAGAACCAAGTGCTTACCCCCATCAACAGAATGCGTAATTGCACACCCTCGGGCCTAAAATAGTGCACAATGAGGTCAAAGACCAAACGATGCAAATATAACCGATATTTAGTTAAAATGCAGTGCACGCGTGAGAAAACAAGCCCAGATGAGCCCAAAAAACCCTATGTAAATCGGACTCATCACGGTCCACCGCCGCCACCCCCTTTGTTGAGGTGGGGGATAATGCCGGGCGGCGGCACGGTCGCCGAAGGGGTAGTTTACGACAAACCCGACCCTTGAATTTTTCCCGAAAAACAGGAAAATTAAAGCTTGAATCGGGCTCAATTGAGCCTGATTCTTATTCTAAAAGAATCCTAAGATCTACCCACAGAGAAAGGAGAGGAGGAGGACCTCTTGGAGGGCTGGAGGCGGGTCAATCTTTGAGTTGCCATGGCCGGCGGTGGTGCTCTCCTGTGCTCTGCAACTACAATGTAGGAGAGCTCGAATTATTCAGGTAAGATGTGGAAAATGCTCCCCTCTGTCTGGTGAGGCTTTTAGAAGCACCAATTGGGGAAGGGGAATGGTCTAACACTAATTGCCATCAATGGCCATTAATGGAGGTTTTCGGCCATGCCATGGAGGGGTTGAACCTGGCTAAGTGTGGCCAGAAAATGGCTGGAAACTCCTCCTCTTCCCCAGAGGAGTTGAACCCAGCAATGAAGGGTGGCCCTTGGCTTCCCTATGCCATG
Organism: Platanthera zijinensis; assembly: GCA_039513925.1. Classification (NCBI taxonomy): domain Eukaryota; kingdom Viridiplantae; phylum Streptophyta; class Magnoliopsida; order Asparagales; family Orchidaceae; genus Platanthera; species Platanthera zijinensis. Next base: position 122,661,958 of record CM077095.1, on the reverse strand, counting down.
AATGGCCTTCTCCCTCACTTTCTCTCTCCTCCATTAAAGGGAAAAATGGAGTTTTCTCTCTCCTACTCACCATGGCCGAATTTTGATATCTCCTCAAGCCTATTGGCACCTCACTAACTCATATTAATAATAAAAATGAGGTTAGCCCAAGTGGGGGAAAAGGGTTTGAGCTTGGGTTAGCCCATTTGGGCTAATTTGACCTAACACTAGTGTAGAGTTGACCTTGGTCAACATGACCATTTGGGTTGACCCCAATGGGTCCTTAGTGAGCCATTGGCCTCCCCTAGGGTCTACGAAGGCTTGGGTACGGTTGATTGGGAATCTTGGAGGTTACTTGACCCTTAGTTAGGGCACTTTGACCTTTTAAGGATTATGGTTGACTTTGGTCAACTTAGCCTCTTTGGTTGAACTCAATGGGTCCTTGGTGACCCGTTGGCCTCCCTTAGGGCTTGGGAAGGTCTGTGTGGGTCCCTTTGGCCAAGGGGAGGCCATTTGACCATGTATGAGCCTAGTTTGACCTGATTAGGGTTTGGGTTGACTTTGGTCAACTTGACCATTTTAGCTGACACTAGTGGGTCCCCATGGCTCTAATGTACCCTCTAATAGGTTTGTGATGCTGTGGTGGGGTCATGGTGTCATGTTGAAGCCCTATGGCCATCCCTAAGCTATTAACTAGAAGTTTACTATTTGTTGACCAAGGTGGTTCACACACTAACTCCCCAGTTCACCCCATCCTTTTGATACTTCTCAGGGTTTTGTCATGACTCAGTCATGACTCATCATGACTCAGTCATGACAAAACCATCCTAGGGGTCTAGAAGTTTTAGGGATGTTACATCGCAGGCGTTAACCCTACCTCTGGGAGGTAGCTTACCGAGAGCCTTGCTAAATAAATCATCTCTGCTACCGCCGCGCGATAACAACCTACCGCCGCAAGGTAGACGATGCGTCGAATCAATCCAGCGCTCTTGACTCCTGCCGCTACTGCCACGCAGTATCGCTATTGACATGCAGTACCTCATAGAAAGGTATTGTTAGGTTCATTGATCCCAATGTCACGGATTTATAAGAAGTCAAACAAGTCAATGGTATACACAAAGTTGTATTTGATATATGTTTCAGTTCATACATGCAGGTGTGTCTACGTCATATGGATTGGATAGGTGGTTCAAGTGACATTGACAGGTGGACTCAAAGAAGCTGATTGAAAAGGAAATAAATTGCCTAAGTTCACAGGTATTGAGTGAAACAAGCTCACTCAACGCCACATATCAAGGCAGTTGTTGAACAAAATGACTAAGTCCACAAGCGTTGAGTGAAGCAAGCTCACTCAATGATAGATGAATCAGAAGCTAGCGATAGTGAAGAAACATGACTAAGTCCACAAGCACTGAGTGAAGCAAGCTCACTCAATACTAGATGAACCAGAAGCTAGTGATAGTGAAGAAAAATGACTAAATCTACATGATTGAGTGAAGCTAGTTCACTCAACGCCATACAACTAATAATGTTGAGAGATGACTGGCTGTCAAATATTTGAGTGTGGGCAAAGCAAAAAATCGGTTAAGTCCAGATGCGTTGAGTGAAGCTTGATCACTCAACGCCATATTGATTCAGTAAAAGCTGCGAAAGAAAGACAGGAAAATCTGTCTAAGTACAAAAGCATTGAGTGAAGCTAGTTCACTCAACACCAGATGACAGATAGCTTTGAGTCATGATGCTGATGTCAATGCCTAAGGAGAAACAAGAATTTGATAAAGTCCAAAATCGTTGAGTGAAGCCAGTTCACTCAATGCCTGGTCAAATGTTGAGGCTGAAGGAAAAAAGCGTTGAGTGAAGTCAACACACTCAACACCATCAAGCAGAACATAATTATTATAAGTCCAGAATCATTGAGTGGAGTCAACACACTCAACGCAATCAGGCAGAGCAGAATTATCCTAAGTACATAATCATTAAGTGAAGTCAACACACTCAACACCATCAGGCAGGGCAGAATTATTCTAAATCCAGAATTGTTGAGTATTGTTTATTCACTCAACGTACTCAATGCCAGATTTCATAGGCAAAGTATAAAAGTGTTGAGTGAGGCCAACTTTACTAAACGCCTTCAGACAAAAGGAGATTTGGCTAAGTATAAAAGCATTGAGTGAAGTTTATTCACTCAACGCTCTCAACACCTGGACAAGCTGAAGAATTGACTAAGTCCAGAATCGTTGAGTGAAGCCAGTTCACTCAACGCACTCAACACCTGGAGTGATTTTGTGAAATTTTCTAAGTACATAACTAATGACGTCAACAAAGTCAACAAAACTTAAAATGATCATATAAGTGTTGCAACTCATCACTAACGTCGTTTTTAGTCTCATTCTATAAAACTAAGAATATAATCAGTCGTTAAAGCAATGACACATGTAAATCGTCTCGCTGGATGACGGGAGTATAAATAGAAGATGAAATCGGGATCTAGAAACAAGTTTTTTGGAGCAATCAATTTATTTCAAAATAGAGGAGCGGGACTTCGTCTTCTTTCCCCTGCCATTATTGCAGAAACAAGAAGGTCATTTCGATGATTCTGAAGGTTTTCTGAGTTAGCTGCGACGATTAACATCTGCTGCAGTAAGATTAAAGGATTTCTCTAAGGAAGATGAATCAGCCAAGGCCAACCCTAGCTGAAATTGCTTTAAGATCCAAGCCGAGCCAAAATTGAAGATCAATCTCTAGATCTATAAAGAAGAGGTAGAGCATTCTATGATCTACAAAACAGGTTAGCTGATAGAAGATTTTTTTCACTCTCTTTCATCGGCAGAATCAGAATCAAGGTTCTGAGATTACTTCCAGCACAAGCAGCAAATTCTTGAAGAACATTAACCTTGTTGTTGTGAAGAAGATATTGTTGAGATTCACTAAGCTCATGAAGCAATTGACTCACAGATTGATTTTTGTTGAGTCAAATCAATATTTCTATTCATATTCTGTAGGATCTATTCAAGATCTGCGTTGTAAGCCTAGCTTATAAAGGCTGAGAGTTAGATCTGGTGAGATCTGTATTGTAAGCCTAAGTTATAAAGGCTGAGTGTAGGATCTGGTATAAATCTGAGTGGTAGGATCCAGTCTTGGATCTGTTTGTGGCAGGGTTGTTTTCTTAGCCTGTGTTGTTGGGCATTTGTGTATGGGGTAGAAGATCATGTGATTACTGAGTGGGTGGGTTGTGTGCCTGTGTTGTAAGTCTCAGTGGAGACTGAGTGATCTTGTGGGATCGTGTTGTAATCTCTAAGGAGCCAAGTTGTTGGAGAAGTGTCATGGTTAACATTTTGTTAAAAAGGTGGGAGGGACATTGGATGTACCTATATACTGGGGAACCACTATAAATATCTAGTGTGTTGTGTGTGATTGTCTTGAAAGCTGAACTAATCAATCACAATGCAACCAAAATCAGTTAAAGTCTTAATGAATTTAAAGAGATTCATAAAGACCTTAATAACCTATTCACCCCTCCCCCCCCCCCCCTCTAGGTGATTAGCTATCCTTATATTCAAAGACTTTCAAGTGGAATTAGAGAGAGGTTACTCAAGAAAGGCTTAACAATCTGAGTAGAACTCAAAGGATAGCCAAGAAAAGATAAGTATGGGTTCAGGAGAGAACCATAAGGAACTAGGTTCTATGAAGCTTCCTCTATGCAGGAAAGAAAATTTTAGAATCTGGAAAGAAAAGGTCAAATTGTTTATAGAGGCATTAGACCCTAGGATTTATGTCACAATACAAGAAGGATGATTCATTCCATTGAAAGTATCTGTTCTTGATGCAAATGTCAAGACCCCTAAGAGTTATGTAGAAATGACTAAAGATGAAATCATCTTGGCTGCAATGGATAAGAGGGCACAAAATATTATAGCCAGTTTCATAGATAACTCTACTTTTCAAAACCTGGTGCACTGCAAGACCTCAAAGGAAATGTGGGACACTCTGGTTATATATATGGAGGGTACTGAGGATGTTAGAGATGATAGGAAGTCTATGCTCAATCAAGAGTATGAGGCTTTCAGGAAGATCAATGAGAAGAGAATTGTGGCAAGTTTTTCTAAACTCAATTCATTATTGCCCATTATTGACTCCTTCAGCTATCAGAGAAATAAGAGAGGAGTTTGAATCAAGGGAAACATCAAAGTTGCCTCTTTCAAATGAAAAGGAAAAGCTCCAGCTAATCTACCTATTCCTTTTAAAAGGGTAATACTCTATACAAACAGGTATGACCAGGACTCTATGTATGGTCACTGGAAGGATGGGAATTCTTTCGGGAAGGATGCTAATGTATCTTCCAATATAAGGAGAGGAGGAATGAGGATGAGTGCCTTCAAGGCTGATCATGAAGAAATACAAATGACCCATCCTGAACCATTTGTTTTTGGTGTTCCAGCTCCAACTCTCCAGAATGGGCCAGTAGACAAACTTTAGATTCAATTAGCAAAGACTCAGACTTAAGGTCAGTCTTATAGCAAGTCTGATTTGGGTGTTTCTGATGTTATTAGAAGCATGATTTCTGTACAGAAAATTGTTGCTAATGGCACTCAGAAAAAGCCAATTAAAGTTACTGAAAGATTCTCCTTCAGTCAGATAATTGCTGATAGAAATATGAAGAAGACTACTATTGCTCCTTCGAAAAAGGTTGTAGTTATTAACACAATCACTAAACCAGCTCAGAAAATAAGGTATAACCTTTATGAATGTTGGTGTTATAACAAGATTGTCCATTATGCCATTAACTGCTGGCATAACCCTAGTTTGTCTAGAGCTAAAGTCAATCTTCCAGTTAGAAAAATTGCTGGCAGACGTGCATATTTTGAGACTAACAAGCACCTAGGACCCAATAAATATTGTGGTCCTAAGGTAAAAAAATATGTTTTGTAGGTTAGTCCAAGTTTCCATACCCCTATATGGTACTTGGACAGTGGTTGTTCTAGGAACATGATTGGAATAAAGAGCAATTTGATAGAGTTCATTCCAGTGAAGGATGGACCAAAGGTGATTTTTGGTAGAGCAGACAAAGAGATTACTAGAGGTTATGATAAGATTTTATATGGCTTAGTCACTTTCAAAAAAGTAGCTTATGTGGTTGTAACACAACCTTATAAGCATAAGCAAACTATGTGATCTTGGCTATGATGTTTCGTTCCACAAGGATGAGTGCCACATTAAGAAGTCAAGTGACTAAGAGGTCATCTTGACAGGAACTAGGAGTGGGAATGTCTATTGTTTAAATTTTCTTTGTGTAAATTTAGACTCTCCCATATATTTAGTTGTAAATGAGAAAGTCTCATACTGTGTTAAATGGCACAAGAGGCTAGCTCATTTGAACTATAAAACCATTGACAAGCTCTTCAGTAAAGAGCTAGTTAGGAATGATCCTAACATAAAATGCACTATGGAGAGAATTTTCTCTGCATGGCAAAAAGGCAAGCAAACCAAAGCTTCTTTAAAAAACATTGAAATCAAAAACTCTGTGAGGTGTTTATACCTTCTGCATATAGACTTGTTTGCTCCTATGCAAGTTCATAGTCTAGGTAGGAAAGTCTACACCTTTGTAGTTATTAATGACTATTCCAGATTTACTTGGGTCTTCTTTTTAAGGAAAAGCCTAAAACCCTTAATGTCATCAACACATTTGTCAAATAAATATAGAATGAATTGAACAGTTTTGTGATCAGAATCAGAAGTGATCATGGAACTGAGTTTCAATCTGAATGCATGTCAAAGTTTTGTGAAGAACTTGAGATTCATCAAGATTTTTCCTCTCTTAGAACATCCCAGCAAAATGGAATTGCTGAGAGGAAGAATAGGACTCTCATAGAAGCTAGAAATACTTTACTGAATGACACATCTCTCCCAGAATATTTCTGGGTTGCGGCAGTAAACACTGCTTGTCATGTCCTCAATAGGGATTCTATCATCGAGAGTCATAAAAAGACTCCTTAAGATATTGAAGGGAAGAAAACAATGGGAGCAATGCCGTATAAATACCTAAGTTTGCTGCCAAGTCCTACGAAGGGATCTTTGTTGGGTATAGTAATCATAGTAAGGCCTATAAGATCCATAACTTGACAAGTCAATTTATAGAGGAGTCAGTTAATGTAGTGTTTGATGAATCAAACATGATTAACAATGAGCGGTCAAGCTCCTTTTCTAGTCCTGCAGGCACAAAAGTGATCATAAACAAGCTGACAGTTAAGAAAGCTGAACTTATAATCCAAGACAAAGATGAAAGTATGTGAATTCTAGAGGAAGCACAAGGCACACAGGAAGTGGATGATGTTCAACATGATGGATACTTTGGAGCACAGAATGCTGAAGGAAGACTGTCTCCAGCAGTCAGGCATTTGAAGGATTGTCCAGGCCACCAGATCATTGGTGATGTAAGTCAAGGTGTAGTGATAAGGAGAAGATGTCTCAACACAGTAATGTACTCCAGTTTCTTATCAAAAGTAGAGCCCAAAAAGTTTGAAGAGGCAAACATGGATCAGTTCTGGATTGTAGCTATATAAGAGGAACTGAACCAGTTTAAGAGGTGTAAGGTCTAGAAGTTTGTTCCCAGACCATAAGGACATAATGTCATTGGAACCAAGTGGATCTATAGGAATAAACTTGATGAAAATTGTATTATAATCAAGAACAAAGCTAGATTAGTAGCTTAGGGGTACAGACAGGAAGAAGGTATTGACTATGATCAAACCTTTGCCCCTGTAGAAAGACCAGAAGCCATCAGACTGTTCCTTGTATATGCTGCATACCAAGGATTCAGAGTCTACCAGATGGATGTGAAGTTAGCTTTCCTGAATGAAGACTTGAAGGAAGAAGTCTATGTTGAACAACCCCGGGTTTTATTGTTCCTAACCATTCTAATTTTGTTTATTGACTTAGGAAAGCATTATATAGGTTGAAATAAGCTCCTAGAGCATGGTATGAAACCCTGTCTAGCTTCCTCATTGAGAACAAATTCTCAAGGGGGAAGATTGACAAGACCCTATTTCTGAGGGAATCTAAGGGAAAGATTATCCTAGTCCAGATATATGTTGATGACATTATCTTTGGATCTACTGATGATAACCTTTGTAGAAAGTTTGTCAAACTTATGCAAGGGAATTTTGAGATGAGCAGTATGGGTGAACTTAAGTTCTTCTTGGGTCTCCAAGTAAAATAGACTGAAAATGGATTATCCATATCTCAGTCCAAGTCTACTACGGAGTTGATTAAAAAAATTGGGATGGAGAATGCCTCCACCATGAAAACTACCATGGGGTCAACTATGTCTTTAGACAAAGATGAGGCAGGGAAACCTGTTATTCAAACATTGTATAGAGGGATAATTGGCTCCCTTCTATACCTAGTTGCTAGTAGGCAAGACATTATGTATGTTATATGTGTCTGTGCTAAATATCAGGCATGCCCTAAAGAATCTCATTACTCTACTGCTAAGAGAATTTTGAGATATCTAAAGGGTACACCAGATCTTGGCCTTTAATGCCCTAAGAATAGGGATTTTGAACTAATAGGCTTTTCAGATGCAGACTTTGGAGACTGCAGAGAAGACAGGAAAAGCACATCAGGCTCCTGTCAGTTTCTTATAAAAGGCTAATGTCATGGAGCAGCAAGAAGCAAATAAGTATTTCTATTTCTACAACAGAGTCTGAATATATAGCTGCATGGAGCTATTATGCACAGTTGTTGTGGATACAACATCAACTTAAGGATTATAGCATTCAGTTAAGTTGAAGTTCTTTATTCTGTGACTTTACTAGTGCAATCTCTATAGATAGGAATCTTGTCTCACATAGCAGGACTAATCACATAGAGATTAGATATCATTTTATAAGAGAGCATGTGGAATGTGAGGATATTATTCTTGAGTTTGTCCCAACACACAAGCAAGTGGCTAATATTTTCACTAAGCTAGTAGATGAAGCAAAGTTCAACACCTTCAAGTTTGAGTTGGGTATGCTAAACTTAGTGTAGCTTTAGTTGCTTTTCATGTTGTTTTGTTATAGGAACTGCATTATCTTACAGGGTGTGAAGACCAGAAAATGGTATCAAGGATGGAATGTCCATAGTCTTGGTAGAAGATGCTCTTGTTGAGGGGGGGGGTCAAGTTTAGCACCAGTTGATTATCTGTCTTCAGAAAAGGGAGAAGATAATCACAAATGGTCAGCCTCTCCCTCGGTCTAAATAAGTCAAAAAGGCGGAGAAGGTGACTAGGTGTCAATGCAACAAAATAGGGGGAGCAGGCGGTGTTTTCATAAATGTGAAAAGGTGAAGGTGAACCTTGTATCAACACAGGGGGAGTAGGTGATGATCACCATACTAGCAAAAAAATTGGAAATGTGGTAACCCTTAACACTTTTGTGTTAATATGTTGGTGTATATTATTGTTGCATATGTTAGTGCATATCATTGACAAAATAAAGGGAGCAAGTGGTGTTTTCATAAAAGGTGAAAAGGTGAAGGTGAACCTTGCAACAATATAGGGGGAGTAGGTGATGATCACCATACTAGTAGAAAAATGGGAAATATGGTAACCCTTAACTCTCTTGTGTTAATATGTTGGTGTATACTGTTGCTGCATATGTTATTGTATATCATTAACAAAAGTTTTCAAATGGTGTTTTGACTTCTTCAAATAGGGGGAGATTTTTGGGTCCATTGATCCCAATGTCCCAGAATTGTAAGAAGTCAAACAAGTCAATGATATACACATAGTTATATTTGATGTATGTTTCAGTTCATGCAAGAAGATTATTCTATGTCATATTGATTAGACAGGTGGTTCAAGTGATATTCATAGGTGGACTCAAAGAAGCTGACTGGAAAGGCAGGAATTTCCTAAGTCTACAGGCGTTGTGTAATGCCCCGAAACTTAAAAGTGAAATGGGCGGTGTTCGAACCAAGTTCGGGTCTTGGCATGGTGAACACGGCCTGTGACACGGGCGTTTCATATGGCCATGCCGTGCTCGGGTCGTCGAGTTGAGTTCGACGAGCGTTGAGTGCTCAAACACGGCTCGGGACATGGGTGTGTCACTGGGCGTGTCAGGCACACGGCATGTGACACGGGCGTGTCACATAGCCGTGTACTCCTCTGGAAGTTTGGTCCTGTATCGACTGAGGGACATGGCCCGGAACACGGGCGTGTACTGTATGACACGGGCATGTTAGATTCGATACGGGCGTGTGGTCACCCGTGTTCACCAGGGGACGTGACAGTTGGCGTGGCGGTTATTCGTGATACGCCCCTGGTCACGGGCGTGTCGATGACCCGACACGGGCGTGTCAGGTTGGGACACGGGCATATTCTAACCCAAGTGCTTTTCTGTACTCGAAAATCGTGTCTGGATCGGGGCATACGGCCTAGGACACGACTGTGTGCAAAGCCGTGTTTGGCCTAGGATTAAGAGATTTTAGGCGAATCTGAGTCGTTCGTCTTCTTTAAACAAGATCTGACGGCCTAGATGAGTTCCTGCTTTCTTAAGTCCGGGAATAGAGGATTAATTCCACATTTCCTCTTAAGTGTTCTCTTTCTAAGGAGTTAGAGAGAGGAGAGAGCAAGGAAGAAGGAAAGGGGATGAATCCGGCTGCCGGCGAAGCATCAGAGCACCAAAATTGAGAACCGAGACCAGATCCGTGGAGAGAATTCCCTTGCAAAGCCTTCCATCCGGCTAGTTTCTCATGGCAACAAAGCGGACTTCAAGTGTAACGATTCTCAACTTGAGCATGTGAAGATCTTCTTCCTTTGCATAGGAAAACCCTCTCACGCGAGTGTGCAGTGAGTTTGCGGTGTTCCTTGGGGTAGATATGTAAAGTCCCCCTTGTTTAGAGTCCAGAATCATAGTACGGACATAGGCATTGTGTGTGAAGCCTACCTGGATGTGTTTGTCTAGATTGGTGATGTTGCATTGCATGAGTAGCCGGAGAAGACTCCGTTCCTTTGATTGTTTTCGGGTTTCTACGCGGTAGATTGCAGCAGGGATCCTTGGGGATTAACTCCAAGGCGCACCCGAAAAACTGGGCGGAAACGTAATTCTATTAACTTGGCGGTCGGGGAGCCAGCCTTGAACATAATTGGGTTATGTGATGTTTGGTAATGAGTTAGGATCCGGGTGAAGCTTGGCTCGCGCGTACGTCTTAATGTGACTAGGCGAAGTGAGCAACGGGCAGGTGGAAACGGACCTGGGCTATGTGGTTCAGTGCTAGAGGCCCTAAAGTGGAACTAGATGTTGGCATGGTCGGGAGTCTTGGACTGCGGTCAGAAAGACTTAAAAATGCTCACAATGTTTGTCGTCCCGAGGATGGTGGTAAAGCCACGGAATTGATCGGATTCACCGAGAATGTGTCCTGAGTGCACGGGGTGTTTGGCCGGGCGAGCCTACACCTGTGGCGAAATATACTTATGCACTTAATTGTTTAGCTGGGCTATTGAAATGCAGGGAAGGAGCACCGTCGTCCCGATTTAGGGGCGGGGTCATTATAATTTTGTCAGTCTTAGCTGATCGTTGCTTTTTTTGTCACCGTGCGGTGGAATATTGCTTGCAGGTGCTACGGAACCAGGTACCAAATGGCGGGCTGAAGCCCAAGCTGCTATGCTGGTCCTCGAAGTCCAAAGCAAACTATTATTTTAGTTCTTTCATGTGTGGCAGGCCTGCGAGCCGATGTCTGTAAAACACTATTTTGTTAAGTGAATATTTGTAAGGCCATAAGGCTAAGTACTCTATTGTGTATTTGTTATATTTCATTCCTGTGGTGAATAGTGGACATTAATGTCGTTGTTATGAAAATTTTGGGTTCTCTTAAACGGTTTAAAAGCTTCCGCTAGAATGCTCTGTGTTAGGGCGAGTAGTTGAGAATTTGGTATTATTCTGTAACCATTCCGACTATCTGTGGTATATGGCGTCGGGTTCCAGCAGGACCTTCTGTTATATTCTATACAACGGATGGGGTGTTACAATTTGGTATCAGACTAGGGTGTCAGTCGTCTGTAATTGAATTCGTGGGCGAATTCTTTTAAGGGGTGGTGAGCACATGTATGTGTGTCATCATTATAACATAAAAGAACTCATGATGTCCACTTAGGAATTGAAAAATACACTTGTTTTGAGGAACCTGAGTGTTCCAGTGATTGCTTTTAGCAATTTGTGTGTCGCCTAATCAAGGGTTTATACTATTATAGGTAATTAGGAGCGGTGTTGGGCAATCTGAGCGTCCGCAATCGGCAGAAAGTAGTGCACCAAATGACGTGCCTACAACACCTCCTTCAGTAGAAACCATCAAATTGGTGGTTGAAGCAGACTTTGCTATGATAAATGCCCAACAAGTGTAGCACGCACCACCTGCTAATGAGTAAGAACCGATTAGAGTGGCAGAGCCGGGAGTGGTAGAGCGTGGGGCAGTTGATCTGGTAGCACCAAGGAGAGCCACGGAGAAATATCTCAAGCATGTGATGAGCTTTAATCCTCTGGTGTTCGACGGGATGGGAACGCCAACTCAAGCTGAGGATTGACTCTCTACGATTAAGAGGGTCATGACCGCCACAGAAACTGCGAGTGGAAGAAGACCACAATAGTGACCTTCCTATTGGCTGGTGAGGCAAGGATGTGGTGGGACGAGTTGGAGGTTCATCTCTTAGTGGGAAGGCAACTTGCCAAAGTACCGATGGAGGAATTCTCAAGGTTTTTCTTGGCCAGATACCTACCTTCTGCCCAGAAGCTTGAGATGGGGAATAAGTACCTCGGTTTGACTAAAGGATAGAGAAGCATGGATGAGTATCTCCACGAATTTACTCGGTTTGTTCTTTATGCTGGTGCTATGTTTACTGAAAAGAGGAGCAGAAGACCAACCGATTTTATTAGGGCCTACGGGGCGACCTACAGCTACTCCTTGCTAGGCCTAAGGTGCAGGGCTTCCTAGCCTTGGTAAATGTGGCTCGGTCATTGGAAAGGGCCGCGAAGAAAGTTCAAGAGAAGAAGGACCCAGGGGATAAGAGGTCAGAGTTCAAAGTGCCCAATTCGAAGTCGGGTTTCTGTAGATTGAACAAGAAGCAGGAGACTTCGAGTTCAGCCCCTTCATCTGGTGCGACGGGGGCAAACTCAAGTCAAGTCCCAGGAGCGTGCTACAACTTTGGAAAGGTGGGGAATTTTGCACATGAGTGTTGTAGCGGACATGCAAAGTCCGAGAAGAGGCATGGAGCAACATTTGAAGAAAAGGGGAAGGCGGCGGAGTCGATCGCATCCCACCATGCTCCAGCCCAGCCTAGAGTTTACATCCTTGGTCTGCAAAAGGCCATTAAGCAAGCTGACGTGGTGATAGGTATGAGTTAAATTTTAACAGTTTAGCTTTCTGAAGTTGTTACCTTTTTGCATGTTAGTTTATGAATGTTGGTGCTAGGCTTTGTGTTAATTTTTGACTGTCCGGCGAGAGCCCTGTTTGATATGGGAGCTTCGCATTCCTTCTTGTCCGAAAGATTCATATCGCGCATCGGAGTTCCTTCCTCGATGGCAAAGGACAAGTTCGATGTGTTGCTGCCCAATGGGTGCTCAATGCACGCGGATAGAGTCTGTGTGGTAAAGATACAGATCGGGATCAGGAGTTCATTTTGCAAGCATCGGTACTGCCGTTAATGGAGTTCGACGTAATCTTTGGTATGGACTGGCTCTCGGAGTAGTGAGCATGCATTGATTGCAACCAAAAGGAGGTTAAGTTTGGAATGAATACTGATCAAGAGACTACGTTTGCGGGCATGAAAGGGTCGAGTAATATTTTTATGTCGGCTCTTCAGGTGATTAAGGAAGTTCAGTCTGGGGCAGAACTATTTGTCGCATTAGTGCAGGCTTCAACGCCTAAACCTAGTCTTGACAGTATTGCAGTTGTGTCCGAGTATCCTGATGTCTTCCTAGATGATCTCCCGGGAGCCCCTCCTCAGTGGGATATTTACTTTACAATTGAGCTAGTGTCAGGTTCCAAACCGGTGTCATGCCCTCCGTATTGGATAGCGCCTAAGGAGATGGCGGAGCTGAAGGTGAAACTACAAGAATTGTTAGAGCAAGGGTATGTGCGTCCAAGTTCGTCGCCTTGGAGCGCACCGGTCCTCTTCATTAAGAAGAAAGATGGGAGCTTGCGACTCTATATCGGCTATCGGGAGTTGAACAAGATTACGAAAAATAATAAGTATTTTATCCCAAGCATTGACGATCTATTTGATCAGTTGGTTGGGTCAACGGTATATTCGAAGCTAGATCTGAAATCCGGATACTACCAGCTAAGGATAAGGGAAAGTGACATCCCAAAGACTGCGTTCAGCACGCGGTTTGGACATTACGAGTTTACGGTCATGCCGTTTGGGCTGACCAATGTGCCATCCGTGTTTATGGATCTAATGAACAGGACATTCAGAGAGTACCTGGACCATTTCGTGATAGTATTTATCGACGATATCCTTGTGTACTCGCGGTGTGAGGATGATCACTACAAGCATCTGCATATGGTATTGGAGACATTGAGGAAGAATCAGTTGTATACTAAGTTCTCCAAGTGTGAGTTCTGGTTATCCTCAATAGCGTTCCTTGGGCATATTATCAGTGGTAAAGGGATAGCAGTGGATCCGGCGAATATTGCGGCGATTCAGGAGTGGCCAGTGTTGACTACGGTGGCGGAAGTCCGGAGCTTTCTGGGGCTTGCCGGCTACTATAGGCGCTTCGTAGAGAGCTTCTCGTGGATAGCGCTATCACTCACGACATTGACAAGGAAGGATCAAAAGTTTGTATGGACACTGAAGTGCGCACAAGCTTTTGAAGAATTGAAGAGATGGTTGGTCACAGCGCCTATTTTGCATTCGCCGAGTGGGTCTGAAGGGTTTGAAATTTATAGTGATGCTTCAGGCAGTGGTTTGGGTTGTGTTATGATACAGCATGGGAGCGTGATATCCTATGGATCACGATAGTTGAAGGTTCATGAGAGAAACTATCCAGTCCATGACTTGGAGTTTGTGGCAAGCTGTGGAGGCACTATCTATACGGTGTGAAGGTCAATATCTACATCGATCATAAGAGCCTAAAGTATTTGTTAGATCAGAAGGACCTGAACATGAGGCAGCGGAGGTGGATGGATTTCCTGGGGGCTACACTTTCAAAATACATTACGTGCCCGGGAAAGGAAATGCAGTGGCGAATGCGTTGAGTCATAGGGAACCTGCGCAAGCCAACTGGTTGGCGGTGCATGATGAGAGTTTTGTCCACTATTTGGAGGCATTGGAGATCTCCTACATTAACAAGCAGGCTAGTGCAGAGGAAATATTGTGTTGGACGGAGGTGCAGTATTACCTAGCTGATAGGATTCGGCGGGCTTTGGGTCAGGATAGCAGTATGAAGCAGATCTTGGATGAATCGTTGTGAAAGTGAGGGGATAAGTTGTAAACTACTCTAGAGGGGGGGTGAATAGAGTATTCAAATTTTATGAACAACTAGTCAGCTCCCTTGGAGTTTATTTGCGGAATAAATAATCTGATACTTGAACCCTAAGAGCCTAACACAGTGAAGTGCACAAGTGAGAGAGTTAACTGAAATTTCAGTTTAACTATAAGCCTATCACAGCAACTAGCAATCCTAGGTAGTTCTATCACAGCCACAGAATAGACAATTAAACAAGATAGCCAGAGACACAGGATATATAGTGGTTCCCTCTAAATAGGTACTCCACTCTTCTACCACCCTGGTAGGAATCCACTACAGGTTTTTGCTAAGGTGCCCTGACACCAATGATCTGATTAAGGTAGATCAAACAGACCCTTTGAGCTTTTGATAAGGATGCTCAACCACAGGTTGTTGATAAGGTGCCCTGTCACTAATGTTCACTTTTGAAGAGGTGTGAACAAACTCTTTTACAAAGGGGTTGAGAGGGTTAGATTATCTTCTCTGTTGTAAATACATATTAGAGAAGACTTGTGGATTCTCTAAAGAATCAAAGTCTCCCCCTGGCTCAGTGAAAGTCCAGGGAAAGCCTTTGCTTCAGGATGAAGGAGTTTTAGATATACTGAAACTAAATCCTCAGAGATCTGTAGACTGATTTTTATCAGGTCTTCAAATTCTGGAATAATTGAAGCAGAACTGGAGCTCTTTCTGAAGTCTTGAAAACTCTAAGCAGATGCTCAGGAGACTTGAGAATGAAAGTAATTGCTCTGGGCTTTTTCTTCAGGGGAGCTTTTCTTCTTCTTTTTGTGAGATGGTGAAGAGTTGCTCTGAAGATGCTTGAGAGAATGCAGCACTGAGAAAAAATCTCTCTGTATCTGTAACTTGTAATTTTTCTGAGAAAAAAAAACTCTCTTAAATATGTCTTCTCATTTTTCCTTTGGAACGGCTCTATTGATTTGAATTCTCGAGCCCTGCAACAGATTATCTCAAAATAGAATATAACAATAGGAATAGAATGACCTATTAGCTTACTGTCAGTCCCAATAAGGAATTAAATAAGTGGGAAAATACTTCAGTACAAGGACTTACCATTCTTGGAAATAGCAAACAGTGTCAACGGCTAGAATACAGCCTGGCAATATATTTTGTATAATAGGACAAAAATGCTTTATCAAAATACTGAATCCCGTGATTTAAGCTTGACATATTTGGTAATTAATTTATTTTGAATTTAAGCCATAAATCTGCAAAAACAACTTCAGAAAATTCTCTAACCACAAGCTAAAACACTTGGAAATAAACCAAGGAATAGAATGAATACAAAAAGATAAAGACAGACAATAATCATCGAACAGGGGTTCGATGATCGTCGACCTAGCTAACAGATCGTCGACTAAAAGCAGAAATCTGTCGAAACAGAAATCGTCGAACAGAAATCGTCGACCAGCTCAAGATATCGTCGACTAAAGCAGAAAATCTGTTTAAACAGAAATCGTCGAACATCTCATGATGTCGACGACTAAGGCAAAAATCTGTCGAGACAGATATCGTCGAACATCTCATGATGTCGACGACTAAGGCAGAAATCTGTCGAGACAGAAATCGTGAAGCAAGAACACGATCGTTGAACTGCTGATGGCAGATCGTCGACCAACCTTCAGAGCATAATAAACTTGCTCTGAGATCGTCGACCATCGGTCGACGATAATTGTCTTGACTTCAACGATTCTATAGCCCTGCTATCGTCGACCAATGATCGACGATCGCAAGGCCTCGTTGGACGATGGTCGAACGGAAAATGCCTTAACCAAAAATACATCTAGAACATCTAGCTTAAGCTCTAGGTCAGTTATAAACTGTCCTAGGGAAACTGAACAAGGCCTAATCATGATCATATATAGTTATATGGATCAAGAGGGGCTGGAAAGGGATTACATAAGCCAAATCACATCTAGGGTACCAACAATCTCCCCCTATTTGGGTTATGTTATCCAATCCGATCTAAAAACTAATGCACATAATAACAAAAGCAGAGATTAACCAAAAATTTAAATCACAGGCAATCCACAAAAAAACATAAAAACATAAATCAGCAGAACTATAAAGTATCAAGCAGATTTATCAGAGGTTTTAGCATCAGATGAGTTCTTAGGGATTACAGCTGGTTTGAAAATAATTTCTCTGTTTGGATTTGCTGCTTGTCTTTTGGATAGCATTAGGTCATGTTCACCAATAATTTTCTTTTCAGCATAGCTTGGCAGAACTGCAACAGGGTGCAACTTCATGTATTCTTCAGTATTAAAAATTTCAGAGTTGACTTGAATTTTGCTGAGTTCCTTTTCTCTGAATTCAGACATAGTTGTATATGCTGTAGGGTCTAGTCCTTGAGCTTTGGCTCTCTCCATCATGCTTAGTGCAATAGATTCCGTAAATCTTGCCATAGAGGCAATTCTTTCAGTTTCAGTCATATCTGATGGAGAGGGTGGTCTGTCAGTATCAGCTTGAGCTGCAATCTCCATGTTCCTTTGAAGAGCTGTGGCTAATTTGCTTGAGTCAAGAGGAATCTGTGCAGCCTTCTTAGGATCAGTTTCAGTATATAGAGATCTTGGAGGTGCAAGTTCAATGAACTTCTTGTGGGATTTCTCTGAATAGACCACTCTTTTTCCTTTTGTTTCAACTATCTCAGAAGCAGCAGGTTTCCTTGATGTGGAGGATGGACCTCTCCTGGGAGGAGAAGGTTTCCATTCTGGAATTTTATTTTTAGGAGAAGGAGGAGGAGAGAGAGTAGGTTGCTGAAATGTCATCTCCTTTATTTGTTCCATGGGAACATTTTCATTTCTTTTCCTTCCTTGTCCTGATACATCTTGGCCTCCCTGGCTTTGGTTACTCCTTCTCTGGTAGGACTGAAAGGTGTTAGAACTGGCTGATTTTGCAGATGGGGCAGAAGAGAGACTTCCAGAGGCTCCAGCACCAGGAGGTGGAGGAGGACCTCTGGGGGGGAATTTCTGAATTGGAGTGTCATATCTTTTTGTTCTCTTCTTCTCTCTTGTCTGATTCTTTGAGAGTCTCATCCATGGTTGAAATTCTTTGCTCTTGGGATCAATTCCCTTCAGAATGAAATAGGGAACATCCTTGTCTAGATTAGCAGTAGGAGGAGCAGATGCTTTTCTTTTCTTGGATACAGCCTTTTTCTTCTTCTGGGTGCTATCAGAATCCTCAGAATCATCATCATCAGAGGAGTGGGATGAGGTTCTGCTAGCATAATCATCAAAGTCTTGTTCTGAGATATCCTTGGCAACTATAGCATGTTCAGCCTTTTCTTTCTCCTGCTTCTCTCTATCTTCTTTTTCTCTTGCTTCCTCAATGGCATCTTGCTCAAGGAGGGCATTAAGATCAACATTTGGAGATCTCTTCCAGAGTTCTGATTCAGGATACAAGTCAGGAACTATCTTGGGGACCAGTTCTGCAATAGAAGGAATGGATAGAGGATAGGTAAGGATAGGTGGAGAAAAGATGACTGTATCTGCAGGGGCAGATGCTTTTCCTAGAGAGATGGCTAGGGAAACCATATGAGATTTAGCCAACTCTTCAATGTACTCAGAGGCAATATTCTCAGCCATAAAGGCTATATATTGTTCAAGGTTTAGAGTACCTGAGCTTGATTCCTTTTCAGTCATCTTGGAGGCATTCTCTGGTAAGTCTTGCACAGCCTCAGCTTCTCCAGCAGCAGCAGCAGCTGCAGCATTCTCAAGTTGTTGAACCACTACTTCTGAGTCAGTAGTGTTCATTGGAACTTTTTCACACAAGTCCATGAGGACTTCCTCATTATCTCTCTCAGAGACTTCTTCATCAGAAGCTAGATTCACTAGGGAGTGAATGTCTTTGTTAGATAAAGATATCAATTTAAAGTCCTGATTATAACCTTTAGAGGAAGTGTTTTACCTTCTGGTTGCTCTGGATCTTTCATCAGAGACTCTTTCTCTGGAATAGCTTCCTCTGGAAGCTCTTGAGGTTCTTCTACAATTGCTGGAAGGGGAAGGGAAGAATTGTCCTGAAGGGTCAAGGCATCACCTGAGACCACTTCAACAGACATCTCCCCCTGCATGACTTCAGTGGGGACTGGAGTCATGCATCTTACTGAAGAGGGCTCAGCAGAGGGTGGAAGTGATTTGATGGCTTCAGTAAGGGCATTGATGGATGCAATGAGAGGGGCATTGGTAGCCTCAATCATGTTTTGGATGGATGGAGTGATGAGCTCTACAATATGTGCAAGCAATTTAGGAGTTATCTGAAATGCTGAGGGTGTGAAGGTGGATGGATGACTGTGGGATGCAAATTGAGGTGGTGATGGAATGGAAGCAGTATGATCTGCCACATGATCAAATGAATCATGTGGAGATGGGTGATCATCACCATGAGTGTGGGATTCATGTTGAGAGAGGTGTGTGAGGATGGTAGCAGTTACTATGTCAACACTGGCTGAGGCTGCCAGATGTTGTAGTGTGGGTGACTGGGGTGGAGGTGCATGTAGGATGGGAGATGCATGTAGGGATTCATGTTGTGGTGGCACTGCAGATTGTGTGGAGGGTAATGCAGGAGATGAGGATGCAGGGGTAAAGAGGGAGGATGGAGGGATTACTGAGCCTTCCCCAGCAAGCTGGAGAGTGGCTGAATCAGCCCTTGTGTCTGATGGAGGGTTAGGATCAACCCTGGCTGACTTCTTGATGACTCTCAGGGATTTCTTGAACAGAGAGGGGTCCAACCTCTTGCTGGCGTTGACTGCAGAGGGTGCAGAAACAAGCAGCAGGGGTGCTTTCACATACAGAAACACACCCAACACCCTGGCAAGGTTTACTTCTTTCTTGTTGTTCTTTCTCCTTATCAGTTCAAACAGAACTTTTCCCCAGGCTATCTGCGTCTTATTCACCAAAGCTGACATTAAGGCAAATTGTTGCCTGTTGATGTTGTCATGAGCAGAGTGTTTTCCCAAAATGACCTTGCCCACCAGGTCTGCCAGAAACTTATACTCTAGAGACAGATTGATCTTCAGCAGCTTAGCTGGAATACCCTCAGCATGGCCCATCACAGTTAGCATGCGGCCATATTCCTCTGTATTTTGCTCATAGTCCTTAGTACCGGTTGGTAGTCCAAACAGCTCAGTCAGAACTTCAGGAGTCAGAATGACCTCCTCTCCATTTATCTTTCCAGTCA
Source organism: Platanthera zijinensis (assembly GCA_039513925.1). Taxonomy (NCBI): domain Eukaryota; kingdom Viridiplantae; phylum Streptophyta; class Magnoliopsida; order Asparagales; family Orchidaceae; genus Platanthera; species Platanthera zijinensis. The sequence continues at coordinate 122,642,306 of CM077095.1, read as the reverse complement.
TGGCTTCGTCGCTGGAGGACGAAGTATATACCCATTCTCGAATCTCTGGTATATGAATCTTCGGTGAGAATGACATAAATCTCTTTAGGCCTTGATCTTCACACAGCTGCAGAATGTCTTGGATGGGTTGATCACATCGACTGAAGGAATCGAAGTCGACACAGAATCCAGTGTCGAACTTCATCCCGAAGAGAACTGCTGAAGGAATCGCCATTGGATTGAAGAGAGAATGGAGAATCGAGATGCAAGGCAGGGGAGAAGAGAATCGCGTGGGATTAGAGTTCGAGAGCGAATTCTAAGCCAGAAGATGGAATATGAAAAGACGGAGCGGAAGAACGACGATCTCCAGACCTAAATCGACTATCAGATATAAATCTGCGATCGTCGAACCCGGAACAAAATCGGTCGTCGAACAATGACCGACGATAGTCAAATATTTGACTAATCGTTAAACATCGACCGACTACAAGCAATCACCATGATCGTCGATCAATATATGTTGGTCGACGATTCTCCACACAGCACAGAAAATCTGTCGTCGACCATTGGTCGACGATAGATACCTAAGGAGAGATCGTTGACCAGTTAATCGACGATTTCTGCCTTACTACCAAAACGATCTGTCGTCGACCATTGGTCGACGATAGATACCTAACCTGGTCGAAGATCGTCGAGCAGTCGTTCGACGATTTTAGACAGAAAACAAATCTATCCAAATTTTCACTACTCTGAACCATTAATCATACCAAGCTGGTTCAGGAAGAATAAATGCCTTTGTTCATCAAGGGGCTTAGTGAAAATATCTCCTCTCTGCAGGTCTGTGGATATAAATTCCATTGCTATCTTGTTCTTTTCCACATTATCTCTCAGAAAATGATGTCTAATCTCAATGTGCTTGGTCCTGGAATGGTGCACAGGATTTTGAGCAATTGATATTGCACTGGTACTGTCACACAGAATTTTTGTTTTTGAGTGTGTGTACCCATAATCCACTAGCTGATTTTGAATCCACAGGATCTGTGAACAACAACTAGCTGCTGCTATATATTCAGCCTCAGCAGTTGAAGTAGACATAGATGCCTGTTTCTTACAAAACCAAGAGACAAGTCTCTCTCCCAGGAACTGACAGGTCCCTGAGGTGCTTTTCCTGTCAACTCTACAACCAGCATAATCAGCATCTGAATATCCAATTAATTCAAATCCTGACTCAGCTGGGTACCACAGTCCTAAGTTAGGGCATCCCTTAAGGTATCTCAAGATCCTCTTGAGAAGAGTTAAGTGAGATTCCTTTGGGTTGACCTGAAACCTAGCACATAGGCATGTAGCAAACATTATGTCAGGCCTACTTGCAGTCAAATACAGCAGGGAACCAACAATGGCTCTATAGTTCTTTTGATCAACAGACTTGCCATTGACATCAGAATCAATAACTGCATTTGAGGCCATAGGTGTGCTCATTGATGAAGCATCAGACATTCCAAATCTTTTAACCAGCTCTCTGGCATATTTTGATTGAGAAATGAAGATACCATCAACACACTGTTTCACTTGGAGACCAAGGAAATAGGATAACTCACCCATGCTGCTCATCTCAAACTTGGAGTGCATTAGTTCAGAGAACCTCTTGCATAGTTTGGGATCAGTGGAGCCAAATATAATGTCATCTACATAGATTTGAACTAACAGTTGTGAGTCCTTATGATGTCTAATAAATAGGGTTCTAATCTACTACACCTCTCACAAACTTGTGTTCTAGAAGGAAATTTGCTAAGGTCTCATACCAAGCTCTAGGAGCTTGCTTAAGTCCATATAGAGCCTTTTGGAGTTTGAACACATGAGTGGGTAAGGTTGATGAAACAAACCCTGGTGGTTGTTCAACAAACACTACTTCCTTTAAATCTCCATTGAGGAAGGCACTCTTCACATCCATTTGGAAGACCTTAAATCTCTTATAGGCAGCATAGGCTAGGAAAATCCTAATGGCTTCTAGTCTAGCTACAGGGGCAAAAGTCTGATCATAATCTATGCCTTCCTCCTGTCTATAGCCTTGAGCTACTAGCCTAGCCTTATTCCTAACTACTATGCCTTGGGCATCAAGCTTGTTTCTAAACACCCACTTGGTGCCTATGATCAGTTGGCCTCTTGGTCTTGGAACCAAAGTCCAAACTTTACATCTTTCAAACTGGTTAAGTTCCTCTTGCATGGCTATAATCCAGTGTGGATCAAGCTCAGCATCTTTAATGGTTAGGGGCTCAACCTGAGAAAGGAAACAAGCAAACATCACATCTTTGTTGAGTTGATGTCTTGTCTGGACTCCTACTGAAATGTCTCCAATCACTTGAGATACAGGGTGATCTCTAAGTGTGACAAGATTAGTAGGTTCAACAATGATCTGATCTTCAACATGTTCAAGATTTAATTCCTCATGTGGAATTTGATCAACTGTTGGAGCAGGTGCTTTAACTTCTAAAAGTTCTACATCAGATTCAGAATCTGAAGAAGCAACCTGGGGAGTTTGTTGGGGATGATTCTCCTGTGTGAGTCTCAAACCTTCCAAATCCTTACTTACTCCTAGGACTTGCACTGTACTTTTAGAGGAAGAGTCCTTCTCCTTATAATACATGACTGTCTCATCAAAAGAGACATGTGCAGACTCTTCTATCTTAAGAGAGGATACATTAAGGACCCTATAGGCTTTGCTTACTTGAGAGCATCCTAGAAAAACTCCCATTGAAGCTTTTGCCTCAAATTTTCTAAGGTATTCTTTGTTATTGTTATGAACAAAAGCAACACAGCCAAATACTCTAAAATAGTCTATTTTAGGTTTCACTTGCTTAAGTAACTCATAGGGAGTCTTACCCTTAAGTTTATGTATCAGACTTCTGTTCAATACATAGTTAGCTGTGCTAACTGCTTCAGCCCAAAAGGACAGAGGCATGTTAGCATCTGCCAACAATGTACTTGCAGCTTCAATTAGGGTTCTGTTTTTCCTTTCAACTACCCCATTTTGTTGAGGAGTTCTAGGAGCAGAGAAGCTATGTTTGATACCTTCCTTCTCACAGAATTCTTGCATAAGAAGAGACTCAAACTCAGTACCATGATCACTTCTGATCAAGGCAATCTGAGTAGAATACTCACTCTGTATACACTTTAGAAAATCTGTAAGAACCTTGAAGTTATCAGCCTTAGTTCTCAAGAAGAATACCCAAGTGAACCTAGAGAAGTCATCTACAATTACTAGAGTGTAAGACTTTCCTCCAAGACTCTGTACAGCAATAGGACCAAATAAATCCAAATGTAGTAAGTACAGAATCCTGGGAGAATCACTTTTATTAACTGATTTAAAGCAATTTCTTGTTTGCTTACCTAATTGACAAGCTTTGCAGAGGCCTTCCTTCTTCTAGGGGCAAGAAGGTAAGCCTCTTACAAGATTGTATTTAGCCAACCTAGAAATGTTTTTCAAATTTACATGACTAAGTCTCTTATGCCAAAGGGTATTATTACTGGTTACTTCATTAAATAAGCATATTTCAGATTTGGATGAGTTAAAATCTACAACATAAACATTACCAATTCTAATACCTACTAACACAACAGTATTATTTAAAGCAATATTACAAGCAGTGTTAGTAAACCATACCTTGTACCCAGCATCACACATTTGGCTTACAGAGATTAGGTTGTGCTTTAGTCCTGAGACATAAGCAACCTTCTTGAATGTTACAGCTCCTATGGTGAAGCTACCATACCCTTCAGTCTGTCCACAGCTGGAATCCCCAAATACAACTTTTGGTCCCAGCTTGGCTTTGAACCCTGACAGATTCTTCTTCTTTCCTGTCATATGCTTTGAGCATCCACTATCCAGATACCATTTGTCATGTATGACTGGATAGGTCTTCACCTGCAGAGAGAACAGTTATACATTGTGGACCCAGGTTACCTTGGGTCCAGTATTCTTCACAAAAGAAAAACTAGATATAAAAGATTTTGCAGGCTTAGATTTATATCCTAAAGGGTGTGATCTCCTAGGTGGGATAATCCATTCAGTTGAAGGATTAAACAACCTAGGGTAGTGATTGGGATTAGCAATTCTGGAAGTTTGAAATTTAATTTTCCAGCTTAAGTTCAGATCGTCGATCCACGGTCGACGATCGCAAGCCATATCGTCGATCATTTGTAGTAGTGCTATGTTCTGGATTCCACGATCGTCGATCACTGGTCGATGACTCAAGATGAGATCGTCGATCTCCTGCACCAAAGATATCATACTTGGTGAAGGTGTTCAGCGATCGTCGATAGACATTCGACGATTGGTTTGACGATCGTCGATTAATGTTCGACGATTTTTGTAAAGCTAGAAATTTTTTCTTCCTGTTCTCTTTCTTAATCTTATTCTGAATTTTCTTACATTTTTCAATTTCCTCAGTATTCTTTATTCCTGATTCAGAAATAAATTTTACTGGAGTGCTAAATCTCTCCTTTGTGAGGAGGATGGGTTCACTAGATGTAGCACCTAGGCCTAGTTTATCATTACCAACCCTAGTGTTTGCTATACTGGTTATTTCAGATAATTTAAGGCTTCTGCCATTTAATTGTTCTTCTAACCTCTTAGATTTAGCTAGTTCTAATTTTAGGAATGTTACTTCTCCTCTTAAGCTTTCTAATTCTTTTTCTAATCTGATTATTTCAGTACCTTCCATGTCTAGTTCCATTATCTTTGATCTAAGTGACTTGATTTCTTTTTCAGATAACAGTAGATCTAAACATAGAGTTTTAAATTTTAATTTGAACTCAGGAGATGAAAAATCAAATGAGTTGATTACCTGGTCTTCCATAGGAAGATCTTCTTCATTGTCTCCTTCTTCTTCAGAATTCTCTGCAGCTGACAAAGAGCTGCAGGCATTGATAGCCATGAGGCAGACCTCTTTGGCTTTCTTCTCTTCTTCTCCTTCTGAATCACTGGAGCTAGAGGAGCAGGTATCCTCTTCTGTTTCACTCCAGGTAGCAGCCACAAATCCCTTGTCCTTCTTCTTGTATTTGTGTGAGGAGGACTTGGAGTGGTGCTTCCTGTACTCTTTCTCATGTTTCTTCTCCTTGTGTTTCTTCTCTGGACAATCTGGAGCAATGTGTCCAGGCTTGCTGCAAACATAACAGATGATTTCTTTAGATGGAGTCTTGTCATACCTTGGTTTGTCCTCATACTTGGAGAACTTCTTTCTGAGGTCTCTTCTTCCCATGTTGAAGAACCTCTTGGCAATGAGTGCCAGTAACTCCTCATTTGATTGACTTCCTTCAGAAGTCTCAGCAGCCTTAAGAGCTAGAGAGTGCTCTTTCTTTGTAGGTGTAGGAGTTTTTACTTCAGTTACAGCAGCTCTGCTCTTTAAAGTTTGCTCATATGACTTGAGCTTTCCCAACAGAGCTTCTGTGGAGAGTTCCACAGTGTTTCTTCCATCCTTGATGGGCCATATCCTTGAGTCCCAAGAGATGGGAAGGCACATCAGGATCTTGTCATTGACTTATGACAAAGTTATCTCCTTGTCCAAAGACCTCAGTTCACTTATTATTGAACTGAGTCTTGTGTACATTGAGTCAATGTCTTCAGCATCATCCTTCTTGAAATTTTCATACTGAGAGGTGAGGTTGGATCTCCTGTCCTTCCTCTCATCAGCTGAGCCAGCAACTATGTGGTTGAGGGAATCCCACATAGCTTTGGCTGAGGTACATTCAGCAAGCTTCTGGAATATTTCATCAGACATTGTCTGAGCTAGGATATTCATTGCTTTTGCATCAGCTGCTTTTGCCTTCTTGTAGCTTTCATTGTAATCAGGAGGTGGCACAGCACTGAGATCAGCAGATGTGATAGAAGCAGCAGCAGGCCTAGCAGGTGGTCCTGTCAAAATAGAAGAAAAGATATCTTCATCAATAGAATTCATGTATAGTCTTATCCTGGCCTTCCATATGCCAAACTTGGACAAGTTGCATACAGGAGGTCTGGTGCTTGCATAATCCTTAGACTGGGCCATGTGTGAAAGTGTTTGTGAATGGTATCAGGAAACAACTTATCACTGGATCTTTTAACTCAGGTGTTAGCCTGTATGAACAGCCAACCTCCCTCTGATACCAATTGAAAGTGAGGGGATAAGTTGTAAACTACTCTATAGGGGGTGAATAGAGTATTCAAATTTTATGAACAACTAGTCAGCTCCCTTGGAGTTTATTTGCGGAATAAATAATCTGATACTTGAACCCTAAGAGCCTAACACAGTGAAGTGCAAAGTGAGAGAGTTAACTGAAATTTCAGTTTAACTATAAGCCTATCACAGCAACTAGCAATCCTAGGTAGTTCTATCACAGCCACAGAATAGACAATTAAACAAGATAGCCAGAGACACAGGATATATAGTGGTTCCCTCTAAATAGGTACTCCACTCTTCTACCACCCTGGTAGGAATCCACTACAGGTTTTTGCTAAGGTGCCCTGACACCAATGATCTGATTCAGGTAGATCAAACAGACCCTTTGAGCTTTTGATAAGGATGCTCAACCACAGGTTGTTGATAAGGTGCCCTGTCACCAATGTTCACTTTTGAAGAGGTGTGAACAAACTCTTTTACAAAGGGGTTGAGAGGGTTAGATTATCTTCTCTGTTGTAAATACAGATTAGAGAAGACTTGTGGATTCTCTAAAGAATCAAAGTCTCCCCCTGGCTCAGTGAAAGTCCAGGGAAAGCCTTTGCTTCAGGATGAAGGAGTTTCAGATATACTGAAACTAAATCCTCAGAGATCTGTAGACTGATTTTTATCAGGTCTTCAGATTCTGGAATAATTGAAGCAGAACTGGAGCTCTTTCTGAAGTCTTGAAAACTCTAAGCAGATGCTCAGGAGACTTGAGAATGAAAGTAATTGCTCTGGGCTTTTTCTTCAGGGGAGCTTTTCTTCTTCTTTTTGTGAGATGGTGAAGAGTTGCTCTGAAGATGCTTGAGAGAATGCAGCACTGAGAAAAAATCTCTCTGTATCTGTAACTTGTAATTTTTCTGAGAAAAAAAAAACTCTCTTAAATATGTCTTCTCATTTTCCTTTGGAACGACTCTATTGATTTGAATTCTCGAGCCCTGCAACAGATTATCTCAAAATAGAATATAGCAATAGGAATAGAATGACCTATTAGCTTACTGTCAGTCCCAATAAGGAATTAAATAAGTGGGAAAATACTTCAGTACAAGGACTTACCATTCTTGGAAATAACAAACAGTGCCAACGGCTAGAATACAGCCTGGCAATATATTTTGTATAATAGGACAAAAATGCTTTATCAAAATACTGAATCCCGTGATTTAAGCTTGACATATTTGGTAATTAATTTATTTTGAATTTAAGCCATAAATCTGCAAAAACAACTTCAGAAAATTCTCTAACCACAAGCTAAAACACTTGGAAATAAACCAAGGAATAGAATGAATACAAAAAGATAAAGACAGACAATAATCGTCGAACAGGGGTTCGATGATCGTCGACCTAGCTAACAGATCGTCGACTAAAAGCAGAAATCTGTCGAAACAGAAATCGTCGAACAGAAATCGTCGACCAGCTCAAGATATCGTCGACTAAAGCAGAAAATCTGTTTAAACAGAAATCGTCGAACATCTCATGATGTCGACGACTAAGGCAAAAATCTGTCGAGACAGATATCGTCGAACATCTCATGATGTCGACGACTAAGGCAGAAATCTGTCGAGACAGAAATCGTGAAGCAAGAACACGATCGTTGAACTGCTGATGGCAGATCGTCGACCAACCTTCAGAGCATAATAAACTTGCTCTGAGATCGTCGACCATCGGTCGACGATAATTGTCTTGACTTCAACGATTCTATAGCCCTGCTATCATCGACCAATGATCGACGATCGCGAGGCCTCGTTCGACGATGGTCGAACGGAAAATGCCTTAACCAAAAATACATCTAGAACATCTAGCCTAAGCTCTAGGTCAGTTATAAACTGTCCTAGGGAAACTGAACAAGGCCTAATCATGATCATATATAGTTATATGGATCAAGAGGGGTTGGAAAGGGATTACATAAGCCAAATCACATCTAGGGTACCAACACGTTGGATGGATCAAATTCCCAATTTGTAGTTGAAGATGGACTGCTAAGGAAGGACGGTCGCCTATGCATCCCTAGTGCGGATAATCTTCGGGAGGAGTTAATGTACGAGACTCATCATACCAAGTACTCAATCCACCCGGGGAGCACGAAGATGTATAGGGACATGAAGAAGTTGTTTTGGTGGCCAGGGCTGAAGAAGGATGTAACACTTTATGTGGCAAAGTGCCAAACTTGTGCCTTGGGGAAGGCGGAATGCAAGAAGCCCGGAGGTTTCTTGAAGTCCTTGTCTATCCCGGAATGAGAGGTTCGACGACATTTCCATGGATTTTGTGCATGGTTTGCCAAGGTCTCAGAATGGAATGACGTTGTTGATGCAAGAATTGCGCCTTCCAGTTAACGGGGTGTTCGATCTCAAAAGCTAAGGATGAAGGAAAAATGGATTGCGGGGATAGAGGAGAGGTTTGCTCGAGAGCAGCCGGGAAGCCTGCTTGAGCAAGAGAGAAGCTTGCTTGAGCAAGCGAGAAGTTTGATCAAGAGCTGTCGAGCAGACGTTATTTTGGCGGTTGGGCTTGCAGGTTGGGGCCGAGAGAAGAGAAAAGAAGAGGGGGCCGCTAGCAGCGGCAACAGCAGACTTCGCCCTCCGCGGCTTGAATGCAACTCTTGCGACGGGCTTTTCCTTTAATCAAGTAGGGTTACAGCTTGCTATTATACCTTTACAAGAGAAAGCAGTAAAGGGTACAATGGGGGAAGCTAGCGGTTAAGGAAAGAGGTGCCAGAAGCTAAGCAAAATAGGCTGCAGAGGACTGGAAATCGGAGGCTGCAGAGGCTGCTCAAACTGCCAGCTGAGGGTAGAAAAAACTAAGTCCACAGCTCTTGATGACCTGGGAAGAATAGAGAATTCAGTCCGCAGATCTTGATCAAACTGCCTGCTGAGGACAGAAAAAACTAAGTCCACAGCTCTTGATGACCTGGGAGGACTGGAGAATTGAGTCCGCAGATCTTGCTCAAACTGCCTGTTAAGGACAGAAAAAACTAAGTCCACAGCTCTTGACGACCTGGGAGGACTGGAGAATTAAGTCCGCAAATCTTGCTTGATCAACTGGCTGAACTGTGGAAAGCTGGGCGGACTGGAAATCTTAGTCCGCAGGGTTTGCTGGCAGTGGCAGTTCTCTGGCGCTTGTCCCCAAATGAGAGGTCTCGGGGCCTATTTATAGGCCCGAGGGGAATCTATTTGAAGCGGGGCCCAGTGAAGTCATCATGGAGGACTCGGCGGACTCGGCGAACTTGAAATTGCGTCCGCGCAGGTTGTCGGCGGCCTGAGAAGCAGGTCGTCAGCGGGCTGGCAATTTGAGTCCACGTAGGTCATCAGGGAGCTGAGCAGCGGAGCCGGCGGACTGGCAATTGCGTCCGCACAGGTCGTCGGCGTCCTGAGAAGCAGGTCATCGGCGGACTCGGCGGACTGGAAATTTGAGTCCGGGCAGGTCGTCGGGGAGCTGAGCAGCGGAGCCGGCGGACTGTAAATTGCGTCGGCGCAGGTCGTAGGCGGCCTGAGAAGAAGGTCGTCGGTGGACTCGGCGGACTGGAAATTTGAGTCTGCGCAGGTCGTCGGGGAGATGAGCAGTAGAGCCGGCGGACTGGCAATTGGGTCCGCGCAGGTCATCGGCGGCCTGAGAAGCAGGTCGTCGGCGGACTGGCAATTTGAGTTTGCGCAGGTCGTCGGGGAGTTGAGCAGCGGAGCTGGCGGACTGGCAATTGCATCCGCGCAGGTCATCGGTGGCCTGAGAAGAAGGTCATCGGCGGACTCGACGGACTGGCAATTTGAGTCTGTGCAGGTCGTCGGGGAGCTGAGCAGCGGAGCCGGCGGACTGGCAATTGCGTCTGCCCAGGTCGTCGGCGGCCTGAGAACCAGGTCGTCGGCAGACTCGGTGGACTGGCAATTTGAGTCCGCGCAGGTCATCGGGGAGTTGAGCAGCGGAGCCGGCGGACTGGCAATTGCGTCTGCGCAGGTCGTCGGCGGCCTTGAGAAGCAGGTCGTCGGCGAACTGGATATTTTAGTCCGTGCAGGTCGACTGCAGGCTTCGCTGGAGCAGACTTCTGGTTGGCAGCTAGAAGAGGGCAAACTGCACCTGAGCGGGCTGAAGAGGGCAGGCTGCCCCTTAACTGGAGGCCGCCCAGGCGGGCAGCCTGGGCACAGGAGGCCGCCCAGGCGGGCGTCCTAGATAAGGGAGGCCGCCTATGCGGGCAGACTGGCCTCAGGATGTCGCCCAGGCGGGCGGCCTGGGCGGGCAGCGGCAGGAGGCCGCGCCCCGGACGAGGCTAAGGCGGCGTCGGCGGGCAGCGGCAGGAGGCCGCGCCCCTTGGGCGAATAAGGGAGGCGGCCTGAGGAGCAGGCCACCTTAATGGGGGAAAACTGATGGCAAGAAGGAGAACGAGCTTGCCGAGCCCGCAAAGGTTGCGTTGGTCTAGGGTTGACGCCGATTGGGCGACCTGGTTGTCTGAAGGAGTAGATCGCATAGATCATCCTCGTTACCTCATATTGCCTCCTGTAAGGAAGAATGTTGCACGGTTAGCAGACCTAACTGCGTGTCCTGCGAGGGTTAGCTATGGGAGAAGCCTGTCGTCCTGCATGGCACGCAGTAGCTATGCGACCGGGGCGGTTAGACCGGGGAAACTGTCCTAAGCGCACGGCCTGAGCGAATAGGAGAAGGGAGACTGCCTGGCCCAAAAAAGGAAGGCTGAGGCAGATCGCGACCCTCGGGGGTACCCCTGAGTGGGCCGTGACTTGCGAGCTAGAGACCTTGGGAGGGATCGCCGATTTTTGGGTTAACATAATCCCCGCACTTTTTCAAGTTCCGAGGGGAACTTCGAAAAAGTAGGAGACCCACGAAAATCGTGATCTTTCCCTCGAGAAAAGAAAAGGGGAAAACCAGAGACTGGATGAGATAGAACCTGATGTCTCTCCTCAGAAAAAATCTGTCAATGTTTATCTTTTCCCCTGCGAAGAGAAAGTCAATGTAGGCAAAATAAGGTACATCTTATGTGTACCTGAGCTGCTTTGGTAAATGATGAAGACGGATAACTTTCTTCCATTAAGCTATGCAAAAATACAGATGAGAGAAAATATAGAAGGATAATAATCTGTAAGTACCTAAAAAGGACTTGCTAGTATCTGCTAGTCTCTGCAAAAGTAGAGTGAACAAGCAGATATGAAGGAAAATCAAGCTGCAAGTACCTGAATGGGACTTGCTAATATCTGCTAGTCTCTTTAAAAGTAGAGTGAGCAAGCAGATATGAAGTTGAGGTTTGCTCGAGAGTAGCCGGGAAGCCTACTTGAGCAAGGGAGAAGCTTGCTTGAGCAAGCGAGAAGCTTGATCAAGAGCTGTTTAGCAGACGTTATTTTTGCGGTTGGGCTTGCAGGTTGGGGCCAAGAGAAGAGAAAAGAAGAGGGGGGCCGCTAGCAGCGGTAACAGCAGACTTCGCCCGCCGCTGCTTGAATGCCACTCTTGCGACGGGCTTTTCCTTTAATCAAGTTGGGATACAGCTTGCTATTATACCTTTACAAGAGAAAGCAGTAAAGGGTACAATGGGGGAAGCTAGCGATTAAGGAAAGAGGTGCCAGAAGCTAAGCAAAAGAGGCTGCAGAGGACTGGAAATCGGAGGCTGTAGAGGCTGCTCAAACTGCCTGCTGAGGGTAGAAAAAACTAAGTCCACAACTCTTGATTACCTGGGAGGACTGGAGAATTCAGTTCGCAGATCTTGCTCAAACTGCCTGCTGAGGACAGAAAAAACTAAGTCCACAGCTCTTGACGACCTGGGAGGACTGGAGAATTTAGTCCGCAGATCTTGCTCAAACTTCCTACTGAGGACAGAAAAAACTAAGTCCACAGCTCTTGATGACCTAGGAGGACTGGAGAATTGAGTCCGTAGATCTTGCTTGATCAACTGGCTGAACTGTGAAAAGCTGGGCGGACTGGAAATCTGAGTCCGCAGGGTTTGCTGGTAGTGGCAGTTCTCTGGCGCTTGTCCCCAAATGAGAGGTCTCGAGGCCTATTTATAGGCCCGAGAGGAATCTTCTTGAAGCGGGGCCCAGTGACGTCATCATGGAGGACTGGGCGGACTCAGCTGACTGGAAAATTCGTCCGCGCAAGTCGTCGGCGGCCTGAGAAGCAGGTCGTCGGCGGGCTGGCAATTTGAGTCCGTGTAGGTCGTCAGGGAGCTGAGCAGCGGAGCCGGCGGACTGGCAATTGCGTCCGTGCAGGTCGTCGGCGGCCTGAGAAGCAGGTTGTCGGCGGCCTGAGAAGCAGGTTGTCGGCGGACTCGGCGGACTGGCAATTTGAGTCCGCGCAGGTCGTCGGGGAGCTGAGTAGCGGAGCCGGCGGACTAGAAATTGCGTCCGCGCAGGTCGTCGGCGGCATGAGAAGCAGGTCGTCGGCGGACTGGCAATTGCGTCCGCGCAGGTCATCGCGGCCTGAGAAGCAGGTCGTCTGCGGACTCGACAGACTAGCAATTTGAGTCCGCGCAGGTCGTCGGGGAGCAGAGCAGCGGAGCGAGCGGACTAGCAATTGCGTCCGCCCAGGTCGTCGGCGGCCTGAGAAGAAGGTCGTCGGTGGACTCAGCGGACTGGCAATTTGAGTCTGCACAGGTCGTCGGGGAGTTGAGCAGCGGAGCCGGCGGACTAGCAATTGCGTCCGCGCCGGTCTTCGGCGGCCTGAGAAGCAGGTCGTCGGCGGACTCTGCGGACTGGCAATTTGAGACCGCGCAGGTCATCGGGGAGTTGAGCAGTGGAGCCGGCAGACTGGCAATTGCGTCTGCGCAGGTCGTCGGCGGACTTGTAATTTGAGTCTGCGCAGGTCGACTGCAGGCTTCGCTGGAGCAGACTTCTGGTTGGCATCTAGAAGAGGGCAAACTACACCTGAGCGGGCTGAAGAGGGCAGGCTGCCCCTGAACTGGAGGCTGCCAAGGCGGGCGGCCTGGGCACAGGAGGCCGCACAGGTGGGCGGCATAGCCAAGGGAGGCCACCCAGGCGGGCGGACTGTCCTCAGGAGGCCGCCCAGGCGGGCAGCCTGGGCAGGCAGCGCCAAGAAGCCGCGCCCCGGGTGAGCTAGAGGCGGCGTCGGCGGGCAGTCGCAGGAGGCCGCGCCCCTTGGGCGAACATAGGAGGCGGCCTGAGGAGCAGGCCACCTTCATGGGGGAAAATTGATGGCAAGCTGGAGAATGAGCTTGTCGACCCCGCGACAGTTGCGTTGGTCTAGGGTTGACGTCGATTGGGCGACCTGGCGGTCTGAAGGGGTAGATCGCATAGATCGTCCTCGTTACCTCATATTGCCTCCTGTAAGGAAGAATGTTGCACGGTTAGCTGGCCTAACTGCGTGGCCTGCGAGGGTGAGCTATGGGAGTAGCCCGTCGTCCCGCATAGCACGCAGTAGTTATGCGACCGGGGCGGTTAGACCGGGGAAACCATCCTAACTGCACGGCCTGAGCGAATAGGAGAAGGGAGTCTGCCTGGCCCAAAAAAGGAAGGCTGAGGCAGATCGCGACCCTCGGGGGGTACCCCTGAGTGGGTCGCGACTTGCGAGCTAGAGACCTTGGGAGGGATCGCCGATTTTGGGGTTAACATAATCCCCGCACTTTTTTAAGTTCCGAGGGGAACTTCGAAAAAGTAGGAGACCCACGAAAATCGTGATCTTTCCCTCGAGAAAAGAAAAGGGGAAAACAAGAGACTGGAAGAGATAGAACCTGATTTCTCTTCTCAGAAAAAATCTGTCAATGTTTATCTTTTCCCCTGCAAAGAGAAAGTCAATGTAGGCAAAAGAGATACATCTTATGTGTACCTGAGCTGCTTTGGTAAATGATGAAGACGGATAACTATCTTCCATTAAGCTCTGCAAAAATACAGATGAGAGAAAATATAGAAGGATAATAATCCGTAAGTACCTCAAAAGGACTTGCTAGTATCTGCTAGTCTCTGCAAAAGTAGAGTGAACAAGCAGATATGAAGGAAAATCAATCTGCAAGTACCTGAATGGGACTTGCTAATATCTGCTAGTCTCTACAAAAGTAGAGTGAGCAAGCAGATATGAAGGAAAATCAAGCGCAAGTACCTGAATGGGACTTGCTAATATCTGCTAGTCTCTGCAAAAGTAGACTTTAGCAAACATATATGAATGAAAACTAAAATCGCAAGTACCTGGAGGGAACTTGTGAATGTCTGCTAATCTCTGCAAAAGAAGAGTTAGCAAACAGATATGATAGAAAACTAGATCGCAAGTACCTGTAGGGAACCTGCGAATGTTGATTGTTGATAAGATAAGATATGATATAAGACATATCCAGCAGACTTTTTTATTAACTGAATAGAGATCAGAATGTGATAATGACTATCCCGCGTGATCAGATATAATGTTAACATGACTTCCAGATCAGCAAGATGTAACCATCTCAATTTAGAATCGTAATTGCATGTCTTGTTAGTTAAGAAGGACCATATATTCTGATCAGTGATTTGTGCCAAAAATTTTCGATAAGAGTAGTAGAAAATTTGTATATCATCATCTGATAGAGCTTCATGTAAGCAATCCATATAAGATGAACATAAGCCAAAAGATATAGGGGGTCCCTTAGATAGGTCAGGACTTAACCTGTTAACATGTACGAAGACAAAGCACAAAGGAGGGTTATACCCCGAGGATGAGCTAAAAAGATTGAATGCTGCCACAAGAGAGCACCCGTGGGCCTTATGCATCACTTGCCAAAAATTCATCCAGGGTGTAGTCCTACCTAAAGTGGGCTGGCCGCATTCCCTTGATAGAGCACAAAGGAAACATGCGGAAAATCCTAAGAAGGAAGCTATAGACACACAGCTCTCTTGCTTCGGGTTACAAACATTGTTGATCCGTTCTACCAGGTGCGCCAAATGGTCTACAGCATTGCTCATTTTTGAAGAGATCAACAACGTTGTGGGTCCTGCGAAATCACGGATTGAGAGTACCAACGAGTGTTCGTCCGTTACAGTTGTGAGATGATCGAAGAGACAAGATTTCACTAGATCTCCATTGCTTGTCCAGCGAAGATAATCGTAACTGTAACGTATCCCTAACAGAGCACGATAGAACTATCACAGGCTGCCTCACCTAGGCACACACACTGCGCTAGACATCGGCCGGGATCCGAAGCTTGAAGTTCACCATCATAGATTGAACGGCACCCCACTGCACATATGAGAAAACTCCTCATCATATGTGGTCATTGTGGTTTTACGCCAGAGGACAATCCACGGAGGGAACAACAAGATTTGGCGATATCTCAGTGGTTCAGCGATCTCTTTGGCAAAGAGAAAAAATATAGAGGAGAAGCATCACAGAATGGGAACTGTGTCAGTATGGGATCTCTGACGTAAACTTTACTGAACGAAACAAAAGAGAATGTTTAAAAATATGCAAAACATAGTAAGAGTAATTGTTATTGGTTGCGAGGAGCTTTGAGGTCTGTCATGTCCTTCTTGCTTTAGAATAGGTCTCCAAGGGTGCCCACGTCATCAGTATCGATGGTCTCACCTATAGCGAGGCCATGATACGTGTTGATTTGATTCACTCCCTTTGAGCTGCAAGGAATGTCCGCTACTTCTTTTCCTTTTGAGGTTGACGAATCGGAGTGGTCATCCTTCGGGAACAGACCGCGCATCTTACCCTGTCTCAACAATTTTTGCACCAGCTGACGAAGCGCTCGACAGTTTTCAGTCAAATGTCCGTTGTCTTTGTAGAACTCGCAGAACGGATCTAAATCTTTTGATTTTTGACTTGCCGGCTGGTAAGGCCTTTTTGAAATTGCCCTATCCTTCATGATTTGGCATACTTATAGCATGGCCTCTTCAAGTCCAGAATATGATAAGTCATTATCTTGTGGCTGATGAACTGAAGCTGTTTGCGGAAGTGGGGCTGATGGTAGCAATCGCTCTTGGGAACGATCCTGGCCCGGGAAGAGACGTTGATGATGGTATTGGAATCTTTTTGTTTTTCTTGAGTGGGATGAAAAGTCTTTCTGAGGAGACCTCGGAGGGTGCTTGTAAGAAGAAGGATTTTTCTCCGACACAAGCCTGGAGATGAAGCTGGGGTTGCTCTTCTCACCGCGGATGTATGAGTTGGCCAAGGCAATCAGCTCTTGATATGTCTTTGGTGCACGGACATTGGCCTCAAACTTGAGTGGCCCCTCTTGCAAACCATTAATGAGAGCCACTTGATACATCTCTTGGTCAACGATCTCAATGTCCAATATTTCCCTCTAAAAACGATCCACAAAATGAGACCAAGTCTCATTCTCTCCCTGCCTGATCTCAAAGAGGGCTTCTGGACTGCCCTTCTTCTTTGTTGAAGTAGAGAATCTGAGCAAGAACTCCCTTCGCAAATCAGCAAAAGAGCACGAAGTCCATAAAACAAGTCTCTCACTTGACCATCAAAGGTCGTCACAAGGAGTTTGCATTTAATCGCATCTGAGAGAGTCTTGAGAGCAACGACAGATTCAAAAGCTTGAATATGTTTGACTGGATCAGTCTCCCCAGTATAGACGGGTAACTGAGGCTCTCTGAAATTGACTGGAGTTGGTTCATGTCGAACATTCTCTATAAACGGCGATGGCTCTTCTTGTTCTGTTGCATAAGGAAAATAAGGAGCATGAGTTGTAGCTGCAGGAGGGGCAGGAGGATAGGAGAAAAAAGTTGTTGCGGGAGGAGCAAAGGCAAGAGCTGAAGAGCAGGGATGACTTCCCTAAAAATTCAGAAATCTAGCTGGACTTTCCCGGGCAGCTTCCCGGAAGAAATTTTGATGAGCTGCATACTCATCATCCTGAGATCGCAAAGGGGCTGCAGGCCCTTGCGGAAAGGTTGGAGTGTAAAGAGGAGGATAGACCGGCAGATAGGTCGGTGGATAGACTTGGGGAGTCTTGAATGCTGGTGCTGGATTGATTAGAGGAGCTGGCGCTGCTGAAGATTGAGCTTCCAATCGTTGGGTGATAGCAGCTAGAGTACGGTTGATCGCTTGAAGCTGTTATGCAGTATCTCTGCGAGATTGCTCCAAGGCCACCCAAAGAGAATCATCACTGGGACTTGGAGCAAGGCTCTCGGTTGGTTGATGGTCTGTCATGAGTAACCACTTCTTTCACTGTCTGATCGAGATCTGAAGGCCGCGTGTTAACTGTTGATGCAAGAATTGTGCCTTCCAGTTAACGGGGTGTTCGATCTCACAAGCTAAGGATGAAGGAAAAAGGATTGCGGGGATAGAGGAGAGGTTTGCTCGAGAGCAGCCGGGAAGCCTGCTTGAGCAAGGGAGAAGCTTGCTTGAGCAAGCGAGAAGCTGGATCAGGAGCTATCGAGCAGACGTTATTTTGGCGGTTGGTCTTGCAGGTTGGGGCCGAGAGAAGAGAAAAGAAGAGGGGCCGCTAGCAGCGGCAATAGAAGACTTCGCCCTCCGCGGCTTGAATGCAACTCTTGCGACGGGCTTTTCCTTTAATCAAGTAGGGTTAGAGCTTGCTATTATACCTTTACAAGAGAAAGAAGTAAAGGGTACAATGGGGGAAGCTGGCGGTTAAGGAAAGAGGTGCCAGAAGCTAAGCAAAATAGGTTGTAGAGGACTGGAAATCGGAGGCTGCAGAGGCTGCTCAAACTTCCGGCTGAGGGTAGAAAAAACTAAGTCCACAGCTCTTGATGACCTGGGAGGACTGGAGAATTCAGTCCGCAGATCTTGCTCAAACTGCCAGCTGAGGACAGAACAAACTAAGTCCATAGCTCTTGACGACCTGGGAGGACTGGAGAATTGAGTCCGCAGATCTTGCTCAAACTGCCTGTTAAGGACAGAAAAAACTAAGTCCACAGCTCTTGACGACCTGGGAGGACTGGAGAATTAAGTCCGCAAATCCTTCTTGATCAACTGGCTGAACTGTGGAAAGCTGGGCGGACTGGAAATCTGAGTCCGCAGGGTTTGCTGGCAGTGGCGGCGCTTGTCCCCAAATGAGAGGTCTCGGGGCCTACTTATAGGCCCGAGGGGAATCTTCTTGAAGCGGGGCCCAGTGACGTCATCATGGAGGACTGGGCGGACTCGGCGAACTGGAAATTGCGTCCGCGCAGGTCGTCGGCGGCCTAAGAAGTAGGTCGTCAGCGGGCTGGCAATTTGAGTCTACGTAGGTCATCAGGGAGCTGAGCAGTGGAGCCGGCGGACTGCCAATTGCGTCCACACAGGTCGTCGGCGTCCTGAGAAGCAGGTCGTCGGCGGACTCGGCGGACTGGCAATTTGAGTCCGCGCAGGTAATCGGGGAGCTGAGAAGCAGAGCCGGCGGACTGGAAATTGCGTCCGCGCAGGTCGTCGGCGTCCTGAGAAGAAGGTCGTCGGCAGACTCGGCGGACTGGCAATTTGAGTCCGCGCAGGTCGTCGGGGAGCTGAGCAACGGAGCCGGCAGACTGGCAATTGCGTCCGCGCAGGTCGTCGGCGGCCTGAGAAGCAGGTCGTCAGCGGACTCAGTGTCCTGGCAATTTGAGTCCGCGCAAGTCGTCGGGGAGCTGAGCAGCGAAGCCAGTGGACTGCCAATTGCATCCGCGCAGGTCGTCGACGGCCTGAGAAGCAGGTCGTCGGCGGACTCGGCGGACTGGCAATTTGAGTCCGCGCAAGTCGTCGGGGAGTTGAGCAGCGGAGCCGGCGGACTGGCAATTGCGTCCGCGCAGGTCGTCGGCGGCCTGAGAAGCAGGTCGTCAGCGGACTGGCAATTTGAGTCCGCGCAGGTCGACTGCAGGCTTCGCTGGAGCAGACTTCTGGTTGGCAGCTAGAAGAGGGCAAACTGCACCTGAGCGGGCTGAAGAGGGCAGGCTGCCCCTGAACTGGAGGCCGCCCTGGCGGGCGGCCTGGGCACAGGAGTCCGCCAAGGCGGGCGGCCTAGCAAAGGGAGGCCACCCAGGCGGGCAGCCTTGCCTCAGGTGGCCGCCCAGGCGGGCGGCCTGGGCGGGCGGCCTGGGCGGGCGGCGGCAGGAGGCCGCACCCCGGGCGAGCTAGAGGCGGGATCAGCGGGCAGCGGCAGGAGGCCGCGCCCCTTGGGCGAATAGAGGAGGCGGCCTGAGGAGCAGGCCACCTTCATGGGGGAAAACTGATGGCAAGCCGGAGAATGAGTTGCCGAGCCCGCGACGGTTGAGTTGGTCTAGGGTTGATGCCGATTGGGCGACCTGGCGGTCTGAAGGAGTAGATCGCATAGATCGTCCTCGTTACCTCATATTGCCTCCTGTAAGGAAGAATGTTGCACGGTTAGCAGGCCTAACTGCGTGGCCTGCGAGGGTGAGCAATGAGAGCAGCCCGTTGTAACGCCCCCGATTTTTTCTGCGATTATTTAATTCTCGTTTGGCGTTACGATGACGTGTTTCCGTGGCTTGTGCCATTTGTGGAGTGTGGTTTAACTCCTTAGAACTGAGTGCCCTATTCTGTAGCCTGTTGGCATTATCTCCCTAGCAAGCCGAGTCGTTTTGGGTGACCCGGTGTGGCCTCTCGGGGGAATGTTTGTGTTTGGCTTTATTTGGGTATAACTCGAGTTCTGTTCGTCGAAAGTTAATTTCGACTTCGCCGTTGTGTTTGTAGCGTGGATATTTAGCTACGGTGCGAATTTCGTCGAATTCCGAGGTGGTTCGGTTTTCGAGTCGTTTTGGGTGTGTTATTAGTAAAAACAAATTAGAAACCCTTTTAAATTAAGTGAACCGGCAGTTTAGGCAGCGGTTAGGGCCGAATAGGCGAGTCCTTTTATTATTAAAGCCTTGTTAAGAAGTGGCGGACCCACTTCTCCTTCCTCCTTCCCGAGACCAGACTGAAACAGTCGCCCCTCCTGTTCGCGGAAAACGGAGGAAAACCGCCGGCCTGCTTCCCCTTCGGACGGTGATTTCGGGCTTGTTCGTGGACGGATTTCGATTCCGAAAGCGATGTTGTTTTGCTCTCGCTCAGGTCTTCATCTCGAAGGTAAAATATTTGATTTTCGTGGAGTTTTAGGAGACTTGGATTTCCGGTTCTTGTGGTTTTCCGCCATTAATGTACGGTTTGCTTGTTAGGTGCTTCTCCTTCTAGTGCAGAACGAAGAGGAGGGAAAGCCGACCAAGCTTCGCCGGAAATCGAGGCAAGTGGTATTCTTGCCCTTGCTATTGTTGTTCTTTTGAATTTTAGAATGTTTCCCGGTTAGCCCTAGGGTAGAAACCATGCTTATTCTCTTATTATCTTGCTAAGTTTTAGGGCTTAGATTCTCCTATGAGCCCCCTCCTTGGGCTATTTGCTCCTCGTGTTAGTTGTGTTCACCATTTAGACTCCAGATTTGTAGTTCTAGTTGGGTACTTTTGCGGGTGGAGCCGAGAGAGAGAGTGAGGGAGGTTGTTGTGGTAGGGCTCTGGTTAGAACTAGTCTTGGTAGACTCTCGAGTTTTGGTGTTGAGTGTGGTGCACACACTCAAAGCCAAAAGCCGTCCGGACTTGGCGTTGAGTGTGGTGGACACACTCAAAGCTATAGTTCGGTTTGTTCTTTGTGGCTGAGTGGTGGGGTGATTGAGTGAAAATTTTCGTCTAAGTCAAAATCGACGGGAATCACCAAGTGATTCCCGCCGATTTCGACGTGTATCGTCAGTGATTCCCACCGATAGGCGAGAATCAACCTTGATTCCCTCCGATTCAGCGAGAATCATCCTTGATTCCCGCCGATTCGGCGAGAATCATTCTGGATTCCCGTCGATCATCGAGAATCATCCTGCATTCTCGCCGATTAGGCGAGAATCATCCTGCATTCCCGCCGATTCGGCGAGAATCAGTCGGCATTCCCGCCGACCTTCTCTTGTTGGCGATGGCTTAGGGTTCTCCTGCGGAAGTGAACTTTTGCGTAGAGTGAGTTGACCTCACTCAACGCCAAAGCTGTTTTGGCGTTGAGGGAGGTAGACTCACTCAACGCCGTTGTTAGGTTTTGTGGTTTTGCTGAAGGCGTTGAGGGAGTGGACCTCACTCAACGCCATGGCTGTTCTCGCGCTGATTGAGGCTAACTCACTCAACGCCAAGGTCTGGTTAGGCACTGAGTGGATCCCACCCAACGCCGAGCCGTGTTGAGTAACTTCAACACTGTTTCTCTTTCCTCGATTTATGTTCCCGAGTGAGTTTCCTTGATTATATTTGTAGTTTCCTTGTCGGCCATGTTTTCTTTCCTAAAGGCCGAATCGTGGGATGTGGATAGTAGTGGTGGTTTGAAGCTCTTCATGGGGGAGGTGTTGTGTAATCTAGCCAAGGCCACCTTATTCTTCTATCTTGCTCCAGGTACGGGCTGGGCAAGGGGGTGGAAGGTCCCTTGTGCTTTATCATGTAGACCCCTGAGCTTGTTGGCATGGAAATTGGTGGTTGGGGGACTGAGTTTGCCTCCAACCCGGATCCATGCTGTTGTTTTGCTACTACCATCTCCCACAGCTTAGGGTGTTAGAAGTTTCTTCCTTGGTAGATTGCAGCACTTTGGGCTCTTGGTAGCCTAGTAGGCCCTGCAGGATGTTGTTCCTGAGCTGGGTTGATGCTGTTTCCTCGTACGTAGTGCATTTCTTGTCCTCCTATTTTGGACAGTTGTGACTCTTTCTACGGCATGTTTTTCTGTTACTTTTCCCCCTTTGGTTGACTCTTTCATGCAGTTTTTACCTTATTTTGCTTGCTGAGGTATTCTGTTTTCTTTTGGAATGCCTCGGGTTCTGAGCTGTATTCAGTTGGGTGGATAGTTTGCAGTGGTCTCTTGGACTTTGGAGACCGTTTGCCCTGTTGGTGAGGTAGTTTTTAGTACTTTCTTACAGACATACATATGTGCCAGTGGGTTCGTGTCAGGTTGTTGGCACCCACTGGTAGCTTTTACCTTTGTACTGGATATATTACTTATGCCGCTACCATTTTCTGGAAATAGTCTACTTGCTCTGAGGAGGATTTATGCTAGGTTGCTAGTTATTTTTAAAAACTAATATTATTATAAGTACATCGCATGATCAGCATGTTTTATAAAAGTAAATCACTATTTTCCAAGCAGCGTATAAAGATCGTTTTCCTATATATAATATCAATTAAATGTAGAGTCTTGCATAGTATGAGTGGTTCTCTTGGAACTCTTATACACCCTTTAGGATGCTAAACCTGAATAAAGTATTTTTTCGCAGCTCATAAGTACAGTTTTTAACTGTGGACTAGGTGATCCACCGAGCCGAGGGATACGGCCTCTAAAATATAACTGATTTTCTAATCATTAAGCTCATGATTTTCTTTCATAAAGAGTAGCAGTTGGTTTTGCCTGAGCGTCAGCAGTTATCCCCTGCTTGACGTGGCATCATGACGCACGTTTTCTCATACTCTGATAATTATTTAATTCGGGGAAAATGCGGGTTGTGACAGTTTGTATCAGAGGGAGGTTGCTTGACAAGTTAGTCGGGCAACCTTCCTTTGTTTGCTTTTAGTAGTTCAGCATCATGTCATTCACACACCGATATGTCATCAGCACGTCTTTGCAAAAGCACGAACACTACACTCATAGCATAACATGAAGTATACGGGGCATATTATGTAGTAGGGGATGCATAATATGTGTTCGTATATGGATCCACCATAGGGGCAACATGTGAGGGTTATATAGTATGGGATGCATAACCTCACCACATGGCTGCGACTAGTATATTTTCTTGTTCGTTGCATGTGAATGTTATGTAGTATGGGATGCATAACATTTTCATGTGTACGCCGCTCATAGCATGCATTAGGACTTTTTTAGAATGCATAGCACAATCATGCATAGCATAACATGGCATAAGCACAACGTGCCAAGCTAAAGACTGGCAGGATTACATATGTACACACATAAGTGTTCGAGTCAAAAATAATATAAAGTCATGCATTCCCGATCTAGGCACAAGAATTAGTATGGTGGTGGTTAACCATCCTAGGTTAGTACATAACATAAAGTTTTGTAAAAGGTAAACTCCCAGAGCAAGTTTAGCAGCTTTAAGTTCATATCTATATATGTATGGTCTGTACTAGTAGTTGAGTCTAGCCATTATACTAGGATCTAACTAGTATTGCTATGACTTTAGGATGGCGAGACGTCCTTCGACTAGATCAACTCCCCTGTCTGAGGGTGAGTCTTCTGGAGCTCAGAATGATGCGGTAATCGAAAGCTTGCGGCAGAGTAGCGATTCCTTGAGCAGGCAGATGGTGGAGGTGCGAGCCCAGATCCAGTCTTTGGTAGCAGTTGTGGCGGGTCAGACTCAGGGAGTGTAAGGCCCTGCGGGGGGATTGCTGTTCCTCCCCCTCATGCACCCTTAATACCTCCAGTGGTGGTGCCAGTGGAGATGGCCTTCATCTCGCAGTTTCAGAGGCTGAGCCCTCCCACTTATGACGGGAAGGCAGACTTCATGGTGATAGACGACTGACTGATCTCCATGGAGGAGATGTTCTCGTATTCAGTGATTGCAGACAATCAGAGGGTGATGATAGCCGCCTATCAGCTTAAAGGTTTGGCTAAGAGTTGGTGGCTGAGAGAGAAGGAGAGCTTGGTAACCGGATGCTCTTGGGAAGTGTTCAAGGAGATGTTATTGAGGAAGTTCTTACCCTCGGTCGAGCGTAACCGCCTCATGAACGACTTCCTCCATCTGAAGCAAAGCCAGCTCACGGTGGGTGAGTATGAGATAGAATTCAGCAAGTTGAGCCGTTTTGCCCCAGGATTGGTCAGCGTTGAGGCTGATCGAGTTAAGCGATTTCTCGGTGGTTTGAGGAGTGAGGTGCAGCAGTTGACTAGTGCTTATGGGTCAGAAACTTACGCAGGAGTAGTGGAGGCTGCTCTGAAGGTGGAGGCTATTGACACCGCGAAGAGCAGAGGATAGCAAAGTAGGAAGGATAAGAGGAAGTCTGTGGAGGAAAAGAAACCCCGGGTACCGGATGTGGTTCCTGGGAAGAAGAGCAAAGTGGTGTGCAGTTTCTGTGGCCGGTCAGGCCACCCGGTCGAGAGATGTTTCAAGAGAGCAGCAGCTCAGAGGAAGGATCAGGTTCATGCGATTCAGGGTACTCCGAGGAGAGATGTCTCCTGTTCTGTTTACAAGCGACCCGGGCATGATGCTGCCCAGTGCTGGTCCGAGGATAAGGTCTGTTTCCAGTGTGGGCAGAAGGGACACATCAAGTCTAGGTGTCCTCAGGTCCAGCCTGCCCTGCAAGCAGTGCCCCTTCAGGCATTACCTCCACCTCAGTGTGTGGGCAAGGGAAAGGGAAAGCTGAACGTGATCTCTTCCGAGGAGGCTGAAGCTTCGACTCTGGTCATCTCAGGTTAGTTGTCTTCCAGCCTAAATGTTTTGTTCTTGTCTTGCTAAAATGTAGTATTGTTGTGGTAGTTCCTTAGTTATATATGTTCCTATAGGGAAGTTTAAGGTGAAGAACCGCTGGGCGCGTGTTCTGTTTGACTCCGGCGCTACCCACTCGTTTGTGGCTAGAGCCTTTGTAGAGCAACATCGGTTGACTTTAGATCGAGTTCGGGATACCTTTCGTGTTAAGTTCCCCTCTGGTGAATCTGTGTTGTCAGATGTGGGCATGTTGGATTGCCCTGTTTTGTTAGGGGACTTCCTTGCGAAGGCAGACCTGAAGATGATTGATCTGGAGGACTTCGATGTTATTTTGGGCATGGACTGGATGTCCAGGTATGATGCAGTCATTCAGTGCAAAGGGAAGCGCTTGGACTTCATCAGGGACGACGGTCAGCCAGGAAGCGTGTATGCGGATCTGAGCCAGGATTCTCCTGTCATCTCTGCGGTATGTGCTCAGAAGTTTTTTCTTTCGGACTGTTTTGCTTGTTTGGTCTCGGTGGTTGGGACCGCTGTTAGTGTACCGCGCTTAGAGGAGATTCCAGTTGTGCGAGATTTCGCCGATGTTTTTCCTGATGACCTTCCTGGTCTTCCTCCCGAGCGGGATGTTGAGTTTATGATCGATTTGGAGCCGGATACGCGCCCTATTGCTAAGGCGCCATACCGGATGGCCCCTCGAGAGCTAGAGGAGTTGCGAGTTCAGTTAGATGAGTTGTTGGCAAAAGGGTTTATCAGGCAGAGTTCGTCGCCTTGGGGTGCTCCTGTTCTATTTGTGAAGAAGAAAGATGGGTCAATGCGGCTTTGCATCGACTATAGGGAGCTGAACAAGGTCACAATCAAGAACAGGAACCCTCTGCCGAGGATCGATGACTTATTTGACCAGTTGCGCGGTAGCACGGTCTTCTCCAAGTTTGACCTTCGTTCAGGCTATCATCAGCTTAGGATCCGTGATGCAGATATTCCACGGACTGCGTTTAGATCAAGGCACGGACATTTTGAGTTCTTAGTGATGTTGTTTGGATTGACCAACGCTCCATCAGCGTTCATGGATATGATGAACCGGGTGTTCAAGGATTTTCTAGATAAGTTCGTGGTGGTCTTCATCGATGATGTGTTGGTTTACTCTCGCAGTGCTGAGGAGCATGAGCAGCATCTACGCTTGGTTCTATCGGAGTTAAGGAACCATAAGTTATTCGCCAAGTTAAGCAAGTGCGAATTTTGGTTGCCTCAAGTCTCGTTTCTGGGCCACGTGGTGAATGAGGATGGGATCTCGGTTGACCCGGAAAAGATCGCAGCAGTGATGGATTGGAGTAGGCCGGGCACACCCAAAGAGATCAGGAGCTTCCTAGGGTTAGCCGGCTACTACAGGAGGTTTGTGGAGGGTTTCTTTACCCTAGCTGCACCTCTGACTAAGCTGACTCGGAAGAGCGTGGCATTTGTTTGGAGCGAGAAGTGCGAAGAAGCCTTCCTGGAGTTAAAGAGGAGATTGTGCACTGCTCCTGTCCTGACCCTGCCCACCGAGGGCATGGATTACGATGTATACGTGGATGCATCGCATGTGGGTCTGGGATGCGTATTAATGCAGGTGGGTAAGGTGATTGCTATGGGTCAAGGCAACTGAAGACTCATAAGAAGAATTATCATATGCATGACCTCGAGTTCGCAGCAGTTATTTATGCGTTGAAGCTGTGGAGACACCTACTTTATGGGGCTCAGTGCAAGATCTTCACCGACCATAAGAGCCTGAAGTACGTGTTCACGCAGAAGGAGTTAAATCTGCGCCAACGTCGGTGGCGAGAGTATGTGGTCGATTATGATGTAGAGATCCAGTATCATCCAGGCAAGGCCAATGTGGTGGCCGACGCCCTGAGTCGGAGGACGGGTAAAATCTTTAATCTCTTCGCCGACCGTTTAGTGGAAGAGTTCCTCCTTATGGATATATCAGTGGAATGAGGTGGCCTGCATAGTAGTTTGTCAGTGGCAGAGCCGTCTTGGATTTCTTTGACCATACTTCACCAGAAGGACGACCCGAATCTTCTTCACTTGTACTCCAGGACTGAGAGAGGAGAGTTGCCAGATTATTCCATCGATGATGCGGGAACTTTGAAGAACCGTGGCAGATTTTGCATCCCCGCGGTTGGGGACATTCGGGGTATGGTTTGCAGAGAGGCTCTTGGATCCAGCGTTGCCTATCATCCAGGATCTACGAAGATGTATCGTGACTTAAAGCAAATTTCCTGGTGGTATGGCATGAAGGGAGATATAGCCCGATTTGTTGCGGAGTGCCATACTTGCAAGCGGGTGAAGGCCGATCATGGAAGGCCTGGTGGTAAGTTGACTCCGCTAGAGATCTCGACTTGGAAGTGGGAGAGTATATCTATGGATTTCATCACGGGTTTACCGCGATCCCCGAGGGGATTTGATTCTGTTTGGGTTATATTGGATAGATTGACGAAGTGTGCTCACTTCGTGCCATATAAGATTGATTACCCTATGAAGAAGATAGCAGAGTTGTACTTGAATGAAGTCATCCGACTCCACGGTGTGCCGGTTAGCATCATTTCTGATCGAGACTCCCGGTTTACTTCTCGTTTTTGGCAGAGTCTGCAGGAGGGTTTGGGTACGGATCTGAGGTATTCTACTGTGTACCACCCACAGACTAATGGGCAGACGGAGCGGGTGAATCAGATAGTTGAGGATATGATCCGATGCTACACTTTAGACCACGGTGGAGCGTGGGATGAGCGGCTGCGACTTATGGAATTTGCTTACAACAATAGTTATCAGGAGAGCTTGCAGATGGCTCCGTTCGAAGCCTTGTATGGGAGGCGATGCAGAACTCCGTTGTTTTGGGCTGAGGCTGGTGAGAGGCCATTGTTAGGTCCTGATGCGCTCGAAGAAATGGAAGTCGCAGTGAAGCTTGTTCAGGAAAAGCTTCGTATAGCTCAGGAGAGGTACGAGAAGAACGCCAATCGGCGTAGGTCTGCCTTGGAGTTTTCTGTGGGGGACCTTGTATTTCTTAAGGTTTCCCCGTTGGTGGGTGTAAAGAGGTTTGGTAAGAATCGGAAATTGGACCCGAGGTATGTGGGCCCGTTTAAGATTTTGGAACGAATTGGCGTGTCAGCTTACAGGTTGGATTTTCCAGCAAACTTCCCAGGTGTTCATAATGTTTTCCATGTTAGCCAATTGCGGAAGTGCGTGCGCAGCAGTGGGCAAGTCTTGGACGTTGTGCCCCAGTTGGATCCCAACCTCTCTTTTGTTGAAGTGCTGGTCCGTATTTTGGATACTCAGGAGCGAGTACTGCGAAAGAAGTCTATTCCGATGGTGAAAGTTCTTTGGAGGAATCAGGATTTGGAGAGCGTGACTTGGGAGTTAGAGTCGGCTATGAGGGAGGCTTACCCTCAGCTGTTTCCCTGATTAGTTTGGTTTGTTTTTCTTCTTGTAATGTTTGGATTATTACTTTCCTTCTTTAGTAGAAGTGTTGTGCGTAAAGTTTCGGGACGAAACTTTCTTTTAGGGGGAGTGTTTGTAACGCCCCCGATTTTTTCTGCGATTATTTAATTCTCATTTGGCGTTACGATAACGCGTTTCCGTGGCTTGTGCCATTTGTGGAATGTGGTTTAACTCCTTAGAACTGAGTGCCCAATTCTGTAGCCTGTTGGCATTATCTCCCTAGCAAGCCGAGTCGTTTTGGGTGACCCGGTGTGGCCTCTCGGGGGAATGTTTGTGTTTGGCTTTATTTGGGTATAACTCGAGTTCTGTTCGTCGAAAGTTGATTTCGACTTCGTCGTTGTGTTCGTAGCGTGGATATTTAGCTACGGTGCGAATTTCGTCGAATTCCGAGGTGGTTCGGTTTTCGAGTCGTTTTGGGTGTGTTATTAGTAAAAACAAATTAGAAACCCATTTAAATTAAGTGAACCGGCAGTTTAGGCAGCGGTTAGGGCCGAATAGGCGTGTCCTTTGATTATAAAAGCCTTGTTAAGAAGTGGCGGACCCACTTCTCCTTCCTCCTTCCCGAGACCAGACCGAAACCGTCGCCCCTCCTGTTCGCGGAAAACGGAGGAAAACCGCCGGCCTGCTTCCCCATCGGACGGTGATTCCGGGCTTGTTCGTGGACGGATTTCGATTCCAAAAGCGGCGTTGTCTTGCTCTCGCTCAGATCTTCATCTCGAAGGTAAGATATTTGATTTTCGTGGAGTTTTAGGAGACTTGGATTTCCGGTTCTTGTGGTTTTCCGCCATTAATGTATGGTTTGCTTGTTAGGTGCTTCTCCTTCTAGTGCAGAACGAAGAGGAGGGAAATCCGACCAAGCTTCGCCGGAAATTGAGGCAAGTGATATTCTTGCCCTTGTCATTGTTGTTCTTTTGAATTTTGGAATGTTTCCCGGTTAGCCCTAGGGTAGAAACCATGCTTATTCTCTTATTATCTTGCTAAGTTTTAGGGCTTAGATTCTCCTATGAGCCCCCTCCTTGGGTTTTTTGCTCCTCGTGCTAGTTGTGTTCACCATTTAGACTCCAGATTTGTAGTTCTAGTTGGGTGCTTTTGCGGGTGGAGCCGAGAGAGAGAGTGAGGGAGGTTGTTGTGGTAGGGCTCTGGTTAGAACTAGTCTTGGTAGACTCTCGAGTTTTGGTGTTGAGTGTGGTGCACACACTCAAAGCCAAAAGCCGCCCGGACTTGGCGTTGAGTGTGGTGGACACACTCAAAGCCATAGTTCGGTTTGTTATTTGCGGCTGAGTGGTGGGGTGATTGAGTGAAAATTTTCATCTAAGTCAAAATCGACGGGAATCACCAAGTGATTCCCTCCGATTTCGACGTGTATCGTCAGTGATTCGCACCGATCGGCGCGAATCAACCTTGATTCCCGCCGATTCGGCGAGAATCATCTTGATTCCCGCCGATTCGGCGAGAATCATTCTGGATTCCCGCCGGTCGTCGAGAATCATCCTGCATTCTCGCCGATTCGACGAGAATCGTCCTGCATTCCCGCCGATTCGGCGAGAATCAGTCGGCATTCCCGCCGACCTTCTCTTGTTGGCGATGGCTTAGGGTTCTCCTGCGGAAGTGAACTTTGGCGTAGAGTGAGTTGACCTCACTCAACGCCAAAGCTGTTTTGGCGTTGAGGGAGGTAGACTCACTCAACGCCGCTGTTAGGTTTTGTGGTTTTGCTGAAGGCGTTGAGGGAGTGGACCTCACTCAACGCCATGGCTGTTCTGGCGCTGATTGAGGCTAACTCACTCAACGCCAAGATCTGGTTAGGCACTGAGTGGATCCCACCCAACACCGAGCCGTGTTGAGTAACTTCAACACTATTTCTCTTTCCTCGATTTATGTTCCCGAGTGAGTTTCCTTGATTATATTTGAAGTTTCCTTGTCGGCCATGTTTTCTTTCCTAAAGGCTGAATCGTGGGATGTGGATAGTAGTGGTGGTTTGAAGCTCTTCATGGGGGAGGTGTTGTGTAATCTAGCCAAGGCCACCCTTATTCTTCTATCTTGCTCCAGGTATGGGCTGGGCAAGGGGGTGGAAGGTCCCTTGTGCTTTATTATATAGACCCCTGAGCTTGTTGGCATGGAAATTGGTGGTTGGGGGACTGAGTTTGCCTCCAACCGGATCCATGCTGTTGTTTTGCTACTACCATCTCCCACAGCTTAGGGTGTTAGAAGTTTCTTCCTTGGTAGATTGCAGCACTTTGGGCTCTTGGTAGCCTAGTAGGCCGTGCAGGATGTTGTTCCTGAGCTGGGTTGATGTTGTTTCCTCGCACGTAGTGCATTTCTTGTCGTCCTATTTTGGACAGTTGTGACTCTTTCTACGGCATGTTTTTCAGTTACTTTTCCCCCTTTGGTTGACTCTTTCATGAAGTTTTTACCTTGTTTTGCTTGCTGAGGTATTCTGTTTTCTTTTGGAATGCCTCAGGTTCTGAGCTGTAGCCAGTTGGGTGGCTAGTTTGCAGTGGTCTCTTGGACTTTGGAGATCCATTTGCCTTGTTGGTGAGGTAGTTTTTAGTACTTTCTTACAGACATACATATGTGCCAGTGGGTTCGTGTCAAGTTGTTGGCGCCCACTAGTAGCTTTTACCTTTGTACTGGATATATTACTTATGCCGCTACCATTTTCTGGAAATAGTCTACTTGCTCTGAGGAGGATTTATGCTAGGTTGCTAGTTATTTTTAAAAACTACTATTATTATAAGTACATCGCATGATCAGCATGTTTTATAAAAGTAAATCACTATTTTCCAAGCAGTGTATAAAGATCGTTTTCCTATATATAATATCAATTAAATGTAGAGTCTTGCATAGTATGAGTGGTTCTCTTGGAACTCTTATACACCCATTAGGATGTTAAACCTGAATAAAGTATTTTTCCGCAGCACATAAGTATAGTTTTTAACTGTGGACTAGGTGATCCACCGAGCCGAGGGATACGACCTCTAAAATATAAGTGATTTTCTAATCATTAAGCTCATGATTTTCTTTCATAAAGAGTAGCAGTTGATTTTGCATGAGCGTCAGCAGTTATCCCCTGCTTGACGTTGCATCATGACGCGCGTTTTCTGTAACGTCCCAATTCGCGCTAGGCCCCTTGATTGCGTATTTGAGTCAAGGGGGCTGTGGTGAGCCCAATGGGGGATGTGGGTGAACAGGTACGGACGTGCGGGAATGAGGAAAACAAGGCAAAATGCCTTTTCTGGCTGACACGGGTATGGACACGGCCGTGTCCATACCCGTGTGCCTCATAAAAATAGGCTCCCAGTCAGAGAGGTACACGGGCATTGGGACACGGGTGTGTCCCTAGCCGTGTGCCAAGGACACGGGTTGGGACACGGGCGTGTCCCTAGCCGTGTGCCAAGGACACGGGTCGGGACACGGCCGTGTCCCTACCCGTGTGCCGCAACCCTGACCCGGCAGAAAGTGGATCTGGGAGGAACACGGCCCTAGACACGGCATGTCACACGGCCGTGTCACCTGAACACGGGTAGGAACACGGCCGTGTGCCTACCCGTGTCTGCGATGTATAAAAAGGAAAAAGTTGGAAACCCTAGCATTCATTCTCCTTTCTTCTGCCCCGAAATTCCTGAGAGAGTTCTTGGCTGGAGGAGGAGGAAGAGCTTGCCGGAGCCATCTTTGGAGGAATCAAAACGCCGCCATCGTCAAGGGAAAAATAATGCCGCCGCGAAGGAGTGCGAGGCTCATGGCCGGCCATGGTGGTACCGCTGGACTTGAGGTGAGCTTCCTCCCCTCTCCCTTGGTGCTAGATCTATAGTTATGATAGGAGAGACATCGACTCCATAGAGTCTTGATGTGAGGAGGAGAGTTCTTAGGTTAAAGCCATACCTAGGTTTTCTAGGTTTAGTCTCCCTCAACCTTCTCATCATTCAAAGAGGAGATGAGAGGGGTTTTCGTTGAGGGTTTGGCTTTGAAAGGAGAAATAAGGCTGGGTGATTTCTGGAGAAGTTTATGCGAGGCCGTTGCAAGGAAGAAGATGAACGGATGCCGTTCATCTCGCCTTAAGATGCGTGCAGAAATCTGATTTCTGCACGCTGCGACCTTCGTGGCCAATTTCGGAGGTGCTCTGGCCAAATCTGGGTGAACGACTCAACACGAAAGTCGTAGCCCTCGAAATTACCTTTCCAACGAGTGGTTGCTCATTTCCATGCGATACCTGTAGCCACGGGAAAGCTGGTTCGAGTCCGCTGCGTTCGGGAAAATTCCTGTACAGGAAACTATTTCCTGTACGCATTCGAGTTGAATTTCTGGTATGTTGCAACTAGATCTGGGTGATCGACTCAACACGAAAGTCGTAGCTCTCGCGAATACCTTTCCAACGAGGGGTTGTGCATTGTGATCGGATTCCTGTAGCTCCGGGAATCCCAGTTTTAGTATTGGACTATCCTATGTTAATGCACTTGTTAAATTATAATGTTAGCACTCTTGCAATGATTGTGATTTGCTCATGTGATATCTTGCTCCCATATAACTATAATGTCGTTGTTACTATAATTTAGTATGGTTACTCATTTGGTTGTGTAATAAGGGATAACCATGCAATGGTAGAGAAATGGATTGGATGGGAAGGCTAGTAATTAAGAGTTGAGATTGATATTGAATTTATTTATATAGTTTGATGTTGAACATATTAATTATGCGAAGTATTGAGGTGAAATCAGTGAATAGAGGGGCGTGAATATGATGAACACTATGTGAGGAGTATTTTGTAACCGTAATCCGAGCTCAAGGGGTTTATTAACAACCGATGCTTAGAGTGGTAGTCTCCCTACGGGTAGCATCGAGTGAGTTGTTTTGGGGCATGTGATGTGCGACGATTCATCGTGTCGCGGTGTTGAGATAATGAATGTGGCAGGTCTACGGGTTCGCCAGTCGTCACACCGATGGGAGCCAATGGGTAGACCTTGGGCGGTAGGGTTAGATACTTGGTGTCCATAACCCGAGATCTCCTCCGTGCCATGAGAACGGTTGGGCTTGCACCTCGTGCGTTTCCGAGGTTCCATCCGGTTCGAAATCAAAGGCCAGGTTGGGCTGTGTTCTTGGTGCACATTTACCCAAGACCCCTTCTGAGCCGTAGTACGCATGTGAGCTCCGCTGTTGTGTTCTTAGCGTTGAGGCGTACGGGGGCCTAGGATAGGTAGTGTGATACCACCTAGTAGTGGAGACGCCCGCTCCACTGTCGCCGTCTGGCCACGACGGACGACGCCTGAGAGGTTAGCTACCTGCTCGAAAAGTGGGAACTTCTAGTCTGTGTCGACATAGCAACTTGCATGTGCGTGCGCATGAGTCGGTCATAACATAACATTCATAACATGTCATTCATTGCATACACAAGATCCTCATCGTATAAGTTTGTATGGGCACTCTTATACGATGAGTTACTTTACTATTAAGCCGATCCTTAACTTATAAGTTTGTATGGGCACTCTTATAAGTTAAGTTACTATTCTGAGTACTTATACCTACTGTCATTTACTATTGATATTTGTAAAACTGCTAGTTGTGTAGCGTAGCTTATACTCCACTGTAGTTACTGTCACCTGTTTGTTTACTTGCTTATATATATATACATATTGTACCTTGTTCCTTTCTCCGCCCGGTGCCGAGGAGTCGCCGGGGGAGCGGATGTGAAGCCACTTAGTCTTATGACTAACGGTTGCTACGTCTTCCTTTTTAGGAGGAAACCCCGCAGGTAGAGCGGCAACGGACTATGCAGCAGGACAGCCAGGCCCGGATGATAGGACCTGAGGTGGTGGTGCCATCGGCACCGTCAGTGACAGTAGTGAGTGTTTTCATGTAGCCGTTTGGCAAAACATTTCTAGACTCTTGTTTATTTGTACAAGCCTGTTGTGCTTGTTATCTTCCGCTACTTTTGGACTTTAACTTAGCTGTGAACTGAACTGCTTTTAGTTTTACTTTTCTGTTATGGTTGGGTTGGCATAATTGTTGTGATATGGATTGTAGCCGGCGGAATAGGCGTCTTGTGGTAAAGGCTAACCCGTGCGTTAGTGCTACCGCAAGGCGGCTATTTCGGGCATAAGACTCCCCTCGTGCCGTGTGTTGTGTTCCGGGAGGGGGGTCTTACAAATGGTATCAGACTAAGCCGATCTTCACCTACAGCAATCAGGTAATAATGGGCCACTCCCGTTCGATTAGTCGGTTTGGGGACAAACCGACTTAGCGGAAGCAGTGGTGTGCCCATATGTAATTCACACTAAGTTGTCCAACTTTGACATTAGTTTTAGCCAACCTGACCCTAGTTTGTACCTTGCGTATAGGTCCCAGCGCAGGTGGAGCCGGTTGGGGGCACTCCTACCCCTTCCGTCCCTTCACAATTCCAGCAGTCGGAACTGGGACAAACGCTGTCAGCCATATTGGATGCATTTAAAGCCCAGCAAGCTCCGGTACAGCAACAAGCGCCAAGCTCCAACTGGTTGAGCACCTTCCGTGCCCTGTCCCCTCCTGCCTATCTTGGGACAGAATCGCCGGTGCGCACCGAGGAATGGCTTGATACCGTGCAGGAATTGATGGCTGGCATAAGATGTCCGAACAGCATGGCGGTGACATTGGTAGTGACGCTGCTAGAGCTGCACGCCAAAAGGTGGTGGAAGTCCCTCATGGGCTCCACTTTCCATGGGCGGTTGTACACGGACATCAGTTGGAACGAGTTCACCGAGGCTTTTCTGGAGCACTTCATCCCTTCTTCTGCTCGGGATGGACTTGAAGAAAAATTTCTGCAGCTGAAGCAGGGATCGAATTCGGTAACGGAGTACCAGAGGGAGTTCCAACACCTCGCTAGGTTTGCTGATTCCTATGATTTGGACGATAGAGGCTATGTGAAGCGCTTCTACAAAGGGTTAAGGGACCCCCTGAGGCAGGCCCTTTTGTTTATAGCCGATGGAAGCCTGGCAGAAATCATTGACATGGCAAAGAGACTGGAGGCGGACCACATGGGATGTGGCAAGAGACCTGCGGAAGGAGTAATTGAAGTCGGCCCTAGTAATAGAAGGCGGAATGATCATGGCAGAGGAAGGGGAAACCACAGAGGCGGTCGGTGGGTCAACCGGAACTATCGGGTGGAGTACCCAACTCCGCAACCACTACCTTTACCACCACCACCGCAGCAGCAATATTATCAACAACCTGGGGGCCGACGTGAGGTGATATGTTTTGAGTGCAACCAACCGGGGCATGTCCGGCGAGTTTGCCCGCGACTGATCGGGGATGCTCCTATTGCTCCCCCTCCAGTAGCTCCACGGGGACGAGGGCACATGCGTGGCCGAGGAAGAGGACCACCAGGGAGAAATCAAGGACATGCACGGGAGCATGTATTCGCATTGGATATGACTCAGGAGAGAAATCCGCAGGAAGTCATCACCGGTACGTGCAAAATTTATTAATATTATATGACTTGTTAGATTTACGATACAAATGTTACGCGCAATTTTGAACGGTGGTTACCTTTTTGGAACATAGGCACTGTCATGGTTAGCGGGAGGCCCGCCTATACGTTATTTGACACGGGTGCATCTCACTCGTTCATTTCGGCGGACTTCGTGAAGGACTTGGAGGGAGTGCAACACTTCACGGGCACTACTCAAAGAGTGCGCCTTCCGGACGGCTCTGAGATGACGTCGTCAGCAAGTTGCGACTTCGACACCCTTATTGGAGGAAAGTTCTTTGAAACTCCGGCTACAGTGTTAAGAATCCCGGAGTTTGATCTCATCCTGGGCATGAGGTGGTTGAACTGGCACCACGCCAGGATCAATTGTGCGGAGAAGCAAGTTATGTTGAGGCATGGAGATTCGGAAGTCATCTTCCAAGGTATTAAATTCGCACCCCGTAAATTATTGTCTTCAATCCAAGTTATGAAATCTCATATGGAAGGGGACGAGGTCTATGTAATTTGCTTCGAGTTGAAGAAGTTGGCACTAGAAGTCAAAGATGTGCGGGTGGTGCGAGAATTTCCCGAGGTATTTCCCGAGAAATTGCCAGGACTACCCCCGCATAGGGAAGTGGACTTCCAAATCAAGCTAATTCCGGGTGCCAAGCCCGTCTCGCGAGCTCCATACCGAATGGCTCCGAAGGAACTTGCAGAGTTTAGAGTCCAGCTTCAGGAATTGGTGGAAACAGGGTTCGTTCGCCCAAGCTCGTCGCCTTGGGGAGCGCCCGTGTTGTTCGTCAAAAAGAAGGATGGCACCTTGCGGTTATGTATTGATTATCGAGAGTTGAACCGGTTAACGGTGCGGAACACCTATCCCCTACCGCGCATTGATGAATTATTTGATCAATTGGTGGGATCGTATTGGTTCTCCAAGTTAGATCTGCGTTCGGGATATTATCAGCTGAGGATACAAGAAGATGACATTCAGAAGACGGCGTTCAGTTCGAGATATGGTTTGTATGAATTCACCGTGATGCCGTTTGGGCTCACGAACGCCCCTTCTGCCTTTATGAGCTTGATGAACAAGGTGTTCAGCCCTTATTTGGACATCTTTGTCATCGTGTTCATCGATGATATCCTAGTCTACTCCAAGACTGAAGCAGAACACGCCGAACATCTAACTTTAGTGCTGAGGAAACTAAAGGAGCACAATTTGTTTGCCAAGTTCAGCAAATGTGAGTTTTGGCTTCGAGAGGTCGCGTTCTTGGGCCATGTGATTAGTGGGGCGGGGCTAGCAGTAGATCCGGCCAAGGTGCGGGCCGTGAAGGAGTGGTCGCCATTGAAGTCAGCGGCCGATATACGGAGCTTTCTTGGACTTGCCGGGTACTATCGCAAGTTCGTGAAAGGCTTCTCGAAGATCGCCCTTCCCCTTACTACGCTGACCAAGAAGGGTGTGCCGTTTGAATGGACACCCCAGTGCGAAGCTGCATTCCAAGAGTTGAAAGACAGATTGACGACTGCACCCATCCTAGCTCTTCCATCTGGGAAGGAGGGCTTTCAAGTTTACACGGATGCGTCGTATCAAGGGATGGGAGCTGTGTTGATGCAGAATGGGCATGTGATCGCTTATGCTTCAAGACAGTTGAAGAAGCATGAAGCCAACTACCCGGTGCATGATCTAGAGTTGGGAGCGGTGGTATTCGCCTTGAAGATGTGGAGGCATTATTTATACGGCGTCCACTGCGAGATCTACTCGGATCACAAAAATCTGAAGTACGTTCACACCCAAAAGGAGTTAAACTTGAGACAGCGGCGGTGGTTGGAGTTCTTGTGCGACTACGAGTTCACCTTGAACTACCACCCCGGGAAGGTTAATTCCGTAGCTGATGCCTTGAGCCGAAAGGCACGGGAACGAGCACGGAATCCCGCTTGATGAGGATGGAGTTAATCCGAACGCTACAGGAGATGGAAATCACTTTGGTCTTTAAGAATCAACCGGAAGAGTATACAGAATATTTGGCCGCGATGAGTATAGTTTGCAGCATACGAGACCGGATCCGTACGGAACAAAAGAAGGATGCGGCTTTAATCCCGGCTTTCAAGTCGATGGAGGATGGGACTACGGAAGAATACTCTCTAAAAGACGGCCTCGTCCATTTTCGTGGCCGGCTTTACATCCCCGAAGGGGACAACATTCGGGAGGATATTCTAAAGGAGGCCCATTGCTCCAAGTACTCGGTGCACCCGGGGATCGCGAAGATGTACACCGATTTGAGAAAGACGATGTGTTGGCCGGGCATGAAGAGGGATGTCAAGTACTTTGTTACTCATTGTGTGGCCTGCCAAATGGTGAAGGCAGAGTGCCGAAGCCCTGGTGGAATGCTACAGTCGTTGCCCATCCCCGAATGGAAATTTGAGGACATCTCCATGGACTTCGTCCACGGGTTACCTCGCTCGCGCTCGGGGAATGATTCGGTGTGGGTGATAGTTGACCGGTTGACCAAGGTAGCCCGATTTATCCCAATGAAGAAGGAGGCGCAAGTGGGCGTCTTAGTGCGTCTCTTTGTGGAACAATTTGTGCGGTACCATGGTGTGCCCAAGACGATCGTCTCCGACCGGGATGGTCGGTTTACTTCAAGAGAATGGAGGGCTGTACAGGCTTATTTGGGCTCGCGCCTCGCCTTTAGCACAGCCTTTCACCCACAAACGGACGGGCAATCTGAACGAACCATCCGAACATTGGAGGACCTATTGAGGTTGTGTGTGCTAGATAAAGGAGAACCATGGGAGGGACTCTTACCTCTCGTGGAGTTCTCCTATAATAACAGTCATCAAGCTAGTATTGGAATGGCACCTCATGAAGCCTTGTATGGAAGGAGGTGTAGAACGCCCTTGTCCTGGGTGCAAGACGAAGATCCGAAGACATTGGGAAATGAGTATATTGATGACACGGACGCGGTGGTTAGGTTGATCCGGAATCGAATGCTAGAGGCTCAAAGCCGACAGGCGAAATATTACAACGCAAGGCACCGTATGGTAGAGTTTCAAGTGGGTGATAAGGTGTTCCTGAAGATTCGACCGATGCACGGAGTGTCACGAGTACGTGGGGTCAAGAAGCTCAGCCCAAGGTATGTTGGGCCCTATGTTGTAGTGGAAAGGATTGGCCCTCTGGCCTATCGATTGGAGTTACCACCGGAGCTGGAGAACCTTCACGACGTGTTCCATGTATCGTCGCTTCGGAAGGCTTTGTTGCGACCTGAACCGTATATCCCCACGGCGGATGGTGCCGTGGCGTCTGATAGGTCTGTGCGACTGGAGCCGGTGCGGATCGTTGATAACGAGACAAGGACCTTGCGCCGCAAAAGTGTTCCCTTGGTGAAGGTGCTATGGTCTAATCACGGGAAGGAAGAGTGCACATGGGAGCCAAGGGATTTGATGCAAGAGCGCTACCCGGAACTATTTACTCCAGGTAAAAATTTTATTTGAAAGCATAGTTCCCTTTTTATGTGTTTCACTCCCATAGCCTTACCCTGATTTCGGGGACGAAATCTTTTATTTTGTTTATAGGATTTGTAACGTCCCAATTCGCGCTAGGCCCCTTGATTGCGTATTTGAGTCAAGGGGGCTGTGGTGAGCCCAATGGGGGATGTGGGTGAACAGGTACGGACGTGCGGGAATGAGGAAAACAAGGCAAAATGCCTTTTCTGGCTGACACGGGTATGGACACGGCCGTGTCCATACCCGTGTGCCTCATAAAAATAGGCTCCCAGTCAGAGAGGTACACGGGCATTGGGACACGGGTGTGTCCCTAGCCGTGTGCCAAGGACACGGGTTGGGACACGGGCGTGTCCCTAGCCGTGTGCCAAGGACACGGGTCGGGACACGGCCGTGTCCCTACCCGTGTGCCGCAACCCTGACCCGGCAGAAAGTGGATCTGGGAGGAACACGGCCCTAGACACGGCATGCCACACGGCCGTGTCACCTGAACACGGGTAGGAACACGGCCGTGTGCCTACCCGTGTCTGCGATGTATAAAAAGGAAAAAGTTGGAAACCCTAGCATTCATTCTCCTTTCTTCTGCCCCGAAATTCCTGAGAGAGTTCTTGGCTGCCGGAGCCATCTTTGGAGGAATCAAAACGCCGCCATCGTCAAGGGAAAAATAATGCCGCCGCGAAGGAGTGCGAGGCTCATGGCCGGCCATGGTGGTACCGCTGGACTTGAGGTGAGCTTCCTCCCCTCTCCCTTGGTGCTAGATCTATAGTTATGATAGGAGAGACATCGACTCCATAGAGTCTTGATGTGAGGAGGAGAGTTCTTAGGTTAAAGCCATACCTAGGTTTTCTAGGTTTAGTCTCCCTCAACCTTCTCATCATTCAAAGAGGAGATGAGAGGGGTTTTCGTTGAGGGTTTGGCTTTGAAAGGAGAAATAAGGCTGGGTGATTTCTGGAGAAGTTTATGCGAGGCCGTTGCAAGGAAGAAGATGAACGGATGCCGTTCATCTCGCCTTAAGATGCGTGCAGAAATCTGATTTCTGCACGCTGCGACCTTCGTGGCCAATTTCGGAGGTGCTCTGGCCAAATCTGGGTGAACGACTCAACACGAAAGTCGTAGCCCTCGAAATTACCTTTCCAACGAGTGGTTGCTCATTTCCATGCGATACCTGTAGCCACGGGAAAGCTGGTTCGAGTCCGCTGCGTTCGGGAAAATTCCTGTACAGGAAACTATTTCCTGTACGCATTCGAGTTGAATTTCTGGTATGTTGCAACTAGATCTGGGTGATCGACTCAACACGAAAGTCGTAGCTCTCGCGAATACCTTTCCAACGAGGGGTTGTGCATTGTGATCGGATTCTTGTAGCTCCGGGAATCCCAGTTTTAGTATTGGACTATCCTATGTTAATGCACTTGTTAAATTATAATGTTAGCACTCTTGCAATGATTGTGATTTGCTCATGTGATATCTTGCTCCCATATAACTATAATGTCGTTGTTACTATAATTTAGTATGGTTACTCATTTGGTTGTGTAATAAGGGATAACCATGCAATGGTAGAGAAATGGATTGGATGGGAAGGCTAGTAATTAAGAGTTGAGATTGGTATTGAATTTATTTATATAGTTTGATGTTGAACATATTAATTATGCGAAGTATTGAGGTGAAATCAGTGAATAGAGGGGCGTGAATATGATGAACACTATGTGAGGAGTATTTTGTAACCGTAATCCGAGCTCAAGGGGTTTATTAACAACCGATGCTTAGAGTGGTAGTCTCCCTACGGGTAGCATCGAGTGAGTTGTTTTGGGGCATGTGATGTGCGACGATTCATCGTGTCGCGGTGTTGAGATAATGAATGTGGCAGGTCTACGGGTTCGCCAGTCGTCACACCGATGGGAGCCAATGGGTAGACCTTGGGCGGTAGGGTTAGATACTTGGTGTCCATAACCCGAGATCTCCTCCGTGCCATGAGAACGGTTGGGCTTGCACCTCGTGCGTTTCCGAGGTTCCATCCGGTTCGAAATCAAAGGCCAGGTTGGGCTGTGTTCTTGGTGCACATTTACCCAAGACCCCTTCTGAGCCGTAGTACGCATGTGAGCTCCGCTGTTGTGTTCTTAGCGTTGAGGCGTACGGGGGCCTAGGATAGGTAGTGTGATACCACCTAGTAGTGGAGACGCCCGCTCCACTGTCGCCGTCTGGCCACGACGGACGACGCCTGAGAGGTTAGCTACCTGCTCGAAAAGTGGGAACTTCTAGTCTGTGTCGACATAGCAACTTGCATGTGCGTGCGCATGAGTCGGTCATAACATAACATTCATAACATGTCATTCATTGCATACACAAGATCCTCATCGTATAAGTTTGTATGGGCACTCTTATACGATGAGTTACTTTACTATTAAGCCGATCCTTAACTTATAAGTTTGTATGGGCACTCTTATAAGTTAAGTTACTATTCTGAGTACTTATACCTACTGTCATTTACTATTGATATTTGTAAAACTGCTAGTTGTGTAGCGTAGCTTATACTCCACTGTAGTTACTGTCACCTGTTTGTTTACTTGCTTATATATATATACATATTGTACCTTGTTCCTTTCTCCGCCCGGTGCCGAGGAGTCGCCGGGGGAGCGGATGTGAAGCCACTTAGTCTTATGACTAACGGTTGCTACGTCTTCCTTTTTAGGAGGAAACCCCGCAGGTAGAGCGGCAACGGACTATGCAGCAGGACAGCCAGGCCCGGATGATAGGACCTGAGGTGGTGGTGCCATCGGCACCGTCAGTGACAGTAGTGAGTGTTTTCATGTAGCCGTTTGGCAAAACATTTCTAGACTCTTGTTTATTTGTACAAGCCTGTTGTGCTTGTTATCTTCCGCTACTTTTGGACTTTAACTTAGCTGTGAACTGAACTGCTTTTAGTTTTACTTTTCTGTTATGGTTGGGTTGGCATAATTGTTGTGATATGGATTGTAGCCGGCGGAATAGGCGTCTTGTGGTAAAGGCTAACCCGTGCGTTAGTGCTACCGCAAGGCGGCTATTTCGGGCATAAGACTCCCCTCGTGCCGTGTGTTGTGTTCCGGGAGGGGGGTCTTACATTTTCTCATACTCTGATAATTATTTAATTCGGGGAAAATGCGGGTTGTGACACCCGTCATCCCGCATGGTACGCAGTAGCTATGCGACTGGGGCGGTTAGACCGGGGAAACCGTCCTAACCGCATGGCCTGAGCGAATAGGAGAAGGGAGTCTGCCTGGCAAAAAAAAGGAAGGCTTAGGCAGATCGCGACCCTCGGGGGGTACCCCTGAGTGGGTTGTGACTTGCGAGCTAGAGACCTTGGAAGGGATCGCCGATTTTAGGGTTAACAGACGCCATCTGGGTGGTCGTAGATAGATTGACAAAGGTGTCGCGCTTCATCCCAAATAGGAAGGAAGATCCGGAGGAAAAGTTTGCCACGCTCTATGTGGGTAATATTGTACGGTTGCATAGTGTTCCACGCAGTATTGTTAGTGACCGATACAGACGCTTCACGTCAAATGACTGGAGGCTGGTGCATAAGTTGTTGGGAACTAAGCTGAGTTTCAGCACAGCCTTTCATCCGCAGATGGATGGTCAGACTGAAAGGGTCAATAGGACGATGGAGGACATGTTCCGCATGTGCGTCTTGGATTTCGAAAATTAGTGGGAAGATCACTGAAAGACTTTATTTCAAGAGCCTAAACACCTAGAGGGGAATGAATAGGTTCTATTCTTTTTAAATTCTTTTCAGGCAAACAGCTAGATGAATCTTCAGCACAGATTATTCAATACACAGAATATAAAACACATCACAGCATACACAAGATCTATAGTGGTTCCCCAAGATATGGGTACATCCACTTTCCCCCCTTCGCCTATCCAGTAGATAACTAGATTTTGCCTAACTTCCTTCCCCTGGCTCGGATCCGTAGATCTTACAATCTCAGAACCAAAATGATTCCTACAGCTCAGACCTAACCAAGTCCTATCTCAGATTCTTCCCCAGAATCCTATCTCAGGCCTTAGCCCTACCTCAGCCTTTATAACTAGGCTTACAACTCAGACTTATCATAAGTCCTACACCTCAGGCTATCAGCCCTACCTCAGCCTTTATAATTTCAGGCTTACAACTCAGATCTAATAATAGATCTAATAAGAAATTGAATGTATTAAGAAATAGAAACATTCACCAGCTAGATTTCTCTATTGGTGTACCCTTCTTGATCAGTTCTTGAATGAACTGACCCTTCTGATCCAACCTGACTTAGCTTTTCAAAGCTTATTGATAGAACAAAAATAAGGTGGATCTTCTCTTGTTGTTGAAGTTGATCTGCAGTCAGCTTCTTCCTTAAATTCAGATTGAAATCTGAATCTTACTTGCAGACAACTCTGGATCTGTCTTCTTAAGGGTTTCCCCTGTTCTTGTTGAAGAAATTCTCTCGTTTTTCCTTTTTTTCTTGATTGATCATTATTTGGGCTTTACAGATCTGACTCTTATATAGAGATTTCTCCATGGTTACCGGCTGATCCGGTTTATAACAAACTTCTGACAGTTCTGACAGAGGAGTCAGACCGGTTGGATATGACAGTTATCAAGTCACCAGACATGTCAGTAGATTCTTTAAAGTTATTCCAACTCAGCACAACTCACTCAGCGGAGTACTTCATATGTGTCGACACATATAGGCTAAGTGTTGACACAAGTCTTCATGGTGTCGACACAATACTCCAAGTGTCGACACAGTCATACTTCTGATACTCGACACTTCTTCCGTTGTATGTGTCGACACAAGTCCTGTGTGTCGACATAGTAACTGCTTGTCTCGACATATCTGTTGCAGACAGATGGCGTTGAGTGTTTGTCAAACGGCGTTGAGTGTGTGTCGACACAAGTCCTATGTGTCGACACAACTGCTTCAAGTGTTGATATAGCTCCTGAGTGTCGACACAACTTCAGCTTTAAATGTCGACACAACTTCTGCTTCAGGTGTCGACACAATTCTGGGTGTCGACACAGGTCCTTCTTTAGGTGTCGACTTAGCTTTGAGTGACGACACAACTTCTTCATTAGTGTCGACACAGCTTTTGGGTGTCGACACAACTTCTTCATAAGTGTCAATACAAGTTCTGGGTGTCGACACATCTTCTTCACAAGTGTCGACACTTGTACTTAGAAAATTTCTTCAAATTCTTAAACCTGCACAATGTAACTCAAACATATATCAAATACAAAATGATGCATATAATTGACTAAGATGAGACTTCTTCAAATCTGGTACACATTTTTCAATGT
Organism: Platanthera zijinensis; assembly: GCA_039513925.1. Taxonomy (NCBI): domain Eukaryota; kingdom Viridiplantae; phylum Streptophyta; class Magnoliopsida; order Asparagales; family Orchidaceae; genus Platanthera; species Platanthera zijinensis. The sequence goes on along the minus strand of CM077095.1, from coordinate 122,598,159 downwards.
ACCCAACAATCTCCCCCTATTTGGAGAAGTCATAACCCTTAGTCAAAGATATACATCTCTCATAAAAAAATGAAATACATGAGCAATCATTTCAAAGCAGGTTAACACATAATCAATGTAAACAACAAAAATTAATACTGAATTGATTTTATTTAATTCAGAAAAGAAAATGATAAGTTTATAAGATTTTCTAATAGAACAAACAAACAAAATATTACATTATTCTTTTTCATAAGCCTAGTTATTCTATCACTGGCTAGGTTCCTTAATTACAAGTCCTTTGTCTGACTTGATCTTTTCCTGGACAGAAGGTTTAGTATCCTCAGTTGGATTCTTCCCTTTTAGAGCTTTCTTCTTTTGTTCTTCAGCCTTAATTTTCTGCCTTTCAAAATAGTGGAATGGCTTTGGAAAGTACTTGCTTGGCTCTTGAGCATTAGCAGGTAGCTTCCCAGCCTTAGCACTTCTTCTATGTTGAAGAATGGCTTCTTGTCCAGCTTGGTACTTTTTCCATTCCTGCTCTGAATACCACTTACCCCTATCATGGGTCTTATCCTTTACAGCCTTCCATGCAGTCAATATGATATTCCTGGATGTAGGGCTCCATTGCTCAAAGTCTGGCTTTAACTCAGTCTGCTCTCTGAACCTCTTCTTAGATAGTTGAGCTTCCTTTTGAGCTTCCAAGGCAGCTTCTGACATTTCTACACTTTCCAGAATCACATTTTGTGCCTCTTGTGGAGGACTATACATTTTCTGCACTTCCTCTTGAATCATTTCAAAGTCTTCTGGGGGGTAGATCACCTGAGCAACTTCAGGCTGATCTCCTTCAAGATAGGCAGGTTATATACTAGATTTTGCAACATTATCATCATCACATAAAGGAGGATATCCAAGAGTGTCTCTGATTCTATTTGAAATCCATTTAGAATGGTCAGAGCTAGCTTTGACTATTAATCTCTCCCCCTTTATGACTTCTCTGGAAATATGATCTCTCAAATCATCTTTTTGAAATCTGACTTGATTAACCACATAGTCAATTCCTTCCTTAAAGTAATCTCTGAATTTTGTCAAGAAATCAGATATATTCTTTTGAGAGGCTTGAAAAGTGGCCTGAACAGCAGTTATATCTTCCTTGATTTGTTTTGAAACTTCAACTTTCACAGTAGTTGTTAAATCATTAATCTTTTTCAATATAGCAAAGTGTGACTCTTTAAGATTGTCATTCATTCTTATCTGGTTTTCAAGTACATATCCTTGCTTTACTTCAATTCCATCCACTTTAACTTTGATATCTTGTTGTTACTTGACTAGGAATACCACAGCATTACCTCCTTTATGGAAGCAATCTGTCATCTCCTTTTTATTTTGATTAACTTCAAATCTAATTGACTTGATGTCTTGGGCCAATTGAAATTGTAACTCTTTATGAGTTTCATCCACATACTTTTCTAAAGCTTGCCTTTGCACATCCAGTTTCACTTGCATTTGGACCAGTAGTGAGCTGAAGTCCATGCTTGGAGCTGATGGTGTTGTGCCTATTTGCAATTGCTTTTTGTATCCAGAACTCTTTTTTCTCAAGGCAACCAGTTTTCTTTTCTTAGCCATTGAGGCTTCTTCATCTTCAGAAGAATCAGTTGTACTTTAAATATCAACTGTATCCTTACCAGCTAGGGCATACTTAGACAACTCCCCCTCAGTCCTTAGAATATCTTTTTCTACTACAATCTGTTGCCCCTCAGTCCTTGCTGGAGGAATATCAGGGAATAGTTCTTCCATTGTGAATTCCTGTTGTATCTATTCAGAAGGAACAAGATTAGCTTTTTAAAATAAAACTTTCTCACTGAACATTGCTGAGGAGAATACTACCAGATACCACTAGACTATTGAGGAGATACTTACTGGCTCATATTGAGCTTCTATCTCAATAGTTTCTTGAGCTGCATTGTTGATTTTAGATACTATATTCATTACAGTATCTGTATCCAAGTCACTTTTTAAGGCAGTATCAGTAATGCCTCCCTGTTGGGCAGGCAACTCAGTTTCATCAATGTTTTCTCCCCCCAGAGTGGAGTCCATCTGTTGTTCATGGGGCTCACTGCCCTTCACTTGTTCTCGAGCTTATTTTTATTGTTGGTCTTCATCAGTGCTAAAGACCACTTCCTCCTCTGAATCACTGGAGGATTCATCTTGTTGAACTACTTTCTTCTTCTTTTTATCTTTCTTAATTTGCTCCTGAGGAGTAGTTACTTCTTTGGTCAGAACCCTATCCCACCTTGACAGAATTCTTACATTCATTCTCCTCATATGATTGATTTTAGATCCAGCTACTTGTTTCAGAACATCTGGTATTACAGAAGATAAACATAAACTCAGAATCCTTCCCAGGTTTGGTTTCTTAATTCCTTCTTGAATTTTGTCAAACACTACTACTGCCCAGTTATTTTTCACTTTGAAAATAATCATTATCATCAGGTTAAACATATGGACTGAAATTCGGTCATGTCCACCTGTCTTACATAGTTGACCTTCCCAACAATTTCTGATAAGAATTTTCCGTGGGAATTTATCCCTTTCCTAGTTATGGATGATCCAAACTTGAAATGGGGGCTCAGTCCGCACCAGCTTAATGCTTTTGTAGTTAAAGATGGAGTTATTTCATCAGTATCATTCTCCAAGGGAAGCTGAAGAGATTTCCTGATTGTCTTCAATGTAAGCTTCACTCGAGATTCTTGAATAGTAGCTTTGATTGTCTTTCCTTCAGAATCCATGGTAGCTGACGAGTAGAACTCCAAAACCTCATTTTTCCAAATCTTGGTTGGTTCTGAGACCAAGTACTCCAAACCATTTTCTGAAATTAGGGCAATAACACCCTGAATTTCATTTGAAGCCGTCGTGAACCCTTCACGAACCAGCTCATATTCTTCATTGACTTTGTCTTCTTGATGAGGCGCCATTGACTTAAGAGGTGGAAGAGAAGAGAAGATCTTTGTCGACAGAAGGTGTAGAGACAAGAATTCTGAAAGCGTAGTCGACCAGTTTTTGACTTCACCTATTTATAGTATAAGTGTAAGGGCAGGTCAAAAGACGTGCCTAAGTCGACAAGTTTTCACACGTGTCGACAAAAATGACCTAGGTCTCGACAGAACTTAGGTAAAGTCGACACAGCTATGTGTCGACATTCTAATGCCTGAGTCGACCATACTTATTTTAAGTCAACACATTTATGTGTCGACATACTTGTGTCAGTGTCGACACACTTGTGTCTGTGTCGATACAGGCTACTCAAGTCTCGACAGAGTTGTGTCGACACCAATTCTTATGTGTCGACATAAAAAATTCTCTATGCATAAGGTCTCGACAAGGTTGTGTCGACACCAATTCTTCTGTCGACACAGATACTATTTCTGTGTCGACACATCCTTTTATTGAGTCGACACAATATACTGAGTGTGTCAACACAACTTGCTTGTGTCGACACAAACTTTGTACATAGACAAATTTCCAGAGAAATTTTGTTCTTACATATTCTCCTTAGGGAAGCTTGTGCTAACATATTCTAGGTTCAACATACCTAATTAAATTTTAAAATAATTCAATTTAGTTTCATCCAGAGGTTTTGTAAAAATATCAGCGATTTGATTATCTGTTTTCACAAATTCTAGGCTAATATTTTCCTTCTCTACATGTTCTCTAATGAAATGAAACTTAATTTCTATATGCTTGGTCCTACTGTGTGATACAGGATTCTTAGCAATAGAAATAGCACTTGTAGAATCACAGATTTGTGGAATTCTACTTACCTGGATGTCATAGTCTTCAAGTTGATGTTTTATCCACATCAATTGTGCGCAGCAGCTACTTGCAGCTATATACTCTGATTCAGCTATTGATATAGCTACACTGGCTTGCTTCTTACTGCTCTATGATACCAGCCTCCCACCAAGGAATTGACAAGTTCCTGTGGTACTCTTCCTGTCTTCTTTGCATCCAGTAAAGTCATCTGAGAAACCAGTTAGTAGGAAATCTCTATTCTTAGGGTACCAAAGGCCTAGATTAGGTGTACCCTTAAGATTTTCAATATTCTCTTAACAGCAATGTAATGATATTCCTTTGGGCAAGCTTGGTACCTAGCACAGACACATGTTCAATACATGATGTCAAGTCTACTAGCAGTCAAATAGAGTAGGGATCCAATTATCCCTCTATACAAAGACTCATCAACATATTTCCCTGCCTCATCTTTGCCTACAGGCATACTTGTTCCCATTGGAGTTTTCATGGTAGAAGCTGAGTCCATACCATACTTCTTAATCAACTCCTTGGTGAACTTAGACTGATATATGGACAATCCACTATCAGTCTGTCTAACTTGAAGTCCTAAGAAGAACTTTAGCTCACCCATACTGCTCATCTCAAACTTCCCTTACATGAGTTTTGCAAACTTTCTACAAAGGTTATTTTCAGTAGAACCAAATATAATGTTATCCACATATATCTAGAGTAGTATTATCTTTCCTTTAGATTCCCTATAGAATAGAGTTTTGTCTATTTTTCCTCTAGAGAATTTATTCTCTATAAGGAAAGCAGACAAGGTCTCATACTAAGCCCTTGGAGCTTGTTTCAAACCATATATAGCTTTCCTAAGCCTATATACATAATCAAGAAAATGAGAATCTACAAAACCTGAGGGTTGTTCAACACAGACTTCCTCTTTTAGATCCCCATTCAGAAATGTTGATTTCACATCCATCTGCTATACCTTGAACCCTTGATAGGCAGTATAGGCCAAGAACAGCCTTATAGCCTCCAGCCTTGCCACTGGAGTAAAGGTTTGATCAAATTCAATACCTTCCTCTTGCCTGTAGCCGTTTGCTACCAGTCTTTCCTTGTTCTTGACTATAGTGCCATTCTCATCAAGCTTGTACCTGTAGATCCACTTAGTTCCTATTATGTTGTGATCCTTAGGTTTAGGCACCAGTTCCCAGACTTTACACCTTTTGAACTGACTGAGCTCTTCTTGCATTGCATCAATCCAGTTGGAGTCTTGCATTGCATCTTCAATCTTCCTGGGTTCTATCTGAGACAAGAAGCTAGAACAAAGAACTGTGTTCATGCTCCTGCTCCTTGTCAGAACACCTTGACTTGTTTCACCAATGATTTGGTGAACTGGATGATCCTTCAGGTGTCTCCTTGCTGGAGGAAATCTGTCAGCATTATTGATTTCTTCAGTTTCCTCAACTTGATGCTCCACACTGTCTTCTTCATCTAGTGGGACTTGTTCTCCCCCTGATAGCTAGTATCTTTATCTTCATCCAGTCAAGAAGGAACATCTTCATTGATGGTCAGCTTGTCCAGCCTATCTGTTAGACCTGTTGAACTAATTGAAGAACTAGACAATTCACTATTAATAAACTTTGACTCATCAAATACAACATGCACAGATTCTTCTACAACTTGGGTAGTCAAGTTGTCGATTCTATATGATCTACTTTGGTTGTTGTACCTAACAAATATTCCTTCTAGGGAATTAGCAGCAAACTTTGTTTGGTAGTGCTTACCATTGACTAGTACAAAACACTTGCTTCCAAAGATTCTGAAGTAAGATATGTTTGGTTTTCTGCCTTTCAAAATCTGGTAGGGAGTCATCTTGTGTTCCTTGTTGATGGAAACTCTATTGAGAACATGACATGCAATATTAACTGCCTCAGCCCAGAAGTATTCAGGGAGAGTAGTGTCATTTAGTAGTGTTCTACTAGCCTCAATTAGAGTCCTATTCTTTCTTTCAGCAACACCATTTTGCTGAGGAGTTCTAGGTGAAGAGAATTCCTAATGAATCCCAAGTTCTTCATAGAATTTTGTCATACATTCAGACTGAAATTCAGTTCCATGATCACTTCTGATTTTGACCACTGAACTGTTGTATTCATTCTGTATTTGTCTAACAAAAATCTGAAAAACAGTTGGGGTTTCAAATTTCTGCTTCAAGAAGAAAACCCATGTATATCTAGAATAGTCATCCACAACAACTAGTGTGTATACTTTCCTACCAAGACTGTGAACTGGCATAAAACCAAACAAATCCATATGCATGAGATACAAACATCTCATTGAATCTTTGATGTCATGTGCTTGGAAAGAGGACTTAGTCTGCTTGCCCTTTTGACAAGCTGAACACACGCCCTCTCTGATGCACTTAACTTGAGGACCATTCTTCACTAATCCCATGCTGAACAACAGTCCTATAGACTTATAGTTCAGATGTGCTAGCCACTTGTGCCATTTTACACATAGAGAAGCTTTCTCTCCTACAACCAGACAAATAGGTGAGTTGTTAAACTCACAATCTAGGTTAAGGCAATACACATTTCCTTCCCTAGTGCCAGTCAAAATTATCTTTTGATCACTTGACCTTCTTATTTGGCACTCCCCTTTGAGAATAGAGATGTCATAACCTAGATCACTAAGTTGACTTATACTAATCAGGTTATGTTTTAGACCCTTCACATAAGCCACTTTAGTGATTGTAATTGAATCACTAGAGATGTTACCAAATCCTTTGATGATTCCTTTTTCTGATCCACCAAAGATTACTTTGGGTCCATTTTCTATGGGTACATATTCCTTCAACATTCTTCTTGTTCCAGTCATGTGTCTGGAACAGCCACTATCCAAGTACCATATAGGGGATTGGTTACTTGGATTCACCTACAATAAACAAAGAATTACTTACCCTTAGAACCCAACTTGCTAGTGGATCATAGGTCCTTGTTAGTTTGAAATCCTCCAGCTGTTCTAACAGGAAAACTACTCTTGGTTTTAACACTTGTGTTAAACCAACAATCCATTGCAAAGTGGCCCACCTTGCTACAATACCAACACTCAAACCTATTATACCTTTTCTTAGGTACAGACATTACTACTTTATTGCCAGTAGTCTTGTTAGGTGTTGGAGTTTGACCAGCCAACTTCAAGAATTCCTCTTGAATACGATGGGCATGCCTATAGAGTTGCCTATTGGCATTTGCACCCTTGCCCATGTGATTTTCATACTCACAGTGACCATGTTTAGTGTCATGATCATACCTGTTAGTAGGATTCACCACCTTCTTAAAGAAAACAGGAGGCTTAGCAGCTAGAGGCTGAACTGGGGCCTTACCTTTTCTATGAGAATTAGTAGCACTAGTTCTTCCCTTAAAGCCTAGACCAGTCTTCCCTTTATATGGAATAAAATTATCTATCAATGGTAAGATAGATTTTGGCTTGGAGAATTTAGCCACTAGCTCTCTCTCTTGCTGAAGTTTTGCCTCCAGTTTCTTAATATGATTCTCTTTGAAAGAGATTGTGCCCATCTGAATAACTGTAATGTTCTTAAGTTTGGCAACCTCATTCAGTTTTAAATCCAACAGCTTTATTGAATCTGCTGCAACCAGCTTAAGGGACTCAATTTCATTGGCCTGCTCTTTAACAAGAAACTTGCTCTTCTTTAGAGCTTGAACCAACCCACCATACTTATCAATGAGTTGGTTTACATCACCCTCATTCTTTGATCCATCCACTTCTCTTGAAGCAGATACTTCTGATTCTGATCCAGTAAAGTAATCTGAAGCTAAAGAAGAATTGTATACCTTACTTGGTCCAGGCTGATCCTGGCACTAATCATCTTTAGATTGAGCCATCAGCCCTTCATAACAGTGTTCTTCAACTCCATTTATGGAGTCCAGCATCTGTAGGAATTCTAGTTCCCTAAAATCCTCTTCTGTTGAGAATAGCCCAACATATGCTTCTGCTTCTTCTTCTCCAGATTCTGAAGATGAAGAGTCTGTCAAACTCTTCTCCTTCTGAGCAACTAGAGACTTCTCCTTCTTGTCTTTTTCTTATTATTTCTTCTTGTCCTTTGACTCCTTTCTTTTGTTAGGACAGTCAGCTATGACATGTCCAGGCCTGTTGCAGCAATAACACACAATCTCAGTATTAGATTGTTTACCAGGTTTAGAGGCATACCTGTCCTCCTTGGGAGTCTTCTTCCTCCTATAATATTCATCCTTGGAATAGGATGTTAATGATGGCCTGGTTTTCCACTTCTTTTTCTTCATGAACCTTTGGAATTGCCTTGTAAAGGCAGCAAAGTCCTCATCAGAAGTATGACTATCTGATGTGTTATTGTCAGAAATTCCTTCTTCTGCCTCAGCACTCCTTTTGGGTGGAGAAGGAGATTTTCTCCTACCCTTTCTAGAGCCTTCAGCCTTGAAGGCTACTAACTTTTCTTTAAACTCAGATTTGATGCCGTTCTCCTCTTCTTTCCTGGCAGTAAGCTGCATTTTATATGATAGCAGCTTTCCAAACAGTGTGGGTGGAGGTGTATCAGCCAGCCTGGCCACTTCTCTGATGGCACATATCTTAGTGTCCCAATCCTTTGTTAGGGACCTAAAAAACTTATCATTCAGTTCATAAGTGCTGAAGACCCTCCCATAGGTCATCATCTCATTCACTATTCTAAAGAACTTCTTATAGCATTCAGTTATGTGGTCATATTTAGCTTGTCTAAAGCTCTTATACTCCTGATTCAGCATAGACTTCCTGTCCTCTCTGAATTCTTCTATGCCCTCCATGTAGACAATCAATGTGTCCCAAATTTCCTTGGAGGTTTTACAGTGGACTAGATTCTAAAATGTGGCATCATCTATGACACTTACAATAATGTTCTGTGCTCTTTTGTCTAGTGTTGCCAAGATGATTTCATCCTTTGTCATTTCGGAATAACACTTTGGAGTTTGAATGTTTGCATCAAGGACTGATACCTTTATTGGAATGAAGGGGCCTTCCTGTATTGTGATATAAATTCTTGGATCAGATGCTTCCATAAACAACCTGACCCTTTCCTTCCAAATGCCAAAGGATTATTTCTTGCAGATGGGTAATTTCATACATCCAAATTTCTTTTGATTCTCATTTGAATCCATTCTTGATATCTATTATTTGCCTTGGAGAATAACTCTGACTGTTAAGTCAATCTTTGAATAACCTCCCTCTGATACCACTTTAAAGACTTTATTTCTAGAGCCTAAACACCTAGAGGGGGGGTGAATAGGTTCTAATCTTTTTAAAATTCTTTTTAGGCAAACAGTTAGATGAATCTTCAGCACAGATTATTCAATACACGGAATATAAAACACTTCACAGCATACACCAGATCTATAGTGGTTCCCCAAGATATGGGTACATCCACTTTCCCCCCTTCGCCTATCCAGTAGATAACTGGATTCAACCTAACTTCCTTCCACTGGCTCGGATCCGCAGATCTTACAATCTCAGAACCAAAATGATTCTTACAGCTCAGACTTAACCAAGTACTACCTCAAATTCTTCCCCAGAATCCTACCCCAGGCCTTAGCCCTACCTCAGCCTTTATAACTAGGCTTACAACTCAGACTTATCACAAGTCCTACATCTCAGGCAATCATCCCTACCTCAACCTTTATAATTTAAGACTTACAACTCAGATCTAATAATAGATCTTACAAGAAATTGAATGTATTAAGAAATAGAAACATTCACCAGCTAGATTTCCCTGTGGGTGTACCCTTCTTGATCAATTCTTGAATGAACTGACCCTTCTGATCAAACCTGACTTAGCTTTTCAAAGCTTCTTGATAGAACCAAAATAAGGTGGATCTTCTCTTGTTGTTGAATTTTATCTGCAGTCAGCTTCTTCCTTAAATTCAGATTGAAATCTGAATCTTACTTACAGACAACTCTGGATCTGCCTTCTTAAGGGTTTCCCCTGTTCTTGTTGAAGAAATTCTCATGTTTTTCCTTTTTTTCTTGATTGATCATTATTTGGTTATTACAGATCTGACTCTTATATAGAGATTTCTCCATGGTTACCGGCTGATCCGGTTTATAATAAACTTCTCACAGTTCTGACAGAGGTGTCAGACCGGTTAGATATGACAGCTGTCAAGTCACCAGACATATCAGTAGATTCTTCAAAGTTTTTCTAACTCAGCACAACTCACTCAGCAGACTGCTTCATATGTGTCGACACATATAGGCTAAGTATTGACAAAAGTCTTCATGGTGTCAACACAATACTCCAAGTGTCGACACAGTCATACTTCTGATACTCGACACTTCTTCTTTTGTATGTGTCGACACAAGTCCTGTGTGTCGACACAACAACTGTTTGTCTCGACATATCCGTTACAGACAGATGGTGTTGAGTGTTTGTCAAACGGCGTTGAGTGTGTGTCGACACAAGTCCTGTGTGTCGACACAACTGCTTCAAGTGTCGACATAGCTCTTGAGTGTCGGCACAGCTTCAGCTTTAAATGTCGACACAACTTCTGCTTCAGGTGTCGACATAATTCTGGGTGTCGACACAGGTCCTTCTTTAGGTGTCGACTTAGCTTTGAGTGTCGACACAACTTCTTCATTAGTGTCGACACAGCTTCTAGGTGTGGACTCAACTTCTTCATAAGTGTCGACACAAGTTCTGGGTGTCGACACATCTTCTTCACAAGTGTCGACACTTGTACTTAGAATATTTCTTCAAATTCTTAAACCTGCACAATGTAACTCAAACATCTATCAAATACAAAATGATGCATGTCATTGACTAAGATAAGACTTCTTCAAATCTGGTACACATTTTTCAATGTACCCAACAATCACCTGTACATGGTAGAGTTTTCATACAATAACAGTTTTCAAGCGAGTATTGGAATGGCGCCTTTCGAGGCCCTGTATGGGAGAAGGTGTCGTACGCCGTTGTCTTGGTTGGATACAGGCGAGTCGAAGTTATACAAATGTCAAGTAGTGGAATACGTCACTTCAATGGTACGTACGATTCAGGAACGGTTAAAGATCGCTCAGGACAGGCAGGCAAAATACTATAATGCCAAGCATAAGAATGTGGAGTTCAGTGTTAGCGAATGGGTGTATTTGAAAATCAAGCCATTCAAGGGTGTCTCGCGGATTCGACGCTTGAAGAAGCTGAGTCTGAGATACCTTGGACCGTTTGAGATCCTGGAGCGGATTGGAGAAGCAGCGTATCGATTGAAGTTGTCGGTGGAATTGAGTGGTCTACACGATGTATTCCATGTATCGATATTGCGAAAGGTGGTACAAGATCCTTCACATGTCGTTGCGGTCGATCAAGTGCTGATTGATAATGGGTTGACGACCAAGGTCAAGCCAGTTCGCATTGAAGACTTTGAAGTAAAACGGCTCCGCAACAAGTAAATCCGAATAGCTAAAGTCCGAAGGGATAACTGCGGACGTGAGGAGCTTTCTTGGGAGCGAGAGCAGACTATGTTGGAAGCATACCCCGAATTATTCCACGAAGGTAATATTTAAATTGTTTTGTGTACCTTTACATAATTTCGTGGACGAAATTCTTTAAGGGGGGGATTTGTAATGCCCCGAAACTTAAAAGTGAAACGGGCGGTATTCGAACCAAGTTCGGGTCTTGGTAGGGTGAACACGGCCTGTGACACAGGCGTTTCACATGGCCGTGTCGTGATCGGGTCATCGAATTGAGGTCTATGAGTGTTGAGTGCTCAAACACGGCCTAGGACACGGGCGTGTCCCAGGGCGTGTCAGGCACACGGCATGTGACACGGCCGTGTCACATGGCCGTGTACTCCTCTGTAAGTTTGGTCCTGTGTCGAATGAGGGACATGGACCGAAACACGGGCGTGTAATGTATGACACGGGCGTGTCAGATTCGGCACGGGCGTGTTGCCACCCGTGTTTACCAGGGGACGTGATGGTTGGCGTGACAGTTATTCGTGACACACCCCTGGTCACGGGCGTGTCGATGACCCGACACGGGCGTGTCAGGTTGGGACACGGGCGTGTCCTAACCCGTGTGCTTTTCTGTACTCGACAATCGTATCTGGATCGGGGCACACGGCCTGGGACATGACTGTGTGCAAAGCCGTGTTCGGCCAAGGATTAAGAGATTTTAGGCGAATCTGAGTCGTTCGTCTTCTTTAAACAAGATCTGACGGTCCAGATGAGTTCCTATTTTCTTAAGTCCGGGAATAGAGGATTAATTCCTCATTTCCTCTTAAGTATTCTCTTTCTAATTAGTTAGAGAGAGGAGAGGGCAAGGAAGAAGGAAGGGTATGAATCCGGCCGCCGGCGGAGCATAGGAGCACCAAAATTGAGAACTGAGACCAGATCCGTGGAGAGAATTCCCTTGCAAAGCCTTCCATCCGGATAGTTTCTCATGGCGCCAAAGCGGACTTCAAGTGTAACGATTCTCAAATTGAGCATGTGAAGCCCTTCTTCCTTTGCATAGGAAAACCCTCTCATGCGAGTGTGCGGTGAGTTTGCGGTGTTCATTGGTGTAGATATGTAAAGTCCCCCTTTTTAGAGTCTGGAATCGTAGTACGGACATAGGCATTGGTTGTGAAGCCTTCCCGGACGTGTTTGTCTTGATCGGTGATGTTGCATTGCATGAGTAGTCGGAGAAGACTTCGTGCCTTTGATTGTTTTTAGGTTTCTACGCGGTAGATTGCAGCAGGGATCCTTGGGGACTAACTCCAAGGCGCACCTGGAAAACTGGGCGGAAATGTAATTCTGTTAACTTGGCGGCCGTGGATCCAGCCTTGAACATAACTTGGTTATGTGATGTTTGGTAATGAATTAGGATCCGGTTGAAGCTTGGCCCGCGCGTACGTCTTAATGTTACTAGGCAGAGTGAGCAACGGGCGGGTGGAAACGGACCTGGGCTATGTGGTTCGGTGCTAGAGACCCTAAAGTGGAACGGACCATTGGCATGGTCGGGAGTCTTGGACTGCGGTCCGAAAGACTCAGAAATGCTCGCAATGTTTGACATCCCGAGGATGGTGGTGAAGCCACGGAATTGACCGGATTCACCGAGAATGTGCCCTAAGTGCACGGGGTGTTTGGCCGGGCGAGCATGCACCTATGGAGAAATATACTTATGCACTTAATTGTTTCGTTGGGATATTAAAATGCAGGGAAGGAGCACCGCCGTCTAAATTAAGGGGCGGGGTCGTTATAATTTGGTAAGCCTTAGCTGACCGTTGCGTTTGTTTGCCACCGTGCGGTGGAATCTTGCTTGCAGGTGCTGCGGAACCAAGTACCAAATAGCGGGTTGAAGCCCAAGCTGATGTGCTGGTCCTCGAAGGCCAAAGAGAACTGTTATTTTAGTTCTTTCATGTGTGGCCGGCCGGCGAGCCGATGCCTGTAAAACACTATTTTGTTAAGTGAACATTTGTAAGTTCATAAGGCCAAGTACTCTATTTTGTATTTGTTATATTTCATTCATGTGGTGAATAGTGGACATTCATACCGTTGTTGTGCAAATTTTGGGTTCTCATATACTGTTTAAAAGCTTCCGCTAGAATGCTCTGTGTTAGGGCGAGTAGTTGAGAATTTGGTATTATTCTGTAACCCTACCGACTGTCCGTGGTATATGGCGTCGGGTTCCAGCTGGACCTTCTATTATATGCTATACGACGGATGGGGGTGTTACACATTGATTGAAGCAAGCTCACTCAAAGTCAAATATCAAGGCAGTTACTGAAGAAAAATGACTAAGTCCACAAGCATTGAGTGAAGCAAGCTCACTCAATGCTAGATGAACGAAAAGCCAGTGACAGTGAAGAACAATGACTAAGTCTAAAGGAATTGAGTAAAGAAAGCTCACTAGACGCCAGATGAACCAGAAGCTAATGACAGTGAAGAAAAATGACTAAGTCCACAGGAGTTGAGTGAAGCCAGTTCACTTGACGCCATACAAAAAATAGCGCTGAGAGATGGCTGGCAGTCAAAGCTTTGAGTGTTGGCAAAGCAGAAAATAGGTTAAGTCAGCAGCGTTGAGTGGAGCTTGATCACTCAATGTCATGCTGATTCAGTCAAAGCTGTGGAAGAAAGACAAGAAAATCTATCTAAGTACAAAAGTATTGAGTGAAACTAGTTCACTCAACGCTGGATGACAGATACCGCTGAGTCATGCTGCTGCTGTCAATGCCTAAGGCGAAACTAGAATTTAACTAAGTCCAAAATCATTGAGTGAAGCCAGTTCACTCAAGGCCTGGTCAAATGTTGAGGCTGAAGGAAAAAGCATTGAGTGAAGTCAACACACTCAATGCCATCAGGCATAGTTGAATTATTCTAAGTTCAGAATCATTGAGTGAAGACACTCAATGTCATCAGGTATAGCAGAATTATCCTAAGTTCAGAATCATTGAGTGAAGTCAACACACTCAACTCTATCAAGCATAGCAGAATTATTCTAAGTCAAGAATCGTTGAGTATTACTTATTCAATCAACATACTCAATGCAAGATTTTAGAGGCAAAGTATAAAAGCGTTGAGTGAGGCCAGCTCACTCAATACCTTTAGACAGAAGGAGATTTGGTTGAGTATAAAAGCGTTCAGTTAAGCTTATTCACTCAATGCTCTCAACACCTGGACAAGCTGAAGAATTGACTACATCCAGAATCGTTGAGTGAAGCTAATTCACTCAACACACTCAACACCTAGAGTAATTTTGTGAAATTGGGTAAGTCCATAACTTATGACGTCAATAAAGTCAACAAAACTTAAAATGATCATGTAAGTGATGTAACTCATCACTAACGTCGCTGTCAGTCTCATTTTATAAAACTAAGGATATAATTAGCCATTAAAGCAATGACACGTGTCAATCGTCTCGATGGATGAATCGGGATCGAGGCACAAGTTTTTCTGAGTATTCAATTTATTTCGAAATATAAGAGCGTGAAAGTGAGGGTAAGATCTACCTTTACTCTAGAGGGGGGGTAAATAGAGTATATTAAAATAATTTTCCAGATAAAAAATTATTTGTAGTGGAAGACTTGATTTAAGTATGTGTAATGTTCTTGCATTAAATAAAACTAAGATAGCAAGAAAGTAAAAAATCACAGCACACAGCAAAGCAAAAACACAGCAATCCAGAAGACAAAAGGATCTATAGTGATTCCCCAATCAACTGAGTACATCCACTCTTCTACCACCCTAGGTAGGAATCCACTGCAGGAATAGTTGATTAGGTGTCATGGGCACCAATGAGCTTTTGATAAGGTGCTCAAAAACCAAACCAGATTTTTTGATCAGGTTTCTTGCCACCACAGGGTTTTGACAAGGTCTCAGAAACCATCCACAAAACTTTTGAAGGGAGTTTTGAGAAACCCTTTAATGGCAGAGTATGGAAAAAGAAAAGAGTTGTTGTTCTTCTCTGTCAACAGTCTAAGAGAAGACTAGTGTATGATGTTGTCAAAGCTCTCCCTGAGATTTCAGTTGTTCAGGAAGAGAAGCTTTGCATAGGGTGATAGGTCTTCAGTAACTTTAGATCTCCAGCAAGAGTTGATTTCAGCAGTTACTGAAATATGATGTGTCTGGAGTCTTTGATTGATGAAGCCTTTGAACACTTGAATCAGAAGAGATCTTGAAAGAATAGAGAAATTCTTTTTTGTGTGTTGATCTCCTTCACTGTTGTATTCCTTGTGTTCAGTATGAGTTCTGACTTAGTAATCCTGTAGACTTGTGTCTCTAGTTGATTAATATCTCATCTATTTTTCTCAAAAGATTCTGAAGAGATATATTGAAATTAAGTCTTCTGGATAGCCGTTAAACAGTCATAAATGACTTCCTTAAATGAAATTTGTCTCTGGAGGAAAGTCCTAAGAGACATTCCTTTTTGTCTTCCTTGAAACTTGCTCTAGAATAATTGAAACGGCTACAAAATCCTTTGAAATAAATGTTGGATATGAATCAGATTGAATACCATAACTGACTGAATTTGAATTCCTGAAATCGTCGATTTCTTCAGAAAAGCGTCGATCTTAGCTCAACTATTGTCGACCTGAGCTCAGAGACTGAACTTATACTTGAGAAAGAAATCGTCGATTTGAGCTCAACTATCGTCGACCTGAGCTCAGAGATTGGATTAAAGCTAGAGACAGAAACGTCGATCTGAGCTCGAAGATCGTCGAACCGAGTTCGACGACTCATTGAACTGAGCTTAGAGATAGTCGAACTGAGTTCGACGTTTCGTCAACCTGAGCTCGAAGAAAATTGTCCTAGTCTTCAGCACTTGAGTTCTGATCTTAGAAGGTCTTGGGGGCAGCTTCCAAACCTAAGTTCTAACCCTTAGACTAATTCTAATTTTCCTTTAAGACTATACAATAAGGTCAAAATAATTTCATAAGAACATAGTGATCCTTGCCCAAATTAGTAATAGGGTGTTCCAACAATCTCCCCCTATTTGGGTTAGGATTACTATTTACATGACAAATATGAAATAACAAGCATACAGGAAGTATTAAAAAACAGAAACAACAAGCAGAAGAATGAATTGCAGCAATGCAGAAGCACAGATAGTATCACAGCAGACAGTCGGAATTAGATATATATTGTCAGCTTACACATTTACTTCTTTTCATTGCCCTTCTTGAATAAGATTTCTCTGTTAGGGTTGATAGCTTCCTTCTTAGATCTCCTGTCATCATCAGCAAAGGAGGTTTGAGATTTGGGCCTGGGAACCACAACCTCTGGGTGCAGCTTTATATAGCTTTCTGGATCAAAGAATTTTCTGGATGAGTATTTTTCTAATTCCTTCTTTCTTTGCTCAGATAAGGTTGTGATGTTTGACGTGTCTATTCCTTGATCTCTTGCCTTCTTTATCTGATCCAAAGCAGCTAGCTCTTTCATTCTGGCAGTCCAAGCTAGTGGATTATTTTCTGGATCCTCAAAGGGAACTGGAGGTTCATATCTATTTATTGTATCATCAGAAGGAGGAGTTCTTGAAGAAACAATATCTTTCAGCTTATAAGGGAAAGGACCAGAAGTTGAGTAAATGGGTCCTTGTCCTTTCCTTTGATATGGATGTTGTGTGGATTAACCTCTGGAATGACCTATGTACTGACCTCTCCTTGAATGATAACCTCTATGTTGATATACTCTTGATTGAGATCTATCTTGAGATTGAGAGAAGCTTTGATTTGCAGCAGATGAGATCTGAGAAGCAGAACCTCCACAAGTTCCTGTATCTGGAGGAGGAGGAGGAGGATTAAAATGAGAAGATCCTTTATCATACTTATCATACTTCCTCTTTTTCTTCATGGCTTTGAGCTGGTTCTTTGAATACTGCATCCAGGGTTCAGAGATGGGGCATTCATGTAGAATGTAGTACGGAATATCATTATCATCTTTCACTTTCTCTGGAGGTACCCTCTTCAATGCTTTGCTTCTAGCTTTCCTCTTCCTTGTAATGGTTGCAGAGGAGTCATCAGAATAAGTTTTGAATTTGTCACTGTCTGAACTCTGAGGATTGTCATACAGTTCATCAATCCTTTTAAAGTATTCCTTTTGTTGTTTTGATTGATCAGTAGAAATAACAGCAGCAGCAGTAGCAGTGATAGAAGCAGCACTAACAGATACAACAACAACAACAGCGGGCTCAACAACAGCAGAAATAATTGGGGCAACAGGAGCAACAGAAATAGAAACTTCAGCAGCAGATTCTGGAACAACATCATCAGTAGCAGCAGGTTCTGAATAATATCATCAGTATCCATAACATCAACAGAATTAATACTTTCCACAGCCTTGAACTACTTGATATATGAGGAAATCAGGATGGGCTCATAGCTGACAATAGGCACAATGGCCTTAGTGAGGTCTTCAGCTTCATAAGCTGGAAGAAATCTGCTGTGAAGAGTATCAAAATCTAACAGCAGTGACTTAAAGTCAACTGTTCTGAAGGAAAGCACGGGAGCTGAAGCTGTAACTGGAATCTCTGGTAGGAAATCTTCTGAGGCAGACACCATCTCTTCTTCATGAGGCATCTCCCCCTGCCTAGATTCAGTAGATACTGGATCAAGGCACCCCACAGAAGGGATTATCTGAGGAGGAGAAAGGGAAGAGAGCCTGGCAGATAACTCCTGGATGGATTTCAGGAGTGGAGCCATGGAGGTCTCCAGCAAGAGTGTTAGTCTGGGAGCCAACATCCCATACAACCTATCTGCTAGGGCGAGAAGGTCTACTTGCTCAAGTGAAACTTGAGTAGAGTTTGAGGAGAGAGTGACAGAGATTGGTGTAGAAGGAGCTACAGATATAGGGAATAGAGGATGTGGATGGTAGGATGGATGGTTGAGAAATGGGAATGGTGGAGATGGAAGTTATTGGAATTGAAATGGATGGGGTGAAAGATGGTTGTGCAAGAATGTCTTGGAGTAGATTGTTGGTAGGAGGTAGAGGTTGATGGGAGATCAAGAGGTGAGGAATGGGAATTATCCATGTAGGAATCATCTAGTAGACTGAATGATGGAATGGATGAGGTAATATCAAGTGGTCGATAATAATGTAGGGGATGGAAAAGGTCTAAAGAAATTGCTGGAGGAGGAGAAGGAATTGAGAGTGGAGATGAAATGGTGATGGCGGAGGAGATTGAGGTAGTGATGGTGGATGAGGTAGAGGTTGAAGAAATAATGGGTGGAGATGAGGAGGAGGCAGGCAGTTCTTCCAATGGGGCAGTTGCCTGTGAGGAAGTGACTTGAACAGTCCTGGTGCCTGAAGTTGAGATAGCTGCAGGACCTCTGCTTGGTTTGACAATTTTCCTATCCCATTTACCAAATAGGGCACAGGACAGCCTCTTAGAAGCATTAATGTGCACCCCACTGGACACAAGCAACTGAGGGCATCTGTTATGCAAAAACAGCCCTAGAATCCTCCCAAAATTAACAAGATTCTTATTCACCTTTTTCTTGATTAAATCAAAGAAAATCTCTCCCCAATCCAAGTGTTTCTTATCAACTAAAGCAGCCATCAAACAAAATTGATACCTTGAAATGGTATCATGAGCAGAATGCTTGGCTAACAGCACCTTACCCACAACATCAGCTAAAAATCTATATTCAACTGGCAGATTCTTCTTAAGCAGCTTGTTAGGGTTTGCTGCAGAGTGACCCATTCTATCAAGCATACTTGCAAACACTTCTCCATATAACTCAACTGAATCATTCCCAGTGCTCAATTGAAAAACTTCTGTAAGGAGGGCAGGAGTTAGGGATACATGCGTACCGGCTATTGTACCAACCACTATATGTTGATCCAGGTTATGAGCCGTGTATACCCACTCCTTGATTTCATCGGCAGCAAGTTTCATCCTTGTGGACATGATATACACCAACTGCTGTTCCTTGAATAATTCTAGTATGTATTTGAATATTTGGTCACTGCCTTCAAAGGAATCCATATCGATGTCGAATCCAGTGTCAAATTTCATCGCGGCTAGAATTGTAACAGAAATGGCCATTGTATACCAACAAAAACGAACAAACGAGACCAAGTGCAGAGAAGTTTGGAGGGAAGGAAAAGTTCTGCAGAGAGTATGAAAGCGCAAAAGGAGAACGACGGCTGAAAAATGAGTTTTATATTAGGGTTCGACGCCGAAAAGGAAAGATCGTTGAACTCCGTTCGACGATCAGGCTTCTAAAGGAATCTGAAGAGTCTTCAACATCGTCGATCTCCGTTCGACGATATTGGAGAGCGTCGATCTCCGCTCGACGATCTCTGACCAGAAGAAGATAGCCTAGCACTATCTGGAAAACGCTGAACTCCGGTCGACGCTTTCGGAAAACGTAAATCTCCGTTCGACGATCTTTGTGAAAATCGTCGAACGCAGTTCAGAGACAAGAAACACCCTATAGACACAAGAAAAATCATGTTTTAACCTAGTCTTGCTCAATTTTAGGGTTTTAAAAAAATCCTAGATCTTATTTTAAGCTTCCTCCATCTAACATTCCTAACTAATTCAGGAAGAAAGTGTGTTTCTTTTCATCCAATGGTTTGGTGAAAATGTCTCCTCTTTGCAAATCAGTTGGGATATATTGAAGTTCAATTATATTCTTCTCAACATTATCCCTTAAAAAGTGATGCCTAATTTCTATATGTTTTTTCCTACTATGGAGGACTGGATTTTGTGCTATAGAAATAGCACGGGTGTTATCTCAAAATATTGTTGACCTTTCTAAGTTGTAACCATAGTCTAGGAGCTTGTTTTGAATCCACAAAATCTGTGAGCAATAACTACCTGCTGCCATGTATTCAGCTTCAGCAGTTGAAGTGGACACAGATGTTTGTTTCTTACAGAACCATGAGACAAGTCTGTCACCAAGAAACTGGCAAGTTCCACTAGTGCTTTTCCTGTCTACTCTACATCCAGCATAATCAGCATCTGAAAATCCAGTTAATTCAAATCCTGAGTCTTTTGGATACCAGAGACCTAGATTTGGACAACTTTTCACATACCTAAGAATCCTTTTTACTAATGTTAGGTGTGACTCTCTAGGGCTTACTTGGAATCTAGCACATATGCATGTAGCAAATATTATGTCAGGTCTACTAGCTGTAAGGTACAATAGAGATCCAATCATTGCTCTATATGTTGTCTGATCAACAGGTTTCCCATGTTCATCAGCATCCAATACAGCATTAGTAGGCATAGGTGTTTTCATGCAGGATGCTTCAGACATACCAAATTTCTTAACCAACTCTTTTGCATACTTGGTTTGAGAAATGAATATGCCATCAGCATGATGTTTGACTTGCAATTCTCGAAAGAAGGAAAGCTCACCCATGCTACTCATTTCAAATTTAGAATGCATTAGATTAGAGAACCTTTTGCACAAATTTGAATCAGTATATCCAAAGATAATATCATCTACATAGATTTGTACTAGTAGGATATTGGACTTATGGGTTCTAATAAAAAGAGTTTTGTCTACTCTACCCCTTATAAAATCATTTTTCAGAAGAAAGCATGCTAAGGTCTCATACCATACTCTAGGATCTTGCTTGAGACCATATAATACTTTGTACAATTTAAAAACATGATCAAGATGAGTTGGAGAGATAAAACTTGGGGGTTGTCTAACATAGACTTCTTCCTTGATATCTCCATTGAGAAATGCACTTTTTACATACATTTGATAGACCTTGAATCCCTTGTATGTTGCATAAGCTAGGAATATTCTTATGGCCTCTAACCTTGCAACTGGTGCAAAGGTCTGGTCATAGTCTATTCCTTCTTCTTAAGAGTATCCTTATGCAACTCGCATTGCCTTGTTCCTGACAATGATTCCTTGATCATCCAATTTATTTATGAACACCCACTTTGTTACAACAATGGAGTGATCCTTAGGCCTTGGCACTAGCTCCCAAACTTTGTTCCTTTCAAATTGATGCAATTCCTCTTGCATTGTAATTATCCAGTGTGGATCTTGTTCTGCATCTTGTATGGATTGAGGTTTAATTTGAGATAGAAAGCAGGTGTGCATCAGGTTTTGGTTGACCTGATTTCTGGTTTGCACACCAGCTGAGATGTCTCCAATCACTTGGGAGATTGGATGATCTCTTTATGTTACTAAATCAACAGGGGCTGTTTATTGTTCACCAACCTGTGTTGTTGTTTCCTCTTGTGGAACAACAACTGGCTCTTCAAGGTAATTCTCACCAGGATGTTGAGTACCAAAATGTTGAGTGTCCTCTTCATCTTCACTGATTTCACCTCTTTGTTGGATAGGTGAATGTGTTGTATCTTTTTCTACAATATGTAACCTATCAAAATTTTCTGAAAGAGAGTGTACCTACAAAGGTTCTATGGTAGAAATATTCTTCTCCTTATAAAACATGTTAGTTTCATCAAAAGATACATGTACAGATTCTTCAATTTTAAGAGAAGTTTTGTTATACACCCTATAAGCATTACTGATCATGGAGTATCCCAGAAACATTCCTTCATCAACTTTAGCTTGAAATTTTGCTAAATACTTCTTGTCATTATTATGTATGTAACAAATGCAACCAAAAATCTTGAAATAATCTACTTTAGGTTTCCTCCCTTTGAGTAATTCATAGGAAGTCTTGCCCTTCAGTTTATGTATCAAACTTCTATTCAACACATAGTTTGAGATGTTCACTGCCACTGCCCAAAAGGATAGAGGAAGGTGAGCATCTGTTAATAATGTAGTAACAGATTCAATAAGGGTTCTATTTTTTTCCTTTATGCTACCCCATTTTGTTGAGAAGTTTTAGGAGCTGAGAAAGTGTGTCTGATCCCTTCACTTTGACAGAACTCTTGCATAAGAAGAGAATCAAACTCTGTCCCATGATCACTTCTGATTAGGGCAATGTGAGTATTGAACTCAATCTGTATGCATTTGAGAAACTCTGTCAAACACTTAAAGTTATCAGACTTCTTCCTCAGAAAGAACACTCATGTGAATCTAGAGAAGTCATCTATAACTGCTAAAATGTAAGATTTCCCTCCTAAGTTTGTACTGTAATGGGTCCAAAAATATCCATGTGTAACAGATATAAGATCCTAGGTGAATCACTCTTATTAAGTGACTTAAAGCTACTTTTAGTTTTCTTGCCTAATTGACAAGCCCTGCAAAGTCCTTCCTTCTTGTAGGGGACAGAAGGTAGTCCTCGAACAAGGTTATCCTTGGATAGCCTAGCAATGGTTCTAAGGTTTATATGTATTAATATTTTATGCCAAAGTTCATTTGGTTTACTAACAGAGTTGAACATGCAAATATTTACCTTAGTTGAAAGAAAATCTACAAGATAAATGTTACCTTTCCTTTTACCTGTTAACACAGTTGTGTTATCCTCTAATTTGATTTTGCATGAGTATTTGTTGAATGTCACCTGGTAGCCTTCATCACATAGTTGATTGATGCTGATTAAATTATGCTTCAGTCCTTCCACATAAGCCACCTTCTTGAATGTGACTGAGCAAATCTGGACAGCACCATATCCTTTTGTTTGTCCAAATCTTGAATCTCCAAATATTACTTTGGGTCCAAGTTTGGTTTTGAAGGATGTGAGATTCTCCTTGCTTCCTGTCATGTGCTTTGAGCACCCACTATCACGATACCATTGTTGGTTCATTGCTGGATAGGTCTTCACCTGCACATAAGCAACTTATATGTTTTTGACCCAGTTTACCTTGGGCCTAGGTTGATAACCTTTAAATTTTGAAATAAAAGACATCCCTGGCTGACTCTTATAACCTTCAGGATGATATCTCTTAGGAGGTATTATCCATTCAGTATAAGGGTTAAAGTTTTGGGATGTAGGACCTCTAGGATTGAAGTTTGATTTACCTTTAAAAAATTGTTCATAACTCTGATCTCTGTTCGACGATCTCTGAGCTGAGTTCGACGATCTTAGGTCAGATCGTCGAGCTCCGTTCGAAGATCAACTTTGCCAGAGTTCAGAGCTCGGCGATCGTCGACCTGAGTTCGATGATTCAGCTTGAGATCGTTGAGCTCTGTTCGACGATCGTCGATCTTTGTTCGACATTTTCCGTTGAACCTTATTTTTCTTAGGTAAATCAGGATTCTTCCTAGCTACCTCTACAACACCCTTTCCTTTATCTGAGATAAATTTAATTGGGGTTGTTAATACTATAAGTTGGTTGGATGAAGCACCCAAGCCTAGTGTACTGTTAAGTCTAGAGTTCACTGTGCTTGTGATGTCCATCCGTTTGATGCTTATCCCATTAAGGGATTCTTCAAACTTCTTTGCTTGGGATAGTTAACTTTTCATTGAAGCTATCTCCTCTCTACAGCATTCTAACTTATCAGAGAGTTTGAGGTTGTCTGATTTTAAAGTTCTATGTTCAGACAATTGATTTCTGAGAGAGATAATCTCTTTCTCAGACTTTAGCAGGTCTAAAAAAGTGACTTAAATTCAAATTTATAGTCCTCTGAATTAAAATCAAAGGAATCTATTACTTGGTCTTCTTCATCTTCATGTTCATATTCAGATTCTGACTCATGTTCTGCATCAGAATTATGTTTGGAGGCTTTGATAGCCATCATGCAGAACTCCTTCTCTTCAGCATCATCTTCATCATCACTTGAACTTGAAGATGCCTTTGATTCTTCTTCAGTTTCACTCCAGGTTTCAGCTACAAATCCTTTCCTGGTGTGTTTGTTCTTGCTGGAAGAGAATTTATCATTGTTGTTTCTTCTGAAATCTTTGTCTCTTCTCTTGTCTTTCCTGTCCTTCTTGTCCTTATTATGATTTTCTGGACAATCAGGCACAATGTGGCCTGGTTTCCTGCATCCAAAACAAATGATTTCTTTGTTACTGAACTTGTCATACCTTGGCTTCTCATGCCCTCTGGATGACCTCTTTCTGAAATCTTTCCTGGCCATCTTATAAAATCTTTTGGCCAGTAAGCACATTAATTCTTAATTTCCTGTGACCTTGTCTTCAGGCTGTTCTTCTATAGCTTTGAATGCTATTGCCTTCTCCTTCCTGATTGCTGGAGAAGCAACCTTTTGTTCTTATTCTCTATTCTTGATGAGCAGCTTATAGGACTTGAGCTTGCCCAACAAAGCTTCAGTAGTGATCTCATTTAGGCTTCTGGCATCCTTGATTGGCCAGATCCTTGAATCCCAAGTGCTGGGGAAGCACATTAGGATTTTGTCATTGAGTTCAGTTAGTGAGATCTCCTTGTCCAATGTTTTTAACTCACTGACTATTAGGCTAAGCCTGTTGTACATGTCAACAAATGACTCAGTTTCTCCCTTCTTGAAATTCTCATACTGGGTTATGAGATGGGATCTTCTATCCTTTCTTTCATCAGCTGATCCTGACACAAGCTCAGATAGCTTGTCCCAGATTTGTTTTGCTGAGTTGCATTCAGCCACCTTTTGAAATATGTCATCAGACATAGTCTGGGCCAATATGTTCATTGCTTTGGCATCTGCAACTTTCCATTTCTTGATTTCTGCATCTGTTCCTGAAGGAGGTAGAACAGCACTTGTACTTGTATCTTCTGGGGGTCTTGGACACACTGTCAAAACAAAATTATAGATGTCCTCATCAATAGAATTCATATATAATTTTATCCTTGCCTTCCAAAGTGCAAACTTAGAAAGGTTGCACACTGGAGGTCTGGTGCTAGAATAATCTTTATTCTGTGCCATGGTTTTGTATAAAAATAAATATAATATAAATAATAACTCTCTATAGAAGATTGATCTTATCAGAGATCTTTTGGTTCAGGTGTTAGCCTGTAGGAACAACCAATCTAATGAAGATTCAGTTGTTGAGTAACCAACCTGTCTCTGATACCAATTGAAAGTGAGGGTAAGATCTACCTTTACTCTAGAGGGGGTGAATAGAGTATATTAAAATAATTTTCCAGATAAAAAATTATTTGCAGTGGAAGACTTGATTTAAGTATATGTGTAATGTGTTTACAGTAAATAAAACTAAGATAGCAAGAAAGCAAAAATCACAGCACACAGCAAAGCAAAAAACACAGCAATCAAGAAGACACAAGGATCTATAGTAGTTCCCCAATCAACCTGGGTACATCCACTCTTCTACCACCCTAGGTAGGAATCCACTGCAGGAATAGTTGATCAGGTGTCCTAGGCACCAATGAGCTTTTGATAAGATGCTAAAAAACCAAACAAGATTTTTTGACCAGGTGTCTTGCCACCACTGATTTTTGACAAGGTCTCAGAAACCAGCCACAAAACTTTTGAACGGAGTTTTGCGAAACCCTTTTGCAGCAGAGTAAGGAAAAAGAAAAGAGTTTTTGTTCTTCTCTGTCAACAGTCTAAGAGAAGACTAGTGGATGATGTTGTCAAAGCTCCCCCTGAGATTTGCAGTTGTTCAGGAAGAGAAGCTTTGCATAGGGTGATAGGTCTTCAGTAACTTTAGATCTCCAGCAAGAGATGATTTCAGCAGTTGCTGAAATATGATGTATCTGGAGTCTTTGATTGATGAAGCCTTTGAACACTTGAATCAGAAGAGATCTTGAAAGAATAGAGAAATTCTTTTTTATGTGTTGATTTCCTTCATTGTTGTATTTCTTGTGTTCAGCATGAATTCTGACTTAGTAATCCTGTAGACTTGTGTCTCTAGTTGATTGATACCTCATTTATTTTTCTCAAAAGATTCTGAAGAGATATATTGAAATTCAGTCTTCTGGATAGCCGTTAAACAGTCATAAATGACTTAAATGAAATTTGTCTCTGGAGGAAAGTCCTAAGAGACATTCCTTTTTGTCTTCCTTGAAACTTGCTCCAGAATAATTGAAACGGCTACAAAATCCTTTGAAATAAATGATGGATATGAATCAGATTGAATACCATAACTGACTGAATTTGAATTCCTGAAATCTTCGATCTCTTCAGAAAAGCGTCGATCTGAGCTCAACTATCGTCGACCTGAGCTCAGAGACTGAACTTATACTTGAGATAGAAATCGTCGATCTGAGCACAACTATCGTCGACCTGAGCTCAGAGATTGGATTAAAGCTAGAGACAAAAACGTCGATCTGAGCTCGAAGATCGTCGAATCGTGTTCTACGACTCATTGAACTGAGCTCAGAGATAATCGAACTGAGTTCGACGTTTCGTCGACCTGAGCTCGACGAAAATTGTCCTAGTCTTCAGCACTTGAGTCCTGATCTTAGAAGGTCTTGGAGGCAGCTTCCAAACCTAAGTTCTAACCCTTAGACTCATTCTAATTGACCTTTAAGACTATACAATAAGGTCAAAATAATTTCCTAATAACATAGTGATCCTTTCCCAAATTAGTAATAGGGTGTTCCAACAGAGCGGGAGTTAGTCTTCCCCCCCCCCCCCCCGCTATTGTTGCAAAAACATGAAGGTCGTTTCGACAATTCTAAAGGTTTTCTGAGTTAGCTGCGACTATAAATATCTGTTGTAGCAAGATCAAAGGATTTCTCTGAGGAAGATGAATCAGCCAATGTCAGCCCTTGCTGAAGTTGCTTCAAGATCCAAGACGGGCCAAAATATAGATCAATCTTTAGATCTGTGAGGAAGAGGTAGAGCATTATGTGATCTACAAAACAAGTTAGCTGATAGAAGATCTTTCTTCTCTCTCTTTCATCAGCAGAATCAGAATTAAGGTTCTGAGATTACCTCTAACACAAGCAGCAGATTCTTGAAGAACATCAACCTTATTATTGTGAAGAAGATTGGGTTGAGATTCTTTCAGCTCAGGAAGAAATTGACTCACAGATTCATTTCTATTGAGTCAAATCAATATTTCTATTCATATTATGTAGGATCTGTTCAAGATATGTGTTGTAAGCCTAGCTTATAAAGGCTGAGAGTTATATCTGGTGAGATTTGTATTGTAAGCCTTAGTTATAAAGGCTGAGTGTAGGATCTGGTATAGATCTGAGTGTTAGGATACAGTCTTGGATCTGTGTATGGCAGGGCTATTTTCTTAGCCTATATTATTGGGCATTTGTGCCTGGGGTAGGTGATCAGGTGATTACTGAGTGGGTGGGTTGTGTGCATGTGTTGTAAGTCTCAGTGGAGACTGAGTGATCCTGCGGGATCGTGTTGTAATCTCTGAGGAGCCAAGTTGTTGAATAAGTGCCTTGTATAACATTCTGTTACAAAGGTGGGAGGGATAGTGGATGTACCTATATACTGGAGAACCACTATAAATATCTGGTGTGATGTGTGTGAATGTCTTGAAAGCTGAACTAATCAATCACAATAGGGCCAAAATTAGTTAAAGACTTAAAGAACTTAAAGATATTCAAAAATTACCTTAAAACCTATTCACCCACACTCTAGGTGATTAGCTATCTTTATATTCAAAGACTTTCAGGTATACCGGTTAAAACAGCTTCGCAACTGCCACCATTAACCCTAGTGTCGGGCGGTATCTTAGAGAAACAATTTCCTGCTTCAGGAAACTTGGGGCATAATAAATCTCCCCCACTTAAAGATTTTCATCTTGAAATTACACCATGCAGGAAATTATAGAAGTAACAACATTACCATGTGTACCTTAAATGAATAGCTCAGGGAACTTCGCCCTCATGGTTTGCTCCCGCTCCCATGACAGTTCCTCATGGCAAAAGTTGTCCCAATGGACCTTGACCATTGATGGAGACTGCGACCCCCAACATGTTGAGGATGATGACGGCATGCTCGCGGAAGATCCTTCTTCATCTCCAACCAAAGTCTTACGGCGCCATGGTGACCTTGTGGAGTGACGCTATAATCTCCGCCCTCGGCGCAAGATAGCTTATTAATATTTAGTTGAATTTATTTACTATTTTGAGACCATTTTTATTTCAACATGTTATGTTTAAACATTAGAGTGTTTTTATTTTTATTTAGGTTGCATGTAGCCTAACATTGATGTGAGCCTATATAAGGCCATGTTATTATTATTTTTATTAAGTTTGAATGAATTGAAAACCCTAATTGTATTTCCCTCTCTTGCTCCCCTCCTACTCCTAGAATATTTTGGCCCCCCTCTCTCTAAAACCCGCCGCCCTCCTCTACTCCCCTTCCAAGCCGTCGATGGCCCCTTCCTCCTTTGCTCTCAACCTCACGGCCACCTATCTCCACCACTCTAGCCCTCTCTCTCTCAAAACTCGACCACCCTCTCCTTTTATTTCTAGCCGCCACCTTTTTCTCTCTCCCCAAAATATCTTGGCCACCTCCTCCCAATGCAAAACCCATCAACCACCCTTCCCTCTTCCTCTTCAAAATCTGACCATCACCTTCTCAACCACAAAACCAGACAGCTTTCCATCTCCTTGGGAATTAATTCCTTCAACACACCTCTCGGTGGATTTCGGCCAAGGAGCATAGAACCACCATGTGAACCAACTCCGGCGTGAAGCGAAGAAGACAGACGAGTGTTCTCTCCATCCGGCATGACTCCGACAAAGCCGTTGAAGAGCGACCCAAGTTAGAGAAATCGGAATCATCCATTCCGATTGGGTAGCGAAAAATTCTACCTTTTGAGTGTTCTTTCCTAGATTTTTCATGTGGTGGAAAACTTTAGCGTTGATTCTTGATAGCATTAAATTCTTCATGGATTTCTTCGATCGATTTTGTTGTCTATCTTGATTGATTTAATTTCGATAGGATTGGCGAACCTCGCTTTCTTTTTGTTGGGAGAGATCTACCGTTTCTGAATCGCAAATTTTGGTAGATCTCTTTTGATACAACCACCGCTCGATAGGACCGGGTGGGTCCTTTTAGCCGGAAAGAATATTGGCTTATAGCCTTTATTCGATCCTAATCGGTTTGGCTACCCGTACGTTAGCATTTAATTGATAAAATTGAGTAACGTGTCTGTCGCGTTGAAGTTTTTGTGCGAATGTAAATTGGGTCATAGAGGAAAAAGTCGTATTTGTCCTTTAACAACCAGAGTCAACGTGTGAGCCTACATCAACCATCCTGATAGACTTATTCTGAAGCTGCTTGACTTCCATGTCCTAGATACATATGGGCTTTACCTTTGTTGTCAACGTAAATTGAGTAACGTGTCATCTTGGTAGGGTGAACACGGCCTGTGACACGGGCGTGTCATATGGCCGTATCGTGATCGGGTCATCGAATTGAGGTCTACGAGTGTTGAGTGCACAAACACGGCCTAGGACACGGGCGTGTCCTAGGGCGTGTCAGGCACACGGCATGTGACACGGCCGTGTCACATCGTCGTGTACTCCTCTGTAAGTTTGGTCCTGTGTCGACTAAGGGACATGGACCGAAACACGGGCGTGTACTGTATGACACGGGCGTGTCAGATTCGGCACGGCCGTGTGGCCACCCGTGTCTACCAGGGGACGTGACGGTTGGCGTGACGGTTATTCGTGACACACCCCTGGTAACGGGCGTGTCGATGACCCGACACGGGCGTGTCAGGTTGGGACACGGGCGTGTCCTAACCCGTGTGCTTTTCTGTACTCGACAATCGTGTCTGGATCGGGGCACACGGCCTGGGACATGATAGTGTGCAATCCGTGTTCGGCCAAGGATTAAGAGATTTTAGTCGAATCTGAGTCGTTCGTCTTCTTTAAACAAGATCTGACGGCCAAGATGAGTTCCTGTTTTCTTAAGTCCGGGAATAGAGGATTAATTCCTCATTTCCTCTTAAGTGTTCTCTTTCTAATTAGTTAGAGAGAGGAGAGAGCAAGGAAGAAGGAAGGGTATGAATCCGTCCGCCGGCGGAGCATAGGAGCACCAAAATTGAGAACTGAGACCAGATCCGTGGAGAGAATTCCTTTGTGAAGCCTTCCATCCGGATAGTTTCTTATGGCGCCAAAGCGGACTTCAAGTGTAACGATTCTGAACTTGAGCATGTGAAGCTCTTCTTCCTTTGCATAGGAAAACCCTCTCACGCGAGTGTGCGGTGATTTTGTGGTGTTCATTGGTGTAGATATGTAAAGTCCCCCTTGTTTAGAGTCTGGAATCGTAGTACGGATATAGGCATTGGTTGTGAAGCCTTCCTGGATGTGTTTGTCTGGATCGGTGATGTTGCATTGCATGAGTAGCCGGAGAAGACTTCGTGCCTTTGATTGTTTTCAGGTTTCTACGCGGTAGATTGCAGCAGGGATCCTTGGGGACTAACTCCAAGGCGCACCCGGAAAACTGGGCGGAAACGTAATTATGTTAACTTGGCGGACGGGGATCCAGCCTTGAACATAACTGGGTTATGTGATGTTTGGTAATGAATTAGGATCCGGGTGAAGCTTGGCTCGTGCGTACGTCTTAATGTTACTAGGAGGAGTGAGCAACGGGCAGGTGGAAACAGACCTGGGCTATGTGGTTTGGTGCTAGAGACCCTAAAGTGGAACGGACCATTGGCAAGGTCGGGAGTCTTGGACTGCAGTCGGAAAGACTCAGAAATGCTCACAATGTTTGCCATCCCGAGGATGGTGGTGAAGCCACGGAATTGACCGGATTCACCGAGAATGTGCCCTAAGTGCACGGGGTGTTTGGCCGGGCGAGCCTACACCTGTGGAGAAATATACTTATGCACTTAATTGTTTAGCTAGGCTATTAAAATGCAGGGAAGGAGCACCGTCGTCCCGATTAAGGGGCGGGGTCGTTATAATTTGGTAAGCCTTAGCTGACCGTTGCTTTGTTTGCCATCGTGTGGTGGAATCCTTCTTGCAGGTACTGCGGAACCAAGTACCAAATAGCGGGTTGAAGCCCAAGCTGCTGTTCTTGTCCTCGAAGGCCAAAGAGAACTGTTATTTTAGTTCTTTCATGTGTGGCCGGCCGGCGAGCCAATGTCTGTAAAACACTATTTTGTTAAGTGAACATTTGTAAGTCCATAAGGCCAAGTACTCTATTGTGTATTTGTTATATTTCATTCATATGGTGAATAGTGGACATTCATACCGTTGTTGTGCAAATTTTGGGTTCTCATATACTGTTTAAAAGCTTCCGCTAGAATGCTCTGTGTTTGGGCGAGTAGTTGAGAATTTGGTATTATTCTGTAACCCTACCGACTGTCCGTGGTATATGGTGTCGGGTTCCAGTTGGACCTTTTGTTATATGCTATACGACGGATGGGGGTATTACACATTGAGTGAAGCAAGCTCACTCAAAGTCAAATATCAAGGCAGTTACTGAAGAAAAATGACTAAGTCCACAAGCATTGAGTGAAGCAAGCTCACTCAATGCTAGATGAACCAAAAGCCAGTGATAATGAAGAACAATGACTAAGTCTAAAGGAATTTAGTAAAGCAAGCTCACTCAACGCCAGATGAACCAGAGCTAATGACAGTGAAGAAAAATGACTAAGTCCACAGGATTTTAGTGAAGCCAGTTCACTCAACGCCATACAAATAATAGCACTGAGAGATTGCTGACAGTCAAAGCTTTGAGTGTTGGCAAAGCAGAAAATCGGTTAAGTCAGCAGCGTTGAGTGGAGCTTGATCACTCAATGTCATGCTGATTTAGTAAAAGCTATGGAAGAAAGATAAGAAAATCTATCTAAGTACAAAAGTATTGAGTGAAACTAGTTCACTCAATGCTGGATGACAGATAGCGCTGAGTCATGCTGCTGCTGTCAATGCCTAAGGCAAAACTAGAATTTAACTAAGTTTAAAATCATTGAGTGAAGCCAGTTCACTCAAGGCCTAGTCAAATGTTGAGGCTGAAGGAAAAAAGCATTGAGTGAAGTCAACACACTCAACGCCATCAGGCATAGTAGAATTATTCTAAGTTCAGAATCATTGAGTGAAGTCAACACACTCAATGCCATCAGGTATAGAAGAATTATCCAAAGTTCAGAATCATTGAGTGAAATCAACACACTCAACTCTATCAAGCATAGCAGAATTATTCTAAGTCAAGAATCGCTGAGTATTACTTATTCAATCAACATACTCAATGCAAGATTTTAGAGGCAAAGTATAAAAGAGTTGAGTGAGGCCAGCTCACTCAACCCCTTTAGACAGAAGGAGATTTTGTTGAGTATAAAAGCGTTCATTTAAGCTTATTCACTCAACGCTCTCAACACCTGGACAAGCTGAAGAATTGACAACGTCCAGAATCGTTGAGTGAAGCTAATTCACTCAACACACTCAACACCTGGAGTAATTTTGTGAAATTGGGTAAGTCCATAACTGATGACGTCAATAAAGTCAACAAAACTTAAAATGATCATGTAAGTGTTGTAACTCATCATTAACGTCGCTGTCAGTCTCATTCTGTAAAACTAAGGATATAATTAGCCGTTAAAGCAATGACACGTGTCAATCGTCTCGATGGATGAATCGGGATCGAGGCACAAGTTTTTCTGAGTATTCAATTTATTTTGAAATATAGGAGCGTGAAAGTGAGGGTAAGATCTACCTTTACTCTAGAGGGGGGGTGAATAGAGTATATTAAAATAATTTTCCAGATAAAAAATTATTTGCAGTGGAAGACTTGATTTAAGTATGTGTAATATGCTTACAGTAAATAAAACTAAGATAGCAAGAAAGTAAAAAATCACAGCACACAGCAAAGCAAAAACACAGCAATCCAGAAGACACAAGGATCTATAGTGATTCCCCAATCAACCTGAGTACATCCACTCTTCTACCACCCTAGGTAGGATCCACTGCAGGAATAGTTGATCAGGTGTCATGGGAACCAATGAGCTTTTGATAAGGTGCTCAAAAACCAAACTCGATTTTTTGATCAGGTTTCTTGCCAGCACTGAGTTTTGACAAGGTCTCAGAAACCAGCCACAAAACTTTTGAAGAGAGTTTTGAGAAACCCTTTTATAGCAGAGTAAGGAAAAAAGAAAAGAGTTGTTGTTCTTCTCTGTCAACAGTCTAAGAGAAGACTAGTGTATGATGTTGTCAAAGCTCCCCCTGAGATTTACAGTTATTCAGGAAGAGAAGCTTTGCATAGGGTGATAGGTCTTCAGTAACTTTAGATCTCCAGCAAGAGTTGAATTTCAGCAGTTGCTAAAATATGATGTGTCTGGAGTCTTTGATTGATGAAGCCTTTGAACACTTGAATCAGAAGAGATCTTAAAAGAATATATAAATTCTTTTCTGTGTATTGATCTCCTTCACTGTTGTATTCCTTGTGTTCAGTATGAATTCTGACTTAGTAATCCTGTAGACTTGTGTCTCTAGTTGATTAATAAATCATCTATTTTTCTCAAAAGATTCTGAAGAGATATATTGAAATTAAGTCTTCTGGATAGCCGTTAAACAGTCATAAATGACTTCCTTAAATGAAATTTGTCTCTGGAGGAAAGTCCTAAGAGACATTCCTTTTTGTCTTCCTTGAAACTTGCTCTAGAATAATTGAAACGGCTACAAAATCCTTTGAAATAAATGCTGGATATTAATCAGATTGAATACCATAACTGACTGAATTTGAATTCCTGAAATCGTCGATCTCTTCAGAAAAGCGTCGATCTTAGCTCAACTATCGTCGACCTGAGCTCAGAGAATGAACTTATACTTGAGACAAAAATCGTCAATCTGAGCTCAACTATCGTCGACCTGAGCTCAGAGATTAGATTAAAGCTAGAGACAGAAATGTCGATCTGAGCTCGAAGATCGTCGAACCGAGTTCGACGGCTCGTTGAACTGAGCTCAGAGATAGTCGAACTGAGTTCGACGTTTCGTCGACCTGAGCTCGACGAAAATTGTCCTAGTCTTCAGCACTTGAGTTCTGATCTTAGAAGGTCTTGGGGGCAGCTTCCAAACCTAAGTTCTAACCCTTAGACTAATTCTAATTTTCTTTTAAGACTATACAATAAGGTCAAAATAATTTCCTAAGAACATAGTGATCCTTGCCCAAATTAGTAATAGGGTGTTCCAACAATCTCCCCCTATTTGGGTTAGGATTACTATTTACATGATAAATAGGAAATAACAAGCATACGGGAAGAATTAAAAAACTGAAACAACAAGCAGAAGAATGAATTGCAGCAATGCAGAAGCACAGATAGTATCACAGCAGACAGTCAGAATTAGATATATATTGTCAGCTTACACATTTACTTCTTTTCATTGCCCTTCTTGAATAAGATTTCTCTGTTAGGGTTGAGAGCTTCCTTCTTAGATCTCCTGTCATCATCAGCACCTAAGGAGGTTTGAGATTTGGGCCTAGGAACCACAACCTCTGGGTGCAGCTTTATATAGCTTTCTCGATCAAAGAATTTTCTGGATGAGTATCTTTATAGTTCCGTCTTTCTTTGCTCAAATAAGGTTGTGATGTTTGACGTGTTTATTCCTTGATCTCTTGCCTTATTTATCTGATCCAAAGAAGCTAGCTCTTTCATTCTGGCAGTCCAAGCTAGTGGATTATTTTCTGGATCCTAAAAGAGAACTGGAGGTTCATATCTATTCATTGTATCATCAGAAGGAGGAGTTCTTGAACCAACAGTATCTTTCAGCTTATAAGGGAAAGGACCAGAAGTTGTGTCAATGGGTCCTTGTCCTTTCCTTTGATATGGATGTTGTCTGGATTGACCTCTGGAATGACCTCTGTACTGACCTCTCCTTGAATGATAACCTCTATGTTGATATACTCTTGATTGAGATCTGTCTTGAGATTGAGAGAAGCTTTGATTTGCAGCAGATGAGATCTGAGAAGCAGATCCTCCACAAGTTCCTGTATCTGGAGGAGGAGGAGGATTAAAATGATAAGATCCTTTATCATACTTATCATACTTCCTCTTTTTCTTCATGGCTTTGAGCTGGTTCTTTGAATGCTGCATCCAGGGTTCAGAGATGGGGCATTCATGTAGAATGTAGTACGGAATATCATTGTCATCTTTCACTTTCTCTAGAGGTACCCTCTTCAATGATTTGCTTCTAGCTTTCCTCTTCCTTGCAATAGTTGCAGAGGAGTCATCAGAATCGGTTTGGAATTTGTCACTGTCTGAACTCTGAGGATTTTCATACATTTCATCAATCCTTTTAAAGTATTCCTTTTGTTATTTTGATTGATCAGTAGAAATAACAGCAGCAGCAGTAGCAGTGACAGAAGCAGCACTAACAGATACAACAACAATAGCCGGCTCAACAACAGCAGAAATAATTGGGGCAACAGGAGCAACAGAAATAGAAACTTCAGTAGCAGATTTTGGAACCACATCATCAGTAGCAGCAGGTTCTGAATAATATCATCAGTATCCATAACATCAATAGAATTAATACTTTCCACAGCCTTGAATGACTTGATATATGAGGAAATCAGGCTGGGCTCACAGCTGGCAATAGGCACAATGGCCTTAGTGAGGTCTTCAGCTTCATAAGCTGGAAGAAATCTGCTGTGAAGAGTATAAAATTCTGACAACAGTGACTTAAAGTAGACTGTTCTGAAGGAAAGTACTGGAGCTGAAGCTGTAACTGGAATCTTTGGCAGGAAATCTTCTGAGGCAGACACCATCTCTTCTTCATGAGGCATCTCCCCCTGCCTAGATTCAGTAGATATTGGATCAAGGCACCCCACAGAAGGGATTGCCTGAGGAGGAGAAAGGGAAGAGAGCCTGGCAGATAACTCCTGGATGGATTTCAGGAGTGGAGCCATGGAGGTCTCCAGCAAGAGTGTTAGCCTGGGAGCCAACATCCCATATAGCCTATCTGCTAGAGCGGGAAGGTCTACTTGCTCAAGTGAAACTTGAGTAGAGGTAGAGGAGAGAGTAATAGAGATTGGTGTAGAAGGAGTTACAGATATAGGGAATAGAGGATGTGGATGGTAGGATGGATGGTTGAGAAATGGGAATGGTGGAGATGGAAGTTATTGGAATTGAAATGGATGGGATGAAAGATGGTTGTGCAAGAATGTCTTGGAGTAGTTAGTTGTAGGAGGTAGAGGTTGATGGGAGATCAAGAGGTGAGGAATGGGAATCATCCATGTAGGAATCATCTAGTAGACTGAATGATGGAATGGATGAGGTAATATCAAGTGGTCTATAATAATATAGGGGATGCAAAAGGTCTACAGAAATTTTTGGAGGAGGAGAAGGAATTGAGAGTGGAGATGAAATGGTGAGGTGAGGAGATTGAGGTAGTGATGGTGGATGAGGTAGAGGTTGAAGAAACAATGGGTGGAGATGAGGAGGAGGCAGGCAGTTCTTCCAATGGGGCAGTTGCCTGTGGGGAAGTGACTTGAACAGTCCTGGTGCCTGAAGTTGAGATAGTTGCAGGACCTCTTCTTGGTTTGACAATCTGCCTGTCCCATTTACCAAATAGGGCACAGGACAACCTCTTAGAAGCATTAATGTGCACCCCACTTGACACAAGCAACTGAGGGCATCTGTTATGCAAAAATAGCCCTAGAATCCTCCCAAAATTAACAAGATTCTTATTCACCTTTTTCTTGATTAAATCAAAGAAAATCTCTCCCCAATCCAAGTGTTTCTTATCAACTAAAGCAGCCATCAAACAAAATTGATACCTTGAAATGGTATCATGAGCAGAATGCTCTGCTAACAACACCTTACCCACAACATCAGCTAAAAATCTATATTCAACTGACAGATTCTTCTTAAGCAGCTTGTTAGGGTTTGCTGCAGAGTGACCCATTCTATCAAGCATACTTGCAAACACTTCTCCAGATAACTCAACTGAATCATTCCCAGTGCTCAATTGAAAAACTTCTGTAAGGAGGGCAGGAGTTAGGGATACATGCGTACCGGCTATTGTATCAACCACTGTATGTTGATCCAGGTTATGAGCCGTGTATACCCACTCCTTGATTTCATCGGCAGCAAGTTTCATCCTTGTGGACATGATATACACCAACTGCTGTTCCTTGAATAATTCTAGTATGTATTTGAATATTTGGTCATTGCCTTCAAAGGAATCCATATCGATGTCGAATCCAGTGTCAAATTTCATCGCGGCTAGAATTGTAACAGAAATGGCCATTGTATACCTGCAAAAACGAACAAACGAGACCAAGTGCAGAGAAGTTTGGAGGGAAGGAAAAGTTCTGCAGAGAGTATGAAAGCGCAAAAGGAGAACGACGGCCGAAAAATGAGTTTTATATTAGGGTTCGACGCCGAAAAGGAAAGATCGTTGAACTCCGTTCGACGATCAGGGCTTCTAAAGGAATCTGAAGAGTCTTCAATATCGTCGATCTCCGTTCGACGATATTGGAGAGCGTCGATCTCCGCTCGACGATCTCTGACCAGAAGAAGATAGCCTAGCACTATCTGGAAAACGCTGAACTCTAGTCGACGCTTTCGGAAAACGTAAATCTTCGTTCGACGATCTTTGTGAAAATCGTCGAACGCAGTTCAGAGACAAGAAACACCCTATAGACACAAGAAAAATCATGTTTTTAACCTAGTCTTGGTCAATTTTAGGGTTTTAAAAAAATCCTGGATCTTATTTTAAGCTTCCTCCATCTAACATTCCTAACTGATTCAGGAAGAAAGTGTGTTTCTTTTCATCCAATGGTTTGGTGAAAATGTCTCCCCTTTGCAAATCAGTTGGGATATATTGAAGTTCAATTATATTCTTCTCAACATTATCCCTTAAAAAGTGATGCCTAATTTCTATATGTTTTTTCCTACTATGGAGGACTGGATTTTGTGCTATAGAAATAGCACGGGTGTTATCTCAAAATATTGTTGACCTTTCTAAGTTGTAACCATAGTCTAGGAGCTTGTTTTGAATCCACAAAATCTGTGAGCAATAACTACCTGCTGCCATGTATTCAGCTTCAGCAGTTGAAGTGGACACAGATGTTTGTTTCTTACAGAACCATGAGACAAGTCTGTCACCAAGAAACTGGCAAGTTCCACTAGTGCTTTTCCTGTCTACTCTACATCCAGCATAATCAGCATCTGAAAATCCAGTTAATTCAAATCCTGAGTCTTTTGGATATCAGAGACCTAGATTTGGACAACTTTTCACATACCTAAGAATCCTTTTTACTAATGTTAGGTGTGACTCTCTAGGGCTTACTTGGAATCTAGCACATATGCATGTAGCAAACATTATGTCAGGTCTACTAGCTATAAGGTACAATAGAGATCCAATCATTGCTCTATATGTTGTCTGATCAACAGGTTTCCCATGTTCATCAGCATCCAATACAGCATTAGTAGGCATAGGTGTTTTCATGCAGGATGCTTCAGACATACCAAATTTCTTAACCAACTCTTTTGCATACTTGGTTTGAGAAATGAATATGCCATCAGCATGATGTTTGACTTGCAATCCTCAAAAGAAGGAAAGCTCACCCATGCTACTCATTTCAAATTTAGAATGCATTAGATTAGAGAACCTTTTGCACAAATTTGAATCAGTATATCCAAAGATAATATCATCTATATAGATTTGTACTAGTAGGATATTGGAC
This sequence comes from Platanthera zijinensis, assembly GCA_039513925.1. Taxonomy (NCBI): domain Eukaryota; kingdom Viridiplantae; phylum Streptophyta; class Magnoliopsida; order Asparagales; family Orchidaceae; genus Platanthera; species Platanthera zijinensis. The sequence continues at coordinate 122,559,502 of CM077095.1, read as the reverse complement.
TTATGGGTTCTAATAAAAAGAGTTTTGTCTACTCTACCCCTTATAAAATCATTTTTCAGAAGAAAGCATGCTAAGGTCTCATACCATGCTCTAGGAGCTTGCTTGAGACCATATAATACTTTGTGCAATTTAAAAACATGATCAAGATGAGTTGGAGAGATAAAACTTGGGGGTTGTCTAACATAGACTTCTTCCTTGATATCTCCATTAAGAAATGCACTTTTTACATCCATTTGATAGACCTTGAATCCCTTGTATGCTGCATAAGCTATGAATATTCTTATGGCCTCTAACCTTGCAACTGGTGCAAAGGTCTGGTCATAGTCTATTCCTTCTTCTTAAGAGTATCCTTGTACAACTAGCCTTGCCTTGTTCCTGACAATGATTCCTTGATCATCCAATTTGTTTATGAACACCCACTTTGTTACAACAATGGAGTGATCCTTAGGCCTTGGCACTAGCTCCCAAACTTTGTTCCTTTCAAATTGATGCAATTCCTCTTGCATTGTAATTATCTAGTGTGGATCTTGTTCTGCATCTTGTATGGATTGAGGTTCAATTTGAGATAGAAAGCAGGTGTGCATCAGGTTTTGGTTGACCTGATTCCTGGTTTGCACACTAGCTGAGATGTCTCTAATCACTTGGGAGATTGGATGATCTCTTGATGTTACTAAATCAACAGGGGGTGTTTATTGTTCACCAACCTGTGTTGTTGTTTCCTCTTGTGGAACAACAACTAGCTCTTCAAGGTATTTCTCACCAGGATGTTGAGTACCAAAATGTTGAGTGTCCTCTTCATCTTCACTGATTTCACCTCTTTGTTGGATAGGTGAATGTATTGTATCTTTTTCTACAATATGTAACATATCAAAATTTTCTGAAAAAGAGTGTACCTGCAAAGGTTCTATGGTAGAAATATTCTTCTCCTTATAAAACATATTAGTTTCATCAAAAGATACATGTACAGATTCTTCAATTTTAAGAGAAGTTTTGTTATACACCCTATAAGCTTTACTGATCATGGAGTATCCCAGAAACATTCCTTCATCAGCTTTAGCTTGAAATTTTGCTAAATACTTCTTGTCATTATTATGTATGTAACAAATGCAACCAAAAATCTTGAAATAATCTACTTTAGGTTTCCTCCCTTTGAGTAATTCATAGGGAGTCTTGCCCTTCGGTTTATGTATCAAACTTCTATTCAACACATAGTTTGAGATGTTCACTGCCTCTGCCCAAAAGGATAGAGGAAGGTGAGCATCTGTTAACAATGTAGTAGCAGATTCAATAAGGGTTCTATTTTTTTCCTTTATGCTACCCCATTTTGTTGAGAAGTTCTAGGAGCTGAGAAAGTGTGCCTGATCCCTTCACTTTGACAGAACTCTTGCATAAGAAGAGAATCAAACTATGTTCCATGATCACTTCTGATTAGGGCAATGTGAGTATTGAACTCAATCTGTATGCATTTGAGAAACTCTGTCAAACACTTAAAGTTATCAGACTTCTTCCTCAGAAAAAACACTCATGTGAATCTAGAGAAGTCATCTACAACCACTAAAATGTAAGATTTCCCTCCTAAGCTTTGTACTGTAATGGGTCCAAAAATATTCATGTGTAACAGATATAAGATCCTAGGTGAATCACTCTTATTAAGTGACTTAAAGCTACTTTTAGTTTTCTTGCCTAATTGACAAGCCCTGCAAAGTCCTTCCTTCTTGTAGGGGATAGAAGGTAGTCCTCGAACAAGGTTATCCTTGGATAGCCTAGCAATGGTTCTAAGGTTTATATGTCCTAATCTTTTATGCCAAAGTTCATTTGGTTTACTAACAGAGTTGAACAGGCAAATATTTACCTTAGTTGAAAGAAAATCTACAAGATAAATGTTACCTTTCCTTTTACCTGTTAACACAGTTGTGTTATCCTCTAATTTGATTTTGCATGAGTATTTATTGAATGTCACCTGGTAGCCTTCATCACATAGTTGATTGATGCTGATTAAATTATGCTTCAGTCCTTCCACATAAGCCACCTTCTTGAATGTGACTGAGCAAATCTGGACAACACCATATCCTTTTGTTTGTCCAAAGCTTGAATCTCCAAATATTACTTTGGGTCCAAGTTTGGTTTTGAAGGATGTGAGATTCTCCTTGCTTCCTGTCATGTGCTTTGAGCACCCACTATCATGATACCATTGTTGGTTCATTGCTGGATAGGTCTTCACCTGCACATAAGCAACTTATATGTTTTTGACCCAGTTTACCTTGGGCCTAGGTTGATAACCTTTAAATTTTGAAATAAAAGATATCCCTGGCTGACTCTTATAACCTTCAGGATGATATCTCTTAGGAGGTATTATCCATTCAGTATAAGGGTTAAAGTTTTGGGATGTAGGACCTCTAGGATTGAAGTTTGATTTACCTTTAAAAAATTGTTCATAACTCTGATCTCTGTTCGACGATCTCTGAGCTGAGTTCGACGATCTTGGGTCAGATCGTCGAGCTCCGTTCGAAGATCGACTTTGCCAGAGTTCAGAGCTCGGCGATCGTCGACCTGAGTTCGACGATTCAGCTTGAGATCGCTGAGCTCTGTTCGACGATCGTCGATCTTTGTTCGACATTTTCCGTTGAACCTTATTTTTCTTAGGTAAATCAGGATTCTTCCTAGCTACCTCTAAAACACCCTTTCCTTTATCTGAGATAAATTTAATTGGGGTTGTTAATACTATAGGTTGGTTGGATGAAGCACCCAAGCCTAGTGTACTATTAAGTCTAGAGTTCACTGTACTTGTGATGTCCATCAGTCTGATGCTTATCCCATTAAGGGATTCTTCAAACTTCTTTGCTTGGGATAGTTAACTTTTCAGAGAAGCTATCTCCTCCCTACAGCATTCTAACTTATCAGAGAGTTTGAGGTTGTCTGATTTTAAAGTGCTATGTTCAGACAATTGATTTCTGAGAGAGATAATCTCTTTCTCAGACTTTAGCAGGTCTAAAAAAGTGACTTAAATTCAAATTTAAAGTCCTCTGAATTAAAATCAAAGGAATCTATTACCTGGTCTTCTTCATCTTCATGTTCATATTCAGATTCTGACTCATGTTCTGCATCAGAATTATGTTTGGAGGCTTTGATAGCCATCATGCAGAATTCCTTCTCTTCAGCATCATCTTCATCATCACTTGAACTTGAAGATTCCTTTGATTCTTCTTCAGTTTCACTCCAGGTTTCAGCTACAAATCCTTTCCTGGTGTGTTTGTTCTTGCTGGAAGAGGATTTATCATTGTTGTTTCTTCTGAAATCCTTGTCTCTTCTCCTGTCTTTCCTGTCCTTCTTGTCCTTATTATGATTTTCTGGACAATCAGGCACAATGTGGCCTGGTTTCCTGCATCCAAAACAAATGATTTCTTTGTTACTGAACTTGTCATACCTTGGCTTCTCATGCCCTCTGGATGACCTCTTTCTGAAATCTTTCCTGGTCATCTTATAAAATCTTTTGGCCAGTAAGCACATTAATTCTTAATTGTCTGTGACCTTGTCTTCAGGCTGTTCTTCTGTAGCTTTGAATGCTATTGTCTTCTCCTTCCTGATTGCTGGAGAAGCAACCTTTTGTTCTTCCTCTCTATTCTTGATGAACAGCTTATAGGACTTGAGCTTTCCTAACAAAGCTTCAGTAGTGATCTCATTTAGGCTTCTGGCATCCTTGATTGGCCAGATCCTTGAATCCCAAGTGCTGGGGAAGCACATTAGGATTTTGTCATTGAGTTCAGTTAGTGAGATCTCCTTGTCCAATGTTTTTAACTCACTGACTATTAGGCTGAGCCTGTTGTACATGTCAACAAATGACTCAGTTTCTCCCTTCTTGAAATTCTCATACTGGGTTATGAGATGGGATCTTCTATCCTTTCTTTCATCAGCTGATCCTGACACAAGCTCAGATAGCTTGTCCCAGATTTGTTTTGCTGAGTTGCATTCAGCCACCTTTTGAAATATGTCATCAGACATAGTCTGGGCCAATATGTTCATTTCTTTGGCATCTGCAACTTTCCATTTCTTGATTTCTGCATCTGTTCCTGAAGGAGGTAGAACAGCACTTGTACTTGTATCTTCTGGGGGTCTTGGACACACTGTCAAAACATAATTATAGATGTCCTCATCAATAGAATTCATATATAATTTTATCCTTGCCTTCCAAAGTGCAAACTTAGAAAGGTTGCACACTGGAGGTCTGGTGCTAGAATAATCTTTATTCTGTGCCATGGTTTTGTATAAAAATAAATATAATATAAATAATAACCCTCTATAGAAGATTGATCTTATCAGAGATCTTTTGGTTCAGGTGTTAGCCTGTAGGAACAACCAATCTAATGAAGATTCAGTTGTTGAGTAACCAACCTGTCTCTGATACCAATTGAAAGTGAGGGTAAGATCTACCTTTACTCTAGAGGGGGGGTGAATAGAGTATATTAAAATAATTTTCCAGATAAAAAATTATTTGCAGTGGAAGACTTGATTTAAGTATATATGTAATGTGCTTACAGTAAATAAAACTAAGATAGAAAGAAAGCAAAAATCACAGCACACAGCAAAGCAAAAACACTGCAATCCAGAAGACACAAGGATCTATAGTGGTTCCCCAATCAACCTGGGTACATCCACTCTTCTACCACCCTTGGTAGGAATCCACTGCAGGAATAGTTGATCAGGTGTCCTAGGCACCAATGAGCTTTTGATAAGGTGCTCAAAAACCAAACCAGAATTTTTAACCAGGTGTCTTGCCACCACTGAGTTTTGACAAGGTCTCAGAAACCAGCCACAAAACTTTTGAAGGGAGTTTTGAGAAACCCTTTTACAGCAGAGTAAGGAAAAAAGAAAAGAGTTGTTGTTCTTCTCTGTCAACAGTCTAAGAGAAGACTAGTGGATGATGTTGTCAAAGCTCCCCCTGAGATTTGCAGTTGTTCAGGAAGAGAAGCTTTGCATAGGGTGATAGGTCTTCAGTAACTTTAGATCTCCAGCAAGAGATGATTTCAGCAGTTGCTGAAATATGATGTATCTGGAGTCTTTGATTGATGAAGCCTTTGAACACTTGAATCAGAAGAGATCTTGAAAGAATAGAGAAATTCTTTTTTGTGTGTTGATCTCCTTCACTGTTGTATTTCTTGTGTTCAACATGAATTCTGTCTTAGTAATCCTGTAGACTTGTGTCTCTAGTTGATTGATATCTCATCTATTTTTCTCAAAAGATTCTGAAGAGATATATTGAAATTCAGTCTTCTGGATAGCCGTTAAACAGTCATAAATGACTTCCTTAAATGAAATTTGTCTCTGGAGGAAAGTCCTAAGAGACATTCCTTTTTGTCTTCCTTGAAACTTGCTCCAGAATAATTGAAACGGCTATAAAATTCTTTGAAATAAATGCTGGATATGAATCAGATTGAATATCATAACGGACTGAATTTGAATTCCTGAAATCGTCGATCTCTTCAGAAAAGCGTCGATCTTAGCTCAACTATCGTCGACCTGAGCTAAGAGACTGAACTTATACTTGAGACAGAAATCGTCGATCTGAGCTCAACTATCGTCGAACTGAGCTCAGAGATTGGATTAAAGCTAGAGACAGAAACGTCGATCTGAGCTCGAAGATCGTCGAAGCGTGTTCGACGACTCGTTGAACTGAGCTCAGAGATAATCGAACTGAGTTCGACATTTCGTCGACCTGAGCTCGACGAAAATTGTCCTAGTCTTCAGCACTTGAGTTCTGATCTTAGAAGGTCTTGGGGGCAGCTTCCAAACCTAAGTTCTAACCCTTAGACTCATTCTAATTGACCTTTAAGACTATACAATAAGGTCAAAATAATTTCCTAAGAACATAGTGATCCTTGCCCAAATTAGTAATAGGGTATTCCAATAGAGCGGGACTTAGTCTTCCCCCCCCCCCCACACTATTATTGCAAAAACATGAAGGTCGTTTCGACAATTCTAAAGGTTTTCTGAGTTATCTGCGACTATAAATATTTGTTGTAGCAAGATCAAAGGATTTCTCTGAGGAAGATGAATCATCCAATGTCAGCCCTAGCTGAAGTTGCTTCAAGATCCAAGTCGGGCAAAAATATATATCAATCTTTAGATCTGTGATGAAGAGGTAGAGCATTCTGTGATCTACAAAACAAGTTAGCTGATAGAAGATCTTTCTTCTCTCTCTTTCATCAGCAGAATCAGAATTACGGTTCTGAGATTACCTCTAACACAAGCAGCAGATTCTTGAAGAACATCAACCTTATTATTGTGAAGAAGATTGGGCTGAGATTCTTTCAGCTCAGGAAGAAATTGACTCACAGATTCATTTCTATTGAGTCAAATCAATATTTCTATTCATATTATGTAGGATCTGTTCAAGATATGTGTTGTAAGCCTAGCTTATAAAGTTTGAGAGTTATATCTGGTGAGATCTGTATTGTAAGCCTAAGTTATAAAGGCTGAGTGTAGGATCTGGTATAGATCTGAGTGTTAGGATCCAGTCTTGGATCTGTGTATGGCAGGGCTATTTTCTTAGCCTACATTATTGGGCATTTGTGCCTGGGGTAGGTGATCAGGTGATTACTGAGTGGGTGGGTTGTGTGCCTGTGTTGTAAGTCTCAGTGGAGACTGAGTGATCCTGCGGGATCGTGTTGTAATCTCTGAGGAGCCAAGTTGTTGAATAAGTGCCTTGTATAACATTCTGTTACAAAGGTGGGAGGGATAGTGGATGTACCTATATACTGGAGAACCACTATAAATATCTGGTGTGATGTGTGTGAATGTCTTGAAAGTTAAACTAATAAATAACAATAGGGCCAAAATTAGTTAAAGACTTAAAGAACTTAAAGATATTCAAAAAATACCTTAATAACCTAGTCACCCACACTCTAGGTGATTAGCTATCTTTATATTCAAAGACTTTCAGGTATACCGGTTAAAACAGCTTCGCAACTACCACCATTAACTCTAGTGTCGGGCGGTATCTTAGAGAAACCATTTCCTGCTTCAGGAAACTTGGGGCGTAACAAATCTCCCCCACTTAAAGAATTTCATCTTGAAATTACACCATGCAGGAAATTATAGAAGTAACAACATTACCATGTGTACCTTAAATGAATAGCTCAGGGAACTTCTCCCTCATGGTTTGCTCCCTCTCCCGTGACAGTTCCTCATGGCCAAAGTTGTCCCAATGGACCTTGACCATTGATGGAGACTGCGACCCCCAACATGTTGAGGATGATTATGGCATGCTCGCGGAAGATCCTTCTTCATCTCCAACCAAAGTCTTACGGTGTCGTGGTGACCTTGTGGAGTGACGCTATAATCTCCGCCGTCGGTGCAAGATAGCCTATTAATATTTAGTTGAAATTATTTGCTATTTTGTGAGCATTTTTATTTCATCATGTTATGTTTAAACATTAGAGTGTTTTTATTTTTATTTGGGATGCATGTAGCCTAACATTGATGTGAGCCTATATAAGGCCATGCTATTGTTATTTTTATTAAGTTTGAATGAATTGAAAACCCTAATTGTATTTCCCTCTCTTACTCCCCTCCTGCTCCTAGAATATTTTGGCCCCCCTCTCTCTAAAACCCACCGCCCTCCTCTACTCCCCTTCCAAGCCGTCGATGGCCCCTTCCTCCTTTGCTCTCAACCTCACGGCCACCTATCTCCACCACTCCAGCCCTCTCTCTCTCAAAACTCGACCACCCTCTCCTTTTATTTCTAGCCGCCACCTTTTCTCTCTCCCCAAAATATCTTGGCCACCTCCTCCCAATGCAAAACCCGTTAACCACCCTTCCCTCTTCCTCTTCAAAATCTGACCATCACCTTCTCAACCACAAAACCCGACAACTTTCCATCTCCTTGGGAATTAATTCCTTCAACACACCTCTAGGTGGATTTCGGCCAAGGAGCATAACACCACCGTGTTAACCAACTCCGGCGTGAAGCGAAGAAGACAGATGAGTGTTCTCTCCATCCGGCGTGACTCTGACAAAGCCGTTGAAGAGCGACCCAAGTTAGAGAAATCGGAATCATCCATTCCGATTGGGTAGCGAAAAATTCTACCTTTTGAGTGTTCTTTCCTAGATTTTTCATGTGGTGGAAAACTTTAGCGTTGATTCTTGATAGCATTAAATTCTTCATGGATTTCTTCGATCGATTTTGTTGTCTATCTTGATTGATTTAATTTCGATAGGATTGGCGAACCTCGCTTTCTTTTTGTTGGGAGAGATCTACCGTTTCTGAATCGCAAATTTTGGTATATCTCTTTTGATACAACCACCGCTCGATAGGACCGGGTGGGTCCTTTTAGCCGGAAAGAATATTGGCTTATAGCCTTTATTCGATCCTAAGCGGTTTGGCTACCCATACGTTAGCATTTAATTGATAAAATTGAGTAACGTGTCTGTCGCGTTGAAGTTTTTGTGCGAACGTAAATTGGGTCATAGTGGAAAAAGTCGTATTTTGTCCTTTAACAACCAGAGTCAACGTGTGAGCCTACATCAACCATCCTGATAGACTTATTATGAAGCTGATTGACTTCCATGTCCTAGAAACATATGGGCTTGACCTTTGTTGTCAACCCATCATCAATCGGCACCTGATCCGCAGCAACTAGCAGTATAGGCTCTTGCACTGCCTTCCGCAATACCGATATGTGGAATACGTCGTGCAGACCACTTTGTTCTGTTGAAAGCTTCAGTCGATAGGCGGCTTCACCAATGCACTCCAATATCTCAAATGGCTCAAGGTATCTCAGGCTTAGATTTTTCAAGCGTCGAATCCTTGATACGCCCTTGAACGGTTTGATCTTCAAATACACCCAATTGTCCACGGCAAACTCGACACTTCTATGCTTGGCATTATAACACTTATCCTGCCTATCCTGAGCGATCAACAACAGCTCCCGTATTGTACGAATAATCGAAGTCGCATCTTCAGCTTCCTTCCATTTAAATAGCTTTGATTCTCCCGTCTCCAATCATGATAAGGGAGTACGACACTTCCTACCATAAAGGGCCTCGAAGGGCGCCATTTGAATGCTTGTCTAGTAGCCGTTGTTGTAGGCGAACTCGATCATATACAAGTGATCCCCCCACCTCTTCCTGAAATCTAGGGAGCACATGTGAAGCGTGTCCTCAATCATCCTATTACCCTCTCGGTCTGACCATCCGACTATGGATGAAAGGTCATAGTAAACTTCAGTTTGGTGCCCAACAGTTGATGTACATCATCCAATCATTAGACGTGAAGCGTCCATCTCGGTCATTAACGATGCTACGGGGCACTCCAAGCAATTGTACAATATTATCCACGTAATGCTTCGCCAGCTTTTCCACTGCATCCTTCCAATTCGGAATGAAGTGTGACACTTTCATTAAACGATTGACGATCACCCAGATGGAGTTGTTTTCCCTTCTGTGATCTCAGTAAACCATGCACGAAATACATAGATATGTCATCGAACTTCCATTCCGGTATAGGTAATGAATTTAAAAATCCTCCGGACTTTTGATATTTGGCCTTCACTAAGGCACGTGTCTGACACTTTGCCACATATAGAGCTACGTCCTTTTTCAATCCTAGCCACTAGGACAGTTTTTCATGTCTTTAAACATTTTTGTGCTCCCTGGGTGAATCGAGCACTTGGTGAAATATGCCTCGTTCATCAACTCTTCCTATAATTTACGCACATTTGGGATGCACAGTCAATTGTTCTTCCATAAAGACCATCATCAACGGTAAACTGGGCATTTGACCCATCCAAAGACTCTGCCATGTAGCATTTCCTACTATCATCTAGCACCATTGCCTGCCGAATCCGGTCAGCAAGGGCATACTGCACCTCTGTCCAATTCATATGTGCTTCAGTACTAGACCTCTTATCAAAACAAGAGATCTCCAAGGCCTCTTAATCTCGAATAAGACGTTCGCCATGCATCTATATCCAGTTGGCCTGTGTAGGAACCCTGCGACTTAATGCATTCGCAACAACGTTTCCCTTGCCAGGAATATAAAGTATCTTGACGGTATAGTCCCCAAGGAACTCCATCCACCTCCATTGGCGCATATTCAAGTCCTTCCGTTCTAACAGATACTTCATGTTAAATCCAAAATTTGACCTCAACGAAAATCCGAAATTAGGGGTATAGCCAACACCTACTTATCCCAAGCTCCGACCTTTGACTGGCAGTAGAGGACAAGAAACAAACCCAAAGCCTCAGCTGGGAGGTCCCACCTCTAATCCGGAAGATCTCTGAGTGCTTCCCCTCAAAAGCCAAATGTTGGGCTAGGAGCTCCTCAGCAAGCACTAGTAGATCTTAAGAAAATATGAAAGCTTGTCTACTGAGGAGCCCATGTGGGTCTATTTATAGCCTTTGTTGACCTGAAATTACTAAAATACCCCTGGCTGGTCTGCCAATAGCCAAACTTCATTGTTCTGGGGAGCTAAATACAGACCCCAGAGGTATACAGGTAATTTCACCTGAGGGCATCCATGTAATTTCACCCTGAGCCCCACCCAGCAAGAACCTCTTTGCCGAGAACTGAAGGCTCTCGTGTTTACTGCCTGCCGAGAACTTCCCCGCCCTCACTAGGTGCAAGCCTTCTCGCCTAACCGATGTGAGAGCTTTATTCTTCTAAACCTGCTTAGTGAACGTCGAGCTTAATCCCGACCGGGCGAGAACACTTCTTGCCTACGGAGTTTTGCTCGACGAATCGCTTACCCAGAGCGCGAGCACTCCTGCCTACTCCTAACTGTGCGAGAAGGTTCTCACCTATAGAGTTCTCCGAGTATCACCCAAGACTATCCCAAACCTGGCTCTTGCTGCTTCTGGGTCCCACTCAGCGAATATGGGGTTGTATACAATCCTCGCTCTTTTCGAGCTAGCCCTGCGCATGAAAAGACACGTCCAACCCTTAATATTCACTGAGCACGTGTTGTCCTGAAAAGGAATCTTTTGGTGGGTCATCCCATGCCTATATATGTATATGCTGATAGAAGGTCACAAATCCATCCCCGCTAACGTCGCCTCGCATTCGAGTCCTCGCACAGTCTTCAAGATGCACCCTGAATGCGCTGAGAAGCCACTCGCATAAAGCCTTCAAGACCGTATCGATGTGGTACAGGCACGATCCCGTGCCAATAGTGCCCTGGTAGCCCCATGGCTGGCGAGAAAGGTGTCGGATACTGAGCCTCCCCAGCTTAAGAAGAGAAAGAAGAAGGCGAAGCTAGTCAAGCGAGACCCTTTGAACGAAGACCGGGGCTTGCCTACCCCGACTCCAAGCCGTACGGATAATCCTTCTCCTCTGTAGAGGGTATGTCTCTTCGATTTGCTAACTATCGAGAACTTTTCACCGGTGTAGAGAGAGGGATCGATGATTGAAATGTCGTACTTCTCGCAGGAGACGGTTCAAGATGTCGGCGCCAGGTCCCCGCTGGTGCCGCCAGAATCGGCGCCGCTCCTTCCCAGGGATCCACCACGGGTCTCGGAGGCCACTCCTCCGGCTGACCCTCCGAGAATCCCCAAGTAACCTCTTACCCCCATCTTGTCCAACTTTTCATTCCAATCAATGTGTTCTACTGCTGCTAAATTGACTTCTCGCAGCGCCAGCTCCCGCCAGCCCAGGTCTCGCCACCCAGGGGAACGAAACCGTACTCGCCAACCAGGGCACCCGGGCAGCTGATCTCACCCTACCGGTAGGAGAAGTAGTCATAGAGCCCTCCGCGCCTTTATAGGAGGCTCGCCTTCTCGCGAGGGAGGAATTCTTTGCCCCTGCTCCTGGCAAGGCCAGAATCATCACATGTAAGACATTCCGTCTAGGGCGAGGAAAGCTACTCCACCTCCTCTTTGGAAAGGAACCCAAGGGGGAGCCCGGGCCTTCTCACCAGTATTCGGTCGATGGCTCTTGCCATGCTGCAGGTATGCGAGAAATCACTTCTTCCTCTATTTTTAACCTTGTCGTGATTGGGACTCTCTTTCTTTTACCAGGGGTGCGGAGCCCCGGGCGAGAGCCGATGGGGAGGAAAATGAAGACAAAGATGAAGATAAAGGGGAAAGGGAAGACATCAGGAGCTCCCCCTCCCTTCTTCTGACGATATGGAAGAGTTCCTGGACGCTGCTGGGAATGGCAGGAAACGATGAAAGAGGGTGGTGGCGCTCTTCTCAAAGCTCGCGCGAGGGGAGCGGGCCAACTCTTCCGCGGCAATAGTGGAGCGGCGAATAGAGCAAATCTGCGAGATAGTGGAGCGGCGAATAGAGGTCATGGAGTGGGATTATTCCCACCTCACCGGCGAGATGGAGCGGTAGGATACACTTACCGCTGAGACGCCCCCGGGTCATCATGTTGCGCAAATTTGAGATCAAGCACGCCTGATTGCCCATGAGTGCACCTCCATGATGACTTCCTTCAATCCGCGAGTGCCCCCAAGGATGGGAAGGCGAGGCCAAGGACGATGGCGCTGGTAGAAGTACTGAACTATGGCATCTCGCCCCTTCTTCCCCCCACTTCTCGGCCAACCCTTCTTGCCATGTACCCCCTCTTGAACTGCTTGTTGGATAGCAACTGTAATTCTGGACTATTATTTTTATTATGTGGTTCTCGTCCGCGAGAGCCCCCTTTTTTTATTTCTGCTTCGTCTTCTACTTCTGTTTCATGCTTTATTTTGTGGTTCTTGCGCGAATACTAGCTTCCTTCTTGTTAATCACCATCCTACTTCTGGGGCGGGATGTTACCTAAGGGTTCCAGCCCCTCTGCTGGCTTGGGAAGCCACGGTGTGTCAGAGCGAAATGTGAGGCGCTAACTCCTTAGGACTTGACAATCGTACCCCCGCCGCCTTTTCGTAAAAAACATCATTACCTCATTTTTCTATAAATAGGTCGATCCACCTACCACATTTATTTCCCTGATCCGAAGCATTTGCCTCCTTCCTCACCGCTCTCGTGCCTCTCTGCGACTTCCCTTGCTTTCGCCTCTTTCTCCCTTTCTCGTCCCCTTTCTAGCAGTTCCCGCCTCGGACTTCTCGTTCACGATGTCGGGCAAGCGAAGGTCGTTCAAATTGCGCGCAAGCATTCTTGAAACATAAGTTTCCCTCTTGCCGCCTGACCCTGGATGAGTATCGCCTGATCACCACCAACTATATCCCTGCCAGGTTCACCGCGAGGAACCCAGAGAATGATGGCAGGGTCAATTTTGCGCGAGAGGGGGAGCCGTCATCCCCCTCGAACATTTTGAGGTGGGCTTCTGCCTCCCTCTCTGGTTGGAGATGCGCCAAGCTCTTAGATACTACGGGGTGGTTTCCGCACAACTGAACCCCAACTCGGTCTCCATCCTGGTAGCCTTCATCTATTATATGCGGGCCGAGCGGATAGAGTTCAGCCTACCCATTTTCTGGAAACTCCTCATCTTCTGGGCCAAGAGCGATGGGGTGGTCTTCTTCTTCGGGAAGCTGCTCAAGACCTGCGGTCTCACCAACAAGAACCATTATTGGAGCGAGAAGTTTGTCTTTATCTCAGGCGACTTCGGCAATGTTCCTCTCGCGCCCGTCCAGCATGATGATACTGCCTACAGACCACCCGCTCTTGGGTCACGCAAGAGCACAATACTCGAGTTATTTAGAACCAAGGGCTTCGATGTCCAGTTCCTTAGGCGGAACATCGACTCCCTTCCGCCTGTACCCCCCGACGAAGGTATGATCTCGCCTTTGCCACGCGATTTTGTACTTTTGGGTATAGAGCTAACTATTGTTGTTCTCGCAGGTGAGCGAGAGATCCCCATACACCAGCCGTTTGATGTGACCAGGGTTACGGCTGACCCTCTGGCCATTGCGAAATCCGCAGCTCTCACCTACCGAGATGAGCCGGCCCCCTCCAAGCCTAGTGCCCGGAAGCGGAAGCCTAGCGGCTTCTCGTCCACCACCCCCCCCCCCCCCCCCCTTAAAAGACCAAAGCCAATCGTTGTGGATAAGGTTAAGTCCGTGGCGGTATCTCCCACTCGATCTCTCGTCGAGGGCCGATCTCTCGTCGAGTGCCTATCGACAGTCGGCGAGGGGGCTACTACTACCGAGGCTGCCGCCAGGGTTCTTGCTGAGAACTTGCTAGTCGTAGGTGGAGATGGTGATGAGAGGGCGGTCACTGAGGCTTCCATCCAAGCCCTTCCAAACAGATGCTTAAAAGACATCGGAACTTCAGCTTCAGCGAGAAGTTCCTAGACACGGAAGGGAAGCCCTTGCTTTAGTGGGATCCCGAAATCAACCGAGACTCCATCTCAACTCTCCTTCCCAGCTGGGAGGAGCGAGACAAAGTCACTGGCGATGCTTTCGCGCTGGATTATGGCCTTTATAGCCGAGAAGATGCTGACGTGTTTGAACGGTCGCCCACCCAGCTCCTGGCCTTTGACTCCATCCGGGCTTTGATGCACAGGATTCAGCTCGCACATATGTGTATGCTCCGAAGTATTACCATCGACCGTAACTTTGCTAACATGCATAAGGAGAGAGACAAGGCGGCGGCCAATACGGCCGCCCTAAAGGTCGAGTTGGCGGATGCCCAGCGGCTCCTATCTCTGCGTCCAGCAGATGAGGTAAGTAAGACCTTCCAAAGCTCCTCAGACCCCCCCTTAGTTCATGGTCCGCTTTCCATTTCCTTCTTCATGTGCTGATGAGCTTTCTGCGCACAGGACTCCGCTCAGGGCATGCTGATTCGCGCAAAGCTGGCTAGTCTGGAATGCGAGAACGCCCTGCTAAAGGACCAGCTCCGGCGTGCAGAAGCGGATGTGGATGCAATCCCTCCCCCTCCCTCACTGGACGAGAGGCTGAGGAGCCGCCACTACTCCCAGTACGACATCGATAAGCTGTTGCAGGTCAACACCCAGGCAATGGCCATGCTGAAAATTGAGACGCTACGAGATGTGGGGTATCATAATGAGGGCGACGAGACCATCATTGCCCGTAGGCTTCTCCTGTGGCTTTTCGATCTTGTCCCCAAGCCCCCGGGAGTACCTGATTCCCCTCCCTCGGATGTCCCTAAATCTCCCGTTGTAGCTGGTGAGACATCCGGCAAGAGCTCTGGAGAGAGCTCTTGCGAGAGCTCGAGCGAGGAATCCGGCAAAACCCTCTGAAGATTTTCGTATCCCCTCTTTTTTGTTCTTTTTGAGGGCATCTAGGTAATTTCACCTGAGGGAATCCAGGTAATTTCACCCTGGGCCCCACCCGGTGAGAACCTCTTTGCCGAGAAATGAAGGCTCTCGCGTTTATTGCCTACCGAGAACTACCTGCTGAGAACTTCCCCACCCTCACTAGGCGCGAGCCTTCTCGCCTAACCCATGCGAGAGCTCTCTTTTTCTAAACCTGCTCAGCGAACGTCGAGCTTAATCCCGACCGGGCTAGAACAATTCTCTCCTACGGAGTTCTGCTCGACTAATCGCTTACCCGGAGCGCGAGCGCTCCTTCCTACTCCATACCGTGTGAGAAGGTTCTCGCCTATGGAGTTCTCCGAGTATCACCCAAGACTAGCCCAAAGCTAGCCCAAACCTAGCCCTTGGTGCTTCTGGGTCCCACTTAGTGAATATGGGGTTATACACTTCAAGATCTTATGATCTGTATAGATATCGGCCTTCACGTCATACAAGTAGTGCCTCCAAAGCTTCAGAGCGAATATCACGGACGCTAACTCCAAATCGTAGATCGGATAGTTCCTCTCATGAACTTTAAACTAGCACGAGCCATAAGCTATCACCTTACTATGTTGTAGTAAAACACAGCCTAAGCCGCTCCTTGAGGCATCACTATAGATCTCATAGCCTTCCGATCGACATGGTGAGAACAGAATAGATATCGTGGTCAAACTACTTTTCAACTCTTCTAAAGCTTGTGCGCACGCTGGCGACCAAACAAACTTATGAATCTTCCTTGTCAAGGTCGTGAGGAGTAACGCTATCCTCAAGAAGTTCTCCATTAAGCGCTTGTAGTAGCCAGCAAGCCCCCGAATACTCCGGACTTCTGACACAGAAGACAAAACAGGCCAATCCCTTATCGCAATAATCTTTGTCGGATCTACTGCGATTTCCTCTCCACTAACAACATGACCAAGGAATGCTATCGAAGACAGCTAAAACTCACACTTAGAGAACTTGACATACAACTTGTTCCTTATGATATCCAACACTAAATGGTAATGATCCGCATGATCTTCCACAGACTGAGAGTACACCAAGATATCGTCAATAAAGACTATAACAAACTGGTCCAAGTACTCTTTGAACATCCGATTCATCAAGTCCATAAATACGGACGGCGCATTCGTCAGCCCAAACGACATGATGGTGAACTTATAATGCCCATATAGAGTACTGAATGTCATCTTGGGGATGTCAATTTCCATGATTCACAACTGATAATACTCGAATTTCAAATCTAGCTTTGAGTACACAGTCAATCCAACAAGCTAGTCGAACAGATCATCGATCCTCAGATCGGATACTTATTCTTCTCTGTTACCTTATTCAACTCCCGAAAATCGATGCACAACTGTAGACTTCTGCCCTTCTTTTTCACAAAGAGGACAGACACGCTCCAAGGTGACAAACTTGGATGCATAAAACCTTTCTCTAGCAGTCCCTAAAGCTGTGCTTTCAATTCCGCCATCTCCCTTTGTACTAAACGGTAAGAAGAGTGTGAAACAGGCTTGGCACCTAGCACTAGCTCAATGGTGAAATCTATCGTTTTCTCAGGTGGAATCTCCAGGATATCCTTAGGAAGTACCCACAAACTTAGTCTCGCATGCAATGTTCTATCCTAGTGGGACTCCTTCGAGTTGTAATCAACATATGAATGCTGCTCCGAGAGTCAGTCCATGCCTAAGGTCAAGATACGGATGATTTTTAAACAACATCTTGACTTCCTTTCTGTACCATAACATGCATTCGTTTGGTATATATATAAATAACCAATTTAACTTTTGACACAATGGAAGGCATTACGACGAACAACACAAAAACCTTAGATATTAAGAAGCGAGAAGCCCATGTAACAAACAGTGCTCTCACAATTAAGAGTAGAACAAAGCCCACTCTAAACAGGTCATATACCGAAAACGAATCAGGTCACAAGTATATAAAGCAATTTAAAAGCTATAAACTAAACCATACCTGTCACCTCATTAATTTGATTATGACCTCCTGCCTTTTCCTCTGTCTTGCCACTCCAACAATCGCGGGCTATATGTCATGGCTTGCCACAAGTATAACATGTAACTGGGTTTCGCCCAAAGGATGCTCCGAGCCTTGCCTTCTTTACCCTTGGGATAGTACTATGACATTCTCGAGCAACATGCCCTAGCTTGCCACGGACATTGCAATTACGCGAGGTTTTACTAGTGGTTGCATTAGACACAATAGAAGGGGAGGTTAGTCCATTAGATCTAGAGTTCTTAATCCATCTTTGATACCTAGTCTTTGATGAGTTCAGCACATTGAGTTCTGGCCCCCGTTAGACCTTTGCCAAATCTATTTCCAAAGATCTAGCTGACTCCAGCAATGCTTAGAACCCAAATAACTTTGGTCCTACCAATAGAAGTCGTAGATCATCACGCAGAACATTAAAAAATCTATTGACCATAGTCTGCTCATCCTCCAACTCAAACCCTGCATAGCGCCTTATTATGCCAAACACATGTAAATACTCATCAACTGAGCGCTCCCTATACCAAACACATGTTCAACTGCTAATCCGAGGCTTTTCTTATTGTAGTTTGCTCCAGAGCGCCAACTAGCATTGAATCCACCCCGAGGACATGGGGCTGCACATGCCTTCCATGTTGGCCATTGATCATGGCGAACACCACTTCAGCTAAAAATCTTATGGTTTCAGTGGAAGGAGGGGTCGCAGGCACGTCATTACGTGCATAACTCCTCGTTAAGTGCTGACGTTGGGACTCCTCTGCACCACTACTAGTCACCTATAATCGTAAAATACTCAATTAGGTGACCAAATATATTGCTAAAAAAAATTATAGGAACACACAGGTTCCTCAAACTTGTGTATTTTCATTCCTAAGTTGACATTCATGGGTTCTTTCATGTTATAATGGTAACGCACATACATGTGCTCACCACCCCTTAAAAGAATTCGTCCACGAATTCAAATAAGAAAGACCGACACCAGAATCTGATACTAAATTATAACACCCCCATCTATCACATAGAATATAACAAAAGGCCTGGCCGGGGACCCACACGATATTCCACGGACAGTTAGTAAAGTTACGTATTGAAACTATAATCCATAAACGCACATCCTAACTCAAATTGCATTCTTGCAGAAGAAAATTGATTGCAACCATATGAATGTCCACTAAGATAAATAGGAATGATAAGATAAATACACAAATAGTTATGGCCTTAAGGTCTTACAACTGTTTCCTCAAATAATAGTGTTTTACAAACTTCGACATACAGGTCGGCCACACTTGAAACAGTAAAAACAAGTTCGCTTTGGCCTTCGAGGGCTGGCATAGCAACTATGGACTTTAGCCCATTATTTACCGCTCGTCTCTCCAGCTGCACCTGCACAAACGCATTCCACCCCGAAGGTGGCAAACAAAGCAACGGTCAATATTAGCTGACTAAATTATAACAACCTCACCCCTCACTTGGGGTGACGGTGCTCCTTCCCTGCAGGAATTTAGCATAGGTATATAATGATAATCAAAACGTGCAACCTAAGAACTAATCACCACATACACTGGCACTGCCGACCACACGTCCCGTGCACTTAGGGCATATTATCGGTGTGCTGATATTTAAGCCCTGCCTGCTTGAGCATTACAGTCTTTCCAACCTGAAGCCTAAGACTCTCCTTATGCTACGACAAAGTCATGCTGAGTTTCAAGCCACTGACTCACTCCAAGCCGATTGCCATAAGGTGGGTACAAGTCAGCCACTTCCTGTTGCTCAAACCTTCAGGCTCGTAAGCAGCGATGTGGGTCAGCCTTCCCTTGCCCATTCACAATACATAACCATATTATGTTCCAAGGCTGGCTCTCACGACCGCCTAAGCTGGTCCCTTCAGACTCTCAGCTCATCATAATTGCACCAGGTCTCCAAGATACAGGCCTCTAATTCACAATGGCCCCCAGGTATTTTAGAGATGGTGTTGTGAGAGGGAGAGATGTCCACACCATCTCAGGAGAAGGTAACTGCATGCTTTGGCGAGAAGGTCGACGACTTGGCCATGTTGGATGAACTTCAGTATTTCCTTGCAATATACGAGGATACTTCTGTGATTAACTCTATTCCTTGCATCTAACAATGAATGTTTATAGAAGTTGGTGAATAATATCAACCAAACTTTGGCCCCCTAAGATGATGTTGTAGGAAATGATTCTGATCTTCAGATTTTGTCAGTAAAGTCTAGAGATCAAGTTACAACGGGCTTTGAGGGGGATGAGAAGAAGAAGCTGTGGGAAAGGCTGCTTATGGAGAAGTATTTGTTGGCTAAAGGCTCTAAGCCAAACGATCAATTGGTCCTTACCGTTGAGAAAGAAGTTGAGGTTAACCACATGCGAACAGAGAATCTTCTGCTGTCAAGTAAGGTTAAGTCATCCTTAAGTATCATTAACTATCATCCTCATAAGCATCCACCTCTGCCAAAATGATCAGTCTACGAGATCACTGAGACCGATGACATTGTTTTATCCTCTGAGGAGATGGAGGAGAGAAGGAAAGAAAAAAAAACATCGATATTAGAGAGAACAACTGAAGAGGATTGATCCTGAAAAGTTGAGGTGGCCTATGTTTCCTAACCACCCTACTTCATTGGCAACTAGAGAAGATACGTCATTTGACTTTGGCGACTTGCCTCTTCAAAGTAC
This sequence comes from Platanthera zijinensis, assembly GCA_039513925.1. Classification (NCBI taxonomy): domain Eukaryota; kingdom Viridiplantae; phylum Streptophyta; class Magnoliopsida; order Asparagales; family Orchidaceae; genus Platanthera; species Platanthera zijinensis. The sequence continues at coordinate 122,539,615 of CM077095.1, read as the reverse complement.
TTATTGATCCTATCATTTTGATTAATTCAAGGTTCTTGTTTTAACCGCTTACATGTTTCTTGCCGTAGACTTCTTCGCATCTGCCATATGCTCTTCTAGTTTGTCTCGTAATTCATCAACTACTTCACAAAGAGATCTTCCTCATGCTAGTGGAAGACTCATAGTATTAGATGCTTCACCTTGAGATGTTGGGAATCGAGTCGACTATGTACAATATATCACTGGAATACAATCATCCACATAATAATTCTGATCGACCCAACTATATTTTTGATATATGTTGCGCTGGAGAATACCTCCAAATGGGGGTGTATTAATATTCCTCCTCAGAGGATTCTTCATCTTATAAGTGTAACAGATAATGGATAGAAATAAGTCAGATACATCAAACTACTCCCTCTATAATATAAGATAAGTAACTAAACTTAACTGTGTACTTGTTTTTTTCGTATCTCCTGCCTTCAACATGATAGTGTGTGTTAATATATCGTGAATTAGATATGCGTCAGGAGTCAGCGTGGCAGTCGATTGTATTAGTGTTTTGCTAGGCCATCCCTGCAGGACTTGTTTTCGTAATGTCCAATCTTTATCCTTCCTATAGTTTTAAACCACACTCAACACATTCTCATTATCTATAAGTCCAAATTCATTTCTTAAATCATCATCTATGATTTCCACTAATCCTCCTTGAACGCTATATCACACACCTCCATTCAATTCGGTAAAAGCAGGATATTCCAAATGATTATAGAACTCTCACACTAGCATGGTTACAAACATATCTGGAATTATAATTGACATTATACCTGCCTGCACTAGCAAGTCATATATATGAGCATGGCGAGTCTGATTGAACTCCACTATCTTGGCCACACTCATTGCATCTTTTTTAATTTTAGGAAATGTTTGGTGGGAAAAATGCTGGTTTATGGATGCGCTCTTCCTAGCTCTTAAACTAGATGTCATTTCACACTATTTTATAATCTACATGTGTTTTAGATAATGAAATTGCACTCACTTACTTCATCAATGAGTCATGTACTTATTTATTCCAAAAGCATGGCCAAAAAAATTGTTATCTATGTTTGCAAAACAAGTGAATTCAGAGTCCTTTGTCACAAAAAAAAACAATACTCAAAAAATGAATGAAAAAATGATGACTAAATAAATTGACAAGGAAACTCCACCAAGCACTACTCAGCCTAATGATAAGTCTTAATGAGCATTGTGAGGTTGGCACCTTGGAAAAAATTGTAAAATATCTTGTGCAAATAATGTATGCATGTTTCTTCAAAATCTTTGTGCAAAGAATTCTTTTATGATAGTAAAGTTCTTTATGTATATTCAACATTATGCTTGAACTTTTCATATATTCATGTGTTTTTTTAATTTATACATATGTATTCTTTATTTAAGCACAACTTGTGCACATCATTATCTCTTCTAAAACTTCCTCTCATGAGAATTGGACCGAAAATAAAACTATCATCTCTATCTCAACTAAAGTAACTGTATTAGATATCTCTGCATGAATTTAACAATTTTGTATATTTGACTTTCTAGTTCTCCGCATTATTTTCACTATCTTTACTTGATAATTAAAATTTTTTCTTACACATTTCTAACATAACATACTTGGTCTTCCTTTTGCAGTTTTAAACTTTTCAAATTCTATACTAGTAAATCTTTACTTTTCATATTATTTTTCTCTAATATGCTTCTACAAACTCAACAACAATTAAACACTTTATTCCATAACCCCGCCTTCTTTTGATAATACCTAAAGGGGGAGAATTGGATAATACCAAAATGCTTGAGTGTTGTTGTTGTTATTATTTAGGGGGACATAAAATTCCAAATTGATTTTATGTTGGGGGAGCATCTATATAGGGGAGTCTGTGCACATTTATATTTTTATCTTGCTTATCATATTCTATAAACAATCTATAGGTCATAGATGATTTCTTTCTAAGTAGATTTGTTATTATCAAAAGGAAAAGATTGTTGGAGCATGCATTGCGCAATCCTTTGTTTGAAAATAACAAATCCCGAATATATTTGATCATAGTTGTTTATGGTGTGCAGATATTACCGTTATAATACTTTGATGGATTTGACTTGGAGATGAGAAGCTTAGTTTTGGAAAAAGATATCAATGGCGATAGGTTCTTATCGCCAGGTGATAGCCTTAATGACTTCATCATGACGATGACCATGTTCCACACGATCCAGACATGACACACATAATTCAGCAGTATCGCAAGGAAATATTGATATTGTCGTGCGATAACCCCACGTTCTCACATAATATCCATCTTCCAGACACGGTTATCGTAATATAGGATACGTGGCAGCTTCAGCAGATAGCCGGCAATAGCTACCAATTACTTAGTGATAGCGCAAAAATTATAAAAGGTTGGATTTTGTGAAATTCATGTTACACACCTCCTGAAGCTTTTATTCTCGTGAACTCGGAGCCTTTCATCCTTGAATCCAGAAAAACTCCCAAGTTCCAAAAAAGTTCAAGGGCAAAGAAGAGATCGTTCGTGTACTTCAACTTCGGCAATCCTCGCAAGGCTTCACTATCTTCTTCAGAGCTCAAGACTAGAGGGAGTTTTTGTTTACAGTTTACCTTCTTGTAGTCTTTTTATTATTCATTGTAATCGGTAGAGAACTCGTCGTCATGTGTTGGGTATTGCATCCACAATAATACAGATTTGCATGAAGTCACCCTTGAACTAAGATGAATTAAGTTGTTATTAATATCTTTATTTAGTTGTGTGTTTGTAGACCATCATTGCTAAGTGTAGACCAATGTCAGTCTACAGTGAGTCATGAACACGGGACAATACAATGTAATCTCTCACTATATGATCCAAGGTGTTGACTCATGTGTAGCCTCTATATTGGGATACACTTCATATTCAAGCACTTGGACCATAGTATGAAGATTGGATTCTTGAAGAGAAAAAGTTTCTCATTTCTAAAATTTCTCTAAGTCCACTTCTCGAGAAGTCTACTATAGTTCTCGAGAAGTAGAGTTAGCAGTATTCGAGAAGTTCACATAGTTCTCGAGAAGCCTAGACTAGTTCTTGAGTAACATCATTAAAGTTCTCGAGAAACTTAGCCTAGTTCTCGAGAAGTCACTTCTTATATTTCTCGAGTAGCCAGGGACAGCCGTGTAAAATCTTCCAAGTCGATCTCTCGAGAAGCTGGTTATAGTTCTTGAGAACTTAGCTTTTAGTTCTCGAGAACTTAGCTTTTAGTTCTCGAGAAGTCAGCTTAGTTTTCAAGTACAAGTTTTAGCTCTCGAGAAATCAGCCTTGTTCTCGAGAACGTATTCATACTTCTCGAGAATAACAGTTCATTTTTAAGAAAATTTACTTAATTCCAGATCGACGGGATTTTCAAATGACTTGACGTGATTGGTCCACGTGTCGTCGTTAATGTCAATTCTAACCGTTAGGGGAAATCCTATATAATGTCTTTTCATCAAGACTAATCCTAAGCGGTGAACTGTACATTTTCTAAATTTCTGATCGGTTGTCTCTCTCCAAGAACGAACTTACAGAATCCGCCGCCGCCGCTCAGTTTAAAGATCTACAAGACTGTTTTTAATCAAGTTAGACTTGTTATTCAAGGAATCTTCATCTTCTCCTTGATCGAGTAGGTCCTAAGTTTCTCAGATCAGATCTACAAAGAGTCTTCTTCAATATTTCTGAAAAAGTCAAAAAGTTCAGAAGAAGGCCTAGAGTTAAATTTTTCCAGATCTGAGACAAATCTTTGTTTGTATTTCATATCTCTTTGTAATTTTGTAGGAGATTATTCTCTGAGTGTAGGAGCGTTGTTCTCCGATTTGTAGGAAGTTTTCATATTCCGAGTGTAGATCCCTTTGGATCAAGATTGTAGGAACTTGGTTCCGAGACGTGGGATTGGTTTTCAATCCGAGATAGTGGAGTAGCCGAGTCTAGTGATTTACTAGATCGGTGAGGGAAAGTGGACGTACCCAAGGTTGGGGAACCACTATAAATCTTCTTGTCGTCTGTGATTGCTTGATTGTTTTTGTGCAAGTTCGTTAAATTTTTTTATTCCGCAAATAGACGCACAATTCACCTATTCACCCCCCCCCCCCCCTCTAGGTGATTTAGGTAGACAACTTAACACTTTCAATTGGTATCCGAGGGAGGTTGGTCGTTAAAAGGTTAACATTTTGATTAATTTCCTCTCTAAGTTATCTCTTGAGAATTTTCAAGCAATGGACAAGGCTAAAGATTTTGCCAAGCTTCCTCTGTGCACAAAGAATAATTTTCCCATATGGAAAGAGAGAATTAAATTTTTCATGGAAGCTGTAGATCCCCGAATCTTCATGATTATTGAAGAAGGTCCCCACATTCCTATGACAATCTCAATTATAGATCCAACAAAGAAAGTCCCAAAGAAGCTGATGGATCTAGATAAAGACGAGATTGCACTTGTCTCCTTGGACAAGAAAGCAAAAAATATTATTGCATGTGCAGTCGATGACTCTATGCTGTAAAACCTGATCCACTGCCAGTCTGTTAAGGAGATGTGGCAGTCTGTCGTCACCTTGATGGAAGGTACAGAAGAAGTAAGGGATGACAGAAGATCCCTGTTGAATCAGAAATATAAAGCCTTCCGACAAGGGCACAAATATACCATTGCAGATACTTTTGAGAACTTTTTCAAGATAGTTAACGGCCTCAGAGTATATGGTCGAGTCATCACCAACGGAGAATTGAATGACAAGTTCCGAAGATCCTTAACCAAGGAATGGGACAACAAGGTCTGTGTCATCAAAGAATTTGGAAAGCTAGCTGAGACAGATCCTCAGAATCTCTTCAAGAAGCTGATGTCATATGAGCTTCAACTCAATACAAGGAAAGATGAAGAAGAGAAGAGCAAGTCTGCATCCAAAGAGAAGTTTGTTGCTTTAAAGGCAGACACCTCCAGGAAGTCAAAGGCTACCTCTCTAACCCCAGCACAAGAAGTTAGTGAAGAAGAAAACTCGGAACCAAGTACCTCGGTATCTGAACTATCTGAAGGAGAGTTCTCCTTACTCTCATAACAGTTCAAGAAATTCTTGAACAAGAAAAAGCAATTGAAGGACAAGGATGCCTCTCACATAAGATCACGAAATGATGGTGATCGACATAGAAAAGACTCAAGCAGCAACGACAGGTATGGTTCTAAACCGAACAAACATATTTCGACTGACATTGTTTGCTACTGTTGTAACAAGCCAGGTAATATCATAGCTGACTGACCCCACAAGAAGAAGGAGGGTGGAAAGAGAGAAGAAAAAAAGTCCTCGTACAGCAAGAAGATAATAGAGAAGAGCCTGATAGCCAAGAAGGGAAAGACTCTTAGTGACTCTGACTCATCTGAGTCAAGTGAAGAAGAGGAAGCCTACTTTGGACTTATGGCTCAATCAGATGATGAACAAGAGACCCAGTTCACTAGGGAGGTAAAATCTCACACCCCCTCTTTTAGAATCTGAAGTTTCTGAGCATGATCATGAGGGCAGGTCCTCTGACGATGAGTTTGAACTCATGGCCCAGTATAAGGAGTTGATCATGGCTTACAACAAATGTCGAAAGGTCGTGAAAACTCAGGTAAAAGAGATTAAGTCCCTAAAGGCCATAGAAAGCTCTCTGAGAGAGGAAGTCATTAAGATGGACTCACTCAAAGAAGACTTAGATATTGTTGTTGATGAGTTCAACAAGGCTATCAAGCACCTTGATCAGAAGGATGAAATCATCAAGGGGTTGGAAGACTTACTAGAAGCCGAAAAGAAACTTGTTTAAGGTTTCTCTAAGCCCAAGGTAGTTCTTCCTCTTGTTGCTGAGTTCTCTACTCAGGCCAAGGGTGCTGGGCTAAGCCTTGTAAAATCTCCTAGTAAATCTTCTAGGAGGAATAAGGCTCAGAGAAGGAATATGGTAGCCAAGAAGGCCTTGGCCAAAGCAAAGGGGAAAGCCCCTCAAGATCAGACTGTCTTTAAGAAAGTCGTATTTCCAACTAATGAGTTTGATCTTGACTCATCCTACGGCCACTTGTTCAGGCCTACTTATGTAGAGCCAAAGTCTCGTTACCAAGGATGGACTCGCCCCAAAAACTTTGGTGAGAGTGTCTTTAAGACACCTTATGAAGAAGTCATTCTTCAGGACTATGGTCCTTATGATCATGGTCATAACTTCAAGAAAGCACCAAAAGTAAAATTCATTGTAGAAAAGCCTGTGATGGAGAAGAAATCATGTGATTGTCATCATCATGAAGCCTCTTCCTCCAAGAATGCTACCCCTGCTGGACCAGTATCTCAGAAGGTCAAGCAGGAGTAACTAAGGCAAAGATACAACAGGTTCGACTGTTGGTGCTGTGGCAAAATTGGTCATTTTGCCATCGATTATTGGTTTAATCCAAGAAATGTTGCAACTCCTCAAGTTGGCAACATGAGAATGACCACTCATGATGCTAATCCTCGTAGGGGAAGTGTTCTAACACAAGACCAAGGACCTAAACATGTTTGGGTTCCTAAGGCAAATTGATTATGATTGCAGGGATGTCCAAAGGCCACCAAAACGCCAATCTGGAATTTGGACAGTGGATGCTCTCGGCACATGATCGGGGCAAGAAGCTTACTTCAAAATTATTCTCCTGTGTTGGCCGGACGAAAGGTCATCTTTGGAGGTTCAGACCGAGGGATAACCAAAGGCTACGGTATGATCACTAACGGTAGTGTATCCTTTTCGGATGTAGCTTATGTTGAGGGATTGGAACACAATCTTATAAGCATAAGCCAACTATGCGACAAAGGATACATAGTTGAATTCCACGCTGACAAGTGCCTGATAAATTCTGTTGACAATATGGAAACAATTCTATCTGGCACTCGAAGCAGGAATATATTTTGTTTAAACTTCATTTATATAGATTCTTCTACACCAGTGTGCTTTTTAGCAAAAGATAGTGCGTCTCTTGGTGACCAATGGCACAAGAGGTTAGCACATATTAATTTTAAAACTATTAATAAATTATTCTCCCTGAACTTAGTTCGTGATGCCCCGAATGTCAAGTACGTCAAAGATAGACCTTGTCATGCATGCATAAAAGGCAAGCAAACAAGGGCTACCTTTAAAAGCATTATTGATAAAAATTCAAGTGAATGTCTCCATCTACTTCATATGGACTTGTTCGGTCCACTGCAAATTAGAATCTTGGGAGGTAAGGAATATACATTGGTTATTGTTGATGACTACTCGCGCTTTGCGTGGGTGTTCTTTTTGAAACACAAGTCAGATACCTTCGACATCTTTACTCATTTTGTCAGGCAGGTCCAGAATGAACACAACTGTTCCGTAGTCAAAATCAGAAGTGACAATGGAACAGAGTTCAAGTATGGAGCCATGACAGAATTCTGTGAAAGCCTAGGTATCTTTCATGAGTTTTCCTCTCCTCGCACTCCACAACAAAATGGAGTAGCTGAGAGAAGGAACAGAATACTCATTGAGGCTTGCAGAACTATGTTGAGTGATGCTTCACTACCAGAGTACTTCTAGGCTGAAGCCGCCAATAATGCATGCCACGTGTAAAATCGATCACTCATCAATAAGAATCATGATAAGACACCTTAGGAACTTTTAAAAGGCAGGAAACCAACTATTTCATATTTTAGAATTTTTGGCTGTAAATGCTTCGTGCTTAACAATGGTAAGTATCATACTACCAAGTTTAGTGAGAAAAGTTTTGAAGGTATTTTTGTAGGTTATAGTAGCCATAGTAAGGCATATAGGATTTTCAATAGAAAAACTCTGGTTGTAGAGGAATCCATACATGTTGTATTTGATGAGACGAGCTTGCTACAAAGCAAATCGTCTAGTGTGCTTATTGAAGATGCAGGTACACGCTGAAAGAAATCAGCTTGGATGAACCGACTGAAGGTGAAAAAGAAAAGTTCATCAAGATCACTACTGCAACCCCCATTGGATAGGTAGACGATCAAGATGAAGAAACCATCCAAGTTGATGAAGTCACTCCAGTGGCTGAAGAAGTTCCAGATGCTAGGAACCTAGAGCTCAGACATCTGAAGGATCATCCATTGGACCAGATCATAGGAGATCCCCGAGATGGTGTCAGAACTTGTCGAGGTACAACTAATGAGAATTTATATTTAAGTTTTCTCTCACAGGTTGAACCAAAGAAGTATGAGGAAGCAAACTCAGACGCATCATGGATCTTAGCCATGGAAGAAGAACTGAACCAGTTCAAGAGCTGCAAAGTTTTGAATCTAGTTCCAAGACCCAAAGGTAAGAATGTCATCGGGATGAAGTGGGTCTACAGGAACAAATTGGACGAGGATGGAACAATCATAAAGAACAAGGCCAGACTCGTCGCCAAGGGATATCGTCAAGAAGAAGGAATCGACTTCAACCAAGCATATGCTCCAGTGGCAAGGCTGGAGGCCATCAGACTGTTCCTGGCTTATGCTGTATTGAAGGGCTTCGCTGTCTATCAAATGGACGTGAAATCCGCCTTCCTTAATGGTGACATAAAGAAAGAAGTGTACGTGGAACAGCCCCCAGGTTTTGTTGATCCTAACTTTCCTGACTATGTATATTTATTATTGAAAGTGTTGTACGGTTTGAAACAAGCTCCCGAGCTTGGTACGAAACGCTATCTACCTTCTCCTTGAGAACAAGTTCACAAGAGGAAAGATAGATAAGACATTATTTCTTAGGGAAATTAAAGGCAAGATTTTGCTAGTGCAAATCTATGTCGACGACATTATTTTTAATTCTACAGACGACAACCTCTGCAAAAAGTTTTCTAAACTTATGCAAGGGAAGTTTGAAATGAATAGTATGGGAGAGCTGATGTATTTCTTAGGACTTCAGGTGAAACAATCTGAATATGGAATTTCTATCTCACAGACGAAGTTCACCAAGGAGTTGATTAAAAATTTCGGAATGGAGAGTGCAACCTCTATGAGGACTCCAATGGCCTCAGCTATGTCTCTGGACAAGGATGAGAAAGGGAAACCTTTTGATGAAACCAAGTATAGAAGCATAGTTGGATCCTTGCTCTACCTTACTGCCAATAGACCAGACATAATGTTCTCTACATGTGTCTGTGCTAGATTCCAAGTGAACTGTAAGGAATCTCACTATGCTGCTGCAAAATGAATCTTGGGATACCTTAAAGGTACACCGAATCATGGCTTATAGTACCTAAGAAGTAATGACAGTGAACTAATTGGTTTTTCAAATGCAGACATTGCAGGTAGCAAAGATGACAGAAAAAGCACTTCCGAGACATGTCAGTTCCTTGGAAGAAGGCTTATCTCATAGAGCAGCAAAAAGCAAAATTGTGTCGCAATCTCAACGGCCGAGTCAGAATATATTTTTGCCGACAGTTGTTGTGCACAATTGTTTTGGCTAAAGAACCAACTAGAAGATTACAACATGAAGGTTAAAGACATTTCATTATTTTGCGACTCCTCCAGCGCAATAGCAATTGCCAACAACCCAGTCTCGTACAGCCGGACAAAGCACATCGAGCTCAGATATCACTTCATCCGGGAGCATATGGAGCAAAGGGATGTGGATCTACAGTAAGTGCCAATAGATCGGCAAGTTGCAGATATTTTCACAAAGCCGCTGGACGAGACCAAGTTCAATTTCTTCAAAAATGAACTTGGGATGCTGAACAGAGAAGGATAGACCAAAAGAGATCATTTCAAAGCTCAGGAATCGAGGATACTACAAAAAGGTCAGAAATTTCTCAAGTGGAAGGTAGTTCTCAAGAAATACAGTTACTTCTCGAAAAGTACATAACTAGTTCTCGAAAACTTAAGTCCACTTCTCGAGAACTAAAGCTCTATCTTTCGAGAAGTACAAAAGTTCTCGAAAACAAGAAATATACTTCTCGAGAACTATAACCATGTCTCTTGAGAACTAACCCTACCTCTCGAGAAATGCCCCGTCTATTTTTTATTTCTATTCATTTCTTCTATTTCGAAAACCGATCTATTTCTGCTTTAATCCAAGGGTTATTTTAGATTAATTAGATACCTAATCAACATTACTAGGGTTATATATATATATATATAACTTTAGAAATCCCAAATCAACCGACATTTCAAAATCCATTCTCTCGAAAACTCTTCACCTTCCGCCGACCAGAGCTTCGACACCGCCGCTTTATTGCTCTCCGTCCATCGCCGTCATTAGTCTCAATGGCTCAGTAGTCCAGAATCGGAGTCGGCAGTGAACTTGTGGTCGCCGGTATTGCAGATATTTCAGACGATTTCAAGAATTTGCTTCTTCTGCTAGAAATCGCAGGTTTGAACTTTGTTCTTTCAGAACCTTGTAAGATTCTATTTCCAGAAGTAGAAGAGTTCTATAAAAATGTCAAGATAAGGAGGAATAATACTGTACTGAAATCTAAGGTCAAGGGATTTAAGATTAAGTTAAGCCCGACCATAGTGTCCATTCTTCTAAGATTGCCTACTGTAGATGATGAAGAGGAACTTACTCAAGAAGACAATGACAGAACTTGTTATTTCTGTGGAGTTCTAGTGGACATTACCTCTCCAAGGAGAACTGCTCTGAATGATGTTAGCAAACTTCTAGTGGATATAGTTGGAAAAATTCTTTGGTGCAGGAAAGGGTCTATAGGTTTCATAACCAATGACCTATTCAATGTCATGACAGCCATAGTCTGCAGGAAGAAATTTCCATATGGTTTGATGATTTTGACTTGATCAGGGATAGTATTAAAAAACCAAAGTTTGCCAGGATAATCTCCTTGATGTTGCATGAGATTGATCCAGTGGTCTTCAAGACTTCAAAAGGTACACCAATTCATCACTTGAATCAGATCTCCTTAGCTTCCATTCAAAGGTGGGAGTTAAAACTGAAGAATCCAAAGCAGATAGCTAAAGAGCTTGCAGCCCCTGCTTAAAGGTCAGGACCCCATCTCCCTTTTCTCATGAAGTTGTTGAACCATCTGGTGCAGCAACTAAGGGGGAGTCTGCTTCCTCTGTTCCAGTTGACAGAATTCCATCTCCTCCTCCAACCAGATCTCCAGTCAGGAGTTCAGTCAGTTCACTAGCCAGGACACCAGCTAGATAACCAGTGAGAAGTCTAGTCAAAAGTCAAGTCAGGAGTCCTATCAGATCTTCAGTTAGGTCCCTAGTGGCGGACTTACCAGATGAGACATTCTCAGGTTAGTAATCTACGAAAACCATCAACTCTACTGCAGCAGATATAAAAAATATGATAAAAGAGCTCACCTCTGATGAACCTCTTCCTCCCCTCCATATAGAAACTGATGAAGAACTTTCAAAGGATCCATCTCCAGCTCCTTCTCCATCTCTAGTACCTTCTCCCAAAGTAACTCCTCCTTCTTCAAGAAAAGACTCACCTCAACCCGATACCATCCTTCTATCAGAAGAGGATGAGCCAGAACCTGAGGCAGTTGAAGCTCCTCTAAGGAGACTTGATTTCTCTATTCCTACCTTCCTTGATGAAGAAGGAGATATAGTCATTTATACTACCAGAGCTAAAAGCTCTATAGTTGTTGAAGAGATATCTCAATGGGCAGTTCCTCCTCCACCTCATATTGTTGTTCCTACTACTCTTGTTGCTCCTGCTGCTGCTAACCCTGTAAATTCTGATATACTAAGTAAGATTGAAGTTATGTTGGCTGAGCAAAGGAAAGATTTTGATGAATCCCTCAAAGTAGTCCAAGACAAAATCATTGCTCTAGAGAAAGAGATGAGTAGAGGATTTGAAGAAATTTAGCACAATACTGACTCTCTCAAAGAGCTGTTTCAGATTGGTGGTAAAGCTATATACCACACTATCACTAGTGTTGGTCAGGTCATGGATCAAACAGTAACTCTTGCTAACAATCAAATCTTTTTGGAGAAGAAAGCCAAAGAACACCTCATGAAAATCTGTGAAGAGGTTGGTACTTTCAAAGAAGATGTTATAGATACACTATCTGTAGAATTAAGAAAGGGGGAGAGCTTGGTGAAAGAACATGTGGAAAAGCTTGTGGACAAGTTTACTGCTTCTGCAAATATAGTTTGGTCTGACAAGATATCTGAAATTAATAAGAATGTTTTAGAACAGATTCAGTCTGTGAAATTTCATACCTATGATACCTCAATCTGGATGCATAACCAAATATTCCCTGAATTTCAGGTTGATCATAATGTCATTCCTCATAACCTGAACCCTCTTGCTGAAGGTCAGTCAAGTCAGATGCCTGCTCAGATGCAACCTCAGATGCCCTGCTTCTCTCCAAGGCCAGAAGATCAAAATCCTCCTCCTGCTTCTTATGACCAAGTATGGGATGATGTTATTCCTCAAGGTTTACCTAAAATTAACACTTCTAAGAAGAGGAAGTATGGGGAAGGGCCCTCTGTAAGCAAAAGTATTCCTAAGCCAGACATAGAGAAAAGAAAAGCACAGGAATTTGCTAAAGTCTGGAGTCCTACCTCTAAAGCTTTAATTCTTGATACTCTCAAATTAGTAATGGACTACAATGAAAACAGGAATCTCCACTATAGCTCTTCAGAGTGGGAACTCTATGAGAAGTCCATGACTAAAAGGAGAATCTATGACAGAGAGTATGGCAAGAATAATCCTACGGCGCCTCTAAAACCTCCAAGGTACTACCCAAAGCCTTTCAGCTACCAGAGAAGACAATAAGAGAAGTATGACAGGCAACATCAGTGCAAGGAATGACTTTCTGTTGATAACTATTTTTTTGAGATTATGGATGAAATGGATGTTGATTAGAAATCTATAACATTATATATATATATATATATATATATATATATTTTCTGGTTTTGATAATTCTGTGTTTAATTTTTCATTCTTGCATTTGAATTTATTCTTCATGTACAGTTCTTTCTTTATTGGTATAATTCACCTTTGTGTAGAGGGTTCTGACTTCTACAAATAGGGGGAGATTGTTGGGTATTGCATCCACAATAACCCAAATTTGCATGAAGTCACCCTTGAACTAAGATGAATTAAATTGTATTTAATATCTTTGTTTAGTTGTGTGTTTGCAGACCATCATTGCTAAGTGTAGACCAGTGTCAGTCTACAGTGGGTCATGAACACAGGACCATATAGTGTAATCATTCACTGTGTTATCCAAGGTGTTGACTTATGTGTAGCCTCTCTATTGGGATACACTTCATATTCAAGCACTTGGACTATGGTATGAAGATTGGATTCTTGAAGAGAAAAAGTTTCTCAGTTCTAAAATTTCTCTAAGTCCACTTCTCGAGAAGTCTACTATAGTTCTCGAGAAGTAGAGTTAGCAGTATTCGAGAAGTTCACATAGTTCTCGAGAAGCCTAGACTAGTTCTCGAGTAACATCATTAAAGTTCTCGAGAAACTTAGCCTAGTTCTCGAGAAGTCACTTCTTATATTTCTCGAGTAGCCAGGGACAGCCGTGAAAAATCTTCCAAGTCCATCTCTCGAGAAGCTGGTTATAGTTCTCGAGAACTTAGCTTTTAGTTCTCGATAAGTTAGCTTAGTTTTTGAGTACAAGTTTTAGCTCTCGAGAAATCAGCCTTATTCTCGAGAACTTATTCATACTTCTCGAGAACAACAGTTCATTTTTCAGAGAATTTACTTAATTCCAGATCGACGGGATTTTCAAATGACTTGACGTGATTGTTTCACGTGTCGTCATTAATGTCAATTCTAACCGTTAGGGGAATTCCTATATAATGTCGATTCATCAAGACTAACCCTAAGCGGTTAACTGTGCATTTTCTAAATTTCTGATTGGCCGTCTCTCTCCAAGAACGAACTTACAGAAGCCGCCACCGCCGCTCAGTTTGAATATCTACACGACTGTTTTCGATCAAGTTAGACTTGTTGTTCAAGGAATCTTCATCTTCTCCTTGATTGAGTAGGTCCTAAGTTTCTCAGGTCAGATCTACAGAGAGTCTTCTTCAACATTTCTGAAAAAGCCGCAAAGTTCAGAAGAAGACCTAGAGTTAAATTTTTTCAGATCTGAGACAAATCTTTGTTTGTATTTCATATCTCTTTATAATTTTGTAGGAGATTATTCTCTGAGTGTAGGAGCGTTGTTCTCCGATTTGTAGGAAGTTTTCATCTTCCGAGTGTAGATCCCTTTGGATCAAGATTGTAGGAACTTAGTTCTGAGACGTGGGATTGGTTTTCAATCCGAGATAGTGGAGTAGCCGAGTCTAGTGATTTACTAGATCGGTGAGGGAAAGTGGACGTACCCAAGGTTGGGGAACCACTATAAATCTTCTTGTCGTCTGTGATTGCTTGATTGTTTTTGTGCAAGTTCGTTAAATTTTTTTATTCCGCAAATAGACGCACAATTCACCTATTCACCCCCCCCCCCTCTAGGTGATTTAGGTAGACAACTTAACACATCATGTGAGTGGCAACTAGGCCCTTGTGCGATTTAGGGGAAATTTGTCGCCTTATGTGCAATGACTAGGTCGTGGAGAGATCTAGAGAGAGGCTAGAGGCTGTATCTGGGGAGAGATGGGCTAAAGCCGGTCGGTTCTTGGGAAAAAGACAGGTGAATTCACAAAAAGGTTTTTTACATGTAGCCTTGATTTCAAGCTATATTGAAATCATCTTTTATGTTATCGTATTGATGAAATAAAATCATTATCTTGTCTTCATTGATGTATTAAGTGTTTATTTCATATAAGTGTTTGTAAGTAAATTTTCTTAAGTCTTTTTATTAATTTGTCAAAGTTTTAGATTTTCATAAAATTATAAAATTGCCCTTATTACCGTTTAACCCTTCGGTTTTTGAAAAAATCGAAGCCCGTTATGCATATTTAACCGTTTGCACTGCATATAGCCCGCCCGATGTAGCCCAACCCGCACCGCATAGCCCGCTCATTGTCAAATTTCAAACAATGTTCTCTCATATTATTTAAACCAGAATAAACATCTTAAACCCACGATATGAGACTAAAAATTAGATATAATGAAAAAATAAAAAATAAATTAAAATAAAGCACAAGGTGGGATTGAACCGACAATCGCCTGTTTCAAAGTCAGACGCCTCATCTATTAGGACATGAGCACATTTGCATTTATACATCTAGCTTTATGTATATATAGTTTAATGTTTGGGTTTTTCTTTTAACTTTTTAAATATAAATATTAATTAATAATTAAATAAATTACAAAAAATATATAATTACAAAAAAATATTTAAAATCACATTATATATATATTAAGAACCGCCGGGGGCAGGCGAAGCCCGCCGCACGGGTCGAGGTAATGTCGTGATTGACCGTAGGGGCGGAGCCCCATGTTTGTCACTCTTATATTAAAAGGGAAAACACCATTTGGTTAAACATTCACTTTTCGATTTTGCCCCTCTATTAAAAAAATTTCAGTTTTTAAAATGTATGTATTTTTTCTTTTATTTTAAAAAATATGCCCTTATATAGACAACATCTTCTATCTACAATAAAAATTGTATTTGACCCGCCGCTCGCAAACCCTCGTGCACACCACAAAAAATGAGCGCCATCACGTCGGGACACTATCAAGACCGGGATACTGTTGTGCGGGGTAAGGGGGGCGCACTATCACAATAGAGATATTGTCGTAGTTGGCCGTAGGGGCGCAGCCCCATGCCTCTCACTCATGGGCGGAACTACCCCTGGGCACGTGCCCGACCGGTTTTTTTATCGCTAAATTAGGTTTCATCGCCGCTCCCGATCCCGTAGGTTTCATTGCCGCTCCCGATCCCGTCTATCGCTACCTGCTCCGGCTCCCGTGGCCGGTACTTCTTCTTCTTCTTCAATCAGTCCAGATTTTTGTGAAATCTTGACTGATTTCAGTCCAGATTTCACAAAAATATGAACTGATTTCACAAAAATCTGGACTGATTTCAGTCCTGATTTCACAGAAATCTTGACTGATTTCAGTCCAGATTTCTGTGTGAAATCTGGACTTATTTCAGTCCAGATTTCACACTAATGTGAAATCTGGACTGATTTCTGTCCAGATTTCTGTGTGAAATCTGGATTGACTTCAGTCCAGATTTCTGTGAAGGGTTGGTTTGGACGCACCATTGTGCTAATCTTCAAGCATTTTAATGTTAGGTACACACCATTGTGTTGCTGGAATCCATTGTGAAGGGTTGATTTGGTGCTCCAATCGTCTTGTGTTGCGGGAACACACCATTGGTAATTACTCTTGTTCCCCGATTTTCTGTTTTAGTTTGCTTAGGAGGGTCACCCATCTTCAATTGGACGCGGTGTGTGTCTCTTTTGGTTCATTGCGAACCTCCAGGTCGATTGTATCCGTCTCCGGCATATTTTTTGCATTAGTAATCCGACATACGAGTCTGGATTTAGGCATGCTGTGTGAAGCCTACCCGTGGCGGTAAGCCCTGATCGGTGATGTTTGTGATGTGCATATCGATTATTTCTAGTCGCGCTAACGGGAATGTCCCGTCAATTTTATGCAGCGTTTTAGTTAGCGCAATGGAGAAATTTTTTTCTAAAAAAGGAGCATGTCAAAGTTCGTTAGATTCTCAGGAGTTAGTTGCAATTGGTAAAAGAAGCCGCGTAGACGAGTTCAAAATTGAAGATCTACCTTTAGACCCAGGCTTAAGACTTCCTATTAACTCCTACGATGCAAACATTCAAGATTCTATACGAAGATATTATTTGCAAAAGGTTCCTTGTCAACCTCATCTAGAAAGTTTTCCCCAAATAGAAATCGGAAACAAAGCTCGACGCTTTAATAAGAATTGGTTTAACGAGTTTAAAGGCTGGTTAGAATACAACAAAGAAAAAGATGCAATATTTTGCCTTTACTGTTATATTTTTTCTCAAAGGGGTTGTGAGCCTACTTTTACCACGAGAGGCTTCAAAAATTGGAAAGATAAATCAGTATTTGACAGACATGTTGGAAGTCACACTACTCCACACAATGCTTCTAAAAAACTCTACGAGTCTTTGATGAATCAAAAACAGGGTATTCAAACTGCTTTTGCAAGACAAGATGAACAACAAAGTTTGGATTATCGCGCTCGTTTATATGTTTCAATCGATTGTGTTAGATTTATTTTACGATAAGGATTGTCTTTTCGTGATCATGCTGAGACTAAAGAGTCTACCAATAGAGGAAATTTTCTTGAGCTTTTGAAGTTTCTTGCATCACATAATAATGACATCAACTCAGTTGTGTTACAAAATGATCCTCAAAACTGTCAACTTACATCGCCTAAGATTCAAAAAGAAATGGTATCAGCAATTGCAATAGAGAAAACAAATAAAATTATTCAATAAATTGGAGAAGACTGTTATACAATTTTAGTGGATGAATCACGTGATGTATCTACAAAAGAGCAAATGTCTGTTATTTTACGATATGTTAATTCCAATGGCATGATCACAAAACGTCTTCTTGGGTTTGTTCATGTAGCAGATACTTTCGCGTTATCCCTTAAAGCAGCTATAGATCATTTATTTATGAGATATGGTCTTAGTATTTCTAAATTGTGTGGGCAGGGATATGATGGTGCTAGCAATATGAAAGGAGAGTTCAAAGGGTTAAAAACTTTAATTTTGAATGAGAACAATTGTGCTTTCTACGTTTACTATTTTGCACATCAACTGTAATTGGTACTGGTATATGTTGTTGAAAAAAATTATGATATGGCTGAGCTTTTCACACTTATTGACACAGTAATGAATGTTTTTGGTGGCTCTTGCAAAAGCCGTGATTCTCTTAGAGCCTTGGAAGTTGATCGAGTTGCTACAGATCTTGGATGTGGGGACTTGGAAAGTGGGCGAGGGTTGAATCAACCTTTAGAGCTCAAACGCGCTGGTGACACGAGGTGGGGGTCATATTATGGCACAACTTTAAATTTTATTTGCATGTTCTCTTCTATTATTGATTTGCTGGAGATTATCATAGTTGATGGGGAAGATGGAAACCAAAGAGGAATGGCAAGTGCACTTGTCCAAGTTATCTTGACTTTCAAATTTACATTTGTTATTCATTTGATGAAAATTTTTTGTCAAAAACAAATGAACTATCTCAAGCATTGCAGAGAAAAGATCAAGATATTGTAAATGCAATGCATTTCATAAAATTGTCAAAACTATTATTATTGAAGATGAGAAATGATGAAACCGAGTGGGAAATATTTTTGGCCGAAGTCTCAACTTTCTGTAGATAATATGACATAGAAGTTGTTAATATGGAAGAAAAGTTTGTTCAGTAAGGTAGATCAAGTAGCAATGCATGTGAGATTATGAATAAACATTATTTCATGATTGAAATTTTTAATGCAGTGCTTGATTGGATGCTAAATGAGTTAAATGATTGCTTTGATGAAGTAAACACAGAATTACTCTTATGTGTTGTTTGTCTAGATCCAAAGGATCATTTTAGTTCTTATGATAAACAAAAATTACTTCAACTTGCTGTATTATATCCGTATGATTTTACACCAATAGAGTTGCGGTTACTTGAAGGACAACTTGACATATATATTTTTATATGCGATCTACATCAACGGACACATTTTCTTATGTTAATGGAATAGTGACCTTCTGAAAAAAATGGTTGAATTAAAAAAAAAATAATCAATATCAGTTAGTTTTTAGATTATTGAAGTTGGCTTGCCTCTTAGCAGTTGCTACAACTACTGTTGAAACAACGTTTTCTACAATGAAGATTATAAAGAATCGATTGCGAAATAGAATGAGGGATGAATGGATGAATGATTGTTTGGTTACTTACATTGAAAATGGAGTTGTCGATACTATTACAACAGAAACTATTATTTCACATTTTCAGAGCATGTGTCAACGGAAAGTATCTTGTTGAATTGTAAGTTTTTCAGATCTAAACCTTTCTTTTGTAATTTTGTGTTCAATTTTTGATTGTAATATTGTGTTCAATATTTTCCTTACGAAAATATCTTTGCAAAAAAAAAAAATCAGGGACACTGCCCCCGAACCCCCCAATTTGACAGTACTTATATTGTGCCCGTGCGACTTCAAAATCCTAGTTCTGCCACTGCTCTCACTCGTATATCTAAATACCTAGAATACGTAAGTTGGATCTCCACACCATATGAACTATAATTACTACTAAGTTATAAGAACATAATAATATAACCCTTAATAAATGAACATGCAATAATAAATAACAGAGATGCAACCCCAGGAGCCTTAGAGGCTAGGGTTGATTTGAAAAGAGGAGTTTGAGAAATGATATACGGGAAGATATATATATATATATATATATATATATATATATATATATATATATATATATATATATATATATATATATATATATATATATATATGTGTGTGTGTGTGTGAATATATTGGGATATTGGTTTAGTACCTTAATTAGTTTAGTTTTAATTTTGTTTATTACATGCTTACTTCTTATACAATGTTATCTTACTACGCCACATATACATATATCATTTGTCGGACACTTACTACATCATAGCGAATCTACTCTCCTTTGAACATTTTGGGTATTCGGGGAGGGGACTGGAGTTAGGGGTGTGAGCGGTTCGGTTTGGGTCGGTTTGGACCCAAACCGAAACCAAACCGACATGCCTCGGTTTTTGGTTTGTCCAAACCGACCCGAACCGAACCCGGTCGGTTCGGTTCAAAGTCAGTTCGGTTTTTAGTCAGTTTTTTGCGGTTCGGTGTTGGTTTTCTGCGAATAAACATAATCAAGTGTTATTTGTTGGATCGGTCATCATCCCTTTACTAATTTCATAATCTTTATCAACTAAAGGTTTATATTAAATAAATAGCATATAATTTTTTTGAGTACAAGTCAGAGATAAGGTTTATTAAATCCACTTCACGCACACACAAATAACTATTATATTCATGCATTTTTAGACATGTAGAGTTTGGGTATATTGGGGCAAACCTTCCTTATGACATCTTACAATTTTCTATATTAACTTGGACAAATATAATACTAATAGATCCATCAATAAGCAACCCGAGTAATTGGAGTATCACGATAGATAATCATTGCCGTTATTAAATCAATTTAATGTACAGAACATCCCAAATAATTAAACGGTTAATAAAACTTTTTTCCAACAGAATTACTTAGGATCTGAAGAATTCTCTAAACCAAAGGAGATGGGTCAGAAAAATCTCACCAAGCACGGAGATGGGGAAAATGAACTTGGTTGTAAACTCAAAGGTAATCTGAAGTTGCTCGATCAAATACACCTTAAAACAGTGGCGGAGTGCTCGGTTCGGTTTAGTCGGTTTTCACAACTTGAAAACCGACCCGAACCGATAAGTCTTCGGTTTTCAAAAGCTCCAAATCGAACCAACACCGGATCGGGCGGCTCGGTTTCAAAGTCGGTGTGGTTCGGTCGGTTTAGTCGGTTTTCGGTTTTTGTTCCTCACCCCTAACTGGAGTAATTTAATCAGATCGTATGCAAAAGAAAACATGACCTCCTCACATCGACCTATTCCCCAACAGTGTCGAGGCCTCCGCCACCCAGGCGAGATGAAGACCGACAACGTCGCTCTGATTGTTCGTAGAATTGAAGTCCTGAAAGAATATTTGGGCACTTGTGTGTAATGAGTAGACATAGTTTTAGTTGTAATTAGGCTAATTGTGAATATGATTTTGATACTCTATTTGAAGAATAAAAAAGAAAGGAATCTAGTGAGGCATGATATATTTGGGGTTTAAACATATCAACAATCCAACCCATCATGCACGGATCATCCGACCAGCCATTTTTAGTAGCAAGTGACCACCTCTAACTTACAAACTTACTACTCATTGAAGCAAAAAGATATTAATAATCATTATAGCCACAACTTCTGTAGCAACTATAGACGTACTATACAATGCAACTGACGATTTCTTTTGTGCAGCAGCACCCACAATAAAATCAACAACTTGTAAAACAAATAATGAATAACAAGAAATTTGTGTAGAACGCATAGTAGACAAGAAATTTGTATAAATAAAGAATAGGAAGAACAGTGTTTCGTTTCATTGCATTAACTAAAATAGTTTGATTACAATATAGTTTCTTATAATCACCACAAATTCGCCAACCGGCGCTTTACATGTGAGTGTAGAACGCTTGACAAGTAAATAAAAGTGAATACTGTATAACAAGAACATATTAATTAATTTCCACGAACTTAACAACAAGTAAAAATAAAGTGAATACTGGATAACTAGAGCATATTAATTATTTAATTTCTACTGATTGAGTCATTAATTGAGCTAAGATTTACGACACGGTCGTAGATTGATCTTCGAGAGGCTGGGTACCAAACGACATGCCTGGCGGCGTTGTTTTGGCAATTTATTTAATTTCATCAGTTCGTCTTGCACACATCTAAAGTTGTCCAATGTTTCCTCTCGGAAGGAAGAAAGCTGTTCAAGAAGACGATGACTATTGGGAGAAGAAGACGATGATGATGGAAGCGGAGATTCCACCAGGGGGTCGTAATTGGGGCTGTGAATTTGCCAGGAATACCATTTGCTGAAGGAGGGGGAGGAGGTTGAGTCGTAGTGTTGGTTGAATCATGACGTACCACTGGAGCAGAATCAATATGCGGTCGGTTGATTTCTTCATTTAGCCGAGCGAGAATCTCATGTCAGAGGAAGGTGATTTCTTTGGAAGCTGCTACCCGTGCCTCCAAAATCTGCTGAGACTTGAGAGAGTGCATCTGCTTTACATTGGGAGACGTCTCCTGCAGATTGGTCTTTCACAGTAGTCATGTGGCCCCAAAACTTGTTCTTGGTATATTTCAGTCATCATGGGGCGGCCTGGAGGAAGAGAGGCCATGATGGGCAAAGGTAAAAAAATGATTAATCTCTAGGCTCTCTCTCCCTTTCCCTTTATAGAGTTTCCTTTTTGACAGTTACAATGCTGGAAAGTTGGATCACCCAAGCGTTACCTAAAATATAGCCAACAACCACTTCTCTCTCCGCGCGCTTAATTAGGACCATCTATTTGTGGGACAATTAATTAAAACGAATTTAAGATTACAAGTATTTTCTGAAAATCCAAAAATCACCCGCATTTTCTATTTTCTTTTATTTCATATATTTCTTTTGGGACTCATGCAAGCGATGGCCAGGGTTTCCGAATGAACTAATCATCTAAAAATCGAGAAATAGTTATACAAAATCACTTTAAAACATCAATAAACACCCAACTTAAGAAGATCTTACTGAAATAATCATTTATTCTTCAATCCTTACTCTCCAAATCTTTCCACACAAACCAAAATCACATAAACAGCATAGAAATCCACTCTCCAACACAGAAAATCGAGATCCAACCAATCAAACCCCACACCATCGATCCCTATATCCGTATCGCAAACAAATCCTAAACAAACCAGCCAATAAAATGTTTGTAGGCGGGCGACGTCGCCGAGCAGGGGGGTGACGTCGGCGAGCAGGCGGGCGACGTCAGGCTGGTGGCTAGGAAGATGCGAGAGGGGAAGATGTGAAGTGCGGACTGCGATTGCGAGCAGGCGGGCGATCAAGAGTTGGGAGAGCGAGAGAGGGGAAGATGTGGACTGCGGGATCGGGCTGTTGGCGGGGAAGGGAAAAGAAATTAGGATTGGTTTATGAATAAAAGTTTTCAGAAAGCAAGAGAATCTTTAACACATTTTAAAAGTGTTATTTTTGATTTGCGAATAACCGTTCTTAATCTGCGGTTAACAATTCCCTGTATATTTACACTAGTTATAGTGCACAGAGGCAAAGGCTCCGTTTGGGGGGACTTATTTTCACCGGTCAAGCGGTTACGACCGCATGAATCGGACCGTAATTAAGGTCCGATTCATGCGATCGTAACCGCTTGACCGATAAAAATAAGTCCTCTCAAACGGAGCCAAAATGGCCGGCCGTGGGTGGCCGGACCGTTCAGGTATATAGTTATATATAATTGATAATTTATATAACATTTTTTTATACATATATTGTGTTGACCAAAGTCAAAGACAGAATGTGATATTAAATATGTTATATATTTAATATTAAATCTGAATGGTGGCGGCTTTTACTGATGGCGTAATGTTGGAAAACTTTTTTTCGTGTAGGTAGCATTCCGAGTTTTGGGAGCGAGTAGTCTGCTCGTCGTTGGATGACAGATCTAACCATCAGAAAATAAAGGTGAGAAAAAATTTAAAAAAAGGCGAGTAAACACTTTGATCGGACGGCGAGCAGGCTACTCGCGCTCCTTTCTCTAGAAACGCTACCCTTAGCCAAAAATTATTTGTATTGTTGGGGGCTCACGTGAATGCATGCACGAGGCGTGATTCATATCTCCATGTGGCTTGCACTCATTGGAAGGAGTCTACAATTAGGCGTGAATAGCTTTCATGGCGATATATGTGAAAATATGGCAAGGTAGCATCAGAGCATCAAAATTGCAGACGGATTTATGCAGGAACAAAATTGAAAGCAGCATACAAGAGGGCGATCTCCTATTTGAGAAGTGGAATTGTGCAGGCAAAGGTTGCGGACAACACCTCCAAACATTGCGACTGAGCAGCAGCTCCAGGATCTCTTAAATGTTGTCTTATCAATTATAAGTAACAATTGCTAAATGTTGTATTTGCAAATGCGCTTTAAGAAACAGTACAATTTTAAGATATTGTAATTTAAAATAATATCTTGCAACACTTCAAAAAAAATGTTTCTATTACTTTCTAGCATCAAACTAATTGCCTATTCACACAAATAAATTACTATTCATCTATACTATAGTAAAATTGTAATTCACACAAAAAATAATATTTCATAGCGTTCTTCCTTCCCATCCTCATCTCTCTCACATTCGGCTTTCGACTATTTCACTACCCTGTTAGAACTAATAATCATTAGGGCTAAATATGTTAATTATGTGCAATACTGGATCGTCATTAATATCAACTCAAATTTAGGTGATCTAATTAATCAGGTCGAATACGTTTCATATTGTATGGGCGGTTCAAATTATGTATGGATACCGAACGTCGTTTATATTTATATGATGAGCTTAAATGTAAAACGATCGCATTATGTTTTTATATAAATAGGTTATGGTCCCCGTGTCACAAGACATGAAAATAAAATCATTATCACTCTCATTTAGTTCTAGCATCCCATCGTTGGAGAGAGCCTAGTGGAGGAAGAAGAGGAGCCGTCTTATTCATCAGTACCTTCTAAACTTGAAAGATCCGTGACTGCAACAATCCATTCTCATGGATTCAGGCATGCTTCCGCTTAAATTTTCATCTCAATGTTTTGACTAGAGCGAATCCGTCTCCACCATGATTTTACGGATTCTCCCCAACAAGTGGTATCAGAGCGACTCTATGTCGTTTCACCGAGATTTTTTTTGGTGATTCTCGGATTTCTTCCTTCTCTCTCGGTAGATTTTTGTGTTTTTAATTTTTTGCATTTTTTATTTTGTGTAATCGCTCAGCTACGAGATTAGATTAAACATTCGGCGGTAGTCAGGAGGCTCATGCCCAATCTTGCATTTTTTTATTTTTGAGCATGCGGTTGGAATGCCAGTTTTGACATTTTTTGGGGGGCCAAGAATTTTTTGATAGGTATATATATGTGAATATATATATATATATATATATATATATATATATATATATATATATATATATATATATATCTTTACCATATATATCTTTACCATATATATCTTTACCATATATATATAAAGATTAAGATATATGAAATGATTTTTAAAACCATGCTTTTAAAAGCCATTTGAGTAATCTCAACTGTCGGATCATGAATGCGAAATTCAAATGTCGTCCGATCAAATCAACCCTCTCTCCAGCTTTTTTTGTAGGGCTCCTAAACCTATTATAAGATAGCCCTAAACCTACTCTACGAGAGTCATAAAACTAGGCGAATTAATTTTAAAAATAGGCGGACCCGCAAGCCGGCCAGTGTAAGACCCCATTTTTTTTCTTTTTCAACCACCGGGGTCTTAGGCCCAGAACCGCCGCTTTGAGGTGACTCCTTCACGTCTTGAAGGGTCATCACCACAAGGCGCCGATTCTGCCGGCCAATTCGATCACAGAAAAGTAGCATAATTATTGAAGTAAGAACAATGCAGTCCACAATAATACATCACATGTAAATAAGATAAAATCTCCACGAAGGGAGTGTCCACAGAAATCATCAGAGTACTATAAATACGGGCTTATGCCCGGTACAATATGTCCTCACTACAAGTCTCTCATGCGGAAGCGAAAACAGAAACTACTCAAGGTCGAGACTCACGGTCCCGGCTGTGTGAACTCCGGAGCTAGACTGCCCCATCTCTAGGCGCACCGATCTCTGGGGCTGCTCCTCCATGCTGGGCTCCACGATCCCCTAAATGATGCGGTTCGAAAACCGTTAGTCATAAAGACTAAGCCCTATCATCCCCTACCCCTTCCCCCACGGCTCCTAGGTACCGAGCGGGGAGGAAGAAAGGGAAGGACATGATGGTAGAGATAAATCAAGAAACAGGTGACTATAGACTTAATCTAGCAAGATGTATTTGGTGAGCAGTTAATATGATTGTTATAATAGGTCTAGCAATAAGAAAAGCAAATATATGAATTTAAACCTTCACTTATGCGAGAACACATAAGCAAAAGGGATCTTTTGCAAGGCTCTCATCGTATAGAGTGTCCCATACCACTTATACGTTTGGGTGTCGGTTATCAAACAGCAATGGTTGTTATATATTGAAATTAACCTTTGATTTATAAACTTGCCCACACAAGCTTATAGACCAAGGGGTCGTTTTGCAGGTCCTAATGTATAAGCATCCCATACCACTTATACTTTAGGTGTCAGGGTTAAATGAATCGATTATGCTATGACATGATAGTGGGTATGATGAAACATGCAAGTGCAACTCACACACCCGACTCTGTGCACACAGACCTTTAGTTCCCCCTTTCGGAGCCGTTACCTCCCAAGATACCTCCGTAGTGGCAGACGGAAGCGGTGGGTTGGGCCTCGCCCACCTCAAAACCAGTAAAAGCACCACTGGTCTGACCTATCGTACGCCTCAACGCTTGGTGCACTAAGCGGACGCCTGCGTACTCTTGCCGGCTGGCGCACCGGACTTCTGTTGGCGAAGTGCTAACCACCTCGCCGAGTCAACGATATCGGTGTCGGTGCAATCGAACTCCCCGATATCGTAAAACCCACCACCTTAACTTTTCCTATCTTATGCACATGTAAGTTTAATCGCAAACACACAAAAACCGAGCCGAAGCTCCCCGGACCAAAACGTCCGTCTCCAAAACAACCGAGCCGAAGCTCCCCGGACCATCCCGTCCGTCTCCAAACCGACCGAGCCGAAGCTCCCCGGACCATCCCGTCCGTCTCTTAACCAATCGAGCCGAAGCTCTCATCAATCTTCCTGTGCCAACAGTGTTTGTGAAAAGTACAGCCCTAGTTACCTAGTTACTCTTGTCGATTTGTTATTACAGTTTACGTTAGCCCAGGACTGCCCCCGGTATACCCCGTGAAGGGCTCTCAAGGGGCACTAGGAACCAAGACGGCGGCATTACGGCCCGAAGTTCCCTTTCGCAAGGCACTTAATATTATTGGTTTATTTCCCTTAGCCCGATTCCCTTCTCATATTACAATAGACTATCCTAGGGTAATTTTTAACCTTCCTCTCTTCGGGAAAAGCGATCTTTCGCCCAACCCGAGCACCTCTTAACTCTAGCTATCACCACTTCTCGCCATTCTTTATATCTTCCTATAGTGATTTCCTCCACCATTGCCCACCCAGACATTATAATTAGCTCCAGTGCCTTCACCAGATCATGTCCTATTGCGTTTCACAAATTGCTATATGCAGACCGACCTAGGCTACATGTCGAACCGGTTATGCAATGATCCATTACTCATCCAAATGCCCTAAATTATTTACTGGAGACTTACCATGATATAAATGACCTAAGTCCAGAAAATGGAAATTTTCCTAATTTATTTGGCATTTAATTAAATTCCTCGAAAATCCCAAGGACTACCGGTTTGAACATGAACTACCCTAAGTTCTCATGCAAGATGTCCAGCAAATTTATGATAAATACTAGGTTATCTCAATAAGTTAAATCCTAAGTATCATAATTTTTTCTATCATTAGAAGGGCATGAAAACTATTTTAGAAATAATCTCTAACTTCTGTTGTTTATGAATCAAGTATAGAAAATATTCTTCCAAAAATTATAAATAATTTATGTCATGCAGATAAAGGCCTAAAATTAGCACTGGCCAAGTTTCACAATTTTCCAGCAAGTATTTTATCCATAATTGATTTTTAAACTTAAAAGCCCTTTCTATCATCTATGAATAAAGTACTAGATTTACTCAACATAAAAATTCTATAAAAATCCAGAGATCAATGTTCTACTGGTCAAGATCTAAATACAGAATTTTAACTGATTATAATTAATTTAAAACCTCCAAATATTTGAAACAACAAATCGGGCTAATAATCTTTTAACACATGAAGTATGATATTTATTAATCATAAAATTCCAGGAAAATTACCATAAGTCTAAAACATCCTAAAACCCCCTCCTTCCGAGTTTCATAATTTTTGGATTAGATTTAGTGCTTAAAATAACTAAATTATATTTCTATCCTAATTCAAACTCTCAACTTCCGAGGTACCCAATTACCTCCAATTCCTTCACTATTTCAACCAGATGGTTTTCAGCATATCATGCCACTCTCCTCCAAATTTCAAGGGCATACAAGAGCTTTTGCTCCTATGTCCTTCACAAACCTCAAAACCCTTCATTTAAGATTTGAGTTTGGATCCTAGGGTAAACCAACCCTAAACCACTCCATTTTTCTCCACGCAGGTTATAACACCATTCTAAGTCAGAGATCAGAAAATCAGCCTTTGTTGAGGCGATTTGACCTTTCCAAATTCTCAGTGCACTTTTTATTAAAAGGTGTCTCACTAACGCCTAGTTAAGGGTAGAAGATTTCTCACCCAAAACTCCTCCAAATCAATTGGAATTTTACGCAGACCTAGGTTTTATAGCCAGGGACCACTCACCAAAATTTGGGAGGGTTTGGAGGTCATTTGACCATCTAAATAAATTCCTCTAAGTTTATTAAATTAAAACAAAAACTTTAGGCAAAGTATCTCCAAAAATTCCCATTTTTGTACAGCCTCTCGATATATATATTATAGACCTCCAGCCCAAATTTCAAGTCATTTGGACATGTTATGAACCGTGGGCAACCATTTCAATTTCTGGTTAGCCTAGGTCTTGATCCCACCAAAATGAGTGATGTGGTCAAATCACTCACCCAAATTGAATAAAATCAATTTTAAATTAAAGTAGACCCAGAGGGCTACAACTTTTGTGACTGGTCATTTTTCCTAATTCGGCCTATAAGTGCCTCGTTTTGCAGCCTCAAAATATATTCAAATAATCCATTTTTCCATTATGTAATATATAATAATCTATGTATTATAATATTAATTCTACTGTTCATCTTCTTCATGAACCCGAAAACAGACAGAAAACCATTTTTTTCCTGTAAGCGTTCCGTGATCTGTCGCCGGCCGTTCGGTCACTTCCCTGGCCAGCCACCACCACCACCACCTCCGTTGAGGCGATGGCTATCGGTCGGCGGTGGTTTGGCCGCCGGAGGTGGCGGTTTCCGGCGAACTCAAAAATACCTTTTACATGGTTTTCTCATGAAAACGAGAGACGGGTCCGGCTCCGTTGAGCGCGAACCTCCTTTCTAAGAATCCTAAGATCTACCCATGAAAGAGAAGGAGCAGAGGAGGACCTTGTTCGCGGTTTGAAGGCGAGAAGAACGATGGGGTGCCATGGCGCGGTGGTGGCGTTGCTGAACTTCTCCTACAGCAAGAACAAAGGTCTGACCCGTTTGCTTGAGCGTGTAACCTTCTCCTCTGGTTCCAGGTGGGCTTTTATAAGTCAGAAAGTGGGAAGGTGAATGGGTAAGCCTTTATGGCCATGAAGGTTCTCCCCTTAACGTTTCGGTTACAGTGAAGGGATAAGAAACGGTGGAAACTGAACAGGTGTGTCCAGCTGGCGGCTTCCTATTGGACCATATCCTCCTCATTTATTATATAATTACAGAAGGAAAACGGCCTGAAATTACTCCTGGTGTAACTTCCCACACCAGCATTTATTACCACGCGTGTTAGAATAATTTCGGGCCTGAACCGTCGTTTCGGCCAATGTCACGGGCGTGACACATAGGTCACGGGCGTGACAGGCCCGAATAGCCAATTCTGGGTTCGACGATCGTCGAACTGAGATCGACGATCGTCGATGGATGGTCACGGGCGTGACACCTTGGGTCACGGGCGTGACAGGCCCGAACGGCAGATTTTGGGGTCGGCGATCGTCGAATTGAGATCGACGATCGTCGAAGGCTGGTCACGCCCTAGGTCACGGGCGTGACC
Organism: Platanthera zijinensis; assembly: GCA_039513925.1. Taxonomy (NCBI): domain Eukaryota; kingdom Viridiplantae; phylum Streptophyta; class Magnoliopsida; order Asparagales; family Orchidaceae; genus Platanthera; species Platanthera zijinensis. The sequence continues at coordinate 122,510,083 of CM077095.1, read as the reverse complement.
TCTAGGTCACGGGCGTGACATGCCCGAACGGCAAATTTCGAGGTCGACGATCGTCGAATTGAGATCGACGATCGTCGAAGGCTGGTCACGCCCTAGGTCACGGGCGTGACACTCATGTCACGGGCGTGACATGCCCGGGCCGCAAGGTCGACGATCGTCTCACGGCGATCGACGACCGTCGATGGGGTCACGCCCATAGTCACGGGCGTGACACCTTGGTCACGGGCGTGACATGCCCAGACAGCACGTTCGACGATCGGCTCGTGGAGATCGACGATCGTCGAAGTAGTCACGCCCAAGTCACGGGCGTGACGGGTCGGTCACGGGCGTGACCAACCCGTGACCCGAAAATATTGATCGCTTTATTTCAAATTTTGGGCTTCCTAGGGTTTTGTCACAACTAACCGACTCCTAGGGGTCTAGCCGGAAATGGGATGTTACAGCCAGCCCGCCACCACGCCAGCCCGCCCGCACCACGCCCTCCCGTAGGCCCAATACAGTCAGCCCGTCAGCCCGCTTATGCAATAACTTTAACAATATACTCAACCGAACTATATTTAAACCCTAAAGTTATTTCTATACAGCCGGTGTGGGACTAAAAGGTGGGTGAATAATGCTCCGTACTGTTCATCCGCCTGTTTTTAATGCTATTAATTATTATATAATAATATTATAATATATATTTATATAAACAATAATATATATATAATGAATCAGGCGGGTGAACAGTTCACCCGCCTGTGTATCATTATATAGATATAATTTATAATATATATATATATATATATATAATAATATAATTTATAATATTATATAATATTATATTTATATTTATATAATTAATAATATTTTATAAAAATCAGGCGGGTGAACAGTTCACCCGTAACTGTTCACCCGCCTGTATCATTCTATATATATTATATATTTATATAATTAATAATATTTTATAAAAATGGCCGGGGTGCAGGCGGAGCTCGGGGGGGGGGGGGGGGGGGGGCGGGCGGAGCCCGCCGTCGCCGGCCGGAGCCCGCCGTCGCCGGCCGGGTACTGTGGCGCGTGGTCATCGGGCCGGAGGCCCGTGCCTGTCACTCGTATATATATATATATATATATATATATATATATATATATATATATATATATATATATATATATATATATATATATCTTTACCCATTATAAAGATATATGAAATGGTTTTTAAAACCATGCTTTTAAAAGCCATTTGAGTGATCTCAGCCGTCGGATCATGGATGTGAAATTCAGATGCCGTCCGATCAAATCAACCCTCTCTCCAGCTTTTTTTGTAGGGCACTTAACCCTATTGTAAGACAGCCCTAAACCTATGTTAAATTTTTTAAAAATTATTTCTAAATTCACCAAAGGAGGACGGCCTGCCCTCGAAGCCCGCCCGCCAAACAGATTTCCGCAAGCCCGCCCGCAAACCTGCAAGCCGAACAAATAGACCGGCCCGCCAATTTCAAACCCGCAATCATTTCTTCTAAGGCGCAATCATATATATACCCGAAACGCCCGCCAAAACTGGCGGTGTGGGACTAAATCCCGCCTGGGATTTACTCCCAGGCGGGATTTAATCCCGCCTGCTTAGGCGGGATTTAATCCCGCCTAAGCAGGTTTTTTTAAAATATTTATTATAATATATAATATTATAATATATAATATTTTATATATTATTTAAATAGTATAAATATTTAAATATTATAAATATTTTATAAATATTATTTAAATAGTATATTTTATATTTAAAGAGTATATTTTTTAAAATATAATTAAAGTTTATATTTTATATTTTTTTAATCTCCCCGCGGGGCGGCCACAGCCAGGTGAGGGCGAAGCCCGCCGTCGCGGGCCGGGTACTGTGGTGCGTGGGGCGGGCGAAGCCCGCAGGGGATGGGCGAAGCCCGCCGGGGGCGGGCGAAGCCCGCAGGGGGCGGCCGGGTACTGTTACGTGTGGCCATCGGGTCGGAGGCCCGTGCCTGTCACTCGTATTATTAAAAAGAACTATCAATTATATGATCGTGATAAGATAAAAGAGACATTGGATTAATCACAACCATCCATCCTTTTCATCTACGTTTCAATAAAAAAAAAGAACCGAGCTGCATTAAAAAACCATGCCAAACTAACTCCTCCAAACCCTATTATCCTCGACATTTCCCAAGCAGCGGCTCCTCTACGCTCGCCCAAGCAACCCTCTCCTCCCCGACTGGCTCCTCCTCCGCTCCGCCACAACGAGTCACCGTCTCGCCGAAAAACCGCTACTCCACAGGTTGAAAAAAAGGTCTTACTCTGCTCCAAAGCCTGTGCCGCATTCTACAACCTTCGCCTTCTTCACCACTCCAGGTTTAGGGCAGCGAAAAATGATTCTTCCAAGGTATGCACCTCATCTCCGCAGGTCACCACCAAGATTTACTCACCTCATGCGTCTTCTACAGGATGGTTAGAGACGGCCGCGATCTCTAGGAATTTTTAGAGCTTCATCTCTAGGGCGATCACGCTAGCCGTTCTACCTTCAGATTCAGATTCATGTCTATCTTCTTCCATTCTTCTCCTCCAAAGGAGATATGCAAGATCTATTTCTGTTATTGAGGTTCGATCCATGAAAAGCTCTGATCTCTCTCTCTCTCTCTCTCTCTCTCTCTCTCTCTCTCTCTCTCTCTCTCTCTCTCTCTCTCTCTCTCTCTCTCTCTCTCTCTCTCTCTCTCTCTCTCTCTCTCTCTCTCTCTCTCTCTCTCTCTCTCTCTCTCTCTCTCTCTCTTACTGGCCTAATTATAACAAAATTGATTTTGTGGAGGCAAATGGAAGAGGAAGCGATAGCTACATGATCTGCTACCAGGGCAGGAGGTTATTTCTGAGAAGAGCAGGAAGAAAATACCCGTTGGAGCTCTGTTTTTGTGAGGTTGCAGGATAACCTCCTCCTGATGTCGAACCTCAAAATATTTCCTTGGATGGTTTGTAAGTTCTTCATATTTTTTTAAAAGTTCTGCACTATAAAATGATTTCTACACATCATGAAAAAATTTTCAATTGCAAAAAATTTAGAATGAGTTATAAGATGCTCATTCGTTAATTTAGAATGAGTGATTAAATGTGAATTCATTAAGATTTGATTATTCATGTTCATATATTTTTCTTCTTCATGAATCATGCAATTGCCCATTATAAAAGAATTCTGTCCAATTGTGGATGCAAATCTCCAGCCCCTTAGCTCAACGCCATTGATGAATCTCTAACCCTTGACTGCTGCTACACATTGATTGGGATTGAAAGCTCAAAATATTTAGGTATTATAGGACGTTGGATTGGCCATCGGAAATAAATTAAAATAATGGCAATTAGAATGTGTTTTTTTTCTGTTGTACAATTTTAGAGAATTTTCATTTCTGGTTTTTAACTTTTGGGTAAAAAATGGAGTAATATGAAATTGGGGTAATAAATATAATAGCCCAAATGAGCTCATAAGGAACATATGTTCTACAGACCATGAACGATCCCCAAATGTCAAAAGTTTAAGTGCATTTGACATAAAATTGGCAGAAAATTTAAGTGCTAAGAATGTCTTTAAACTATGAACCAACACAAAATTAAAATATGTTGAAAATATGGCCCAACAGAACATAAATTTTTATAATACCAAAAAATAAATCAAAGTGTTAAATAAACTTTTAATAAAAATGCAACTTTCTTGCTTGGTGTTGATATTCAAGATGTAGGCCGACTCCTTCCGAGCCAGATTTGAAGTGATTCCTTCAGCGTGAGCTATGGAGAAGAAGGCTAGGAGAGGCATATTTGTAAGGGTTTGAAGAAGCCCAATAAGTTAGGAATCTGGAGATTTCTTTGTATGCTATAAATATACTACTTATACTCTCATTTCACTACCCCTTCAACATAAATATCTAAAAATAATATGTAATGCTCCAAAATTTGCTTACATTTTTAATGCTAAAATTGCCAATGATAGAAATCGGATGTTCCTGGCAAGAAGACATTTTTGATTTCCTCACCTTCATTGCCATCCAATGACGAAGAGGCTGGAGCATCTTCCTCCTTCATAGTGATCAAAGGGTAAATAAAAAATACAGCATATTGGTACAAATAAAGACAGGATTCAATAGCAGTCTTGAATTGTTTTAGATTTCTTAACTTTTTCAACTTTTTTGTAAATGTGATGTGGATTTCATATCAATTGGAACATACTCCTGCTAGCTTTAGATGTGCTCTGCTTTTCCTGATATAGTTATTGAGGTACTCTGATGTTCCCCTCATTGTTTAGATGTTAGCCTCTCTGCATAATTATTTGAATTTAGAAGCATTTTCATTGTATGCCTTCTTAGTCCTCAATTATTTTTTTGCTGCAGTTTTTTGGCTTTGGCTTCAGAGGGAAACTGAAAGGGAACCTGATTGCCCGGTAGTGCCGTCATGGCCTCCCAACTCCACAACAACAGGCTTGCATAAAGTTCTCCACTAACCATATAAATAAATCTAAGTTAATCACACTAACAGATTATATTTTTCTGTTGTAGTTTTATCTCTTATATATAACTGTTGTAGTTTTAGCTCTTATATATAACTGTTGTAATGAAGCTCTTATACATAACTGTTGTAATTAAAGATCAATTATTTAAAATGATCTTTAGATTTCTATGATTTGGGCTAAACATTGTGCATGTGTATATGAGATATAATTTTAATGTCCAATTCAGTTTAGACCTTTAGCTTCTTTTTCATTTGCACTTTCATTCCAAATTTTGGTTTCCGTTACACTGTCATCTTTACAAACCATTATTTTGGTTTCTAATCAAGTAATACGCAAAACCTTGCAGTAACGACTATGAGTATATCACAATGTAAAGAAAATTACAAAAATAGTTATGTATAGACCCACGGCCAATTTCGCACCCATCACAAATGTTGTATCCACCACAAATGTCGAACCCTCGACAAATGCAGCACTCACGACAAATGTCACACCCACGACAAATGGCACCCCCACGATAAATGTCACCGCTGACGACAAATATCGCCTCCACGACAAATGTCGCACCCGCGACCAATGTCGCATCTGCGACTAATGTCGCACCCGCGACCAATGTCGCACCCTCGACCAATGTCGCACCCACAACCAATGTCGCCCCCACGACCAATGTCGCCCCCTCGACAGATGACTCCCCTACGACAAATGTCACCCCCAAGACAAATGTCGGCCCCACGACAAACGTCGCACCTACGACTTATGTCGCACCCACGACATATGTCGCACCCACGACATATGTCGCACCCACGACATATGTCGCACCCACGACATATGTCGCACCCACGACATATGTCGCACCCACGACATATGTCGCACCCACGACATATGTCGCACCCACGACATATGTCGCACCCACGATGTACATATGTCGCACCCACGACAAATATATATATATATATGTGTGTGTGTGTGTGTGTGACTATATATTTATACTATTCTAAAAAGAAGTATTAGGATCTGCCAATAAAATGAGTTTGAAAATAGGCTAATTATATGGGCCATCAGATTTGACTGTTTTTTTCCTAAGCCGTTAGATCTGTGCCTGCAAATAGCGGGCTTGGTTTGCATATTTAAAAACACCCAAAATTCTCACTTCTCTCTCTAAAACCCGATCTAGGCATTCTGCTCCAGCTTTTCCCATTCTCCCTTTTCACGGACATCTCCGCCGCCGTCGTCGGCCTGACCGGAGACCTCCGGCGGGATCGCCGGGAGCAGGCGAACCCACCGGGGGTCTCCGGCTAGGCCGCAGGCGGCTCCGCCGCCGGCGGTGGAGATGTCCGTGAAAATCATTTTATTATTAAAATTTTTTTTAAAAAAGGAATTCAAATAATTAAAAAAGAAAATAATTAACAAAATTGTTAGGTACATTGGAAAATGTGTACCTGATTTGGAGAAGCCTCACTTAGCTCAATGATATACATCAAGGTGTATTTGATGTTATTTTGAGTTTATATGTGCAGGTTAAGTATTGGCTAAAATGCAAAGAAAAGTTTCTAAGTCCATGTGTCGACACTTAAGAAAGCCTGTGTCGATACTTGGGGAAGCAGTGTCGACACCAGAAGAAACTGTGTCGACACACAGAAGATTATAGTCGACATCAAATGTGTCGACACCGGGAAACAGTGTCGACACACAGAAGCAGACTCGACATCAACTGTGTCGACACCTGAAGGCAGTGTCGACACACAGAATTCTTAGTCCACATCAACTGTGTCGACATACAGGACTTATGTCGACACTCAGCAGAGTTTCAACAATGTCGAGTGCTGAAAAGTGAAGAAGTGATTGTGTCGACACAAATAATCAGTGTCGATACATTCTTAAGATGCAGTGTCAAGAAGCTGTGTCGACATCAAGGCAGCTTTGTCGACATCACAAAAGTCTGTGTCGACACTTAAGTCACATGTGTCGACACATATTGACAGATTGTCTCGACACTTTATGACAGTCAGTCTCGACGCTTTGCTGACAGAGACAAAGGCTCAAGAACTATTTGAGGACTTGACAGCTGTGAGTTACAACAGGTTTACTGAAGCTGTCAAACTTGTCAGAAGTTAGTTAGAAACCGGATCAGTTGGTTACCATGGATGAAGTCTATATATAGATGGATTCAGAAGAAGAATAATGATAAATTGACACACAACTAACACAACTATTATGAGATTGATCTTTGATCAAGAAAGTGCAAGTCACAGAAGAAGATCTTCGTTAGAAGATCTAAGAAGACATTCTGAAGTGTTCATCCACTCAGATTTTGTTTAAGGTGAATTCAATCCAGAATTCAGAAGAAACTTCAGATGGTTTGGGGAGAGAGAGCTTCAGCTGTTTTGAAGTCAAGAAGGAGACAATCACAAGTCTCTTAAGAAGTAGATCCTGAACCTATCTACTAAGAAGATCCAGATCCATTTCTGGAATCCAAGAAGGAAGCTGCCAGTCAGTCAACTTCAAAGGAGATCAACCCTACTAAGTTCAGATTCAAGAAGCTTTGAAGAAAGCTAAGAACATGTTGATTTCAGTCATCAGTTACATCAAGAAGCTGATCAAGAATTCTCTTATCCTTTCTCTTTCATCAAGGGTAAGAGTCCATCAAATTACTTTTCAAATTCTGTAGGATCTTATCAAAGATCTGAGTTGTAAGCCTGTGTTATAAAGGCTGAGTGTATGAGATTTAGATCTCTGAGTGGTAAGGCTGTTTGAGCCTTAGTTGTAGGCCTTAGGGAAAGGCTGAGGTAGGGCTAGAAGCCTGAGTTGTAGGCCTTGGGGCAAGGCTGAGGTAGGGCTGTTAGCCTGAGTTGTAGGAACCTTATAGGGTTCTGAGTTATAGGAACCTTTCAGGGTTCTGAGCTATAAGATTTGTGGATCTAAGAAGAAAAGGAAGAAGTTAGGCCGAATCTAGCACACTGCTAGAGAGGTGAAGGGGGAAAGTGGATGTACCCAGACCTTGGGGAACCACTATAAACCTATGTGCAATCTGTGATGCTTGTGTTATTATAGTTTCTGTGATTGTATGTGTTGTGTTAGCTGTAGAGATATCTGATTTATATCTAAGAACTGAAGTTAAATTCTGCCTTAAGTTAAAACAAGGATAAGAACCTATTCACCCCCCTCTAGGTGTTTAGGTTGTCTTGAAGTTAAAACTATCAAAAATAAATAATTATAAAAGAAAGGTGTCACGGTGTCGGGTGGGCGGAGCCCGCGGCCGCAGACTGGGTACTGTCGTGCGGGGCCGTATGGCCGGAGACGAGCGAAACCCGTCGGGGTGCGATGTCGAGGGTACTGTCGGGCAGGAGGCTCGTGCCTGTCACTCGTATATATATACTATATTTTAAAAAAATCAACTTAGGTCATTTGACTAGCTAATTAAGACATCAAAACATTCACAACCGTCCATCTTAACCCATCAACCGTACTCTAAACGACGGATTGCCAAAACAAAAAAAGGCTAAAAACCCGCCGCCCTAAATCTATCGCTCCCTCTCACCCAGACTCCTTCTATCCCGCAAAACCAACACCAGCCTGCCTCCGTCGTGCACTGAAACCAACCGCCGTCGCAAACCCACCTCCGTCGTGCACTGGAACCAACTGTCGTCGACCCGCCTCCGTCGTGCACTGGAACCAACGGCCGCCAGCCTGCTCTGCCTTCTTCTTTCCGCCATACGCCGCTCTGGAGAAAACCTTCCGGATCTAACTTCCCCCTCGATTATAGGTGGATCAAACTTATATGTTCTCTTTCGATCTAGGTCTAACAATCTCGATTTTCTACCCATTTTTAATTCTCTTCACACATTCAGATTTTCAGATTTTCTGATCTTCCTCCTCCGTAGAGCTTCGTATTTCCGGTCTCCTTCAATCGACGACGCTTGGTGATTGAAGACGCTTGGTGGCAAATTCTCTACGAATTACCAAAGTTTTCTTGAGGGATTGTTGCAGTTTTTTAACTAGAGTAAGAGCGCCGACCAGGGTAAACATCTCTAGGTTTCTGTCCTCCCTCCGTCACCGGAAAACATCTCCTCGGACAAGCATCTATTTGGGTAACTCCTAACTAAATTTTGTATGTGTGTGTGAATGATTTGGAGAAAAATAAGTTGAAAGAAAAGGGCAAAAATCTAAACCTAACTCTCATCTTAGTTCCCCTATGTGATAGGAGGCAACACTTACACATTAAACTATCCCTTCTTACATGAAGTTGGTGTCTAAACTATGTGATCCTTCTTATTACGATAAATTGTAATTTTGAAAGAATCACTATAGGAGGAGTGTAAATAAAAAAAACTTTACTTGAGACCCATTACTGGTTTTAGATGACTGAAGAATACTTGAGAATAATTATATGCTTTTCATTTTGGTTTGATATAGGTTCTGAATGGACTCCAATGTTATGCTAACAATGTATTTAATTTACTCGGATGCATGTTCTAATTGCGGTATTCCTCCTCTTCTAATTCTCGATCTCTTGGATTTTTTAATGAATCAAAGAGATCGGGAATTAGAAGAGGAGGAATACCATGCAATCCATTTTCCCGTTTTCATGAATCCATTTTCCATATTTCTTGAATGTGAAAATACTCGCATTGCAAATATTTCATCTCAATCAGCCATGGTTACTTCCCCTGCATTCCCTAATTGAATTTTTGGTATCCATTGAGACCACTATTTGGTTCTAAAACGATTTCCCGCACGTGATTTTTTATTATTTTTCTTGCTTATTCACTGTGGTATTGAATTTTTTACCATAATCTTATACTAATAGTTGTCCATCTTTGACTTCTATATAAGAGTGAGAGCTTACTCTAAAAAAGAGCATTTGGCATCATCACTCCACTACTGGCATCACCAAAACAGGGATTCTCATAAGGCATCATGCAACTCATTTCTTGGTGTATGCCCTTCTTAGTTTGATTTCAATGTGCTCCATACTTGCGTGAACTTTATGTTGGTTGTGATATATTCTCGACCCAAAACTAATGGTGGTGATATTTTATTGATTATTCTATATACATATGATGCTTCTGTGAAAGAGAGGAATACATATTCACCTATGAAAGATAGGGTAAGCTCTGAATAACTCTAGAGGGGGAGGGTGAATAGAGTTTTTAGGATCTTTTTGATACTTGCAGAAATAAGAAATCTTTAACAAGGTATGTTACTATGATATATGTGTATGAGTGTATTAGTGCAGCAAGTGAACTAGAGAAAAGATAACTAAGCTACACTACAAAATATGTCACAGCACAAGCACACAGGAAAATCACAGCCACACAAACAACACAAGAATTTTATAGTGGTTCCTCAAAATTGGGTACATCCACTCTTCTACCACCCTAGGTAGGAATCCACTACAGGTTTTGATTAGGTGACTGCCACCAATGAGCTTTTGATCAGGTGCTCAAAAACCAACACAAGTCTTTTGGAAGGAGACTTGCAACCAGAATAATTTTGAAGGGAATTAAAACCCTGTACAGAGGTGGGGATGAGAGTGATGATAGTCTTCTCTATTCTCAAAAGCAACTGAGAGAAGGCTTTGTGGATTCAGAGATGTTGTCAAAGATCCCCCTGAGATCTTGAATGGTTCAGGAGTGGAAGCTTTGCAAAGGGTGAGTAGGCCTTCTGGTGTAAGATCTAATTTCCTAAATCCTTTGACTGATTTGAATGTTTTTGGTCACTTGAGATCCCAGAAAGCAAAGAAGGACAAGAAAGACTCTTGATTGTGATTGTTGTTCTTTATTCTTCTTTTGAAAGCAGTTGATTTTTCTTGAGAGATCTATATGCACTGCCGTTGATTGATGTTCTGTGTGTCTTGTTGTTCTATTTTTGGCTGAGAGATGATCCCCTTGATAACTGCCTCTTGGACGAATTCAAAATCCTGCAATCAATGCTCAGCCAAAGTCTCGGGAATGAAAATGGCAAGAATGCTGTCATATATTCTATTCTATGTCTGTCCCGAGATATAAGCAATTAATTCTATGGGGGATATTTGCAATCAATGCTGCCAGTAACGGCTCGATTCAAAGGATATAAGAGCATTGATTTTCCAAGTAATTAATAACCTATAATAGATATAAAATAAGGAGACAAAAAAGAAAGAATAAATAATAATATGTCTTACAGTTTTTGTCGACCAGAGAATAGCTTTCGTCGACCTGGGATCAGCGAACAACTACACTACATAAAATGGCAGATTTTGTGCTCTGAGTTCGTCGAACTGAGAATGGCTTTCGTCGAGCTGAGAATAGCTGTTCGTCGAGCTGAGATCCAAAATCGTCGAACTCTGAATGCTGCTTGATAACTTTCTTCTTCTGTGCATCAAGTTCGTCGAGCTGAAGTCTGAGATCGTCGAGCAGAGTCTGCGGTCTGGACTTAGAATATTTTCTGATGTTGAGTGTTGAAGTATTGATCTGGCGTTGAGAGATATTTGGCTCTGAGAATTGAAGTGTTGATCTGGCGTTGAGATATATTTGGCTCTGAGAGTTGAAGTGTTAATCTGGCGTTGAGAGATATTTGGCTCTGAGAGTTGAAGTGTTAATCTGGCATTGAGAGATATTTGGCTCTGTGAGTTGAAGTGTTAATCTGGCGTTGAGAGATATTTGGCTCTGAGATTTTAAGTGTTAGTCGACCTGCGGACAAAGTTCATCTAGATGAAGTTCTTAGTACGTCGACTGAGTGTTAGACTTAGAAGGTATTACTTTATCTAGAGTTCGTCGAGCTGAGATCTGTGTTCGTCGAGCTCAGCTCAGAGAATTGTCTCTGAGTTCGTTGAGCTGAGCATGACGATCGTCGATCGGAGATCGACGAATATAGATCTCCTTTTTCCAAAGCTTGAATTCTCTAAGTCTTGAGTCTTTAGCAGTGTTGGAGGCTGTCCTTTGTACTATTTGACTCTAAGGACTTGACCTAGACTCTAGGACATAGTCATGACCCTGATCTATACATGTTGGGTCATATCCTAACTCAGTGAACTAGCCCAAATCCAACTAGGGGTTCCAATAATCTTCCCCTATTTGGGTGAGGTCAATAATAACAGACTCAATACAAGAAAAAATATACAAATCAGAAACACAATATATATCTGGCATATAATTTAATAACAAGTGCAACAGATATATGTACATAGTCAGCTTTGTAACAGAAAAAAAAACATAATTTTAACAAAGTATACCAAAAGTAGCAATTCTTCTTCAGGATTTTCTGTTTCTACTTCTTGGATTTTTCTTCCTTCTTCTTTTCTTCAGGCTTGGTAAATATAATTTCCCTGTTAGGATTGGCAACTTATTTTTTTGATATATACATATCTGCTGCTCCAATCACTGTCTGAGTTGAGGTTCTGGGAACAATTGCCTCTGGATGTCTAGCCATATAATCAGCAGGGTCAAACAATTCCTTGCTTACTTGAAGTCTTTCAAGTTCTTTCTCTCTATAAGTAGACATTGTAGAGAATTTAATTGGATCCTGTCCTTCTCTGGCCTTTTTCATCTATGATAGAGCAATCAATTCTTGGATCCTGGCCATCCTGAAATTTGGATCATCATCTTAACTGACAGATGACTGATCTTCTTGAGAGGGTAGCAGGGTGACATGCCTGAATTTTGTTGATTGTTCTTGGAAGTTTGTAGCAATTTGGCTTTCACTACTTTGAGTGTATAGTGATTTTGGAGGTGCAGCTTTACTGTATTTTCTTTTGGGTTTATGTGATACAGAGTGACTTCTTGGTTCAGCCTGTGGTTGAGGAGGAGAGAATTCTGGTTTTTGATACACTATTTCTTTTATTTGTTCTGTACAGCTAGTACTTCTTTTCTGACTGCTTCCATATGATTGCTGTCAGGTTGGCCTTTCTTTCCTCTGATAGGTTCTGGTGAATGAGGGCTTGAAAGGTGCATCTGACTTTTGAGAACTAATTCCAGAAGCACCAGCAGCTAGTGGAGGAGGAGGGGGATCCTTCCTGTATTTGTAAGCTTGGGGAGGAGAGTACCTCTTACTTTTCTTCCTGGCCTTTTGTTCATTCTTTGAGAGCCACATCCAAGCCGGCATTCCCTTGTATGGGGTTATTTTTTGTAGGATATAGTAGGGAGTATCATTAGTGTTTCCAGGTTTGGGAGCAGAAGGAGGTGGAGCCTTCCTTTTCTTAGAGATTTTCCTTTTCTTAGATTCCTCCTCCTCCTCATCATCATCAGAGGATTGAGGTTTGTCATACATAGCATTAATCTTTCTTAGTGCTTCATCAGAACTTGTTTTCTTTGTTGCATGAGATGGAACTGGGGAGGGAACTAGAGAACTGTATACTTCTGTGCTCTGAGCAGCTAACTTGTTTTCTTCCTCTATGTCATCCATAATCAATGCATCTAGATCTAGTACTAGAGAATCATCTATTACAAAGACTGGGGCCATAGGAGAAAATACAATTGGGGAGGCAATCTGTCTAGATGATGGAGTGGCAGGAATAACAAAACTGGCCTTTAGTTGTTTGACAACATCAGGGCTTATTGGGGAAGAATATGGAATAATAGCTAATGATGGTTTGTTATACTCAGCTGGAGGAAGACTGTGATGAGTCGTATCAAAAGAACTTAACAAACTTATCAAGTCTACTGTGGGATTTATGAAAATGTTACCAACAATATTTATTTTTGGTATAACTGACTCATAAATGTCCATGTCAGTTTCAATAAAATGAATCAATTCTGATAAATCTTCTTCTGCTTCTGTATCCATGTCTATTGTATCTGACATCTGTATAACTGGTCCTGATGCTGCTAAAACTGCTGCTACTTCTTCATCAAGTATCTCCCCCTGCCTGGTTTCAGCATGTGCTGAAGCCAGGCCCTAAACTGAAGATGGAGCAGTGGAGAGGGCAGATATTTGGGCAGCAAGAGATGAGATGGATGCAGCTAGAGGAGAAATGACCTATACTATAAGGGTTTTGAGTAATGGGGTGAGAAGAGTGATGAGAGTGGTTGTAAGAGAGGGATCTAGAGTTGGAGAGGAAGAAACTGGAGTAGTAGCTAAAGGAGTAGATGTGGGTGATGGAGGTGGAGGTGGAGGTGGAATTTCTAAGGGGAAGTCATTTTGTGGGGATGGAGAGTTCAGGGGAGAGGAGAGCAGGTTAAAAGAGGGGAGGGAGGAGAGATTGATGTGGGGATGTCAACCAGGTGAGATGGTAGGGGGGATAGAGGTGGTGTAGGGATGGAAGTCTCAGGTTGAGGTGAAGGAGGAGGAGATGGAAGATGTGTAGGGGAAGAGGGAAGTGGAGATGCTGGTGGTGTTGGAGTATGTGAAAGTTATCTAGTGTTAACTAACTTCACCTATAGGGGGGATAGGTGATTTGCAGTCTCCCCCTACGACCTATCTCCCAACAAGGGACGAATCGGTCACTTCACCAAACGGATTGAAAACCAATCCTCACACTATGGAAGAACCCCTTCCACCCGAAGGAGTCACTACTCCTCCACCACGGGTTGCACCCAACCCTTACAACTAGGAATCACTATTCCTTTACAACAAAACAAAATTAGAATGTATAAGAAATACAAACTACACGTGTGGAGAACCCGATGTCCCTCTTCGTTCGTTGAAGTGTTCTTGATGAAGATGAAGAGTCCACGACCGGAGTACTCTCTTGGAGAGGATCTTCCCAAGATCGACGGCGGCAAGTGAATGCGGCGGCGATGCTCTGTAGATCCAAACTTCTTGACGAAGCAAGCAAGGTCTACCAACGATCTCTATCGGATCAGTCGTCTCAATCGATTCGGAATGAAGAGCTATCCTCGTTCAACAAATCAAGAGACAAGAGATCTCGAGAGAGAAGCGTGAGATGCTAGGCTTTCCTCGGTCCTGTCACCAGACGATCAAAGAGGATCTAAGATCTGCGGCGGCGACAACTTGCGAGCGGCAACGGCGAGCGGTGGAGTACCGTGATCGGCTAGGTCAAGCCTGGCTGCTTTCATTTTTCCATGAATCGCTACAGTGTAAGTTCGAAATACGCGTGTATATATACTGTAGAACAACCCTAAATGACCGTTGTGGGCCCACAAGAAGAAACCTTAGGCCCTGTCAAAACAGCGCACATCATCTTGTTTCGGTCCAGCGAACAGAGCGAATTATCCTAAGGCAAATTCGGCGAGAATCATTGTCGATTCTCGATGAAGTCGGCGGGAATCACTTGTGATTCCCGTCGAATTTGCCTTGGCAGGATTCTAGTTGAAACTCTTGTCATCCGGAGGGAATCGACGGGAAATGCAATGTCATTCTTGACGAATCGGCGAGAATCAGTTAGTGATTCCCGTCGATTTTGCCTTAGCATGAGTCTTGAAGGAGGACAGTCAACCAGATGAAGTCGGCGGTAATCGACGAGTGATTCTCTGATAGTTTTACTTTCAAGACAACCTAAACACCTAGAGGGGGGGGTGAATAGGTTCTAATTGCTTGTTTATACTTTTAGGCAGGATTCAATCACAAAGTTAAAACATCCAGCACAGCAATCACAGAAATTTAATCATCACAGATTACACAATGTTTTATAGAGGTTCCCCAAGGTTTGGGTACATCCACTTTCCCCCTTCACCTATCTAGCAGTATGCTAGATTCGGCCAAACTTCCACTATTCTCAGATCCTCAAATCCTACAGCTCAGAACCTGGATAGGTTCCTACAACTTAGGCACAACAGCCCTACCTCAGCCTTGCCACAAGGCCTACAACTCAGAGAAGAACCTTCTCCTACACTCAGGCAAACAGCCCTACCACTCAGAGATCAACTCTCCTACATGTTGAAGCCAAAATTGACCGAAGTCAAAATTGACTTCCGTGGAGTTCGGGGTCCCAAAAGAGGGGTGACCGCACACCTACTACACTCAAATGAACAATCTAGGCTCTAGACTAGGAACGTAAGGGACAGACCCAAGGTCTCAGCGTGGAGGACCCACCGCATACCCGGAAGACTAACGAACTCTTCCCCTCCCAAGCCAAAAGCTGAGCTAAGACACCTTCGGAGGGCGCTCTTGGCCGACCGGAACATCTAAGGAGGGTCTCAAGACCAACTCTCTCCTATCCAGATGTATCTCCTTGGGTCTATACAAAATGCTCCTCAAACGCGCTACTAAAGGCGCAACATCGCCGAGCAATTCTATAACACGCTGCCCAACTGGGCTACAAACAGCGCGACTCCGCTGCCTTAAAAGGCTATCAACAGGCCAACAGGGACTTCCCGGCATAAACCTCGGGGCTCCCACGGGACGAGCGGTTCACGAGCACACCGCTCGCCCAAAGCAAAAAAGGTAAATCAGACATTCACAGAGCATCACAGGTTATAAATTATTACAGGAATATGAATTCCGTACATCGGCACGCAGGCCGGCAATATAAATAAAAATGGGCCTTCGAGGGCCGGCACGAGCTTGGGCTTAAGCCCGCTATTCTCCGCTTGGTACTGCAACACCTGTACGCCAACGTCTCGACGAACGACTGCCAGCTGAACGACAGTCGGCTAGCATAAGCGGGCCAAACATATTCCGTACACCCCTTTTTCGGGGCTACGGTGCGCATTCCCTGCAAATAGATAATATCCAACTTCCTCGGAGTCTTCTCCGGGAACCCCAGAACATCACCAATCCGGCTCATGCGTCCGGACGGGCTTCACACAGAACATCACCAATTCGGCTCAAGCGTCCGAATGGGCTTCACACAGAACATCACCAATTCGGCTCGTACGTCCGAATGGGCTTCACACAGCACATCACCAATTCGGCTCGTA
The DNA here is from genome assembly GCA_039513925.1 of Platanthera zijinensis. Taxonomy (NCBI): domain Eukaryota; kingdom Viridiplantae; phylum Streptophyta; class Magnoliopsida; order Asparagales; family Orchidaceae; genus Platanthera; species Platanthera zijinensis. Next base: position 122,493,787 of record CM077095.1, on the reverse strand, counting down.
CGTCCGAATGGGCTTCACACAGCACATCACCAATTCAGCTCGTACGTCCGAATGGGCTTCACACAGCATGCCTAAATCCGTACTCCCGCTTCCGGATACTAGATGCAATTAATAGCGGGGACGTACACGTCGACCCGTCGGAGAGCTCCCTTCCCCCACCCGTTGGTGGAGAGGGGCTTCCATGCAAATATGTAAATTGAGGGCTTCACCTGCCCGAGTAGAAACTTCGTTACCCTTGACGCGTGTTTGGCAGAGTCGCGACCGCGTGTCTTGCACGAGGCTCGATGCCTAGCGACCGTCGTGATGATCCATGTACGGATCCGATCTCCACGCGTGTTTTGGCGATGCCGAGAATGAAACTCCTGGTCGTCCTCGCTGTAGGTGGTGCCGGGAGAGGAGCTCCCGGCCGGCCATGTTGTAGGTGGCGCCGGGAGAGGAGCTCCCGACCGGTCATGTTGTAGGCGGCGTCGGGAGAGGAGCTCCCGGCCGGCCATGTCGTAGGCGGTGCCGGGAGAGGAGCTCCCGGCCAGCTATGTCGTAGGCGGCGCCGGGAGAGGAGCTCCCGGCCGGCCATGTCGTAGGCGGCGCCGGGAGAGGAGCTCTCGGCCGGCCATGTCGTAGGCGGCGCCGGGAAGAGGGGCCGAGGGGGAGAGGTGGCCGAGCTTGGGCTCGGCCTTGTTTTTCCGTTCCAGGCCGAGAGAGGGAGAGGTGGAGGAGCGGCGGGCTCGGGCTGCTGGAGGCGGTCGACGAGAGAGAGATCGAGGAGGGGGGAGGGCGTCGGGGGTGCTGCAGGAGGCGGCCGATCTGGCTTGCCCTAGGCTTTTCTTCCTACTTCTTCCCCTCTCCCGAGCTCCGCCCCTTTGTTTCTTCTTTTTGCTTTTTTATTTTCTTTTGTCCCCCCTGTACTCGAATGACCCCTGCCTCTTATCTTTTTTCTTTTTTCTTTTTTTGTTTCTTCCTGCTGCTGTACCCGCCTGCTCCCGCCATACCTCTTTTTCTTCTTTTCTTTGTCCAATCTCCTCTACATATTATATATATATATTATATAATATACTATATTATATATATTATATAATAAGTAATTATATATATTATATAATAAGTATGTAATAGAAACCACACGCCCGCAAACACCCGCACGCCCGCACGAGCATCCGCACGTCTTCGAACGGGGCTGCATCAAAACGTCGCTCGTAGCACGTCCCGAGTCCGCCACTTGGGGAGGATCCCGCTCGGCCGGATATGGGGTTGTACACAATCCCCGCTTTTTTCGAGGTTGGTACAAGCTCGGAAAGAAATGTCCAATCCCAAATATCCGGCGAGCGGGAGCCGACCCAAAAGAAAAATTTTGAGAAAACCCAAAAATTGCGTTCAAAACGCTAAACTTTCCGTGCACCTTTTGGATCATAACTGAACCGCTCAATACTTGTAACGCTCCCGAACTGCCCTTATACCCTTACTTACAATAAGTATACCTGGGGCCGAGCCCGGCTCGAGGCGTCGATGAAGTAGCTAAACCGAAGCATCTCAAAAGCCAACCTTTCCCCCACAGGCGAGCCTTCGGACCTGCCAGCTTGATGGGAGCCTGCGTAGCGGGTCTACCTGGGGCCGAGCCCGGCTCGGGGTGTCGTAGAAGTGGCTAAACCAGAACATCTCAAAAGCCAACCTTTCCCCCACAGGCGAGCCTTCGGACCTGCCAGCTTGATGGGAGCCTGCGCAGCGGGTCTACCTGGGGCCGAGCCCGGCTCGGGGTGTCGTAGAAGTGGCTAAACCAGAACATCTCAAAAGCCAACCTTTCCCCCACAGGCGAGCCTTCGGACCTGCCAGCTTGATGGGAGCCTGCGCAGCGGGTCTACCTGGGACCGAGCCCGGCTCGGGGTGTCGTAGAAGTGGCTAAACCAGAACATCTCAAAAGCCAACCTTTCCCCCACAGGCGAGCCTTCGGACCTGCCAGCTTGATGGGAGCCTGCGCAGCGGGTCTACCTGGGGCCGAGCCGAGCTCGGGGTGTCGTAGAAGTGGCTAAGAACAAAGTATCTCAAGAGCCAACCTTTCCCCCACAGGCGAGCCTTCGGACCTGCCAGCTTGATGAGAGCCTGCACAGCGGGTCTACCTGGTGCCGAGCCGAGCTCGGGGTGTCGTAGAAGTGGCTAAATCAAAACATCTCAAAAGCCAACCTTTCCCCCACAGGCGAGCCTTCGGACCTGCCAGCTTGATGGGAGCCTGCGCAGCGGGTCTACCTGGGGCCGAGCCCGGCTCGGGGTGTCGTAGAAGTGGCTAAACCAGAACATCTCAAAAGCCAACCTTTCCCCCACAGGCGAGCCTTCGGACCTGCCAGCTAGATGGGAGCCTACGCAGCGGGTCTACCTGGGGCCGAGCCGAGCTCGGGGTGCCGATGATGATCAAACCAATTCTATCCCCCACAGGCGAGCCTACGGACCTGCCAGCTAGATGGGAGCCTGCGCAGCGGGTCTACCTGGGGCCGAGCCGAGCTCGGGGTGTCGATGACGATTAAACCAATCCTATCCCCCACAGGCGAGCCTACGGACCTGCCAGCTAGATGGGAGCCTGCGCAGCGGGTCTACCTGGGGCCGAGCCGAGCTCGGGGTGCCGATGACGATCAAACCAATCCTATCCCCCACAGGCGAGCCTACGGACCTGCCAGCTAGATGGGAGCCTGCGCAGCGGGTCTACCTGGGGCCGAGCCGAGCTCGGGGTGCCGATGACGATCAAACCAATCCTATCCCCCACAGGCGAGCCTACGGACCTACCAGCTAGATGGGAGCCTGCGCAGCGGGTCTACCTGGGGCCGAGCCGAGCTCGGGGTGCCGATGACGATCAAACCAATCCTATCCCCCACAGGCGAGCCTACGGACCTGCCAGCTAGATGGGAGCCTGCGCAGCGGGTCTACCTGGGGCCGAGCCGAGCTCGGGGTGCCGATGACGATAAAACCAATCCTATCCCCCACAGACGAGCCTACGGACCTGCCAGCTAGATGGGAGCCTGCGCAGCGGGTCTACCTGGGGCCGAGCCGAGCTCGGGGTGCCGATGACGATCAAACCAATCCTATCCCCCACAGGCGAGCCTACGGACCTGCCAGCTAGATGGGAGCCTGCGCAGCGGGTCTACCTGGGGCCGAGCCGAGCTCGGGGTGCCGATGACGATCAAACCAATCCTATCCCCCACAGGCGAGCCTACGGACCTGCCAGCTAGATGGGAGCCTGCGCAGCGGGTCTACCTGGGGCCGAGCCGAGCTCGGGGTGCCGATGACGATCAAACCAATCCTATCCCCCACAGGCGAGCCTACAGACCTGCCAGCTAGATGGGAGCCTGCGCAGCGGGTCTACCTGGGGCCGAGCCGAGCTCGGGGTGCCGATGACGATCAAACCAATCCTATCCCCCACAGGCGAGCCTACGGACCTGCCAGCTAGATGGGAGCCTGCGCAGCGGGTCTACCTGGGGCCGAGCCGAGCTCGGGGTGCCGATGGCGATCAAACCAATCCTATCCCCCACAGGCGAGCCTACGGACCTGCCAGCTAGATGGGAGCCTGCGCAGCGGGTCTACCTGGGGCCGAGCCGAGCTCGGGGTGCCGATGACGATCAAACCAATCCTATCCCCCACAGGCAAGCCTACAGACCTGCCAGCTAGATGGGAGCCTGCGCAGCGGGTCTACCTGGGGCCGAGCCGAGCTCGGGGTCTTTCCATTCAACCATTTCCCTCTCATGTCGTAGAAGAAACCACCTAAATGATAATACATATTTTTGAAATGAAAAGGGCCTTTAAAACTATCGACACTATTCCAAAAATTAGAATCGTACACTCAAAAATCAATGCCTGATAAGGAGAAAAAATATACTTCCGACATGTTTGAAATTTCTGAGATCATTATTCGTAATCTTCTCAAGCACAAAGATAGCACCAATGAGATCCAGAAAAAACTCTTACCAATCTAAGAAAACCAAGGGTCGTATTAAGCAAACGGTGAAGTTCATATCCAAATAAGCACGGAAAACCGTATAGATCAAAAGCTCATCTAAAGCAAAAACATATAAGCCATCTGAACATTTTACTGCATCCTCATAAGCAAGGAAAAATGTCAGCATAGTTGCAACAACCGAACTAGTAAATGTCAAACAGTAAAGTTCATTGCACAATATTGAATAACAATAGCAACTGGAAAATCTTCAGCATCATAAATCCAAAACCAACTGGAAAACTAATATTGGATTTACTAGTTCTTAATATTGAGTTTGAAAATCAATGAGTTGGGGAATGTCAAGAAAAATAGGGCAATATGAAAATGTTTTGAGTTGAAGTGAAAAACTAGGCCATCCCAAAAATAATAGCTCTTTTGAATTTTCAAACTTTAATAGGTAGTTCATTTTACTCTCTAAAGTTTAGAAAGAAAGTCATAGATTAGACTAATTTTTGAATCGTATCGAACGAATACACAACCCTGGCTAGGTACTATTATTTGAGTATAGCAAGATCAGCTTGGCAATATAGATTTTACAACAAAACAACAGGTTCAGTAACTCGATAAACCGTCTCTAACATGAACCTTATCAGTCTCAAAGCATTTGTAATGATCAATGAAATAAAGAACTCAGGAGAATATGCACTTCATTTGTTAAATAAAATAGTAACACCTTCTGATAGAGTTTGTAAATATCTAGATGATTCCAGTAAAGCTGAACCTTTTTCAAAATTCAAACCATCCGTAAACGAAGTATTACTAAAAATATCATCCTGCAAGGCTATTATCGCAAATATCATACTCTTGTTGGCTCTACGACGTATTGCAAAGTAACAAAACACGAACGAACAAAACAAGTATGGATATTTCTCAAGCAAAAGCTCCCGAGTTAAGGCGCGACATAATTAGATGAAAACCTCACTTCGTCAAACAGGTGAAAAATCCAACTCCCGGAGCTACGGATTGAGGTAAAAATTGAAATCTAACATTAAAATGCATTTTTGCCAACTAGATTCATGTGAACTCTATAAAACAAGTCCAATTTTCAGTCATAAGATGGCTTTAGGTTCTTCACGAAGGGAAACTAAAGAAATTTATACGACAAGCGAAAACAAAGCTCACATTGCCAAATGATCCTCGCCTTGTGAGATCCAAAATTGCTTCGAAAAGTTCGACAAACATTTGAAAATAAATATAGGTGCTCAAAGAGAATTATTAAACTCAGAATTTATTCCTTGCACCTAACATTTGAATATATCCTCACGACGAAAGAACCTAAAACAACTCAATGACCCTTTTTTTTTCTTTTTGCTAAGGTCACTAGCCTAGTAAATCAAAATGAAAGCCTGGGAGATGTCTTGGAAGAACAATAAGTTGACAGACCATTCAAATCATTACCTTAAACAAATAAACACATCGTCTTTTCTCTACTTGAAGCTTACGATTTAAAAACAATGATGGGACTAGAGCTCAAGGTCCCACTCCGCATTCATGAAGACTCGTTCTCTCATGGTGAACATGATATCGATAAAGCATTCCGCACAAGGATGACCTTCCCAACTACATCTCAACCTTAAGTTGGAAAACAGGAAACTGAGGGGGGACTTCCTTCATCGCGTGACCCCGGTCGTCACTTAGTTCCTCTTCTATAGCCACGACGTTCAACTGAGTTTTTCTGTGCTGGCCACTCTCCACGCTCACCGCACCATAACTGTTGAAGCCAAAATTGACCGAAGTCAAAATTGACTTCCGTGGAGTTCGGGGTCCCAAAAGAGGGGTGACCTCACACCTACTACACTCAAATGAACAATCTAGGCTCTAGACTAGGAACGTAAGGGACAGACCCAAGGTCTCAGCGTGGAGGACCCACCGCATACCCGGAAGACTAACGAACTCTTCCCCTCCCAAGCCAAAAGCTGAGCTAAGACACCTTTGGAGGGCGCTCTTGGCCGACCGGAACATCTAAGGAGGGTCTCAAGACCAACTCTCTCCTATCCAGATGTATCTCCTTGGGTCTATACAAAATGCTCCTCAAACGCGCTACTAAAGGCGCAACATCGCCGAGCAATTCTATAACACGCTGCCCAACTGGGCTACAAACAGCGCGACTCCGCTGCCTTAAAAGGCTATCAACAGGCCAACAGGGACTTCCCGGCATAAACCTCGGGGCTCCCACGGGACGAGCGGTTCATGAGCACACCGCTCGCCCAAAGCAAAAAAGGTAAATCAGACATTCACAGAGCATCACAGGTTATAAATTATTACAGGAATATGAATTCCGTACATCGGCACGCAGGCCGGCAATATAAATAAAAATGGGCCTTCGAGGGCCGGCACGAGCTTGGGCTTAAGCCTGCTATTCTCCGCTTGGTACTGCAACACCTGTACGCCAACGTCTCAACGAACGACTGCCAGCTGAACGACAGTCGGCAAGCATAAGCGGGCCAAACATATTCCGTACACCCCTTTTTCGGGGCTAAGGTGCGCATTCCCTACAAATAGATAATATCCAACTTCCTCGGAGTCTTCTCCGGGAACCCCAGAACATCACCAATCCGGCTCATGCGTCCGGACGAGCTTCACACAGAACATCACCAATTCGGCTCATGCGTCCGAATGGGCTTCACATAGAACATCACCAATTCGGCTCGTACGTCCGAATGGGCTTCACACAGCACATCACCAATTCGGCTCGTACGTCCGAATGGGCTTCACACAGCACATCACCAATTCAGCTCGTACATCCGAATGGGCTTCACACACCATGCCTAAATCCGTACTCCCACTTCCGGATACTAGATGCAATTAATAGCGGGGACGTACACGTCGACCCGTCGGAGAGCTCCCTTCCCCCACCCGTTGGTGGAGAGGGGCTTCCATGCAAATATGTAAATTGAGGGCTTCACCTGCCCGAGTAGAAACTTCGTTACCCTTGACGCGTGTTTGGCGGAGCCGCGACCGCGTGTCTTGCACGAGGCTCGATGCCTAGCGACCGTCGTGATGATCCATGTACGGATCCGATCTCCACGCGTGTTTTGGCGATGCCGAGAATGAAACTCCTGGTCGTCCTCGCTGTAGGTGGTGCCGGGAGAGGAGCTCCCGGCCGGCCATGTTGTAGGTGGCGCCGAGAGAGGAGCTCCCGACCGGTCATGTCGTAGGCGGCGCCGGGAGAGGAGCTCCCGGCCGGCCATGTCGTAGGCGGAGCCAGGAGAGGAGCTCCCGGCCGGCTATGTCGTAGGCGGCGCCGGGAGAGGAGCTCCCGGCCGGCCATGTCGTAGGCGGCGCCGGGAGAGGAGCTCCCGGCCGGCCATGTCATAGGCGGCGCCGGGAAGAGGGGCCAAGGGGGAGAGGTGGCCGAGCTTGGGCTCGGCCTTGTTTTTCCGTTCCAGGCCGAGAGAGGGAGAGGTGGAGGAGCGGCGGGCTCGGGCTGCTGGAGGCGGTCGACGAGAGAGAGATCGAGGAGGGGGGAGGGCGTCGGGAGTGCTGTAGGAGGCGGCCGATCTGGCTTGCCCTAGGCTTTTCTTCCTTCTTCTTCCCCTCTCCCGAGCTCCGCCCCTTTGTTTCTTCTTTTTGCTTTTTTATTTTCTTTTGTCCCCCCTGTACCCGAATGACCCCTGCCTCTTATCTTTTTTCTTTTTTCTTTTTTTGTTTCTTCCTGCTGCTGTACCCGCCTGCTCCCCCCATGCCTCTTTTTCTTCTTTTCTTTGTCCAATCTCCTCTACATATTATATATATATATTATATAATATACTATATTATATATATTATATAATAAGTAATTATATATATTATATAATAAGTATGTAATAGAAACCACACGCCCGCAAACACCCGCACGCCCGCACGAGCATCCGCACGTCTTCGAACGGGGTTGCATCAAAACGTCGCTCGTAGCACGTCCCGAGTCCGCCACTTGGGGAGGATCCCGCTCGGCCGGATATGGGGTTGTACACTACACTCAGCCTTTATATCACAGGCTTACAACTCAGATCTGTGTAAAACAGATCCTACAGAAATTTAGAAAAGAAGTTTTAATGTCTTGCCTTTGTTGAGAGAGAAGAGGACAAGACAATTCTTGATCAGCTGATGAAATCAACTGAATCTGAGCTTTCTTCAAAGCTTCTTGAATCTGAACTTAGCTGAGTTGATTTCCAAACAGCTTCTTGAGAAACCACTGATGGCTTCCTTCTTCTTCTTCAAAATGGGTGGATCCCTCTCTATCCAACACCTTTTATAATACTTCTGAATTCTTGTTAGAACTCTTCTTAGATCGATCCTGAGATCGTCTTCTTAGATCTTCTGATGAAGATCTTCTTTAGTGTATTACTCCTTCTTGATTTGATTTCTCAAATTGATTGCCAAAATTAAATCTCTTTACTTCTCTCTGAATCTGTCTATTTATAGAACTTCTTAATGGTAACCGGCTGATCCGGTTTATAACTGTCTTCTGACAAGTCTGACAACATCAGTTAACTGGCTGCAACCCACAGCTGTCAAGTCTTCAAACAGATCCTGTGACTTAGTCTTGGTCAGCAATGTGTTGAGACAGACTGTCAGGAAGTGTCGAGACCAACTGTCTATATGTGTCGACATAAGTAACTTTGGTGTCGACACAGCCTTTGATGATGTCGACAAGTTTGCCTTTAAGTCGACACAGCTTCTTCAGAACTTTATTTTGAGAATGAGTCGACACAGAGAATTTATGTCGACTCAACACTTCATCTTTCTTCATAAAATAACTTGGTCTTGACTTTGCAGTGTGTCGACACAAGTCCTGTGTGTCGACACAGTTGTTGTAGATTCAGAACTCAGTATGTGTCGACACTGCCTTCAGGTGTCGACACATCAATTGTCGACTCTGCCAAAATGTGTCGACTTAGTCTTCTGGTGTCGACACAAGTGTTGTCAACTTCTGCCAATGTGTGTCGACTCTGTCTCATTGTGTCGACACAGCCTCCCAGTGTCGACACAAATGTGGTCGACTATCTCCTTCTGTGTCGAGGTCGACTATCTTTCACTATGTTGAGATCGACTATCTTTTAGTTAGTCGACACTGCTTCCCAGTGTCGACACAAATGTGGTCGACTATCTTCCTGTGAGTCGACACTGCTTCCCAGTGTCGACACAAATGTGGTCGACTATCTTTCTCTGTGTCGACACAGCTTCCTTCAAGTGTCGACACAAATATTCTGAAGTGTCAACACTGTTTCTTCAGGTGTCAACACATGGACTTAGAATATTTTTCTGCATTCTTTAACACTTCTTCACCTGCACATGTCAACTTAACACAACATCAAATACACCTTGATGTATATCATTGAGCTAAGTTGGACTTCTTCAAATCAGGTACACATTTTTCAATGTACCCAACAATCTCCCCCTATTTGGAGAAGTCATAACCCTTAAAGCCAATGTTATACACCATTTAAAAAAAATATGATGATGTATGACATTACAGGAATACTTAATATAAACAAAACATTAACAATTCATCACAGAGTGAACATGAATATATGATTCCAAACAAAATTTTGTTTATAACTTGATAATGTTTGATTACAGATGTTTACATTGAATGATCAAAACATTACAAAACATTTGAAAGAACATAGAACTAAGACTGATCAGGCTCTCTTATAACAATTCCTTTGCCAGATTGGATTTGAGCCTTCACAGGAGCTTCAGCAACTTCAGCTGGCTTCTTGCCTTTTAGCTCAGCTTTCTTCTGTGCTTCTTCCTTGAGCCTTTGCCTTTCAAAGTAATGAAAGGGCTTTGGAAAGTACTTGCTCGGCTCCTGAGCATCTAGTGGTAGCCTTCCCATCTTGGTTTTTCTCCTGAACTGTACTATGGATTCCTGCCTAGCTTCAAACTTTTGCCACTCCATTTCATTATACCACTTTCCTCTTTCATGTTCTTTGTCCTTTACAGCCTTCTATGCAGTTAGTATAATATTTCTTGAAGTAGGGCTCCACTGCTCAAAATCTGGCTTAAGTTCAGCCTGCTCTCTAAATCTCTTCTTGGATAGTAGAGCATCTTGCTGTTCTTTCAAGTTGGCCTCAGGCTTATCCACTTTCTCAATAACAACCTTGATAACCTCCTTTGGAGGACTATACATATCTTGAACTTGCTGATCAATCATATCAAAATCTGGAGGAGGGTAAATGACTTGGGCAACCTCAGGTTGATTGCTTTCAAGTAGACCTGTTTGTATCCCTGACTCAGCCACCATAGCATCATCACACAAAGGTGGATATCCCAATGTGGCTCGAATACTATTTGTCACCCATTTGGTGTGCTCTGAGCCAGCATGAACTAACAACCTCTCCCCCTTTATGGCTTCTCTGGTAATATGATCTCTTAGATCTTCCTTCTGGAATCTGATCTGGCCATCCAGATAATTCACACCCTCTTTAAAAAATGGTTTTAACTTTTGAAGCTTGTCAGATATATCCTTTTGAGAGGTAGTGATAGCAGTATTAACTGATTCAATAGCATCTTGAAGTTTCTTATCAAAGTCTTCCATTTCCTTTGCTCTTGCTTCAGTCAGCCCTGGAGTAGTCTTTTTCAATTCATCAATAATTTCTTGATGAGATTCAGTCAAATTATCATTCATCCTCAGCTGATTCTCCAAAACATAACTTTGCTTTAAAACAATATCATCCACTTTAGGGATGATAGACTGTTGTTGTTTAGCCAAATACACCACAACATTACCTCCCTTATGGAAGCAATCTGTCATCTCCTTCTTATGCATATTGACTTCAAATCGAATTGACTTTATATCCTGAGCCAAGTCAAAATGAAGGGACTTATTGCTCTCATCAACATATTTTTCAACAGCCAATCTATGTTCATCTAACTTAACTTGCAAATCAACCATAAACTTGTTATAATTAAATTCAGGATGGGATTTTTGGGTTGTAGTCTATAGAGCCTGCTTATAACCTTTGCTCCTTCTCTTGAAGACAACAAGTTTTCTCTTCTTAGCCATTCTGGCTTCTTCAGTCTTAGATTCAGATGAACTATCAATTTGAACTCTTTCTTGAGGAGGAGGAGGAATATCTGTCTCAGTGCCATGTTGTTCAGCCTCAACATGCACAGACTCCCCCTCAACCACTTGCTCCTTCTCAATTTCTATCTCAATGTCAAGGGCCTTCTCAATATTTTGCCCCTCTTCTACTCTATCAGTAGCAATATAAACATTAGGAAATAACTCATCTAGAGTATATTCCTTCTGAGCTTGAACATAAGATGTATCATTTAGATCTTCTATATTCAGATCTTTGGAGATATCAATTGGTACTGCCTCTTGCACTGGGTCAGACATCTTCTCCCCCTGTACTTGTTCAGTATTGGTAATGTCCTGGGCAGGTGAGTACACTTGCTCCCCCTGCACCTGTGTAGAAATAGAAATATTAGAAATGTCTTTTGTAAGAAAATACACCAGCTCCCACTGCAACTGTACCTGGTCAGGAGTAGATACATTCTGGGCAGGAGAATGAGCTTGCTCCCCCCTGCATCTGTGCAGGTATAGTTTCTTGCTGGGCTGGAGTAGACGCAGGGTGATCTTCAACCTGCTTCCTCTCTTGTTCTTCTTGAAGCTGCTCAGTATCTTGAGCATGAGAAGAGGATTTCACTGGGGTGTCCTGCCTGCTCTCATCAGGCACATCCTTAGACAACACCCTATCCCACCTAAAAAACAATCTCATGTCCATATTTCTCATGTGATTGATCTTTGTTCCTGGCAGGTGTTGCATTACCTCAGGGATCACTCCATTCAGATATAAACTCATAATTCTAGCCAGATTTGGCTTCTTGATTCCTTCCTTGATCTTTTCAAAGATTACAGCTGACCAATCTGTTGGAATTGTAAACACAATTCTGGTCATTAGGCAGAACATATAGGCTGAAATCCTATCATGTCCCCCTGGTTTGCACAGAATCACCTTGCCAACTACTTCAGACAAAAATTTCCCTTGCTGATTCATCCCTTTCCTGTTGAAAGCAGCTCCAATCTTCAGGGTGGGATCCAATCCGCACCATTGGATAGCCTCCCTTGACTTAGAAGTAGGGACTTCTTCTTCATTCTCAATTATTGGTAAATGTAGAATCTTCCTTAAACTTCTTGGGGTAATCTTCACTGGCGACCCATGAACAGTGGACTTAATCTTGAGAATATCTGAACCTATTGATGCAGAGTTAAAGAATTCATGCACCTCCTTCTTCCATATCTTAGAAGGTTCAGAAACTAAAAACTCTAATCCGGATTCGGAAATAAGAGTGATAACCCGTTGAACATCTGTCGGGGCTTCGGCAAAGGCATTCCTTACCAACTCATAACCTTCATTGACGTTGTCTTCAATCTTCGGCGCCATTGTTCAGGTGAGAAAGCTTGAGAGAAGAGAGAGAGAGAGAGAGAAAGTTGATACAGGGTTGCCGTCTCGAAAACCTTGTAAGCGTGTCGACTGAATAAGTTTTTGACCTATTTATACCTTCTATTGAAAGAAGATCAAAAGGCGGGCAAAAACAGTCTATATGTGTCGACACAGATGGAATGTGTCGACACAAACTTCTATTGTCTCGACAACAAATCTGTCTACTATGTGTCGACACCAATTGTGGATATGTCGACACTTGAGAGACATAGTAGAGTATCAGAAATTCTGTGTCGACTCTTAGGATAAGTGTCGACACAAAATCTGTAAGTGTCGACATCACTATTCTGGTGAAGTCGACACTACATTCCTGGATAAGTCGACAATTTAATTATTAAGTGTCGACACATATTCTCTGTGTCGACACAATATCTCTGACTTGTCGACATTACTTCACTGAGTCGACACATTATCACTGAATGTGTCGACACTATTTTACTTAGCCAATTTCTGTTTCTGTCAACACCACTTGAGACCATTTGATAATCTAATATGTTACTTATAAGTTTGTTGATAATCTAATCAATGGTCAGCATGCCTAATTCAATTTTAAATTTATTGAATTTTGTTTCATCCAGAGGCTTAGTGAATACATCTGCTATTTGATAATCTGTTTTAACAAATTCCAATGTGATGTCTTCTCTTTCTACATGTTCTCTAAGAAAATGGTATTTAATTTCTATATGCTTAGTTCTACTATGAGAAACAGGATTATTAGCAATAGAAATTTCACTCTTAGAATCACACAAAAGAGGTGTTCTACTTACTTGAATACCATAATCTTTAAGCTGATGTTGTATCCACAATAGTTGTGCACAGCAGCTGCCAGCAGCAACATATTCTGACTCAGCTGTAGATATAGCCACACTGGTCTGCTTCTTACTACTCCAAGATATCAATCTTCCTCCCAAGAATTGACAAGTACCTGTTGTACTCTTCCTATCCTCTCTACAGCCTGTAAAGTCTGCATCTGAATAACCTGTTAGTAGAAAATCTCTATTCCTAGGGTACCAAAGGCCTAGATTAGTTGTGCCCTTAAGATATCTCAGAATCCTTTTGACTGCAGTATAATGAGACTCTTTAGGGCAGGCTTGGTACCTAGCACAGACACATGTAGCATACATAATATCTGGTCTACTAGCTGTGAGATATAGTAGAGAACCAACTATTCCTCTATACAAAGTCTCATCAACAGGTTTACCTGCATCATCTTTGCATATAGGCATACTTGTTCTCATAGGAGTTCTCATGATGGAGGATGACACCATTCCATACTTCTTAATTAATTCTTTGGTAAACTTTGACTGGGATATGGACAAGCCATCATCAGTTTGTCTTACTTGGAGTCCCAAGAAGAACTTCAGTTCCCCCATACTGCTCATCTCAAACTTCCCTTGCATAAGTTTGGCAAATTTTTTACAAAGGTTGTTTTCAGTAGATCCAAAGATTATGTCATCAACATAGATCTGAACTAAGATGATCTTGCCTTTGGATTCCCTAAGGAATAGAGTTTTGTCTATTTTTCCTCTTGAGAATTTATTCTCAATAAGGAAAGTAGATAGGGTTTCATACCAAACCCTTGGGGCTTGCTTTAACCCATACAAAGCTTTTCTAAGCTTATAAACATAATCAGGTTTAAGAGGATCTACAAAACCTGATGGCTGCTCTACATATACTTCTTCTTTAAGATCACCATTCAGAAATATTGACTTCACATCCATCTGGTATACTTTGAAGTCTTGATAGGCTGCATAGGCAAGGAACATTCTTATTGCCTCCAGCCTTGCTACTGGGGCAAAGGTTTGATCAAAGTCAATCCCTTCTTCCTGCCTGTATCCTTTAGCAACCAATCTTGCTTTATTTTTCACTATTACTCCACTCTCATCCAACTTGTTCCTATAGATCCATTTTGTCCCAATTATATTGTGGCCTCTTGGTTTAGGAACAAGCTCCCAGACATTGCACCTTCTGAATTGATTTAGCTCCTCTTGCATAACATCAGTCCAGTGCTGGTCTTGGATGGCTTCTTCAAACTTCTTAGGCTCCATTTGTGACAGGAAACTTGAATGCAGAACTATGCTTTGACTTCTGCTTCTAGTTTGCACTCCCTGTCTTAGATCACCTATTATCTGATCAGCTGGATGGTCTCTTAAATGTCTTGTAGCTGGAGGAAGATTCCCTTCTGGTTGAACATCTCCAGCTCCTTCATTATGTTGAACCTCTTGGTTTTCTTCATCTTCTATTGTGTCTTGTACTCCCCCTGGACAATAGCCTTCATTTTCCAATACTCCATCTTCCCTTGAAGCTTCAGCAATGGAGAGCTTGTCCATTCTTTTGCTTATACCTGTTGAGTCATTTGATCTACAAGACAACTCACAGTTAATTAATCTTGTTTCATCAAACACAACATGCACAGATTCTTCAACAACTTGAGTAGTCAAGTTGAAGATTCTATAGGCCTTACTATTTGTGATGTACCCAACAAATATCCCATCCTGGGATTTGGCAGCAAACTTAGTCAAATATGACTTACCATTGTTAAGTATATAGCATTTGCAACCAAAGATTCTGAAGTAGGATAGATTTGGTTTTCTACCTTTCATAATCTCATAGGGAGTCTTTTTGTGGCACTTGGTGATAGAAGCCCTATTGATCACATGACAAGCAGTGTTTACTGCCTCAGCCCAGAAATATTCTGGTAGAGAGGTGTCACTCAATAGAGTTCTACCAACTTCAATTAATGTTCTATTCTTTCTTTCAGCAATTCCATTTTACTGAGGTGTTCTTGGTGAGGAGAACTCTTGGAAAATCCCAAAGTCTTCACATAACTTTGTCATGCTTTCAGATTGAAACTCAGTACCATGGTCACTTCTTATTTTGACCACTGTACTATTCAGTTCATTCTGAATTTTCTTCACAAAATTAAGTAAGACACTTGGGGTTTCAGATTTCTGTCTCAGAAAGAACACCCATGTAAATCTAGAATAGTCATCTACAACCACAAAAGTGTAGACCTTCCTACCTAGACTATGAACTGGCATAGGACCAAAAAGATCCATATGCAAGAGGTATAAGCACCTCACAGAATCCTTGTTTTCAAGGCTTTGAAAGGAGGATTTTGTCTGCTTGCCCTTTTGACAAGCTGAGCATATCTCTTCCTTCATACACTTAACTTGAGGACCATTCCTCACTAACTCTTTGATAAAGAGTTGGCCAATTGTCTTATAGTTAAGATGAGCCAATCTCTTGTGTCACTTAACACAATGAGAAGCATTGTCATCAGCTACAAGACAGATGGGAGAAGCCTTATTCTCACATACAAAATTAAGACAATATACATTTCTCTTCCTATACCCAGTCAAAATGATCTCTTGATCACTTGAACTTTTGATATGACATCCATCCTTAACAAATGAAATGTTATATCCTAAATCACTCAGCTGGCTTATGCTTATTAGATTATGTTTTAAACCTTTTACATAAGCCACTTGGGTGATAGTAATTAGGTTAGAAGAAATGTTACCAAACCCTTTGATGGCTCCTTTTTCAGATCCACCAAAGATCACTTTAGGTCCATCTTTGACAGATGAATACTCCTTCAGCAGCCCCTTTGTTCCAGTCATGTGTCTGGAACAACCACTATCCAAGTACCATATAGGGGCATGGCTACTTGGATTCACCTGCAACATAGATTTACTTACCCTTAGAACCCAAGCAAGTCTTGGGTCCTTGGTTCAAGTTAGCATAAACAAAGCTACCATTATCTCTTCTAACAGATAGACTATTGTTCTTTCTAACACTTGTGTTATACCAGCAGTCTAGTGCAAAATGGCCTCTCTTGCGACAACACCAACATTCAAACCTATTGTATCTAGTTCTAGATACATCCTTGACAAAAGAATTTCTGTCCATTGCTGGTGCTGCAGCAGCTTCACCCACTGATTTTTTATAACCATTGGGTTTATGAACATGGGTAGGCCTGTTGGCATTTACACCCTTGTTTTTCAGAACATTAGACTTAATATGACCATGAATATTTTCATGATCATATAGGTTAGAAGGCACTTCCACCTTTCTAAACTTAATAGGGACTGAAAAGTTCAGTGGCTTGACAGGAGCTTTGCCTTTCCTCTTGAATTGGCCAGCCCTGGAGTTACCTTTGAATCCTAATCCTGCCTTACCCTTTTGATTCACAAATTCATCTATCAAGGGTAAGACAGACTTTGGCTTAGAGTAACTAGCCACTAAATCTTTTTCAATTCTTAGTCTAGCCTCCAGACTCTTCACTTGATCATTGGTATAATTAATTGTGCCCATCTGAATAATAGTTATATTCTTTAGCTTGGCAATTTCATTTAACTTCTGATCAATTACTTTCTCTAACTCAGTTGCAGCTACCCTTAGTTTAGCAATTTCATGAGCCTGAAGTTTAACCAGGTTCTTGCTTTTCTTAAGGGCCTGCAACAAATCCCCATACTTATCTATCAATTGATAGACATCTCCTTCAGATTCAGATGCATCTACATCACTTGATGCAGATATAGCTGATTCTGTACTTGTACTACAAACAGATTTCATAGAAGGACATTGTACCTTATTAGGACCAGACTGATTTTGGCATATGTCCTCTTCTGATCCTGCCATCAGTCCCATGCACTGATGATCCTCTTGATCATAGATGGAGTCTAGCAACTGCAGAAACTCCTCTTCTTCAGATGCAGCATATAGTCCAATATATGCTTCTGCTTCAGATTCTGACTCTGAAGTTGACTGATCTGTTAGGCTCTTATCCTTCTTTGTAACAAAAGATTTCTCCTTCTTGCCCTTTTTATGAGTCTTATTCTTGTCTGAAGACTCCTTTCTCTTATCAGGACAGTCAGCCACTACATGTCCAGGTCTATTGCAACAATAGCAGACAATCTTTGATGTAGTAGCCTTGCTAGGCTTTGATCTGCTCTTTTCTTTCCTTGATGACTTTTCTTCTGATAATAGTCATCAACTTGCTGTGAAGTGGAGGGCTTAGACTTCCACTGCTTCTTCTTCAAGAACCTCTTGAATTGCCTTGTGAATGCAGCAAAGTCTGCATCTGAATCACAGCTTTCTGAACCCTGATTATCTGAATTTTCTGAACTGACTTCTGCAATTTCCTTAGGAGGGGATGGTGATATCCTCCTATTCTTTCTGATGGATTCTGCATTGAATGCCACAGTCTTTTCTCTATGCTCTCCTCTTGAATTCTTTTCCTCCTCCTTCCTCACCATAAGTTGCATTTCATAGGACAGCAGCTTTCCAAACAAGGTGGGAGGAGAGATCTCTGCCAATTTAGCCACTTCTCTTATGGCACAGATCTTTGTGTCCCAATCCTTTGTCAAGGATCTTAAGAATTTGTCATTCAGTTCATAGGTACTGAAGACTCTTCCATAGGACATTAACTCATTCACAATTCTATAAAATTTCTTATAGCATTCAGTTATGCTATCAGTTTTTCCTTGTCTAAAACTTTCATATTCCTGGTTGAGCATAGACTTCCTATCCTGTCTTACTTCTTCAGATCCCTCCATGTAGACAATCAAGGTGTCCCACATTTCTTTGGAGGTCTTGCAGTCAATCAGATTCTGAAATGTAGAATCATCTATGGCACTCACAATAATATTCTGAGCTCTCTTGTCCATGGTTGCCAAAATGATTTCATCCTTGGTCATTTCAGAATAACTCTTTGGAGTTTGAATATTAGCATCAAGAACTGATACCTTCATTGGAATGAAGGGTCCTTCCTGAACTGTGATGTATATTCTTGGGTCAGATGCTTCCATGAATAATCTGACTCTTTCTTTCCAAATTCCAAAGATTTCCTTCCTGCAGATGGGTAACTTCATTGACCCTAACTCCTTGTGATTTTCTCCAGAACCCATCTTCTTGAATCTTGATTCTGCCTTTCAGATCTACCTCAGACTGTTAAGTCCTTTTTGAGGAACCTCCCTCTGATACCACTTGATAGTTTTACTTTCAAGACAACCTAAACACCTAGAGGGGGGGGGGGTGAATAGGTTCTAATTGCTTGTTTATACTTTTAGGCAGGATTCAATCACAAAGTTAAAACATCCAGCACAGCAATCACAAAAATTTAATCATCACAGATTGCACAATGTTTTATAGTGGTTCCCCAAGGTTTGGGTACATCCACTTTCCCCCTTCACCTATCTAGCAGTATGCTATATTCGGCCAAACTTCCACTATTCTCAGATCCTCAGATCCTACAGCTCAGAACCTGGATAGGTCTATTGCACAACAACCCTACCACTCAGAGATCAACTCTCCTACACTCAGCCTTTATATCACAGGCTTACAACTCAGATCTATGTAAAACAGATCCTACAGAAATTTAGAAAAGAAGTTTTAATGTCTTGCCTTTGTTGAGAGAGAAGAGGACAAGACAATTCTTGATCAGCTGATGAAATCAACTGAATCTGAGCTTTCTTCAAAGCTTTTTGAATCTGAACTTAGCTGAGTTGATTTCCAAACAGCTTCTTGAGAAACCACTGATGGCTTCCTTCTTCTTCTTCAAAATGGGTGGATCCCTCTCTATCCAACACCTTTTATAATACTTCTGAATTCTTGTTAGAACTCTTCTTAGATCGATCCTGAGATCGTCTTCTTAGATCTTCTGATGAAGATCTTCTTTAGTGTATTACTCCTTCTTGATTTGATTTCTCAAATTGATTGCCAAAATTCAATCTCTTTACTTCTCTCTGAATTTGTCTATTTATAGAACTTCTTAATGGTAACCGGCTGATCCGGTTTATAACTGTCTTCTGACAAGTCTGACAACATCAGTTAACTGGCTGCAACCCACAGCTGTCAAGTCTTCAAACAGATCCCGTGCCTTAGTCTTGGTCAGCAATGTGTTGAGACAGACTGTCAGGAAGTGTCGAGACCAACTGTCTATATGTGTCGACACAAGTAACTTTGGTGTCGACACAGCCTTTGATGATGTCGACAAGTTTGCCTTTAAGTCGACACAGCTTCTTCAGAACTTTATTTTGAGAATGAGTCGACACAGAGAATTTATGTCGACTCAACACTTCATCTTTCTTCAGAAAATAACTTGGTCTTGACTTTGCAGTGTGTCGACACAAGTCCTGTGTGTCGATACAGTTGTTGTAGATTCAGAACTCAGTATGTGTCGACACTGCCTTCAGGTGTCGACACATCAATTGTCGACTCTGCCAAAATGTGTCGACTTAGTCTTCTGGTGTCGACACAAGTGTTGTCAACTTCTGCCAATGTGTGTCGACTCTGTCTCATTGTGTCGACACAGCCTCCCAGTGTCGACACAAATGTGGTCGACTATCTCCTTCTGTGTCGAGGTCGACTATCTTTCACTATGTTGAGATCGACTATCTTTTAGTTAGTCGACACTGCTTCCCAGTGTCGACACAAATGTGGTCGACTATCTTCCTGTGAGTCGACACTGCTTCCCAGTGTCGACACAAATGTGTTCGACTATCTTTCTCTGTGTCGACACAGCTTCCTTCAAGTGTCGACACAAATATTCTGAAGTGTCAACACTGTTTCTTCAGGTGTCAACACATGGACTTAGAATATTTTTCTGCATTCTTTAACACTTCTTCACCTGCACATGTCAACTTAACACAACATCAAATACACCTTGATGTATTTCATTGAGCTAAGTTGGACTTCTTCAAATCAGGTACACATTTTCCAATGTACCCAACATTCTCGACGATTCGGCGAGAATCACTAGTGATTCCCGTCGAATCGGCGAGAATCACTAGTGATTCCCGTCGAATCGGCGAGAATCACTTAGTGATTCCCGTCAATTTTGACTTAGAAGATTTCTTCTTCCTTCCTCTGAACTTGGTCTTTGACCCATCTTTGCTCCTCTTCTGCTCTTGATCTATCACGACCTTGTACTTGAAAATAAGTACACTCCAATAGAGAGAGCACACATGAGTCAACACACTGATCTGCTCAACGAGGGATTACGTTGCGCAGACCCGTGTATATTGACCCACTGCACCCTGACATTGGTGTGTACTTAGCATGGAATAGCTGCAAGCACATCTTGAAGAAATATCATCAAATACATTGTGAGTTCATCTTAGCTTGACCGGAGGCTTCTTCAAATCCAGGTAATTGTGGATACAATACCCAACAATCTCCCCCTATTTGAAGAAGCCAAAATCTTACTAACTATGATGAATTACACCAACCCGAGTAATATAAATAACAAAATAAGAGAGACAAGAATTCAAAATAATAAAATTTCACGCATTCAGAATAACAGATGAATCAGCATGTGATCATATACATATATATATATATATATATCCAAAGATTGTTCATTTAACTACAAGAAATGATATACACGCATATAGAAAGAAAATTTATTCCTTTTCCTGAGCATCCTTAGCCTGAGAATCCTTTAGTTTTTCAGCCTGGAACTTCTTGCTTTGTCTTTCAAAGTACTCCTTTGGCTTCGGTTAGTATCTTGGTGGAGGAGCTTTATGTAGCACAGTGTTAGACCTGAAGAATATGCTTCTTTTCGACTCATACACCTTGTGCATCTCCCACTCATACTGACTGTATACTTCATTTCTATCCAGTTCTCCCTGCTATTGTAATGTGAATGTGTCCGATATGATGCTCCTCGATGTAGGGCTCCATTGTTCATTTCGCACTTCACTCTCCTTCAATCTTACTTTCTTCTCAGTTGGAGTCTCTTTGGACGTCCCTTCTTGGAGTTTTCTTTTTTCCTTTCGCTATGGCTTCCTGGTCTAACATGGCCCTGAGAGTAGCCTTGCCAGCGGCCCTGGCAGCCTTCCCGACCTCAGCTTCACTCAGGGGAACCTCCTCAGCACTTGGAACATTATCAGCAACAGTGGTAACCTCATCAGGAGAAGGAACCTGAATTGGAATTTGTATACCGGAAGCTTGATGAACTAGCCAGTGACAGCTATCAAAAACATACTTATTTGACTGCTTGAAGTTGTAGACCATAATCTGTTCTAGCCCTGCCATCTTAGCTTTATATTCATTCTCCACCTTTTTGGCTTCTAGGGCAATTGAGTTTGCATAAGAATGCAGTGACTCATCTATATGCTTTGTAGTCTTAGTGAACTCAGTTAGAAGGGAAGTCTGATTTACGTTGAGAGTCACCATGCTGGCATCGAATAGCTTGATGTTGTCGGCCACAACATATGCATTTTGGTTCACCACTGCTAGATCAGCTGTGTTCTTCTGGAGTCCTTGCATTAGAAGATTTACTGCAGTGCCGGCCTCTGCATACTTGGCATCAAACTTCTGTTCCATCAGATCCAGTTTATGATTTATTTCCACAACATTCTTAAGCATTAGCTCCTCAGATTGTTTAATTCGTTTTAACACTTTGTTGTGAGATTGTTCAAAAGAAGTTTTCAGTTCATCCACTATACCTTGAATGATATTCACCGTGTGATTTGCTAGATTAGGTCTTAGTGGATAACCCTGAGGCATGCCCTGGTCGTGCTCTTCTGCAGATTCACTGGGAGAGCTTGATAAGTTCGCAGTCTCCAGTGGGGGGATTGGGGCAGCCTCTGTAGTTTTCTCATGTATACTTATCATCCTCTGTTGAGAGGACTCCCCCTCCATTGCTGCACCAGATTCCTCAGGAACTTTCAATGGAGCCTGTTCCTCAGAGGGGACTTCAACATCACCCCGCGTCTCTACCATCACCCTCATGGTCGTTTCATTTTCAACTACTTCATCATTCACCTCATCAGCAGCCTCATTTTCCATATCATCATCGTAAACTGCAGCATTTTCCATGTCCTCCTCGTCTTCCTCCTCTTCAACCTGATCAGTGGCGAGGGTAGCTACTGCATCCATTGCAATCTGGGTAATGTCAGTGACTGCATTTGAATGATCTGAACCTGAGACTTCTGTCCTGAGGGCATCAGAAGGAATGTGTAATGACTCCCCCTCAGTTCCTGCATGCAGCAAATCAGGAACGTCACTGGGTTCATCCAAGGTACTTCGGTATTATTGAGCTTTGTCGTCTTCATCATCATCCGCACCATGGGCTTCAGCCGCACCTCCTTGTCCAATCCTCCTTTCCCATCTGTCAAACACACTGGAGTCCATTTTCTTCAAGTAGTGGAGAGGAACTCCCTTACTCATGTCAAACCTGTCTCCATCCATCTGATTGAGGTACAGAATGATGATCCTCCCAAAGTTGGGTGTTCGAAGAGTATCTTTAATCTTCTCAAACAGCATGGCCCCCCAGTTGTATCTTTTTCTACATACTATGACCACCAGGATTTTGAACATATCACCAGAGATATGATCATGGGAGCCCAGTTTGCAGATCAGTACCTTCCCAATAATATCAGAGAGGAGCTTCCCTTCCTCATTCATTTCCTTGCGCTTGATAGACTTAGTCCCTCGAGCGAGTCCACAAAATAGGAGAGTCCTGGCACGATCATCTTCCACCAGGTAGTCCTCTTGTTCAACACTGTTGAGCTGCAAATGTCGTGACAATTTTTCTGCGGACATCTTGATCCGTAGACTAGCAATCTTACTCTTAATCACGGTATCCTCATGCCGTAGCTTTGCGGTTGCAAAGAATTCAAGCACTTCTTTATCCAGAATCTTGCACGAGTGCTAAAGTATAAAGGAGAGCCCGACTTATTCAAGCATCAGGATAATGTTCCTGAACTCATCAGAGGCATGGGATAAGCCGGTCCTAACTAACTCACTCCCGGTGAGGAGCCCAACCGTGGTTCGAGGAGCCATCTCAAACCTAAACAAGTAACGTCCAAGGGACCAAACCCTTATCAGAAACTCTAGTTTAGGAGCTACACTAGACAAGATACAAACAAGTTTGGTTCAAGGAGGAATGGACATTACCCTAGAGCAGAGCAGAGAGAGACCCTAATTGGCTTGCGTCGGGACCGTTGGCGACCGGAATGGGAGTCGACGGGAGAGGGAAAATTGACAGAGAGTCGACACGTTCCTTCCATCCAGATGATGTCGTCGATGAGAGCACGGAGCCGACAGAGGGAGGACTGCGGCGGAGTCGACGGAAGGTGGAGAATACCAGGCGACAGAAGCAAGGAAGCAACTTCTGCACGACCGACGGATTCAGCGAGATTTCTGGGAAGTCGACGAGACTTTCGCGAGTTCTGGAAGGTGAGGAGTCAAACAGAGAGTTACGCTATTTAAATCAACTGAACTCTAGGGTAGCCGGTCTTTCTACTGTAAAGGGCATGTTTCTACTGTCCGTTTTGATTTCAAATCTTTGCCCCCTTTTTCATTTCTTGGTCAGAAAACCTAGGTCGAGTTGAATGAATGTTAACCTTAGACATAAGTACTGGGTAATTCTAGATGAGTCAAAAGTGTAGAATTTTTGTTATAGCTACTGGTACACACTCCTTGATTTTCATCGGACTGATTGACACCCATTGTTATACATTATCACTTGGATATATATATATATATATATATATATATATATATATATATATATATATATATATAACAAAATCATCATATTTCCAACTAGGGATCATTGAGGTATTAGCCTTCGTGTCTTATGATTAGGTGTGTGAACATATATGTATATATATATACATTTACTTTAGAAAGAGAATTTACATATTTGTTTGGATATACATATATATATATAAGCATCTATGTAATGCGACTCAAGTTTCGAAACTGAATGCGCGTACCTGGGATCATTAAGTTGATCATCCAGATCCTCTATTTGAAGTACTCCAGGTATCCAGTTGGAGTAGGCCATTGTTGTTTGCACTATCTCTTATCCCATATACTTGTTCCATATCATTCTTGGAACATCTCATGTCTAGGTCCCATCAAATTCACGAGAACCTAGACTATCCTGCAAAAATGAATTACCTTACCTTAGGAACCCAATATGTATTGGGTCCTAGGTTCTTGTCAGCAAAAAATACTGAATGCCTTCCTACAAGATTCCTGTCAAGAAGGCTATCTCTAGCTAAAGGAGGTGGACATACCCTTGCCCTTCGCATAGAAGGATTGTGCCAACAATCTATGACAAAGTGACCCACTTTGCCACAGCACCAACACTCATGAATATTGTATCTCCTTTTCTGACCAGATCTACTGATTGAGTTAGTCATGATCTTAGGTCTGACAGGGGAAGAGCAGGTTCTGCTCACAGATTTTCCCTTTCCACCGAGACACGAGGGAGGGTGGAAGGAGAACATGTGGTGAGTGCCATGAGGCCTGGGAGGTGGTGCCTTCTTTTCAGTTAGCACACATCCAGGGGCCCCATGAGTACTAGCTACATGTTTCCCAACCCCCTTTCCCTGTGTCCTAGGGTGGTGAGAGTTACTGTGATAGCTGGTTCCTGCAATCTCATGAAGTGTTGAGGCGGAGGCAGAGAATACAAAAGGTTCATGATGAGCCAAATGTATTTTCTCATGGGTAGCCATAACAGCACTTGCACTGTGGGTACTTCCACATGAGGGTTGATCATTCTTGCAGTGACCATGGTTGTTCTTATGGTCATACCTGAAGGCATGATGTGTGCCCTTCCTACTCGGTGTGGGGGGTCTGAAAACAGTTTCCCCATTTCTCCACGATTTTATAATTCGTGAGATCCACCCGTTTTCTCCCTTTCTCTTAATAGCATCTACCTTGGAAAAGTTAGATACTATTCTCTTCTTGGTCTCTAGTGAAAACTCTAGATCCGAGATTTTTGAGTCCTTCACCTTGATGGATTTCAATTGGAGGTCCATCATGGTCCTCAACTGAGCAATCTCCTTAGCGTGCTCCTCAACAAGCAAGTTGCTCCTCTGAAGGGCACTACGAAGGGAATCAAGAGTTTCAATCTTTTGATTGAAGCTGTCAATCTTCCTTGCATCACTTGATGGACAACCCTCTGAACTTCTCCTGTCTTCAGGAGATTCAAGAGGCAAGGAGCAAGATGAGGAAGATACCTGATCCTGATTATGATGATCAGGGTTAGCGTTAAGCTCTGCAGAGACTAATGTGTCATCTTCATCAGAACTGCATTCCTCAATCTCTTCTTCAGTCTCAGATAGAGACACGGGAGCCCTGATATTGAGAGATTTGTCTTGACTTTCATCTTCAGAGATGAGGACCCCCCACATAGGCTTCATCCTCTTGCTGGCATCCAGTCCCAGCTGTCTCCGTTCCCTCCATGAGGTCAGAGATAGTTTGCCACATAGACTTTGCAGTCTTACACTTATCCAATCTTGAACGAGATGATCCAGACCAAACGTCAGTGATGATCTGACGAATCAGCTTGTCCAGGTTGAAAAGTGAGAGCTCAGTCTCAGACATCTCTTCGGGACTCTTGGGGATTTGGAGATATTTTCCATATACGGAAGCCTTCATAGGAATGAAGGGGCCCTCTTCCATAATGAATGATGCGCGAGGGTCAATGGCCTCCAGATGAAACATAACTCTCATCTTCCAGATGGGGTAATACTCCGTTGTGCAAGCAGGGAGTCTCAGAGGAGAGACATCAGAGTATAGCTCAATGCTTGAGTCTTTTCTTCTTCTTGACACTAAGACCGGGATCTTACTCAAGGTGTTAACCTTATTGATGAGTAACCTCCCTCTAATACCACTTGAAAGTTATCTAGTGTCAACTAACTTCACCTATGGGTGGGGATAGGTGATTTGCAGTCTTTTGCGGAATGAAAAATAACCTGCACAAGAAAACAACCACAACACAGAAAAGCACAAAAGCAGTTATACTAGTTCCCCGATTTGGGTACGTCCACTCTCCCCCTACGACCTATCTCCCAATAAGGGACGACTCGGTCACTTCATCAAACGGATTGAAAACCAATCCTCACACTATGGAAGAAACCCTTCCACTCGAAGGAGTCACTACTCCTCCACCACGGGTTGCACCCAACCCTTACAACTAGGAATCACTATTCCTTTACAACAAAACAAAATTAGAATGTACAAGAAATAAAAACTACACGTGTGGAGAACCCGATGTCCCTCTTCGTTCGTTGAAGCGTTCTTGATGAAGACGAAGAGTCCACGACCGGAGTACTCTCTTGGATAGGATCTTCCCAAGATCGGCGGCGGCAAGTGAATGCGGCGGCGATTCTCTGTAGATCCAAACTTTTTGACGAAGCAAGCAAGGTCTACCAATAATCTCAATCGGATCAGTCGTCTCAATCGATTCGGAATGAAGAGCTATCCTCGTTCAACAAATCGAGAGACAAGAGATCTCGAGAGAGAAGCGTGAGATGCTAGGCTTGCCTCGGTCCTGTCGCCAGACGATCAAAGAGGATCTAAGATCTGCGGCGGCGACAACTTGCGAGCGGCAACGACGTGCGGTGGAGTTCCGCGATCGGCTAGGTCAAGCCCGGCTGCTTTCATTTTTCCGTGAATCGCTACAGTGTAAGTTCGGAATACGTGAGTATATATACTGTAGAACAACCCTAAATGACCATTGTGGGGCCCACAGGAAGAAACCCTAGGCCCAGTCAAAACAGCGCACAACATCTTGTTTCAGTCCAGCGAACAAAGCGAATTTGCCTAAGGCAAATTCGGCGAGAATCATTGGTGATTCTCGACGAAGTCGGCAGGAATCACTTGTGATTCCCGTCGAATTTGCCTTGGCAGGATTCTAGTTGAAACTCTTGTCATCCGGAGGGAATCGGCGGGAAATGCGATGTCATTCTCGATGAATCGGCGAGAATCAGTTAGTGATTCCCGTCGATTCTGCCTTAGCATTTGTCTTGAAGGAGGACAGTCAGCCAGGTGAAGTCGGCGGGAATCGGCGAGTGATTCTCGACGATTCGGTGAGAATCGCTAGTGATTCCCGTCGAATCGGCGAGAATCACTTAGTGATTCCCGTCGATTTTGACTTAGAAGATTTCTTCTTCCTTCCTCTGAACTTGGTCTTTGACCCATCTTTGCTCCTCTTCTGCTCTTGATCTATCTCAACCCTATACTTGAAAATAAGTACACTCTAATAGAGAGAGCACACATGAGTCAACACACTGATCTGCTCAACAAGGGATTACGTTGCGCAGACCCGTGTATATTGACCCATTGCACCCTGACATTGGTGTGTACTTAGCATGGAATAGCTGCAAGCACATCTTGAAGAAATATCGTCAAATACATTGTGAGTTCATCTTAGCTTGACCGGAGGCTTCTTCAAATCCAGGTAATTGTGGATACAATACCCAACAGTATGGATGTGGATGGTAGTAGAAGGTGGGGTTGGTGGGACTTGTTGTTGGGATGGAACTAGAGGGGCAGGAGATGATGAAGGGGCGGAAGGGAGCCGTTCAGTGGGGTGGGGAGAGGCTGGTGCAGCCCTTATACTCTTGGAAGTTTTAGTGGAGGAGGAGGTAGCCTTAGTTGGCTTGGTGATGGTCCTCTCC
This sequence comes from Platanthera zijinensis, assembly GCA_039513925.1. NCBI lineage: Eukaryota > Viridiplantae > Streptophyta > Magnoliopsida > Asparagales > Orchidaceae > Platanthera > Platanthera zijinensis. Next base: position 122,465,945 of record CM077095.1, on the reverse strand, counting down.
CACTTTCCAAAAAGAGCACATGTGAGTCTCTTTGAGGCATTGATGGATATGGTCGAGGAGACCAGGGATCCTGCAGCCTTTTCCTTTAAGAAGATCCTTAGGATCCTTCCAAAGCATACCTCTTTCTTGCTGTTCTTCTTTGTGATCAAATCAAACAGAATCTGTGCCCAGTTCACAGCTTTCTTATTTACAATGGCGCACATGACCAGGAACTGATGCCTGGTGATATAATCATGCGCAGTGTGCTTCCCAAGCAACACTTTCCCAACTATATCTGTGAGAAATTTATACTCGGCAGATAGAAGTTTCTTAAGGAGCTTATTTAGGGTGTCTCCAGAATACCCCATTGTATTCAACATTAGATCAAACTCTTTCGAATCAATTTCTAAATCCTCCTCACAATTTTTCAATCCAAAAATTTCAGTAAGAATATCGGGGGTGAGAGAAATTTCGTTACCCGTGATGGTGCTGGTCATCTTGTTCTCATCGACAGTAGCTGTGTACACCCATTCTCTGATTTCTGTGGCAGATATCTTTATTCGGGTTGAGAGAAGAGTCTTCAGTTATTGTTCTTCAAGTAGTTGGAGAATGTTCAGGAAAACTGGATCAGAATACTGGAATGAATCAAAGTCTATGTCGAAGCTAGCATCAAATTTCATGGTATTGAGAGAACCAGCGGGAATCGCCATGAAAGCACCTGCAAAAGGAAAATGACGATCACGTGCAAAGGGAACTGAAAGCGTGGGACGGAGGTCGAAGAAAACCTAAATATAAGGTTTTCCAGAATATGAACCGACAAGCTCCGGTCCACGAGAAAAAAAATCTTCGTTCTGAGGTCGACGAAATAATTTAAGGTTAAACAGTTCGTCGAACTCAGTCTGAAGGATATAAGACATTTCGTCGATCTATGGTCGACGAAAGGTTTCTGAAATAAGTTCGTCGATCTAGGGTCAATGAAAATCACTTCACTAAGAGATTTCGTCAAGCTCAGGTCGACGAAAAATCTCAAGAACAGTTATCAGTTCGTCGATCTTAGGTCGACGAACAGAGACAATTCTTTGACTAAAGACAGAGCATTAGATTAAATCCTGACCATTTATCATACCAAGCTGATTGACAAAGAATAGATGCTTGGATGAGTTCAATGGCTTAGTGAATATATCTGCTCTTTGCAAATCAGTAGAGATAAATTCAAGTTTAATCTTTTATTTGTCAACACAGTCTCTAATAAAATGATGTCTAATGTCAATATGCTTGGTTCTAGAATGCAATACTGAATTTTGTGCAATTGAAATAGCACTTGTATTATCACATAGAATAGTTGAATTATTTAAGTTGACACTATAATCTAGTAGTTGGTTTTGTATCCACAAAATCTGTGAACAGCAACTGCCTGCAGCCATATATTCAGCTTCAGTAGTGGATGTTGAAACAGATGTTTGTTTTCTATAGAACCAAGATACAAGTCTGTCACCAAGGAAATGACAAGTTCTAGAGGTGCTTTTCCTGTCTACTCTGCACCCAGCATAATCAGCATCAGAGAATCCAGTTAACACAAATGTTGATTCTGTTGAATACCAGAGGCCTAGATCTAGACAACCTTTTATATATCTTAAAATCCTTTTTAAGAAAATAAGGTGAGATTCTTTAGGGTTCACCTGGAACCTAGCACAAAGACATGTGGCAAACATAATGTCTTGTCTGCTTGCTGTCAAATACAGTAGGGATCCAATAATGGCCCTATACATGGTCTGATCAACTTATTTTCCAGATTCATCAGCATCTACAACAACATTGGCAGCCATGGGAGTTTTCATGGCAGAGGCATCATTCATCCCAAACTTCTTAATAAGCTCTTTAGCATATTTAGACTATAAGATTAAGATCCCTTCAGGGGTTTGTTTCACTTGGAGACCAAGGAAATATGATAACTCACCCATGCTACTCATCTCAAACCTTGAGTGCATTAAATCAGAAAATCTTTTGCACAGATTTGAATCAGTGGAACCAAAAATTATGTCATCCATATATATTCGTACTAAGAGAATTTTATCATGATGTTGTTTTATAAAAAGAGTTTTATCTACTATGCCTCTAGAAAAACAATACTCTAAAAGAAAGCTGGCTAAGGTCTCATACCATGCTCTTGGAGCATGCTTTAAACCATAGAGAGCCTTATGTAATTTAAAAACATAAGAGGGATGAGATGAAGAGATAAAACATGGGGGTTGTTCAATATACACCTCTTCTTTGAGTTCTCCATTTAGGAATGCACTTTTCACATCCATCTGGTAGACTTTAAACTTTTTGAATGCTGCATAAGCTAAGAAAATCCTTATAGCTTCAAGTCTGGCAACTGGAGCAAAGGTTTGATCATAATCAATTCCTTCCTCTTGTATGTATCCTTGAGTAACAAGACTTGCCTTGTTCCTCACTATCACACCTTGGGCATCAAGTTTGTTTCTGAATACCCACTTAGTCCCAATTACTGGATAGCCCCTGGGCCTTGGAACTAAGTCCCAAACTCTACACCTCTCAAACTGGTTGAGTTCCTCTTGCATTGCAGTGATCCAGTTTGGATCTTGCTCTGCATCAGATATGAATTGAGGCTCAATTTGAGAGAGAAAGCAAGAAAGCATCACATCAGGGTTGAGTTGATGTCTTGTCTGCACTCCTAATGATATGTCTCCAATTACTTGAGATCTAGGGTGATCCCTAAGTGTGACAAGGTCATTAGGTGGAGCTGGTTCAGCAATAGTTATTTGATTTAATTCCTCTTGTGGAATTGTATCAACTGTTGGAGGAAATTAAGCTGCTTCTACAGTCTCTTCTTCACTTTCAAATTCTGATATAGCTTGTGGAGAGGGATGTGATTCATCCTTTGAAGTAAGATTTAGGTCATCCAAACTCTTACACAAATTTTGTACCTGCAGATTATTATTGGTAGAGATGTCTCTCTCCTTGTAAAACATATTAGATTCATCAAATGTTACATGCATAGATTCCTCAATTTTTAATGTTGATTTATTAAACACTCTATATGCCTTGCTGACTTGGGAATATCCTTGAAAAATTTCCATTGCATCCTTAGCTTCAAACTTTCTAAGATGTTTCTTGTCATTGTTGTGAATATAACATATACATCCAAATACTTTAAAATAGGTTATTATAGGTTTCTTCCCTTTAAGTAGTTCATAGGGAGTCTTAAGCTTTAGTTTATGTATTAGACTTCTATTCAGGACATAGTTTGTTGTGCTTACAGTCTCTGCCCAATAGGATAGGGGCATGTAAGCATCTGCAAGTAATGTACCTGCAGCTTCAATGAGTGTTCTATTCTTCCTTTCAACTATCTTATTTTGTTGAGGAGTTCTTGGAGCTGAGAAACAATGTCTGATACCTTCGTTCTCACAGAACTCTAGTATAAGAAGAGATTCAAACTCAGTACCACGATCACTTCTGATCAATGCAACTATAGTAGAATACTCAATCTGTATGTTCTTGAGAAAATCTGTGAGAACCTTAAAAGTATCTGACTTAGTTCTCAAAAAGAAAACTCATGTAAATCTGGAGAAATCATCTACAATAACTAATGTATAAGACTTTCCTCCTAGACTTTATACTACAATAGGGCCAAAAAGGTCCATATGAAGCAAGTACAGAATTTTAGGTGAACCACTCTTATTAATGGATTTAAAACTAGATTTAGTTTGCTTTCCTAGCTGAAAAGCCCTGCAGAAGCCTTCCTTCTTATAGGGACCAGAAGGTAAGCCTCTAACAAGATTGTCTTTAGATAACCTAGCTATATTTTTATGGTTTATATGTCCTAGTCTTTTGTGTCATAATCTAGTTTGAATGCTAACAGAATTGAATAAGCAAATTTCAGATTTAGCTGATTCAAAATTTACTAAGTAGATGTTGCCTTGTCTAATTCCTGTTAAAACAGTTGTGTTGTTTAAAGAAATAATACATAAAGAGTTAGTAAAGCTTACTTAATAACCTGTATCATATAGTTGGCTTACTGATATCAGGTTATGCTTAAGACAATTTACATAGGTCACTTTCTTGAATGTGACAGCTCCACAGTTGAAATCTCCATAGCCTTCTATCAGTTCAAAGCCTGAGTCCCCAAAGATTACTTTAGGTCCAGTCTTGGCTTTATAGTTGATTAGGCATTCCTTGCAACCTGTCATATGTTTAGAGTAACCACTATCCAGGTACCACTTGTTTTGAGTGACATGGTTCTCTTCTACCTTTAAGGAGGATTAGCAGTTTTTGACCCAGATTACCTTGGGTCCTTGTTTTTAACATAACTGAAACTTGAAATAAATGAGCATTCAGGTTGGTCCTTATAACCTAAAGGATGATACCTTCTAGGAGGTATGACCCACTGACTAAAGGGATTAAAGGATTTATAAATTTTTAGGTTACTCTGGTTATAAACTGAGTTTGACAAATTTGAGTATGTTCGTCGATCTGAGCTCGACGATATGGGTTGAGTTCTTCGATCTCTGCTTGAAGAATGGAGGTATCCATTCTCAGATCCCCAGAAACGTCGATCTCTGGTCGACGAACCATACAAATTTTGTCGATCCCAGTTCGATGAATAGTTTACATTATAATTTGCATTCATGGTTCGTCGTTCTGAGGTCGACGAACCATACCCATTTCGTCGTTCTGCGTTCGACGAAATATGCTGAACATAGTTATGCTGTTTGTTTTTCCTTTTCTGATTTGTTTTATTAAGTTCTAACTGTTTAAGAATTTTGTTAACCTTCTCTACCTGTTCAGTATTTTTCTTACCATTTTCAGAAATGAAGTTAATAGGTTTTGACAATTGATTTTTCTGAACTAGGATTGGTTTTGTTAGGTACATTGGAAAATGTGTACCTGATTTGAAGAAGCCTAACTTAGCTTAATGATATACATCAAGGTGTATTTGATGTTGTTTTAAGTTGACATGTGCAGGTGAAGAAGTATTAAAGAATATAGGAAATTATTCTAAGTCCATGTGTCGTCATCTGAAGAAACTGGGTCGACACTTCAGAATAATTGTGTCGACACTTGAAGGAAGCTGTGTCGACACAGAGAAAGATAGTCGACCACATTTGTGTCGACACTGGGAAGTAGTGTTGACTCACAGAAAGATAGTCGACCACATTTGTGTCGACACTGGGAAGCAGTGTCGACTCACAGAAAGATAGTCGACCTCAACTATGTCGACACCTGAAGGCAGAGTCGACACATACTGAGTTCTGAATCTACAATAACTGTGTCGACACACAGGACTTGTGTCGACACACTGCAAAGTCAAGACCAAGTTATTTTCTGAAGAAAGATGAAGTGTTGAGTCGACACAAGTTCTCTGTGTCGACTCATTCTCAAGATGAAGTTCTGAAGAAGCAGTGTCGACTTAAAGGCAAACTAGTCGACATCATCAAAGGCTGTGTCGACACCAAAGTCACTTGTGTCGACACATATAGACAGTTGGTCTCGACACTTTCTGACAGTCTGTCTCAACACTTTGCTGTCCAAGACTAAGGCACAGGATCTGTTTGAAGACTTGACAGCTGTGGGTTATGACAGGTTAACTGAAGCTGTCAGACTTGTCAGAAGTCAGTTAGAAACCGGATCAGTCGGTTACCATGAAGAAGATCTATAAATAGACAGATTCAGAAGAAAAAAAGAGAGAATACACAAGAGGAAATTAATTCTTAATCAACACATCAGTTAAGAGACAAGTCCTCTCTTCAAGAAAGTGCAAGGCATTAAAGAAGATCTTCATCAGAAGATCTAAGAAGACGATCTCAGGATCAGTCTAAGTAAGAGTTCTTTCAAGAATTCAGAAGTATCATCAAAGGTGTTGGATAGAGAGGGATCCAGCCACTTGAAGAAGAAGAAGGAAGCCATCATTGGTTTCTCAAGAAGCTGTTTGGAAATCAACTCAGCTAAGTTCAGATTCAAGAAGCTTTGAAGAAAGCTCAGATTCAGTTGATTTCATCAGCTGATCAAGAATTGTCTTGTTCTTTTCTCTCTCAACAAAGGCAAGACATTAAAAACTTCTTTTCTAATTTCTGTAGGATCTGTCAATACAGATCTGAGTTGTAAGCATGTGTTATAAAGACAGAGTGTAGGAGAGTTGATCTCTGAGTGGTAGGGCTGTTTGCCTGAGTGTAGGAGAAGGTTCTTCTCTGAGTTGTAGGCTTTGTGATAAGGCTGAGGTAGGGCTATTGAGCCTGAGTTGTAGGAACCTTTTCAGGTTCTGAGCTGTAGGATCTGTGGATCTGAGTAAAGAGGAAGTTTGGCCGAATCTAGCATACTACTAGATAGGTGAAGGGGGATAGTGGATGTACCCAGACCTTGGGGAACCACTATAAAACAGTGTGCAATCTGTGATGGTTAAATTTCTATGACTGCTGTGCTGTGTGTTTTAATTCTGTAATTGAATTCTGCCAAAAAGTGTTAACAAGCATTAGAACCTATTCACCCCCCCCCCCTCTAAGTGTTTAGGTTGTCTTGAAAGTAAAACTATCAAGTGGTATCAGAGCGAGGTTCCTCAAAAAGGACTTAACAGTCTGAGGTAGATCTGAAAGGCAGAATCAAGATTCAAGAAGATGGGTTCTGGAGAAAATCACGAGTTAGGGTCAATGAAGTTACCCATCTGCAGGAAGGAAATCTTTGGAATTTGGAAAGAAAGAGTCAGATTGTTCATGGAAGCATCTGACCCAAGGATATACATCACAGTTCAGGAAGGACCCTTCATTCCAATGAAGGTATCAGTTCTTGATGCTAATATTCAAACTCCAAAGAATTATTCTGAAATGACCAAGGATGAAATCATTTTGGCAATCATGGACAAGAGAGCTCAGAATATTATTGTGAGTGCCATAGATGATTCTACATTTCAGAATCTGATTCACTACAAGACCTCCAAAGAAATGTGGGACACCTTGATTATATACATGGAGGGATCTGAAGAAGTAAGACAGGATAGGAAGTCTATGCTCAACCAGGAATATGAAAGTTTTAGACAAGGAAAAACTGATAGCATAACAGAATGCTATAAGAAATTCTATAGAATTGTGAATGAGTTAATGTCCTATGGAAGAGTCTTCAGTACCTATGAACTGAATGACAAATTCTTAAGATCCTTGACAAAGGATTGGGACACAAAGATCTGTGCCATAAGAGTAGTGGCTAAACTGGCAGAGATTTCTCCTCCAACCTTGTTTGGAAAGTTGCTATCCTATGAAATGCAACTTATGGTGAGAAAGGAGGAGGAAAAGAATTCAAAAGGAGAGCATAGAGAGAATACAGTGGCCTTCAAGGCAGAAGCCACTAGAAAGAATAGGAGGATATCACCATCTCCTCCTAAGGAAGTTGCAGAAGTTAGTTCTGAAAATTCAGATAATTAGGGTTTAGAAAGCTGTGAGTCAGATGCAGATTTTGCTGCATTTACAAGGCAATTCCAGAGATTCTTAAAGAAGAAGCAGTGGAAGTCTAGGCCCTCCTCATCACAGCAAGTTGATGACTATTATCAGAAGAAAAAGTCATCAAGGAAAGAGAAGAGCAGAACAAAGCCCAGCAAGGCCACTACTTCAAAGATTGTCTGCTATTGTTGCAGTAGGCCTGGACATGTAGTGGCTGACTGTCCTAATAAGGGAAAGGAGTCATCAGACAAGAAGAAGACTTATCAAAAGGGCAAGAAGGAAAAATCCTTTGTTGCAAAGAAGGAAAAGAGCCTAACAGATCAATCAACTTCAGAATCAGAATCTGAAGCTGAAGCATATATTGGACTGTATGATGCTACTGAAGAAGAGGAGTTCATGCAATTGCTAGACTCCATCTATGAACAAGAAGATCATCAGTGCATGAGACTGATGGCAGGATTAGAAAAAGACATGTGCCAGAATCAGTCTGGTCCTAGTAAGGTACTATGTCCTTCAATAAAATCTGTTTGTAGTACAAGTGCAGAATCAGCTACATCTACATCAAGTGATGTAGATGCATCTAAATCTAAAGGAGATGTCTATCAATTGATAAATAAGTATGGGGACTTGTTGCAGGCCCTTAAGAAAAGCAAGAACCTGGTTAAATCTCAGGCTCAGGAAATTGCTGATCTAAAGGTAGCTGCAACTGAGTTTGAAAAAGTAATTGATCAGAAGTTAAATGAAATTGCCAAACTGAAGAATATAACTATTATTCAGATGGGCACAATCAATTATACCAATGATCAAGTGAAGAGTCTGGAGGCCAGACTAAGAATAGAAAAGGAGTTAGTGGCTAGTTACTCTAAGCCAAAGTCTGTCTTACCCATAATAGATGAATTTGTGACTCAAAAGGGTAAGGCTGGATTAGGATTCAAAGGTAACCCCAGGGCAGCCCAATTTAAGAGGAAAGGCAAAGCTCCTGTCAAGCCACTGAACCTTTCAGTCCCTATTAAGTTTAGAATGGTGCAAGTGCCTTCTAACCAATATGATCATGAAAATATTCATGGTCATTTTAAGACTAATGTTCTGATGAACAAGGGTGTAAATGCCAACAGGCCTATCCATGTTCATAAACCCAATGGTTATAAGAAATCAGTGGGTGAAGCTGCTGCAGCACCAGCAATGGACAGAAATTCTTCTGTCAAGGGTGTATCTAGATCTAGATACAATAAGTTTGAATGTTGGTGCTGTGGCAAGAGAGGCCATTTTGCATTAAACTGCTGGCATAACACAAGTGTTAGAAAGAACAATAGTCTACCTGTTAGAAGAGATAATGGTAGCTTTGTTAATGCTAACCTGAACCAAGGACCCAAGACTTACTTGGGTTCTAAGGGTAAGTAAATCTGTGTTGCAGGAAAGTCCAAGTGGGCATGCCCCTATATGGTACTTGGACAGTGGTTGTTCCAGGCACATGACTGGAACAAAGGGGCTGCTGAAGGAGTATACATCTGTCAAAGATGGACCTAAAGTGATCTTTGGTGGATCTGAAAAAGGAATCATCAAAGGGTTTGGTAACATTTCTACTAACCTAATTACTATCACCCAAGTGGCTTATGTAAAAGGTTTGAAACACAATCTAATAAGCATAAGCCAGCTGAGTGATTTAGGATATGACATTTCATTTGTTAAGGATGGATGTCATATCAAAAGGTCAAGTGATCAAAAGATCATATTGACTGGGTATAGGAAGAGAAATGTCTATTGTCTTAATTTTGTATGTGAAAACAAGGCTTCTTCCATCTGTCTTGTAGCTGATGATAATGCTTCTCATTGTGTCAAGTGGCACAAGAGATTGGCTCATGTTAACTACAAGACAATTGGCCATCTCTTTATCAAAGAGTTAGTGAGGAATGGTCCTCAAGTTAAGTGTATAAAGGAAGAAATATGCTCAGCTTGTCAAAAGGGCAAGCAGACAAAATCCTCCTTTCAAAGCCTTGAAAACAAGGATTCTGTGAGGTGCCTATACCTCTTACATATGGATCTTTTTGGTCCTATGTCAGTTCATAGTCTAGGTAGGAAAGTCTATACTTTTGTGGTGGTAGATGACTATTCTAGATTTACATGGGTGTTCTTTCTGAGACAGAAATCAGAAACCCCAAGTGTATTACTTAGTTTTGTAAAGCAAATTCAGAATGAACTGAATAGTACAGTAGTCAAAATCAGAAGTGACCATGGTACTGAGTTTCAATCTGAATGCATGACAAAATTATGTGAAGACTTTGGGATTTTCCAAGAGTTCTCCTCACCTAGAACACCACAGCAAAATAGCATTGCTGAAAGAAAGAATAGAACATTAATTGAAGCTGGCAGAACTCTATTGAGTGACACCTCTCTCCCAGAATATTTCTGGGCTGAGGCAGTTAACACTGCATGTCATGTGATCAATAGGGCTTCTATCACCAAGAACCACAAAAAGACTCCCTATGAGATTATGAAAGGTAGAAAACCAAATCTATCCTATTTTAGGATCTTTGGTTGTAAATGCTATATACTTAACAATGGCAAGTCATATCTAACTAAGTTTGCTTCCAAATCCCAAGATGGGATATTTGTTGGGTACAACATAAATAGTAAGGCCTATAGAATCTACAACTTGACTACTCAAGTTGTTGAAGAATCTATACATGTTGTGTTTGATGAAACAAGATTAATCAGCTGTGAGTTGTCTTGTAGATCAAATGATTCAACAGGTATAAGCAAAAGAATGGACAAGCTCTCCATTGCTGAAGCATCAAAGGAAGATGGAGCATTGGAAAATGAAGGCTACTGTCCAGGGGGAGTACAAGACTCAATAGAAGCTGATGAAAACCAAGAGGTTCAGCATTAAGAAGAAGCTGGAGATGTTCAACCAGAAAGGAATCTTCCTCCAGCTACAAGACATTTAAGAGATCATCCAGCTGATCAGATTATAGGTGATCCAAAACAGGGAGTGCAGACTAGAAGCAGAAATCAAGGCACAGACCTGCATTCAAGTTTCCTGTCTCAAATGGAGCCTAAGAAGTTTGAAGAAGCCATCCAAGACCAGCACTGGATTGATGCTATGCAAGAGGAGCTGAATCAATTCAGAAGGTGCAATGTCTGGGAGCTTGTTCCTAAACCAAGAGGCCACAACATAATTGGCACAAAGTGGATTTATAGGTACAAATTGGATGAGAGTGGAATAATAGTGAAGAATAAAGCAAGATTGGTTGCAAAAGGATACAGGCAGGAAGAAGGGATTGACTTTGATCAAACCTTTGCCCCAGTAGCAAGGCTGGAGGCAATCAGAATGTTCCTTGCCTATGCAGCCTATCAAGACTTCAGAATGTACCAGATGGATGTGAAATCAGCATTCCTGAATGGTGATTTAAAAGAGGAAGTCTATGTAGAGCAGCCATCAGGTTTTGTAGATCCTCTTAAACCTGATTATGTCTATAAGCTTAGGAAAGCTTTGTATGGGTTAAAGCAAGCCCCAAGGGCTTGGTATGAAACCCTGTCTACTTTCCTTATTGAGAATAAATTCTCAAGAAGAAAAATAGACAAAACTCTATTCCTTAGGGAATCCAAAGGAAAGATCATCTTAGTTCAGATCTATGTTGATGACATAATCTTTGGATCTACTGAAAACAACCTTTGTAAAAAGTTTGCCAAACTTATGCAAGGGAAGTTTGAGATGAGCAGTATGGGGGAACTTAAGTTCTTCTTGGGACTCCAAGTAAGACAGACTGATGATGACCTGTCCATATCCCAGTCTAAGTTCACCAAAGAATTAATTAAGAAGTATGGTATGGAGTCATCCTCCACTATGAGAACTCCTATGGGAACAAGTATGCCTATATGCAAAGATGATGCAGGTAAACCTGTTGATGAATCTTTATATAGAGGAATAGTTGGCTATGTACTATATCTCACTGCTAGTAGACCAGATATTATGTATGCTACATGTGTCTGTGCTAGGTACCAAGCCTGTCCTAAAGAATCTCATTATACTGCAGTCAAAAGGATTCTGAGATATCTTAAGGGCACACCTAATCTAGGCCTTTGGTACCCTAGGAATAGAGATTTTCTACTAACAGGTTATTCAGATGCAGACTTTGCAGGCTGTAGAGAGGATAGAAAGAGTACAACAGGTACTTGTCAATTCTTGGGAGGAAGATTGATATCATGGAGTAGTAAGAAGCAGACCAGTGTGGCAATATCCACAGCTGAGCCAGAATATGTTGCTGCTGGCAGCTGCTGTGCACAGCTATTGTGGATACAGCATCAGTTGAAAGACTATGGTATTCAAGTAAGTAGAACACCTTTATTGTGTGATTCTAAAAGTGTTATTTCTATTGCTAATAATCCTATTTCTCACAGTAAAACTAAGCATATAGAAATTAAATACCATTTTCTTAGAGAGCATGTAGAAAGAGAAGACATCTCATTGGAATTTGTTAAAACAGATTATCAAATAGAAGATGTATTTACTAAGCCACTGGATGAAACAAAATTCAATAAATTTAAAATTGAATTAGGCATGCTGACCATTGATTAGTTTGTCAACAAACTTACAAGTGATATTAGATTATCAAGTGGTATTTACATAAACAGAAATTGACTAAGTAAAATAGTGTCGACACATTCAGTGATAATGTGTCGACTCAGTGCAGTCATGTCGACTAGTCAGAGAATATGTGTCGACACAGAGAATTTGTGTCGACACTTAAGAATCAAATAGTCGACTCATCCAGGAATGTAGTGTCGACTTCACCAGAATAGTGGTGTCGACACTTACAGATTTTGTGTCGACACTTATCCTAAGAGTCGACACAGAATTTCTAATGCTCTACTATGTCTCTCAGGTGTCAACATATCCACAATTGGTGTCGACACATAGTAGACAGACTTGCTGTCAAGACAATAGCAGTTTGTGTCGACACACTTCATCTGTGTCGACACATATAGACTGTTTTTGCCCGACTTTTGATCTTCTTTCCCAAGAAGGTATAAATAGGTCAAGAACTGATTCTGTCGACACACTTACAAGGTTTTGGAGACTGAAACCCTGTGTCGACAATCTCTCTCTCTTCTCTCTCAAGATTTCTCGTCTGATCAATGGCGCCAAAGGTTGCAGATAACGTCAACGAAGGATATGAGTTGGTGCGCAATGCCTTTGCGGATGCCCCGACAGATGTTCAAAGGGTTGTCACTCTAATTTCTGAATCTGGATTATAATTTCTAGTTTCTGAACCATCAAAGATCTGGAAGAAGGAGGTGATTGAATTCTTTACCTCTGCATCAGTGGATTCTGCTGGTCTCAAGATAAAATCCACTGTTCATGGGACGAAGGTGAAACTGACACCAAGAAATTTAAGAAAAATACTTCAATTATCAATCATTGAGAATGAAGAAGAGGTTCCAGCCTCTAAGACCAGGGAGGCTCTCCAATGGTGTGGATTGGATCCAACCCTGAAGATTAGAGCAGCTATCAACAGGAAGGGCATGAATCAACAGGGCAAGTTTCTGTCAGAAGTAGTTGGGAAGGTAATTTTGTGCAAACCAGGTGGACATGATAGGATTTCTGCCTATATGTTCAGCCTATTGACCAGAATTGTGTTTACAATTCCAACTGACTGGTCAGCTGTAGTATTTGATAAGATCAAGGAAGGAATCAAGAAGCCAAATTTGGCTAGAATTGTGAGTTTATACCTGACTGGGGTGATCCCTGAGGTTATGCAACAACTGCCTGGGACAAAGATTAATCACATGAGGAAAATGGATATAAGGTTATTTTCAAGGTGGGATAGGGTGCTGTCTAAAGATGTGCCTGATGAGAACAGGCAGGACACCCCTGAGAGATCCCCTGCACATGATCTAGGCACTGCCCAGCATCCAGAAGAGCAAGTGAGAAAGCAGGTTGAAGATCAGCCTGAGTCTACTCAAGTTCAGAAAGCAACCATTCCTGCACAGATGCAGGGGGAGCAAGCTCACTCTCCTGCCCAGAATGTATCTACTCCTGACCAGGTACAGGTACAGGGAGAGAAAGTGTATTTTCCTGCTAAGGACATTACTAATATTTCTATTCCTGCACAAGTGCAGGGGGAGCAAGTGTATTCACCTGCCCAGGATATTCCAAATACTGAACAAGTGCAGGGGGAGCAGATGTCTTAATCAGTGCAGGAGAAAGACCAAATTGATTTATCAAAAGATTTGAATATTGCAGATCTGGATGATTCAACATCTGTTCAAGCTCAGAAGGAATACACTCTAGATGAGTTATTTCCTAATGTTGAAATTGCTACTGATAGAGTAGAGGAGGAGCAAGACAATGAGAAGGCACTAGACATGGAGATAGAGCAAGAAGCTGAGAAGGAACAAGGAGTTGAGGAGGAGCAAGTAGTTGAGGGGGAGCCTGTGAATGTTGAGGCTGAGCAACATGTCACTGAAACTAATATTCCTCCTACTCCACCTGAAAGAGTTCAAATAGAAAGTTCATCAGACTCTGAGACTGAAGAAGCCAGAATGGCTAAGAAGAGAAAGCTCATATTCTTCAAGAGAAGGACCCAAAGTTATAAGCAGGCACTCCAAACTTCAACTCACCAATCTCCATCTGAATTTAACTACAACAAGTTCATGGTAGATTTGCAAGTTAAGTTAGATGAGCAGAGATTAGCAATGAAAAAGTATGTTGATGAGAGCAATAAATCCCTTCAATTTGACTTGGCTCAAGATATTTAGTCTATTAGATTTGAAGTAAATATGAATAAGAAGGAGATGACAGATTGCATCCATAAGGGAGGTAATGCTGTAGTGTTTTTGGCTAAACAACAGCAGTCTATTCTCACTAAAGTGGATGATATTGCTTTGAAGCAAGGTTATGTTTTGGAGAATCAGCTGAGGATGAATGATAATTTGGCTGAATCTCACCATGAAATTCTTGAAGAGTTCCAAAAGGCTACTGCAGGGATGACTGAAGCAAGAGCAAAAGAGATGGAAGCTTTTGATCAGAAACTAAAGGAGGCTATAACTTCAGTTCAATCTGCCATCACTACATCTCAGAAGGAAATATCTGACAAACTTCAAAAATTGAAACCATATTTTAAAGAAGGTGTGAATTATCTAGATGGCCAGATCAGATTTCAGAAGGATGATCTAAGAGATCATATTACCAGAGAACTCATAAAGGGGGAGAGGTTTTAGTTCATGCTGGCTCAGAGCACACCAAATGGGTGACAAATAGTATTCGAGCCATATTGGGATATCCACCTTTGTGTGATGATGATATGGTGGCTGAGTCAGGAATTCAAACAGGTCCACTTGAAGGCAATCAACCTGAGATTGCCCAAGTCATTTACCCTCCTCCTGATTTTGATATGATTAATCAGCAAGTTCAGGATATGTATAGTCCTCCAAAGGAGGTTACCAAGGTTGTTATTGAAAAAGTTGATAAGCCTGATGCCAACTTGAAAGAACAGCAAGATGCTCTACTATCCAAGAAAAGATTTAGAGAGCAGGCTGAACTTAAGCCATATTTTGAGCAGTGGAGCCCTACTTCAAGAAATATTATACTAACTGCATGGAAGGCTGTAAAGGACAAAGTACATGAAAGAGGAAAGTGGTATAATGAAATGGAATGACAAAAGTATGAAGCTAGGCAGGAAGCCATAGTACAGTTCAGGAGAAAAGCCAAGCTGGGAAGGCTGCCACCAGATGCTCAGGAGCCGAGCAAGTACTTTCCAAAGCCCTTTCATTACTTTGAAAGGCAAAGGCTAAAGGAAGAAGCTCAGAAGAAAGCTGAGCTAAAAGGCAAGAAGCCTACTGAAGTTGCTGAAGCTCCTGTGAAGGCTCAAATCTAATCTGGCAAAGGAATTGTTATAAGAGAGCCTGATCAGTCTTAGTTCTAAGTTCTTTCAAATGTTTTGTAATATTTTGATCATTCAATGTAAACATCTGTAATTAAACATTATCAAGTTATAAACAAAATTTTGTTTGGAATCATATATTCATGTTCACTCTTTGATGAATTGTTAATATTTTGTTTATATAAAATATTCCTGTAATGTCATACATCATCATATTATTTTTGTTATAAATGGTGTATATCATTAACTAAAAGGGTTATGACTTCTCCAAATAGGGGAAGATTGTTGGGTACATTGGAAAATGTGTACCTGATTTGAAGAAGCCTAACTTAGCTTAATGATATACATCAAGGTGTATTTGATATTGTTTTAAATTGACATGTGCAGGTGAAGAAGTATTAAAGAATACAGGAAATTATTCTAAGTCCATGTGTCGCCATCTGAAGAAACTGGGTCGACACTTCAGAATAATTGTGTCAACACTTGAAGGAAGCTGTGTCGACACAGAGAAAGATAGTCGACCACATTTGTGTCGACACTGGGAAGCAGTGTCGACTCACAGAAAGATAGTCGACCACATTTGTGTCGACACTGGGAAGCAGTGTGGACTCACAGAAAGATAGTCGACCTCAACTATGTCGACACCTGAAGGCAGAGTCGACACATACTGAGTTCTGAATCTATAACAACTGTGTCGACACACAGGACTTGTGTCGACACACTGCAAAGTCAAGACCAAGTTATTTTCTGAAGAAAGATGAAGTGTTGAGTCGACACAAGTTCTCTGTGTCGACTCATTCTCAAGATGAAGTTCTAAAGAAGCAGTGTCGACTTAAAGGCAAACTAGTCGACATCATCAAAGGCTGTGTCGACACCAAAGTCACTTGTGTCGACACATATAGACAGTTGGTCTCGACACTTTCTGACAGTCTATCTCAACACTTTGCTGTCCAAGACTAAGGCACAGGATCTGTTTGAAGACTTGACAGCTGTGGGTTATGACATGTTAACTGAAGCTGTCAGACTTGTCAGAAGTCAGTTAGAAACCGGATCAGTCGGTTACCATGAAGAAGATCTATAAATAGACAGATTCAGAAGAAGAAAAGAGAGAATACACAAGAGGAAATTAATTCTTAATCAACACATCAGTTAAGAGACAAGTCCTCTCTTCAAGAAAGTGCAAGGGATTAAAGAAGATCTTCATCAGAAGATCTAAGAAGATGATCTCAGGATCAGTCTAAGTAGAGTTCTTTCAAGAATTCAAAAGTATCATCAAAGGTGTTGGATAGAGAGGGATCCAGCCACTTGAAGAAGAAGAAGGAAGCCATCATTGGTTTCTCAAGAAGCTGTTTGGAAATCAACTCAGCTAAGTTCAGATTCAAGAAGCTTTGAAGAAAGCTCAGATTCAGTTGATTTCATCAGCTGATCAAGAATTGTCTTGTTCTTTTCTCTCTCAATAAAGGCAAGACATTAAAAACTTCTTATCTAATTTCTGTAGGATCTATTAATACAAATCTGAGTTGTAAGCCTGTGTTATAAAGGATGAGTGTAGGAGAGTTGATCTCTGAGTGGTAGGGCTGTTTGCCTGAGTGTAGGAGAAGGTTCTTCTCTGAGTTGTAGGCTTTGTGATAAGGCTGAGGTAGGGCTGTTGAGCCTGAGTTGTAGGAACCTTTTCAGATTCTGAGCTGTAGGATCTGTGGATCTGAATAAAGAGGAAGTTTGGCCGAATCTAGCATACTGCTAGATAGGTGAAGGGGGAAAGTGGATGTACCCAGACCTTGGGGAACCACTATAAAACAGTGTGCAATCTATGATGGTTAAATTTCTGTGACTGCTGTGCTGTGTGTTTTAATTCTGTAATTGAATTCTGCTAAAAAGTGTTAACAAGTATTAGAACCTATTCACCCCCCCCCCTCTCTAGGTGTTTAGGTTGTCTTGAAAGTAAAACTATCAGGTTCACTAGATGAGGCTCCTAATCCTAATTTGTTATTGTTAGATCTTTTATTAACTGTGCTAGTTATATCTAACAGTTATAAGCTTTTACCATTCAGGGATTCTTCTAGTTCCTTAGCCTTACTTAATTCAGATTTCAGAAAAACTATTTGTTGATTGGCTAAGCTTAATTCTTCAGTTAATTTTTCACTTTCAGCAATGATTTTGTCTTGTTCTAAAAGTTTTTCCCTAAAAAGTTTGATTTCCTTCTCAGATCCTATTTGTTCTAAACACAAGAGTTTAAATTCAGATTGAAATTCTTTAGATTGAAAGTCATTGGAAGCAATTACCTGATCCTCTTTAGAGAGGGATTCTTCATCATCTGATTCTTCTAAATCTAATCTGCTACTTCCTGCATCTATTGCCATAAGACACATTTCCCTTGCCTTTTTTTCTTCTACATCATCTTCACTAGAGCTGGAGGAAGATGTTTCATCTTCAGTATCACTCCAGGTTTCAGCTACAAAGCCCTTCTCCTTCGTTTTGTACTTGCTGGAGAAGGCCTTGTTGTGCTGATGTCTTCTTAAATCCTTTTCTTGCCTTCTGTCTTTCTTTTGGACTTCTGGGTATTCAGAGATGAAGTGTTCAGGTTTCCTGCACCCAAAACAGACAACCTTTTTAGAAGGGGTCTTGTCATACCTGAGTTTATCTTCATTCCTTGAAGGCTTCCTCCTGAAGTCCTTCCTTGCCATTTTATAGAATCTCTTAGCAAAGAGATCCATAAGATCTTCATTGGCTGGCAAGTTGGGAGATTCTTCTGCAGCTTTGAGTGCTAAGTTCTATTCCTTTCTAGTAGGTGTTGAAGCTTTTGGTTCAACTGCAGCTTCTCTTGACTTGATCAATTGCTCATAGGATTTGAGCTTTCCAAGCAGATATTCTGTCGAGATTTCAGCCATGCTTCTGGCTTCTCTGATGGGCCAGATTCTAGAGTCCCAAGTGCTAGAGAAGCACATGAGGATCTTGTTATTGACCTCAGTCAAAGTAATTTCCTTATCCAGTGTTCTGAGCTCACTGATGATGGAACTCAGCCTGTTGTACATTACTTCCACAGATTCTGCTTCATTTTTCCTGAAATTCTCATATTGAGATATGAGGTTGGATCTTCTATCCTTCCTCTCATCAGCAGATCCTACTACCATTTAGTTAAGGGAATCCCAAATGGCTTTGGCAGATGTGCATTCAGTAACTTTCAGAAATATGTCATCTGACATAGTTTGAGCCAGTATGTTCATAACTCTGGCATCAGTAATATTTGCTTTCTTATGTGCATCAGTTTGATCTGGAGGAGGCACTGCACTGAGATTTATTGGGGTTGAAGTAGAGGCCACTGGAGCTGGTGGTCCTGTCAAGATCGAATTAAAAATGTCTGCATCAATAGAGTTTATATAAAGTTTGATTCTTGCCTTCCAGATTCCAAACTTTTGCAAGTTGCAAACTGGAGGTCTGGTGCTGGCATAATCCTTGTTTTGTGCCATGATATCAGAAAATAAAATTTAAATTGAGAAACTAGTAAGACTTATTCATAGTTTATTCTTAAGGTTCTTGATTAATCCAGGTGTGAGCCTGTATGATGTGATTAACCCTCCTCTAATATCAATTGAAAGATAGGGTAAGCTCTGAATAACTCTAGAGGGGGGGTGAATAGAGTTTTTAGGATCTTTTTGATACTTGCAGAAATAAGAAATCGTTAACAAGGTATGTTATTATGATATAGGTGTATGAGTGTATTAGTACAGTAAGTGAACTAGAGAAAAGATAACTAAGCTACACTACAAAATATATCACAGCACAAGCACACAGGAAAATCACAGCCACACAGACAACATAAGAATTTTATAGTGGTTCCCCAAACTTGGGTACATCCACTCTTCTACCACCCTAGGTAGGAATCCACTACAGGTTTTGATCAGGTGACTGCCACCAATGAGCTTTTGATAAGGTGCTCAAAAACCAACCCAAGTCTTTTGGAAGGAGACTTGAAACCAGAATAATTTTGAAGGGAATTAAAACCCTGTACAGAGGTGGGGATGAGAGTGATGATAGTCTTCTCTATTCTCAAAAGCAATTGAAAGAAGACTTTGTGGATTCAGAGATATTATCAAAGCTCCCCCTGAGATCTTGAATGGTTTAGGAGTGGAAGCTTTGCAAATGGTGAGTAGGCCTTCTGCAGTAAGATCTACTTTCTGAAATCCTTTGACTGATTTGAATGTTTTTGGTCACTTGAAATCCCAAAAAGCAAATAAGGAGAAGAAAGACTCTTGATTGTGATTATTGTTCTTTCTTCTTCTTTTGAGAGCAGTGAATTTTTCTTGAGAGGGTTGTATGCACTGTCATTGATTGATGTTTTGTGTGTCTTGTTGTTCTATTTTTGGCTGAGAGATGATCCCCTTGATAACTGCCTCTTGGTCGAATTCAAAATCCTGCAATCAATGCTCAGCCGAAGTCTCGAGAATGAAAATGGCAAGAATGCTGTCATATATTCTATTCTATGTCTGTCCCGAGATATAAGCAATTAATTCCATGGGGGATATTTGCAATCAATGCTGCCAGTAACGGCTCGATTCAAAGGATATAAGAGCATTGATTTTCCAAGGAATTAACAACCATTAATAGATATAAAATAAGGAGACAGAAAAAGAAAGAATAAATAACAATATGTCTTACAGTTTTCGTCGACCAGAGAACATCTTTCGTCGACCTAGGATCAACGAACAACTACACTGCATAAACTGGCAGATTTTGTGCTTTGAGTTCATCGAACTGAGAATGGCTTTCTTCGAGCTGAGAATAGCTGTTTATCGAGCTGACATCCAAAATCGTCGAACTCTGAATGCTGCTTGATAACTTTCTTCTTCTGTGCATCAAGTTCGTCAAGCTGAAGTCTAAGATCGTCGAGCTGAGTCTACGGTCTAGACTTAGAATATTTTCTGATGTTGAGTGTTGAAGTATTGATCTGGCGTTGAGAGATATTTGGCTCTGAGAGTTGAAGTGTTGATCTAGCGTTGAGAGATATTTGGCTCTGAGAGTTGAAGTGTTAATCTGGCGTTGAGAGATATTTGGCTCTGAGAGTTGAAGTGTTGATCTGGCATTGAGAGATATTTGGCTCTGAGAGTTGAAGTGTTAATCTGGCATTGAGAGATATTTGGCTCTGAGAGTTGAAGTGTTAGTCGACCTGCAGACAGAGTTCGTCTAGCTGATGTTCTTAGTTCGTCGACTGAGTGTTAGACTTAGAAGGTATAACTTTGTCCAGAGTTTGTCGAGCTGAGATCTGAGTTCGTCGAGCTCAGCTCAGAGAATTGTCTCTGAGTTAGTCGAGCTGAGCACGACGATCGTCGATCGGAGATCGACGAACGTAGATCTCCTTTTTCCAAAGCTTGAATTCTCTAAGTCTTGAGTCTTTAGCATTTTTAAAGGCTGGTACTTTGTACTGTTTGACTCTAAGGACTTGACCTAGACTCTAGGACATAGTCATGACCTTGATCTATATGTTGGGTCATATCCTAACTCAGTGAACCTAGCCCAAATCCAACTAGGGGTTCCAACAACCTACTAGAGAAATTATTGATTATTCAATGTTGATTACAATCTGTCAATTGATATGTGTTTGATTGTTTATAATCTGTGTTTATAACAATTATATGTTAGATTTTTAAATTTTGTCTATTCTTATGTGGTTGACCACAAAAAACTGTTGATGTGTTTGGTTGTTATATGGTTGTGTTTGATCTGTGTTGATTGTAATCACAACTGCCTGTCTGCCAAATCTAGATGCCAACGGCTGCCCAGCTTCAAGGAAGTACTGAAAGAAGACGCAAGCTTTTCCATCTACATGCAACAAACACCATCGTCTTACCACCGAGAACATATCGCCCAAGAGGAAGGCCACGAATGTATACATCATCTCAAGACCGACGTGACGCAACAAATGCTCGAAGAAGATAAGCATGACAACTTCAAGGACTCATGGAATCAACCGCTACAACAGAGAATCTCTCCGAACAACAACAAACTAATAACATGCTGACAAGTAACCCCACAACACCTTATATTCAACATCCACCTACTCCACATTTACTAACAGGTCTCACTCGGTTCCAAACCAACCTCATCTATTCAATTTCATAACACATGTAACTCTTATGGCCAGAAGTGAATTTGCTAAAACTAACAGAAAATATGAGGGCATGCGATGACGTCCTATTTGTAGAATACTTGCTCAGGGTTGGAAATGGAGAGGAGCCAACAATAGAGAATGATATGATTCAGCTTCTTGACACAATTGTTATGCCTTGAGAAGGAGAGCATTCAGTTGATGATTTAATAAATTTGGTTTTCCCTGATATGCAAATGTATAATATCAACAGTAATGATGTCGAGTACATGGAGACAAGGGCCTTGATAACTCTATTGAATGAAGATGTTAATAACCTAAATGAAAAATGCATGTTTATGTTCCCGGAGAATAACATAACTTACTATTCTTTTGACTCTGTCTCTGATGATAACCATAACTTATATCTCCAAGAATTCTTAAACTCAATTAATCCCGGAAATCTACCCCCGCACAAACAAACATTAAAGCGTGGCTACCCCATTATGCTGCTCCGAAATATAGATCCGAAAATTGAATTGTGCAACGACACTAAACTAATATGTCGTAGATTTGGAAGAAATATCATTGAGGCAAATATATTGGTATGACATTTCAAGGGTCTAAGAGTTTTTATTCCATGCATACCACTTAAGATTGCAAAGGATTATAAGATGCCATTTGAACTAACGAGAAAACAATTTCCCGTCAGATTGAGTTTCGCTTTAACAATTAACTAGTCTCAGGGACAGACAATAAGGAATGTCGGGATCTATCTTCCAAATCATGTATTCATTCATGGCCAACTGTGCGTTGCTTTATCTCGAGGGGTTTCAGCACATACAACAAGGGTATTAGTAAAAAACTATGTTATCGAGGGTCATGAAGGTGTGTTCACAAAAAACGTGGTATTTAGAGAAATATTTGATCGAGTTGACTCTACAACGATGAGAAGCACGATATGACATCAAACACAACTAAATTTTATTTCATAAATAAGAACTACTTCAATTGGTTGAAAAATAAAATATTCATTTTCATTGCTCACTGCAGAATCACGACGTTGATTGTTTTTAGCTATATTTCCAAGTTCCCGCTGCACTCGATCTCATGTTGCCCCTGATTAGACAATGCACAAGGTACTGCAAAGTTCTGATATTCTGTATCATTGTAGATTTCTTTTTGATAGAAAGACTGAAATTTAATATTAATGCATTTATTTTTTATAAATCTATATTTTGCAGATCATACGTTTTGTTAGATGATTAAAACACTACACTTCATTTGGGTTAAACGTGATGGATATGAGGATATCAATTGTGATATATGTTCAGGTAAGATTCAAGTTTGTTTTTGTTAATGTGATTTGTAAAGAATTTATATTGTTATAACAACATCATATCTTTATTCAATTCAGAAACTCCATCATCAATATCATTTTCTATATAACCAAGCATTTGTTAATACTAATTTATAGTTGAAAGTCATTTTTAAATGATTATTATTGCCCACGACAAATGTCGTCTCCCACCAAAAATGTTGCTGCCAACAAAATTTGTCACCACCCCACGAAAAAGGTCCCTCCCACTACAATTGACGCTCCCATGACCAATGTTACCCCCACAACAAATGTTACACCAACGATCAATGTCACACCCACAACAAATGTTGCATTCACCACAAATGTTGCACCCACGACCAATGTTACCCACCACCACAAATGTTGCACCCACGATCAATGTCGCACTCACCACAAATGTCGCATTCACCACAAATGTTGCACCCACGATCAATGTCGCACCCACCACAAATGTTGCATTCACCATAAATATCGCACTCACGACAAATGTCGCACACACGACAAATGTCACACACGACAAATGGCACATCCACGATAAATAACACCCCCACGATAAATGTCGCCGCCCACAACAAATGTCGCCGCCACGACAAAAGACACACCCATGACTAATGTCGCCCCCGCGACCAATGTCGCCCCTACGATAAATGTTGCCCCTGCGACAAATGACTCCCCCACGACAAATATCGCCCTCGCGACAAATGACTTCCCCACGACAAATGTCGCCCCCACGACAAATGTCGCCCCTGCGACAAATGACTCCTCCACGACAAATGTCACCCCCACAACAAATATCGCCTCCACGACAAATGTCGGCCCACGACAAGGGTCTAGATGATGTTAAACAAAACAACGCATTTAAGCCCTACGCATAACACATGTTTGTTCAAAGCTTACCTATTACAGATTGCCGCCATAACACTGGTTTTCTGCATAACACTGGTTCATGTCCATGCCTTTTTAAATTTCAGTTTTGATGTTATTTATTTACAAACAGCATGGCATTGGTTCGTACGAATTGGGATTTGATGTTCGACGTGTTCAGTACAGCATATCAACTCGTCTACTTGTTCAAATTGGATCTAAAGCATTGAGAAAAGCTACATATATACATAACTCACAACAATATTTTTTTTGTTCGGTTCATTTTCTGCATAACACTGGTTCATTTAAAAAGGCATGGACAATTCTCGTGAGGGCGACATTTGTCATGAGGGCGACATTTGTTGTGGATGCGACTTTTGTCTTGGGTGCGACATTTGTTGTTTTTTGCGACATTTGTCGTGGGTGCGACATGTGTCGTGGGTGCGACATGTGTCGTGGGGGCGACATTTTTCATGGGGGCGGCACTTATCTTGGCTGCAACATATGTCGTGGCTGCGACATTTTTCATTGCAGCGACATTTATCGTGGCTGCGACATTTATCGTGGCTGCGACATTTGTCGTGGTGACGATATTGTCGTGGATGCGACATTTTTGCTGGTGGCGATATTTGTCGTGAGTGTTGATGATTTTTTTTTTTGAGAAATCGAAGAGGATGGAAGAAGAGGATGCAGAGTAGGAGATCCGAGAGCTTTAAGTTTGAGAAATCTGTGAGAAAGTCTGATCTGATAAAATATTCTAGCTATTGCCACTTTCTTTGTTAATTTTATCTGTTGTTTTGTCCATTTGTGGAGCATTTGGTGTATAATTGCATTGCTTTATTTATTTTTTCATGGCATTTTAGGAACACATGTATTTTAGTAGAACAGTGATAATATCTGGCTTGTATTTCTATATGGATGTGGATCGCTACTTTCTTGGAGAGGTTCATAATGCGAAGAACTGAAAATGAGGAGACGGAGGATGTAGATCGCTCCCTACCTCCTATTAGGTGGTCTATGAAGCTAGAAATCACTGGAACCAATCCACGGTGCTTCTATGACAGATCAACCTTCATATTTTGCAGATAATGAAAAACCCGGATAATTAAAGAGCCTTAGGAGAACATCTGGTAAAAAATCATCAAACTGGTATGACTTTGAATCCAATCATACTTGAAGAGTTGGGAAGATGGCAGTGTTGAAAACGGCGTCGAAGTCCGCGTTAGACACGCGAGTTCTTCTTTGTTGGAAGCGGTTATAACGGGCACCAAAACACAACTTGAAGAGAAACTGCTCAATTCATATATTCCAAATGAAAATTACAAAGTGGCAATACCACTCAGCTCGTATGTATATTTAAACTCATCTACAACACAAGACAACACACTTTCTATTACAACTAAACTCTCACTACAGGTTCACACATATAAAACCACTAATATAGTTGTCCGCCAGTTCTTGTTCGCCAAGTGGAGTTATTCACTATTTCTGTCCGCAACAGGAGACTGAGCTTTTCTAAGCTTTGCGCACAGGACTTCCACCTTTTTTTTACGCTGCTGCTGTACTCGCGGTTAGCATATAAGAGACCGCAGCCTCAAGAAGCAATTCCAGAGGAGTTGTAGCAGAGGTCGTGCGTTGGAGAGGGAGGAGGCATTGCCGAGCATCTATCAAGCAACCTGCAGGAAGGCATTCCAGAGGAGTGTTTTTTAGCAGGAGGATAGAAATTTAAAAGAAAAAAAATATAGATCAAAGAAACAGGAAGACATGGGAATTGGTGGGGGGGAGTAGAGCAGAAGGAGGTGTTACCCAAGGTTGAGGCGATGTTGGCGATGTTGTAGCCATGATTGGAATAGGCTTGGGCAGAGGCGAGATCGTGAGCAGGTGAGGGAAATGTAATTAGGAGGACTTCAGTGTTCTTCGACGACAGAGAGGCTAATGTCGAGACCGGGGATTCGATGGGACAGGAGGGCGAATACCTAGCTGGACTGCTGGAGTGAGTGTGTGAAGGAGGGTCCCTGACTCCTCCACGACAATCGGCGACGGCGGGCTTTGCCCGCTCCCGGCGGGCTTCGCCCGTTCGCAGCTGGCTCCGCCCGACCCGCAACATATACATATGAGTACTCAAAATGACTGTAAAAAAAATATAAATCATAACTCCTCTTTAAACCAGTCAGCCATGTGCCAAGCCTCCTCTTTAAACCTCCTCAGCGGCAGAGCATCGACTCCTCCAAAGATCCTTCACCACAGATCCTCCTCCATAACTCCAACTCGATGACACCTCCTCAGCGGCGCCTCCTCCGCGGAGCCTCGCCTCCTCCAAGTGGCTCCTCGGCGGTTCCACCCCCTTTCAAAGGAGCGCTCAGGTTCATGAGCAGGTTCCAACTTTAACTTATCGTTCTTCTTCTTCGTAGTGCTCAGGAAATGACTACTCAAACGGAGCTTCACTTTATCCTGTTTTTATAGCTCGCATAGTTGTCGCCTCACGTCCTCAAAGCCTCTCCTCGGTGGTTCCTCCTCCCTTCAAAGGAGCGCTCAGATTCAGCAGGTTCCAGCTTTGATTTATTGGTCTTCTTCTTCGTAGTACTTAGGAATTATCTATTAAAACAGAACTTCGTTTTTTTCCTGTTTTAATAGATCATTTAGCTATTTTCGGTTGTTTCCCTCTCCTAGACCTTCGATTTTTTTTGTTTTATAATTTTGATTTACTTACACTACTCCCGTCTCAGGGTGAGCCGTCGAAGGCGAGGCAGCTCCAGATTATTTGTTTTATTGTTGACTGCAGGAGAAGAACAACTATTAAAATAGAAATTCAATTTCTTCAATTTATTTTGTGTTGACTACAGGAGAAGAATACCTCATTTTTTTATAAAGAGATCGCTGGCATTGAAATAATGAGATCGCTAAAAAAAATTTGGTCTCCTGTACTATGAAAATTATGGGAAAAAATTTGGTCTTTTGTACTATGAAAATTATGGGTTCTCACGTTGATTTTTGAATAAAGAGATTACTAAAAAAAATTGGTTTCGCTCCCCATATTAACTCTATTATTGTTTTAATGACATTTAGATTTGTTATTTTTTTTAAGAGACATAAATATCATGAACTACTCAATCTCTCTGTTAAAATTTGATATAGCAAAAGACGGGAAATCAGGCGCAAGAACACTCAACCTATCCGAGCCTAAATAAACCAGATGCAAACCAGAAGAGCAAGAATCTTGTACTAAACAATCTTTACAAGGCGAGACATACATGCCGAGACACGATTCGCCAATGTACTCAAAGGGAAAGCAGAAATAATACAAGGCAAAACCTAACCGCGCGGACTTAAGGAGTTAACCGCCGGCTCTACTGCTGCACTACGGAGTCCGCTGAAACCGGCAGGTCGCCAAACCGCAAACCAAGCCGCGCGGACAGCCCGTTATTCAAATGCAAGAAGGAACACTACTCGCCGATCAACAAGCCGCTTAACCGCAAGATCGCCTAGCCGTCTGAGCGCACGACCTGCTACTGCCGAACTGAACAGGTCGCCAGATGCGGACAACTTATTGAACCGGGAAACTATTTGCAGAAGAGAGAACGCCTAATAATAACACGCGACCTGTTGTTAACCGCTGGTTGTTATCCGCAGAGTCCGCACTGTCCCTGACCGTAGTCAAAACCAAGTCCTTGCTTTCCAGCGCTATCCGCACAACGTGCACAACACAACCCGGTAAACCTTCAAACCGCGCGGATACAATATCCAGCCTACAGCAATTGCCCACGAGTTCACTTACTATTCATTCGCTTCTTAATTGATGTAACAGGGGTTCCTATTTATAGGCACGATGAGGAGTGTGGTCACCGCCCTAGCCGATAGGAAAATCGCCCCATCTTGCGGCGAGCACCAGGTGTATCCTCAAGCCGCGGATACACAACCAGTCCGTCGCGACCTGTTCAGGATAGACAGACAGCCAATAACATCACCAAAGCTGGATAACAACCCTATCCACCTTATCGCCAAAGGCCAAACCAGGACAAGCCGCCACCAGCAGACCCTGCAGCAACACCACCTGTCTACATACCAGTGAACACTGCTCCAGTCTGCACCCCCAAGTTTGTAACTAAGGAACATTAGCCAACTGCCGAACTTGGCGGACAATGAAAGCAGTCTGCATAGCCTAGCGAACCCGGCTTCAGTCCGCACGCCTTGCGGACACAGCTCCAGTCCGCACTCACCAAGCTCGCAACCAAAGCACAAAACAACTGCTGCCGAGCTTGGCGGACTGAGAAGCAGTCCACGCTTAACTACGCGATCTCCCCGGACTGAGCCAACCTGGACTTGGTTCAGAACCAACCAAATCCATACCACCGGCCACAAGGGCCAGTCCACGCTTACTGGAGGACACTGGCCCCAGTCCGCCAATCCCGGCGAACTCCATCACCTGTCCGTTCTAACCGGTGAACTCCGCGGCTTCCACTTACCGCGCCACCAGAGCTAGACCAAGGCATCTGCCATGCCGGTCTGCAGAGCTCCAGCCCAGTCCGCATCTTGCCGGACTCCGCGGATAGAAAAGCTATCTACTCGGTTACCTTCTGGGGACAACCTGCTGGCTGAGCATAAGCCGCCCTAGCTGGCCGCCACCTTTGTTAGCACAGACCGCGCGAATAGACAGCCCAGGCCGCCCAAGAACAAGCTGACTGCAGTAACTCTGCCGACCTGGATATCCACCAGTCCTATCTGCATAAACCGCGCGGGCAGGTCACTCAGGTCGCCTATTCACCCACTTTCACTTCACCATTTTCAACACTCCCCCTTGAAGTGAGAAGTGGTGAGGAACCCCAACAATTCTCGTAATCTTTCACATGGTCCTTCCGATAGAGCAGTCAAGAGGATTTATGAGACATAGTCCCCTCCCCGTATATCCTGGACTATGAGGGATCCCTCTAGCATCTTCTGAAAGGATCCATGCTTCCCTCTGCCTTCTTCTTCAGCTTCGACCTCCACTGGCATGCCACAGGAGTAACACCATCGACCTTGGGCACAGAATTCCAAGCCCCGTCTCCTCTGAGGGTAGTCACCTGCTCAACCTTGGCGTCATCCACCTCCTTGAATCCTGTGGTATCATCACAACTAGAAGGTACTAGCTTGATCTGAGGGCCTGCGAGAAAACATGAGACCAAGCTCACCGGATTTCCTCCGCTATATCGAACTGGTGGTTTGGTGATCCTCTTCGATCTCCAAAGAACCTGATCACTGCTAAACACCTCCACTGCTCCTTCTGAACCAACTCCGTTCCTGGGCAAACCCGAAACAATGCTCCCCTTGCTTTCTGAACAAGAGGCCACTGTACTGGAACCAGAAGCACCTGGAGCAACGCTCCCCCTACTACCTGAACCAGAAGCCTCCGTTCTTGAATAAGAACTGCCTGGAATATTGCTCCCCTTGCTACCTGAACAAGAAGCACCTGGAGCAATGCTCCCCCTGCTTTTTGAACCAGAAGCAACCGTCTTCAAACCAGAAGCACCTGGAGCATCGCTTTCCCTGCTTCCTAACTCAGACGTCTCTGCCCCAGAGCTATAATAACCTGGAGCTCCTTGTGACACAGGCAACTCCATTTGAACCTTTACAGTAGCCTCCTCCAGCCCACCATCTGACCTGCTCACCTCTTGCTCCACATCTGAGCTACTCCAATACGGCGTCAGCTCATCGAAGGCAACATCTCTCGACACAATGAACTTCTTCGTCGCAGGATTCATACACCTCTATCTCCTCTTCTGCTCATCATACCCAACAAAGACTAGCTTCTTCTTGAGAGCATCCGGAGCGTGTACATAGCAGGTAGAACCAAACACCCGAAGGTGCTTCACGCTGGGCTTTATCTTGAACATTAGCTCAAACAGAGTCTTTGTGTTGATCAGACTTAGAGGAATCAGTTTGATGACTTGAGCCGCGCAGGCCATCCCTTCCGCCCAAAAGGCCTTAGGAATGCCTTTGCACTGAAGCCAACACTTGCAGGTCTCCGTCAAAAGATGGATCTTCCAATATTCTACTATGTTTTGTTTTGGAGTATGTCCACAAGAAATCTCCCTTCGGATTCCATGCTTCTTACAAAAGTTAGAGAATACGGTTGAGCGGAACTCACCTCTGTTGCCCATTCTAAATTCTTGATCCGCAGGCCAAGCTGTCCCTCCACAAGCTTCTTAAACTCCACAAACACACGGAACACGTTCGACTACTCCTTCATGAAGTACACCCCAAGTATACCTTGAGTAGTCATCAACTAGTATCAGCATATACCTGTTGCCATACACCAGATCGCCATGGACACACTCCAATGGTGCCTTACACCTGGACTGCTCCTTATCAACCATAAAGAGATAAGATTCACCATGTTGGAATCCCGTGAAATATTGACTATCTCTGAATGATGACATCCTAGACAAGCCTCTCACCAGGCTTCTCACTACCATTGCTTTCAGCTTGTCCATCCCCATATGCCCCAGTATTTCATGCCAAGTAGCTGCACTATCACTAGCCTTCATCCGATCAACATCAAAACTTATTGACGACCCAACCATGTTCTTCTCCTTACTCCCAACATGAGCAACATTCACTGAGTGCAAGACAACCTTACACTCCTTCTTGAGGTGACCAAACTGCTTGCATCTATAGCACCTTGGTCCTTCCTTCCTCTTGTCGTCACGCCTAAGAGAAACACTCCTCTCTTGCTGATCAGAAGTAGAGGGTGTTGGAGTTACCATGGTGATCTAAAAGTGGTCAAACATGTAATCTAACTGCCAACGCGATAAGAGCCTGCAGGGTCGCACATATGAGCATGTGGAGAAGTTGGAAGATTGACTGTGTTGGTAAGTGTTACCAATCACCATAGAGAATGGGGTCCGGCAAATATTGCCAAGGAAGAATCTTCGAAATTCATCGAGAATCGTCGAGATTCGCTGTGGTTCGTCGAGAATCGTCGACTGTGTATCGTCGAGTATCGATCGTCGAGAATCGTCGAGTCTCGATCGTCGAGAATCATCGAGTATCGATCATCGAGAATCGTCGAGTCTCGATCGTCGAGAATCGTCGAGTATCGATCGTCGTATATCGTCGATCGTCGAGATTCGTCGAGAATCGAAATGTTCGATTCTCGACGAATGCTGATTCCCGTCGAATTTTTCCCAGAAACCCTATTTTGCTGTGGTCTGCGGATAGCGATTTTACCTAGGTTTATTTATGCTTTTGGTATAAATAGGCACTTAGGTTTTGAGCGGACAAAGAGTAATTTTTCCCCGACCAGACGGAAGAGTTCCGCCGATTCCGCCGACGGTAGTGTTCTGCCGACAGAAGAGTTCCGCTTCTGCCGATCGCTCGCTCTGCCGGCCTCCTCTTCGACGACAGTCGTCAGTGTTGCTCTTCCTGGAGCGGACCTAGCAGTCCGTGGAGGTGCAAGGTGCAGTCGATCTCCTTCCCGATCTTTCGTGCGAAGAAGCTCGGTGTTCTCCCGCTCATGTGGATTTCTGCAGAGACGTAGCTATTCTACGTGGAACTCGCCGCCGATAAGAACTTACACATTGGAGCATCTTCGTTGAGTTGTGACTCAACGCCGCCAAGGTAATTTTTGCCTAGTTGTTTGTTAACTTCTTGATTCAATATTCATGGCCCGATCCCATCTCTTTTGGGTTGTTCTAGATTTTTATTACTTTCGCTGCGTGCACAAGTGTTGTGCCACTTCTTAGAGAAACCCAACAGTGGTATCAGAGGGAGGTTTTGGCCATGATTGTTGTATTGGCAGTTTGGTTATTCCAGTACGTGTAAACCTAGGGATTTAGAAGCGTTCTAAATGTCTAGATTTAATCCTTAACATCAATTGTTGATGGTTTTTCCAAGGGAAATTGGTGGGCCCATAACCCACAGGTTAGGGGCTCTGCCCCTTGGAACCCCGCCAGGAACGTCTGGGATTTCGTGGTAATTTCTAATTGTTAGAAATTGTTGTCTCCTTAGCAGTAACCGTCCCTCGAGTGGTTAATGAACCCGTGTATTGTTTTGGATTTTGAATCCAACAATGAGAGACGAGCTTGTCTACTGCTTTAAGTCGAGTTGCCTTTGCCTTTGTCCAATGCATGTAAATCTGAAGATTTGGAAGAGTCTGGATGTTCAGATTTAGCCCTTTCTTCTATCAAATGTTGATAGTACCATGTTGTGCACATAAGGGATGCATGTGGTTTTTAGAAAAAATGTTTTTCTATGGATGTGCACATTGATCAAATGTTGATCATGGTTAATTGTTAACCTATTATCAAAAATCCCTTCATTAAATATTAAGTGTTCGGATGCCTTCCGATGGATGACACTCTTCCTGCCTCGATCGATGAAGTGTGGGCTTGCCAAAGCAAAGTGCATTAATCTATCTTGGTAAGGGTGCGAGCGGATAATTGTGATATCCCACTATCGACATCGGGTATAACTTAACTAGGTGACCTTAAAGGTTGAGTGCCTAGAGGCATAGGGTTGGCATGCACCATATGATGGATGCGAATAAGGAGTTATTCACCAACCATACAAGAATTGCATGAGGATGCAATTGGCAAGCGTTGCCTACCTAAATAACCACATCGTGAGAGAAAAGTCAAAGCTGACTCATTGTGTTGGTGAAATACGGATCTTGTCCACTAAGAGAGTAGCTCGCATGAACTCTTCGAATTGATAATGAGGGCCATCATTTAGAATAAAATAGTGGGAGTTTTAATTGAAGTCTAAATTAAAAATAAATTGTATTTTGAAATTTTGGTACTGATATTATTCTGCATGAATTCTTGTAGAATTCCATGGCAAGTGGTTCACACTTCACTCTGTCTCTGAGAGCCATCCTTGAGAAGGATAAGCTTAGTGGGATCAACTATATGGACAGGTACAGGAACCTGAGAATTGTTCTCAGGAAAGAGCGAAAGCTCTATGTTTTGGAAGAAGAAGCCCCCGAGGTGCCGACCGGGAACTCTTCCCGTGCTGATAAGGATACTTATAAGAAGTATACTGATGACGCCTTAGACGTCGAATGCCTTATGCTTGCCACCATGAACTCTGAGCTTCAGAAGCAACATGAGAACATGGGATGCAAGGAGATTGACGAGCATCTCACGAAAATGTTTCAAGGGAAAACTCGTCAAGAGAGGTTTGATGTCACAAAAGCGTTATTTCAGTGCAAGATGGGAGTTCGAGACTCAGTAGGGACTCACGCACTCAAGATGATTGGGTATATAGAGAACCTTGAAAGGCTGGGTTTTCCTTTATGTCAAGAGTTGGCCACAGATCTGATCCTGTAATCGTTGCCAGACAGTTATGAGCAGTTTGTCTTGAACTACAACATGAATGAAATAGACAAGACAATG
This sequence comes from Platanthera zijinensis, assembly GCA_039513925.1. Taxonomy (NCBI): domain Eukaryota; kingdom Viridiplantae; phylum Streptophyta; class Magnoliopsida; order Asparagales; family Orchidaceae; genus Platanthera; species Platanthera zijinensis. The sequence goes on along the minus strand of CM077095.1, from coordinate 122,432,958 downwards.
CCCGAGCTCCTAGGCATATTAAGAACTATCGAGATCAACATGAATAAGGCCAAGCCTACCAGCCCCATACTGATGGTACATAAGGGCAAGGGCAAGGCCAAGGGCTCTAAGAAGACGAAGGTGGGACCTAAGTCATATCTTGAGCCCAAGTCTTCTGCACTGAAGAAAAAGAAGAGCATGTTGAAGGAAGAGAAATTCCACCACTGTGGCAAGGAGGAACTATCCTTCTTATATTGAGGGTCTGCAGAAAATGAAGGGAGGTATGACTTCCACTTCAAATATTTACGTTATAGAGATAAACCTTTCTGCTCCTTCATCTTGGGTATTGGATACCGGATGTGGTTCTCACATTTGTACAAATGTACAGGAACTGGAAAGGAGAAGATTGCTGAGTAAAGGGGAGGTGGACCTGCGTGTCGACAATGGAGCAAGAGTTGCTGTTGTAGCCGTACGGGTTTACCGTCTTTCTTTGCCTAGTGGGCTTGTAATAGAATTAGATAATTGTTATTTCATTCCGGCCATAACTAGAAACATTATAACTATTTCATGCTTGGACATGATTGGATTTTCTTTTATAATTAAAAACAATTGTTGTTCTATATTTAAGAATGATGTTTGTTATGTTGTAGCCCAATTGTTTAATGGTCTTTATGTTTTGAACTTGGATCATCTGATCTATAATGTAGAAAATAATAAAAGACTAAGAACAAATGACTCAAATCCTACATATCTCTGGCATTGTCATTTGGGCCATATAAACGAGAAGCGCATATCTAAGCTCCATAAAGATGGACTTTTAGACTCATTTGATTATGAATCATTTGAGCGATGCGAATCTTGTTTGTTAGGCAAGATGACTAAAGCCCCTTTCACTGGTTATACTGAGAGGGCGAAGGATCTCTTGGGTGTTATACATAGTGATGTATGCGGACCCATGAGCTCCATGGCTAGAGGTGGGTATTTCTACTTCGTTACATTTACTTATGATTTCAATAGATACGGATATGTGTATCTTATGAAGTGCAAATCCGAGACCTTTGAAAAGTTCAAAGAGTTCAAGAATGAAGTAGAAAACCAGTTGGGTAAAAGGGTTAAAGCACTCCGATCTGATCGAGGTGGCGAATACCTGAGTCATGAGTTCCGTGATCATCTGAAAGAGTGTGGTATTGTATCACAGCTCACTCCACCTAGAACACCACAACATAATGGTGTGTCTGAGAGGAGAAATCGTACTCTGTTAGACATGGTACGTTCGATGATGAGTCATGCAGACTTGCCTTTTTCCTTTTGGGGTTTTGCTTTAGAGACTGCTGCAATGACACTGAATCGCGCTCCAACGAAAACGGTTCTGAAGACACCACATGAGATATGGACTGGGAAGCGTCCTAGTATGTCGTTCATTAAAATTTGGGGCTGTGAGGCATACGTGCGACGTCAAATGCCTGACAAGCTGGAACCCAAATCGAATAAATGTTATCTGGTGGGATATCCTAAGGAAACGAAAGGGTATTAATTTTACCTACCGTCCGAGGGCAAAGTGTTTGTCGCAAGGACTGGCGTCTTCTTGGAGAGAGAATTCTTATCAAGAAAGATTGAAAAGGTAGAACTTGAAGAAGTTCAAGAACCACAAGTAGTGAATGAATCGGAATTGGATTCTGAGATATGAGTACAAGATGTTGTAGCTAGAGAACCTAGTCAAGAAACACAAGTCCTACGTAGATCTGGTAGACCAAGATTTGAGCATGAGAGATATGGATTTCTCATGTCTCAAATAGGTAATGTGTTGCTTATGGACCATGATGATGAACCAGCAACCTACCAAGAGGCTATGAATGGACCGGACTCCGACAAATGGCTTGAGGCTATGAAATCCGAAATGGACTCCATGTATGCAAACCAAGTTTGGAACTTGGTGGAACCACCTGAAGGGGTACGACCCATAGGGTGCAAATGGGTCTTCAAGAAGAAGATCGACATGGATGGGAATGTACAGACATTCAAAGGGCGACTGGTGGCTAAGGGTTTCAAGCAAATTCATGGTATTGACTATGATGAGACCTTTTCCCCTATTGTCATGGTAAAGTCCATAAGGATATTACTTGTTATTGCTCCGTATTATGACTACGAGATCTGGCAGATGGATGTCAAAACGGCTTTCCTTAATGGAAACCTCCTTGAGGAAGTGTACATGACACAACCCGAGGGTTTTGTATCCCCAAATGAAGCCACTAAAATATGCAAGCTGAATAGTTCCATTTATGGACTGAAGTAGGCCTCTCGAAGTTGGAATCTTCGTTTTGATGAGAAAATCAAAGAGTTTGGTTTCATCAAGAATGAAGATGAGCCTTGTGTTTACAAGCGAATCAGTGGGAGCATTGTTGTCTTCCTGATATTGTATGTAGATGACATACTGTTGATTGGGAATGACATTCCTGCCCTGAAAGTTGTTAAGAACAACCTAGGGAACTGCTTTTCTATGAAGGACTTGGGTGAAGCGACTTATATACTCGGTATTAAGATCTATAGAGATAGATCGAAGAAGTTGCTGGGTTTTACCCAGAGTACATACATCGAGAAGGTGTTTAAGCGGTTCAACATGCTTGAGTCCAAGAAAGGATTTTTACCCATGTCTCATGGTGTGAATCTCTCTAAGGACCAGTGTCCAAAATCTTGTGAAGATAAGGACCGCATGAAGTTGATTCCATATGCTTCGGCAATTGGATCAATCATGTATGCAATGTTATATACTCGACCTGATGTCTCCTTTGCTTTGAGCATGACTAGCAGGTATTAGTCAGACCCCGGTGAGTGTCACTAGATTGCAGTCAAGAATATCCTGAAGTACTTGAGAAGGACAAAGGATGTGTTCTTGATGTATGGTGGAGAGGAAGAACTCGTTGTAAGTGGTTACATGGATGCTAGCTTCCAAACTGATAGGGACGATTCAAAGTCTCAGTCAGGGTTTGTGTTTTGCCTTAATGGAGGAGTTGTGAGCTGGAAGAGTTCCAAGCAAGAGACAGTTGCTGATTCTACAACAGAAGCCGAGTATATCGCTGCAGCTAACGCAGCGAAGGAGGCTGTATGGATTAGGAAATTCATCAGCGAGCTTGATGTAGTTCCTAGCATTGTTGGTCCCGTAGTTCTCTACTGTGATAATAATGGTGTAATTGCACAATCTAAGGAACCTAGATCCCATCAGCGCTCCAAGCACATACTTCGGCGGTTCCATCTTATTCGTGAGATTGTCGAACGAGGAGATGTGAACATTTGCAGAGTGCCGACTGAGGAGAATATTGCGGATCCACTGACAAAGCCTCTCGTGTACAGAAAGCATGATGGTCATACTAGATCGATGGGTATACGATACCTAAATGATCAACTCTAGTGAGAGTCTTATGGGTTGCGTGTAAACATATATTTTGTTGGCTATTTGTTATTTATTCATATGATGGATTGTGTACCAGATTTTTTCCTTTTATAATTAATGGCAAGTTCTTTTATTATGATTTTTCTATGCGATAGTTAAATGTTAACATAATAAATACCCTTAGAATATTCGCTTCCAAAGGACATCAAGTACGTGACTTGAATGTGAGAGCCTATGATTTATTTGAAGCTTCATTCTTGAAAGGTACCTGATTATAGTATCATCATAGAAACTAAGGGTGATGATGATACATTAAGACTAGCACGTTTGTTGACTGATGACCAGTTCCCACAGGTCATGATATTATGATATCAAGTCATCGCATGGGTACTTGTTAATGAACAAGTTGTACTGGACAGACCCAACCTGAGATTACTTTGTGGATTGTTATCTTAACGTGTCACGAGTAGGTCTCAATTGACAATGGTGTTGTGGTCCTTTGACCTGAAGTCATCACATTCATCAAGTGAGGAAGAGCGTGCTTTGATGCCATCTAAAGTCTTCCTTGAGAAAGGTTGATGATAAGGGTGGTTGTTGGGCACGTTACGAATCATTTGGGTGTTTGTGTGTGAGCAGATATGAGATTTGTCATCCAATATTACAGGAGTTGCATCCATGGGCCCCTTGATGGAACTGGACTGAGAAATGCATGACCATGCTTGGTTGAGTCAATATGTGATATTGGACTCACCATTCTCTGGAAGCCCGTTCTAGATCAAGAAACTTGGATTGAGCTATTATGAGGGTGACACGGTCCATGCCTCTAGTTCTTTCCGGATGTAAGGGACAAAGAGACAAATACAACGCTGGGACATTGTTCATAAAGGCTTATGAGTTATGAACTCTTATTGCTTGGGTAGCAATGATGCATTGCTAGATGCCGCTCATTGTTTGTGAGGTTTTTGGTTTGATACTTTCAAGATCAAGTGGGAGACTGTTGGAGTTACCATGGTGATCTAGAAGTGGTCAAACATGTAATCTCACTACCAACGCGATAAGAGCCTGCAAGGTCGCATATAAGAGCATGTGGAGAAGTTGGAAGATTGACTGTGTTGGTAAGGGTTACCAATCACCATAGAGAATGGGGTCTGGCAAATGTTGCCAAGAAAGAATCATCGAAATTCGTCGAGAATCGTCGAGATTCGCTGTGGTTCGTCGAGAATCGTCGACTGTGGATCGTCGAGTCTCGATCGTCGAGTCTCGATCGTCGAGAATCGTCGAGTCTCGATCGTCGAGAATCGTCGAGTCTCGATCATCGAGAATCGTCGAGTATCGATCGTCGAGAATCGTCGAGTCTCAATCGTCGAGAATCAGCGAGTATCGATCGTCGTATATCGTCGATCATCGAGATTCATCGAGAATCGAAATGTTCGATTCTCGACGAATGTTGATTCCCGTCGAATTTTTCCCAGAAACCCTATTTTGCTGTGGTCTGCGGATAGCGATTTTACCTAGGTTTATTTATGCTTTGGGTATAAATAGACACTTAGGTTTTGAGCGGACTAAGAGTAATTTTTCCCCAACCCGACGGAAGAGTTCTGCCGATTCTGCCGAGGAAGTGTTCCGCCGACGGAAGAGTTCCGCTTCCGCCGATCGCTCGCTCCGCCGGCCTCCTCTCCGACGACATTCGTCGGTGTTGCTCTTCCTGGAGCGGACCTAGCAGTCCGTGGAGGTGAAAGGTGAAGTCGATCTCCTTCCCGATCTTTCGTGCGACGAAGCTCGGTGTTCTCCCGCTCGTGTGGATTTCTGCAGAGACGCAGACGCTATTCTACGTGGAACTCGCCGCCGACAAGAACTTACACATTGGAGCATCTTCGTTGAGTTGTGACTCAATGCCGCCAAGGTAATTTTTGCCTAGTTGTTTGTTAATTTCTTGATTCAATATTCATGGCCCGATCCCAACTCTTTTGGGTTGTTCTAGATTTTTATTACTTCCGCTGCGTGCACAAGTGTTGTGCCACTTCTTAGAGAAACCCAACAGAGGGACCAACCTCAGCAGTCAACTTCACCTCCTCATTGAACAACCCATTGAGGGAAGTCCAAATCTCCGCAGCTAACTGACATCAGCCGATGTAGTCTAAGAGTTTCGATGATATAACTAGCTTGAGAATAGACTTTCCTTTCGCGTTTGTCTTCTTCCAAGCTCTCATCACTTCAGCATTGCCAGTAACAACAGTAACCAATTGCCTTCTGTCTCTGCAAACCACCTCTTAAAGGTCCTCTCCAACAAGATAGCTTTCCATACATGACTTCCACTTTTCAAAGTTAGCCCATCTAAGAAGCTCCATTCCAAGATCCCTTGCTAAATCACCTTCCATTGCACTTAAACCTGGTTCACTTAGACTCACAGAAGCACTAAAGCAAACTGTCAGTTGATCCACTGCACAAGCCTCTGTTCCCTCTGATACCATGTTAAAATTTGATATAGTAGAAGACGGGAAACCAGATGCAGGAATACTCAACCTATCCGAGCCCAAATAAACTAGAAGCAAACTAGAAGAGAAAGAATCTTGTACTAAATAATCTTTACAAGATGAGACATATATGGCGAGACATGATTCACCAATATACTCAAAGGGAAAGCAAAAACAATATAAGGTAAAACCTAACCGCGCGAACTAAAGGAGTTAACCGCCAGCTCTACTGCTGCACTACGAAGTCCGTTGAAACCGGCAAGTTGCCAAACCGCAAACCAAGCCGCACAGACTGCCCGTTATTACAATGCAAGAAGGAACTCTACTCGCTAATCAGCAAGCTGCTTAACCATAAGATCGCCTAGCTGCCTGACCACACGACCTGCTACTGCCGAACTGAACAGGCTGCCAGATACTGATAGCTTATTGAACCCGGAAACTAGTTGCAGAAGAGAGACCGCCTAGCCGCAACCTGTAACTTGCTATTAACCGCTGGTTGTTATCCGTAGAGTACACACTATCCCTGGCCGCAGTCAGAACCAAGTCCTGGTTTTCCAGCGCTATCCGCACAACGTGTACGGCACAACCCGGTCAACCTTCAAACTGCGCGGATACAATATCCAGTCCGCAGCAACTACTCATGAGTTCTCTTACTGTTCTTCGCTTCTTAATTGATGTGACAGGAGGTCCAATTTATAGGCATGATGAGGAGTATAGTCACTGCCCTAGATGATAGGAAAACCGCTCCATCTCGCAGCGAGCACCAAGTGTATCCGCAAGCCGCGGATACAAAACCAGTCCGCCGCGACCTATGCAGGATAGCCAAACCGCCAATAGCATCACCAAGCCCCGATAGTAACCCTATCCACCTTCTCGCTAAAGGCAAAACCAAGACAAGCCGCCACCAGCAGACCCTGCAGCAACACCACCTGTTCACATACTAGCGGACACCGCTCCAGTCCGCACCGCCAAGTTCGCAACTAAGGCACAACAGCCAACTGCAGAACTTGGCAGACAATGAAAGCAGTCTGCATAGCCTAGCAAACCCAACTTCAGTCCGCACACCATGCGAACACAGCTTCAGTACGCACTCACCAAGCTCACAACCAAAGCACAAAGCAACTGATGTCGAGCTTGGCGGACTAAGAAGCAGTCAGCGCTTAACCGTGCAATCTCCGTTGATTAAGCCAACCTGGACTTGGTTCAGAACCAACCAAGTCCACACTACCGGCCACAAGGTCCAGTCCGCACTTACCGGCGGACAATGGCCCCAGTCCGCCAATCCCGACGAACTCTAGCACCTATCCGTTCTAACTGGCAAACTCCGTGGCTTCCACTTGCCGCACCACCAGAGCTAGACCAAGGCATCTGCCATGTCGGTTTGCCGAGCTCTAGACCAGTCCGCAACTTGCCGGACTCCAGGGATAGAAAATCTGTCCTCCCGATTACCTTCTGGGGACAACTTGCTGGCTGAGCATAAGTCGGGCCGCCCCCTCTGTCCGCACAGACCGCGCGAACAGACAGCCCAGGTCGCCCAAGAACAAGCCGACTACAGTAACTCTGCTGACCTGGCTATCCATTAGTCTTGTCCGCATAGATCGTGCGGACTGGTCGCCCAGGTCGCCCAATCACCCACTTTGTGGCAAAATTATTGATTTTGCTCAGCGTGTTCACTCTTTCCTGTGATTATCTTTTTTTTGTCACCTCCGTTATGCTTCTTTACAGACATTTTTGTTGACATACATTCAATTAAAAGGGAGAGACATGTTGAAAATTGTGGTCAACTTATAAAATACGATGTAAAATCTGCTACGAAGCATCTTATAGGTTGTTAACCGTCATAAGCGTTGTGAAGCGCGTTCACTCTTTCAATGATTTTTGAAGTGCGTTCAACATTAAAAAACATTAAAACACTACTTGTTATCTTTTTTTTAACGTTTTAACCAATCATGGTTAAAATATCTTTTTTTATTGGCGCCTCTTCGCTTAATGTCGCTTCTTCGCCTAATGTCGCCGCTTTGCCTAATGTCATCACTTCGTTCGGATGCAGTCGAAGCCCGCAACGATGCATCGAGCACGGGCGAAACATACAGCGCCGCATCGAGAACGGGCGAAGGCCGCCCGAGAGCATTGAGCCAGGGGCGGGTAAAGCTCGCTATTGCTGTCCCGGTACTGTCGCCGCTTGGTTGCGGGTAAAGCCCGCAGCTTCGCATCGAGAACGGGCACAACCAATAGAGTTGCGCCATGTTAGATTATATCCCTATTGAGAGACCAAATAAATTCTTATTATTTGGCAAGGCCGTGGTGGTCATGAACGTGATGGTCATGAATTGTCGCTTGTGAACGCTCGATATCACCTAAGGAACTTCATCCACTTTTATATTCAAAACTAATTTACTTTTCTTGGTGGCGGCTATAACCATTTCTCTTGGTGCCTGTTGAAGCGCTGATGGTTGTGAGAGGTGATGTTAAAATCTTCTCCTAAAGGGGGTCGGGGAATCGAGGCCGGGTATTGACGCTTGCCTACCTCAACAACCCTCCAGTAATCAGTTAAGGGAGGCCCTGTAAGCCCGGTGTTAGGTTGGGGAGAATGCGGTTATGGAGAAGGGTTGAGGCATGTTGGTCTGCAGTCCGACTGCGGGTCGCCCGGAAGGCTCGAACGCAGCGAGTGTTGCAGGCCCACTTCAAACATTGTCAAACATGCATTCTATGATGGTATCTTTTTGTCCAAACTCATAGGAGCAAAAGAACACGCCATATGGAGCTGTATGTTTAGCATTGACATGCAACAGTCATGACCGCCACCAAGAAAAGATTACTGATTTTGAACATGAACGTGGATGAAATTTCTTAGGTGAGGTCTGGCGTTCACGAACGACGGTTCATAACCACCATGCTCATGACCACTACCACCGCGCCAAACGGAGCCTAAGTGGTTAAATTTTTGATTTGGGGCCGTGTTTTTTTGGTATGATGAGTTTGGGAAAAAAGCATCACCATCATAAAATATGTGTTTGACATGACAAAGATTGTTACCACCACCAAGAAAACAAGTAATTTAGGATATTAAAGTGGATGAGGTTTCTTAGGTAAGGTTTAGGCGTTCACGAACGACAGTTCATAGCCACTGTGTTTATGACTGTCGCCGTCATGCAAACAAACCATAAATAAAGAGTTAATGCCTCGTGTAAAGTGAGGGTAAAAAAAAAGAATCATTACCCTTTGGAAGGGAAAATTGTGGGGATAGGTATTGTTTGGAATGAGGTAGAAGCAATTGCATCACGTGAAATAGACTTTTGCGTATATCGGTCATGTTGGCAACGTGACTCCAACTCATTGGTCCTGTTCTGAGTGGGTCCCAGTCCTCAAAACTTTTTTTCTTTCAACAAAAGGCCACTTATTAAGGCCAGAAAATGCGCCTTGAAAGGTTGTCTGGGCTTTGTACTCAAAAAATCCAAGTCTTCACTATCACTAGTACTGTATATGAATAGAAGTTATATTGTTGATAGAGATAGGCCCACTCATGTGAGTATCCCAGGCCTCCTCCAGCCGGACTGCAGTCCATCAATCCCGACCCGCTCTCCACACAACCGTGTGCGGTCAATCTCCCAAATAGGACTGACCTTCCTTTAACTGCTTTGTGGCGGGTTGTTGAGGTCGGCAAGGCATTGCGCTTGCCCTGCCTTAATTGGTGATGAGAAGTGAAAGAATTTTATAGTTAAGCGTGCTCTGGTAGGAGTAGTCCTGGGATGGATGACCTCCTGGGAAGTTCTCGTATGGGCGCTTAACTGGATCACTAGCTTCTCATCGAAAGGAGGGGGATCGAGGTCGAGCAAGCGCAATGCCCCACCGACCTCAACAACCCGCCACAAACCAGTTAAAGAGTGGTCAGTCCGATTTGGGAGATTGACCGCACGAGGTTGTGTGGAGAGCGGGTTGGGACTGGTGGACTACAGTTCGGCTGGGGGCGGCCCGGGATACTCACATGAGTGGGCCGACCCCCTTTTAACATACATCTCATACAAACTTGTTGCATGCCACTTATCTCTCTCCTAATCCAGGGAATCAAACCGACTTAGCCCGAGAGTGAGCCAAACACGCAAATAATTGAAAGAGAATCAGCAGCAGAGATGACGAAACTTTTTACGTAAAAAATCCGGAAAGGGAAAAAACCACGGGGTGGGTTCGACGTCAACCAATTTCACTAGTTTGTTTGAGGTTACAAGTGTTAGGAATTTCGGGAGGGTGACAGACCACCCCTCTGTTTACAAGTACTTGAAAGTAAAAAAAATATGTGGAGTTTTCCCTGGCGCTTACAGGAGCAGCTTCGAGAGCAAACTTTGGAGCACACTTGAAATGGTGCTTGAGACGGCACTTGAGAATGCACTTAAGCAAGCTTTTGAGAAGCTCGTACTCTAAAGGAAATCTCTAAGTAGCTCTTGAAGGATAACTTGATAACGGAAGGCATTCTTAAAACTCTGCAAGGAGATTGAGAGGTTTCTCGCCGAAAAACTTCAGAGCTCTCTCCTTTTCTCTGAGTTGTTTGTCTTCAAATGAAGTCTAGAGATATTTTATAGTTTTTCCGAAAGGTGCATCTTGAGATTTGAACTGGCGAATGAGGTTGCACACTCTTGATCACCTAGATCACAAATTTCTAAAAAATAACGGGCATGCCCCTAGTGCATGCGGCCTGAGAATGTTTGTCGGCAACAATGGTGGTCATCACCGTCGATGGAGGTGGGTGGCACCGGCGAGCGGTGGTGTTGGAAGGTTGGTGTGCAAGCAAATCACGCATGTAGTGTGCTAGCATGTCCACAACACACACACATGAGACCTCCGACAGCCCTTGTCTTTGGATCTTTTGCTTGGGTGTGTTTCACTCAGCCGCCTCAGCCTATTTTGGCGCTACGGTTAAGGTTCAAACCGGCAAACTCAGGTTAATGATGGGGAACTCCATCAATACTCATTGCTAAAAGTTCTCATCAATCAATCAATCCTAACTTTATATGTTCTCTTTTTTACAGCCTAACTATTTACTAAATGGTCAAAGACCCCCCCCCCCCCCCTAGTCGGGCTTCACTCCCGTCCGACTTAATCGTACTGAAATTTTTCTGTTCCGGAAATACCCTCCCGCTTCACAGGAAAAACATTGCTTTATTTCCAACCTCCGTCTCCCGCATGACAGACAACCTTCCAATTCTCTCTCACGCTCAACACTCTCTACCGTCGAAGCCCTTACTTGCCATTTTCGTGGAAGATTAGGGCGCAAGGCAATGAGACGAGGAGGAGGAGGCATGCAACGACGGTGCCCGGGCAGCTCTAATCGCATCATCGCCTCATCGCGTTGCCGCTCCAACCCGGATATATCTCACCTTCGGCTGCTATTTCGGAAATCCCCTGCCTCATCACCGCTTTTCATCGTCCTCTCTAGGTACGCTCATCACATTTGCTTGACCTCTACAAGCCTCGGCTTGATTTCTCTGCTCAACCTCTGCAAGTCTTGGCTTGATTTCTCTACTTGTTGCCGCCGCCAGATCCACTACCAGCCCCAGTGACTCTTCCACAACCATCCTCCCTTATTCTCGGCATCCACCACTGCCCCGTCCTTTGCGGGAATTTTGTTTCAAGCATGGCTAGTTATTGGAGTGCCATCAATGTGGAGTTTGCTTAAATCAGGTGTGTATTATTTCTCTGGCGTCGTTGCAACCTGCTCCGCTCGTGTTATGGCTGAACGGCAGCCCCGGATGCTCTTCCATCGCCTATGGTGCCTCCGAGGAGCTCAGCCCCTTCTATATCCACCCTGATGGAAGGACTTTATACCTCAATCCTTACACCTGGAACAATGGTCGGCTCCTCTTAAACCATGGATCTGTTGGTTAATTAAAACCACTGTTGCTTCTCCCTCTAAATTTTTATTTATCTTTTGTTTCGTTATTGCTATCAGTGGCTACCCTTCTGTTTCTGGAGTCAGCAGAGTGCTTGAAGCTACAAGATATCGCTGGTGATGAAATGGGAAAGATCGATCCATACAGCATATACACTCCCAGTTGTAACCTCTCTGATTCCTCTCTGAACCATAATTAGAGAGGGCAGTATGTTAGTCCTCACCCCTCTACTCATAAAATCTAAGTTTGAATTCCTTGACATTTCAGCATTTTTGAAGCATAATCTGTTTTTCTTTAAATGATACATCTACTTGATTTAGGCTCAGTTTTACTCTTTGCTCTAGTGAGTTATGTTTGACATGTCAATGGCTATTACCTCCACCAACAAAAGAAAATTAGTTTTGAACATAAAAGTGGATAATGTTCATTAGTTGAGTTCAGAGATGCTCACGAACGATGGTTCATGACCACCGTGTTCATGACCACCACCGTCGTGCCAAACAGAGGAGCCTGAATCAAAAAACCCCTAATCATGAAGATGCATTGATTTCTAATATATGACTTCTAAATGCTGCTCAAATAGGACACACTGGTCAATTATGAATTGTATTTAAACAAGTCAGCAAATCAAACACCTGAGCTTATTAAATCAAACCCTCTCTTGATCAAAAAAAACCCTTGCACAAATCATTTTCATATATGTTAATATGTTATGTAGGATGAATATGAATTCATTCATGTACCTCTTTTTTTCGCTAGCGTTATCATGTTGATTGGCATGTTGATTGTGTGTAAAAAAACGAAACTTTATATTTAAAGTTTGGGTGGAAAGTGGAGTTGCAAATCCATGTTGATCTCGGGGACTGATCATGATCTACTGGAGATGATATCAGGAATCTATGTAGTTACTATTTGACCCTTATGAATTGTATTTAAATAAGGATCTTTTTTCCCCCAAAAAACTGAAGAGCACTGATCAAATCAAGAACTGAAGATCAAACCAAGAACTGAAGAGATCAGAATGGACATTGATGGCATATCATAAGAGGTAACTTCAAATTTTTCCTGCTTGATTTCTTGCATTTATAATTTCTATATTACTTTTAGCATTTCATGTGAACTTGAATTCTAGATTATTCATAACTTGGATATGGAGAAATAAACCATAGATAATAGAAAGTGAGAAAGATTTTTTAACCATAGATAAAATTTAAACAAATTAAACAAATATTCTGGAAGAAGAACCTGTGCTATACTACTCAAAGTAAAGCAATCAATAAAGCAAACTTCCATGTTATAAATTGCACAACAGAAAAGTTTAAGTCATTTTGGGGATTCCATAGCCTCTGATTTATGAAATTTGTAGTTTAAAGTGAATTTTAGATTTTTCCAACTTATTCTAAACTCATAGAGTAGAATTTCATAGCCCCTAATTTATGTAATTTGTGATTTAAAGTTTGTGTAACAAAATTATTGTTTATATTTACATTTAAATTGGTGCCCAGATTGAGCAAAAATCCTAGTTCCCACATTGCTTACAACCGGGCCGGCGGCGATCATGCTCACGGTAACTACAGATCATTTTAAGCACATCGATTTTTTTATTTCATATGTCTCTGATTTCACCTAATTTATTTTCCTCGCCGTCCGAAATTAGGGATTTTCTTCGCGATCTTGGGAGCGTTGCTCTTCTTATCAGACTTCTATTACACGCGCATCGCTTACTACGCCTATAAGGGATACACAGGTTTCCCTTTTGCAAACATTCTGTCTGTCTGAAGGGTTGTTTGATCTAAGAATCTGTATAGATCCGTTAACAAAAACACATCTCTCTCGTTGTTGATGATCAGAGCAAGCTCTCCAAGCTTTTCATCAAGTTCAAACTCATCCCATTCTCTCTAACAGTGATGTCTGCAAATGATGATCCTCAATTGCATGGGTTTTTGTTCATATGGCGGCTTATGGACTTTGTGATGTCAATATTTCTTGCGTTGGTTCTCTGGGTTGTGGTTGTGGATGGTAATGTTAGAAGGAGGGGGCTTATTGACTTTGTTTTTCCGTTTTGCACTGTGGTAGCGGTCGTGAACACGGTGTTTATGAACCGTCGTTCGTGAACGTCCAATCTCACCTAAGGAACTTCATTCACTTTTATGTTCAAAATTAGTTTTTTTTTCTTGGTAGCGGCCATAACAATTTTCATTTCAAACAAATATTTTTTATGGTTGTAACATTTTTTGGCCAAACTCATCGGAGCAAAAACATCGTGCCACATGGACCCTTGGTTTTCCATTGCAACAAACTTTGAAAGAAGCTCATCCTCCGACCTTAATTGCTTCCTTATAGGTATACAGCTTTCTTTAGCACCATTTCTTATTTGCTGGAGGATCTTTACAAGAACACAATAAAGTAGAATGTTTTAAATTCTAGGCTTTGCAATGCATACAATTATAGAAAACAATCAACTATTTTGATGAAAAGAGAATAAAATTGTAGGAATCAGTTTAGATGAAAGTTCTGCGGCCTTCTAAAAATTGTAGATATGTTGAAGTTAAATCAAGTGTGTATTATTTCATTTCAAATAATGAGTTAAATGTGTTCTCTAATTTATTTTGTATTTCAACTTCTATTTTCTCCTTTTTCAGATTGTGTGATTGCCCTTATTTCACCATATTCATTTATCGTGAAAGTAAGTAGAAATTGATGTGTTTAATTCTTTGCAACATATAATCTTTAATATCCCGAGACTTTATTGTGATGTATTTCTCTTTATACTAATGGCGAGTTTTCTGAGAGCTCTGGTTGGGTTATTTTAATGGGTGATTGGATTATCCAATTGTAGGTATATCTCTATTTTGTACCTATGATAAACATTGTGGATTGAGGTACCTGCTTCTCATCTATGTTCCTATGCTTAAGGATGGCCTTGGAGAAGGCAACCTGTGCGGCTTGTAATTACCTCGATAATAGTAATCCTAACACCTCTCTAATACTGCTTATTCCAGCATGGAATTTCCCTCTAAAGATCTTCTGAGCTCGGTTTAGTTCTATTTAAATGATTTCCTCATCTACTTACACAAAACATTGATATGATGATGGCATAAGACTGAAATAAGGCATGAAGTTTGAATCAATTCGGGACTTGATTGTCAAATTTGAGACGGGGGAGGGGAAATTGATTTAACATAATCAATTTTAAGGTGTTTTTGTTTAATGATTATGTGCAATATTTAGCAAAATGAAAGTAGAAAAAAAACTTTCTTGGAACAATAAGTGTTAGTTTGGTAGATCTTGTTGAAGACATAAAAGTCCTATCATAAGTATTTGCTCTCTAGATGTCAGATATATGAAGACCGAAGAAGCCGCCAACTGTATTTCTGCAATTCTTTTTTGATTACATTCATTGGATTACTACCTCTGGATTTTTCATTTGCTCTTCAATGTTTTGGCGTCTCAACTCTCTGCATGTTTCTTTTCATGGAATTGGAGATTGCTCAGCTTGCGCAAGAGCACGCTACACTGAATAAGGAACACAAGGAGGTACATTTGATCTTCTAGCCCGCAACATCTCCCGCAGGATCTCTCGCTCGCTCAGTGTCAAAGATAATTGAGAAACTAAAATTTTCCTATAGTACTCGATGTGTTTATCCCGTGAGCATGCTCGTCAGTTTATGGATTCCTAGAATCTCCATCACTAGTGATTTCTTGTAAGGGTTCTTCAATATGTAAGGGTTCTATTTGAGTGATGAGTGACATTTGCCTTCATTTTTGTGATTTTTTGGTAAAGAAAAGGTTTGATCCATCCAGATCTGATGGGCTTTTAATATTTTTTTTATTATAACTTGTTTGGCTTTTGGATCTCACAAGTATATGATTTTTTGTTGCCTCGGTGACATGATTCCATTTCGGATCAAAATTTTACATAGAGGTTAGAGAAATTTTGAATATATTTAATCTCACTGTCCTCCTTGTTTACTTGTTTTACCATTAGATTATCAATTTTTATGGAGCTTTTATGTACTTCATAATAGTAGCACTTCACTGTCAAATCTATTTATTCTTGAGTTCTTTTTGTAGGATCTTAACTGTTCAATATTTGTATATAGTTGAAATTTGGGTGTAATTGGTTTTTTACTTTTTTTCATCCTTACATAGAGGTTAGAGAAATTTTGATGTAATTGGTTTTTTCCACCCAATCTTCCTCGCACTAAATTTGTATGTCGAGCAGGGCCGAAGTCTCACAGTCATTCTAAGTTCTATTTTGGACCTCAAACTGCCATTGAAGTAAAAAAAACAATCATATTTACTAGTTTCTTTTTCTTTGCGGTTTGAGAATGTACAATTCGCTAGTCGAGAGATGTTTTGACGATTGTGTGGACAATTTCAGGCGCAAGATTCTCGATAAACAAGAGGAGACGTGTGTTCGCATGCAGAAGTGCTGAGAAATTTCAAAAGCATTCAATGAGGGTTTGCATGAGATTTATAGAACTCAATCAAGGAGCTACAACACAAGATGAATGGAATGTATTTTTAATGATGGTGGCTGCTATTTATTATATATATTATTGTTGAATTAGTTCTGCTTGAACATATGGAGAGTTCATTTCTAGCAGCGGCTTTGTTTTTTTATAATGTTGAGCCCCTCTTTTGTGAATG
The DNA here is from genome assembly GCA_039513925.1 of Platanthera zijinensis. NCBI lineage: Eukaryota > Viridiplantae > Streptophyta > Magnoliopsida > Asparagales > Orchidaceae > Platanthera > Platanthera zijinensis. The sequence goes on along the minus strand of CM077095.1, from coordinate 122,416,579 downwards.
AGGGAATTGAATTTTTGTTCACTGACGATTATATTTATGAAAAGTTTCAAAATTTCTTGAAGATTCTTCATTTGACAGGCCATTCTTTTTCAATTTATACCATTTTGTTAAAAATGAGTCATAAAAATTTGAACTTGCAACACTTCCCATCACCTCCCACAGAACAGCAACTGGGTTGAAGCCAGAATGTATTCAGTTTACTGATCTAGAGCTGGTAATGCTTTTGATTTGGCTTTAATGATTTGATTTTACCAATTTGCATTCTGTTGTTTTACTTCGGAGCAATGGTTTATCTTTAGCGGTTAGGTTAATAAAATCATGGGCATGTTACTCAATTTAAAGCTGTGTGAAAACACGAGTAAAATTGGCAAGAAAGCACGAGAAAAGCTGACCTGGAGTTTGATTGGACATAGTTTGACTGAACTAGTGCCTAGAATAGCAAGATTTTCTTGAAAAAGCTTAACTTGACTACGCTTAAATTAGGAAATGGATCTTGATTGTGCTTGAAAAAACTTAATTGGCCAAGATCAGATCAAACTATATTTGTTTGATGTTTGATATTAAAATGTTTGAACACAATTTACATTACTGCTTCGTTTGGCGCGGCTTATTTCCTTCGATGAATTTGATCAAAAACGTCATTATCATAGAATATATGATTGTCAAGACAAAGGTTATGACCACTACTATGGAAATAAATTAATTTTGAGCATAAAATTCATGAATTTTTGTAGGTGAGGTCGGGTGTTCACAAACGAGAGTTCATGACCACCGCGTTCGCGACCACCACTACCTCGCCAAACGAAGCCTAAAACTAACTGCAATAATCACCGTAAAATACAATAAATCAGGCTCAGCAATTGTTTTTGAAACTCTTATGTTTATACTTAGGACATTATGTCACCATTTTTCTTCAGACGGTGAGACACAAATATCATAGTTCTTCTGTCAATTCTAGGAAGAAAAGGAATTTAGCCATTTCCGATGATCTCCGTGCTTCGGGAAAGAAGTAAAACAGTCAATTCCTGCATTCCAAGAGATGCTTCTCGCTGCTTCCTCCAACCGTGGATTGGAGTGCCATCGTCTTGAACTGATTTCTTATGCAAATGGTCTAATTTATTGCTTATAATTCCTAAGTTATTAAGAACCACCAAGACTCCATTTAGCGTGACATTTTTACTCCAACGAGTTTGGTCAAAATTGCCAACGTCATAGAATGCATGTTTGATATGACAATGGTTAAGACCATGGCCAAGAATGATTGTTTATAAGAATACCCTTATTTAATTGATCATGACTAATATATATTTAATTGATTATATTTTTGACTACAACAAGCTCGAAATGCAAGGTTTGGAAGAAACTATTTTTTTTACCTGCCGGAGCAAGGCAGCTCCCCCAAACGGGGACTTAACTTTTTTTTTCTTGTTAGGATAGAGCATGAGGATATGTCCACATATCTTATAAATTTCATAACCACAAATTTAATGTGAAGTTTTCTAGTAAATTGCAGTTGAAAAAAATTGAATGTTTAGTTCGAGTGTTCGACTGCACTTAAAATCAGTATATACGTTTATAAAAACACACGCGCACACATTTACATATAGTACAATATTCTAATCTATTACTCACTAGAACTACTAGCAAAATGGACGTTATTTCAAAAAAAAATTAAATTAGTGTTTGGTGTGCATTTAAAATATTTTAAATTTGATATGCTAATAATTAGGTGGTAATGCGGCATGTTAAAATGTTTTATCGGTTATCAATAAAATTTGAATGTCAATAGCTAAAATGTGTGTACTTATTCTAAATCAAACTTAAAAATGAAGTCTTTATCGTATTATACAAAAATCTCAAATTTAATATTTTACTTTATATCTTAATTTCAGCATTTGTATTAGTAGATGAGATCTAAAAATTTAGGGCATTTATATAGGCAGCTCACCACGGGCAGAAATACCCCTGGGCACGGTTGGGCACGTGCCCGACAGGTTTTATTATCGCTAAATTAGGTTTCATCGCCACTCTCAGTCCCGTAGGTTTCATCGCCGCTACCGATCCCGTCTATCACTACCTGCTCCGGCTCCATCTCCCGTGGTCGGTACTTCTTCTTCTTCAATCAGTCCGGATTTCTGTGTGAAATCTGGACTGATTTCAGTCCAGATTTCTGTAAAACCTAGACTGATTTCAGTCCAGATTTCTATGAAGGGTTGATTTGGACGCACCATTGTGGTAATCTTCGAGCATTTTAATGTTAGGTACACACCATTGTGTTGCTGGAATCCATCGTGAAGGGTTGATTTGGTGCTCCAATCGTCTTGTGTTGCTGGAACACACCATTGGTAATTACTCTTGTTCCCCGATTTTCTGTTTTAGTTTGCTTAGGTGGGCCACCCACCTTCAATTCGATGCGGTGTGTGTCTCCCTCGGTTCATTGCGAACCTCCGGGTCGATTGTGTCCGTCTCCGACATATTTTTTTTCATTAGTAATCCGACATACGAGTCTGGATTTAGGCATGTTGTGTGAAGCCTACCCGTGGCGGTAAGCCCGGATCGGTGATGTTTGTGATGTGCATATCAATTAGTTCTAGTCGCGCTAACGGGAATGTTCCGTCAATTTTATGCATCGTTTTAGTTAGCGCAATGGAGAAATTTTTTTCTAAAAAAGAAGCATGTCAAAGTTCATTAGAGTCTCAGGAGTTAGTTACAATTGGTAAAAGAAACCGCGTAGACGAGTTCAAAATTGAAGATCTACCTTTAGACCCGGCTTAAGACTTCCTATTAACTCCTACGATGCAAACATTCAAGATTCTATACGAAGATATTATTTGCAAAAGGGTCCTTGTCAACCTAATCTAGAAAGTTTTCCCCAAATAAAAATCGGAAACAAAGCTCGACGCTTTAAAAATAATTGGTTTAACGAGTTTAAAGGCATGTTAGAATATAGCAAAGAAAAAGATGCAACATTTTTCCTTTACTGTTATATTTTTCCTAAAAGGGGTTGTGAGCCTACTTTTACCACAAGAGGCTTCAGAAATCTGAAAGATAAGTTAGTATTTGACAGACATGTTGAAAGTCACACTACTCCACACAATGCTTCTAGAAAACTCTGTGAGTCTTTGATGAATCATAAATAGGGTATTTAAATTATTTTTGCAAGACAAGATGAACAACAAAGTTTGGATTATCACGCTCGTTTATATGTTTCAATCGATTGTGTTAGATTTCTTTTACGATAAGGATTGTCCTTTCGTGGTAATGATGAGACTAAAAAGTCTACCAACAGAGGAAATTTTCTTGAGCTTTTGGAGTTTCTTCCATCACATAATAAGGACATCAACTTAGTTGTGTTACAAAATGCTCCTCAAAACTGTCAACTTACATAGCCTAAGATTCAAAAAGAAATAGTATCAGCAATTGCAATAGAGACAACAAATAAAATTATTCAAGAAATTGGAGAAGACTGTTATACAATTTTAGTGGATGAATCACGTGATGTATCTATAAAAGAGCAGATGTCTGTTGTTTTTCGATATGTTAATTCCAATGGCATGATCGCAGAACGTCTTCTTGGGTTTGTTCATATAGCAAGTACTTCTGTGTTATCCCTTAAAGCAGTTATAGATCAGTTATTTATGAGATATGGTCTTAATATTTCTAAATTGCGTGGGCAGGGATATGATGGTGCTAGCAATATGAAAGGAGAGTTCAGGGGGTTAAAAGCTTTAATTTTTAATGAGAACAGTTGCGCTTTCTATGTTCACTGTTTTGCACATCAACTGCAATTTGTACTAGTAGCTGTTGCAGAAAAAAATTCTGATATTGCTGAGCTTTTCACACTTATTAACACAGTAATGAAGTTGTTGGTGGCTCTTGCAAAAGCCGTGATTCTCTTAGAGCCTTAGAAGTTGATCGATTTGCTACAGAGCTTGGATGTGGGGACTTGGAAAGTGGACGAGGGTTGAATCAACCTTTAGAGCTCAAATACGATGGTGACACGAGGTGGGGGTCACATTATGGCACAGCTTTAAATTTTATTCGCATGTTCTCTTCTATTATTGATGTGCTGGAGATTATCATAATTTATGGGGGCAGGTAAAAACCAAAGAGGAATGGCAAGCGCACTTGTCCAAGTTATCTTGACTTTCAAATTTACATTTGTTATTCATTTGATGAAATTTTTTTTGTCAAAAACAAATGAACTATCCCAAGCATTATAGATGAAAGATCAAGATATTGTAAATACAATGCATTTTGTAAAATTGTCAAAACTATTATTATTAAAGATGAGAAATGATGAAGCTGAGTGGGAAATATTTATGGCCGATGTCTCAACTTTCTGTATAAAACATGACATAGAAGTTGTTAATATGGAAGAGAAGTTTGTTCAGCAAGATAGATCAAGACGCAATGCATGTGAGATTACAAATAAAAATTATTTCAGGATTGAAATTTTTAATGCAGTACTTGATTGGATGCTAAATGAGTTAAATGATCACTTTGATGAAGTAAACACAGAATTACTCTTATGTGTTGCTTGTCTATACCCAAAGGATCATTTTAGTTCTTATGATAAACAAAAATTCCTTCATCTTGCTACATTATATTTTTATGATTTTACGCCAATAGAGTTGCAGTTACTTGAAGGACAACTTGACATATATATTTTTGATATGTGATCTACATCAACGGACACGTTTTCTTATGTTAATGGAATTAGTGACCTTCTAGAAAAAAATGGTGAATTAACAAAAGATAATCACTATCAGTTAGTTTTTAGATTGTTGAAGTTGGCTTGCCTCTTACCAGTTGCTACAGCTACTATTGAAAGAACGTTTTCTGCAATGAAGATCATAAAGAATAGGTTGTGAAATATAATGGGGATGAATGGATGAATGATTTCTTGGTTGCTTACATTGAAAAAGAAGTTGTCGATACTATTACAACAGAAACAATTATTTCACATTTTCAGAGCATGTGTCAACGGAAAGTATCTTGTTGAATTGTAAGTTTTTCATATCTAAACCTTTCTTTTATAATTTTGTGTTCAGTTTTTGATTGTAATATTGTGTTCAATATTTTCCTTACAAAAATATCTTTGAAAAAAAATCAGGGATGCTGCCCCCGAACCCCCCGAATTGACAGTACTTAGATTGTGCCTGTGCGACTTCAAAATCCTGGTTCCGCCACTGTACCTCACATATAGTTATTAGCAATACAATTTTTTTGAAAATAAAATTTGAAAACTTTATTTTCTCTCATGCTAAAGGCAGACCCCTTTTACATTCATGCTGGATCTTTCTTTTCATTTAAATGCAACGTACAAAACCCACATCTCACCCTCCTTTTTTCCCCTCCTCTCCTTTTCCCCCTCCACCACTTTCTTCTCCTCCCCCTCTTTTTCTTTCTCTTCCCTCCCCCTCCCCCCTTTTCCCCTCATACCAGAGTGGAACCTGGCGGCCCCCCCGGTCGGGCTTCACTCCCGTCCGACTTAATCAGACTGAAATTTTGCTGTTCCGGAAATACCCTCCCACTTCACAGGAAAAACATTTCTTTATTTCCAACCTCCGTCTCTCGCACGGCAGACAACCTTCCAATTCTCTCTCATGCTCACCACTCTCTACCGCAGAAGCCCTTACTTGCCATTTTTGTGGAATATTAGGGCGCAAGGAAACGAGATGGGGTGGAGAAGGCATGCGACGGCGGTGCCCGGGCAGCTCCAATCGCGTCATCGGCTCATCGCGTCGCCGCTCCAACCCAGATATATCTCACCTTCGGCTGCTATTTTGGAAATCCCCCGCCTCATCACCGCTCCTCATCATCCTCTCCAGGTACGCTCATCACATCTACTCTACCTCTACAAGCCTTGGCTTGATTGCTCTGCTCAACCTCTGCAAGTCTTGGCTTGATTTCTCTGCTTGCTACCGCCGCCAGATCCACTACCAGCCATAGTGACTCTTCCACGGCCATCCTCCCTTATTCTCGGCAACCACCACTCCGCCACTGCCCCATCCTCTGCGGGAATTTTGTTTCCAGCATGGCTAGTTATTGGAGTGCCATCAATGTGGAGTTTACGTAAATCAGGTGTGTATTATTTCTCCGACGTCATTTCAACCTGCTCCGCTCGTGTTATAGCTGAACGGCGGCCCCGGATGCTCGGCCATTGCATATGGTGCCTCCGAGGAGCTCGACCCCTTCTACATCCCCCTGATGGCAGGACTTTGTACCTCTATCCTTACACCTGGAATAATGGTCGGCTGCTCTTAAACCATGGATCTGTTCGTTAATTAAAACCACTGTTGCTTCTCCCTCTAAATTTTTATTTAGCTTTTGTTCCGTTGTTGCTGAAAGACTTTTTTTCAAGAGCCTAAACACCTAGAGGGGGGTGAATAGGTTCTAATCTTTTTAAGTATTTTTTATTTTAAGGCAAACAGATATTAATAAATTTCTTTAGCACAGAATAATTCTAACTATAGAAATAAATTACAACACAGCAAACACCGGATCTATAGTGGTTCCCCAAGATATGGGTACATCCACTTGCCCCCTTCACCTATCCAGCAGATAACTGGATTCAGCCTAACTTCCTTCCACTAGCTCGGATCCGCAGATCTTACAAACTCAGAAGCCAAAATGGTTCCTACACCTCAGACTTTACACAAGTCCTACCTTAGATTCTTCCCTGAATCCTACCTCAGGCCTCAGCCCTACCTCAGCCTTTATAACTAGGCTTACAACTTAGACTTTCTACAAGTCCTACCTCAGGAGCACTTCCCTACCTCGGCCTTTATAATTTTAGGCTTACAATCTAAGATCTAACAATAGATCCTACAAGAAATTGTAAGTAATAAGTTTCAGAAAACTTCACCAGCTAGATTTCTCTATTGATGTCGTCTTCTTGATCAGTTCTTGTATAAACTGATCCTTCTGATCCAACCAAACTTAGCTTTTCAAAGCTTCTTGATTAGGACAAATAAGGTGGATCTATTCTTCAAGTTGAAGTTGATCTTCAGTCAGCTTCTTCCTTAGATTCAGATTGAACTCTTAATCTTTCTTGTAGACAGGCCTTGATCTGTCAGAATTCTTCTTTTTGATCCAGAGATCTATTCACGTTGATTGATATGAATCGTTTCCGATCTGGCTCTTATATAGAGCTTGCTCCATGGTAACCGGCAGATCCAGTTCATAACGAACTTCTGACAGTTCTGACAGTGGTGTCAGACCGGTTAGTTATGACAACTGTCAAGTCACCAGTCACATCACCAGGTTCTTCATTGTCTGTCCAACTCAGCATACAACACTCAGCAAACTACTTTACATGTGTCGACACATATAGGCTAAGTGTCGACACAAGTCTTCAAGGTGTCGACACAAATACTCCAAGTGTCGACACAGTCATACTTCTACTTCTCGACACTGCTTTTAGTTGTATGTGTCGACACAAGTCCTGTGTGTCGACACAGCAGCTTCTTATCTCGACATTTCTGTTGCAGACAGATGGCGTTGTGTGTTTGTCAAATGGCATTGAGTGTGTGTGTCGACACAAGTCCTGTGTGTCGACACAATTACTTCTGAACTTGACACAGCCTTTTGAGAGTTGGTGTGTCGACACAAGTCCTGTGTGTCGACATAATTGCTTCAGGTGTTGACATAGCTCCTGAGTGTCGACTCATCTTCTGTTTTAAGTTTCGACACAATTATGTTTTAAGTTGTCGACACATTTTGCTAGTGTGTCGACACAGCTTTCCTGAGTGTCGACATAGCAGCTGGGTGTCGACACAACTTCCCTGAGTGTCGACACAATTTTCCTGTGTGTCGACACAGCTTGCCTGAGTGTCAACATAAATTTCCTGAGTGTTGACACAGTTTCTTCATAAGTATCGACACTTGTACTTAGAAAATTTTCCTTCAAATTTTTAACCTGCACAATGAAACTCAAACTTCTATCAAATACACAATGATGCATATCATTGACTAAGTTGTGGCTTCTCCAAATCTAGTACACATTTTCTAATGTACCCAATAATCTCCCCCTATTTGGAGAAGTCATAACCCTTAGTCAAAGATATACATCTCTTTAGATTAAACAAAATTGTAATAGAAGTAAAAATATTTCAGAGCAGATAATTACATAATCATCGTTAACAACACACACTTAATACTGAAACAGATTTCATTGAATAGAAAAACTTTGGTTTACATAAATTTCTTGTAGAACAAAAGGAAAAGTAATACATTGTTTTAATACATAAACCTAGCAATCCTATTATTGACTAGGCTCCTTAATAACTATCCCTTTGTCAGGCTTGATTTTAGCCTGCACAGAAGGTTCAGCATCTTCAGCTAGCTTTTTCCCTTTGAGAGATTTCTTCTTCAATTCTTCAGTCTTGATCTTCTGTCTCTCAAAATAGTGGAAAGGTTTGGGGAAGTACTTGCTTGGCTCTTGAGCATTAGCAGGTAGCTTCCCATCCTTAACACTTCTTCTATGCTGTAGAATTGCTTCTTGTCTAGCTTGATATTTATTCCATTCTTGCTCAGAATACCACTTACCCCTGTCATGGGTTTTATCCTTAACAGCTTTCCAGGCAGTAAGAATGATATTTCTAGAAGTTGGGCTCCATTACTCAAAATCTGGCTTCAGCTGAGCTTGCTCTCTGAATCTCTTCTTGGAGAGTTGAGCTTCCTTCTGAGCTTCCAATGCAGCTTCTGACATTTCAAACTTTTCAATAATTACATTTTGTACCTCTGGTGGAGGACTATACATTTTCAACACTTCTTCTTGAACCATTTCAAAATCAGCTGCGGGGTAGATCACCTGAGCAACTTCAGGCTGATCTCCTTCAAAATAATCAGGTTGAATCCCAGACTCCGCTACATTAGCATCATCACACAGAGGAGGATATCCAAGAGTGGCTCTGATGCTATTGGTAGTCCATTTAGCATGGTCAGAGCCGGCTTTGACTAGTACTCTCTCCCCCTTTATGACTTCTCTGGCAACATGATCTCTCAAATCTTCCTTCTAAAATCTGACTTGATCAGCTAGATATTCAGTTCCCTCTTTAAAATATGCTCTGAATTTTATCAGGAAGGTTTTTATTTTCTCCTGAGATTCTTGAAATGTGGCTTTGATAGCAGATATATCTTCCTGGATTTGCTTTGAGATTTCATCCTTCAGAGTGGTGCTAGAATCAGTGAGCTTTTTCAATATTTTATGATGTGAATCCATGAGATTTTCATTCATCCTTATCTGATTATCCAGTACATATCCCTGCTTCACTTCAATTTCATCCACTTTAGTTTGGATTGTTTGCTGTTGTTTGGCCAGGAACACCACAACATTACCTCCTTTATGGAAGCAATCTGTCATCTCCTTCTTATGTTGGTTCAAATCTAATGGATTTGATGTCCTAGGCCAATTGAAACTGTAACTCCTTATGAGTTTCATCTACATATTTTTCTATAGTCTGCCTTTGAGTATCTAATTTTATCTGCATCTAGACTAGTAAAGAACTGAAGTCCACAGTTGATGTAGATGGTGCTGTTCCCACTTGTAAGGCCTTCTTATAACCAGAACTCTTCTTCTTTAACACAGCTAGCTTTTTTTTCTTAGCCAATGTGGCTTCTTCATCTTCAGAAGATTCAGATGTACTTTTAATATCAATAGTGTCCTTATCAGCTGGGGTATCCTTGGATAACTCCCCCTCAGTCCTTGGAATTTCCTTTTCTTTTTCAATTTCCTCCCCCTCAGTCCTATCAGTAAGAGGATTAGGAAACAATTCTTCCATTGTAAATTCCTGTTGTATCTGTTCATAAGGAATAAGATTAGTTAGTTTTTTTAAAGAACTACTTAAACGACTAATCCCACTTGAAAGACCTCTTTTGTTGTGTAAACAAAAGTGTCCCTTTTAACAATTTTTGAGGAGAATACTATAATACATCACTAGTCTGTGGAGAAGATACTTACTGGCTCATTTTGAGCATCATTTTTATCAGTTACTTCAGCTGCATAGTTGATTTCAGATACAACATCCATTATTGTGTCTGCAGCTAAGTCACTATCCAAGACAGCATTATCAATACCTCCCCCTTGGGTAGGCAGCTCAGTTTCTTTTTCTAGGTTTTCTCCCCCTTGAGTGGAGTCAACTTGTTGCTCCTGGGGCTCACTGTCCTTTACTTGAGTTTGAACATCTTTTTGGTGCTGGTCTTCATCAGAGCTGAAGACCACTTCCTCCTCAGAAACATTGGAGGAGTCAGCCTGTACAGCCACCTTCTTTTTCTTCTTGTCCTATTTAGTTTGCTCCTTGGGAGCAGGGACTTCCTTGGTCAGAACTCTGTCCCACCTTGACAGTATCCTTACATCCATTTTTCTCATATGATTTATCTTAGAGCCATTTGCTTATTTCAGTACATCTGGAACTACTGATGCTAAGCATAGGCTGAGGATCCTTCCCAGGTTAGATTTCTTTGTTCCTTCTTGTAGTTTATCAAACACTACTGCTGCCCAGTCAGTGTTTATCTTGAATATTATTCTCACCATCAGATTTAACATGTGGGCAGAAATCTGATTATGTCCTCCTGTTTTACAGATAATCACCTTGCCCACCACTTTTGAAAGAAATTTTCCTTGGGAATTCATCCCTTTTTTATTGATGGATGAACTAATCTTAATATTGGGATTCAGTCCACACCAGCTCATTGCTTCAGTTATCTGGGAAGGAGTTATTTCATCTGTATCCTTGATCACTGGTAGATGTAGTGCTTTCCTGATTGATGTCAGTGTGAGCTTCACCCTGGTACCTTGAATAGTCGCCTTGATTTTCTATCCTTCTGTGTCCACAGTAGCGGTTGTGTAGAACTCTGTGACTTCCTTCTTCCAAATTTTGGTCGGTTCTGAGACCAAAAATTCTAGTCCATTTACAGAAATTAGGGCAATAACTCCCTGAATTTTGTCAAAAGCAGTTGTGAAACCCTCGCAAACCAATTCGTAACCTTCATTAACCTTGTCTTCTTGGTTTGGCGCCATTGTCGTAAGTGCTAGAGGAGAAGAGAAGAGAAAGCCTATGTCGACAGAAGGTGTAGAGTCAGAAATTATGATAGCGTAGTCGACCAGATTTTGGATTTACCTATTTATAGTACTTGAGTCAAGGGCAGATCAAAAGTCGGGCTTAAGTCGACAAATCTGTTTTTATGTCGACAACAATGACCTAGGTCTTGACAGAACTTAAGTTAAGTCGACATGACTATGTGTCGACATACTAATTTCTAAGTCGACAAAACATATTTTAAGTCGACACATCTATGTGTCGACATACTTGAGTCTGTGTCGACATACTTGCGTCTGTGTCGACACTGAAAACTTAAGTCTCGACAGAGTTGTGTCGACACTAACTTTTTGTGTCGACACAAATATCCTCACGACTTATTGTCTCGACAAGGTTGTGTCGACACCTATTCTCCTGTCGACACAGATACTATTTCTGTGTCGACACATCCTTTTTCTGTATCGACACAACACATTGAGTGTGTCGACACAAATATTGTACTTAGCCAAATTTCAACAGAAATTTTGTGCTAACATATGCTACTCATGGAAACTTGTGTTAACCTAGTCTAGGTTCAACATACCTAATTTAATTTTGAAATTATTGAATTTATTTTCATCCAGTGGTATTGTGAAAATATAAGCTATTTGATTATCTGTTTTTACAAACTCTAGACTAATATTTTCCTTTTCAACATGTTCTCTGATAAAATGAAACTTTATTTATATATGCTTGGTCCTACTGTGTGACACAAGATTCTTAGCAATAGAAATAGCACTTGTAGAATCACAAAATAATGGTATTCTACTTACCTGGATGTCATAATCTTCTGGGTTATGTTTCATCCACATCAATTGTGCACAGCAGCTACCTGCAGCTATATACTCTGATTCAGCTATTGATATAGCTACACTGGTTTGCTTCTTGCTACTCCATGACACCAGCCTCCCACCAAGGAACTGATTGGTTCCTGTGGTACTTTTTTTTGTCTTCCTTGCATCCAGCAAAATCTGCATCTGAGAAACCTGTTAATAGAAAATCTCTATTCTTAGGGTACCAAAGGCCTAGATTAGGTGTGCCCTTAAGATATCTCAAAATTCTTTTAGCTGCAGTATAATGAGATTCCTTAGGGCATGCTTGATATCTAGCACAAACACATGTTGCATACATGGTGTCAGGTCTACTAGCAGTTAAGTATAGTAGGGAGCCAATTATCCCTCTATACAAAGACTCAACAACAGGTTTCCCTGCTTCATCTTTACATATAGGCATATTTGTTCCCATTGGAGTTTTCATTGTAGAAGCTGAGTCCAAACCATACTTCTTAATCATCTCCTTGGTGAACTTAGACTGGGATATGGACAACCCACTCTCAGTCTGTCTAACTTGAAGTCCCAAGAAGAACTTCAGCTCACCCATACTGCTCATCTGAAACTTCCCTTGCATAAGTTTGGCAAACTTTATACAAAGGTTGTTTTCAGTAGAACCAAAGATAATGTCATCCATATATATCTGGACTAGTATTATCTTGCCTTTTGATTCCCTATAGAATAGAGTTTTGTCTATCTTTTCTCTATAGAATTTATTCTCAATGAGGAAGGCATACAAGGTTTCATACCAAGCCCTTGGAGCTTGTTTCAAACCATATAGAGCTTTCCTAAGCCTATATACATAATCAGGAAAGTGATAGTCTACAAAACCTGATGATTGTTCTACATAGACTTCTTCTTTTAAATCACCATTCAGAAATGCTGATTTCACATCCATTTGATATACTTTGAACCCTTAATAGGCAGCATAGGCCAAGAACAGCCTTATTGCCTCCAGCCTTGCCACTGGAGCAAAGGTTTGATCAAAATCAATACCTTCCTCTTGCATGTAGCCTTTTGCTACCAGTCTAGCCTTGTTCTTGACTATTGTGCCATTCTTATCAAGCTTGTTCCTGTAGATCCACTTAGTTCCTATTATGTTGTGATCGTTAGGTTTTGGCACCAGTTCCTAGACCTTACACCTTTTGAACTGACTGAGCTCTTCTTGCATTGCATCAATCCAGTTGGTGTCTTGCATGGCCTCTTCAATCTTCCTAGGTTCTATCTAAGACAGAAAGCTAGAACATAAAACTATGTTCATGCTCCTGTTCCTTATTAGAACACCCTAACTTGCATCACCAATGATCTGGTGAGTTGGATAATCCTTCAGGTGTCTCCTTGCTGGAGGAATTCTGTCACCATTATGGCTATCTCTAGTTTCCTCATCATGATGCTCCACATTTTCTTCTTCACCCAGAGAGACTTGATCTCCCCCTGGATAGCTGGCATCTTTATCTTCATCTAGATTAGAAGTAACATCTTCATTGATGGTCAGCTTGTCCAGCTTATCTGTTAGACCTATAGAACTAACTGAAGAACTAGACAATTCACTGTTAATAAACATTGACTCATCAAATACAACATGCATAGATTCTTCTACAACTTGATTAGTCAAGTTGTAGATCTTGTATGCTCTACTATGGTTGCTGTACCCAACAAATATCCCTTCTAGGGATTTGGCAGCAAACTTAGTTTGGTAGTGTTTACCATTGACTAGTACAAAACACTTACTACCAAAGATTCTGAAATAAGATATGTTTGGTTTTCTTCCTTTTAAAATCTGGTAGGGAGTCATCTTGTGTTTCTTGTTGATGGAGGCCTTATTGAGCACATGACTGTAGTATTTACTGCCTCAGCCCAAAAGTATTCAGGGAGAGTAGTGTCATTCAGTAGAGTTCTACTGGTTTTAATTAGAGTCCTATTCTTTCTTTCAGCAACCCCATTTTGCTCAGGAGTTCTAGGTGAAGAGAATTCCTGATGAATTCCAAGTTGTTCACAGAACTTTGTCATACATTCAGACTGAAATTCAGTTCCATGGTCACTTCTGATTTTGAACACTGAGCTGTTGTATTCATTCTGTATTTGTCAGACAAAAGTCTGGAAAATAGTTGGGGTTTCAGATTTATGCCTCAAGAAGAAAACCCATGTAAATCTAGAATAGTCATCCACAACAACAAGTGTGTATGCTTTCCTACCAAGACTATGGACTGACATAGGACCAAACAAATCCATATGCATGAGATACAAGCATCTCTTTGAATCTTTGATGTCAAGTGACTAAAAAGAGGACTTAGTCTGCTTGCCTTTTTGGCAAGCTGAGCACACACCCTCTTTTATGCACTGAACTTGAGGACGATTCCTAACTAATCCCATGCTGAACAGCAGTCCAATTGACTTATAGTTCAGATGAGCTAGCCTCTTGTGCCATTTGACACATACAGAAGCTTTCTCTCCTGCAACTAAACAAATAGGTGAGTTGTTATACTCACACTCTAGGTTAAGGCAATACACATTTCCTTTCCTAGTGCCAGTCAAGATGATCTCTTGATCACTTGACTTTTTTAGTAGGCACTCCCCTTTGAGGAAAGAAATATCATAACCTAGGTCACTAAGTTGACTTATGCTAATCAGGTTATGTTTTAGACCCTTTACATAAGCCACTTTAGTGATAGTAATTGAATCACAAGAGATGTTACCAAATCCTTTGATGATTCCCTTTTCTGATCCACCAAAGATAACTTTTGGTCCATTCTTTATGGGCACATAGTCCCTCAATATTCTCCTTGTTCCAGTCATATGTCTGGAATAGCCACTATCTAAGTACCATATAGGGGTATGGTCACTTGGATTTACCTGCAATAAATAATGAATCATTTACCCTTAGAACCCAACTTGCTAGTGGGTCCTAGGTCCTTGTTAGTTTGAAATCCTGTGAATGATCTAACAGGAATCCTACTTTTGGTTTTAACACTTAAGTTAAACCAGCAATCCATGGCAAAGTGGTCCATCTTGCCACAACACCAACACTCAAACCTATTATACATATTCTTAGGTACAAGCCTTCTTACTTTGTTATCATTAGGCTTGTTAAGTGTTGGTGCTGGAACAACATTCTTCAAGAACTCCTCTTGAATATGATGGGCATGCCTATAGATTGGTCTATTGACATTAGCACCCTTGCTCATGAAATTTTCATGCTCACAGTGACCATGTGTCATGTCATGATCATACTTGTTAGTAGGATTCACTACCTTCTTAAAGAAAATAGGGGGATTAAAAGCTTGAGGCTGAACTGGGACTTTACCTTTTCTATGAGAATTGGTAGCCCTAGTTCTTCCCTTGAAGCCTAGACCGGTCTTTCCTTTTTGTGAAACAAAGTTATCTATCAAAGGTAAGACAGATTTTGGCTTGGAGAATTTTGCCACTAGCTCTTCTCTCTTACTGAAGTTTTCCCTCTAGTTTCTTGATATGATTCTCTTTGAATGAGATTGTGCCCATCTGAATAACTGTAATGTTCTTCAATTTGGTAATCTCATTCAGTTTTTGATCCAGCAGTTTTGCTAAAACTGCTGCAGCCAGCTTAAGAGATTCAATCTCTTTGGCTTGCTCTTTAGCAAGAAACTTGCTCTTCTTTAGAGCATTCAACAACCCACCATACTCATTAATGAGTTGGTGAACATCCCCCTTAGACTAAGATCCATCCACTTCTTTTGAAGAAGATGCTTCTGATTCTGATCCAGTAAAGTAATCTGAGACTAGGGGTGAATTGTTTACCTTACTTGGTCCAGGCTGATCCTGGCACTTATCTTCTTCAGATTGGGCCATCAGCCTTTACAGTAATGTTCTTCCACTCCATTTATGGAGTCCAGCATCTGTAGGAATTCTAGTTCCCTAGAATCCTCTTCTGTTGAGAAGAGTCCAACATATGCTTCTGCCTCTTCTTCTTCAGATTCTGAAGATGAAGAGTCTGTCCAACTCTTCTCCTTCTGAGCCACTAGAAACTTCTCCTTCTTGCCTTTGATCAGCTATTTCTTCTTGTCCTTTGACTCCTTTCTTTTGTTAGGACAGTCAGCTATGATATGCCCAGACCTGTTGCAGCAATAACACACAATCTTAGAATTAGATGGTTTACCATGTTTAGAAGCATACCTGTCCTCCTTAGGAGTTTTCTTCTTCATGTAGTATTCATCCTTGGAATAGGATATAGATGAAGGCCTGGTTCTCCAATTCTTTTTCTTCATGAACCTTTGGAATTGTCTTGTGAAGGCAGTAAAGTCTTTATCAGATGTATGACTATCTGATGTACATGCTTCAGTAACACCTTCTTCTGCTTCAGTACTCCTTCTAGGTGGAGAAGGAGATTTTCTCCTACCCTTCCTTAAGCCCTCAGCCTTGAAGGCTACTGACCTTTCTTTATGTTCAGATCTGCTGCCCTTCTCTTCCTCTTTCCTAGCAGTAAGCTGCATTTCATATGAAAGCAGCTTTCCAAAAAGTGTAGGTGGAGGTGTGTCAGCCAGTTCGGACACTTCCCTGATTGCACATATCTTAGTGTCCCAATCCTTTGTTAGGGACCTAAGAAACTTGTCATTCAGTTCATAAGTACTTAAGACACTTCCATATGTCATCAGTTCATTCACTATTCTGAAAAACTTTTTATAGCATTCAGCTATGCTATCAGTTTTAATTTGCCTAAAGCTCTCATACTCCAGATACAACATGAACTTTCTGTCCTCTCTGACTTCTTCTGTTCCTTCCGTATAGACAATCAGTGTATCCCACATTTATTTGGAAGTTTTACAGTGCACAAGATTCTGGAATGTGGCATCATCTATGACACTTACAATTATATTCTGATCTCTTTTATCTAATGTAGCCAAGATGATTTCATCCTTAGTCATCTCTGAATAACTCTTTGGAGTTTGAATGTTTGCATACAGAACTGAAACCTTCATTGGGATGAAGGGGCCTTCCAGTACTGTGATATAAATTCTTGGATCAGATGCTTCCATAAACAGCCCGACCCTTTCTTTCCAAATGCCAAAAGATTCTTTCCTGCATATTGGCAATTTCATAGATCCAAATTCCTTTTGATTTTCACTTGAACCCATTTTGTTATCTATTATTTGCCTTGAAGAAATCCTTTGACTAGTAGGTCAACTTTTGAGGAACCTCCCTCTGATACCACTTGAAAGACTTTGTTTCAAGAGCCTAAACACCTAGAGGGGGGGAATAGGTTCTAATCTTTTTAAGTCTTTTTTATTTTAAGGCAAACAGATATTTATAACTTTCTTTAGCACAGAATAATTCAAACTACAGAAAAAAAGTGCAACACAAAAAACACCAGATCTATAGTGGTTCCCAAAGATATGGGTACATCCACTTTCCCCCTTTGTCTATCCAGCAGATAACTGGATTCAGCCTAACTTCCTTCCACTGGCTCGGATCCGCAGATCTTACAAACTTAAAATCCAAAATGTTTCCTACACCTCAGACTTTACACAAGTCCTACCTCAGATTCTTCCCTGAATCCTACCTCAGGCCTCAGCCCTACCTCAGCCTTTATAACTAGGATTACAACTCAGACTTTCCATAAGTCCTAACTCAGGCACACTGCCCTACCTCAGCATTTATAATTTTAGGCTTACAATCTCAGATCTAACAATAGATCCTACAAGAATTTGTGAGTAATAAGTTTTAGAAAACTTCACCAGCTAGATTCCTCTGTTGATGTTGTCTTCTTGATCAGTTCTTGTATAAACTGATCCTTCTGATCTAACCTAACTTAGCTTTTCAAAGCTTCTTGATTAGGACAAATAAGGTGGATCTATTCTTCAAGTTGAAGTTGATCTTCAGTCAGCTTCTTCCTTAGATTCAGATTGAACTCTAAATCTTTCTTGCAGACAGGCCTTGATCTGTCAGAATTCTTCTTTTTGATCACGAGATCTGTTCACGTTGATTGATATGAATCGTTTCCGATCTTGCTCTTATATAGAGCATGCTCCATGGTTACCGGCTGATCCGGTTCATAACAAACTTCTGACAGTTCTGACAGTGGTGTCAGACCGGTTAGTTATGACAGCTGTCAAGTCACCAGTCACATCACCAAGTTCTTCATTATTTATCCAACTCAGCATACAACACTCAGCAGACTTTTTTACATGTGTCGACACATATAGGCGAAGTGTCGACACAAGTCTTCAAGGTGTTGATACAAATACTCCAAGTGTCGACAAAGTCATACTTCTACTTCTCGACACTGCTTTTTGTTGTATGTGTCGACACAAGTCCTGTGTGTCGACACAAGTCCTGTGTGTCGACACAGCAGCTTCTTGTCTCGACATTTCTGTTGCAGATAGATGGTGTTGAGTGTTTGTCAAATGGCGTTGAGTGTGTGTGTGTCGACACAAGTCCTGTGTGTCGACACAATTACTTCTGAACTTGACACAACCTTTTGAGAGTTTGTGTGTCGACACAAGTCCTGTGTGTCGACACAATTGCTTCAGGTGTCGACATAGCTCCTGAGTGTCGACTCATCTTCTATTTTAAGTGTCGACACAATTCTGTTTTAAGTTGTCGACACATTTTGCCACTGTGTCGACACAGCTTTCCTGAGTGTCGACATAGCAGCTGGGTGTCGACACAACTTCCCTGAGTGTCGACAAAATTTGTATGTGTGTCGACACAGCTTGCTTGAGTGTCGACACAAATTTCCTGAGTGTCGACACAGTTTCTTCACAAGTGTCGACACTTGTACTTAGAAAATTTTCCTTCAAATTTTTAACCTGCACAATGAAACTCAAACTTCTATCAAATACACACTGATGCATATCATTAACAAAGTTATGGCTTCTCCAAATCTATTACACATTTTCCAATGTACCCAACAGTTGCTATTAGTGGCTACCCTTCTGTTTCTGGAGTCAGCAGAGTGCTTGAAGCTACAAGATATCGCCGGTGATGAAATGGGAAAGATCGATCCATACATCATATACACTCCCAGTTGTAACCTCTCTGATTCCTCTCTGAACCATAATTGGAGAGGGCAGTATGTTAGTCCTCACCCCTCTACTCAAAAAATCTAAATTTGAATTTCTTGATATTTCAGCATTTTTGAAGCATAATCTGTTTTTCTTTAAATGATACATCTACTTGATTAAGGCTCAGTTTTACTATTTGCTCTAGTGAGTTATGTTTGGCATGTCAATGGATATTACCTCCCCCCAACAAAAGAAAATTAGTTTTGAACATAAAAGTGGATGAAGTTCATTAGTTGAGTTAAGAGATGCTCACGAACGATGGTTCATGACCACTGTGTTCATGACCACCACCGTCGTGCCAAATGGAGGAGCCTGAATAAAAAAACCCCCTAATCATGAAGATGCATTGATTTCTAATATATGACTTCTAAATGCTGCTCAAATAGGACACACTGGTGAGTTATGAATTGTATTTAAACATGTCAGTAAATCAAACACCTTAGCTTATTAAATCAAACCCTCTCTTGATAAAAAAACCCTTGCACAAATCCATTTCATATATGTTAATATGTTATGTAGGACTAATATGAATTCATTCATGTACCTCTTTTTTTTGCCAGCGTTATCATGTTGATTGGCATGTTGATTGTGTGTGAAAAAAAATGAAACTTTATATTTAAAGTTTGGCTGGAAAGTGGAGTTGCAAATCCGTGTTAATGTGGGGACTGATCGTGATCTACTGGAGAAGATATCGGGGATCTATGTAGTTACAATTTTACCCTTATGAATTGTATTTAAACAAGGATCTTTTTTCCCCCAAAAAACTGAAGAGCACTGATCAAACCAAGGACTGAAGATCAAACCAAGAATTGAAGAGATCAGAATAGACATTGATGGCATATCATAAGAGGTAACTTCAAATTTTTCCTACTTGATTTCTTGCATTTATAATTTCTACATTACTTTTAACATTTCATGTGAACTTGAATTCTAGATTATTCATAACTTGGATATGGAGAAATAAACCATAGATAATAGAAAGTGAGAAAGATTTTTTAACCATAGATAAAAATTAAACAATTTAAACAAAATATTCTGGAAGAAGAACCTGTGCTATACTACTAAAAGTATAGCAATCAAGAAAGCAAACTTCCATGTTATAAATTGCACAACAGAAAAGTTTTAGTCATTTTGGGGATTCCATGGCCTCTGATTTATGAAATTTTTAGTTTAAAGTGAATTTTAGATTTTTCCAACTTATTCTAAGCTCATAGAGTAGAATTTCATAGCCCCTAATTTATGTAATTTGTGATTTAAAGTTTGTCTAACAAAATTATTGTTTATATTTACATTTAAATTGGTGCCCGGATTGAGCGAAAATCCTAGTTCCGCCATTGCTTACAACCGGGCCGAAGGCGACCATGCTCACGGTAACTACAGATCATTTTCCGCACATCTACTTTTTTTATTTCATATGTCTCTGATTTCACCTAATTTATTTTCCTCACTGTCCGAAATTAGGGACTTTCTTCGCGATCTTGGGAGCGGTGCTCTTCTTATCAGACTTCTATTACACGTGTATCGCTTACTATGCCTACAAGGGATAAACGGGTTTCCCTTTTGCAAGCATTCTGGCTGTCTGAAGGGTTGTTTGATCTAAGAACCTATATAGATCCGTTAACAAAAACACATCTCTCTCATTATTGATGATCAGAGCAAGCTCTTCAAGTTTTTCATCAAGGTCAAACTCAACCCATTCTCTCTTACGGTGATGTCTGCAAATAATGATCCTCAATTGCACGGGTTTTTGTTCATATGGCGGCTTATGGACTTTGTGATGTCAATATTTCTTGCGTTGGTTCTCTGGGTTGTGGTTGTGGATGGTAATGTTAGGAGGAGGGGGCTTATTGACTTTGTGGTTCCGTTTTGCACGGTGGTGGCGGTCGTGAACATTGTGTTTATGAACCGTCGTTCGTGAACGTCCAATCTCACCTAAGGAACTTCATTCACTTTTATTTTCAAAATTAGTTTTTTTTTCTTGGTAGCGGTCATAACAATTGTCATTTCAAACAAATATTTTTTATGGTTGTAGCATTTTTTGGCCAAACTCATCGGAGCAAAAACATCGTGCCACATGGACCCTTGGTTTTCCATTGAAACAAACTTTCAAAGAAGCTCATCCTCCGACCTTAATTGCTTCCTTATAGGTATACAGCTTTCTTTAGCACCATTTCTTATTTGTTGGAGGATCTTTATAAGAACACAATAAAGTAGCATGTTTTAAATTCTAGGCTTTGCAATGCATACAATTATAGAAAACAATCAACTATTTTGATGAAAAGAGAATAAAATTGTAGGAATCAGTTTAGATGAAAGTTCTATGACCTTCTATAAATTGTAGATTGGTTGAAGTTAAATCAAGTGTGTATTATTTCATTTCAAATAATGGGGTAAATGTGTTCTCCGATTTATTTTGTATTTCAACTTCTATTTTCTCCTTTTTCAGAATGTGTGATTGCCCTTGTTTCACCACATTCATTTATCGTGAAAGTAAGTAGAAATTGATGTGTTTAATTCTTTGCAACATATAATCTTTAATATCCCAAGACTTTATTGTGATGTATTTCTCTTATACTAATGGCGAGTTTTCTGAGAGCTCTGGTTTGGTTATTTTAATGGGTGATTGGATTATCCAATTGTAGGTATATCTCTATTTTGTACCTATGATAAACGTTGTGGATTGAGGTAACGGCTTCTCATCTATGTTTCTATGCTTAAGGATGGCCTTGGACAAGGCAACCCGTGCGGCTTGTAATTACCTCGATAATAGTAATCCTAACACTTCTCTAATACTGCTTATTCCAGCATGGAATTTCCCTCTAAAGATCTTCTGAGCTCGGTTTAGTTCTATTTAAATGATTTCCTCATCTACTTACTAAAAACATTGATATGATGATGGCATAAGACTGAAATAAGGCATGAAGTTTCACTACAAGAAAAACATATATTGGCAACAAAATTTATAAAGAAAAATAATTTGATGATAATTAGCAATAAAATAAGCAACAAATATAAAAAACAAATTTTCAAACAAAATTAGAATCAAAAATATTTGTTGCTAAACTAGAAAGTAAAAAATTTATTGCTAAAAATTTCTTGCAAAAATAGAAAGAAAAAAAATTGTTGCTAAAAAATTGATGATGATTACCTTCAAATAATTTGTTTCAAAATCTGTTGCTAGTTAGAAGTACATAAATATATATAACATTTGGCTCCAACCAAAATATATTGAGCGGCAAACTGAAATTTTTCATAAACAAATTTATAAATTTTAATAAAATATAATAGGTTGCCCTTTTTAAGTCTCACGGGTTTCTTCTTCCCCAATCCCTTTTAACCCTCACGCATTTTTTTCTTCCCCAATCAGTCCGCCACTTTGCCCCGGCCAACTCCGTCGCCCAAGGTGCCCCACTCTGCCATCCAATTTTACGAGCTCCACCCAAGTCCCAAAGTCTGTCGGCTAAGGTACCCAGCTTCGGCGACCGAGTTCCCCTGCTACGCCCTCTACGCGCCAAGCTCCTAGCTCCTCCAAGGTGCTAGCTCCGACGACCAAGCTCTCCATCCCCAACGACAACTCTGACGCCCTCCGCCAAGCTCCCAGCTCTGCCAAGGTGCTGGCTCCGACGACCAAGCTCTCCATCCCCAATGACAGCTCCGCAAGCTTAGCTCGAGTACTTCGCCGACCAAGTTCCTTAGCTCTGTCGACCTAGTCTATATTCCTACCGACCAAGTTTCTATCTGGTCTAGTTTCCAGCCCCGTCGAGCAAAGTATCCTTCCTTCAAGCTCTGCAAAGTTTTCCAACTCACCAAGTTCCCAAGCTCAACAAAGTACGTAATCGAATTACATTATGCATTATTTCACCTTATATTTGGTTTTTGGAGGTGGGAATAAAAAGCTCCTACACTTTTGTTCTTGTGCCTTAAAGTACTTAGATCAAATTAGTTTGGTGATAATACTTATCTAATATGTGCTAACAATCAAAATTCTAACTTTTGTCATTAAATAGAAGCAATTGACATGTGTAGTTTTTAAATTTATGAATCTAAGTTTTTTCTAGATTAGATACCAATAGTTGAATATGTGATCCCCACCATCTCACTCTATCTCTCTCTATGTTTTCTATATCTTTCTCTATCTCCAGGGATAGAAATGATGTAAAATAGGAGGTAAAATAAGAAGTCTAAATTTTACACCACTGAGAGGGCTTCCCTTTCTAGAGTAACAATAGACAAGTACATCAGTTATAATTATTATAATTTTGATTCTCCAAAACTACTTATTCTGGCCCCAATGCAGTTCATGAAGAAAATAAGAGCAAGTCCATATTAAAGATAAGAATCCAATCAAGACAATACCAAGATCAAACTAGCACATAAAATTGTATTTATTTAATATTACGAATGTACATCTTAGGCTTGTCCATTGCAACTAAAACACATTGTGTCTTAACATGCATCACAGAAAAGAAGTAACTATATCAAGTTCTTTTGTTCCTCTTTCTGAAGTTAATGCTTATAGGATTTCATGTTACTCTATATATATTTGATTTTTTAAAAAATTAGACAACTTTCTTCGGACCTATATCCCGGGTAGAAATTCATTTCTCAATTATGAATATAATCTTTAACTTATGAACTCTTATTTTTTATAGTGATGCAACTTAGTCTTCAATAACTATTTTTCTATGAGTTTTATATAGTCATGTTTGAGTATAAATTAAACTTTGGATTGTGACTAGATTTAGGTTAGTTGAGGGTGATACTTTTTTGTCCTTTAAGCTCATCGATCTGAAGCCCTCAACAGGAGCACTCGATGAAAGCCATCGACTGGAGATTTTATGCAACCTTATATGTTTTACCTCATGCACAATTGTTTGAGGAAGGATGGACTTAGCAGCACGTACGTAGTATATTACTTTCGTCGTTTTGAATTGGGTTTGAAGTATTATAAAATCACATGTATTTTGCATAATTGAAGATAATCAATAAAATCATAATATATATGATTTTGCAACAAATATTTTTTAGTAAGTGCACATTTACTTATTTTATGATGATCATAGTGTAATTATAACTTCCATTCTATATTTGATTAATTGATGATCCCCCATGCATTCGTCAGTTTAAACAAAAAATAGACATGTATTAAATAAATATTTTATGTTGTGCTTGCAGAATAACAATCATGCCCCCAGATAGGAGTTGGATTAAAAATCGTGTTTTTCCAGGTGGATATGGTATTACAGATGAATATCGAATTAGAGTTGAGGAATTCATAGCATTATGCCATCGTTATCCAAGATATATGGATCGAGGAAATATTCGTTGTCCATGTTGTGATTGTAAAAGTTTGAAATTTATTTCACCAAATATGGTTAGTTTTCACCTTATATCTAGAGGATTTGAACGTGGTTACATTAATTGGGAAAGGCAAGGAGAGCAACTTTGGGATGAACTGTCCATTTCGGCTCCTACCATTTGTATGCAAGAACATATAATAGTTGAGGAAAAAATTATCCCCGGGCAATATAATTCTTTAGGGGATATGGTTATTGATGTAGCTGGTCCTGAATTTGATTGGAATGCTAGGGATGTGCCACACACACCAAATCCTAGTGCTATAAAATTTTTTGAAATGAAGGATGTTGCAGATAGTCCTTTGTGGCATAATTGTGAGGATCACTCAGAGTTATCAGCATTGACACAACTTTTAAACATCAAGTCTGAATCAAACTTGAGTGAAAGACATTTTAACCAATTTCTAAAGGCATTTGGGCAAATGTTACCAAAGGGTCATAAGTTACCTGATAGCTTCTATTCATGCAAGAAGGTAGTTGCTCCACTTGGACTTGGGATTCAGAAAATTGATGTATACGAAAATGATTGCATGTTGTATTGGAAGCATTATAAAGATTTACAAGAATGTATGATATACCACCACCCTCGGTTTAAGCCTAGGTATCGAGGCGGAAAGAAAAAGCGCAAAGATATACCATTTAAACAATTAAGTTATTTGGAGCTTACACCAAGACTACAAAGATTGTACATGTCTAAAACTACTGCTGAACATATGAGATGGAATAAGGAAAATGTTGGGGAAGAGGGAAAATTATGTCATCCGCGAGATGGTGAGGCTTGGAAGCACTTTGACCAGACCCATGTTACATTTGCAGCTGAATCACGAAGTGTTAGACTTGCACTATCAACTGATGGGTTTAATCCACATAATCAAGGATCTAGACCATACTCATGTTGGCCAGTTATTATCACATCATATAATTTACCACCATGGATGTGTATGGATAGACCATATATGTTTCTTACCTTACTCGTGCCTGGCCCAAAGAGTCCAGGTAGGAGCTTGGATGTTTATTTGCAACCATTGATAGATGAATTGAAAATATTATGGTATGTTGGGGTTGAGACTTATGATATATCAAAAAGGCAGAACTTCCAGATGAGAGCAGCACTAATGTGGACTATCAGTGATTTTCCTGCATATGGAATGTTGTCGGGTTGGAGTACTCATGGAAAACTAGCATGTCCATATTGCGTGAATCATATCAAGTCATTTAGACTTAAACATGGTCGAAAACCATGTTTTTTTGATTGTCATCGTAAATTTTTGCCATTAGATCATCCATATAGATACCAAAGGGATGGCTTCACTAAGGGAAGAATTGAGATAGATGCACCTCCTATTCAATTAACTGGTCATCAACTTGAAGGTGTGGTAGCATTATTACCAAACATTCAATTTGGTAAGATTAAAGATAAAGAAAGAA
The DNA here is from genome assembly GCA_039513925.1 of Platanthera zijinensis. Classification (NCBI taxonomy): domain Eukaryota; kingdom Viridiplantae; phylum Streptophyta; class Magnoliopsida; order Asparagales; family Orchidaceae; genus Platanthera; species Platanthera zijinensis. Next base: position 122,390,843 of record CM077095.1, on the reverse strand, counting down.
TCGAAGGGTTTGGTGTATCACACAATTGGTTGAAACGTAGCATCTTTTGGGACTTACCATATTGGAAAACAAATTTGATATGACATAACCTAGATATGATGCACCTTGAAAAAATGTATTTAACAATATATTTAACATTATTATGGATGTAAAAGGTAAGACTAAGGATAATGTTAATGCTCGTCTTGACCTAAAAAACATATGTAAGCGCCGGGATCTTGAGATCAAAGAGGTGAATGGAAAGCATTTCAAACCTAAAGCAAGTTATACATTGTCAAAGGACAAACAAGAGATGGTGTTAAAGTGGATAAAAAATTTGAGGTTGCCAGACGGGTATGCATCTAACTTAGGTAAATGTGTTAATTTGGATGATTATAGTATGCATGGAATGAAAAGCCATGATTGCCATGTTTTTATGGAGAGGTTGCTTCCTCTTGCATTTCGAGATTTATTGCCAGAATTTATATGGAATGCCTTAACTGAATTAAGCCAATATTTTAGAGACATGTGTTCAACTATTCTTTATGAGTCAGACATGAGAAAGATGGAGAAGAACATAGTTGTAATATTGTGTAAACTTGAAAAAAATATTTACTCCTGCTTTTTTTGATTCCATGGAGCATTTGCCAATACACCTGGCATATGAAGCAAGGGTTGGTGGGCCTATTCAATATCGTTGGGTGTATCCTTTTGAGAGGTAAATATTTCCTTAAAATATTTTTCTCTTTCATATTATATGTATGTACTGACTTTTGTATATATAGGTTTTTGAACACTTTGAAACGTAAGGTAAAGAACAAAGCACGTGTAAAGGGATCAATTGTTGAAGCATACTTGATTGAAGAGACTTCTACATTTTGTTCTCATTTCTTTTCTGCTGATGTGGAAACAAGGTCTACAAGTGTAGGTCGTAATGATAGAGTGTTTCAAGTTGAACCTAATCATTTATCTGTGTTCAATTCTCCTGGTCGACCATTTAGCCCCAAAAAGGAGATGCGTATTTTAACTCCACTTGAGAAGGATGCATGTACAATATATATTTTGTTTAATTGTCCAGAGCTCTCCAAATATATTGAGTAAGTAATATTTATATGTTTAAGTTAGTTTTAATTATTAATTAAGAGTGTTAACCATATATGCTTTATAGACTTTATGATGCCGAGAAACAAGCTCAAATACCGGATCTAACTCCTAAGGTTTCAAAATTAGGAGTTATGCGTGATAAAGAGTTTTCCACATGGTTTCAAAATTATGTAAGCAAATATGTTATTATTCATTATAGCTTTATGTAATGCATATTGCCCATATTAACATTATAATTTATTTTTATGCCCAATAGGTTGAGAATCCGGCAAATCAAATAATAGACAACGACATCAAAATACTTGCTTGTGGGTTTAGTAGCATTGTTAAGTGTTGGAATGGATATTTTGTGAATGGATATAGATTTCATACGCTTGAGTATGGAGATACAAAATCTACAATGAATAGTGGAGTTTGTGTGAATGGGAGTTATTATAGTGATTCTAGTGAAGATTACTATGGTGAGTTGTTAGAAATCCTGGAGTTGAGTTTTTTAGGACTCATTACCAATACCATAGTGATGTTCAAATGTAAGTGGTTTGACACTGGAAAATGAGGGACACGGATTCACCCAAGATATAAAATTGTTGATATTAATAATGATCGTAGCATGGCTGAAGACAATCCTTTTGTTCTTGCTTCTCAATGTCATCAAGTATATTACACATCATATCCTTGGAGAAAGAAAGCACTTGATAACCGTTGGCGAGCTGTTTTCAAAGTTAAAGCTAGAAGCACTTACGAGATAAGTCATATCCCCATGCATAGTCAACATATAAAACTGGAGGAATTTTATCAGGAGACCTTGACTTCTAATCCAGCTCATGTTGTACTCGATGACATTACTACTTTAATTGATCTTCGTGTTCAAGCGGAAGAAGTGAATCTTGATATACAACCACCAAGGAGAGAAGTAGGGCAAAATGTTGACTCGTTTGAATCAAAGGATGATGAAGAATTTTATAAGGATTAATCAGAGGATGAAGATGACGGTCACGAGACACTCATTATCTTGGGGAAATGGTAATCTTGTTTTTTATAAAATTAAAATTTCCTACCTTGTGATCTTTTAATGCATTGGTGAAATTCATGTTGCTTTTTAGATTAATTAAATTTGTTGTAACAGAGCAAGAGTTGCCCGAAGAGTTGTAATAAAAAAACATTTCTCCTCGGTGGCTGAGCATCTTCTTTCAACATTTTGTATTTTTTTTGTGATGGTGGAGGTTCCTCTGATATTCTCTTTCTTTGTATGAATTTAGTTTTCTTTTCATTCAAGTTATATGGCCGATCCAAAGGGTCTTATCATTAGATAATTTGCATATATTTGTTAAGCACTCCATTTCATCCAGCCAATAATAAGTGGCAAAATCAAGTTTTGTGCTTGGGAAATGGCTGTTGGCTATGGAGCTTACAGTTTGTAGGGGGAGAGGCATGGATGCTTGGGTACTATCACTGGTACTTAATTAATGTTGAAACAAGGGTAGGACCAATGGAAATTTTACTGGGCGCAGGGTCAGGGAGATGTTTAGTCTTTGTCAATTAATGTGTATTAGGAGAGAGCAGTGGTAGTCCTGCTCCCCATTGTCGTCAAAGTCTCTTTCACAATTGACGACGGGAATTGACATCGAATAAGGTATTTTGGTCTTCCTAAGCTATTCTTGTTTTTTAGATCGCAACCGCTACTACTCACCTTATGCAGGCATCTGATCGACTAGTGATTTCACACTATTCTCTCATTCCGCTGCTCATTTGTTCTTGTTTTTTTTAACTGTAAGGTTTTTATTGAAGTATTTCCTCCACCAGCATGAATATGTGTGTACTCTATCAAGAGAACATTATGCATCTACTTGATATCTAACATGTTGATTTTGTTACCCCTGGTGTCACAAGTTAACTACTTTCCCACTACCTATAGCTTCCTCTCTTCACTAGTTGCCCATAACCGCCTGAAAGTGAGGGTAAGATCTACCTTTACTCTAGAGGGGAGGTGAATAGAGTATATTAAAATAATTTTGCAAATTAAAAAATAATTGGCAGTGGAAGACTTGATTTATTTATAGGTGTATTGTGCTTGCAGTAAATAAAACTAAGCAAGAAACAAAAACATAGCACACAACAAACAAAACACAGGCAACCAGAAGACACAAGGATCTATAGTGGTTCCCCAATCAACCTGGGTACATCCACTCTTCTACCACCCTAGGTAGGAATCCACTGCAGGAATAGTTGATCAGGTGTCCTGGGAACCAATGAGCTTTTGATAAGGTGCTCAAAAACCAACCCAGATTTTTTGATCAGGTGTCTTGCCACCACTGAGTTTTGATAAGGTCTCAGAAACCAAACACAAAACTTTTGAAGAGATTTTTGAGTAACCCTTTTACAGCAAAAGAAAAGAAAAGGAGGTGAAGTTGTTCTTCTCTGTTCAACAGTCAAAGAGAAGACTAGTGGATTGATGATGTCAAAGCTCCCACAGAGATTTGCAGTTGTTCAAGAAGAGAAGCTTTGCACACGGTGATAGGCCTTCAGAAGATGAGATCTCCAGCAAATGATAATTTCAGCAAAGACTGAAATGTGATGTGTCTAGAGTCTTGATTGATGAAGCCTTGAACACTTGAATCAGAGATGAGAAACTGTATTCCTGTAGTTCTGGTGTGTGTCTCACAGATCTCAGATGTTGTTCTTAGTTTTCTCTTGTTGTTTGTTGTTACAGTATTGTCTGTCTCTATTGTCTAAAATGATATATTGAAATCCAATCTTCTAGATAGCCGTTGTCCAGTCATAAATGACTTCCTTAATTGATAACTATCTTTGGAGGAAAGTCCTAAGAAACATTCTCTTTTAGTCTCCTTGAAACTTTCTCTAGATTAATTGAAACAGCTACAAAATCCTTTGCATTAACTGCTGGATATGAATAAATTTGAATTCCATAACTGACTGAATTTGAAATCCTAAAATCGTTGATCTCTCAAGAAAATCGTCGATCTGAGCTCGACTACCGTCGACTTGAGCTCAGAGACAGGAACGTGACTTGAAACAGAAATCATCGATCTGAGCTCGACTATCGTCGATCTGAGCTCAGAGATCTGGATTTTGGCTAGAGACAGAAACGTCGATCTGAGCTCGAAGATCATCGAACCGAGTTCGACGACTCGTTGAACTGAGCTCATAGATAGTCGAACTGAGTTCGATGCCTCGTTGATCATAGCTCGACAATAATTGCCTTAGTCTCACTGCACTTGTAATCTGATCTAGGAGGTCTTGGGGGCAGCTTTCAAACCTAAGTTATAAGCCTTAGACCTATTCTAGTTTGACCATTAAATCTATACAATGAGGTCAAGACACATTCCTAAGGACATAGTGATCCTTACCCAAATCAGTAATAGGGTGTTCCAACAATCTCCCCCTATTTGGGTTAGGATTACTATTTACATGACATAAAGGAATTAAAAAGCATACAAGCAGAAAAAAAAAAGCAAATACAACATTGCAGAATAATGAAATGCAACATTGCAGAAGCAAATGATTGATCACAGCAGATTGTCAGGGAGATATATATATATATTGTTCAGCTTACATAATTAGTCCTTTTCCTTGCCCTTTTTGAATAGAATTTCTCTGTTGGGATTTTGAGCTTCTTTCCTAGATCTTCTGTCATCAGCTGCACCTAGAGAGGTTTGAGATTTGGCTCTGGGGACAACTGCCTCTGGGTGCAACTTCATGTAACTTTCTGGGTCAAAGAATTTTCTAGAAGAATATCTCTCAAGCTCTTTCTTTCTTTGTTCAGATAGTGTAGTAATATTTGAAGTATCTTTTCCTTGTTCTCTTGCTTTCTTTATCTGGTCTAATGCAGCTAATTCCTTCATCCTTACTGTCCAAGATATAGGATTGTTCTTTAGATCTTCATGGGGAACAGGAGGTTCATATCTATTGATAGTATCAGCAGGAGGAGCTCTTGAGGAAACAATTTCTTTGAGCTTATATGGGAATGGACCAGAAGTTGAATCAATTGGGCCTTGTCCTTCCCTTTGATAAGGATGCTGTCTGGATTGTCCTTTTGAATATATTCTATATCCTCTTTGATTTCCTCTATATTGGCCTCTTCTGGACTTGTAGCCTCTTTGTTGATGTCCTTTGGATTGTGATCTATCTTGAAGCTGAGAGGAACTTTGAGTTGTAGCATGAGAGGTTTGGTGTGCTGAAATTCCACCAGATCCTCTACATCTGGAGAGGGAGGAGGAGGAGGAGGATGATGATGGGATGTGCCTTTGTCAAACTTCCTCCTCTTCTTCATAGCCTTCAATTGGTTCTTAGAAAATTGCATCCAGTGTTCAGTGATAGGACAATCATGTAGAATGTAGTAAGGAATATCATTATCATTAGTGGCTTTCTCTGCAGGAACTCTCTTCAATACTTTACTTCTTGATTTCCTCTTCCTTGCAATGGTTGTAGAGGAATCATCAGAATCAGTTCTAAATTCATCACTGTTTAAGCTTTGAGGATTGTCATACATCTTATCAACCCTTTTAATATATTCTTGTTGTTGTTTGGTTTGTTTAGATGAAGCAGCAGCAGCAAGAACAGGAGCAGTAACAAAAGCCGGAGCAAAAGCAGAAGTAGCAACACTAGCAGGAGCAACAACAGAAATAGCAGCAGGGGCAGCACTAACAGCAGAAATAGAAACACTAACAATAAGAGCAGCATAAACATCAGAAGCAACATTAACAGCAGCAGCAGCAATAGAAACAACATTATCCACAACAGCAAGCTCAATAATAATATCAGGCTCTGAAACACTAGCCTCTATCATTATCATATCATCAGTAGTATCAAAACAAACTTTCTCAGCAGGAGTATCAACACACACAATATCAGCAGTAGTAAAAATTTCCACAGCCTTGATAGAATTAATATAAGATAATATCAAGCTGGGATCACATCTAGAAACAGGCACAATGGCCTTAGTAAGATCTTCAGCTTCTTGAGCTGGAAGATACCTGCTATAGAGAGCATCAAATTCTGAAAGCAGTGACCTGAAGTCAACTGCACTGAAGGATAGAACTGGAGCTGGGCTTGAGCAACTGGCATTGCTTCTGAGCTTTGCATGAAATCTGAATCTGGAGCAGGCAGCATCACTTCTTCATTTATCATCTCCCCCTGCCTGGATTCAGTGTAAACTTGATCAAGGCACCCCAAAGAAGGGCTTGCCTGAGGGGGATGGAAAGAAGAAAGCCTGGCAGATAACTCATTGATTGATTGGAGAAGTGGAGCCATGGAGGTATCCAGCAAGAGTGTTAGCCTGGGAGCTAACATCTCATAAAGCTTATCTGCAAGGGCAGGAATGTCTACTTGCTCAAGGGATGCTTGAGTAGAGGTAGAGGAGAAAGGTGTTGATGGAGCTGCAGTGATGTGGAGAAATGATGTGGAAGGTAGAGGAATGGATGGTTCTGATATGGGGATGGTGGTGATGGATGTCACTGGAATGGAGATGGATGGGGTGAAAGATGGTTGAGCCAGAATATCTTGTAGCAGTTGTTGGTAAGAAGTAGAAGATGATGGGGGCTCTAAAGGTGATGAATGAGAATCATCCGTAAAAGAATCATCTAACAGATTGAATGATGGAAGATGGATGGATGAATCAATGTCAAGAGGGGATAATAATGTAGAGGATGGAATTGCTCTTGATGAGTGGCTGGAGGTGGTGAAGAAGTAGTTGGAGATGAAATTGAGATGGGTGATGAAATTCTGATGGGGGATGAAATTGTGATGGGAGAGGAAATTGAAATGGTGGATGTAGGGATGGTTGAAGAAACAGGAGATGGAGATGGTGGAGATGAGGAGGAAGCAGGCAATTCTTCTAGGGGCAGTAGCCTGAGGGGAAGTGATTGGAACAGTCCTTGTGCCAGAAGTGGTGGTAGCTGTAGGACCCCTGCTGGGTTTGGCAATTTGCCTATCCCACTTTCCAAAGAGAGCACAGGAGAGTCTCTTGGAAGCATTGATGTGCATACCATTGGACACAAGCAGTTGGGGGCATCTGTTATGCAAAAAAAAGGCCTAATATCCTCCCAAAGTTAACAAGGTTCTTGTTAATCTTCTTCTTAATTAAATCAAAAAAGAGTTCTCCCCAATTCAGATGTTTCTTATTAACTATAGCAGTCATCAAGCAAAACTGATACCTATATATTGTATCATGAGCAGAATGTTTTGCTAACAGAACTTTTCCCACTACATCAGCCAAGAACCTATATATACTCCACTGAAAGGTTTTTCTTAAGCAATTTGTTAGGGTTTCCTGCAGAATGTCCCATTCTATCTAACATAGTAGAAAACTCTTCTCTAGACAATTCCACTATATCATGTCCAATGCTTAATTGAAAAACTTCTGTTAGAAGAGCAGGAGTAAGGGATACCTGAGTTCCTGAAATACTCCCGACCACAGTATTTTGATCCAGATTGTGGGCTGTGTACACCCATTCTTTAATCTCATTTGCAGCCATCTTCATCCTTTTAGTCATGATTGTCACCAACTGTTGCTCCTTGAACAGCTCTAGAATATCCTTGAATATCTGACCACTTCCTTCAAACGAATCCATGTCTATATTAAAACCTGTGTCAAACTTCATTGCCTAAGATAGCAACTGAAGCGGCCATGTTTTCCTGCAAAAATGAACAAATACGACCAAGTGTAGAAGGGTTTGGAGGGAAGAAAAGCTCTGCAGAAAGTATGAATGCGCAAAAGAGAATGACAGCCGAAAAATGATTTTTATATTAGGGTTCGACGCTGAAAAGGAAAGATCGTTGAACTCAGTTTGACGATGTGGGCTTCTAAAGGAATCTGAAAGGTCTTCAACATCGTCGATCTCCGATCGACGATATTGGAGAGCGTCGAGCTCCGTTCGACGATCTCTGACCGAAAAGAGATAGCCTAGCACTATCTGGAAAATGTTGAACTCCAGTCGACGATTTCTGAGAACGTCGATCTCCGTTCGACGATCTTTGGGAAAAATGTCGGGCTCAGTTCAGAGATCAGAAATAACCTATAGACACTAGAAAAATCAAGTTTTTAGCCTAGTCTTGGTCAATTTTTAAAGTTTCAAAATCTTGGATCTTAATTTAAACTTCCTCCATCTAACATTCCTAACTGATTCAGGAAGAAAGTGTATTTCTTTTCATTCAAGGGTTTGGTGAAAATATCTCCCCTTTGCAAATCAGTTGGGATATATTGAAGTTCAATTTTATTTTTCTCAACATTATCTCTTAAAAAGTGATGCCTAATCTCTATATGTTTTGTCCTACTATGGAGGACTGGATTTTGGGCTATAGAAATAGCATTGGTGTTATCACAAAAGATTTTTGACTTATCTAAGTTGTAACCATAGTCTAGGAGCTGATTTTGAATCCACAATATCTGTGAGAAACAACTACCTGCTGTCATGTATTCAGCTTCAGCAGTTGATGTGGACACAGATGTTTTTTTCTTACAAAACCAAGAAACAAGTCTGTTACCAAGAAACTGACAAGTTCCACTGGTGCTTTTCCTGTCTACTCTACATCCAGCATAATCAGCATCTGAAAATCCAGTTATTTCAAATCCTGAATCTTTTGGATACCAGAGACCTAGATTTGGACAACTTTTCACATACCTAAGAATCCTTTTTACTAATGTTAGATGTGATTCTCTAGGGCTTACTTGGAATCTAGCACAGATGCATGTAGCAAACATTATGTCAGGTCTACTAGCTGTAAGATACAATAAAGAGCCAATCATTGCTCTATATGTTGTCTGATCAATAGGTTTCCCATGTTCATCAGCATCTAATACATCATTAGTAGGCATAGGTGTTTTCATACATGATGTTTCAGACATACCAAATTTCTTAACCAATTCTTTTGCATACTTGGTTTGAGAAATGAATATACCATCAACATGTTGTTTGACTTGCAATCCTAAAAAGAAGGAAAGCTCACCCATGCTACTCATTTCAAATTTAGAATGCATTAGGTTGGAAAACCTCTTGCACAAATTTGAATCAGTAGATCCAAAGATAATATCATCTACATAAATTTGTACTAGTAGGATATTGGACTTATGAGTTCTAATGAAAAGAGTTTGGTCTACTCTACCCCTTATAAAATCATTTTCCAAAAAAAGCATGCTAAGGTCTCATACCATGCTATAGGAGCTTGCTTGAGACCATATAATGCTTTATGCAATTTAAAAACATAATCAGGATGAGTTGGAGAGATAAAACCTGGTGGTTATCTAACATAGAATTCTTCCTTGATATTTCCATTGAGAAATGCACTCTTTACATCCATTTGATAGACCTTGAATCCCTTGTGAGCTGCATAGGCTAGAAATATTCTTATGGCCTCTTACCTTGCAACTGGTGCAAAGGTCTGGTCATAATCTATTCCTTCTTCTTGAGAGTATCCTTGTGCAACTAGCCTTACCTTGTTCCTTACAATAATTCCTTGATCATCCAATTTGTTCCTGAACACCCATTTTGTTCCAACAATGGAATGATCCTTTGGCCTTGGCACTAGCTCCCAAACTTTGTTTCTTTCAAATTGATGTAACTTCTCTTGCATTACAATGATCCAGTGTGGATCTTGTTCTGCATCTTGTATGGATTGATGCTCAATTTGAGATAGAAAACGGGTGTGCATCAGATTTTGGTTGACTTGATTTCTGGTTTGCACACCAATTGAGATGTCTCCAATCACTTGGGAGATTGGATGATCTCTTGATGTTACTAAATCAACAGGGGGTGTTGATTGTTCACCAACCTGTATTGTTGTTTCCTCTTGTGGAACAACAGCTGGCTCTTTAATGTGGTTCTCACCAAGATGTTGAGTTTCCTCTTCATCTTCACTGCTTTCACCTTTTTGTTGAATAGGTGAAGGTGTGGTACCCTCTTCAATTATGTTCAACCTATCCAAATTCTCTGAAAGAGAATGTACCTGCAAGGGTTCTATGGTAGAAGTATTCTTCTCCTTATAAGACATGTTAGTTTCATCAAAAGATACATGTGCAGATTCTTCAATTTTAAGAGAAGATTTGTTATACACCCTATAAGCCTTACTGCTCATGGAGTATCCCGGAAACACTTCTTCATCAGCTTTGGCTTGAAATTTTGCTATGTATTTCTTGTCATTATTGTGTATGTAACAAATGCAACCAAAATTTTTGAAATAATTTACTTTAGGTTTCTTCCCTTTGAGTAATTCATAGGGAATCTTGCCCTTCAGCTTATATATCAAACTTCTATTCAACACATAGTTTGAGGTGTTCACTGCCTCTGCCCAAAAGGATAGAGAAAGGTGAGCATCTGTCAATAATGTAGTAGTAGATTCAATAAGGGTTCTATTTTTCCTTTCAGCTACCCCATTTTGTTGATGAGTTCTAGGAGCTGAGAAAGTATGCATGATCCCTTCACTCTGACAGAACTCTTGCATAAGAAGAGAATCAAACTCTGTCCCATGATCACTTCTGATCAGGGCAATGTGAGTATTGAACTCAATCTATATGCATTTGAGAAACTCTGTCAAACACTTAAAGTTATCAGACTTCTTCCTCAGAAAGAACACCCATGTGAATCTAGAGAAGTCATCTACAACTACTAAGGTGTAAGATTTCCCTCCTAGGCTTTGTACTGTAATTGTTGAAACCGAAAAATCGGTCCCTGTGGAGTCCGACCCTTGCGGAAGGGGTGGTCGCACACTTACTTCTCTCCTCGCAAGCCCAAGGGACAAGGGAGAGGGACCGGGGACAGACCCAAGGCTTCAGCACGGAGGTCCCACCACACACCCGGAAGATCTTAGAGCGCTTCCCCTCCTTAGCCAAGTACTGAAGCTAAGGTACCTCAGAAAGCGCTAGAAGACCGGGTACAAGAAAGCGTGCCTTCTGAGGTACCCCTTGGGCCCTATTTATAGGAATAGACGGTCTGCAAATAACCAGGCGTCACTGTTTTCGAGGACTATAGGCAATCCAAAGGGAATAATATGATAAAAGCACCCCACAACTGAAAGACGAGCCGGCCCTGAGAAGAGCTCACTGAGTGGGGGCGGCGAGTACGGGCGCGAGAAGGCCTCCCCTGCGCTGAGGTGAGGAGCGGCGGATGGACTCGCCTCTCGCAGCGCCACGGACCTGACTCGCCTCGCCTCACGTCTGGGAAGGTCGGGCCTGAAGCCCTTGCTCGCCGATGACGGTCATGTCGGTACCCGCCGACCCCGCGGTTCTAGACGAGCATGTACTCGGTCGGGCCCTACGATGAATAGCGTCCTCTCGCCGGACTCAGCTCCACGATCTTCGAGCTCGACCCGACGATTGCCGAGCACGTACTCGGCATGCTGGGCTCGGCATACCCTGCTGAACTCACCTGAGACTTGGGGGCGGTCTGGGCCGGCCGGATCGGCTCCTGTTAGCCCACTCGCTGGATACGGGGTTGTACACAATCCCCACTCTTTGCGAGGTTGTCACAAACTCGGAAAGAAACATCCAACCCACTAGGATCCTGCGAGTGCGACAGGAGCCGAAAGGAATCTCTTGGTAGGGCCCACCGATGGCTATATATACATGCCCTGCCTGCTCGACTGACCCCCGCCCCTCTCTTTTCTTGAGCCCTGCCGAGATGCCACTCCCGAAAGAAGTCATGGAATGACTCGCGAAATCGCGCGAGGAGACCGCCCTTCGTGCCGCGGCCCTGATGGATCTGAGCGCCCCGACCCACCATTTTGCTGAATTCGGCTCGGCCAAGAGGGCGAGGCCCTTTCCTCCCGAGGCCGAGCACATCTTTGCCGACCTAAAGAACACTCTGGCCTATGGCTCCGACTCTTCCAACCATTCTGCCCTGGCCCCTCATGACAAAGACGTTATGGATCTTACCATTGAACAGGACCAAGGCGGCGAGGTCTCCATACCAAGGGTCGAGGGTCTACCTGCCAAGGAGCCCGAGTCCTCCCCTGACTCGCGCCCGCGAGACTCGCTCCTTGTCACCAAAATCGTGGAGCCAGACTCGCGGGGGTCGGTATCGCCGGCTCGCCTTCACTCTCAACATCCCTCCTCTGCTCCTGCGGTTACGGGGATGGACGCCGAGCATACATCCGCTCCTGCTTCCCCCAAGGACACTGAAGGTATTCCCCTGACCTCCTTGCTTTGCGTCTGATTCTAACTAGCGCTCGCTACTCCCACTCGCTATCTCGACTTTCCTGTGCAGGCCTCCCGGACCCAGCCGCGACTGATAACTCCGCCGAACGGGCCGTTTATTCACCTCTTCCATCGCCGCGTGCCTTGGACGTCTTTCTGGACTCGGAGGTGAACAGCCCCGAACGGTCGAGGCGAAGCCAACTGGTCCTGAAGAAGCTAGTGCGCGAGCTTCATGAGCTGAAGAAAGACAATTCTAGGCTGCAGGACGAGTGCACGCAGCTTGCCGGCGAGGCGAGGATCAGCTCAGCATACGCGGCGACATCTTCCTCCATACTTTTTGACGAGATTGACGATAACCTGCGAGCGGCGAACAGGAACCTGGGGCAGCTTCGGCAGCTCTTTGCGCAGTGGCTGGCGGCATCGGGCCGGCGAGACCGGGGTAATTGAGGACGGCTCTCTTGCGAGCCGACCGGTACTCGCCCCCATTGCCGCCCGGTCTACGCGCGCGTTTTTCTGCTTTTCTTTGCTCTGGACAATTTTCTTTTTAATGCTAAAATAAAGTGTATAAATTTTATCGCGCGAGCAAGTCTGTTCTTATTCGAGTGGTGCGTGCCTTTTCGGATTCCTTAGCTAGGCTCGCCTAGGTCGGCGAGTACAGAGCGATGAGACGGGATACGCAAAGCGGGGTATGCGAGCCGGGCTAGTCAGTCGGTTTCGCTTCCCCTTCTTTTTCTATAAATAGGGATCCCCACCTACCCCCGGCTACGCCTTTATTGCCCTCTCATTCCTTCCTTTCCTTGCCCTCCCTGCCTACTGCTCGCGCGCCTTCGTCCCCTCAGCGAGCATGGGTAAAGGAAATCCCGACTCCGAGGGCCACTCCAAGTGCGCCCAGAACTTCGCGGACCACTGTTTCTTCGAGGGGAACACCACGGTGAGCGAGCTCGCCGAGTTTGTGGCGGATTACGTCCCTGCCGGCTTTGTGGCCCGCCTCCCGGCGGAGCATGAGGCCATTAACTCGTTCTTTGAGGACGAGCTCGCCTTCCCCATCTCGCACTTTGAGGTGGGGTTGCGCCTGCCGCTCTGGCCGGAGGTCCGCCAGGTACTCAAGTACAACGGCGTTGTGACCGCACAACTTAACACCAATGCTATCGCCATGATAGTGGGGTTTGCCTGCTACCTCCGCCGAGAGCGGATCGAGTTCAACCTAACCGTCTTCCACAAGCTCTTCTCCTACAAAGCCAACGCCGACGGGGTCGCCTTCTTCGGCGGCACATCCATAAAGGTCTGCGAGGTCGCCAACAAAAACCATAACTGGATGTCGAAGATCGCCTTCATCCGGGGCGACCTCGGCAATATCCCCTTCTCGCCTTTGCAGAAGAGCGAGGAGGTTTACCGGCCGCCGTCAGTGTCTGGTAATGACGTCGAGCTCCACAAGTTTTTCCTGTACAAGGACTTCGAGGTCGCCTTCCTCCGTCGCGGCCTCGAATCCCTGCCGCCTATCCTTCCCGGTGAAGGTTTGCCTTGCCCACCTTCTGCTCGCCATTTGGCCTGACCGATCAGAACCTCATTCTTTGGCTAAGTCTTTTTTGCAGGGGAGAGACTGATCCCGGTGAACCCTCCCTTCGCCGACCCTGGAGTGTTTTCGGACCCGCTCGAGCGGGCCCGGGCCGCGGCTGAGGTGTGCCGGGAAGAGAAGGTCAGGGGGAAGCCCTCCAGTAAGAGGCGGCTGGAGCTTGGGGGGCCGAGCTCAGTCCACCGCCCCTCGGCCCCTAAAAGGGCGAAGGTGGTCTCGCGAGGCCTTCCACAGCAGCCCGCGTCGCCCGTCAGGTTCATGAGCTCGCCGGAGGTTTTTTCCGACGAAGCCCCAGCAAGCCCACTGAAGGAGACATCATCCCCCCGCGAGAAGAGGCGTGGGTCCCCCTCTCCTCCTTCCATCGAGGAGGTTGCCCCCAGTGGCTCGGGAGCTCCAAAGGACCACCCCCACTTCGGGAAGGGGGGAAGGAGCAAGGATGTGGCCGGTGAGCCGATGCTGCTTTGGGATGAGGGAGCCCATCGTGTCTCCGTCTCTACTCGCGCTCCTTCCTGGGGAGCTCGTCGGCCTCCCACGGGCCACGCATTTGCCCTTGGCTTCGGCCTCTATGGCCGGGAGGGCGCCGATGCCTAAAAGAACCTGACCCCCCGGCAGATAGGTCATGAGGGCCTGCAGGCGCATCTGAGGGCCTTTGAACTTCACCATATGATGGTCCGCCGCGGCTTCCAGCTCAGCCAACTCCTGATCAAAGCCGAGCAGGTGCGCGACCTGGCGGCGGAGAAAGCTGCTGACGTGGAGCGGCAGTTCGGCATTGCCGAGCGCTTACTCGACGAGGCTTCAGGCGGGCTGGTAAGAGTTGACCAACCCTTGTTTTGACTTGGAGAATATTTTCAGAGAGTTTGACCCTCTTGCTTTTCAGGATGCCGAGTCCGCCAAGGTGCTGCAAGCTCGTGCCAGTGAGCTGGAGGGCGAGACTGCCCTGCTGCGGCTCCGCCTCGCAGATCAGGAGGCCGGCTCGCGCGAGCAGGAGGCCTTTGCTGCTCGTTCGGCGGCCGAGGTGGAGGCGTTAAAGGAGCAGAACCGCTGTCTCCAAGGCGAGGTCCGCCGGCTGACGGAAGCCCTCTTCCACCCAGACAGTGCCGAGCCGCCTTTTCCTTACAAGCGGCCCCGCTCTAAGATCTTCCGGGTGTGTGGTGGGACCTCCATGCTGAAGCCTTGGGTCTGTCCCCGGTCCCTCTCCCTTGTCCCTTGGGCTTGCGAGGAGAGAAGTAAGTGTGCGACCACCCCTTCCGCAAGGTTCAGACTCCACAGGGACCAATTTTTCGGTTTCAACAGTAATGGGTCCAAAAAGATCCATGTGTAACAGATACAAGATCCTAGATGAATCACTCTTATTAAGTGACTTCAAACAATTTTTAGTTTGCTTGCCTAATTGACAAGCCCTGCAAAGTCCTTCCTTCTTGTAGGGGCCAGAAGGTAGTCCTCTAATAAGGTTGTCCTTGGATAGCCTAACAATGGTTCTAAGGTTTACATGTCCTAATCTCTTATGACATAGTTCATTTGGTTTACTAACCGAGTTGAACAAGCAGATATCTACCTTAGTTGAATGAAAATCTACAAGATAGATGTTACCTTTCCTTTTACCTGTCAACACAGTTATGTTGTCCTCTGATTTAATTTTGCATGAGGATTTGTTGAAATTCACCTGGTAGACTTCATTACATAATTGACTGATGCTGATTAAGTTGTGTTTCAGTCCTTCCACATAAGCCACCTTCTTGAATGTGACTGACCCTATTTGGACTGCACCATATCCTTTGGTATGTCCAAAGTTTGAGTCTCCAAATATGAATTTGGGTCCAAGATTGGCTTTGAAGGATGTAAGATTATCCTTGCTCCCTGTCATGTGCTTTGAGCACCCACTATCCAGATACCATTGTTGGTTTATTGTTGGATAGGTCTTCACCTACACATAAAACAATTTATTTGTTTTTGACCCAGTTTACCTTGGGCCTAGGTTGATAGCCTTTAAAATCTGAAATAAAAGACATCCCTGGTTGACTCTTATAACCAATAAAAGACATCTCTGGTTGACTCTTATAACCTTCAGGATTATATCTCCTAGGAGGTATTATCCATTCAGCATAAGGGTTAAAGCTTTGGGATGTAGGACCTCTAGGATTGAAGTTTGATTTACCCTTAAAAACTTGTTCAAAGCTCTGATCTCTGTTCGACGATCTATGAGCTGAGTTCGACGATCTTGGGTCAGATCGTCGAGCTCCGTTCGAAGATCGACTTAGCCTGAGTCTAGAGTTCAGCGATCGTCGACCTGATTTCGACGATTCAGCTTGAGATTGCTGAGCTCCGTTCGGAGATCGTCGAGCTCTGTTCGACGTTTTCCGTTGAACCTTGTTTTTCTTAGGAAAATCAAAATTTTTCCTAGCTACCTCTACAACTCCCTTTCCTTTATCTGAGATAAATTTGATTGGGGTTGTTAATATTATAGGTTGGCTGGATGAAGCACCCAAGCCCAGTGTACTGTTAAGTCTTGAGTTCACTGTGCTTGTGATGTCCATCAGTCTGATGCTTCTCCCATTAAGGGATTCTTCAAACTTCTTTTCCTGAGATTGTTCACTTTTTAGTGAAGCTATCTCCTCCCTACAACATTCTAACTCCTCAGAGAGTTTGAGGTTATCTGATTTTAAAGTGCTATGTTCAGATAGTTGATTCTGAGAGAGATAATCTCCTTCTCAGACTCTAGTAGGTCAAAACATGGTGCCTTAAACTCAAATTTAAAGTCCTTTGAATTGAAATCAAAAGAATCTATTACCTAATCTTCTTCAGCTTCATGTTCAGATTCAGATTCTGACTCTTGTTCTATATCAGAATTATGTTGAGAGGCATTGATAACCATCATGCAGAACTCCTTCTCTTGGGCATCATCTTCATCATCACTTGAGCTTGATGAAGCCTCTTATTCTTCTTCAGTCTCACTCCAGGTTTCAGCTACAAATCCTTTCTTGGTGTGTTTGTTCTTGTTGGAGGAGGATTTATCATTGCTATTTCTCCTGAAGTCTTTGTCTCTTCTCCTATCGTTCTTATCTTTCTTGTCCTTATTTTGGTTATCTGGACAGTCAGGCACAATGTGGCCTGGTTTCCTGCATCCAAAACAAATAATTTCTTTATTACTGGACTTGTCATACCTTGGCTTTTCATGGCCTCTGGATGACCTTTTCCTGAAGTCTTTTCTAGCCATCTTGTAGAATCTTTTGGCTAGTAGGCTCATTAGCTCTTCATTGCCTATGACCTTGTCTTCAGTATAATCTTCTGTAGCTTTGAAAGCAATTGTCTTCTCCCTTCTTGTTGCTGGAGAAGCTGTCTTTTGCTCTTCCTCTCTATTTTTGATGAGCTGCTCATAAGACTTGAGCTTGCCCAATAGTGCTTCAGTGGTGATCTCATTTAGGCTTCTGGCATCCTTGATTGGCTAGATCCTTAAGTCCCAAGTGCTGGGCAAGCACATTAGGATCTTATCATTGAGTTCAGTTAATGAGATCTCCTTATCCAAAGTTTTCAGTTCACTAACAATTAGACTGAGTCTGTTATACATGTCAGCTACTGACTCAGTTTGTCCCTTCTTGAAATTCTCATACTAGGTTATGAGATGAGATCTTCTGTCCTTTCTTTCATCAGCAGATCCTGACACAAGCTCATATAGCTTGTCCCATATTTCTTTTGTTGAGTTGCATTCAGCCACTTTTTGAAATATGTCATCAGACATAGTCTGATCCAATATGTTCATTGCCTTAGCATCAACAACTTTCCACTTTTTGATTTCTGCATCTGTTCCTGAAGGGGGTGGAACAACACTTGTACTTGTACTTTCTGGAGGTCTTGGACACACTGTCAAAATAGAATTGAACATATCCTCATCAATATAATTCATGTATAATCTAATCATCCTTGCCTTCCAAAGTACAAACTTAGAAAGATTGCACACTGGAGGTCTGGTGCTTGCATAGTCTTTGTTCTGTGCCATGATTTTATATGAAAATAAATATAATAGAAATAATAACCCTCTATTAAAGATTGATCTTATCAGAGATCTTTTGGCTCAGGTGTTAGCCTATAAAACAACCAACCTAGTGAAGATCTAGTTGTTGAATAACCAACCTGCCTCTGATACCAATTGAAAGTGAGGGTAAGATCTACCTTTACTCTAGAGGGGGTGAATAGAGTATATTAAAATAATTTTGCAAATTAAAAAATAATTGGCAGTGGAAGACTTGATTTATTTATAGGTGTATTGTGCTTGCAGTAAATAAAACTAAGTAAGCAAGAAATAAAAAAACAGCACACAGCAAACAAAACACAGACAACCAGAAGACACAAGGATCTATAGTGGTTCCCCAATCAACCTGGGTATATCCACTCTTCTACCACCCTAGGTAGGAATCCACTGCAGGAATAGTTGATCAGGTGTCCTGGGCACCAATGAGCTTTTGATAAGGTGCTCAAAAACCAACCCAGATTTTTTGATCAGGTGTCTTGCCACCACTGAGTTTTGGCAAGGTCTCAGAAACCAAACACAAAACTTTTGAAGGGAGTTTTTAGTAACCCTTTTACAGCAAAAGAAAAGAAAAGGAGGTGAAGTTATTCTTCTCTGTTCAACAGTCAAAGAGAAGACTAGTGGATTGATGATGTCAAAGCTCCCCCTTAGATTTGTAGTTGTTCAGGAAGAGAAGCTTTGCACAGGATGATAGGCCTTCAGAAGATTAGATCTCCAGCAACTGATAATTTCAGCAAAGACTGAAATGTTATGTGTCTGGAGTCTTGATTGATGAAGCCTTGAACACTTGAATCAGAGATGAGAAATTGTAATCCTGTAGTTCTGGTGTGTGTCTCACAGATCTAAGATGTTCTTAGTTTTCTCTTGTTGTCTGTTGTTACAGTATTGTCTGTCTCTATTGTCTGAAATGATATATTGAAATCCAACTTCTAGATAGTCGTTGGCTAGTCATAAATGACTTCCTTAATTGATAACTGTCTCTGGAGGAAAGTCCTAAGAAACATTCTCTTTTAGTCTCCTTAAAACTTGCTCCAGATTAATTGAAAGAGCTAAAAAATCCTTTGCATTAACTGCTGGATATGAATAAATTTGAATTCCATAACTGACTAAATTTGAAATCCTGAGATCGTCGATCTCTCAAGAAAATCGTCGATCTGAGCTCGATTATCGTCGATCTGAGCTCAGAGACAGGAACTTGACTTGAAACAGAAATAGTCGATCTGAGCTTGACTATCGTCGATCTGAGCTCAGAGATCTGGATTTTGGCTAGAGACAGAAACGTCAATCTGAGCTCGAAGATCATCGAACCGAGTTCGATGACTCATTGAACTGAGCTCAGAGATAGTCGAACTGAGTACGACGCCTCGTCGATCTGAGCTCGACGATAATTGCCTTAGTCTCACTGCACTTGTAATCTAATCTAGGAGGTCTTGGGGGCAGCTTTCAAACCTAAGTTCTAAGCCTTAGACCTATTCTAGTTTGACCTTTAAATCTATACAATGAGGTCAAGACACATTCCTAAGGACATAGTGATCCTTACCCAAATCAGTAATAGGGTGTTCCAACACCGCCACATGTTCTGAATATTTCCCCATTACCTACAGTAAGTGCCCCACTAAAAATAATTTCTTTTCAATTATTGGCCACTACTACTCACCTTATGCAGGCATCCGCTCCTCTTTCTTAATGCAAAAAATTCAATTCAGAGCGCTATCTCTAGATTATAGAATCTAGTTGTCTAGCTCAAGTTGTTGAGCTTTACTTCATAAGTTTTTTTCAGACAGAGGTTGCCTCCCTAGATTATAATATTATTATTTACTTCTGATTATGCATCCAAGCGAGCTTAGCTCGCATCATGTCTCTCATTAAAAATAGTGTACATCATTTTGCAATTGCTTTTTCCTAATACTTTATACTTCACAATTGAGGTCCAGGTTATAATTATCTTTTGAATCTTGTAATGATTATATATTTTGAATACTATATGATGTTCTATACTTTTTGTTGATATATGCTAAAATTGTCTACAGTTATTATGAGGACTAGAGGAAGAGGCGGTAGATTATTATCTCATAGAATTCAGGATGATAGTTTCTTGAGTCTTTTAATGGAAAATGCAAAAATCATTCAGCCACAAATTTTGACTCACATAATGAGATAGATGAGGATCAAGAGTTGCCCGAGGAGGTTAATGCACAACAAGCTGATTGCATGCTTCCTATTTTGGACCAACAAGAGCTAGATAATTCAAGTTTCAAAGATGAGGTCGAGCATGATGAAGATGGTCACGAGATACTCATTATCTTGTGGAAATGGTAATCTTGTTTTTTATAGAATTAAAATTTCCTACCTTGTGATCTTTTAATGCATTGGTGAAATTCATGTGGCTTTTTTAGATTAATTAAATTTGTTATATTGTAATGTCAAATTTACAGCTTAATTAGTACCGCTGCACCACAGTCCATGTTGAACAATCTAAGAGGTTGGTTCAATGAAATTTGGCCTATCTTTAATAAAATTCCAAATGATGTAAAACTCAACTTGTTTAGTAAGTTTAAGGTAAAAAGGTTTCTTTCAAGTAGTTATTAATTTATATTTTGTATTGAATGACGTAACTTCAAATTAGATAATTTGCAGGCAAATTTTACTTGGTGTGCTCCTTTTACAGAGGAACAAGTCTATAAAATTTGGAAGAGTTATTTAAGTAGAACAATGACTTTAGAGATGAGGCGCATCCGAAGAACCACGAAGTCAAGGTCCGGAACTCCACTGATGTGGATGAAAAAAGAAATATTTGATGGACTATTGGATATATGGGATGCAAGTAAATTTAAGGATCGCCAAACAAGTAACCGCAGAAATCGATTATCTGATCGAGATGGCCTTGGGGTGGTTAAGAGCTCCGGGGGTACAATTTCTATTCCTCACCATGCACATAGGATGGTAAGTGACTTAAACTTTATCGAGTATTTTTCAAATTCTTTTCTTGAGCATTATGTTTCACAAGGTCATTGGATTTTTCATCTTAACTTTTTATTTATGACAATGCTATAATTATCTTGTGAATATTTTTTTCCAAGTTTCTCCTTTTGCTTCACTATTTTTGTTCTCAAATGTTTATTTAATTTATTTTTGTTGTATACAATTGTATTTAACCGAGTTAAATTATAGGCACGTAAAAATTGTGGGATACCGGTCCCTCATGAACAAGTTTTTATTCGAACTCATAAAACAAAAAAAGGGCAGGGAACTTTTGTGGACAAAAAATTAGAGAAAATATATGTTAGTAGTTTCCTTCTCTTAAATTTTTAATAGACTTGTAATATATTATTTGCTAGCAATGATACTAACTCTTGTTTTATTTCACTTTATAGGATACTTATATTGCAAAACTTAAAGAGAAGCAATCTCAAAGCAATGATTCAATTATATTGCCTTCTATCCATGGTTCATCCACATATGATCATGATTTATGGGTAGAAGCATCAGGTGGACCAAAACATGGGCTTTGCTACGGCTTTGGCAACTCATATAATGATGATATGATCTTCTCCACCACTAGTTCAAGCATAAACTCCTATCAGGTTGAAATTGAAATACGTGGTGGTCGTTTACAAGAGTTAGAGAGATAACAAAAGGAGATGAGCAATACCATTGACCAGAGAATTGATAATGCTGTTAAAACTGTTGTTTCTGCCGCACTAGCTATGCATGGTATTTATTCAAGCCAACATTTTTCTCCAGGATCATATTCTTCCTCGGGTCAATTCTCCATTCCAACTGCTCCTAGCTACTTTCCTGCTCAAGTTGCTTCAGGTGGTTATTTTGGAGCTCCTGGATATTTTCGTGTATCAAATCAATATCCTCATATTCAGAATCATACCTCAAATCAGGATCATTCTCCAGTTCAACACCAATCTTCAGAAAATCATCATTCTCCGGACGGGCTAGTTGCTCGTTTGTAAATATCACATTTATCAATTACTTTTGTTCATGATTCTCATCATGTAATATGACACTTAGATTGTTTTGTGTTGAAGATGTGTCAACATTTTGTTATGTATTGATATTTGATTCAGTATCAACATTTGGTTATGTATCAAAATTTTGTTAGTATGACATTTGATTGCATATATATAATCATATTGAAATTTTATATTGGTCTACTTGTTTTATAATTGATATATGAGTTATACATTGTCATTAATTACTTGACCTGTACAATTGCATATTTAAAATTTAATTGAATATAGGTGAGTTGCTTGTATAATAGGTTCGGTCTATATAATTGACTTGTACAATTGCTTGTTATACAATTGCATATTTAAAATCTATTTAAAATCTAATTGAGTTATAAATGCTCGTTCTATATAATTATAATGTATATCTGGAAATATTTTAATTATAATTTTTTTTAAACCATATTGCTTATTTAAAATGTATAGTTTACAATGTATACATTCTTTGTTTGTTGATTCAAAATAAAAATTTATAATCAATTTTTCAATAAAATAAATCAATGACATGATCAATATATTCTATAGTATTTGATATTTTTAACTACAAATTTTGTAACAAATTTCTTGCTAGCTAAAATTAGGGACAAAATAATTCATTGCTGATAAGCAACAAATATTTTGTTGGTAAAATTTCTTGCTAAATTAGAAAGTTAAAAATTCCTTGTTGTTAATTCCTTGGTGAATTATAAAGCAAAAAATTTCTTGCTAAATATCTCTTGCTGAATAGAAAGAAAAATCACCCTAGCTAAAATTAGCTAGGCTCAAATTAGCTAGGAATGATTTTTGTATCAGAATTTGTTGCTTATCTAAATTAGCAACAAAATTGTGCGTTTTGCAAGGAATTTTAACCCTTGCTAATAAATGTTTTTCTTGTAGTGTTTGAATCAATTCGGGACTTGATTGTCGAATTTGAGACGGGCGAGGGGAAATTGATTTAATATAATCAATTTTAAGGTGTTTTTGTTTAATGATTATGTACAATATTTAGCAAAATGAAAGCAGAAAAAAAAAACTTTCTTGGAACAATAAGTGATACTTTGGTGATCTCGTTGAAGACATAAAAGTCCTATCATAAGTATTTGCTCTCTAGATGTCAGATATATGAAGACCGAAGAAGCCGCCAAATGTATTTCTGCAATTCTTTTTTGATTACATTCATTGGATTACTACCTCTGGATTTTGCATTTGCTCTTCAATGTTTTAGGTTCTCAACTCTCTGCATGTTTCTTTTCATGGAATTGGAGATTGCTCAGCTTGCGCAAGAACACGCTACCCTAAAGAAGGAACACAAGGAGGTACATTTGATCTTCTAGCCTGCAATATCTCCCGCAGGATCTCTCGCTCGCTTAGTGTCAAAGATAATTGAGAAACTAAAATTTTTTTATAGTACCCGATGTGTTTATCCTGTGAGCATGCTCGTCAGTTTATGGATTCCTAGAATCTCCCTCACTAGTGATTTCTTGTAAGAGTTCTTCAATATGTAAGGGTTCTATTTGAGTGATGAGTGACATTTGCCTTCTTTTTTGTGATTTTTTTGGTAAAGAAAAGGCTGGATCCATCCAGATCTGATGGACTTTTTAGATTTTTTTTATTACCGCTTGTTTGGCTTTTAGATCTCGCGAGTATATGATTTTTTGTTGCCTGGGTGACATGATTCCATCTCGGATCAAAATTTTACGTAGAGGTTAGAGAAATTTTGAATACATTCAATCTCACTGTCCTCCTTGTTTACTTGTTTTACCATTAGATTATCAATTTTTATGGAGCTTTTATGTACTTCATAATAGTAGCACTTCACTGTCAGATCTATTTATTCTTGAGTTCTTTTTGTTGGATCTTAACTGTTCAATATTTGTATATAGTTGAAATTTGGGTGTAATTGGTTTTCTACTTTTTTTCATCCTTACATAGAGGTTAGAGAAATTTGGATGTAATTGCTTGTAAGCTGTGTTTCATTGTTTTGAAACAAGTGATCAGTCGAGCCCCTCTTTTGTGAATGAGGGAATTGAATTTTTGTTCACTGACGGTTATATTTATGAAAAGTTTCAAAATTTCTTGAAGATTCTTCATTTGACTGGTCATTTTTGTTCAATTTATATCATTTTGTTAAAAATGAGTGATAAAAATTTGAAATTGCAGCACTTCCCATCACCTCCAACAGAACAGTAACTGGGTTGAAGCCAGAATGTATTCAGTTTACTGATCTAGAGCTGGTAATGCTTTTGATTTGGTTTTAATGATTTGAATTTACCAATTTGCATTCTGTGGTTTTACTTCGGAGCAATGGTTTATATTTAGCGGTTAGGTTTATAAAATCATATGCATGTTACTCAATTTAAAGTTGTGTGAAAACACGAGTAAAATTGGCAAGAAAGCACGAGAAAAGCTAAACTGGAGTTTGATTGGACATAGTTTGATTGAACTATTGCCTAGAACAGCAAGATTTGCTTGAAAATGCTTAACTTGACTATGCTTGAATTAGGAAATGGATCTTGATTGTGCTTGAAAAAACTTAATTGGCCAAGATCAGATCAAACAATATTTGTTTGATGTTTGATATTAAAATGTTTGAACACAATTTACATTGGGTCTTCGTATGGCGCGACTTATTTCCTCTGATTAATTTGATCAAAAACGCCTTTATCATAGAATGTATGATTGTCAAGACAAAGGTTATGACCACTACTAAGGAAATAAATTAATTTTGAGCATAAAATTCATGAATTTTTGTAGGTGAGGTTGGGTGTTCACAAACGACAGTTCATGACCACCTCGTTCACGACCGTCGCCACCACGCCAAACGAAGCCTAAAACTAACAGCAATAATCACCCTAAAATACAATAAATCAAGCTCAGTAATTGTTTTTGAAACTCTTATGTTTATACTAGGGCAATATGTCACCATTTTTCTTCAGACGGTGAGACACAAATATCACAGTTCTTCTGTCAATTCTAGGAAGAAAAGGAATTTAACCGTTTCCAGAGATCTCCGTGCTTCGAGAAAGAAGTAAAATAGTCAATCCCTGCATTCCAAGAGATACTTCTCGCTGCTTCCTCCAACCGTGGATCGGCGTGCCATCCTCTTGAACTAATCTCTTATGCAAATGGTCCAATTTATTGCTTATAATTCCTAAGTTATTAAGAACCACCAAGACTCCATTTAGCGTGACATTTTTACTCCAACAAGTTTGGTCAAAATTGCCAACATCATAGAATGCATGTTTGGCATGACAATGGTTAAGACCATCGCCAAGAATGATTGTCTATAACATTACCCTTATTTAATTGATCATGACTAATATATATTTAATTGATTATATTTTTGACTACAACAAGCTCGAAATGTAAGGTTTGGAAGAAACTACGTTATTTACCTGTCGGAGCAGGCAGCTCCCCCAAACGGGGACTTAACTTTTTTTTTCTTGTTAGGATAGAGCATGAGGATATGTCCACATATCTTATAAATTTCATAGCCACAGATTTAATGTGAAGTTTTCTAGTAAAGGGTGCTGATATTTATACACCAGAAATGGCTATTCACACCCCATTCAACAAAAAACTCCTCTTTTTTAACCGCATAAAAGTATATTTGTACCCCCCCCCCCCAATCCCGATTTCTTTCCAACTTTCGCCAGTCTTAACTGATGCCCTAACCTGCCGACCCTATCCCTGCGCCCTTCGTCGAAGCATCCAGGCCGCCACGCTGTTCGGCAAATCCCTCCGGCCGCCACCTTCTCCTCCATTTCTCGTCCTGTTTTCTCTACCCTTCCTGACCCCGACCACCCTTCCGCGTTTCTCCTTCCGGTCACTGGTTTTTGGTGTTTCCAGACCCACCTAGCCTTCTGACGAAGTTCTCAGGCCACCGCCACCAAGCTCCGGGAACTTGTGTGAGTAGCTTCTCCCTCCATCGTACTTCTCAGGCAGTCGTGCTTTTGCTTCAAATGAGGTCGACGGCCTCCTCCAGGAACTTCCCATTTTTGTTCATTTTTTGTTCTAATTTACTGTTGATTTTGCTAGGATTGGCCAAGCTACAGGAGGGGCCAGAAGTTCCTTGTACTGAATACTTTGGTTTCATTTTCACTTTCAACTCCAAGGTATAACGTTGCAATGTTCTTCATTTATTTTTGTTATAATATAGATTGTTGAATGAGTTAATGGTTTTTTGGATTGAACGAGCTCATGCTTTTTTGTGTTATTATAGTGTAGATTGTGGAATTAGTTCATGGTTTTTTGGAGCTCATGATTTTTTTTTATTGTGTAGATTGTGGAATGAGTTCACAAATGTGTTGTTGTTGTGTAATGACGAGTTCTCTAAAGACACCGAGTTCGATGTTAGAATGCACTTTTGCACTAATCTGAGTTTTGAAAGTAAAGAATCATTAATAAAATGGGTTCGGAAAACAGCCAAAAATTTTGGGTTTGTTATAATTATTTTGAGAACCGATAACATCACATCCAGAGCATCACCAAGAGTAACATTAGGTTGTGATAGACCCGGGTTACCTAATGACAACAAAGGATACGTCAAGAAAAACATAAAAAAGTCAAGTTCGAAACTTTGTGGGTGTAAGTTTGCATTAAATGGACAACGAGATGCGAATGATGAATGGAAACTTATAGTTAAATATGGTATACACAACCATGAGTTCGTTCATATTGAAGCACATCCATATGCCGGTAGATTAGATGACAATGAGAACAAGATAGTGGAGGAGATGTTTAATGTCGGATGTAAGCCACGCAAAATTTTAACCGCATTGAAGATAAGAAATCTTGAAAATTCAACATCACTTAGAACAATCTACAATGTGAAAGCAAAGTTGTACAGAACACAACTTGAGGGTGGAACTCCAATCCAACATTTGTTTAAGTGCATTAGGGAATCTGGATATATTAGTTTCATGCAAGAAAATGAGAGTACTATGCAATTGGAAAATTTATTTTTTGTGCATCCTACTTCAGTTTGGCTAAGCAATATGTTCTCAAATACATTTATGATTGATTGTATGTACAAGACCAACCGATACCGTTTGTCACTACTTTCTATTGTTGGAGTCACATCTACGAATCATTCTTTCTATTGTTGTTTTGCCTTTATGTCAAGTGAAAACGAAAATAACTACAAATGGGCTCTTGAGTGCTTCATGCTTATATTTGATGGGAATGTAATGCCTAATGTTATTGTAACCGATCGAGAGATTGCTTTGATGAATGCAATTGATCTTGTTTTCCCAAATGCTAAGAATGTGTTGTGTCAAGTGCATATGCATCGTAATATTTTGGCTCATTGCAAAAAAAAAAATTACAAAGGGAAAAGAATGTGATGCATTTTTGAATGTTTGGCAAAATGTCGTTAATTCAGTATCCGAGAATGAGTTTCATTTGCGGTTAAATGAAATGATGATCGAATATGCTACAAGTTACCCAGATGTGATTGCTTATGTTACAAAAACATGGTTAGAACCATATAAAGAGATGTTTATTTCTACATGGGTTAATAAATACTTGTATTTTGGAAACACATCCACCAATCGTGTCGAGGGGGGCATAATCAGTTGAATTTTTTTTAGAAGTTTCAGTTGGAAATCTTACTACACTTTGGAAAACATTTGATAACATGATCAACTTACAACATTCAGAAATCAAAAAAATATTTGGACAAAGTAAGATGCATGTTTACCTTAGTTTTAAAAGCTACATTCTACTCAGAGTTAGTTGGGAACATCTCAACTGCAGCATTGGAGATGATAAAAAAGGAAGAAGAAACAATAAAATCAGGGTATGTTGAGCAGACTCAATGTGCACATAAGAACAGATATACGCTTGGATTGCCTTGTGCACATGAGCTTGTTATGTACATTAAAGAGAGTAGTGCATTTCCTTTATGGATGATCCACAATCATTGGAAACAGTTAACACTATTAGACAAGCATGAGTTCAAGGTGAAGGAAGAATCTAATGAGTGTGTTGACATAGAGAACGATATGGAAGGAATATTAAAAAAATATATCACCATTATAGATCTACAATGAAAGGAGATTAAAAGGAAATTGCGCGATCTCATAAATCCGGAAGCAAGTCAGACGAAGGAACCAAAAATACCAAAGAAATTGAAAGGTCGCCCGAAGGGAAGTTTGAAAAAGTTTATGGAGGATTATAAATCCACAAAAAGAGAGCTTTCACATTTTGAGAGTGTTCTAAAAGAGGAACAACAAAAACAACAACAACTTGGTAAGATCAAATTGATTAAGACAGAGAAACAAACAGTTATAAGGGGTGGTCTCCTTGAAAATGTGTGCAAGCAAATGCCCCCAAATGTGCATACACATGTCATTGAGGCCATTGATTTTTTGGGAGATGGGCATTGTGGATATAAAGTGATAAGTATTACTCTAAATATGGGAGATAGTTGGATGCAAGTACGACATGATCTGGCGAGTGAGCTACATAATATGTCAGTGTTGTACATAGAAATATTTGGGACAACAAGGAGATTTGAATTACTAAAATCTCTAGATTGTTGGAATGTACCAGCACCACTAGATAAGTGGATGACAATGTCTGACATGGGGCTTGTAGTTGCATCATGCTATAACATACAACTAGTTCAATTCTCGAGCCAACAATCCTTAACATTTCTACCACTACATTCAGCTCCGCCAGATATTAGAAGGGTTGTTTATATCAGATATATAAATGACAACCACTTCATTAAATTGCAGGTGAAAGAAGAATGTCCACAACCGCCAATATTTTCAGTGTGGATAATATATCATGAGGAGGTGGCAGAGCAATGAGAAGTTCCAAATATTACACGACTATTTTGACCATAGGTATGTAAATATTGTATATTATTATTTTTAATAACTTAAAATTTTAGCAATATCTTAATCTGATATTATTGTTATTTTGCAGAGTCACATTCGAAAAATTGAGGTTAATTCATCTTTTTGGATCTTCAAATATATCACAACTTATTAAGTAAGTACAATGTAATAATTTTTAAGTGTAGTTGTTGTAATTATTTTATTAATTTATCAATTTGACGCGGCTTTTTTGCAGGGATAAAACATTTTCAACGGGACCATACGGATGTTGACTGAATTTTGAAGAAAATATATGGATACTGACTTTTTCAGCGCCAAGTTATCACCATACGGATGCTAACTTTTTTGCCTATTACTTTTATGTAACAAGTTATTTTGAGAACCATATAGTATTTCTTCTTTTAATTGTTCTTTTAGTGCTAATTTTAAAAATTTCAAAAATTGGGGTATAAATAGCCACTAGGGGTACAAATATAATTTTTGGGTGTACGAATATCCATGGGGTGTGAATAGCAATTTCTGGTGTATAAATATCAGCACCACTAGTAAATTGCAGTTGAAAAAATTGAATGTTTAGTTCGAGTGTTCGACTACACTTAAAATCAGTATATATGTTATATAAACGCACGCGCACACATATACATATAGTACAATATTCTTATCCATTACTCACTAGAACTACTAGCAAAATGGACGTAATTTCAAAAAAAATTAAATTAGTGTTTGGTGTGCAATTAAAATATTTTAAATTTGATATGTTGATAATTAAGTGGTAATGCGGCATGTTAAAATGTTTTATCGGTTATCAATAAACTTTGAATGTCAATAGCTAAAATGTGTGTACTTATTCTAAATCAAACTTAAAGTGAAGTCTTTATCGTATTATATAAAAATCTCAAATTAAATATTTTACTTTATATCTTAATTTCAGCATTTGAATTATTATATTAGATTTAATAATTTAGGGCATTTATATAGGCAGCTCAGAGCTCACATATAGTTATTAGCAATACAATTTTTTTGAAAATAAAATTTGAAAACTTTATTTTCTCTCATGCTAAAGGCAGCCCTCTTTTACATTCATGCCGGTTCTTTCTTTTCATTTAAATGCAACGTACAAAACCCACATCTCACCCTCCTTTTTTTCCCCTCCTCTCTTTTTCCCCCTCCCCAACTTTCTTCTTCTCCCCCTCTTTTTCTTTCTCTTCCCTCCCCCTCCCCCCTTTTCCCCCTCATACAGAGTGGAACCCGACGCCCCCCCCATTACTATCAACATGCATGTGATTGATAGTCCGTTTTCAGACCTAACTAGACCTTTCCTTCCAGAGCGAAAGGGCAGCTAAGAATTGCGTGAGACCCATCTGAGGATAGATTGGATGTCTTGGGGTCAAAGTAGTCGTTTGAAGGACCGAAGTTGGCTACTTAGGCCAAAGCTTCTTAGTACTTCGCCGGAAGAGAGTTCAAGTCCTACCATTATTGAGTCCTATTCTTTCGAGATAGATGCTTTCCTGGTCAAAGCCCTGTTGAAGAAAGCTATAACTACGTTAACGGTGAGAGAAAGGCTAACACAGAGTCTGAGGCACTTTGAACTTTTCTTCAATCATTTTCGGGCATAGACTCAAATCCTTCCGCCCTTTAGCTAATAGAATTTCATCAAGAACATGATCCTTCCTGACTAACGTCAATAGCGGTCGTATCGACCACCTGATCAGACTTATCCTTTGTAACATCCCAATGTTACTTCTAGACCCCTTAACTTAGATTGGGTTAGGCATGGGGTGGGTGTTAGGGTAATAAGCTAGGTTTGACCCTATATAGTGGGTTGTAGCCATGTGGGGCCCACCATGGGACCAAAGTCAAACTAGGTCAAACTAGCCTAAACAGGAACCCTAGCCACACCATGACCCCACCATGATGCCCTAACCCTAAATACAATCTAAGTGGACCCTAAGGTAGGCCATGGGGTCAACTAGTTGACCCATGATGAGTCAAGTCAACATTTTGACCTAATTAGTAAAAATGGTGCCCTAGCCCAATTCACTGGGTTGGGTCCACCCAAACCAACCCAAAATCACTAGGTGGGTCCAAAGTGACCCTATACCCCCTATGGAAGAGAAAAGTAGGGGCATGCAATGGTAATTTTGGGAATTACCTAGGAGAGAGAAAATATGATAAATAGGAGAGAGAAAGTGTTGAGAAATTGGTTTGGGCCACTTGGGCTCATCCCATCAACTAATAATGGGTGGGCTGTCCATATAGGTGCACTAGAGGGTGTGGGGACCCACCATGCAACATTGGGTCAAACCCAAGCCCAAAACCAAGCCCCTCTCTCTCCTATATCAAACATGTGAGTCAACCCACCTCTCCACTCACCCAACCCAACCCTAACCTTGGAACCTGACCCCTTAGGATCTAGACAACCCAGCTGGAGCAGTGGGGCCCACTCCCACACACCCAACCAGCCCACACACCCAACCCGAGCCCCCACATTGGTGAAATCGCCCCACATAGGTGAAATCGCCCCCCCCTCTCTTATCTCAGCCCAAAACCGAGCTCACTCACTCACTCCCCCTTCATCCCTACCCCAGAAAGAGAGAGAGAGGAAAGAAGTCAGCTCCTAGATCCACTAGGCTAGACGTCGAGCTCAAACGAGCTCGACAATAGGAATCAAAATCTCAATTTTTTTGTAAAAATGGCGTTTTCTGGAGCCCTTTCGGCTTGGTTGCGCCGCCGCCGTCCGCCGCTCTCCGCCGCCCAGCCGCCGGCCAGTTCAAGCCCCGACCACCGTGAGGCCGGGGAAGGGTTTGGCCGGAGGTCCCGCCGCCGGCGATGGCCGGGAACGGCCCCGCAAAACCACCCAGCGACGGGTGTCCATGCATGCATGCATGGAGAAGAAAACCCAGGGCCGTCCGATTTGCCTTTAAGATTCGTGCGGCTTGATTAGCCTTATTATTAAATCCTGTTATTATTATATGTAGAATAATGATGTATTCTGTCACACTATACCAGTCACTTTGCATGTTAATTTTAGGGTACCTAGAGACCTCACCATAGGTTGAGCCCTGAATAAAAAATGTAGGTGGATGTGTTAACTTTATTTTGCCACCCTAAATATAAGTTTTGGTCCAGTAGTTTGTCCTGTGGGGCTGTTTTGCTAGGACTGCTCCTAAGCTAGGGCAGAAATTAAAAATGATGCCCAAGCCAAACCAAGTGTCCTCATGACCTGAAATTTTGGTCATGTGCATATTTAGGGCATGTCTAGGCCCTTCCAAAAATTTGGAATTTTTGGAAAACATTTTCCTATAGTTTTTATCATTATATCAAAAAGTAAATTAAGGGTATAATTGTAATTATATACACCCAAATGGCCCCAAATTTTGGTGGCATACCCTTAGGGACATTATTAGTGTCTGGTAGAAAATTCAGAGCAATTGGACCCCTGCATGATGAGTTAACCCATGTGCATGTGTTGGCTAATTATAACCTTGGGGTGCATTTAGCAAGAAAGGATATTTTGTGTATTTAGCCTAGCTGAGGCATCCAAAAATTGTGGAATTTATCCTAGGGATTAATTAGAGTAAAGCTCACCCCTAGAATTTATTATGGAATTTTTGGGATTAAAAATCCTATTATTTGGTATTTTCAAAATAAAAGCCTTTTTGGAAAATAAATTGTAGGAATAGGTTTTGATCAATGAAAGATCCCCAAAATCAGTCACGGCAAAAATGAGGCTTTTAATTGACTTAAGAAAATTTCATATCTCTGTTTGACAACTGTTAGAGCAAAATTCATGGAAATGACCATTTTACCCTTTTTGTAAATGTTTATGAATTGGTATAAATACTTGTTGGAAAATTGTGAAAATAATCCTAGAGTTATATAATTGTTATATTAGTCTTGTAGATTTATATCAGAATTTTTGGGTACACTGTTAATTATTAATTAGCATAATGGCATTTTTGGTAAATAATTAGGAATGGATTTTTATGGACCATTACACTGTAGAAATTAATTATAAATGCTCAGTAATTTTCCTGGAATTTTGTTGTTTATATTTCTTGTACTTCATTTGGAAAGTGATAAATAGGTAGAATTTGTATTAATTATGGGAAAAATAGAAATATAAAAAGGGAAATTATGAAATGTTGTAGACAGTAATATTTTATTCATATGCAACTCAGGAAAATTCCCTTAGGTCAGAAGATTTTAATTGATAATACTTCTTGTGTAAAATGACCTAGGGAATAATTTAAAAGATTTAATTAAAGGCCTTAATGACCTAGGAAAATTATGAAAATCAACACACTCATTTCATTAGTCCATACCACCCTAGGATAAATATTTGGGGTCATTTGGACCAAGAATTTAGAAGTTCGATTTCAGGGTGGTGTTAGGTCATGGGGTGCGCTTAGTAAAAGTAGGCTGGACTATAGGCCGCCAGGGGATGAATCAACAACTGAGTTAGAGTCTAAGTTCGAAAGTATAACCCTGGATGGCAGTTGCATTCTAGAGGCGAGAGTAACAGTGCAACATTAGACTTGCCTAGGAAGAGTTAACGGAAGACCGTCACTCCTTAATCCATACCTTAAGTCACTAGGTCACTCTATGTAACAGGAGAGAGAATAAGGGATTCGGGGTAGGCAACAACTAAAGTAAATATCCTTGAGAAAGGGAGCTTTGGGTTTCAGCCCATCGTAGCTCCTAGTGCCCCTGAGAGCCCTTCACCGGGAATACCTTGGGCAGTCCTGGGATTAACCTTAAGACTCTAAGTATGATAATCTGTAGACAAGAGTAGTCTAATAGGTTAAGTGAACTAGACATGTGCTCACTCGTGCCGGGTTGGAGGGACTTGGAGTCTTTTGACTACTTGCTCACCCGTGCAGAGTTGGAGAAAGGGATTGGTTTATATACACTCACCCAGGCAGGGTTGGAGTTTTTGTAGCACATACTCACCCGTGACGGGTTGGAGAGATTTGGGGACTGGATAGTCCATCGAGCTGGAGGCTCAATACACTATACTTGCATGTGCATATACTAGTGGCGGGCCATGCGGTACTGGCCGGTCGTCACACCGACGGCAGTACGGTGGACCAGGCGGGTGCGAGGGTTAGAAGGACCAGTAGGATGTTTATACTGGAGTCTGGAGGACTTTTCCTAATAACGCGCACCCGACCCAACAAGACTGACGGGTCGTCAGCAAAGTGGTACGCAGAGACTCTAGAGTGCATTGGCGGTGTATAGAGGCGTACAAGAGAGGTCTAGGCCTGGTAGTGTGTATACCCGCCTAGAAGGCGGAGACGCCCGCCCCGCTGCTGCCGTAGCCACAACTGTAGTACCTGAGAGTGATGCTAGCTCTCGAAAAGTGGGAACTAAAGGTCTGTGATCACGGAGTCGAGTGTGTGTGTTGCACTGCATGTTCATATCATACCCACCATATAGTTGCATAACATTAACCTTCATAACAACTTAAGACACCTAATGTATAAGTGGTATGGGACGCTTATACATTAGGACCTGCTATACGATCCCTTAGCCTATAAGCTTGAGTGGGCATGTTTATAGGTTGAGGTTACTTTACTTTCTTTTATATATATATGCTTGTGACACCTGACACCCCATTGTATAAATGGTATGGGACATTTTATACAATGGGAGCCCTGCAGAAGACCCCTTGCTTATGCGTACCCGCATAAGTGAAGGTTACTTTCCATTATTTACTTGATTACATATTCTGCTTAGTTTCCTGTCACGTGCTTCGCCTTTACCACCCTTTGTTGTCCTCCACTTCGTCCTCCCGCACGGTGCCTAGGAGTTGCAGGAGGAGGTGTTGAGGATACGACTTAGTCTTTTTGACTAATGGTCATTGACCTTACTATTTTAGGAGCTCGAGGAGGTGGACCAGCACGTCGAGGAGGCAGGACTTGAGGGGCAGATACCAGCTACTACTACCGGAGCACGTCTACAGGTGTGATGTGAGAGAGTTTTAGTTTTCCGCTGTTATATGTGAGAGTGAGAGTGATCATGATGTACTGGGCATAAGCCCTATTTACTTACATTTGTTGTACTCATTGTGGACTGACTTTTCATTCTCTTTTGATATATATATATGTGCTGTGGCTGTGAACTTTTCTGCGTTTACTCTGTTATTATGCATTTATTCTCATATTGGCTGACAGGTTATGATCGTACTAGCCGGCAGAATCGGCGTCTTGCGGTGACGACTAACCCGTGCGTTAGTGTCACCGTAAGGCGGCGGTTCTGGGCATAAGATCCGGGTTAGCCTCGGGATGAGGAGACAGGATCTAACTGGTATCACTTGAACACACGATCATATGAGAATACAGTCCACGACACTGGAACACCCCGCGCGAGCATTAGTTTGCGGACAAACTATGCAGCGGAAGCAATGGTGTGCCCATGTGTAAAAGCCACATAAAACAGTCCATTAAACAATGAGTTAGGCCAATTTTGATATTATCTTACCTTTATGCAGCCTCCACAGGATGCGGTTCCTCCCCCTCCGACTGCCATTCCGTTCATGCAGACAGAGATGGGGCAAACGCTGACGGCGATCCTGGACGCATTCAGAGATCAGCAAGCCCCGGTACAGCTACCCAACCCAGGGTCGAACTGGCTGAGTGCGTTTAAAAGTCTGTCTCCGCCATTGTATCGCGGGACAGAAGATGCTGTGAAGACAGAGGAGTGGTTGGAGACCATCCAGGAGCTGCTAGCTGGCATCAGCTGCCCCGTCAGACAGGCAGTTCCTCTTGCCACCTTGGCACTAGATACTCATGCAAAGAGGTGGTGGAAGTCGGTGCGAGACTCTACATTCGCCGACAGGGAGATGATGGACATATCTTAGGAGGAGTTCAGTGACGTATTCTTGGAGCACTTTGTATCCTCCACAGACCGAGATGCTTTGGAGGCGAGGTTTCTGAACCTCCAGCAGGGGAGCCGATCAGTCATCGAGTATCAGAGAGAGTTCTCCCACCTGGCTAGGTTTGCAGGCTTCCATGACTGGGACGACCAGAAGTATGCGAAGAGATTCTATCACGGACTCCGCGATTCTTTGAGGCAGCCCTTGCTGTTCATTGCTCACGGTACCATGGCGCAGATCATCGAGATGGCAAAGAAGCTGGAGGCTGACCAGCTGATGGTGCAAGGCAGAGGGAAGAGATCGCTGGATGGGCAGTCTTTTGGGGAAAGCAGTAGATCATCTCAGAGAGGCAAGACTATTGGATACAGGAGAGGTGGGGGACGTCGTCGTCCCATTTACAGGCAGGATCAGGGGCCCCCTCCACTATTGGCTCCCCCACCTATACAGACTCCCGGGCCGATGAGACAGGATGATCGAGGTCAGAGGCAGATCACCTGCTATGGTTGCGGCCAACCTGGGCACATCAGGACGCAGTGCCCGCTTCTGGTCCACTCTCTTCCTCCTCCTCCACCTCCAGTGGCCCCTCCAGTTCACCAAGGCCGAGGACGAGGACGAGGCCGAGGCCGAGGCCGAGGCCGACGACATCACGGCCGAGGCCGAGACCGGGAGCAGGTATACGTGCTGGATCTCACGGAGCAGAGGGACCCAGAGGAGGTGATTACAGGTACTT
Source organism: Platanthera zijinensis (assembly GCA_039513925.1). Taxonomy (NCBI): domain Eukaryota; kingdom Viridiplantae; phylum Streptophyta; class Magnoliopsida; order Asparagales; family Orchidaceae; genus Platanthera; species Platanthera zijinensis. The sequence continues at coordinate 122,354,564 of CM077095.1, read as the reverse complement.
AAAATTTTGTAGGATTTATAAATTGTAAATTTTAAGAGTACCTTGGACATTAAAAGTAATACTATTCTTTGAACTCAAACGAACCCAGGCATAGTGATGATTAGCGGCAAGCCCGCTCATACCCTCTTCGACACGGGTGCGTCACACACCTTCGTGTCGGACTCGTTTATTGAAGGATTAGAAGGAGTGGAGAAGTTTTCCGGTTTGGAAAAGAGAGTGCGACTCCCTGATGGTACGGAACTTCGAACCACAGACTGCTGCAATATGGATGTCGAGATAGGAGGCAAAGCGTTCGAAGCTCCGACAACAGTTTTGAGGCTACCGGATTTTGATCTGATCCTAGGCATGAACTGGCTTCATTGGAACTACGCGCAGATAGATTGCCCCTCGAAGAGGATCACACTCAGACATGGAGACTCCTACGTCACCATTGAAGGTATCCGTTCCATCCCCCACCTTTCTTTATCTTCAGTACAGGCTGTCAAGGCCTATGAACAGGGGGAAGAGGTATACCTCATTTGCTTCAAGATGGCAGTAGTAGAGAGTTCCCTAGCCGATATTCCAGTGGCACGAGATTATGCTGATGTCTTTCCGGAGAAGTTACCTGGACTACCACCATCACGGGACTTAGACTTCAGGATTCAGTTGGTGCCAGGGGCGAGACCAGTGTCCCGGGCACCCTACAGGATGGCACCTAGAGAATTGGCAGAGTTCAGGACACAGTTACAGGAACTGGTGGAATCGGGTTTTGTACGACCGAGTTCTTCGCCTTGGGGAGCACCCATTCTATTTGTGAAGAAGGACGGTTCGCTGAGACTATGTATAGATTACAGAGAACTGAATCGGTTGACGGTTCGGAATACATATCCACTGCCACGGATAGATGAGCTCTTCGATCAGCTTCAAGGAGCTTGCTGGTTTTCAAAATTGGATTTGCGCTCGAGTTATTATCAGCTCCGCATCAGAGAAGAAGATATACCGAAGACGGCTTTCAGCTCACGCTACGGGCTATATGAATTCACGGTGATGCCGTTTGGGCTCACGAATGCCCCCTCGGCGTTCATGACACTCATGAACCGTGTATTCGAGCCGTATCTAGATCGGTTTGTCATAGTTTTTATTGATGATATTTTGATTTACTCACGGTCTCGAGAGGGGCATGCAGAGCACCTAGCGCTGGTATTGCAGAAGTTAAGAGAATTCCAGATGTATGCGAAGTTCTCTAAGTGCCAGTTCTGGCTTCAGGAAGTGGCTTTCCTAGGACACACGATCAGTGGAGCTGAATTAGCAGTGGATCCGGCTAAGATAGAGGCGGTGCGGGATTGGCCACGGCCAAAGACAGCGTCGGACATCCGTAGCTTCTTGGGCCTAGCAGGTTATTATCGCAAGTTCGTGGAGGGGTTCTCGAGGATAGCCCTCCCCCTCACGTCCTTGACGAAAAAGGATGCAGCATTTGACTGGACAGAGCAGTGTGAATCAGCATTTCAAGAGCTCAAGGACCGGCTCACTTCATCCCCCATCCTTGCACTTCCCTCTGGGAGCGAAGGATTCCAGATATATACAGATGCCTCCTATCAGGGGATGGGTGCAGTCTTGATGCAGCATGGACATGTTATCGCTTATGCTTCGCGACAGCTGAAGAAGCATGAGCATAACTATCCAGTACATGATCTCGAGCTCGGGGCCGTAGTCTTTGCCCTCAAGACATGGAGACATTACCTCTACGGGATTCATTGTGATATATACTCCGACCATAAGAATCTCAAGTACATCGACACGCAGAAGGTTCTGAACCTGCGACAGAGGAGGTGGCTTGAGTTCCTCTGCGATTATGACTATAAGATGCACTATCACCCGGGGAAGGCGAATACTGTAGTAGATGCTTTGAGCAGGAGAGCCGGCACTTCTGGACCGGAGCCCCGGGTGATGTCTATGGAGCTGCTACGCATGATGGAGGATATGCACATTACCATGGTTTCGGAGGCTGAGCCAGTGATCTATCGAGAGTACCTGGACTCTTTGGTCAGCGATGATGATATACAGAAGCGTATTCTTACACATCAGAGATTGGATACTGATCTAGAGCCTATTTTTGGCGCTTTGGAAGGAGGCAAGTATGAGGACTACACGCTGGAGGATGATCTTCTTCGATTTCGTGGTTGGGTGTACATTCCAGCAGGAGGTGGGATCCGGGATGACATCCTCAGAGAGGCACACTACTCCAGATATTCAGTGCATCCCGGCATCACCAAGATGTGGGCTGACTTACAACGGACCTTGTACTGGCCAGGAATGAAGAGGGAGATCATATATCTTGTGACACACTGCGAGACTTGCCAGCGGGTGAAGGCCGAGTGCAAGAGCCCAGGCGGTGTATTACAGCCACTGCCAGTCCCAGAATGGAAGTTCGAGGATATTTCCATGGATTTTGTACACGGACTCCCTCGCTCCCATTCTGGGCACGATTCTGTCTGGGTCATTGTGGACAGGTTGACCAAGGTAGCACGGTTTATCCCGGTCAGAAAAGATGCCCCAGTTGCTGTGTTGGTGAGGTTGTTTGTAGAGCAGTTCATCCGGTATCACGGAGTACCCAGGTCTATTGTTTCAGATAGAGACGGTCGCTTCACCTCCAGGGAATGGAGGGCAGTGCATGCTTACTTGGGGTCCAGGCTTTCTTTTAGCACTGCCTTCCACCCGCAGACCGACGGTCAGACAGAGCGGACGATACGGACTATGGAGGACCTGCTCAGGTTATGTATTCTGGATACAGGGAAGCCCTGGGAGAGGCTACTGCCACTGATCGAATTCTCATACAACAACAGCCACCAGGCCAGCATTGGGATGGCTCCTTACGAGGCACTTTATGGGAGGAAATGCCGAACTCCGTTGTCTTGGGTTCAGGATGTGGATACTCGAGCCCTCGGGACAGATTTTGTGGAAGATACGGAGGCCCAAATTCGCTTGATCAGGGATCGGCTTTTGGAGGCTCAGAGCAGACAGGCAAAATATTATGATGCACGACACCGGAAGGTGGAGTTCCAGGTTGGGGACAGAGTTTTTCTGAAAATTCGATCGGTACACGGTGTTTCTCGGATACGGAGACATAAGAAGCTCAGCCCCCGGTACATGGGACCCTACTTGATTTTGGAGCGTGTGGGCCCCTTGGCTTACCGGCTGCAGCTACCTCCGGAGCTGAGCAGCCTACATGATGTTTTCCATGTCTCTTCCTTGCGAAGAGCTCTTCTTCGACCTGAGCAGCATATCACTACTGCAGCTGGATCGGTAGAGCCTGACCGTTCAGTTAGATTGGAGCCGATCCGGATCGACGATTCAGCCGTCCGAGTGTTGAGGAAAAAGAAGGTTCCGCTCGTGAAGGTGTTGTGGTCCAACCATGGAAAGGAGGAGCACACCTGGGAACCTAGGGATCTGATGCTGGAGCGCCATCCGGAGCTATTTTCATCAGGTACCTTTTATGTTATCTTTTAAAAGTCCCTTTAAGTTTCTACAAATAGAACCCGTAGACCCGAACTTAAATTTCGGGGACGAAATTATTCTTTTGTTTATAGGATTTGTAACATCCCAATGTTACTTCTAGACCCCTTAACTTAGATTGGGTTAGGCATGGGGTGGGTGTTAGTGTTGGAACATGGTTTCACACTCCTTAGGTTTGAGAATATCAACTCCCTGCTTGTATTTGATGAGATTGGTTGTGTGATAGAGTGTGCAGGCTGACAGGTGAAAGGAAAGGAGAAGAGCTTCAAAAGGTTACTACCGCCCGGCGATAATCTTATCGCAGCGCGGTAACCATCTCGATCGACGCATATCGGTTCGATGGTCGACGGCCCAATTATCAGCTAAGGAAGGATCGTCGACAATCAAAAGCTACCGCCCGGCGACAGGACGCTACCGCCGGCGGTATCCGGTCGACGTGCATCAAGGGGACGATCGTCGACGATGGTACCTACCGCTCAGGCGATAGTCTTATCGCAGGCGGTAGAATTATTTGGCGAAATGGCGCTATCGCTCTGACTGGGCGCGGTAACCATTACCGCCCGGCGATAGCTCTCTTGAAACGGCAGTTTCCTTAATGAGCAGTTATAGTTGCCGTTTCGGGAGACGTGTGGAGACAGCTGGCAGGCGTTACGCGCGAACTTACCGCCCGGCGATAGAGTTATCGCAGGCGGTAGTCTATTTTCTCCAAGACGTATAAAAAGCAGCGCCGTTTCCTCAAGACCTAAGCCTCCAGAGATTATTGACGAAGTGCTCCAGGAATACCAAGTTCGGCCGTCTTCCTACGTCCGTTCTACTCGTCTTCGTCAAAGAAAAAGCAAGGCTTCTTCCTCCCGTTCGAGATCGAAGAACTCCGGCGATCAAGGCTTCGCATCGTCTACGTCTAGCGACCGGGTGCTTTCCATCGAAGATCACAAGCACCGGCCGTAGATCTATCCGGAGAACTTCTCAAGAGGGAGAACCTAAACTTTAACGAATATATTTTGTAATCTCTTTTTGTATCTTTTTCTTCCTTTTTGTTGTAAGTGGTAAGGGAAATCGACCGGGGAAGGTCGTCGGAATCCGGTTTGGATTCCGTGGAAAATCGTCCCGGGATTTGGGGCGTCTAGATCGGGGATCTAGCGGTGCTCTAAGACCCTTCCGGTTGTGGAGGTGAAGAGCGGCTCTAAGACCTTTCGGGGAGAAAGTGAAGAGCGGCTCTAAGACCCTTCCGGGTGTGGAGGTGAAGAGCGGCTCTAAGACCTTTCGGGGAGAAAGTGAAGAGCCAACCGGTCCGGGTTTTGGGTCGGTATAGAAAACCCAAGAGTTTTATTCACCGCCTCTGATCTCCGGCGTCATGGAGATCCAAGTTGTATGTATTGTGTGTAAACATGTTTTAAATCAATCCTAATTACAAGTGTAACATTGTGTGTGACTTAATGATTCATATGAGATATTTTCTTCATATCATTGCCTCTTATGTTTACTTGTGAATGATAAGTCTAGTTTCACGTGTGTGCGCACAAGCTAATTTGTACAGGAAAAGAGTGAATAACGTACCGCAGAACATTGGTTACCCAACGCTCTGCAGTAGTTTCCTAAGCTCTGGTTCTGTGGACAAATTAACGCTTAAATTTCAAGAAACGCGTCGAACCTTATTCACCCCCCCCCCCCTCTAAGGTTGGCTACAAGATCCAACAAGTGGTATCAGAGCCAGGTTATTCCAAAACAGTTTCACCACCGGGAATAATGGCCAACCTCCATCATGGACTGATGAGTGGGGATGAAAAATTGTACACCGAAAATGTGTTTGCACCACCTCTCTTTATAGGAGTGAACTATAACGAATGGAGAACTCTAATGAGAAAATTCCTTATGCTAACGGATGTAGAAGTTTGGAACATTACTTGTACCAAGCCCCCTTATAGCCTAAATAAGCACTAGTGTTATTTAAATGCCAAGGCTATGAACAGTTTGTTTTGTGGGCTTAGTCAAGAAATTTTTAAACGCATTCACATGTGTTCCACTGCATATGAGATATAGGAATATCTTGAGTCTACTTATAGTTCTCATCCTGCAGATAATGACTTCGAGCAGTTTCTTATAGATCCAAGTGACGAGTCAAATGGAGATCCACTCTTGGAGGAAGTCAAGACAGACACGTCAAGCAAGAGGGGAGATGAACATCTGTCACTGGACGAGAAGAGCCAAGGGGAAGATGATAAAGGAACCTTGTGTTCAAATCTTGCCTCGTCCAAGAGCGCTGTAAGAAACTCAAACTCTCTCCGTGTATACAAGTCTGTTTATACACTGAATATGCTGAATATGAATAGGCGTAGACTTAAGAAACTGAAAAATATTAATTCAAAACTACGCTTGGAAAATAATCTTTTAAAAGCAAATGTTAGTGTAGAATCTTCCACTGTCGTGTCTAGTTCTCCTGTATGCTCTTTAGAGGACAACTCTACACTTTGTATAAATTGTGAGAAGTTAAAAGAGAAACGTGAGGAGGAAGAGAAAGAGTGCATTTCTCTAAGAGAACAAAATGAGAAACTGTTTCTAGAAAACTTAGCGTCAAAGGGGGAGTGTGCTAAGTGCGTGGACTATAGAGTTGAAATCACTGAGATGAGTGAGGTATTCGAAGAATACAGAAATAAGTATGAAGCCCACATTAACTCAATAGTCGCAATACTCAAGAATAGCACAACTGCCTACACCAAAGCGAGAACAAATCTCAAACAGAGAAATGAAGATTTGGAAACGAAAATCAACGTGCTTAAGGAAATTTTAAAGAAAAATTCTCAACACATAAACGTGCAATATCAAGAAAATTCCAAACGCACGTTGAACACAAGCTCACTCACGTCAGTTAGGAAAATCAAAGGGAGTAGTAAACTTCAAGCCAACGCGAGTGAAAACCTCAAATATGAAAATCATATCCACTGGCGAAAACCAACTACTCCATTTACAAAACCAATTGAACGCAGATATCCTTCAAAAAGTCTTTATGCTATGAGTCAGTATGGTAACAAGAAGTATTTCATGTCAGAAAGTAATCTCAACATGATTAATTCACAAAGACAATTGTGCCCAACCACAATCTCTCACGTAAGGACTCCTAGACATCCAAAAGAGAATCTGCAACATAAGAAAAACATCAAACCAAGGTATGAATGGAGACCAGTCACGCGACGTAGCACGCCCAGTCCGATAGACCGGGCGAACCCTCCTTCACCGGGTTCAACTGTATCACAACATCGTTGGGTTCCCAAAAGGAAAGTCATTCTCGGCTCCTTCTGGATACCCAAACCTCTCAACTCCTAAGTATGTCCCGTTAGTGAAGTAGAATGACACACTTGATCACGTCATGACTATCTCCTACTTCACATCGTACGTCTGTTTTAGTTGTGCGGGACTCAAAGAGCTTAGGAGCAAATTAATACTGATCAAAATCCACTTTTCACGCATAATCAAGTGATAACAAAATAGAGATTAAATTGCCCACATAAAATGAAACCAAAAACATTCAAGAAAAATGTTCGGGCCGGTACCTGTATTATTACATCAATTTTTAATTGTTCATAAATCTAAAAACTCGAAAAGGTACAAAGAAAAATGGGATCACGCCTGTTCATCAGAGGATGTTGAAGAAATGCTGAGCTTCCTCATGATCTTCTTAAGCATCTTCTTCATGCCTTTGATCTCCTTTCCCTGCTCCTCCATGAGGCTATGAATTCCACGACTTGCCTCGCGAAGAGATCCCGACCGGGTACCGATGGCTCCGGAGGTGGCACCTGTGGTCGCACCCGTGAAGCAGCCGGTATCTCTCCTACATGATAGACCTGAGGAACGATGTCAATGGGATAGGAGGTCCAGTCGATGGTCGGGTACTTGATCTTCAGGATGGTCTGGATGACTCCTCCCAAAGGGAGTGTATTTACCCGCTGACGATCGGGGGACTTGAGGCGAAAAGTATACCTCATGATAGACAGGATGAGATCTGAAACGCTGAATGGCTTCTGCGCTATAATGTGATAGGTCACCATGGATAGCTGAGCCGTGACCTTTCGAGTATCTCCTGCCTTGAACATCAGCGAATGGCGGAGGATATCCTGAATTATCCGAGCAACTGGTGTGAGTGTGTCCACCGAAGTGAAAAAGTCAGGACGCCCCTCCGCTCCATGGAGAACCTCGTTCATCACTCTCCAATCTCGTGCTGTCCTGAAGGATTCTACAACATCCAAGTATGGAAGGTTGGATGGCCACACGTACTTCGTCTCCAGGTCGGCATGGGTGATAGTAACTATCTCATCCCCGATGCAAGACTGAACTCCTCCTCCCAGACGCATCAGAGATGGATCCCTCAAGTTGTTGTAGAACTCTCGAACGAGAGCGGAGGAAAAGGAACACCCATCTGATATCACCGCCAACACGCCCGATTCTTCGAGATACTCATAGATATGAGTATACCGATCATCAATTTCTATGAGCATAGGAATGCTCACAGTGGCGTTGTCTATAGCGGGGTGCGTAGTCTCTCCACGGTTTCGTTTTGAAACACTTCGACGTCCAGAGTGTGCGCTCGAGGAGGCCATTTCCTGCATGAAACAACATTCAAAAACTCAAATCAGGAACTGGGATCCAAAACTGAAAATTCACAAAAATTTAGTGAAATCTGGGAGCTATCGCAGGCGATAATTAGCTATCGCCGGCGGTAGCTCGACGGACTGCACTTCACCTCTTTCCGCCGTTTTGAGCTAAAAATCGATTTTTTTTGTAAAAACCACTCCAATCTCCATGTTTTTCATAGATCTATATATGAACTTCGTAGATCTTGAAAGAGGAGATGAGATCCGACAATAAAAATCTAAAAATGAAACATGTGAAAGTATCTCTTTTTACTCCTCCGCATTTCGGATCCTTTACAAACAATGGCAATATTTTTCACCTCTTAAAGCGTAGATCCGAAATAGACTAAAACAATGGCAATATTTTTCAAAAAGGGGGATATGTGAGAGGAGATCCGTGAAGAAGTGGATATAAAAATGCCATGAGAGAACACATCTACTCCACAAAGACATCTCATATGGATCCTAAACAAGAAATCAAGCAAAAATGAGAAAGGATAGAGCATTACCTGGAATCAAAGGAGATCTGTAGAGCTGGAGAAGCTTCTTTCCAAAAGGGATGCAAGGTGAGAATGCGTGTGGGCGGATCTGAAATAACCTACAGCATATCTATTCCGGAGTTACCGCGGAGCGGTAGTACTACCGCAGGCGATAGTACTCTGACTCGCATATAAGTACACACGAAAATCATGGGTGTCCATATAGTAGACAAATGGTGGTCGTTTTAGGGCCAAAGTGCGTTTTTTTATCTCATGGGGGCTCATATGACCGAGTCGTGGTATATTTTCAAGTATATACAATGTTTGCTAATCTTCTTGTCAATTTGTACGGCACATTGGTATCCGGTCATGATGAGCGAAGTTAAATTTTTGTCTAGCTATTGAGTGCGAAAATTAATGTGGGTGTACGTTGTCTACGCCTCTAAGTATGTGTGAGGATTTATTTACGATAATGACCACACCACTCACACACCACTTGATCATGCACTCAACCTGAGATAATAAGCTGACATGTTATAAATCGTGACACTAAATTTAACATATCTGATATATCTTGAACAATCAATGTCATGAAATCAAATTGCGCGTGTCTATGCTAATTAAATTTTTGGGCCAAAACTAGAAACGCATATGTCCAATGTAAACAAGTTAAAGTGGATCTACCTATGTGGGTAGATTTCGATTGACTTGGGGTCTTGTTCTGCTTTGATTATGTATAAAATTGATGGCCTAACTCAAAATAAAATGATGGCCATCAAATCCCGCTTACAGACCCCCCAAGCACTACTCATCCCTCCTGATAAGTCTTCATAAGCGTTGTGAGGGTGAGCACCTTGGATTACAAAGTCGTTTCGATCTTGTGCATGGACTACACTTTATGATTTGTGCCCTTGATTTAATTTCTTTATGCCGCACTATGTCATGTGACGTGATTTTTCACTATATCTCTTTGGTGTTAGCATCGTTAGTTTGCTTGATATAAAACATGTCTGCATGATATCTCTATTGAATGTTTTGTCTCTTGATGCTACACGTGCACATGTCATTATCTTATTTAAATCTTCCGCGCATAAGAATTGGACCTCAACTACATTCGATGCTTTTCGCACAATACGTACTGACACATTTTTTTTCTCTCATGACGATATTTGTGTTTGCCTATTTTTCTCTCTATTTATCTAAACCTTGCAAACATTCATGTCATACTTGATGTGTGCTATGTCTCGTGCATATAGTCCAATTTCTTCACTCTGATTAGCGTTTGCTCCTGATTTTGACCCTGTTTTACAATTCTCTGATTTCAAGTGCTTTGTGGGTCTATATTACGTTATCTCTCGCCTACAATTTTCATCCTCCTTGGTCGGTTGGCCTCGCCCATTCTTTTGATATTATCAAAGGGGGAGAAGGTATTGGAGGTAGTGTTCATGATAGGGGGAGCGTATTGAGGTGTGTGTGTGCTCATAGATAGGGGGAGCGTCCCACCGATAGGGGGAGTATGTAGTAGGATAGAACAGGATTGAACGGGATCGATATAGGTGTGTATTGCTTATTTGTTCAATATCATTTTACTCTGATACTCTACTTTATACTGTTCTACGTTGCTACATACATCTATTCTGGCACTCTATCTACTTGATTTTGGTTTATCATGAACGGGATTGATATTATCAAAAGGGGGAGTTTGTTGGAACATGGTTTCACACTCCTTAGGTTTGAGAATATCAACTCCCTGCTTGTATTTGATGAGATTGGTTGTGTGATAGAGTGTGCAGGCTGACAGGTGAAAGGAAAGGAGAAGAGCTTCAAAAGGTTACTACCGCCCGACGATAATCTTATCGCAGCGCGGTAACCATCTCGATCGACGCATATCGGTTCGATGGTCGACGGCCCAATTATCAGCTAAGGAAGGATCGTCGACAATCAAAAGCTACCGCCCGGCGACAGGACGCTACCGCCGGCGGTATCCGGTCGACGTGCATCAAGGGGACGATCGTCGACGATGGTACCTACCGCTCAGGCGATAGTCTTATCGCAGGCGGTAGAATTATTTGGCGAAATGGCGCTATCGCTCTGACTGGGCGCGGTAACCATTACCGCCCGGCGATAGCTCTCTTGAAACGGCAGTTTCCTTAATGAGCAGTTATAGTTGCCGTTTCGGGAGACGTGTGGAGACAGCTGGCAGGCGTTACGCGCGAACTTACCGCCCGTCGATAGAGTTATCGCAGGCGGTAGTCTATTTTCTCCAAGACGTATAAAAAGCAGCGCCGTTTCCTCAAGACCTAAGCCTCCAGAGATTATTGACGAAGTGCTCCAGGAATACCAAGTTCGGTCGTCTTCCTACGTCCGTTCTACTCGTCTTCGTCAAAGAAAAAGCAAGGCTTCTTCCTCCCGTTCGAGATCGAAGAACTCCGGCGATCAAGGCTTCGCATCGTCTACGTCTAGCGACCGGGTGCTTTCCATCGAAGATCACAAGCACCGGCCGTAGATCTATCCGGAGAACTTCTCAAGAGGGAGAACCTAAACTTTAACGAATATATTTTGTAATCTCTTTTTGTATCTTTTTCTTCCTTTTTGTTGTAAGTGGTAAGGGAAATCGACCGGGGAAGGTCGTCGGAATCCGGTTTGGATTCCGTGGAAAATCGTCCCGGGATTTGGGGCGTCTAGATCGGGGATCTAGCGGTGCTCTAAGACCCTTCCGGTTGTGGAGGTGAAGAGCGGCTCTAAGACCTTTCGGGGAGAAAGTGAAGAGCGGCTCTAAGACCCTTCCGGGTGTGGAGGTGAAGAGCGGCTCTAAGACCTTTCGGGGAGAAAGTGAAGAGCCAACCGGTCCGGGTTTTGGGTCGGTATAGAAAACCCAAGAGTTTTATTCACCGCCTCTGATCTCCGGCGTCATGGAGATCCAAGTTGTATGTATTGTGTGTAAACATGTTTTAAATCAATCCTAATTACAAGTGTAACATTGTGTGTGACTTAATGATTCATATGAGATATTTTCTTCATATCATTGCCTCTTATGTTTACTTGTGAATGATAAGTCTAGTTTCACGTGTGTGCGCACAAGCTAATTTGTACAGGAAAAGAGTGAATAACGTACCGCAGAACATTGGTTACCCAACGCTCTGCAGTAGTTTCCTAAGCTCTGGTTCTGTGGACAAATTAACGCTTAAATTTCAAGAAACGCGTCGAACCTTATTCACCCCCCCCCCCTCTAAGGTTGGCTACAAGATCCAACAGTTAGGGTAATAAGCTAGGTTTGACCCTAGATAGTGGGTTGTAGCCATGTGGGGCCCACCATGGGACCAAAGTCAAACTAGGTCAAACTAGCCTAAACAGGAACCCTAGCCACACCATGACCCCACCATGATGCCCTAACCTTAAATACAATCTAAGTGGACCCTAAGGTAGGCCATGGGGTCAACTAGTTGACCCATGATGAGTCAAGTCAACATTTTGACCTAATTAGTAAAAATGGTGCCCTAGCCCAATTCACTGGGTTGGGTCCACCCAAACCAACCCAAAATCACTAGGTGGGTCCAAAGTGACCCTATACCCCCTATGGAAGAGAAAAGTAGGGGCATGCAATGGTAATTTTGGGAATTACCTAGGAGAGAGAAAATATGATAAATAGGAGAGAGAAAGTGTTGAGAAATTGGTTTGGGCCACTTGGGCTCATCCCATCAACTAATAATGGGTGGGCTGTCCATATAGGTGCACTAGAGGGTGTGGGGACCCACCATGCAACATTGGGTCAAACCCAAGCCCAAAACCAAGCCCCTCTCTCTCCTATATCAAACATGTGAGTCAACCCACCTCTCCACTCACCCAACCCAACCCTAACCTTGGAACCTGACCCCTTAGGATCTAGACAACCCAGCTGGAGCAGTGGGGCCCACTCCCACACACCCAACCAGCCCACACACCCAACCCGAGCCCCCACATTGGTGAAATCGCCCCACATAGGTGAAATCGCCCCCCCTCTCTTATCTCAGCCCAAAACCGAGCTCACTCACTCACTCCCCCTTCATCCCTACCCCAGAAAGAGAGAGAGGAAAGAAGTCAACTCCTAGATCCACTAGGCTAGACGTCGAGCTCAAACGAGCTCGACAATAGGAATCAAAATCTCAATTTTTTTGTAAAAATGGCGTTTTCTGGAGCCCTTTCGGCTTGGTTGCGCCGCCGCCGTCCGCCGCCCAGCCGCCGGCCAGTTCAAGCCCCGACCACCGTGAGGCCGGGGAAGGGTTTGGCCGGAGGTCCCGCCGCCGGCGATGGCCGGGAACGGCCCCGCAAAACCACCCAGCGACGGGTGTCCATGCATGCATGCATGGAGAAGAAAACCCAGGGCCGTCCGATCTGCCTTTAAGATTCGTGCGGCTTGATTAGCCTTATTATTAAATCCTGTTATTATTATATGTAGAATAATGATGTATTCTGTCACACTATACCAGTCACTTTGCATGTTAATTTTAGGGTACCTAGAGACCTCACCATAGGTTGAGCCCTGAATAAAAAATGTAGGTGGATGTGTTAACTTTAATTTGCCACCCTAAATATAAGTTTTGGTCCAGTAGTTTGTCCTGTGGGGCTGTTTTGCTAGGACTGCTCCTAAGCTAGGGCAGAAATTAAAAATGATGCCCAAGCCAAACCAAGTGTGCTCATGACCTGAAATTTTGGTCATGTGCATATTTAGGGCATGGCTAGGCCCTGCCAAAAATTTGGAATTTTTGGAAAACATTTTCCTATAGTTTTTATCATTATATCAAAAAGTAAATTAAGGGTATAATTGTAATTATATACACCCAAATGGCCCCAAATTTTGGTGGCATACCCTTAGGGACATTATTAGTGTCTGTTAGAAAATTCAGAGCAATTGGACCCCTGCATGATGGGTTAACCCATGTGCATGTGTTGGCTAATTATAACTTTGGGGTGCATTTAGCAAGAAAGGATATTTTGTGTATTTAGCCTAGCTGAGGCATCCAAAAATTGTGGAATTTATCCCAGGGATTAATTAGAGTAAATTTCACCCCTAGAATTTATTATAGAATTTTTGGGATTAAAAATCCTATTATTTGGTATTTCCAAAATAAAAGCCTTTTTGGAAAATAAATTGTAGGAATAGGTTTTGATCAATGAAAGATCCCCAAAATCAGTCAAGGCAAAAATGAGGCTTTTAGTTGACTTAAGAAAATTTCATATCTCTGTTTGACAACTGTTAGAGCAAAATTCATAGAAATGACCATTTTACCCTTTTTGTAAATGTTTATGAATTGGTATAAATACTTGTTGGAAAATTGTGAAAATAATCCTAGAGTTGCATAATTGTTATATTAGTCTTGTAGATTTATATCAGAATTTTTGGGTACACTGTTAATTATTAATTAGCATAATGGCATTTTTGGTAAATAATTAGGAATGGATTTTGATAGACCATTACACTGTAGAAATTAATGAAACTCTTCCATTAGTCATAAAATAGTAATATAAATGCTCAGTAATTTTCCTGGAATTTTGTTGTATATATTTCTTGTACTTCATTTGGAAAGTGATAAATAGGTAGAATTTGTATTAATTATGGGAAAAATAGAAATATAAAAAGGGAAATTATGAAATGTTGTAGACAGTAATATTTTATTCATATGCAACTCAGGAAAATTCCCTTAGGTCAGAAGATTTTAATTGATAATACTTCTTGTGTAAAATGACCTAGGGAATAATTTAAAAGATTTAATTAAAGGCCTTAATGACCTAGGAAAATTATGAAAATCAACACACTCATTTCATTAGTCCATACCACCCTAGGATAAATATTTGGGGTCAGTTGGACCAAGAATTTAGAAGTTCGATTTCAGGGTGGTGTTAGGTCATGGGGTGCGCTTAGTAAAAGTAGGCTGGACTATAGGCCGCCAAGGGATGAATCAACAACTGAGTTAGAGTCTAAGTTCGGAAGTATAACCCTGGATGGCAGTTGCATTCTAGAGGCGAGAGTAACAGTGCAACATTAGACTTGCCTAGGAAGAGTTGACGGAAGACCGTCACTCCTTAATCCATACCTTAAGTCACTAGGTCACTCTATGTAACAGGAGAGAGAATAAGGGATTCAGGGTAGGCAACAACTAAAGTAAATATCCTTGAGAAAGGGAGCTTTGAGTTTCAGCCCATCGTAGCTCCTAGTGCCCCTGAGAGCCCTTCACCGGGAATACCTTGGGCAGTCCTGGGATTAACCTTAAGACTCTAAGTATGATAATCTGTAGACAAGAGTAGTCTAATAGGTTAAGTGAACTGGACATGTGCTCACTCGTGCCGGGTTGGAGGGACTTGGAGTCTTTTGACTACTTGCTCACCCGTGCAGAGTTGGAGAAAGGGATTGGTTTATATACACTCACCCAGGCAGGGTTGGAGTTTTTGTAGCACATACTCACCCGTGACGGGTTGGAGAGATTTGGGGACTGGATAGTCCATCGAGCTGGAGGCTCAATACACTATACTTGCATGTGCATATACTAGTGGCGGGCCATGCGGTACTGGCCGGTCGTCACACCGACGGCAGTACGGTGGACCAGGCGGGTGCGAGGGTTAGAAGGACCAGTAGGATGTTTATAGTGGAGTCTGGAGGACTTTTCCTAATAACGCGCACCCGACCCAACAAGACTGACGGGTCGTCAGCAAAGTGGTACGCAGAGACTCTAGAGTGCACTGGCGGTGTACAGAGGCGTACAAGAGAGGTCTAGGCCTGGTAGTGTGTATACCCGCCTAGAAGGCGGAGACGCCCGCTCCGCTGCTGCCGTAGCCACAACGGTAGTACCTGAGAGTGATGCTAGCTCTCGAAAAGTGGGAACTAAAGGTCTGTGATCACGGAATCGAGTGTGTGTGTTGCACTGCATGTTCATATCATACCCACCATATAGTTGCATAACATTAACCTTCATAACAACTTAAGACACCTAATGTATAAGTGGTATGGGACGCTTATGCATTAGGACCTGCTATACGATCCCTTAGCCTATAAGCTTGAGTGGGCATGTTTATAGGTTGAGGTTACTTTACTTTCTTTTATATATATATGCTTGTGACACCTGACACCCCATTGTATAAATGGTATGAGACATTTTATATAATGGGAGCCCTACAGAAGACCCCTTGCTTATGCGTACCCGCATAAGTGAAGGTTACTTTCCATTATTTACTTGATTACATATTCTGCTTAGTTTCCTGTCACCTGCTTCGCCTTTGCCACCCTTTGTTGTCCTCCACTTCGTCCTCCCGCACGGTGCCTAGGAGTTGCAGGAGGAGGTGTTGAGGATACAACTTAGTCTTTTTGACTAATGGTCGTTGACCTTACTATTTTAGGAGCTCGAGGAGGTGGACCAGCACGTCGAGGAGGCAGGACTTGAGGGGCAGATACCAGCTACTACTACCGGAGCACGTCTACAGGTGTGATGTGAGAGAGTTTTAGTTTTTCCGCTGCTGTATGTGAGAGTGAGAGTGATCATGATGTACTGGGCATAAGCCCTATTTACTTACATTTGTTGTACTCATTGTGGACTGACTTTTCATTCTCTTTTGATATATATATGTGCTGTGGATGTGGACTTTTCTGCGTTTACTCTGTTATTATGCATTTATTCTCATATTGGCCGACATGTTATGATCGTACTAGCCGGCAGAATCGGCGTCTTGCGGTGACGACTAACCCGTGCGTTAGTGTCACCGTAAGGCGGCGGTTCTGGGCATAAGATCCGGATTAGCCTCGGGATGAGGAGACAGGATCTTACATCCTTAGTCCGAATTGGCACATATTCTTGTCGTATTGGTTGCTTCCCAAGCCTAACCTCCAATATATTGGATTTCTTCTCGGCCTCTGAAGGCTGCGGCCTGAAATTCCCATTATGATAACAATTTTCATCAGCATGACCCGCAAGTACGGCAGTCAGGCATTCTCATAAACCCCCGATTGATGTAAAACAATATCTTTGCGCAATCTCTGGCCGCCAAAAGGTATACTTCCTAGCGCCAGTGACGGACGCAGAAACTTTTTTCAGTGTAGGCGGACTTACAAGTTGTTTGATTAATACTATTAAACTACACCTAGTAATATTTTTTTTGAACAATAGGGTATTAGCCACAGTTTAAACCGTGGCTAATACTTTAATTTTTGTAAGAATATGATATTAGCCACAGTTTAAACCGTGGCTAATACAGATAATTTTTTTAAAAATAGGATATTAGCCACGATTTATAGTTTAATCCGTGGCTAATATAGATAAATTTTAAAAAATAAGGTATTAACCACAGTTTCAACCGTGGCTAATATTGTTAATTTTTAAAAAATAGAGTATTCACCACGGTTTGAACTGTATTTGCCACGGTTTTTGAACCGTGGCAAATACTATTAATTTTTTTAAAAAAAAATGAGTGTGGGCGGCCGTCCACACTCGTCCCAAGGTGGGTCCGCCCCTGCCTAGCGCCATGCTAGGACGTGTCTGGTCCGCTGTAGGCTCATCCATCTTAAGCAATTATTGACGCGCGGTTAAAAAGGTGCAAGGGTAACTCCGGAAATCAAATCCAAATTGGCGCAATTGATGACTCCGTTTTCGTATCAAAGTCTGCTGTCCACTGAAATACACGCATAGGGGCTCCTTCTATCATCCAAACTTGTCGTGTCCAAAGTCTGGTGTAACTTCCATATTGGAAAGCTTAAGAAAAAGATGTTTCAAGTGAAGAAAACCAATCTGATATGGACCCAATTATAAACACACTACAATTCAGCTATTCGCTACCTATTTGCACACCAAATTCGGCTTTTGAAGTTTATGTTAATTCTTCCCTTTGCTACTTCAAATTGTGATTTAACTCTAAAATCCTGCTTCGTTTGGTTCAACGTTTCGCCGTCTCCGTTTGGAGCAAACGCCGTCAGACGACGGGTAAACAAACGGCCGCCGGCGGTGTTTGATCCATTTGCACCTGCAGTAAAGAGGAAACGGCCCCGATCCGTTCCGTTTTGACCCCCATCTCTCTCCCTCCGGTTCCAAAGTGACGTTCCGACCCACCGAATGCACCCTCCATTACCTAATCAAATATAGCCTAATCTTCCAACAGATTCTAAAGAACGTTAAAATATATTTCCGTTCTCCTTCCCCAAGCAAACTAATATATGGCGAATAGAAATAATTATCTGTTAGCCCATTTATTTCTTTCCTAAATGAGCCTTATAAACAGACATTACTGGATCAATCAAAAAGGCTTCACCATAATACCTAAGCTAGGAATCAAACACTGAGCACGTGCTTCTACTGTGAAGGGGACAATATCATACACTGGTTCATACAAATCATGATTTCCGCCACTTCCCTAATTAGTGAAGGGTTAGAAACACTAATGCAAATGTAAAAAAAAAAGCAGGACGGATCAGTTTAATATTTTCGGCCTTTAGCAACACTTAAAAATTATTGTCTAAAACTGATAACTATTGTCGAAACAGTGAAAACTATTATCGTAGGGGTGTTGTCTATACGCATGTTGTCAAAGATCTAAGATAATAATTTTAATATTTTTAGACAACATTATATAAAAACCGTTATCTATATCTTTAAAATAAGCAATAATTTTTCGCTTGACCTATTGAAACATTTTAGTAATGCTGATTGTGTTAGAATTTTTAGATTCGGATCCGAACCCGTTTCCAAATATTTATTTGGAATGTTTTGTTTTCATAAATAGTGGCCTTATATAAGGAAAAAAAATGAATTTTTTTTCTGTTTTTGATTTTCCGTCAACATTGGGAAAATGATTATAAATCTCTCCGAGAAAATTAAAAGGACCAACCCCAGGTTTTGAAGAAATTAAAAGGTAGCCGCCGGTATTAATCTCAAGAAGATTTACCCGCCTGTAGCTATTTGAAAGAGGAGTCGTCTGGAGTTTCTTGGAACAATCGCTTGTGAGAGTAGACCACCGCCTCACTCTCTCCTTTCTCTCTCTCGCTCGTGCACTCGGAGAGGCCGCTTGTTGAAGCTGGGAAAAATTTCCTACCTCAGAATCGGACTACCTAAGGCTACTGGTCAAGCAGTGAAACTAGACAGCCCACGGAAGCAATAACAGAAAAGAGCTTTATGAACAAGACCACAAGTTGTTGCGGCAGGAAGATCTCATCACGTACCCGGCTGCTTAGAAGAAGCAACCCCTGAAAACCAGAATGACAGAGCTAGGTACGAGGAAGACGAGCTAACAACGAGGTAGCAGGTCGCGGTTTGTTCTCTGAGGAAAAGGAATCAAAAGAGCTCGCGAGTATCTCTCCGAGATTTCCCCCCTCTTCTTCCCTCGTACCTCTGGGGTCCTATTTATAGAGAAATCCAAAGGGAGGGGGGGCACTACTTATACCTCCACCCCGGCGACTAGGCGACTTCCTGGGGAGCTCACACGGGCTGGGCGAGTATCTCGCCCTAGTCGCCTACTGGCCAGTATGCGAGGGGAGCTCGCCATACTCGCCCAGGTCTTCCACAGGCTTGCAACTTGATGTTGACTTCTGTCCCTGACTGATTGACTTTGACTCCCGCTGAGCTGGCTATGGTAGGACCCATCCTCGTCGAATATGGATTGTACACAATCCCCGCTCTTTTTAAGCGTCATGGGAGCTCAGAAAGAAACATCCAACACTTATTCGACGAGAAGTTGCGCCGAGTATCTGGGCTACTTGCCTGACCTGTTGCTCGACGTAGTGTATAAATAGGGGGGTCCTGGTTTTCGAGACAGATCTCCGAAGCTCGCCAGCCATGTCGGACGCCAACGCGAAGATTCTTCAGGACAGCATTGCCGCCCTATCTGGTCTCCTCCGCATCGCAAGGCCGAAGAGGCCGTGTGAGGAAGACGTTTGTCACTGAGATTCTGCCGCCGAAAAGGAAAAAGGCCAAGAAACCCAAGCAGCCCGCCACTACGGCGGTTGACTCGCCTCCGCCCTCTGAGCCAGTCGCGGCGGCGATTGTGAATCCTGCGTCTTCCGCCGGTATCAAAAAACTTCTGAGCGACCATGGGCTAGACGATGCTCCTGACTCGACCGCGTTCAGCCCGCTAGAGAATCCTGAAGCCGCCAAGGAGCCGGTGACGTCCCGGATCGAAGTCGTCACCGTGACAGGTCGCCATTCCGCCAAACCCCGTTCCTGATAGTTGGTCGTCACGTGCTTTTTGCTGATCTATTTTACTTGTGCAGACTCTCCCCCGAATGTCGTGGATACGCCCCTTGATGTCGCCCCCCTGAGTTCGGTTCCGTTGCTCGCGCTGGCATCCGACAGGCCGCTCCGGACGGCGCATACGGTCCGGATTAATCATGGTGCAAAGAGGGTGCCAGGGACTTCCCTGGCGAAGGAAACCCCTCCGGTGAGCAAAGAGCCTCTGACGAAGGACCATCCCGCGAGAGAAGACCTTCCAGGGAGCAAGGATCTCCCGACAAGCAGTGTCGTTCCTCCCGCGCTAGATTCGACACTGTTATCGGCGAGCTCTCCCTTGCCGCCACCGCCGCCTTTGGTCGTGGCTTCTCATCTGTTGGTGAGCACTGTTTTGTCGCCGCCGCCGCCTTTGTCCGCCCAGCAGAAAGCAAATTTGCAGCGACATCCTCCGCCTCCTTCGTCGAAGACTCCGCAACAGCCAGCGAGCTTGTCGCAGGCTCCGCTCCCGCTGAAGAAGCCAGATAGGCCGCGACCGAGTTACTTCCCACCGCGAGCTGGGGACTCCGATCATGGAGGTCGCGGGCAGGGAGGTCGCGGTCAGGGCAGATCAGTCGACCACCCCGGCGGCTCATCTTCAGGGAGGCGAGATGTCTCCGGTCGCGTCCCTTCACCGCGCCGGTCCCGGTCTCCTCGCCGCGGTTAGCCTTTTTCGTTGTCACTTTCGATACTATTTAGCTGCTGACCTCTGATTGTGCGACTTGTCTACCTGCTATAACAGATCGCCCGACGACTCTCGGGGCGGCCTTCATCGACGTCATCGGGTTGTCGGGGAGCGAGTATCGTCATGCCGCAGCCCGCGCCTATATTGAGCTGGAGAACAAGTTCGATCAACTCGCTATTTGCGAGCCTCATCGCCGGATTTCAGCTCTGGAGGTGCGCATGGTGAGGATGGAGGAACTCCAGACCACCTTGGAGAGTTACGAGGCTCGTTTCCACATGGTGAAGGAGAATGATCGCCAGTTGGCGCTGAACAACCATAGCCTTCAGCTCATTTTTGACGAGTTGGCTGGGATCCAGGTGAGCATGGGTTCTGTGGGGCGGCTGACGTGGATGGAGGAGCAGCTGCGGCTCGGTGATGACGCGATGGCGCTGGCGACGGAGCACTTCCGGCGGATGCGCGAGATGGGCTGGGTCGGGCGACATCCTCATCCTCCGGAGCGGCCACCTAGGACGTAGATTCCTTTTCTTTAAAGCTAAACTCGTCATCGACGACCTTGTAATAAACTTTATTTATTTTTTAAATAAGCGACTATGCATCTCGCCACTTGTTTATCCGTGCATGCTTGTTTATTTTCGTGGTATGCCGAGTTTACTTATGCAGGTTCTGGAGGATATCGCAGCGCCTTTACTTTGTCGTGCGAGATAATGTTAACGTCGGGTGTGTTTTCTTGCCTTAACCGCGACTTGGACTGATACTCGCCGAGGCAGACATATACCCCCCTTCTCCTTTGCTTAGCCTATAAATAGAGGGGGTAGGTGGGACATAAGTATACTGCTGCGATTTTCTCAACCTACCTCGCGAGTAACCTTTTTGCTCGCGTCTTCTTATCTTCTTCTCGTCTATTTTCTTGTAGGTAGCTCGCGAAGATGGTTGGTGACGATGCTAGTGCTCGCCGACAAGTTCACGCCATCAATTTTGCTGATGCGACTTTCAAGAAGTCGATCACTTCAGCAAAGGATTTGGAGAGTTTCAGGGAGCCCCTACTGCCGGAGGAGTACTCGGGGAGGCTTCCTACTCGCAGCGAGCGACTCACCACCTATGTTGAGGGCACGCTAGTTTTGTCGCTGCGTCATTTCGACGCTAGCCTGCGACTTCCTTTCTGGCCTGAGTTCTGTGAGATTCTGCGATATTTCGGGATCGTTCCCGCGCAGATCAACCCCAACGGGATGGTGATTATCATGGGGTTCCTCTGCTATCTCCGGGTGGAGAGGATTGCCATTGACCTCTCCGTATTTCGCCGAGTATTTTCCTTCGCCGCGACTTTGGAGTGGGTCGTCTTCTTCAGCAGCCATGTCTGCACCCTGGTGGTGACCGCGAATAAAGTCCACCGCTGGAGCGAGCAGCTGGTGATCGTGCACGGCGACTTCGGGGGTCTTCTTGGAAGGCCGCACCAACCCACTGATGTCGCCTTCCTTCCGCCGATCTTGGAAGGTATTCGCGATCAGCTGTTCGAATCCTTCTGAGGTCGCCGGTTCGACGTTATCTACTGGCGACTCAACGTCAACTCGCTGGAGGCGGTTCATCCCAATGAGGGTAGGCTTGAGTGAGATATTGTATGCTCGCCTGCTCGCTCCTTTTTTACTGAAGCTCGCACTAATCATATTGCGTGATTTTTGCAGTGGCCAACGAGCTTCTGGAGAAGCCGCTCCCTCCGGCAAAGGAAGTCGCCACCCCTCTCTCTGAAGCCCGCCCTCCGCCTGATGTCGGGGAGAAGAAGAAAATCTCCAAGGGGAAGACGAGGGCCTGGTCGCCGGGGCCTGCGAGCAAGAAGGCGAGAGTGTCGTCGCCTCAGTCTGACGACCAAGAGTCGCCGCTGGAGGCTCGGGCACCTCGCTTCCACCCCAACCACAACCTCGGGCGAGGGGTGGTGGATACCCATGGTCGCCCGCTGGGACCTGGTCGGCGGAGGAGCATTTGGTGTCGTTGAGCACCAACCTCCCATCCTGGTCGAAGGATTGGGAGGACAAGGGGGAGGCCTTTGCCGTCCTACATGCCCTGTATGGGCGAGTCGACGCTGAGTCGATGCTGGAGCTCGCGCAGTCGGAGCTCTCCCATCAATCCGCCTGCTCGCTCGCGCAATCTGCCGAATTAGGGCATTATATGACGAGGAAGCTGCTGGAGACGACGAAGGCTTTGAAAGTCGTCTCTAAGAAGGCTATAGATCTCGACATGCAGTCGGTCCACTGTAAGGACTTCGAGGTAAGTCGCCTTCGAGTGGCGATATTTTATTTATCTAGTCTAGGCATGTACTGACGTTTTGTATCTCGCAGGCTGCCGAGATTATGGCTGCGAAGAAATTATCTGAGTGCGAGGAGAAGCTCGCCGCTTCTCAAGCTGAGCTGGAGGCGGCCTAAGTTCGTGTTGCCGAGATGGAGACGCGGCTGGTTGCCGCCGAGGGACGCGCGAGCTCCTCTACTCTGTTGTCGGGGGCATCGCGGCTAGAGGATGATCCATCTTGGGCCGTCAAGTGGTCCCTCCTTCTCTAGGAGGAGAGGTCGTCCGTCCGTCGCGAGATCGCGCGGGCGGCGGGGAACGTGATACTCGCACGGCTCAGAATCAACGGACAGCTCGTCGAAGGGGAGAAGCTGTTCACCGTCAACGAGCTTATCCCTGAGCTACTCGTCAAGGGGATGGTCTCTCAGGATCGCGTCTCTTCCTCGTCGCCGGGCTCTAGCGAATCCAGTAGCAGCGACAGTGGCAGCGGCAGCGGCGAGAGCAAGGATGATGGCAAGGAAGAAGAAGATGACGTAGATGTCGGGGATGAGGAATATCGGCCGGATACTCGCGATGATGAGTCCTAGTTGCTCGCCCGATATTTGTCAGTGAATGTAGCATTTTTTTGACACTTGTAATTTTTACACGATATAAATTCATACAAGTTTTCATTCTGCTCTTCGCATGCTGGTCTAATGTTGCTCGCTGGGCTCATAGGCTCGGGGAGGAGTGCTCGTGATGCGTCTGTTCAACTCGCATACGCATTTACTCATGAACACCTAATTGCATGCTCGCCATGACGTGCTCGCCCGCACGCCTACGACACACTCGCACACTTGCTCGAGACATACTCGCCTGCCCGCGCGAGGCATACTCGCCTACTCGCTCAAGGCGTACTCGCCTACTTGCCCAAGGCATACTCGCACCTGCCTAATCAGGATCCAAGCTCAGCGGGTAGCGAGTAGTTGGTTCTCTGAAGCCAAGCGTAACTACGATAATCTCTCTAAACGGGGGACTTGATCCCCTAACCGGGGATGGAGAGTCGACTCGAGGTCGCAAGTAGTCGGTACGCAGGAGAGAAACTCGTGTAGGGATACGGACTTGCGTTTACCCTGCCACTCGGGGACTTAATTTCAATCGAGGAGGTCGGCCGTCCCCTGAGGAGAGGAGCTCGTGGGAAACCGGACTTACGACATTTCTTCCACTCGGAGTCTTGATTTCACTCGAGGAGATCGGCCGATTCCCGAGGAGAGGAGCTCGTGGAAAACCGGACTTACGACATTTCTGCCACTCAAAGTCTTGATTTCAATCGAGAAGATCGACTGATTCTCGAGGAGAGGAGCTCGGGGGAAACCGGACTTACGACATTTCTGCCACTCGAAGTCTTGATTTCAATCGAGGAGATCGGCCGATTACCGAGGAGAGGAGCTCGTGGGAAACTGGACTTACGACATTTCTACCACTCGAAGCCTTGATTTTAATCGAGGAGATCAGACGATTCCCAAGGAGAGGAGCTCGTGGGAAACCGGACTTACGACATTTCTACCACTCGAAGCCTTGATTTCAATCGAGGAGATTGGTCGATTCCCGAGGAGAGGAGCTCGGGGGAAACCGGACTTACGACATTTCTGCCACTCGAAGTCTTGATTTCAATCGAGGAGATCGGCCGATTCCTGAGGAGAGGAGCTCGGGGGAAACCGGACTTACGACATTTATGCCACTCGAAGTCTTGATTTCAATCGAGGAGATCGGTCGATTCCCGAGGAGAGGAGCTTGGGGGAAACCGGACTTACGACATTTCTGCCACTCGAAGTCTTAATTTCAATCGAGGAGATCGGCCGATTCCCAAGAAGAGGAGCTCGGGGGAAACCAGACTTACGATATTTCTGCCACTCGAAGTCTTGATTTCAATCGAGGATATCGGCCGATTCCCGAGGAGAGGAGCTCGAGTAAAACCAAACTTACGACATTTCTGCCACTCGAAGTCTTGATTTCAATCGAGGAGATCGGCCGATTCCCGAGGAGAGGAGCTCGTGGAAAACTGGACTTACGACATTTCTACCACTCGAAGTCTTGATTTCAATCGAGGATATCGGCTGATTCTCGAGGAGAGGAGCTCGAGGGAAACCGGACTTACGACATTTCTGCCACTCGAAGTCTTGATTTCAATCGAGGAGATCGGCCGATTCCCGATGAGAAGAGCTCGTGGGAAACCGGACTTACAACATTTCTGCCACTCGAAGTCTTGATTTCAGGTGATGCTATCCTGTTACTTGAGACATCGAGAATTAATCGATAGATATCTTGGCGAGAAGATAATCTTTTTCTTTCCGGAGAGACGCTCTTAGACCCGCCAAATCGGGAAGTTGGAGTCCAGACCTGTTCCTAATAATTTCTCCAGTTGGAAGAGAGATGCACTCGGGGTGACATAGGCCGGCATGCAAGGGGGGGAGCTGATATCGGCCGACAATACAGAGGCTCGGTCTTACAAGAGCGCTTAAAGTCCCGAAGAATCGTCCTATCATCTGTACTGGGCTATTTAGGAGGAACGGGTTGAAGGCACGCATCCCGATCTGATAGCGAAGATCACTTCCAGCTACGCTTAATGGCCATAAGTGCCAGCATCCGGACGGGGGGTGATGTTCATCGAGGGTCCCTTAGGACGCTCTCAGAACCAACACGCACCCTTGGGCTCGTCCCTGCCCTCTCTTCAGCAGGTTATCCTGCTTTTTCAAAAACTTGAAATTATCTTCTTATGGTTGCTTGACGAGGTCGGCCTCTTCTCGAGTTTGGGAGATTAGGGTACAAGTTTGTTCCTGGTAATTCCTCCAGTTAGAAGAGAGATGCACTCAGGGATACATAGGCCGACATGCAAGGGGGGAGCTGATCTCGGTCGACGATGCAGAGGCTCGGTCTTACAAGAGCGCTTAAAGTCCCGAAGCATCGTCCTATCTTTCTCACTGGACTGTTTATAAGAAACAAACCGACCACTGGTTCCTGGAGTCGACTGTGAGGCGGATCCTAGAAGCACTCAGAAGTCTCGAGGTATATTAGTACAAAAAAGGAGAACAATCCAGCCGATATTGTATATCAATAAACATACTTACAAAGTAAATACAAGTGTTACCACTAGGGGTAGAATCTTTTCAGATCGTCCCCACTCCAGGTTCCGTTTAGCTCTTTCCCTACTTGATCTTGTAGGTAGTATCCCCCCGTGGCCAGGGCTTCCTGGACGATGAAGGGCCCTTCCCAGTTGGGATATAGCTTGCCGACGGCGTCTCCCCACCCTGCGGCATCCTCCTTCTTCATAATCAGATCTCCCGCGAGGAAGTGTTTTAGGCGGACATTTTTATCGAAGTGCTTTGCCATGCGCCACTTGATCTCCTCCTGGCGTATGAAGGCCAAGTCCCGAAGCTCTTCCACGTAATCCAGGGAGAGGCTTTGGGCATCCTCATTCTCCAGTCGCCATTCTTCGCAGCCGTCCTCAGCCGCAACAACTCTTGGACTCCGTACCTCGAACTCCACCGGGATGAATGCCTCAGACCCGTGGGATAACTTAAAAGGTGTTTCCCCCGTGGCCTAGTTTGGGGTTGTTCTCAGAGCCCATAAGACCGAAAGGAGCTTCTCAGCCCAGTTCCCTTTGAGATTGGTGACCTTCTTCTTCAGTAGGTTGACGATAAGCTTGTTGGCGGCCTCTACTTTTCCATTGCTCTAAGGATGGTGCACTGAAGCGAACCGAAGGTCTGTTCCAAGTTGCTTGCAAAAGTCTTCTAGCTCCAAGCTGGCGAATTGTGGCCCATTGTCGGTGACGATGGCCAGGGGGATCCCAAATCTGCACGCAATTTCTCCCCAAATGAAGTTCTTGACGATCTGGGATGTGGTCTTGGCCAAGGCCCTCGCCTCGATCCACTTGGAGAAGTAGTCGATCATTACCAGTATAAACTTCATCTGTCCACTGGCTTGAGGGAACGGGCCAATCAAGTTCATTCCCCGGATGGCAAAGGGCCACAGAGCGGTGATCAAGCGGAGGTGTTGAGCCGGTTGAAGCTGAAGAGGCGCAAAGAGCTGACATTGGGAGCATTTTTTTGGAGAAGGCTTCTGCGTCCTTTCGGATGGTCGGCCAAAAGTAACCATGCCTCAGAATTCTCTGCTCCAGAGTACGAGTCTCGGAGTGGTTGCCACACTCTCCTGAATGAATCTCCTCGAGAACTCAGGGGGCCTCGATCTCTAACAAGCACCTGGCCAGGAGGCCCGAGATGGTCTTGTGATAAAGCTCGTTGTCCTACAGCAGGTAGTACGCGGCCTTGTATCGGAACTTTTTTCGGTCCTGCCCGTCTGAGGGCAGCTGACCTGTCGTTAAGAACGTAACGAACGGATCTCTCCACGAGGGCCGCTGCTCAATCTCCATCATCTCTCCTTCCTCGATGGATGGCCGAAACAATTCGGTAATAATCCCCCCGGCCCGGGGACCGTACTTGGCAAGGTAGTCAGCTTCAGAGTTATCTTCTCGGGGTACATGCTTGATGAAGAAAGATTGGAAACCCCCGATCAGACCCTTAACCTTAACCAGGTACTGTTGCAGGATGGGATCATGGACCTCGAATTCCCCCCGAATCTGGGATGCGACCACCATCGAATCGGTAAAAGCTCGGATGTCTTTGATTGCTAGCTCCCTGGCGAGATGCAAGCCAGCCACCATGGCTTCGTACTCTTCCTGATTGTTCGTCACCGGGAAGAGGATCTCGACGGCCTGCTCGATCCTATTCCCTTGAGGGCTAACCAGCACGACTCCGGGTCCCACAGAATGCTTGTCCGAAGACCCATCCACAAACATCTTCCAAGAAATTGGTCGAGAAGCGCCTACGTCTACCTCCACCTCGACCGAGAGGTCGGCCAGAAAATCTGCCACTGCCTGCACCTTGATTGCGACCCTTGGAGAGTAAGAGATGTCGAACTCGCTCAGCTCCACTGCCCATTTGGCCAACCTGCCAGAATGCTCCACTCCATCCAAGATACTCCTAAGGGGATGATCGGAGACTACCTTGATGGAATGAGCTTGAAAATATGGATGAAGCCGCCGAGCCGAAACCACCAGAGCAAAAACTAGTTTCTCCAAGATAGGATATCTCGTCTCTGCTTGCCGCAACACCCGGCTCACATAGTAGATGGGGAGATGCCTCCTTCCTTCTTCTCAAACAAACACTGAACTAACCGCCTCGCCCCCTACTCCCAGATAGAGTAAAAGATCCTCGCCGCCCTGCGGACCTTAGAGGAGAGGAGCGTGGGTCAGATGCTGCTTAAGCTTTCTGAAAGCCTCCTCGTACTGCGTGGTCCACTCTAATTTCTGATTACCTCGAAGGGCCTTGAAGAACGGGGAGCACTTCTCTCCGGCCTTGGAGAGAAAACGTCTAAGGCCTGCCAGCCTTCCAGTCAGCCTTTGGACTTCTTTGGAGTCTCTCGGGGTGGCAATCTCCATGATGGCTTTTACTTTGTCGGGGTTAGGCTCAACCCCCCGGGGAGTGAGGAGGTGACCCAAGAATTTCCCCCTTCCCGCGCCGAAGACACATTTGGTTGGGTTGAGTCGCATCTTATACTTCCTCAGAGTGGCGAAGGTCTCCGCCAGATCCACTATGTGCTCCGCGACGCTCTTGCTCTTGACGAGAAGATCGTCCACATAGACCTCATAATTCCGCCCCTTTTGCTCTTTGAAGACTTGATCCATCATTTTCTGATACGTTGCGCCGACATTTTTGAGCCCGAAGGGCATCATCTTGTAGCTATAACACCCGTCGCTGGTGATGAAGGAAACATCGCGACAATCGGGAGGATGCATCCGGATCTGGTGATACCCTGAAAAAGCATCAAAGAAACTCATCACAGGAAACCCGAATGCGGAAACAACCAGCGCATCGATTTTAGGCAAGGGGTAACAATCCTTCAGGCAAGCTTTATTTAACTTAGAAAAATCAATACATAGCCTCCAGCCCCATCTGGACTTCTTCACGATTACAACGTTGGAGACCCAGCCTGGATACTGGATCTCCGAGACAAACCCCGCCTCCGGCAGCTTCCCCACTTCCTCTCAGATCGGCCCAGCCAGCGCGGTGGCGCTCTTCCTCTACTTCTGACGAACTGGAGCTACCGCGGGATCCAGGTTGAGGCGATGATAGGCAACATCGACGTCAATCCCCGGCATCTCGGCTGCACTCCATACGAAGATGTCAGCATTATCCTGCAGGCAAGCAGCTACCTCCACCTTCCCTTCCAGGGGCAAGGCTCCTCCGACCTTCAGCAGCTCATGCTCTCCTCTCGGGGAGATCACCTCCACTTCCTCTAGCTCCTTAGCACCTTGAAGGCCCTCCTCCTGCTCCATCATCCTATCCAGCCTTTCGGCGTTACCCATCCAGCTGATGGTGCTAACAACGTTCAGGTAACACTCCATGGAGGCCTTCGGATCCCCCCTGATCCGGACTTGGACGTCATCCCGATAGTACTTCAGGCACTGATGATACGACGATGGGACGGCTTTGAAATAGTTGATAAGGGGCCGCCCGAAGATGGCATTGTAATCGTTGGGTGCGTCGACGATGACGAAACGACATCAGATTGAAGTACCCCCGAGAGTGACCAACAACTCCACTCCCCCTTCCACCTCTTTCTTCTCTCCTGAGAAGCCAAAAAGAGGTCCATCCACGTCCTAGACCCTGGACTCTTCCACCTGAAGCCCGACGAAGGTTCTCTTGAAGATGAAATTCACCGAGCTCCCGTTATCCGCGAGGATCCGATCAACGGTGAAGTCTTCGATTGCCGCTTGTATCACCAGTGCGTCGTGGAAGGGATTCTCATTCCACAGCATATCCTCCTCCGAGAAGTTTATCTCGTTCAGTAGCGGAGAAGTCTGCGACGTTGAGGCGATGCTCTTCTTGTAGATCTGGTGGAGAATACCCTTGCGGGAAGCTCCAAGCCCGACACCTCCATTGATCACCCCGACGTGTCCGCCTCCCGGACTAGGAATAACATTCCCTCGGCCTCCCTGGTCAGCCATATTCTCATTCCTCCTCCTCTACGGAGCTTGGAATGCTACTTGCCCGACCGGGGCCTCCTACCTCGGTTGTTCTCTCTCCGCCATCGTCGCTTCCAACCACCTCCTTGCTTTCCAAAACTCTGGGCAAGCCAAGGTCCCATGCCCCTCTACCCGATGAATATCGCAATAGAGGGGAATCGCCGCCTCCTTGTTGGGTACATTGGAAAATGTGTACATGATTTGAAGAAGTCCAACTTAGCTCAATGATATACATCAAGGTGTATTTGATGTTGTTTTGAGTTGACATGTGCAGGTGAAGAAGTGTTAAAGAATGCAGAAAAATATTCTAAGTCCATGTGTCGACACCTGAAGAAACAGTGTTGACACTTCAGAATATTTGTGTCGACACTTGAAGGAAGCTGTGTCGACACAGAGAAAGATAGTCGACCACATTTGTGTCGACACTGGGATGCAGTGTCGACTCACAGGAAGATAGTCGACCACATTTATGTCGACACTGGGAAGCAGTGTCGACTAACTAAAAGATAGTCGACCTCGACACAGAAGGAGATATTCGACCACATTTGTGTCGACACAATGAGACAGAGTCGACACAATGAGACAGAGTCGACACACATTTTGGCAGAAGTTGACAATACTTGTGTCGACACCAGAAGACTAAGTCGACATATTTTGGCAGAGTCAACAATTGATGTGTCGACACTTGAAGGCAGTGTCGACACATACTGAGTTCTGAATCTACAACAACTGTGTCGACACACAGGACTTGTGTCGACACACTGCAAAGTCAAGACCAAGTTATTTTCTGAAGAAAGATGAAGTGTTGAGTCGACATAAATTCTCTGTGTCGACTCATTCTCAAAATAAAGTTCTGAAGAAGCTGTGTCGACTTAAAGGCAAACTTGTCGACATCATCAAAGGCTGTGTCGACACCAAAGTTACTTGTGTCGACACATATAGACAGTTGGTCTCGACACTTCCTGACAGTCTGTCTCAACACTTTGCTGACCAAGACTAACACACAGGATCTGTTTGAAGACTTGACAGCTGTGGGTTGCAGCCAGTTAACTGATGTTGTCAGACTTGTCAGAAGACAGTTATAAACCGGATCAGCCGGTTACCATTAAGAAGGTCTATAAATAGACAGATTCAGAGAGAAGAAAACAGATTGAACTTTGGCAATCAAATTGAGAAATCAAATCAAGAATGAGTAATACACAAAAGAAGATCTTCATCAGAAGATCTAAGAAGACGATCTCAGGATCGATCTAAGAAGAGTTCTAACAAGAATTCAGAAGTATCATCAAAGGTGTTGGATAGAGAGGGATCCACCCATTTTTGAAGAAGAAGAAGGAAGCCATTAGTGGTTTCTCAAGAAGCTGTTTGGAAATCAACTCAGCTAAGTTCAGATTCAAGAAGCTTTGAAGAAAGCTCAGATTCAGTTGATTTCATCAGCTAATTAAGAATTGTCTTGTCCTCTTCTCTCTCAACAAAGGCAAGAAATTAAAACTTCTTTTCTAAATTTCTGTAGGATCTGTTTTACACAGATCTGAGTTGTAAGCCTGTGATATAAAGGCTGAGTGTAGGAGAGTTGATCTCTGAGTGGTAGGGCTGTTTGCCTGAGTGTAGGAGAAGGTTCTTCTCTGAGTTGTAGGCCTTGTGGCTAGGCTGAGGTAGGGCTGTTGTGCCTGAGTTGTAGGAACCTATCCAGGTTCTGAGCTATAGGATCTGAGGATCTGAGAATAGTGGAAGTTTGGCCGAATCTAGCATACTGCTAGATATGTGAAGGGGGAAAGTGGATGTACCCAAACCTTGGGGAACCACTATAAAACATTGTGCAATCTGTGATGATTAAATTTCTGTGATTGCTGTGCTGGTTGTTTTAATTTTGTGATTGAATTCTGCCTAAAAGTATAAACAAGCAATTAGAACCTATTCACCCCCACCCCTCTAGGTGTTTAGGTTGTCTTGAAAGTAAAACTATCAAGTGGTATCAGAGCGAGGTTCCTCAAAAAGGACTTAACAGTCTGAGGTAGATCTGAAAGGCAGAATCAAGATTCAAGAAGATGGGTTCTGGAGAAAATCACAAGGAGTTAGGGTCAATGAAGTTACCCATCTGCAGGAAGGAAATCTTTGGAATTTGGAAAGAAAGAGTCAGATTATTCATGGAAGCATCTGACCCAAGAATATACATCACAGTTCAGGAAGGAGCCTTCATTCCAATGAAGGTATCAGTTCTTGATGCTAATATTCAAACTCCAAAGAGTTATTCTGAAATGACCAAGGATGAAGTCATTTTGGCAACCATGGACAAGAGAGCTCAGAATATTATTGTGAGTGTCATAGATGATTCTACATTTCAGAATCTGATTCACTGCAAGACCTCCAAAGAAATATGGGACACCTTGATTGTCTACATGGAGGGATCTGAAGAAGTAAGACAGTATAGGAAGTCTATGCTCAACCAGGAATATGAAAGTTTTAGACAAGGAAAAACTGATAGCATAACTGAATGCTATAAGAAATTCTATAGAATTGTGAATGAGTTAATATCCTATGGAAGAGTCTTCAGTACCTATGAACTGAATGACAAATTCTTAAGATCCTTGACAAAGGATTGGGACACAAAGATCTGTGTCATAAGAGAAGTGGCTAAATTGGCAGAGATCTCTCCTCCCACCTTGTTTGGAAAGCTGTTGTCCTATGAAATGCAACTTATGGTGAGGAAGGAGGAGGAAAAGAATTCAAGAGGAGAGCATAGAGAAAAGACTGTGGCATTCAATGCAGAATCCATCAGAAAGAATAGGAGGATATCACCATCCCCTCCTAAGGAAATTGCAGAAGTCAGTTCAGAAAATTCAGATAATCAGGATTCAGAAAGCTGTGATTCAGATGCAGACTTTGCTGCATTCACAAGGCAATTCCAGAGGTTCTTGAAGAAGAAGCAGTGGAAGTCTAAGCCCTCCACTTCACAGCAAGTTGATGACTATTATCAGAATAAAAGGTCATCAAGGAAAGAAAAGAGCAGATCAAAGCCCAGCAAGGCTACTACTTCAAAGATTGTCTGCTATTGTTGCAATAGACCTGGACATGTAGTGGCTGACTGTCCTGATAAGAGAAAGGAGTCTTCAGACAAGAATAAGACTCATAAAAAGGGTAAGAAGGAGAAATCTTTTGTTGCAAAGAAGGATAAGAGCCTAACAGATCAGTCAACTTCAGAGTCAGACTATGAAGCAGAAGCATATATTGGACTATATGCTGCATCTGAAGAAGAGGAGTTTCTACAGTTGCTAGACTCCATCTATGATCAAGAGGATCATCAGTGCATGGGACTGATGGCATGATCAAAAGAGGACATATGCCAGAATCAGTCTGGTCCTAATAAGGTACAATGTCCTTCTATGAAATCTGTTTGTAGTACACGTACAGAATCAGCTACATCAACATCAAGTGATGTAGATGCATCTGAATCTGAAGGAGATGTCTATCAATTGATAGATAAGTATGGGGACTTGTTGCAGGCCCTCAAGAAAAGCAAGAACCTGGTTAAACTTCAGGCTCATGAAATTGCTAAACTAAGAGTAGCTGCAACTGAGTTAGAGAAAGTAATTGATCAGAAGTTAAATGAAATTGCCAAGCTAAAGAATATAACTATTATTCAGATGAGCACAATTAATTATACCAATGATCAAATAAAGAGTCTGGAGGCCAGACTAAGAATTGAAAAAGATTTAGTGGCTAGTTACTCTAAGCCAAAGTCTGTCTTACCCTTGATAGATGAATTTGTGAATCAAAAGGGTAAGGCAGGATTAGGATTCAAAGGTAACTCCAGGGCTGGCCAATTCAAGAGGAAAGGCAAAGCTTCTGTCAAGCCACTGAACTTTTCAGCCCCTATTAAGTTTAGAAAGGTGGAAGTGCCTTCTAACCTATATGATCATGAAAATATTCATGGTCATATTAAGTCTAATGTTCTGAAAAACAAGGGTGTAAATGCCAACAGGCCTACCCGTGTTCATAAACCAAATGGTTATAAAAAATCAGTGGGTGAAGCTGCTGCAGCACCAGCAATGGACAGAAATTCTTTTGTCAAGGATGTATCTAGAACTAGATACAATAGGTTTGAATGTTGGTGTTGTGGCAAGAGAGGCCATTTTGCACTAGACTGCTGGTATAACACAAGTGTTAGAAAGAACAATAGTCTACCTGTTAGAAGAGATAATGGTAGCTTTGTTTATGCTAACTTGAACCAAGGACCCAAGACTTGCTTGGGTTCTAATGGAAAGTAAATCTGTGTTGCAGGTATATCCAAGTAGCCATGCCCCTATATGA
Organism: Platanthera zijinensis; assembly: GCA_039513925.1. Lineage (NCBI taxonomy): Eukaryota > Viridiplantae > Streptophyta > Magnoliopsida > Asparagales > Orchidaceae > Platanthera > Platanthera zijinensis. The sequence goes on along the minus strand of CM077095.1, from coordinate 122,320,422 downwards.
TACTTGGATAGTGGTTGTTCCAGGCACATGACTGGAACAAATGGGCTGTTGAAGGAGTATTCATCTGTCAAAGATGGACCTAAAGTGATCTTTGGTGGATCTGAAAAAGGAGTCATCAAAGGGTTTGGTAATATTTCTTCTAACCTAATTACTATCACCCAAGTGGCTTATGTAAAAGGTTTGAAACATAATCTAATAAGCATAAGCCAGCTGAGTGATTTAGGATATGACATTTCATTTGTTAAGGATGGATGTCATATCAAAAGGTCAAGTGATCAAGAGATCATTTTGACTGGGTATAGGAAGAGAAATGTATATTGTCTTAATTTTGTATGTGAGAATAAGGCTTCTCCCATCTGTCTTGTAGCTGATGACAATGCTTCTCATTGTGTTAAGTGGCACAAGAGATTGGCTCATCTTAACTACAAGACAATTGGCCAACTCTTTATTAAAGAGTTAGTGAGGAATGGTCCTCAAGTTAAGTGTATGAAGGAAGGGATATGCTCAGCTTGTCAAAAGGGCAAGCAGACAAAATCCTCCTTTCAAAGCCTTGAAAACAAGGATTCTGTGAGGTGCTTATACCTCTTGCATATGAATCTTTTTGGTCCTATGCCAGTTCATAGTCTAGGTAGGAAGGTCTACACTTTTGTGGTTGTAGATGACTATTCTAGATTTACATGGGTGTTCTTTCTGAAACAGAAATCTGAAACCCCAAGTGTCTTACTTAATTTTGTAAAGCAAATTCAGAATGAACTGAATAGTACAGTGGTCAAAATCAGAAGTGACCATGGTACTGAGTTTCAATCTGAAAGCATGACAAAGTTATGTGAAGACTTTGGGATTTTCCAAGAGTTATCCTCACCAAGAACACCTCAGCAAAATGGAATTGTTCAAAGAAAGAATAGAACATTAATTGAAGCTGGTAGAACTCTATTGAGTGACACCTCTCTACCAGAATATTTCTGGGCTGAGGCAGTAAACACTGCTTGTCATGTGATCAATAGGGCTTCTATCACCAAGAGCCACAAAAAGACTCCCTATGAGATTATGAAAGGTAGAAAACCAAATCTATCCTACTTCAGAATCTTTGGTTGCAAATGCTATATACTTAACAATGGTAAGTCATATTTGACTATGTTTGCTGCCAAATCCCAGGATAGGATATTTGTTGGGTACAGCACAAATAGTAAGGCCTATAGAATCTTCAACTTGACTACTCAAGTTGTTGAAGAATCTGTGCATGTTGTGTTTGATGAAACAAGATTAATCAACTGTGAGTTGTCTTGTAGATCAAATGACTCAACAGGTATAAGCAAAAGAATGGACAAGCTCTCCATTGCTGAAGCTTCAAGCGAAGATGGAGTATTGGAAAATGAAGGCTATTGTACAGGGGGAGTACAAGATTCAATAGAAGATGAAGAAAACCAAGAGGTTCAGCATAATGAAGGAGCTGGAGATGTTCAACCAGAAGGGAATCTTCCTCCAGCTACAAGACATTTAAGAGACCATCCAGCAGATCAGATAATAGGTGATCCAAGACAGGGAGTGCAGACTAGAAGCAGAAGTCAAAGCACAGTTCTGCATTCAAGTTTCCTGTCATAAATGGAGCCTAAGAAGTTTGAAGAAGCCATCCAAGACCAGCACTGGACTGATGCTATGCAAGAGGAGCTGAATCAATTCAGAAGGTGCAATGTCTGGGAGCCTGTTCCTAAACCAAGAGGCCACAATATAATTGGGACAAAATGGATCTATTGGAACAAGTTGGATGAGAGTGGAGTAATAGTGAAAAATAAAGCAAGATTGGTTGCTAAAGGATACAGGCAGGAAGAAGGGATTGACTTTGATCAAACCTTTGCCCCAGTAGCAAGGCTGGAGGCAATAAGAATGTTTCTTGCCTATGCAGCCTATCAAGACTTCAAGGTATATCAGATGGATGTGAAGTCAACATTTCTGAATGGTAATCTTAAAGAAGAAGTATATGTAGAGCAGCCATCAGGTTTTGTAGATCCTCTTAAATCTGATTATGTTTATAAGCTTAGAAAAGCTTTGTATGGGTTAAAGCAAGCCCCAAGAGCTTGGTATGAAACCCTGTCTACTTTCCTTATTGAGAATAAATTCTCAAGAGGAAAAATAGACAAAACTCTATTCCTTAGGGAATCCAAAGGCAAGATCATCTTAGTTCAGATCTATGTTTATGACATAATCTTTGGATCTACCGAAAACAACCTTTGTAAAAAGTTTGCCAAACTTATGCAAGGGAAGTTTGAGATGAGCAGTATGGGGGAACTGAAGTTCTTCTTGGGACTCCAAGTAAGACAGACTGATGATGGCTTGTCCATATCCCAGTCAAAGTTTACCAAAGAATTAATTAAGAAGTATGGTATGGAGTCATCCTCTATCATGAGAACTCCTATGGGAACAAGTATGCCTATATGCAAAGATGATGCAGGTAAACCTGTTGATGAGACTTTGTATAGAGGAATAGTTGGTTCTCTACTATATCTCACAGCCAGTAGACCAGATATTATGTATGCTACATGTGTCTGTGCTAGGTACCAAGCCTGTCCTAAAGAGTCTCATTATACTGCAGTCAAAAGGATTCTGAGATATCTTAAGGGCACACCTAATCTAGGCCTTTGGTACCCTAGGAATAGAGATTTTCTACTAACAGGTTATTCAGATGCAGACTTTGCAGGCTGTAGAGAGGATAGGAAGAGTACAACAGGTACTTGTCAATTCTTGGGAGAAAGATTGATATCTTGGAGTAGTAAGAAGCAGACCAGTGTGGCTATATCTACAACTGAGTCAGAATATGTTGCTGCTGGCAGCTGCTGTGCACAACTATTGTGGATACAGCATCAGCTTAAAGATTATGGTATTCAAGTAAGTAGAACACCTCTTTTGTGTGATTCTAAGAGTGCAATTTCTATTGCTAATAATCCTGTTTCTCATAGTAGAACTAAGCATATAGAAATTAAATACCATTTTCTTAGAGATCATATAGAAAGAGAAGACATCACATTGGAATTTGTTAAAACAGATTATCAAATAGCAGTTGTATTCACTAAGCCTCTGGATGAAACAAAATTCAATAAATTTAAAATTGAATTAGGCATGCTGACCATTGATTAGATTATCAACAAACTTACAAGTAACATATTAGATTATCAAATGGTCTCAAGTGGTGTTGACAAAAACAGAAATTGGCTAAGTAAAATAGTGTCGACACATTCAGTGATAATGTGTTGACTCAGTGAAGTAATGTTGACAAGTCAGAAATATTGTGTCGACACAGAGAATATGTGTCGACACTTAAGAATTAAATTGTCGACTTATCCAGGAATGTAGTGTCGACTTCACCAGAATAGTGATGTCGACACTTACAAATTTTGTGTCGACACTTATCCTAAGAGTCGACACAGATTTTTTGATACTCTACTATATCTCTCAGGTGTCGACATATCCACAATTGGTGTCGACACATAGTAGACAGATTTGTTATCGAGACAATAGAAGTTTGTGTCGACACATTCCATCTGTGTCGACACATATAGACTGTTTTTGCCCTCCTTTTGATCTTCTTTCAATAGAAGGTATAAATAGGTCAAGAACTTATTCAGTCGACACGCTTACAAGGTTTTCGAGACTGAAACCCTGTGTCAACTTTCTCTCTCTCTCTCTCTTCTCTCAAGCTTTCTCACCTGAACAATGGCGCCGAAGATTGAAGACAACGTCAATGAAGGTTATGAGTTGGTAAGGAATGCCTTTGCCGAAGCCCCGACAGATGTTCAGCGAGTTATCACTCTTATTTCCGAATCCGGATTAGAGTTTTTAGTATCTGAACCTTCTAAGATATGGAAGAAGGAGGTGCATGAATTCTTTAACTCTGCATCAATAGGTTCAGATATTTTCAAGATCAAGTCCACTGTTCATGGGTCGCCAGTGAAGATTACCCCAAGAAGTCTAAGGAAGATTCTACATTTACCAATAATTGAGAATGAATAAGAAGTCCCTGCTTCTAAGTCAAGGGAGGCTATCCAATGGTGCGGATTGGATCCCACCCTGAAAATTGGAGCTGCGTTCAACAGGAAAGGGATGAATCAGCAAGGGAAGTTTTTGTCTGAAGTAGTTGGCAAGGTGATTCTGTGCAAACCAGGGGGACATGATAGGATTTCGGCCTATATGTTCTGCCTAATGACCAGAATTGTGTTTACAATTCCAACTGATTGGTCAGCTGTAATCTTTGAAAAGATCAAGGAAGGAATAAAGAAGCCAAATCTGGCTAGAATTATGAGTTTATATATGAATGGAGTGATCCCTGAGGTAATGCAACACCTGCCAGAAACAAAGATCAATCACATGAGAAAGATGGACATGAGATTGTTTTCTAGGTGGGATAAGGTGCTGTCTAAGGATGTGCCTGATGAGAGCAGGCAGGACACCCCAGTGAAATCCTCTTCTCATGCTCAAGATACTGAGCAGCTTCAAGAAGAACAAGAGAGGAAGCAGGATGAAGATCACCCTGCGTCTACTCCAGCCCAGCAAGACACTATACCTGCACAGATGCAGGGGGAGCAAGCTCATTCTCCTGCCCAGAATGAATCTACTCCTGACCAGGTACAGTTGCAGGGGGAGCTGGTGTATTTTCTTATAAAAGACATTTCTAATATTTCAATTTCTGCACAGGTGTAGGGGGAGCAAGTGTACTCACCTGCCCAGGACATTACCAATACTGAACAAGTACATGGGGAGAAGATGTCAGACCCAATGCAAGAGGCAGTACAAATTGATATCTCCAAAGATCTGAATATAGAAGATCTAATTGATACATCTTATGTTCAAGCTCAGAAGGAATATACTCTAGATGAGTTATTTCCTAATGTTGATATTGCTACTGATAGAGTAGAAGAGGGGCAAGATATTGAGAAGGCCCTTGACTTGGAGATAGAAATTGAGAAGGAGCAAGTAGTTGAGGAGGAGTCTGTGCATGTTGAGGCTGAACAACATGGCACTGAGATAGATATTCATCCACCTCCTCAAGAAAGAGTTCAAATTGATAGTTCATCTGAATCTGAGACTGAAGAAGCCAGAATGGCTAAGAAGAGAAAACTTGTTGTCTTCAAGAGAAGGAGCAAAGGTTATAAGCAGGCTCTACAGACTACAACTCAACAATCCCATTCTGACTTTAATTATAACAAGTTTATGGTTGATTTGCAAGTAAAGCTAGATGAACATAGATTGGCAGTTGAAAAATATGTTGATGAGAGCAATAAGTCCCTTCAATTTGACTTGACTCAGGATATAAAGTCAATTCGATTTGAAGTCAATATGCATAAGAAGGAGATGACAGATTGCTTCCATAAGGGAGGTAATGCTGTGGTGTATTTGGCTAAACAACAGCAGTCTATCATCCCTAAAGTGGATGATATTGTTTTAAAGCAAAGTTATGTTTTGGAGAATCAGCTGAGGATGAATGACAATTTAACTGAATCTCATCAAGAAATTATTGATGAATTGAAAAAGACTACTCCAGGGCTGACTGAAGCTAGAGCAAAGGAGATGGAAGAATTTGATAAGAAACTTCAAGATGCTATTGAATCAGTTAAAACTGCTATCACTACCTCTCAAAAGGACATATCAGACAAGCTTCAAAAGTTAAAACCATTTTTTAAAGAGGGTGTGAATTATTTGGATGGCCAGATCAGATTTCAGAAGGAAGATCTAAGAGATCATATTACCAGAGAAGCCATAAAGGGGGAGAGGTTGTTAGTTCATGCTGGCTCAGAGCACACCAAATGGGTGACAAATAGTATTCGAGCCACATTGGGATATCCACCTTTGTGTGATGATGCTATGGTGGCTGAGTCAGGAATACAAATAGGTCTACTTGAAGGCAATCAACCTGAGGTTGCCCAAGTCATTTACCCTCCTCCAGATTTTGATATGATTGATCAGCAAGTTCAAGATATGTATAGCCCTCCAAAGGAGGTTAACAGGGTTGTTATTGAGAAAGTGGATAAGCCTGAGGCCAATTTGAAAGAACAGCAAGATGCTCTACTATCCAAGAAGAGATTTAGAGAGCAGGCTGAACTTAAGCCAGATTTTGAGCAGTGGAGCCCTACTTCAAGAAATATTATACTAACTGCATGGAAGGCTGTAAAGGACAAAGAACATGAAAGAGGAAAGTGGTATAATGAAATAGAATGGCAAAAATTTGAAGCTAGGCAGGAATCCATAGTACAGTTCAGGAGAAAAGCCAAGATGGGAAGGCTGCCACCAGATGCTCAGGAGCCAAGCAAGTACTTTCCAAAGCCCTTTCATTACTTTGAAAGGCAAAGGCTCAAGGAAGAAGCACAGAAGAAAGCTGAGCTAAAAGGCAAGAAGCCAGCTGAAGTTACTGAAGCTCCTGTGAAGGCTCAAATCCAATCTGGCAAAGGAATTGTCATAAAAGAGCCTGATCAGTCTTAGTTTTAAGTTCTTTCAAATGTGTTTTGTAATGTTGTGTTTAATCTTTCAATGTAAACAACTGTAATCAAACATTATCAAGTTATAAACAAAATTTTGTTTGGAATCACATATTCATGTTCACTCTGTGTTGAATTGTTAATGTTTTGTTTATAAAGTATTCCTGTAATGTCATACATCATCATTTTTTTTATAAATGGTGTATATCATTGGCTCTAAGGGTTATGACTTCTCCAAATAGGGGGAGATTGTTGGGTACATTGGAAAATATGTACCTGATTTGAAGAAGTCCAACTTAGCTCAATGATATACATCAAGGTGTATTTGATGTTGTTCTGAGTTGACATGTGCAGGTGAAGAAGTGTTAAAGAATGCAGACAAATATTCTAAGTCCATGTGTCGACACTTGAAGAAACAGTGTTGACACTTCAGAATATTTGTGTCGACACTTGAAGGAAGCTGTGTCGACACAGAGAAAGATAGTCGACCACATTTGTGTCGACACTGGGAAGCAGTGTCGACTCACAGGAAGATAGTCGACCACATTTATGTCGACACTGGGAAGCAGTGTCGACTAACTAAAAGATAGTCGATCTCGACACAGAAGGAGATAGTCGACCACATTTGTGTCGACACTGGGAGGCTGTGTCGACACAATGAGACAGAGTCGACACACATTTTGGCAGAAGTTGACAATACTTGTGTCGACACCAGAAGACTATGTCGACATATTTTGGCAGAGTCAACAATTGATGTGTCGACACCTGAAGGCAGTGTCGACACATACTGAGTTCTGAATCTACAATAACTGTGTCGACACACAGGACTTATGTCGACACACTACAAAGTCAAGACCAAGTTATTTTCTGAAGAAAGATGAAGTGTTGAGTCGACATAAATTCTCTGTGTCGACTCATTCTCAAAATAAAGTTCTGAAGAAGCTGTGTCGACTTAAAGGCAAACTTGTCGACATCATCAAAGGCTGTGCCGACACCAAAGTTACTTGTGTCGACACATATAGACAGTTGGTCTCAACACTTCCTGACAGTCTGTCTCAACACTTTGCTGACCAAGACTAAGGCACAGGATCTGTTTGAAAACTTGACAGCTGTGGGTTGCAGCCAGTTAACTGATGTTGTCAGACTTGTCAGAAGACAGTTATAAACCGGATCAGCCGGTTACCATTAAGAAGGTCTATAAATAGACAGATTCAGAGAGAAAAAAACAGATTGAACTTTGACAATCAAATTGAGAAATCAAATCAAGAAGGAGTAATACACAAAAGAAGATCTTCATCAGAAGATCTAAGAAGACGATCTCAGGATCGATCTAAGAAGAGTTCTAACAAGAATTCAGAAGTATCATCAAAGGTGTGGATAGAGAGGGATCCACCCATTTTTGAAGAAGAAGAAGGAAGCCATCAGTGGTTTCTCAAGAAGCTGTTTGGAAATCAACTCAGCTAAGTTCAGATTCAAGAAGCTTTGAAGAAAGCTCAGATTCAGTTGATTTCATCAGCTGATCAAGAATTGTCTTGTCCTCTTCTCTCTCAACAAAGGCAAGACATTAAAACTTCTTTTCTAAATTTCTGTAGGATCTGTTTTACACAGATCTGAGTTGTAAGCCTGTGATATAAAGACTGAGTGTAGGAGAGTTGATCTCTGAGTGGTAGGGCTGTTTGCCTGAGTGTAGGAGAAGGTTCTTCTCTGAGTTGTAGGCCTTGTGGCTAGGCTGAGGTAGGGCTGTTGTGCCTGAGTTGTAGGAACTTATCCAGGTTCTGAGCTGTAGGATCTGAGGATCTGAGAATAGTGGAAGTTTGGCCGAATCTAGCATACTGCTAGATAGGTGAAGGGGGAAAGTGGATGTACCCAAACCTTGGGGAACCACTATAAAACATTGTGCAATCTGTGATGATTAAATTTCTGTGATTGCTGTGCTGGTTGTTTTAATTTTGTGATTGAATTCTGCCTAAAAGTATAAACAAGCAATTAGAACCTATTCACCCCCCTCTAGGTGTTTAGGTTGTCTTGAAAGTAAAACTATCACTCCTACTATCTCTCCCGGCGCTCCTCCTTTCGCCGGCGCTTACTGTCTTATCGCGAGACAGCCATCGTCTCCCTTCTCCCTCCTCCCTGCTCCCTCGGGTTTTTATTCCTCCTCTCCTCCTGCCGGATCGGTCGTCTCCACTGAGGACGATCCCTTAGGTATTGGAATCTTATTTCCTCCCTTCTTCCTCTGGAGCCTCGGCGGGCCTCCATTCTTCTTTCCTTCGAGACTTCTCCTGCCTCCTCTCCCACACTCTCATGAGCTCATCCCTTCTCTTCCTCTCTTCTCCTTCCTTCCTCTTCGGCTCCTCCCACCTCCTATCATTGCGCCCCTCCAGCCTCCTCTCCTTCTCCAGCAATCTTCCTCTATTCTCCCCCAACGGCTTATCCCCATCCAGGCTTGCCAAGAACTCTTTATTCCTCTCCACCCCTTGAACAAAGACGTTCGCCCTCTCCACCATTTCCTCAAATGATTTGGGCGGCCTATGCCCCAACTCCATGTTGAACAGCCCCTGCTTCAGACCGAACTTGAGGGCTACCATCAAGGTGAACCCATCTACATCCACCTCCAAGACCTCAACCTGGAACCTGTCGATGTAGCGACCCAAACTTTCATGCTGCCCCTGCACGATCTTAAAGAGGGCATTCTCTTCCTTCTTCTGCTTCTTGGACATTGCGAACCTTGTCACAAGGCCCCGACGGAGATCGGAGAAACAATAGATGGATCTTGCTAGCAGCTGGTGGAACCAGTCTCTCGCACTACCCTTGAAGGTGATGGAGAAGAACCGACACTTGAAGGCGTCAGACATATTGCGGATGGAGACCATGTCCTCAAACCACTGAAGATGTCTTACCAGGTCATCTTTACCGGATTAGTAGGTGATGGCGGGTTCTCTGAAATTGTCAGGGACAGGGGCCGTGAGGATCTCGTCGCAGAAGGGTCTCCTCCCTTCCTGGCGGCGGCGAGTATCCTTCCCGCTCGAGTAATCATACTCGCTCCATCGGCGAGTAATCATACACGCTCCATCGGCGAGTATCCCTATACCTCGCCGAGAGTTCAGGATCTCGGAACCAGATGCCCTGGCTGCTTGCAGGGTGCTGATGCGATGGCATCGGTTGCTCTTCTCTCGCCCAAGCAGGCTCCTTTCCTACTCGTCGAGTCGGGACTTCCTTGCCCGGTGGTGTCAGGTGACGGGGAGAAGTCGCCGTGACCTCAGGGGGGTTGGAGAACCCGATGAGTATTGCCCTCTCCATCCTCTTTGCAAACTCCTCAAAAGCAGCAACCGTCACGAACCCACCACCTCGCTCCGAGGTTCCAGCTTCTGCCGAGTTGTCCGCCAACTCGCCCTGATCGCCACCATTGGCCTTTTTTTTGTAACCACCAAACTTTCCTCCTCGGCCACTATCCACGCTCACCGCACCAAGTGTTGAAGCCGAGAAAAATTCCCTACCTAAGAATCGGACTAGGCAGCCTAAGGCTACTGGTCAAGCAGTGAAACTAGACAGCCTACGGAAGCAAGAACATAAAAGAGCTTTAGGAACAAGACCCCAGGTTTCTGCGGCAGGAAGGTCTCACCACGTACCCGGCTGCTTGGAAGAAGCAACCTCTTCACAACCAGAATGACTGAGCTTGGTACGAGAGAGACGAGCTAACAACGAGGTAGCAGGTCGCGACTTGTTCTCTGAGAAAAAGGAATCCAAAGAGCTCACGAGTATCTCTCCGAGATTTCCCCCTCTTCTTCCCTCGTACCCCTGGGGTCCTATTTATAGATAAATCCAAAGAGAGGGGGGGCACTACTTATACCTCCACCCCGACGACTTCTTGGGGAGCTCGCACGGGCTGGGCGAGTATCTCGCCCTAGTCTCCTACTAGCGAGTATGCGAGGGGAGCTCGCCATACTCGCCCAGGTCTTCCACAGGCTTGCGACTTGATGTTGACTTCTGTCCCTGACTGATTGACTTTGACTCCCGCTAAGTTGGTTATGGTAGGACCCATCCTCGTCGAATATGGGTTGCACACCGCTGACCTTGGGTTTTGTCGTCGATCTTGGAGGAGGTAGCCGCCGACATTGAGAGAGGGAGTTTCTGCCGGGCTTGTTAGAGTTTGTCGCCGGCGTTGCAGTGAACGTTCTTTGGAGTGAAGAGGCGTGGTGTCGACGGCGTGCGTGGGTACAGTTAGCCTCAACGGTGGTTTCTCTCCGGTGATGACGTTATTCTCCGGTGACGGCGTTATTCTCCGGTGACGGCGTTGTTCTCTGGTGGTGGTGCGGTTGAACGTCGGAATTCGACGTTGAAGGTTCATTGAACCTTACGCGTCCGCGAGACAGATTGCAGTACAGATCTTCTACTCTCTCATGGATCGTGCGTGCCCAACGGATCCACATGTATTTTAACGGACGCATTTATATTTTCATTATATATAAATTATGTTATTGTTGTCTGTGAATTATATGCAAGCATTGATATAGGTGTGGTTGAATTGCAGTTTAACTCAAATCAATCATAGCTCCCTAGTCAAATCACCCATTTTGATTTGAGTACACTATTTGATCCCGGAGATGAATTAAGAGTAATAACAGATTAACACTTGTGCGAATTAGCAATCAATTTATATCTGAAAAACTGAAAGGTCAAATTCTAAAGGCAGAGAAATGAAACGTTTTTTATTAAAGAAATTATATGCCTGTTTGGGAAATCTTTTCAGAAAGGAGAATGAGTGATGATAAAAGGATAGTAGAAAAAAGAGATTTTGGAAAATGTCTATTAGAAAAAGAGAACTGTTTGGGTAAACTCAATTTATAGAGCTTTTCAGAAAGAGAAGCACTTTATAAATCGTATGACAAATATTCGTGGCGGTAACTTTTTTTATTTAAAAAGTGCGTCCGGGGGAAAATGAGCGCACGAGTGGAAAATGTGCGTCCAGGCGGAAAATGCGCACCCGACCAAAAATATGCGTTGGGGGAAAAAGGCGCCATTTTTTTCGCCCTGACACGTTTTTTTCGAGCGGGAGCTGTTTTTTTGCACGGGTGCGGTTTTTTCACCCGGGCGCGGCTTTTTCGAACCTGCGCGATTTTTTTGTCCGGGCGCGATTTTTTCGCTTGGACGCGGTTTTTTGGCCCGGGCGCAGTTTTTTTGCCGGGACGCGGTTTTTTCACTCGGACGCGGTATTTTTGTCCAATTGCGATTTTTCCGCCAGGGCGAAAATTTTTCGGGCGGGCGCTATATTTTCGTTCGAGCGCCAATATTTCAGCCGAACGCGAATTTTTCGCCCGGACATGAATTTTTTGCACGGGCATGAATTTTTAGCCCGGACACGATATTTTATCACAGACTTGATATTTACGCCTGAAAGCGAAAAAATGCATTCGAGCGAAAAATAGAGCATCCGGGCGAAAAAAATACGCGGCCGAGAAAAAATCACGAACGAGCGAAAAAAATCACACCTAAGCAAAAAATTTGCGCCCGAGCAAAAAATTCGCCACAGGACGCTCATGCGACAAAATCTCTCCCGGACGAAAAAAATGCGTCCAGACAAAAAAATATAGCTCACGGAAGAAAAATTCGCTCCCGGTCGAAAAATCGCGACCGGGCAAAAAAAACTGCTTCCGGGGCAAAAATTCGTTCTCAGGCAAAATAACCGCGCTCGGGCGAAAAATTGCGTCCGGGAGAAAAAACCGCTCGCTGAAGAAAAAACAAGCTGCGATGAAAAAATATCGCTCTTGGGAGAAAAATTCGAGTCCGGGCGAAAAATACGCTCTTGTGCAAAAAATCACGCCCGGGCAAAAAAATCTTACCCGGGCGAAAAAATCACGTTCGGGAAAAAAAATGTCGCACTTGCAAAAAAAACGTCCCGGTGCGAAAAAATCACGTCCGAAAGAAAAAATCGGCCCGACCGAATAAAATGCATCTGGGGAAAAAAAATCGTGCACGTGTGAAAAAACTGTACTCGGGTGAAAAAAACACACCCAAGCGAAAAATCCTGTGCCCGAACGAAAAAATCTGGCCCGGGCAAAAAATTCGCGTCCGGGCGAAATATTCCCGCTCGGATGAAAAATTCGCGCCCGGACAAAAAAATCGGTCCGGTCGAAAAAAAACATGCCCGGGCGAAAAAAAACATGCCCGGGCGAAAAATATCATGCACGTGTTAAAAAACCGCACTCGGGAGAAAAGAACGCACCCGGGCAAAAAACTCCGCACTTGGGCGAAAAATGCCAGCCCCGGCCAAAAATTCGCGCCCGGGCGTAAAATTTGTGTCCAGTTGAAAAATTCGCGCGTAGACAAAAAAAAATGCCCGGGTAAAAAAATTACGCCCGCGAAAAAAATCGCAATTGGACAAAAAAATCAAGTTGAAGATTTTTTTAAGAGAAAAACTTTTTTGTGATGAAGTGCTTTTCGAAAAGGTAAAAGTAGGTGGCAAGTGACTTTTCAAAAAGATGAGAAAATGGAGTTTTTCGCGGTAGCTTTCCCACCGGTAGACAATCCAAACAATTTCTTAAGTGTGGTAGCGTTTTCCAGAAAATGAAAAGGAGCTAAAAAGTCCTTCCAAACAGGCCCAATACCTGCTGGCTTATCTCACAACCACCATTTACATGCGTAAAATAGAGGTAGTAAAAATGGCAAAGAAACTACGACGCACTTTTTTCTGCCAAATCCGCAAGGTGAGAAGCGTAGGAAATTTCGGGAGAACTCGGTTGTTACAAAAATTGATTTGATTTCAGAGGGCGACATGTTGCTATTCCGTTACAAGTATAGAAAATGAAAAAAAAAACAACTAAGTCTTTGGAGTCTCAATGGAAGCACTCCGGCCTTGAGACGACACCGATCTCACAGAACCTTGGTTGAAGCATTCCAGCTGGAAAATATTCAAAGTTCACGGAGCTTGTGATGGTTGCGCTCTTGTTGACGCGAAGCCTAGATGGGAGCGCTCTCGCGGAGGCGGTTGACGTCACTTGAAGCATGAGGGAACCATAACGCAAGGAGAAGTCTGGAGGCAGTGCTCTCGTTGATGCAGAGCCTAGATGAGAGCGCTCTCGCGGAGGCGGTTGACGTCACTTGAGGCGAGAAGAAACTGTAGCGCAAGGATAAAAGCGGAGAG